>JAYESA010000016.1:80220858-81563358 GCA_036927795.1 Iris macrosiphon
TCACATAACGAACTTGTGCTCAAGGCACTTAGCTAGTATTCCTATTTTCTCGCATGTAGTTACTTCTCTACTACTTGTATTGTTCTCCAATTTTATATTGCGGCTACTTTATCTGCTCCACCATGTATTTATTCTCCTGTTCATCTTGTATACTTTTCTATTGCTTGTCATATACACCTTACCACGCATTTGGAGTTGCTTTCAGATTCTACGAAGAAGGCATGGAAGTAACAATGGCAACTCTTATGGCTACTAAACAAAGGGAGAAATAGCTAGTATGTGACTATATCGAACGTTTTAGATGACTCGCTCTGAAGCTTCCTCCTGGTATTCCAGAATCCATATATATGGACACTTGCAAGTACAATATGCTTCCCTAAAAGTTCTATTTGGGACTAGCCAAATTCGACCAATGGTCCACCTTCATTGGTAGTGTTGATGCAGCTAAAAAATCAACAGATGATTTAAAACTCCTTGGGTTCAAATTACCCAGCTCTGACAATCGAGGAAGGCGTCCCCAGAACAAAACTAGCAACAACAACGACAAAGGGAAGGAAGCCTTTGCCGTTAAAATTTCTAAAGGTGCATCTTCAGCATCCAAACTGAAACCTTCAGAGGAGTCCAAGCCTAAGGAAACTTACTCCTTCGATGACGAAGACGTCATTGACATCTTCAACGTACTGATAAAAAGCAACAAGCTTAAGTTGCCTAATATCAGACGTCCTGAGGAGGCAGATAAAGTCAATGATCCCAAGTATTATTTTTTTCATCGATACATACATCATGCCACAAATTATTGCTACGTATTAAAGAGACTCATACAATAGTTGATCGATGCTCATGTAAACCCCCTGAATTTTTCAAATTATTAAATCTTGGATTTTTCCCAATTTTCTAGAATTTTCTGGGAATTTTCTGAAATTAAAATCAAGGTTTTAATTAATAAATGATTTTTTAATTGTTAATAAATAATATTAAAATATTATGAAAATAATATTTTTGGGTGTAAAATGGAAAATTGGACTTAGGGTAATTTTTCTGGATTTTTCTGGGCCTCAGACCTATTTTTAAATACCTAAAAACTATTTTTATTAATTAATTAATTAATTAACTATTTTAATTTATTATTATTATTATTATTATTATATATTTTTTTATCGGCCCAGCCTGCCCTGGCCCATTGGGCCGCGGCCCAGCCGCTATTTCAGCCCAGACCCAATCTTAACGGGTCGGGTCGGGTTCAACCGAACCCGACCCGCCGTCAGCCCGACCTGCCAACCCACGACCCAGCCCCACGTCCCCCCCGCGTCCAGCGCCGGCCGCCGCGCGCAGCGCCGCGCGTTCCGCGCCCTCGCCCCACGTCGCCCCCTCCGCTCCGCCCTTTCCGGCCCTGCAACCGCCGCCTCCCCCTACTTAAACCCCTCTCCCCCTCTTCGTCTTCCTCCTCCAGCCCCTCTCTAAACCCTAACCCTAGCCCTCTCCGCCGAGCTCCGCCGCCGTGCCGACCGTTGCCCAGCCACCGCCAGCACCGCCCTCCTCCCTCGGCACCGCCTCCTCCTCCTTCCTCCTCCGTCCCCGACCGTTGCCCAGCCACCGGAGCGGAGACAGCAACAGCAGCCGCAGCAGCCGCCTCTGCCGCCTCCCAGCGCGCCGCCGTGCTGCGCCGTGCTCCGCCGCCTTCAGCAGTAAACCCTAGCCCCTTTACTGTGCAGTGGACACAGTAACAGTGTCGTGTCGGACACGTGTCGGACACGGCTCGACCCTGATTTTTGGGTCCTCTTCAGGTGCGTGTAACTTCTTGTTCGTAGCTCCGTTTTCAATTCCGTAAATTGCGTTGTGAAGCCTGTATGACCCTCTCGGTGCCCGGATAAACCGTTCGGGACATCGCGTCCTGTGGTGATCGCACACCGCGATCCAAAAATAGGAAAAACCAGACCCTGTTTCACCCCGGAACTGAGTGCGCCCCGCCAAACGGGACGACTTGGTCGCGTGCGGTCTTCACAGATACGTGCGAGTCATCGATACGGACATGTGAGATTTCGTGGAAGCTGATTCGGGTGTGCGTGCACACCGGAATCAACGCGTATCCGCGGACATCGCCCCGTATCTGACTTTTCTGCAATTCGCCCTAACTTCTTGTACACCCGTCAGATCAAGACGAAACTTACGCCATCGGACTCGTAGCGATACGCTGGTCCTGTGGGTCAAGTTTGGTTCGATTCTGAGAACGTTGACGAAATCGCGTGTCGTGGGCCCATAGGCCCCGCTCGACGGGCAATTTTGTGTTCGGCTCATCGAAATCCAAATCTGGAAGTTCCGTTGGGTTCGTATCAGCGTTCCTGACCTGTTGACACTAAGTTTGGTGAATTTGGAGACCTTTGACTCGGACACGTTTTTCGGTGCAAAGCGGGCCCACCGGCGGACCCCGTTTTGACCCGAAACTGTCGTTTTTGCCCTTGTCTCCAAATTGGACCCAAGGACAGGCATTTTTAGCTATTTGATATCTTCTGAGCATGATGGTAATGTCTATTTCATCTTTTGGACTTATCTCTGGAAATTTCCCCCGAGAACCAAATTAATCAGATCCAAACAACAGGCAAGTACCTGCACTTCAAGTTAATCTTTATATATTGTGACAATTAATTCCCTGCCTTACATGTACCCTTGATGATTACACCTAGTGTTAGAAATTCTGGATTTTATGTCTTGAATATTTGAGTTCCTGTCTTATTTTTTATGTCGGGTGGGAGAATACCTAGAAGGCATGTAGTTTATCCTTCCCCTTGTCATGTTTAATAGCTGTTGGTACACGACTGTACCTCAGCCGGATCTCGATTTCTCCTGTTTAATAGCCATTTATGACGGCCGGATTAGCCTTATAAACCCCTATATGCCAACTATGTATTCTAAAAACAAACACAAGTTCACACAGATAGTTTTTGGTCTTGTTACATATATCTTGCTGACTGTTGTAGTTTCATTTCCTGTCTCATTTATTTCTGCTTTCTCATATCCCTGTTTACAGCTTTAACTTTGAGATAATGATGTTCTGTTATGCAGTTTCTCAACCTGATATTCAATATTTAATTGTCATAAATATTTAGTTTAACCTTGTTGTGCACTGTGTACTTTGCTCCTTTCCTGACTGGATCTGTTGATTTAGGCGATGATGAGGATCTTGCCACTACTTATTATGGTCCCTATGAGGGGACTGATGATACCTATGAGGAGCCAGATCCCACCCAGGAGACCCCTGCTGCAGAGTAGCTAGTAGTAGCTATCTTTTATTTTTGTTTCTTATCCTATTAATCGGGTTTGTCCCCGACTTCATTCTGATTTTCTGTACTAAACATTTGAATCTGTTGTCACATTTATTTCAATTGCAAATCTTAAGTTTATGTTCTCATTATTATCTTGCCTATGTTAATTGTGAATGAGCTAGTTTAGTAAATATGGATTTGACTTAGACAGCGTACTACCGCCGACTCTGCGGCGTAGGCTGGACGTACCCACGCACTCGTGCCCGAATTTCCGGGTGTGGGTCGTGACACGTTTTTATGGTGGCCCATGCAGGTCCTATCCTAAAATAGGGTAATACCCTAGGACAGGGTATGGAATAAGATTGAGGATTCTAGGAAAAGCTCATTCACAGTATAGGATCCTTATTTCAATTCTTGATATCATTGCTGCTCAATTTTCCTATCGCCTTTGATTTCCAAGTATTCTATTCTGATCTTCCTATCCCTTAATCTTTCAGAATGGTCCAGACAAGAAACATAGTAGGAGGCACATCAGAACCAGCTGAGCAGAATGTGCCCGAGACTCTTGCACTCCCGCCGCCTCCATCTGTTCCGGCAGTTACTCTGGATGGGGCACAGCTACTTGGAGTGTTCCAGGGATTGGTGGAATCCCAGAAAGAACAGACTGCACTTCTGCGGACCAGTCTCTCAGAAGCTCTTAAGTCCCAGGAGTCGTCACTCAAAAGGCCAGGGAGTGCTAAAGACTTCAAGAATCTAAGACCCCTGGAATTTTACGGAACTGAGGGAATTCTCTATGCCGATGAGTGGATAGAGAATGTCGAGAGACTCCTGAAGACTGCTCGGGTCCCTGATGACCTCAAAGTGGAGTCCGCAAGCCTGCAACTGTTTGACATTGCTCGAACCTGGTTCAGAGATGAACCCCAACTATCTGCTCCTGACATCACCTGGGAGGACTTCAAGAGACTATTCAAGGAGAAATTCTACCCCGAAGTGGCTCGGGAAGCTCTCGAAAGCCAATTCGAGAGACTGGAACAAGGTAACCTGTCTGTTGATGAATATACTACTGAATTTAGCAGGTTAAGCCACTTTACGGAGTACATGGTTCGTACCCCGGAGGACAGAGCCCGTAGATTCAAGAAGGGGCTGTCTCCGGATATTCGCCTTGCTGTCACCACCAGCCGAGCTCGCACCTATGAAGAAATTCTGAGCGTGGCACAAGGCGTTGAGAGATATATAGGACATAAACTAAAACGGGAGAGAGATACCGGAAATGCGGGACCCAACAAACGCCCTTTTCAACAACAACAACAACAACAGCAGAGGGCCCCGCAGCAAACTCAGCGTCCTCTCCCTAGAGCTCCAGCACCTCAACACCAGGCTCAGGGACAGAACCAACAAGCTGCTGCTTGTAACTTTTACCAAAAACCAGGTCATACTTGGCAAGTCTGCAGGAAGAGGCTAGGTGCCTGCCTCTACTGCGGCTCAGCAGCGCATCAAATGAGGGACTGTCCAGCTGCTCAGGGACGCACCGCTGCACCCAAGGCTCCCGTCCAGGCCAGGGCCCCAGCAGTACAACAGAGGGGACCCCCGCTTCCAACACAACAACAACGCTTTGCTCAGCACCAGCAGCAGCAGAGGGGTGCACCGCAGCAAGGCCGTGCTTATGCAATGACTCTGGAAGAAGCTGAGGCCACAGCAGACGTGATCACAGGTTCTGTGCTTATAAATTCAATACCAGCTATTACTTTATTTGACTCTGGAGCTTCACATTCATTCATGTCAGTAGATTTCCTTATGAAGCATAGCTTAATCACTAAATCCCTTAGGAATTGTTATAAGATCATTACCGGTGGAGGAATCATCCCGGTTAGTGATGCCTGTAACAATTGTCCTATTACATTGTGTGGAAGAGAACTGTATGCTAGGCTACTTGTAATGCCAGTGCCCAGTTTTGACATTATACTGGGTATGGATTGGTTAAGTCAACATCATGCCACTATAGACTGCCACAGAGGTAGTATAATCTTCAGGCCCCCTGACAAGCCAGAATTTAAATTTGCTAGAGGTTCTAGAGAAATGGGTAATAACAAAATTTGTGGAGCCCTAGTAACAAAAGAAGTGCCACTACCTATCATCTCTGAATACCTTGATGTCTTCCCTGAGGATCTTCCAGGCTTACCCCCAGACCGAGAAGTTGAATTCTCTATTGACTTAGTGCCAGGAGCAGCACCAGTATCTCAAAATCCCTACAGAATCAACAAGAAGGAGATAATAGAACTAAATGAGCAAATCAAAGAACTAGAAGACAAATGCTTCATTAGGTCTAGTGTCTCACCCTGGGGAGCTCCAGTATTATTTGTGCCCAAGAAGGACGGAACATCCCGAATGTGTATTGACTATAGGGCCTTGAATGCCTTAACAATTAAGAATAAGTATCCCCTGCCCAGGATAGATGACTTATTTGATCAGTTAAGTGGAGCTCGGGTATTTTAAAAGATTGATTTGAGGTCTGGTTACCACCAAGTAAGGGTGAGAAAGGAAGACATCCCTAAAACTGCTTTCAATACCCGGAACGGACACTACGAATTCTTACTAATACCGTTCGGGTTGACGAATGCTCCAGCAGTTTTTATGAACCTAATGAACAGAGTTTTCCAGCCATATCTAGACAAATTTGTAGTGGTCTTTATCGATGATATTTTGATCTACTCCAAGACCCCCGAAGAACATGAAGAACATTTGAGGTTAGCATTGGAGACTTTGAGGAAGGAAAAACTTTATGGAAAATTATCTAAATGTGCTTTCTTCCTAGACAAAGTAGAATTCTTGGGACATGTTGTGACTGGAGATAGAATAGCAGTAGATCCTAAGAAGATAGCGGCAGTAGAATCCTGGCCCACTCCAGACTCTGTAGCAGAGATTAGAAGCTTCCTGGGACTAGCTGGCTACTATCGGAAGTTTGTGAAGGACTTTGCAAGAATTGCTGAGCCCATGACAAAATTAACAAGGAAGGATGAAGAGTTCACCTGGACTGATGAATGTCAGCATGCTTTCGAGAAATTGAAGAAAAGGCTGACTACTGCCCCTATTCTGACCTTACCTTCTGGAACCGGAGGTTTCGCTATTTATAGTGATGCTTCTGGAAAAGGTCTAGGTTATGTATTGGAGAAGAACAAGAAGATAATAGCATATGCCTCTAGACAGCTTCGACCCCATGAAAAGAACTATCCAACTCATGATTTAGAATTGGCAGCTGTCATTTTTGCTCTTAAGCTATGGAAGCATTATCTTTATGGAGAAAGGGTAGAAATATTTACGGACCATAAAAGTCTAAAATATATCTTCACTCAGAAAGAGCTGAACATGAGGCAAAGAAGGTGGCTGGAACTAATGAAGGACTTTGATATCACCCTTCAATATCATCCTGGGAAGGCCAATGTAGTTGCTGATGCTCTAAGCAGGTATCCTATGACGATGTACTTGACTATGGACAGACACCTGCTAGAGGACTTGGAAAGTTTAGGTATTGAAGTAATCATCCCAGGAAAAGAAGGCCAAATGATGAACTTGCAGATTCAGTCTACTTTAATAGACAAGATCAAGGAGACTCAGTTTCAAGACGAAGGCCTGCGAAGCCTTCGAGGTCAAGTGCAAGCTGGATTAGTGGAAGATTTCAGAATTCATGAAGATGGGTCACTGAGGCATGGCGATAGATTATGTGTACCTCAAGGAGACATAAGAGAAGAAATTATGCAAGAGGCGCACAGATCGCAATACTCTATACATCCAGGGGCCAACAAGATGTACAAGGACCTGAGGACGCATGTCTGGTGGCATGGCATAAAAAGAGAAGTAGCCAGGTTCGTATCTCGTTGTTTAGTGTGCCAGCAAGTCAAGGCAGAAAGACAAAGACCTGGAGGATTGCTTCAACCACTACCCATTCCAGAGTGGAAGTGGGAATATATCACAATGGATTTTGTTTTCGGACTTCCAAGCACACCTAGTGGAAAGGATGCAATTTGGGTGATAGTAGATAGACTGACCAAGTCTGCATATTTTCTACCCTTCAAAGTAGGGCTATCTACAGAGAAGCTGGCAGATTTATATATCAGACACATTGTCCGGCTGCATGGAGTTCCAGTAAGTATTGTCTCCGACCGAGATTCAAGATTCACCTCTCACTTCTGGAAGAGCTTACAAGCCAGCTTGGGGACTCAACTCAAATTCAGCACAGCTTATCATCCCCAAACCGATGGACAATCAGAACGTACAATCCAGACACTTGAAGATATGCTCCGTACATGTGTTCTGGATTTTGGAGGATCCTGGAAAGACTATCTATATCTGGTGGAGTTCTCTTATAATAACAGTTACCAAGCAAGTATTGAGATGACTCCATTTGAAGCTCTGTATGGACGAAGATGTCGTACCCCGCTATCATGGGACGACGTTGGAGAAAGAGCCCTGCTGGGACCAGAGATGGTGATCGATTCAGCTGAGAAGGTAAAGCAAATAAGGGACAGACTTCGAGTGGCTCAAGACCGACAACGACATTGGGCAAATAGCCACCGAAGGCCCTTAGAATTTGAGGTAATTAAATATATGAAATTCAAGTCAATTTAAACATTTTTGATTATGGAACTAAGACTTGATTATGACTCTATTTTAAGGTTGGAGAACTGGTATTCTTGAATATTTCCCCGACACGTGGCACCATTAGGTTCGGAAGGAGTGAAAAACTCAGCCTAAGATTTATTGGACCTTTTCGCATACAGGAGAAAATCGGAGAAGTGGCATACCGTCTGGCATTGCCACCCTCTCTGGATGGAGTCCATAACGTCTTCCACGTGTCGCAGCTGAGAAAGTACGTGTCAGACCCCAGCCACATTTTGGATCACTCAGAGCTCGAAGTAGGCCCAAGTTTGACTTACCAAGAGCAACCCGTGGAGATACTGGATCGATCGGAGAAAGTTCTACGGAACCAGGTTATCTCCCTGGTTCGCGTAGCTTGGAAGCACCATTCTCCAAGCGAATCCACCTGGGAGCGAGAAGACGAGATTAGGGAGCGATACCCCTATCTTTTTGAACCCTGAGGTATATTTTATTTCTCGGCTTTTCCTTTCGTGCCTTGTTATTCTTAAATTTTGAGGACAAAATTTTTGTAAGTTGGGTAGGTTGTAAACCCCCTGAATTTTTCAAATTATTAAATCTTGGATTTTTCCCAATTTTCTGGAATTTTCTGGGAATTTTCTGAAATTAAAATCAAGGTTTTAATTAATAAATGATTTTTTATTTGTTAACAAATAATATTAAAATATTATGAAAATAATATTTTTGGGTGTAAAATGGAAAATTGGACTTAGGGTAATTTTTCTGGATTTTTCTGGGCCTCAGACCTATTTTTAAATACCTAAAAACTATTTTTCTTAATTAATTAATTAATTAACTGTTTTAATTTATTATTATTATTATTATTATTATTATTATTATTATTATTATTATTATATTTTTTTTTATCGGCCCAGCCTGCCCTGGCCCATTGGGCCGCGGCCCAGCCGCTATTTCAGCCCAGACCCAATCTTAACGGGTCGGGTCGGGTTCAACCGAACCCGACCCGCCGTCAGCCCGACCCGCCAACCCACGACCCAGCCCCACGTCCCCCCCGCGTCCAGCGCCGGCCGCCGCACGCAGCGCCGCGCGTTCCGCGCCCTCGCCCCACGTCGCCCCCTCCGCTCCGCCCTTCCCGGCCCTGCAACCGCCGCCTCCCCCTACTTAAACCCCTCTCCCCCTCTTCGTCTTCCTCCTCCAGCCCCTCTCTAAACCCTAACCCTAGCCCTCTCCGCCGAGCTCCGCCGCCGTGCCGACCGTTGCCCAGCCACCGCCAGCACCGCCCTCCTCCCTCGGCGCCTCCTCCTCCTCCTTCCTCCTCCGTCCCCGACCGTTGCCCAGCCACCGCAGCGGAGACAGCAACAGCAGCCGCAGCAGCCGCCTCCGCCGCCTCCCAGCGCGCCGCCGCGCTGCGCCGTGCTCCGCCGGCCGTCCCCCAGCCGTGCTAGGCCTCCCCGCCGCCGTGCCGACCACCGGCCACCGCCTTCAGCAGTAAACCCTAGCCCCTTTACTGTGCAGTGGACACAGTAACAGTGTCGTGTCGGACACGTGTCGGACACGGCTCGACCCTGATTTTTGGGTCCTCTTCAGGTGCGTGTAACTTCTTGTTCGTAGCTCCGTTTTCAATTTCGCAAATTGCGTTGTGAAGCCTGTATGACCCTCTCGGTGCCCGGACAAACCGTTCGGGGCATCGCGTCCTGTGGTGATCGCACACCGCGATCCAAAAACAGGAAAAACCAGACCCTGTTTCATCCCGGAACTGAGTGCGCCCCGCCAAACGGGACGACTTGGTCGCGTACGGTCTTCACAGATACGTGCGCGTCGTCGATACGGATGTGTGAGATTTTGTGGAAGCTGATTCGGGTGTGCGTGCTGTCACGCCCCAGTCCCAAAATATCAGGAACTAGGCCACGTGTCACTGGCCAGCTGACACATCACTATGGGCTTAATCCACTTTGATGGACCCAAAGGGACGTGCTACGCTGTCTTAAAATACTACAAGTATAGAACAAGTAAAACTATCTCATCCACAGCAATATATCAGAAAAACAAGTGCTGAAATATATATAAAACTGAGTCTGATACAGTACACAACTGGTGAGAATACAAGTCTACTACAAAAACTGATAATAGCGCAGAAAAATCAGATAGACTAAGCAGTGTCTATCTGAGCAAAATATCTCCATCTCCTGGTGGCAGGCCTCTAGGGTCAAGCATACTCTGAGGGCGTCTCCTCGAGCTCCTCCTCAGTAGCATATCTGGCCTCCTGATCAGGGCCGTACACAGTGGGGTAGAAAGCCTCGTCTAGATCTGGCAGGGAACCAGGTCCTCAGTGGGACATAACAAGATACAGAAAATGATATGCTATGTATGTAAATACTGAATAAAGAAAATAAATACAGGGTGCTAACCATCTAAGTGAAATGCAAGTAAAGATCTTGTAGTATGCATGGGAATGTGTGGCTAGACATACGCTGACGTAATTCACCAATCGTGGTGACTGGCTAGTATATGTGTCGTATGCCCCCTGACTCAAGGGCACTCTGCAATCGACCATCACTGGTATGAAGGTATAAAACATTATTGGAGGGGGTGTCCCATACGTCTACTAGTTATCTTTTCCATCCCCATGAAACTAAATGTCAAGTCGTACATTTTCTGAGTTATTCTAATCCGTGATGCGGGTCACACGTACTAGTAGCTAATCACATACGCAGCTCGCATCCCAATATGTAATGCAACCCTGTTGCGTGTTCCCGTGATAGGGTCTAGAAGAATATCAAAATACTCTCACAGCTGTTGGTGAGTCTGTAATGCTAAGTTATTTATACTAATCGTCAACGTATTAGTTGACTGTATCAGAGGCAGTCTCTGGTACTCATAGTATATGAATATCAAAACAGTTATCAATAATTGAATTTAAACATTAACTTGGCAAGGTATACTTGCCTACTCCTTGATAGTGTTGATAACCTGATCTCACAGTCATGTTTGAAGGTGCTGGTGACAGGGGGTCACTGGCTGTGCTGAAGTTGGTTTATGTTAAAACAGACAGTGTTTTGTGAATATTATGGTTGCAAATAATAAGTATACATTTATCTATACTTATATACATATATATAATATAGATATATATATATATATATATATAGTATGTATATAGATATAGTATATATAGCAGTATATATAGTATTTAAAGAACAGACAAATGCAGGCAAATAGTAGCAGGGTATATCCTCTGCTATATAATATTATAATAATCAGGGTATATCCACTGATGTAATAATAATATAAGGAAATGAAATGACATTGCAGGAAGTAAATGTACATATATATTATCAGGGTATATCCACTGATAAATAATAATAATAATATTCAGGGTATAACCACTGATATATAATGACAGTACAAAATTTTAATACGTATATAAGTGCTGTACTAAATATTATTAGGGTCTATATACGACCACTGATATATATATATATATAATAAATTGAAGATAGTGCGAGAATTAAAAATGGATATATATATATGTAGGCTGTAATATCCAGCACAGTATATTATAAATTGAATTGACATTGCAGGAATTAAAAAATATATATATATATATTAGCTGTATTATCCAGCTGAATATTAATATATATATATAGAGTATATATATATATATATATATATATATATATATATATATATATATATATATATATATATATATATATATATATATATATATATATATATAATAGGTGCAGGAAATAAATGCAGAAAAATAAAATAAAGGAAAAATGCATAGTATAGTAATTATATAATAGCATATTATATATACATATCATATAAATATATATATATATAAAATAGATACCTATTTAGTAATTATACTCTATAATATAGTATATAAATATACATATATAGATATACATATACATATATACATATATAAATATATATATATGTATAGAATATATATAGATATATATCTATAATATATATACAGTATAATATACTGTAAATATATATAATTATACATATAAATACATATACATATATATATATATACATATATATATATATATACATATATATACATATATTATATATATATAGACATGTATTAGAGATTATATACGTATTTATGTATAGTATAGGTATATATACCTTACAGGTGGCAGGGGGGTCCCACACGGTGTCGCCGGCGAGAGGACGGCGGCGGAGGCAGCCGGAGATGGCCGGAGGAGCTGTAGCAGCAGCAGTAGCAGATAGCAGCAGCAACAACAGCAGTGGAGTGCGGGGGCTGCCGGCGGCGGAGGAGCGGCGGGGGTGGCCGGGCAGGTGGTGGGTTCGGCAGAGGGGAGGGTGGCGGTCAGGTTGGTGATGGTGGCGGAGGTCCTCGACGGTGGTGGTGGCGGCTAGGGGCGGCCGGAGTAGAGAGGTTCGGTTAGGGGTGGGGGTGGCCGAGGGTGTTGCGGGGGTTCTGGCCGGCGGAGGAGTCGTCGTGGGGCGGTGAGGGTTGGTGGTCCGGTGGAGGGGAGGACGGCGAGTCGAGTGGGGGTGGTGGTGGCAGTGCACGGTGGCCGGAGGCGGCGCTGGGGGTGGATGGGAGTGGTGGTGGTGCTGTAGACAGTGAGGGAAGGAAGAGGTTGCGGGGGCTGTGGCCGGCGGAGCAGGGCGGCGCTGGCGGTGGGGCTTGGCCGGAGGGGAGGGGGGAGGGTGGCGAAGGGTTGGCCGGAGTTGGGCGGCCGGCGGTGGTCGGAGGGAGGAGTTGTGGGGATTTGAATGGGAGGGGTATAGGGTTTATATAGGGTTTGGGAATGAGTGGCAATTTCGTAATTAATGGCAACTTCAGGAGTATTTTGGTAATTTAATATTTTGGGATATTTTTACAGGATTTCTCTGGATTGTTATGGTGGGTCCCTCACACCTATGGTCTAGCCAATAGGATTAGGCCACATAGCATGCAATTTTGCATATAAACCCCTAACTTTTTAATATTTGCATAAAAGCATAAAATTTGTATTTTGCATAATTTCGCAATTTACCAAATTTCAGATACTGATTTTCCGTAATTCTGAATTGTACAAAAATGAGGGAAATAGCTGGGGAAAATGTTTTGGACAGTGTGGGGTGAGTCTGGGCAGGGGCAGGGTCTGATTCTGCAGGTGATACGGTCATCGTATTTATTATTTAATAAATACTGCGCACGGTGTTTACTATTTATTTTGAGGCTGTTAGGGTCATAATTTTTCTACGGTGTCAAAACGATAATTGAAGTATAATTAGAGTAGAATATTATCGTATTTTTGGTTGGGCAAAACAGGTGTCTACTGGTCCTTAAATCACTAGGGTACAGAGGTGGGTAAAAGCAGAAATTAAAATAGGTAATAAATACGTACGTTTGTAACGATATTTGTGCGTCTAAAACGAAGCACCAAACGAGGTTTCTGGAAGTTGCATAAAATACAAAAAAAGTAGTCTAGCAAGTCTAGAGCAGGAATGTGAAATTTGTTTAGGGTTAACAGCTAGTGTGATGCCCTAATCAATTGTGTAATGAACAGGTGCACAATCAATAGAATATATAATAAATAAAATTAAAAAAAAATTGTCATAATTCTAATTAATCAAAACTAATCCTAAATTACTAAATTCTGGTCGAGGGAGTTTACACGTGCACACCGGAATCAACGCGTATCCACGGACATCGCCCCGTATCCGACTTTTCTGCAATTTGCCCTAACTTCTTGTACACTCGTCAGATCGAGACGAAGCTTGCGTCATCAGACTCGTAGCGATACACTGGTCCTGTGGGTCAAGTTTGGTTCGATTCTGAGAACGTTGACGAAATCGCGTGTCGTGGGCCCCACAGGCCCCGCTCGACGGGCGATTTTGTGTTCGGCTCATCGAAATCCAAATCTGAAGGTTCCGTTGGGTTCGTATCAGCGTTCCTGACCTGTTGACACTAAGTTTGGTGAATTTGGTAACCTTTGACCCGGACACGTTTTCGGTGCAAAGCGGGCCCACCGGCGGACCCCGTTTTGACCCGAAACTGCCGTTTTTGCCCTTGTCTCCAAATTGGACCCAAGGACAGGCATTTCTAGCTATTTGACATCTTCTGAGCATGATGGTAATGTCTATTTCAGCTTTTGGACTCATCTCTGGAAATTTCCCCCGAGAACCAAATTAATCAGATCCAAACAACAAGCAAATACCTGCACTTCAAGTTAATCTTTATATATTGTGACAATTAATTCCCTGCCTTACATGTACCCTTGATGATTACACCTAGTGTTAGAAATACTGGATTTTATGTCTTGAATATTTGAGTTCCTGTCTTGTTTTTCATGTCAGGTGGGAGAATACCTAGAAGGCATGTAGTTTACCCTTCCCCTTGTCATATTTAATAGCTGTTGGTACACGACTGTACCTCAGCCGGATCTCGATTTCCCCTGTTTAATAGCCGTTTATGACAGCCGGATTAGCCTTATAAACCCCTACATGCCAACTATGTATTCTAAAAATAAACACAAGTTCACACAGATAGTTTCTGGTCTTGTTACATATATCTTGCTGACTGTTGTAGTTTTATTTCCTGTCTCATTTATTTCTGCTTTCTCATATCCCTGTTTACAGCTTTAACTTTGAGATAATGATGTTCTGTTATGCAGTTTCTCAACCTGATATTCAATATTTAATTATCATAAATATTTAGTTTAACCTTGTTGTGCACTGTGTACTTTGCTCCTTTCCTGACTGGATCTGTTGATTTAGGCGATGATGAGGATCTTGCCCCTACTTATTATGGTCCCTATGAGGGGACTGATGATACCTATGAGGAGCCAGATCCCACCCAGGAGACCCCTACTGCAGAGTAGCTAATAGTAGCTATCTTTTATTTCTGTTTCTTATCCTATTAATCGGGTTTGTCCCCGACTTCATTCTGATTTTCTGTACTAAACATTTGAATCTGTTGTCACATTTATTTCAATTGTAAATCTTAAGTTTCTGTTCTCATTATTATCTTGCCTATGTTAATTGTGAATGAGCTAGTTTAGTAAATATGGATTTGACTTAGACAGCGTACTACCGCCGACTCTGCGGCGTAGGCTGGACGTACCCACGCACTCGTGCCCGAATTTCCGGGTGCGGGTCGTGACAGCTCAGGCGATAAATCTTTATAATAACGATAAGACAGTTACCGCCAATAAGGTGTCATTGTAGTTCAGAAACTTTCCGGTGATGGAAGTCCAAGACGACATCATCCTAATTTCGAAGGCAATACTGGAGATCGTTAATCTCCCACAAGCCCGCAATCTAGCCGAAATGCTAGTACCGCTCTCTACACCGCATGGTGAAATCATTTAGGTTCAGCCGGACCATCTTCTAGAGATGGTAAAAGAATTTGATTCCTAGATGAAGAAGATGAAGAAAAGAAAGAATATGGCTAAGAAGAACCACATAACATGTAACATGGTTCTTTCAGCCACTGCCGATGAAGCTTATCCGGTGAAACTCGATTCAGGAAGACATACTTACGAACCTATGGTCTAGTTTAGGAGGATGCGATACTTTCAACTTCTGTACCAGCTGCTCCCGTAGTACCCGATGTATATCCGTACAAGCCTTCGAAGACAGACAAAACAAAATCAAAGGAGACCCGCTTCGACAAATCCCTGAAGAAGAACTCTCCATCATGGCTTTACAAGTCGTACAACTTTGACATAGTAGCATAACTCGCCAATATGTCACGTCCCGATCTCCCGCAGGCTAATCGACCGTTCCCGCTAGGCGAGAATCACCGCGCCAGCACTCCCGTGAAACGATCGCTTTGACCCATCCGGGCGTGACGTCGCACGAGCGTGATCCACGCCAGTGCAAAGTTATGGTTCATTTGCTGGCGGCAAGAGTTCTAAGCCACAGAGTCGCACAGATTGTCTGAGTGCAGCGGAGTCATAAACGCATAGCAATTTGATAACAGGTTCACTGAGTCGACAATATAGCAGAAGCATTGAAACACAAGTTGAAGTAAAGCAAGCTCTTTTATTAATATGAACATGTGTTACATGCGGCGTATAGCCGAGATTACAAGTCGCTCAAGCCTTTCTCTCTGAAACAGTAAAAGCATGCCAAGTTGCTACAATTGTGGAATGATTGTACAGACGATGATCAGGCGATGTTCACAACATTATGTCTTGTATATGTGCTTCAGTTTCGAATGCACCGTTGCTTTGGAGTAATCTTCACACCTTAGCACGCGCGAAGGAGGCATCTGCACCGAACGAGGTTCTCCAGCACCCTGCATATAAACTGGTGGATTATCAGTACATTGAATGCACTAGTGGGGAAGCTACTCGCCCGCTCGACAAATCCAAACAAGTTATACAGGTTTCGTGCACAACTATTAAGTTGTCTTTCTAGTTGTCTTAGGATCAGTTTCATGCAAATATTGAATAGCCTAACTCGTGTGGCAGTGCGCCATGCAACATAAGAGGAAACATGGTGAGACTTACCATTTTACCTTCCCTGTCCAAGGCAAACATTGTTAATTCAAGCACGGGCAAGTATAAGCATTCAGGAGGCATAGCATATGCAAACACGAGGGTCATTATAACTTGATCGTTCAGGTGTTTAGTTGTTTCTTGATGCGATGCAGTGACTCACACGCGGATAGCCGCTAAGCGAGGATGACTTATCTATATGAACAGAAGTCGCTGGCATAGCCATTTATGGACGTAGTTGAGGATAAGGATAGCATGCTACGAGAGTACATGATGCACTGCAAGCTACCCAGTCCCGAACACGAGACTACACACGAGCTCCATCCGGACCGGATCGGCCCCAGTGCCCCGGTGATCGTCCGTGGAACTAGTCCGCGACATGCATAATTGGGGTCTTCTAATTATCACGAGATACACGAGAACACGAGAACACGCGTGCACTAAAATACGAGAACACGAGTGCACGGGAACAAGAGTACACGAGTACACGGGATACTTGAATCAGGATTCACTTAGCCATTGGATGTGCACAGTCTCCTGGGCTGCTGTAAGCCCGCTCGAGGGAGACTTGCAGAGATCCGAATACCTGAATGAGTCTTGCCTTGATGCATTCCCCTGGTTCGGGGCTGCCTGGTGACCTAACGGTCCCGGATACTTGCAGGTTCAATCATGCACGGGACGACTACTTAGTAGTCTTCCGGGGTTTGGATGAAAATAAGGCAACATTCAAGCAGATAAGCATGCGTTTCTAAGGAACATAAGCAAACACGTTTGCTCGGGCCCGAAGGTAAACCGAGAGTTAGATCGTTAGGGGACTTGGCATGCGAGGGTCTGAATATAAGCAGTATTTCAATTTCCATGTTCTAGCATAAGCAATACAAGTTGGGATTATTCCCTTAGCTAGGTGCGTTGGATTCTTATTAGCATGCAGGGGGTGAATCACCTAGCGACTAGCATAAATATTCCAGATTTTATGTGTGCTGGCTAAGCAAAGACAAGTTCACCGTAGCCACCCACCTTAACGATGATTCGCCTCGTTAGAGCGATATGTCAAGCGAGCCTCTGAAAGCCTAAGCCGGATTCCTGTAGGGACAAGTCTGGATATCCTTTGCTTCTTGTTTGAGGCAAAGCGGGTCGAGACAGTTGCACTTTTGCCGTTTGAGTCGACAGTCCGCTAGAACGGAATGGGGTGTTACACAATACACCAGCAAGGTTATCAATCTTCTAGCTTCTTCATCTCTCCAAAGAGACCCGTGATGCTTTAAGCGAGGTATCATAATATGCCGAATCCTACTTAACAAAAATCAGCGAGCCAACTGAAGACCTTGTTGCGTATCCCATTGCATAGTATCATGGAAAGAATTCCCAATATTACCTTCTCTCAAGAGGATATGTTATTAAAGAACAACTATCATGATCGACCTTTATACTATGCAGGATACATTGGTTCCAGCAAAGTGGATCGTATGCATATTGACCCAGGCTCATCACTCAGCATTATTCCAAGTAGCCTACTTCAGATCCTAGGGATTCTTATGCACCGGTTGACTACAACCAACACAACCATCGGTGACTTCAATGTTGAAATAAGCCATCCCTTGGGAAAGATCTGCCTAAATGTCAGATAGGCGATCTACGGACCGAGGTCACTTATTATGATATTGACGTAGATATATCCAATAATGTCTTGCTGGGACGTCCCTGGATACTGTCACGCTCCAGTCCCAAAATACGTAGGACTAGGAATACGTAAGCATGCCAGCCGTATGTATATGGCAACTCCAATATATGGATACCATAATACACATGTACGTTGTAATATGAATATTAACTCACATGTGGTATATATATCTTGTCACAAGTCACAGGGCATAACTAAATCTTATCCACAAAATCAAATAACCAATCAACTATATAACTGAATCAAGTATAAAATGCTTGATAAGAGCAAGTAGTTGGGCGGAGACAAATCCACTACGAACTAGAATATTAGATAAATAAAATAAGTCCATCTACTGGACAAAGAGACTCGAAGAGAAGATCTCCTCGAAAGATAACGAAGTAGCAAGTCCTGATCCGTGCTCCTGCGAATAGTCATGATCGTCTACACCTAGAAAGGGACCAGGTCCTCAGAGGGACGTAACAAGATACATAGAAGCATGCCAATTGAATACAGTAAAACATGCATAATAGATAGAAAATATATAAGTACGCTGTACAAGACAATCTATATGAAATGCATAATGAGGACAACTTTTCAACGTATGGGCATGGGTAGGCTACTCTATCTAATCTCCAACTCACACACACGGCAGGGACATCAGAAATTGACATACCTCGGGTAGTGACCAGCGCAACACCCGAAATCGACATACCTAGGGGGTAGCGACCAGTGCGACATACTACCGTAGTGCATGCTAGTTACTATGGTTTACCAGAGTGGTTATAGCCCATACGCCTAGTGTTTGTCCTCCCCTCCCATGATACTATGTGTCAAGTGTGTGTCAACATATATATAGAATATAATTATGACTGAAAGAAAATACACATGCAATGAGAATATAAAAATATAATAAGCATGTAAAGTACTGTAAGCAATTTGACAAGGTATCTTGTCTGGCAAGAAAGCTGCAAGGTGTAAGCGTCTAGACGTCAGGCACAATGGATCAGAAACTATGGCATCAGAATGAACGTCTCCGGATGCTGAAATAAACATCACCAATATTCCCAAAATAAGCGAGATAGCTATAAAACACTACCATTTCGTCCAATTTGGATACAGGGGCAAAACGGTAATTTTGGTTCAAAATGGGGTCCACATGTGGTCCACTTTGCACCGAAAAGCGTGCAAGGGGTAAAGGTCTCTAAATGGGACAAATTATAGGTTAAACAGATTCTAAACGTCAATACAAACTCAACGGTACATCTAATTTTAGATTCCGGTGAGCCGAACACAAATTTGCCCAAAAAGTCAACCGTGGGACCCGCAAATAGGCAGCTTGGTCAATTGTCTCAGAATTGCATGAAACTTGGGTCACAGGACCAGCGTGATACCACGAATTCAATGGCACAAGTTTTGTCTTATTTTGACGAGCATATAATAAATGGTGCGGTATTTTACAAAAGTTGCAATATAGACACTTTTCGCGGATACGGGTTGATTCCGACGCGCACACGCGTCCGAATCAATTTTTACGAAAGCCCACACGTCAGGATATACCATACGCGCCTTTTGGTGCAATTGGTATACAATGGGGCGGTCCCGTTTGGCGATCCATGCTCCGTATCATAATTTTTAATATTTTAAAAGTCAAGTTTTTGGTCGATTTGGAGGTTGAATAATTTTACACATAGAATAAATTAACAAAACTAAAAGAAAAAAAAATTTCTCAATTATATGGTGAAGAAAAACCCTTTACTTAGTTTTCAAAAATAATGAACAGGTTGGCGGCAAATTAGGTGTGAACATGGGGGTTTGGTGTTAAATTTCTGGACTGTTTTGGTTAATTTTCGGTCATTTTTTGGTTAATTTTTTTTGACCAGTCTGGGACACAAAAACTTGTGCCGCTTGAACGAAAATCCTAGAGGGTCACGTTGTGAGCGTATACGAACAAACTGCACGTAAAAAGGACGAGAGATGAGAGAGTAACATCACCTTGAAGATGGGCCAAAACTGTGCGCATGTGCGCGCGTAAGCGCGATGTGCACTCGCGGGCCGCGGTCGGCGGTCCGGGCGGCTGCGGCGGCGGTCGGAGATCAGCGCGGGGTCGGCGACCGGAGGTCGGGGACGCCGGGGTTGGTCGGATCTAGGGTTCGGTTAGGGTTTGGTTGAGTTGGGATTTGGGTTTGGGTTTGTGTAAACTCCCTCACCCAAAATAGGTATTTTGTGTATATTTTATATTATTATATTTATTATATATGTTGAATTTATTTAGAATATGCTCTTAGTTAATTAGAAAATAAATTTCTTGATATATTTACTTATATAAATATTCATTTAGAATTATTTTAGGTTATTTTAGATTTTTGGAGATTTTTCTAGAATTTTTGGTAATTAAAACTTAGAAAACATAAATTTTTAGGACTTCTATGATTTACTATACGACCATACTTGCATGTCGTTCCTACCAAATATTTATTTTAGTTTAAAATATTTAATTATATTTTTTTGTAATTTATTTAGAATTTTAAGAAATTTATTTAGATTTTAAAAATTATTTAGGATTTATTTGGATATATATAGTCTTAATATTAGATAGATACTAATTTAGTGTTAATAGATATTAATAAAATTTTATAAATTATTTGTATTATCTTTAATTATATTTAAGATTATAAATTATTGAGATAAATTCAAACTCTATTTTAAATTAATTCAAATCCTGAACCTACTAGGAAATCAACTTCATGCATATCCTATCCTTATTTAAATTTATCATAATCCTATCCAAATTAACCAATCCTATTCGTATTTAATTAAGTAGTGTCCACCATTATAAATACCTTATCCTTAATATTTTTCTTTTCCAAATTCCTCTCTTTTTCGTCCAAAAAAAATAGTCAAAATTCGTCATAAATTCAGCCTCATTTTCTACTAGTTATGAAGAATTAAAAAGATGATATCTCCTAGCTCCGGACTCCAACTCCAGTTTTTTTTGTTAGAATGATAATGAGGTTAGCTTTCTGATAATATAAATATTCTTTTCTAAATTATTAGTATTAAATTCTGAAAAATTCGTAGAGCACAGCATGTCCGAAAATAGACGTGTTTCGATGTTTTCGCGATTTCGGGAGAACCAGAAATCAGAATCACGAACCGTTTAAAGTTTCGGAAAGCTAATGTCGAGATCATCGACATATATTTTTCCCAGAATTTATTTCGAAGTATTTACATACTGTTAATTCTGTAGAACTTCTAGGTTAGAATTTAACCATCGGTGCACAATACAAAATTTGTATGTGCCATAATTCCCAAACGAATTTGAATTCAGATGAGCCATAAATTCTAGTATATTTTTGATGCTGAAATCTACATGAAATTATGCATGAAAGTCGAGTTTGTATCGATTGACTTTTTGGTCAACAGATCGCCTCGATTTGCGTGCCACGAGTCTCGAGTTGATAAAATTTAGTTTCTTTGGACAAAATTTAGGAATTAACACAAAAATCAGAATAATAAGATTAAAATAGGATTTTAGATTAATTATTCCAGAATTAAATAAATTAAAATAAATTAATGGTTATATTATTATATAGTTATATGAATATATATGTAAGTAAATGCTAATTGATAATTATGATTAAATATTCAGACTATATGACCCTAGGACATCGTGGACTATCCCATACTTACCTTGACCATGTTGACCCTAAGAACTTGTGAATTTGTTTGCCTTGCGTACACTAACGTACTGGCATAGACACCTGTCCGTTGACTGACTGATTTTGTACAGTACTTGGAGATGCGACACCCGCGTAATTCAATGCATAATTGACCGTGTTAGATGACTAGTGTTACCCCTAGTATACCCCCTGATTCCAGTGTAAATGTGGTTGAGTATGTGCTAGTGTAATGACTAATAATTCTATTATATTATATTTATGTGTACATAGGATATTGGATTGTTCTGCACGATTTCTGGAGCAGATTATTGGTACATTGCAGCTTCCTTGCCAGGCAAGTATACATTGCCATTGTACTGTTATTTTTTATTCCATATGTTGCATGCATCTTTATTTTCTTTTTTTTTATATATTTTAACTGTTATATAAAATGCGCGCGACGGTGTCGTCGCGGTATATTTTTATTTATGTATTTGCATTGACCTTGTTTATGAGACTACCCCATCATCATGTAGCATCTTTAGGTTCATCGTTCGTGACACAGTTGTTACACGAGTTGTGAGTCTCATATAGATCACGGACTGGCGTGCAGGGTTGGCCTCCTGTACGTGTGGCCGTGCGTTAGGAATAACTGCTGTTAGAAACTTTGTATGCTAGTAGACTTAGCAGTTATTAGAGGTCTAGGGACATAGCCTATTGTAGTACGGTGGTCCCATCCTTGTCCTTATTTGGTTGCAGGATTGGGCTAGGGTACTAAGAATAGGCTATGGACCAAATCGTGTCATGGATGTGACATGCTTAGAGCATGGGGTGGGGAGAACAACAAGTACCGCATTTGAGCTCCTTTACACTTTTCCTTCTGTAACCCGGAAGCTCCGCTGGAGATACGGGCGGTGATGACCCCTTTACTACTTGGCGGGCCTCTGCCGTTCAAAAGACGACATGCCTTTGAGGCCCCTGGTTCTCTGAGAGAGTCATGCCAATCCCAATTCTCAGCCAGATAGCTCACTTGTTAGAAAGTTATTCTCAAACTGCATTCACATAGATGGTTAGGCGACCCATTGGATATTTATTTTAGTACTTTATTGGCATGTGTTTAAGTATCTTGTTATGTCCCTCTGAGGACCTGGTCCGCTGCCAGGTGTATCTGTTCTTGAGTATTTGCAGGAGCGCAGATTTGGATGGTTGTATATGCTTCGTGGATGTCTTCTCTTCGAGCCGTGATCGATAGCTGGTATACTTATATTGGGTTTGATTGTGTTGTACTTATTTTGTATTTGTTCTTATATTCGAGTTGGTAGTAGATTTGTTTCCATCCAACTATCATCCTTAGATACTTCTTATTGAGATCTAGTTTCATAGATGCTGGTTATTTATTTATATTGATTTTCGTGGATGAGATTTAGATTATACCCTGTGACTTGTGATAGATTTTATACCACTTGTGGATTTGATATTCATATTACAGCGTACGTATGGATTTGGTTTCCATATATTGGAGTTGCCATATCCAAGCGGCTGGCATGCTTACGTGTCCTAGTCCTACGTATTTTTGGGACTGGGGCGTGACAGTTTGTGTAATGTATATATATATATATATATATATATATATATATATATATATATATATATATATATAGGTAGAGAGAGAGGGGGGGTGATACTGTGCGCGGGGTCTTGCTTCTTGGGTGTGTGTGTTTAGTTATTAGGTTTTAGATTAGTTTAGGGTTTAGTAGTAGTTAGGCTTTAGGTATTTTTGTTATTTCTTTTTCTTTTCTTTTTATTTCTTTTCTATTATTATTATTATTATTATTATTATTATTATTATTATTAACACTAACATTATTATTATTATTATTATTATTATTATTATTTAATAACCATATATTTATTTACTTATTTATATAGATGAGGCTAAAATTCCAAAAATAATATTTGTACACCAAATAAATTCTAGAAAATTTATTTTGCAAGGCTTTAATAAAATACTATCTCAAAATATTTTATAAAATATTTTATAATTAATAATTATTTATTTATCTAGTTATATAAATCAAATAATTGTATTATCTAATTAACTAAGTAATTAATTAAATATTTATCCACAAAATAGGTAATTGTAAATAATATGCACATCTATAAAAAGGAAAAATTACTAACTTGGTACGGGAAATTCTAGGGTGCTAATTTCAGAAAAGTTAGAATTAGAAAATAACCACAATTAAATTATGTATATAAATTATCTAATATTTAATAATTAATCTAAGGTCGTTCCACTAATGTCATACTAACACCAAGGGATCAAATTTCTGTGCCAAATAGGGATCCTACAGGTAGTGTCTCTTGTGTAGGCTACTTCCTATGATGGACGATACAGATTTTGGGGCCATCCTATATTATTAATGTCCAAACCATGGTGGAGTGTCCTAATAAAATTATTAGGTTTTAATTATTTTGAAAAATAATCTAAATAGATACAAGGAATACAAAATACACACAAAATACCTATTTTTGGGTGAGGGGTTTACAATCTACCCAACTTAAAAGAATTTCGTTCTCGAAATTAACACTAACCCATATCCGTAATAAATCACAATAGCTATTAACACTTCGTTGCTAGCTTGCAGTGCTTCCTAAAAGGTTATGGTCAGCCACCCTAACACTTTTTTTTCTTATTGTCCTTACACTATTTTTTTATCTTCTAACTCATCTACACTGCCCAACTTAAATTTTTTTTACTAGTAGTCAAGGTCTTTTGTGGCTATTGTCTAGGTTGTAAGACAAATTTATTCATTGGGTCGAGAATCTTGGGATACTTGTCTGGAATCTCATAACTATGATTTTTTCCGTAACCGTCAAGTATCGTAGTCTAATATTGCCATGCCACCTGACCAGTAAGTCTGTAAATACTTAGACTACTCTACTATAACGGTCTAGTTGTAGCTGTCGCTACTTCGCCAGCGATTTGTCATAGTCGTCAGTTCATAACAAGTGCCTTCAACTATTTCCTAAGCTTAGTCTAAGTATTTTAGGCAACTGTTAAGGTCTTGACTAACTTTATAAAACTATTAGAAGTATAAACTAATTCAGCAATCCAACTAATTTCTATTAGACTAAGGGATGCTATTCAAGGGTTAAATTAATAAAAGAATACAGATATTGCTATAGTGCATATACATAAGGGTTATTATTATTAACTTATCCTTTAGTTATTAATTATTTACTAAACTATTTACGTTTTTAACTAACAAAATAAGGGTGAGGTTGCAGTAATTCAAATAATTCATAATGACACGAAAGGATACGACTATGATAGGAAGAGTTAAGCACGAGATAAATAATAGATATAGAAGAGAAGATGAGCCACCCAAGGGGCGAGATAGTGATAGGGAAAGAGTACTACTACTGCTACTCGCATCATCTATTAGCATTGCGTGTATGCCATCTGGGTAGAATATAAATATCTCCTCATAACTGCTAAACCACTATATATATAATTCTACGTCTACTATGCACCTAAGATCTTATGTCATAAAGGGGGTCATGAGTATGCAATGACAAATATAACTAAAGGTCGTACCTGTATCTACGACTTCCTGTGCTTGCGCTCCCTTATTTGTCATCATGAGTGCTTGGCCTATTGGGTATATCTAGTACTCTCAGTGTATCAAACTTATACTAAGCACGAACATTCGTCTTTCCGAAATAGGGGAAGATAGAAAACAACAATAAAAATTTCAAGGAGGAGGTGATAGAATACAAGTACGTGATTCAAAGGGATTAGAGAATTCGAAAGGGAGTTGCTAAGGCAGTTGTGGATTGAAATCTTATTTTAGTAAATTTCTATTTGCATGTTCATATCAGAACAGTTATGTACCTGACATGATATGCTCTGACCAGTTTAGAGGGCAAGTATATTCGTCAAACAAGTTGAGTCAACTATATCTCAATCCACGTAAAGTAGTGATACGAAGAGTGAACCAAGCGCACTAAGGTTGATCAAACCATAATGCACTAATTCTGATTTAGACAATGTATTAGTGTGGGCCCCCAATAATACATATATCATGAACAAGCTCGATAAAAGAATAAGCTTGCAAAACTAGGCTATAATAGCAGCATAAGTCGAGATAGTTCAGAAAATATAAGTATGTTGGATTAGGATGGAGGAAGGTACAGAATAATTTAAGTTTACCAAGAAGATCGGTTTTGTTTCTCTACAGTTTCTATAATAACTTCTTGTCTAAGTCTAAAGTCGACCAAATAGGGGTATGGGCCTCTAAGTTATACAGTCTGGATAAACACTATCTTTTTATGCAAGTCTATAGTTGGTGTCATTCAATTATACTTCATTAATGAGTCAACAGGACTATGTGTTACAAGGTTATGAGGCATACTATCCAACTTACAATAATTTAACTAATAGTGTTATTGAATACTAGAGTGTATATACCTGGTAAAGGCACCTTCCTAACCCCTATCAAGCATGAAAGAAAAGATAAGATTGACGTTGAGAAAGGATTAAGCAAGATGTAATGCAGGCAATCAAACAAAAGTGCGAGATAAAATCAAGGAAGGTAATTAAATAAGTGGATGAGATCCTATATTCTAATCCTATGCGCAGGCTTGCTCGGTACAATAACGTAACCGAGACAATATACTCTCGGCCTGCATGGGCCACCACAAAAATATGTCATGTCCCAGTCCCAAAATACATAGGACTAGGAATACGTAAGCATGCCAGCCGTATGTATATGGCAACTCCAATATATGGATACCCTAATACACACGTACGCTGTAATATGAATATTAACTCAAATGTGGTATATATATCTTGTCACAAGTCATAGGGCATAACTAAATCTCATACACAGAATCAAATAACCAATCAACTATATAACTGAATCAAGTATAAAATACTTGATAAGAGCAAGTAGTTGGGAGAAGACAAATCCACTACCAACTAGAATATAAGAGAAATAAAATAAGTACATCTACTAGACAAAGAGACTCGAAGAGAAGATCTTCTCGAAAGATAACGAAGTAGCAAGTCCTAATCAGTGCTCCTACGAATAGTCATGACCGCCTACACCTGGAAAGGGACCAAGTCCTTAGAGGGACGTAACAAGATACATAGAAGTATGCCAATTAAATACAGTAAAATATGCATAATAGATAGAAAATATATAAGTATGCTGTACAAGACAATCTATATGAAATGAATAATGAGGACAACTTTTTAACGTATGGGCATGGGTAGGCTACTCTATCTAATCTCATAAGTCACACATACGACACGGACATCAGAAATCGACATACCTCGGGGGTAACGTCCAGCGCGACACCAAAAATTGACATACCTCGGGGGTAGAGACCAGCGCGACATACTACCGTAGTGCGTGCTAGTTACTACGGTTTACCAGAGTGGTTATAGCCCATACGCCTACTGATTGTCCTTCCCTCCCATGATACTATGTATTAAGTATGTGTCAACATATATATATAATATAATTATGAATGAAAGAAAATACACATGCAATGAACATATAAAAATATAATAAGTATGCAAAATACTGTAAGCAATTTGGCAAGGTATCTTGTCTAGCAAGAAAGCTGCAAGGTGTAAGCGTCCAGACGTCAGGCACAATGGATCAGAAACTATGGCATTAGAATGAACGTCTTCGGATGCTAAAATAAACATCACTAAAATTCCCAGAATAAGCAAGATAGCTTGAAAATACTACCCTTTCGTCCAATTTGGACACAGGAATAAAACGGTAATTTCGGGTCAAAGAGGGGTCCACATGTGGCCCACTTTGCACCGAAAAGCGTGCCAGGGGTAAGGTCTCTAAATGGGATAAATTATAGATCAAATAAATTCTAAACGTCAATACGAACTCAACGGTACGTCCAATTTTGCATTCCGGTGAGCCGAATACAAATTTGCCCAAAAAGTCAACCATAGGGCCCGCAAATAGGCAGCTTGGTCAACTATCTCAGAATCGCGTGAAACTTGGGTCACAGGACCAGCGTGATACCACGAATCCAATGGCGCAAGTTTCTTCATATTCTGACAAGCGTACAATAAATGGTGTGATATTTTGCAAAAATTACGATATGGGGACTTTTCGCAGATACGGGTTGATTCTGGCGCGCACGCGTCCGAATCAGTTTTTGTGAAAGTCCACACATCTGGATATACTATACGCGCCTTTCGGTGCAATTGGTATACTACATGGCGGTCCTGTTTGGTGGGACGCGCTCCGTATCATAATTTTTAATATTTTAAAAGTCAAGTTTTTGGTCGATTTGGAGGTTGAATAATTTTGTGCGGTATTTTGCAAAACTCGCGATACGAGAACTTTTCACAGATACGGGTTGATTCTGACGCGCACACGCGTCCGAATCAATTTTTACGAAAGTCCACACATCACGAATACGGGATGATTCTGACGTGCACACGGCGGCCGAAGATCAGTGCGGGGGCGGCGGCAGGAGGTCGGGGACGCCAGGGTTGGTCGAAGCTAGGGCTCGGTTAGGGTTTGGTTGAGTTGGGGTTTGGGTTTGTGTAATATATATATATATATATATATATATATATATATATATATATATATATATATATATATATATATATATATATATATAGAGAGAGAGAGAGAGAGAGGGGGGGGGGATGATACTGTGCGCGGGGTCTTCCTGCTTGGGGGTGTGTGTTTAGTTATTAAGTTTTTAGATTTGTTTAGGGTTTAGTAGTAGTTAGGCTTTAGGTATTTTTGTTATTTCTTTTTCTTTTTCTTTTTCTTTTTCTTTTTCTTTTTCTTTTCTTTTCTTTCTTTTCTTTTTATTTCTTTTCTATTATTATTATTATTATTATTATTATTATTATTATTAACACTAACATTATTATTATTATTATTATTATTATTATTTAATAACCACATATTTATTTATTTATATAGATGAGGCTAAAAACCCAAAAATAATATTTGCACACCAAAAAAATTCTAGAAAATTTATTTTGCAAGGCTTTAATGAAATACTATCTCAAAATATTTTATAAAATATTTTATAATTAATAATTATTTATTTATCTAGTTATATAAATCAAATAATTATATTATCTAATTAACTAAGTAATTAATTAAATATTTATCCACAAAATAGGTAATTGTAAATAATATGCACATATAGAAAAAGGAAAAATTACTAACTTGGTACGAAAAATTCTAGGGTGCTAATTTCAAAAAAGTTAAAATTAGAAAATAACCACAATTAAATTATATATATAAATTATCTAACATTTAATAATTAATCTAAGGTTATTACACTAATGTCATACTAACACCAAGGGATCGAATTTCTGTGCCACGAAGGGATCCTACAGGTAGTGTCTCTTGTGTAGGCTACTTTCTATGATGGGCGATACAGATTTTGGGGCCATTCTATATTATTAATGTCCAAACCTTGGTGGAGTGTCCTAATAAAATTATTAGGTTTTAGTTATTTTAAAAAATAATCTAAATAGATACAAGGAATACAAAATACACACAAAATACCTATTTTTGGGTGAGGGGGTTTACAGATACACGACCATATGATTGTGTCATCAACGCTCTACCAGTCTTTAAATACGTTGATAGCGAGGGGGTTGTCAAAACTGAGTTCGATGATGTTGATCGGTTCAAGGGTGTAGAAGCTTACTTTTCTGATTCGTTATTGTACAAACAAACACACTGAGAAAAAAAGAGAAACGATGCTGATGACGGAGCAGATACAAATCCTTCCAGAGAAGGTCCTTTGAAGATCTGTGTAAAGGAACATGTTAAGGATACTCCTGCCCCCCTATGGTAAATATTCGTACGAAAACTAATCACAACGCCCCAGAGACGCTTGTGATTAATCATCTGAGAATATCTCGCGAAGAAAAGAGAGAGCTACATCAAAAAATAGATCTCTCAAAGAAAATAATACCAAAGTTCTCGGACCTTTGTCTCTCCACGAATCTAGCACCAAAACAACCTCTTGTATGCCAGTTTGTGGCTGAGACCAAAGATGATAATGCACTCAAAGAGTATATAAGAGCACAACCTAATGTACCCTCCCTCGATGATATTATTCCTGAGGAGGAGATCTTGTATTTCTTGAATAAAGGGCTGCCTTTGAACTACTCTGATGTCCAATGTAAAAGTATTAAATATTCTTTAGAGTCTGGTTTAGGGATGCAACTTTGTATGCCAATGAAAAAAGCACACACAAAGACTGATATCTTTCTATATGATGTTATAATCTTTAAAGTTCTAGTAAGGAAGAAAGGAGATAAACCTATCATCTTAGGTAAGGTTCAAGGATGAAGAGATTTCCTCATTGACGATGTTGAACTTGACAACGGTAAAATAAAATAACATCATTACAGTCCGCAAGCGAAGGATCATCCAGAAGATGGATTACGACTTTAAAAGTAACCAAGGCCTTAATTACGGCAAAGGGCGGCATATGCCATTGTGTCACTCCAAAAGGCAAGCCTGGAACCTATTACCAATGAACCTATTATGGTTTAGGTTATGTCATTCCTGAAATGATGCCTGAATGCTCAGAGGTTGAAGTCAAGAAGCATTCTAACTCTTCTGAGTCTTCTATTTGGGACTCTGATTCCAACATCAGAGAAGTTTCCAAGATAACATTGTCTATAAACATGGGGTCAGTAGACCAATTTGAAGACGATGATCAATCACTTGAGCCATTTGAGGTTGAACATTGGGCTCAAAAGTTGGAGTCTCAGTAGGAGCTACGTTTTAAGCAACGTGAACCACCTACTGAAGATAAAGTTATCCATATCAACTTAGATAACGACTCCTTAACCAATCATATCTTCATTAGCAAAAGTCTTTCTAGAGAAGATCGTGAATCTCTTATATTTTCACATGGAGTTATGAAGACATGCCTAGACCGAATCCCTAATTAGCAATGCATCAAATTAATATCCTTTTTAATGATAAGCCATTGAAGCAACAACTGTGATGATTTCGTCTACAAGTCATGGAAGCAATAGAAACGAAAGTCAATAAGCTGATAACTAGCGACTTTATTCGTGAGGAACAATATCCCGATTGGATGGCAAATATTATTCATGTCGTAAAAAAGAATGGGAAGATATGAGTCTATATAGACTACCATGATCTGAACATGGCATGTCCGAAATACAAGTTCCCTCTTTTGATCACTGATGTAATGATCGACAATACATGCAGCTTTAAGATAATATCTTTCATAGATGAATTCTCAGGCTACAACTAGATCAAGATATTCCTGAAAGATGAGAAGCACACATCATTTTGGACTTCCTTGGTGGTATACTGCTATACGGTAATGCACTTTAGTCTAAAAAATGCAGGTGCAATATACCAGCGAGCTATGAGTATAAGTTTTTGCACACATTTGCACAAAATAGTAGAATGCTATGTGGATGATATAGCAGTCAAAATTTGTCTCAAATGTGATCACCTCCAAGACTTGAGAACGGTATTCGAACTGATGGGTTCATACCAACTTAAGAACCAAGTCTTTCTTAGGAGTCTCCAGTGATAAATTTCTCAGATTTATTATAACTTCAAAGGGTATTCATTTAGACCCTGAGAAGATAAGGGCTATCATTGATATGCGTCCCCCAAAGAATCTTAAATAACTCTACGAACTTTAAGGAAGATTGGCATACCTCAAAAGATTCATATCTAATCTCTCTGGACGATGCCAACCGTTTATTCAGTTGATAAAGGAATGAGTCTATTTCATTTGAACTAAAGAATGCCAACTCTTATTTGATGACATCAAGAAATATCTCACTAATCCCCCAGTGTTGGTGGCTCCAATTATGGGAAACCTTTCTTGCTCTACGTCCATGCAATGGATCATTCCCTTGGTCCACTATTAGCTCATAAAAATGAGGCAGTTCATGAACAAGATATTTGCGAAGAAATTTTTATACGAAAATTTTGTATTACAAACTATTGAAAAGAAAGAAAAGTACAAAAATGATCATAAACAAAATTCTGATCTGCGGACGATCACTTTACTCCTTATACCACACGATGACGAAGAGATACAGAAAATGCTGTGAACAACTTGGAGAGTTGAACAATAAGAAAGCTTTGGTAACAACGATACAAGAAGCTTATATTTCTCTTCTTATTTTCTTGTATCCCTCTCCCTATATGCCTCCTTTACTGGATGTACTGATCCTGTATTTATAGTGTTTATGAGAGGTTATGAGAGTATGCTAGCACTTTGGACAGTCCGTACTATTTTACCATTGTGCGTGCACGTTTGGTGGACTAACACACCACGTTCTGAATGAATGGGTGTACAACTCACTGCCTGCTTGACACGTAGCTTTCTATACGGGGAAAGCATAGGTCGTAGAAGACAGTTATTTGTACACTTTTTTCGAGAAGCATGGCATGTAAGATACGTACTCATAACTGCTCACTGTCAGTTTGGATAGTATGCACACTTTAGAAGTGGTCTAGAGACTGGCACACATTTGGAAAGATTGGCTATACAAGCGCTCTTTTAAAGAAGTAGCCATGATGACGCACTTTTGATAAAATTGACCGTGATGGCACAATTTTGAAGAAGTTGGCACATCGGCGCACTTTTGATGAAGTTGGCACAGCGGCACACTTTTGAAGAAGTTGGCCCAACGGCGCACTTTTGAAGAAATTGACACAGCGGCGCACTTTTCAAAATATTGGCACATCGGTGCATTTTTGAAGAAATTGGCACAACGACACACTTTTGCTGAAGTTGGCACAGTGGCGCACATTTAAAAAAATTGGCATAGCGACTGGGTCGCTAAACGACAACCTGGGTCTGCATGCCACAGCCCAGCTGTAATGATGACTTCTGACTCTTCAGTTTCTGTTCCAGCCAGTCAGTTTCATAGTATTTAATGCTCGGGGGTAAAAGCAGACATTTAAATTGTACACATGTATGCAATAATGAAAGTAGCTTAAAAGTGCTCCATTTTTCTGTTCTCTGAATAGTGTGCCACCCTTTGAAAAGAAAAAAGTGCGCCATCCTCTAAATAAAGAGATAGTGTGGAGTTCTTCCTCTGTGAAGTTTATTTATAGAAAACTATGCCACCTTTAAGAGGTGCATTTTATGCTTCTATAAGACCCCCTTCAAAGTTTTTGAATTTATTCAGATGAATTCAAAATACATTGAATTAGAAGCATAAAAGTTATTGAGATATTTTGTCACGCCCCAGTCCCAAAATACCGTGGGACCGGACGCGTGGCAATGGCCAGCAGTACGCACCGATGGACAAACCCAATTTAATGGATCCACCAGGGCATACTTAAGCTGTAATATAACAAGTCTACGACAATCATGGTACAACTAATCTCATCTACACCAGATATGAAATATGATCCACAGAGTAAATAAAGAAATGTAAATCATCAATCAGTCTCACAAGTGCTTCAGGGAATAACCCGATAAATATCTAGTACAATGGTTCCACAGACCAGAATATGAAAGACTGAAAATAAATAAATAAATACGAGCATGAAGCATGGATGCTCAGGAAAAGTCTTCGGCTAACACCTCGTCCTCGGATGGCGGTACAGCTCCTGGATCAACTCCTGCTCCAGTCCCGTATACCTCGGGATAGATCTCGTCCTCAAATCCTGGGGACACAATCCATATCCAGGTCCTCAGGGGACATAGCAAGGTACAGAAAATATACAAGCCAAAATATAAGCAGTGCAGCAAATAATGAGATAAATAGGGCAAGTAAGTAACCATCTAAGTGAAATGCAAGACGAGAGCATCACGAGTACTCAGGCTGAGCCACTACAAGCTCTGTGTTGGGGAGCCGGTAGTGGTAATAACAAGTAATGTGTCTAGCTCTGCTCCGAGAGTGTACGACCTCACAATAGTAGAAGATATATATAATAAAATAGCCTGTAGCCTGTGTGTCTCTCCCCACCCAATGTAATCACGCATATCATGACCATAACGTCTCATGTCCATGTCAAGCGGGATCATCTCTAATGCAACAAGTCATATGTATCTATAGAAATAGTATCTCTGTCAAGTCCTGTATCCTACACAGAATCACCACGAATATCTCGGGAATATCCTGTCTCATGAACAGTGTCAAGTGTCCTGGGTTGTATGGTACTTGATAAGACAAGTACTAGAATATATAGTGTCACGAATGTCCATCTCTAGATGACAGTACCCAACACTGCGTACAGTGTTGACACCCGACTGATAATCGGACGCTAAGTACGTCACACGGTCCTAGGTTGAGCATGCACAGTAATATAAATGAAGCAAGAAAAATATGTAACAATACTGCAGAGTTTGGCAAGGTACACTTGTCTGGGGTCCTGTTGCTGGTATGAATCAGAGTCCAAGTCACAGTCCAAATAGCCTATGTATTACAAATTTATCACGTCAAAAGATAATTTATTTTAATTTATTTAATTCTGGAATAATTATTCTAAAATCCTATTTTAATCTTATTATTCTGATTTTTATGTTAATTCCTAAGTTTTGTCCAAAGAAACTGAATTTTATCAACTCGAGACTCATGGCACGCAAATCGAGACGATCTGTTGACCAAAAAGTCAACCGACACAAACTCGACTTTCATGCATGATTTCCTGTAGATTTCAGCATCAAAAATATACTAGAATTTACGGCTCGTCCGAATTCAAATTCGTTTGGGAATTATGGCACATACAAATTTTGTATTGTGCACCGATGGTTAAATTCTAACCTAGAAGTTCTACAGAATTAACAGTATGAAAATACATCGAATTAAATTCTGATAAAAATATATGTTAATGATCTCGACATTAGCTTTCCAAAACTTTAAACGGTTCATGATTCTGATTCCTGGTTCTCCCGAAATCGCGAAAACATTAAAACACGTCTATTTTTAGACATGCTGTGCTCTACGAATTTTCCAGAATTTAATACTCATAATTTTGTAAAAAAATTATATAATCAGAAAGCTAACCTCAATATCTTTCTAACGCAAGAAACTAGGCCTCGTTTGGAGTCCGGAGCTATGCGCAATAGCTTTTGGAAGATGAAGAAACCCTAGATGGCAATTCTCCAAAATCTCTCTCTCTAAAAATAATGGGATAATTAGGGTTATAATAATATATATATATAGGGATGTTGAGAGGCTGAATGAAAGTTGATAGGGTGACACGTGTCATGATTTGATTGGATGGTTTTGGTTATATTATTTATTTATTTTGATTTGCCTTTATCAAAATATTATTTAAGTCGTTTTAAATCTAAATAACTCAAAATAAACATTAAAAATAATCATAAAAATCTGAAAAAATTACAGAAAATATATTTTGAACCTAAAAACCCTAGAAAAATATTTGGAATAATTATATATTCACAAATTTCCTACTATAATTAGGAGAAGCTCTAAAAATTAGTTTTGCCATAAAACTAAAAATAAATACTAACATTATTCCAAAAATTCTGAAATAATTCCAAAAAAAATATAATAATATTATAAACCTTAGAAAATAATGTGGGTCCATTCTATATTTCTGAGCTTGCACCATAAATTCTACAAGTCCTAAAAATTAGTTATTAGCCTAAATAACTCCCAATAAATACTAAAAATATTCAGAAAATTCCCAAAAACTTCTAGAAAATATATTTTATTATTTAGAACCTAAAATAAAAGTTTGGAATATTTTTAATTATATTTGAATCTAAAATAAATTCTTGAAAATCCTAGAAAATTACAAAAAATTGTGAAAAATCCAAATTAAAATTTTCTGAAAAATCAGGGGGTTACAATCTACCTAACTTATAAAAATTTCGTCCTCGAAATTAAAATTAAGCCATGGTAGAAGTCAAGGATGGTCTAAGATTTGCATTGTTAAAATGCAAGGCTAGGTTTAACGGAGTGGACGATGTTGCACGTTGCACATTCCGAAAATCATGGAAGAAATTCACATGAGTGAAAATAGGTTTCTTCGTGTGTCATGTCCAATAGTGTGGACACCTTAATGCTCTTTTGCATAAAAGCGCCCAACAATTGAAATGTTGTACAAAGATGAAAATTGGAGGATGGACATGTCTAGGACAAGGTGTGGAATTTGTAGGAAGGCAATGACTAGGAAAGTGCTCCAATTATCGAAGCAATGGTATGGCGCGCCGAGGGATACCATATTGTAAAACTAAATGAAAAAATATCGTGTTCTATTCCTAAGTGGATTCGAGCTAGCCTCAGTCTCACTATCTAAGCCAAGTAGGTCTACTTCTTAGGTGAGGGGGTTTCACAATCCAGCCAACTTAAGATAATGTCGTCCTCAAAATTAAAATAAGACATAATTTGTTAATCCTTCGTGTACATAAGCCAAGTCAATCACAATCTCCTTGCGATAATTAAAATCCTAATCATATCCATTGCAATCACTTCTAGGTTAAGATGACCACTGATCCAATCAAATTCAACCTATGGTTATCTCTTCTCGCTTTTTCAAATTATCCATATCCAAATTTAAATTAAATCCATATATCATCTTCAAGATTTAAATACGCATATAAATTTTACCTCACGATCTTCAATTATCATAATCTCCTCTAGAAGTAATTCGAGTCCATTATTATTCCTATTTTTACTTATAAATTTTTGTATGCTTCAACTTCTTAAATTCCATTCACATCCTTAATATTTCAAATAGGTAGTCCAACCATCAAGTTTTTATTTTAACTCAAATCATCAAATTAAAAAATAGTTTAAATGCAGTCCACCATTGTTCAAGTCTGAAATTCCATCTTTTTATCCTCTAAATTTCAAGTTGATGATTTTACCTTTATTGTTTAAATCATGTACTTAAGGTATAAATATCGGGTCCTCAATATCAATTCATTAATCCTCATCATCTTAGTCATTCTTCTAAAATTCTCAAAATTAAAATGGCTTAAACCTCTCCCAATTTAATCTTACTCGATCACAATCTAAAAGAAATTCCTCTCGAGTTGACAATGCACTACTACCCAACTTAGAATTTACCCATCTATCACATAAGGCTATATACCTTAAGAGAATATTCCTTAATATGTTTACTCATGTCATTCAATCCTCGAACTTCAATGCCGACCATATCACATATGATATGTCCTTAATTACAAAGAATGATCCTCAAGTATGTGATCGACCTATGGGGTATATCTAGTATTCTCTGTGTATCAATTTATACCAAGCACGAGGTTTCGTCTTTCCGAAATAAGGGAAGACGGAGACCAATAATAAAGAGTTCAAGGGCAGCGTAATAGAATAGAAGTATTGGGATCATGGCGTTTAAAGAATTCAATTGGAAATTATCAAAGCAGTTGTGGATTGAAATCCTATTTTGGTAATCCTTTGTTCGCCTGCTCGTATTAGTACAGTTATGTAACCGATACAATATGTCAGACATGTCTAGGGCAAGTATATTCGTCTACTAATCACTACATATCTCAATCCACGTAAGGTATTATTGCGATGGCGAATCAAGCGCACTATGGTTGATCAGACCGTAATACATTGATTCTGAAATATATTATTGTGGGCCTCCCCAATAATACATATGTCATGAACAAGCTCGATAATGAATAAGCTTGCAAAACTAGGCTATAAAATAGCACAATAAGTCAAGGTAGTATATGAAATATAAGCACGCTAGATGATGATGAAAGGAGGTACAAATTATTCAAGTTCACAAAACGAACAAAAATGAGCAACAATAATAAAAGACTCTACAATCTCTACAGTTATCATACAACCTCCTTGTCTAAGTTGCTAGTCGACCCAATAGGGCATGAACCTCTAAATTCTATTGTCTGAATAAACACTGTCATCTTATGCTAGCATACAATTATTGACATTCAGTTACACCGCCTTGATGGGTCAAGTGGACTATGTGGTACTAGTCTCAAGGGAAAGGGATTATAACTTGTATCGAGGTGGGGGTACAAATTACGTGATTTAACACTAAGGGATAATCATCGGGTCACAATCTACAAGATTAACTCAAACTTATCGAACTCTAACTACCAAACACAAAAATTTTAAATTCAAGACTACAACTATAGTCCTAGCAAACTATGGGTCCTTAACAAGGAATAAAATTACTTGGCCTACTATTAGAAGTGTCAGGTGGCACGAGTTGAAAGATGGAGAAAAGAAGAACATATTTTAGTCGTGGCGCATTAGCGAATGTTAAGGTCGCAGATGAACAACATATGAAATTAAAATATAGGGCTCTTGATAATATCATAGTTTCCTAAGGTGAAGGTGGCGAGCAATTCTCCGTGTTTGAGGTATGATCTCATGGGAAATGTCATACTCGTTGCTCTGGGCTTCCTGAGGTACCGTCTGCTAATATCACGACAAGAACCTATATCCTAACACAATCTCACTATGCACACTAGGTTCTGTTCTAACATTCGATCTTAGATTTCTATTGGTTCCTCAAAACTGGGGTCAACCACTAAGGTCAAATATTAGGGTCCAATCTCTAACTAGCTCTTAGCAGTGCCTATACTACTCTTAGGTCATTCATGACTATAACAAGAAATAATGGTAAATTATTCTATAGGTAAGGGACGCTAGGGTTCATTAAGCATTCTACTTAGGGGTGTGTCAATATCCTAGCTGTACTTTTAGTAGGAAGGTTACCCTACCTATCATTCTATCAACAGAGACTTCTATATTATAGAAGAAAGCTACACTCAAGGAACTAATGAGAAGGCACATGAATCAAGCAGGATGCAATTTTTCAACGGAATAGATTGGAAGGAGGAGGAGGAGAAGCCATAGTCAGTTGTGGATGAGATCCTATACTCTAATCCTATTTGCAGGCTTGCTCGGTCCCTAAGTTGAAACCGAACAATTTAGTCGTAGACCTGCATGGGCCACCACAAAAACCATGTCACGCCCCAGTCCCAAAATACCGTGGGACCGGACGCGTGGCAATGGCCAGCAGTACGCACCGATGGACAAACCCAATTTAATGGATCCACCAGGGCATACTTAAGCTGTAATATAACAAGTCTACGACAATCATGGTACAACTAATCTCATCTACACCAGATATGAAATATGATCCACAGAGTAAATAAAGAAATGTAAATCATCAATCAGTCTCACAAGTGCTTCGGAGAATAACCCGATAAATATCTAGTACAATGGTTCCACAGACCAGAATATGAAAGACTAAAAATAAATAAATAAATACGAGCATGAAGCATGGATGCTCAGGAAAAGTCTTCGGCTAACACCTCGTCCTCGGATGGCGGTACAGCTCCTGGATCAACTCCTGCTCCAGTCCCGTATACCTCGGGATAGATCTCGTCCTCAAATCCTGGGGACACAATCCATATCCAGGTCCTCAGGGGACATAGCAAGGTACAGAAAATATACAAGCCAAAATATAAGCAGTGCAGCAAATAATGAGATAAATAGGGCAAGTAAGTAACCATCTAAGTGAAATGCAAGATGAGAGCATCACGAGTACTCAGGCTGAGCCACTACAAGCTCTGTGTTGGGGAGCCGGTAGTGGTAATAACAAGTAATGTGTCTAGCTCTGCTCCGAGAGTCTACGACCTCACAATAGTAGAAGATATATATAATAAAACAGCCTGTAGCCTGTGTGTCTCTCCCCACCTAATGTAATCACGCATATCATGACCATAACGTCTCATGTCCATGTCAAGCGGGATCATCTCTAATGCAACAAGTCATATGTATCTATAGAAATAGTATCTCTGTCAAGTCCTGTATCCTACACAGAATCACCACGAATATCTCGAGAATATCCTGTCTCATGAACAGTGTCAAGTGTCCTGGGTTGTATGGTACTTGATAAGACAAGTACTAGAATATATAGTGTCACGAATGTCCATCTCTAGATGACAGTACCCAACACTGCGTACAGTGTTGACACCCGACTGATAATCGGACGCTAAGTACGTCACACGATCCTAGGTTGAGCATGCACAGTAATATAAATGAAGCAAGAAAAATATGTAACAATACTGCAGAGTTTGGCAAGGTACACTTGCCTGGGGTCCTGTTGCTGGTATGAATCAGAGTCCAAGTCACAGTCCAAATAGCCTATGTATTACAAATTTATCACGTCAAAAGATAATTTATTTTAATTTATTTAATTCTAGAATAATTATTCTAAAATCCTATTTTAATCTTATTATTCTGATTTTTATGTTAATTCCTAAGTTTTGTCCAAAGAAACTGAATTTTATCAACTCGAGACTCATGGCACGCAAATCGAGACGATCTGTTGACCAAAAAGTCAACCGACACAAACTCGACTTTCATGCATGATTTCCTGTAGATTTCAGCATCAAAAATATACTAGAATTTACGGCTCGTCCGAATTCAAATTCGTTTGGGAATTATGGCACATACAAATTTTGTATTGTGCACCGATGGTTAAATTCTAACCTAGAAGTTCTACAGAATTAACAGTATGAAAATACATCGAATTAAATTCTGATAAAAATATATGTTAATGATCTCGACATTAGCTTTCCAAAACTTTAAACGGTTCATGATTCTGATTCCTGGTTCTCCCAAAATTGCGAAAACATTAAAACACGTCTATTTTTAGACATGCTGTGCTCTACGAATTTTCCAGAATTTAATACTCATAATTTTGTAAAAAAATTATATAATCAGAAAGCTAACCTCAATATCTTTCTAACGCAAGAAACTAGGCCTCGTTTGGAGTCCGGAGCTATGCGCAATAGCTTTTGGAAGATGAAGAAACCCTAGATGGCAATTCTCCAAAATCTCTCTCTCTAAAAATAATGGGATAATTAGGGTTATAATAATATATATATATAGGGATGTTGAGAGGCTGAATGAAAGTTGATAGGGTGACACGTGTCATGATTTGATTGGATGGTTTTGGTTATATTATTTATTTATTTTGATTTGCCTTTATCAAAATATTATTTAAGTCATTTTAAATCTAAATAACTCAAAATAAACATTAAAAATAATCATAAAAATCTGGAAAAATTACAGAAAATATATTTTGAACCTAAAAACCCTAGAAAAATATTTGGAATAATTATATATTCACAAATTTCCTACTATAATTAGGAGAAGCTCTAAAAATTAGTTTTGCCATAAAACTAAAAATAAATACTAACATTATTCCAAAAATTCTGAAATAATTCCAAAAAAAATATAATAATATTATAAACCTTAGAAAATAATGTGGGTCTATTCTATATTTCTGAGCTTGCACCATAAATTCTACAAGTCCTAAAAATTAGTTATTAGCCTAAATAACTCCCAATAAATACTAAAAATATTCAGAAAATTCCCAAAAACTTCTAGAAAATATATTTTATTATTTAGAACCTAAAATAAAAGTTTGGAATATTTTTAATTATATTTGAATCTAAAATAAATTCTTGAAAATCCTAGAAAATTACAGAAAATTATGAAAAATCCAAATTAAAATTTTCTGAAAAATCAGGGGGTTACATATTTGGTCACGCACTCAGGGCAGAATCACAACGGATTGCTGATGTAGCTGTAGATGTGACATGCACGTATCTTGTTAATTTATTATTTTTTTTTGTTTCTTGGTTTGACGCGGTCTTTAAGGAGATACAAGCAGCTTTTAAGGAGATGCGTTTCAGGAACAATTTTTGAGAGCTATGCCACACTTGGCATGTCTTCTCCTACAAATAGGAGAAAATTTTTACCAGCAATACCAGACTTATCTCCTTCTTGCTGTAAGACTTGAGTATGGTTATTGTTAAGTTTGAGTCTAAGATGATGACCAAAATATTATGACGCTACTGCTTTGCTGGCCACCGAAAAGACGCAAGAGGAGACACTTCTCAACGATGGGCGAGAGACTCATCTAGCGATCGTAGCCGCTGAGCTATTTGTGTGATGGAACATGGAAGGATATCATAGGCTTTGTCGTTCATGTTGAACTGATGAATTACCCGGAAGACTGTTTGTTGTCTTCAAACCTAGCTCGCTAGAATTTCTCTCTAAACATGGCCCTTGTGCTGATTACAGGGTTGGGATTGGAATCCCAACAGGGACTTCTAGTGGTGGCGCTGGATGGCGATAGCGGAACAACTTTCGTTTGACTCGCCATATCCTCCATCGAGTCAGGACAGAAATGGGTTCGTGCTAATTTAAACAGTCCCAATCCAGTATAGTTTCCTCGCTTGTCCACAACACGGATTTTTTTCCATATACTGTGGTTTGCACTGAGAAGCTTATTTCTTCTGTGCTTTAATTCATCTGCATCGGGAGTAGACGGACACATAGATATGGATGGCTCTGTGATAGATCCCCATCATAAGAAAATTCGGATATAATAGATTTCCATATATATAATCATGATTTTTAAAATAAAAATCTAGGTGTGATAGATCTTCATCATATGTAATCATGATTAAGCATTAATAAAATTTTAGCTTGACTTCATTGTGCATATTGTTGATGAGTAATTTTTGTTGTTTTTACCTCCACAAAAATGTGCCTTAAAATGGACCGAGTATTGCGTGCACTAAGCCTTTTTTGTCATCCAAGTAGTGTGTGTATTTATGCACAGTTATACCAACTGACTGATACGCGTATTTTTTTATGCGTATTATGACACCCTTTCTGACAGGAGATCAAGTGTGCCTGTGGGAATTTCTAACCCAATATGCGGGATTCCAATAGTTATGCTTAGTGATTCAAATTCCACTCTTTGCTTGGGAAACCAACCGTCGCCTTATTTCACTGAAGAGGTGCGTGAAACTCTGAACCGCCATTCTTCTCTATATAAATAATAAAGTTGCTTGTTCAATTCTTTATTCTTCATGCAAACTTGTCTTCGTTTTTATGGCTTCGCAAGATGCTTTTGAGAAGATAATTAAGGAGGTTGATGGATTAACTGCTCCTTCAACGGTTGAGATTAATCTTGGTAGGACTTCCATTATCCCTATGATGTCCTCTACGAAGGAGGAGAAGGGATTGGCTCCATACATTCGAGTAGAGAAAATATTTTTTAGAATTTTATTAGTCCTTCCTTGAATAAACTACCTTGTCTCGGACTGATGTTAACAATACTCATACTCCTCTTCTTGACATAGAGGATAGAGAGGATCAGGCCATAATAATAGCTACCTGTCGAATATTTGCATATTCTGACATCAGCATCCTTTGCACTCTTGTAATATTTATAAATAATTTGGAAGATTCTGACCCATCCTCTTCCTAAGTATTTGTATTGTCCCTTTTTCATTTTTTTATTAATAAAGAAATCTTGTTTTACCTTAGTGATATTTTTAAATTGAGACCCATTGAGTATATATCTGCTTAGAGGTATTATGGACATGGCAAAATAACTCTGTAGAAAATTTGGTAGATTTATCACTCAAGGCATACTCATGCTGAGTACAAATGAAAATTTTTACAGGATACAATACTATCAGAGGTAATATGGACGTGATAGCTCACTAGTTTACTCCACTGAAAAAGAGAAGAAATAGTAGTTCAAAGGGAGAACTATTCTCTTCTCTTTATGGGATAATAAATAGAATATGATTCAGAGGTAATATGGACATGAATCATATTACACTTATAGACTGGTGAGTAAACATGTGCGATTATTTCCAACCCAACTGGGATCAGGAATAAGATATCCTTAAAACAACTGGGCTTTAAGAATGAAATATTTTGTTGGAGAGAATCGCTTAGATGATCTCAATAAGAGTGTTCCATTGGATCTGAGATTTGCATCAAACGTACATATTGCTGGCTGTATTTATAAAATTGGGGACGATTCTCCTCAAGCACCTGAGTTGTGGTCGATGCTCTAATTGTTGTAGAAGGAGGAGCAGTAATTTGTGTAGGAATACCTTCATAAGCAATAAAGATTTATTGTTCCCTATATAGCGGAACACTGCCAATCATGGACTATTGTTGGTGTTCCCTATATATATATATATATATATATATATATATATATATATATATATATATATATGACTGTGTGTGCTCATGTGAAGGGAAGATTGCAAGAAAGTGTAAGTGCTGGTGTGTGCATACAGTGTATTATGTTATAGTCTCTGTGTGTGTGTATATAAAGATAGTAAGAAGTATAAGTGTGTCTGTATGTAGAGATCAAGTGTCAGAGGTGCTAGATGGGTATCAGTAAGAGGATCGAGTGTGAGCACTGTGCAAGAGTGTGAGGTAGTGTGCATGCTTGTGTATGTGCACAAGGGTGGGTGCATAAGGTGCTGAGCACAATGGGGTATCCCTATATCAGTGCATTGGGCTTGGAGTGTTGGGTGGTTGATGGAGTTGAGTTATATGAGTAAGTATGTGGAGAAGGCCAGTTCTGTCCAGAGTTGTGCATGGGTTGGACCATGCTCGAGTACATGACAGTTTGGTTGGGGAGTGCAAGGTTGTATTGGAGTTTTGTTGTTGGTGTTAACTTGGGACACTTGATATCAGTATCTTAGTATCAGTAGATGTAATAGTATGGGGGGTCAAGCATTAGATTTCAGCAGCAATATCATTTGCTACTCGAGGCAGTGTGCATAGGATTGCAGTAAACTGGAGGGGGAAATTCTTGTGTTGGATGGTTGTGACAGTGTATTGATGAATGTGTGTTTCATGGGATGCATAGGCTCGGGTTTGCACTGTTTGTGCAGGGAAGTAGTAAATGGAGATTTAAGTACCAGTGTAGTAGGCTCGGGTTCAGAGATTTGTTACCTGCTCTGTGTGTGTGTGTGTGTGTGTGTGTGTGTGTGTGTGTGTGTGTGTGTGTGTGTGTGCGTGTTTGCCTATGTATATGGGTGAGGGATTTGTAGTATCATAGTAGGAGGATGGGGTATCATGGTGAGGGGTGATGATTGTAAACCCCCATAATTTTTTAGAATTTAAAAATAAATTTTCAGGAATTTTCTAAATTTTTTAACTAATTAAAATAAAAAATTTCTGGTATTTAATAATTTTTGTAATTTTATTAAATATTAAAATATTATAAAAATATTATTTTTTGGTGTAAAATAAAATATTAGACATAGGGTAATTTTCCTGGAATTTATTGGACCCCAGAACTATTTTTAAAGACCTAAAAACTAAGATTTTTATTAAACCCAAATGAACCGGTTTGAACCAACCGGTTCAAACCTGAGCCGAATTCTGAACCGGACCGACCCAACTGAACCAATACCTAAACACCTAGCGGGTCGGGTCTGAACCCAAAATCGAAACTCGTAACCCGAAACCGCAATCTACGGTGAATCCCTAAACCGTTCCCCTCCCCGACCGTTTCTTTTCCGGCGTTCAACTGCCGTCTTTTCCCTTACCTCCGTCGACCGCCGCGATTCCCTCCGGCGGTTACGAAGCCCCGTACCGTTCGCCTCTACGCGCCTCTCCACCTCCCCTCAACGGCCGTTGCCTCCGCCTATAAGAACCCTCTTCTCCGGTCATCCCCACCACCGCCATCATCCCCACTGCCGCCACCGTACCCCGACTTCGCCTCCACCATCATCCACCAATACCACCGCCACCATCCTCCGACACCCCCGCCCTCACAACCACCACCGCCACTGACCACCCCGACGAACTCCTCTCCAACTCCAAGCCACCTCCAGCACCACTCGACCTCGACCTAGCTCCCCTCGGCCGCAACACCGCAGCCCGACGACGGCGACGTCTCCGCCCTGACCTCCCCGGCGACTCCAGCAGCCTGTCGACAACCTTCGCCACTGCCAGCACCGAGCACAGCAGCCGCACAGTGCCGCCATCGCCGGCCGAGCGTCGCCGCGTCACCCCGCGTTCGCGAAGAATAGTGTTTCCGACGCCCTGTTCAGGTAAGGATTTCTCTCTTCTCGTCCTCTCGTTTTCCATTCTGTCGATTCATGCATGTAGACTGCATGACCCGCTCGAACTCCGTGTAATTTGCTCGGGATATCGCGTCCTGTGGCGGTCGCAAACTGTGACGCAAAATCAGAAAAATAAATACCTTAATTTTCTCGAAACTGGGTGTGACCCGCTAAACGGGACGACTTGGTCGTGTGCGGACTTTACCGAAAGGTGCGTGCCGTTAATACGGACGTGTAAGATTTCACGAAAGTTGAGTTGGATGTGCGTGCACACCGGAATCAACACGTATCTGTCGATAACACCCCGTATCGGCCATGTCCTGAAACTCGTTGTAACTTCGTGTACGCTCGTCGTATCAAAATAAAACCTGCACCATTGGACTTGTAGCAATACGCTGGTCCTATGACCCAAGTTTGGTTCAATTCTGAGAACGTTGACAAAATTCCGTATCGTGGACCCCACGGCTCCACTTGACGGGGATTTTGTGATCGGCTCATCAGAATCCAGTTATGGATATTCTGTTGGGTTCGTATCGTCGTTCTGGACTTGTAGACACTAAGTTTGACGAATTTGGAGAACATTGTCTCTGGCACGTTTCTCGGTGCGAAGTGGGCCACAAGTGGACCCCGCTTTGACCAGAAACTGTCACTTTTGTCCCTGTGTCCAAATTAGACTTATGGACAGGCAATTCTAGCTATTTGATATCTTCTAAACCTGATGGTAACATTTATTTCAGCATTCGAAGGAGTACCTGCAAATCCTGCTGAAACCAGAGTAGTAGTTGGAGCCAGAATCCCAAGCAAGTGTACCTTGCCAATCTTGCAGTACCTGCTTTGTATAATTCTCTTGATTTATTTATGTGATGTACCTGTTTGACCTAGGACCGTGTAACATTACTTAACATCTGAATAATATTCGGGTGTCAACGCCGCACGCGGAGTTGTGTAATGTCACTAGAGATTGATATCGCGACCCTATATATCTTCGTGCTTGCATTATCAAGTACGTCATACCATAGGACACTTGACACTGTTCATGAGACAGAATTTTCCTAAGATATTTATGGTGATTCTGTATAGGTTACAAAATTTGTGACGTAGATATTATATATGCTTAGATATCATGACTCGTTGCATCAGTTAGAGGTCATGATCTTGCGTGACATGGACATGAGACATCGTGGACATGAGACGTGTGATTACATTGGGTGGGGAGAGACACACAGACTATAGGCTGATTATATATATTTATTGCAGTGCCTTAGCCACTACAGTGCGAGGCCCACTACATAGTAAAACTACTACATAGTAAAACTACATAGTATAACTAAATAGTATTACTGCTACCGGTTCCCCGATACAGAGCTTGTAGTGGTCTCAGCCTGAGTCTAGCGTTGCTCTCATTTTGCTTATCACTTAGATGGTTACATAGTTTGCCCTATTGATACATTTCATATACTGCATTTATTTTGGCATGCTATTTCTTGTACCTTGTTACGTCCCTTTAAGGACCTGGTTCCTTGCCAGTTTTACAGCATAGACCGTAGTGAAGACTGCCTGGAGTGCTGATGTGTGTTGCTTTGTCATGCAGAACTTGGTGCCAGGTACTTATATCATTTCTTCCGGAGTATTGGTTATTATTCATATTATTTATTCATTTGCTGTTATAGCCTAGTTCTATAGACTCATATTCCTTTCTCGAGTCTATTCTAGCTTATGGGTTACTGGCGACCGACTTTAGTATATGTAGCTCATTCTTGTATATTCCGTTCATTATGGATTGAGGCATATATATTTATAGATAGTGACCCTTCTAATACAGCTTATACGTATTCGAATCGGACCAGAGTCTGGTCGAATGCGTAGCTGGCATGTTACGTGTTCCTAGTCCTACGTATTTTGGGACTGGGACATGACATATTTTTGTGGTGGCCTATGCAGGTCCAGATTAAATCGTTTTGGTTACTTTCCAGTACCGAGCGAGCCTGTAATCAAAGTTAGCAGTGTTAGCATCTCAATCTACAACTGACTTGAAAATTCTTTAGCACTTGATTATCGCCCTTGGACTTCGTAATTGTACTATTTTAAATCTCCTCGACATCCTTTTTATTGTTTATCATCTCTTCCTATTTCGGAGAGATGAATGTTCGTGCACGGGGTTTCCTCCAGAAGCAGATCCTCGTCAAGGCAAAAGAAGATATGTTGGATATAAATTTTTTGAAAAGACAGTTACCCTTAGTAGGATAGTAGATAGGTTATTCCTATATGTTTGAGTTAGTGTAGATTTTAGCATGAGAATTGAATATAATATCAGAGGCCTAGAACTAATAGAACCTCACCCTTGCTTAAAGGTAGCAAGTAATTTGGAAGTATTGGAAGAAAGGAAAGAGGGCTTGACTCTAATGCACTGGAATACTTTAGGGAATATATAGCTAGATGGTAGGGATTAGATGTGACTCATGATGGTGATACAAGAAATTGCATTATGACCTTAAGAAAATGGAACCTTAGGTAGCAGGCCATGGTGGTTAAATCCTTAGTTATCTTATGACTTTTAGTATCAAAATTAGATCTTATGACCCAGTTGTTACACTCCTACTATATGTGCCAAAAAAGGATAGGACGGTACGCCTGTGTATTAACTATAGGGCACTGAACCTTGTAAACCATCAAGAACCGGTATCCCTTGCCATGCATTGACGACCTATTCAATTAGTTGAGTGATACGAGTATATTCTCAAGATAGATCTTAGATCCGGTTATCACCAACTTAGAGTGCGTAGAGAGGATATACCGAAAATAGCCTTCAGGACCAAGTATGGACTCTATGAGTTCTTAGTTATGCCGTTTGGTTCAACCAACGCGCCAGCTGTATTCATGAGTTCGATAAACGAAGTTTTTATCAGTACTTGGACAAGTTTGTGGTTGCGATTATTGATGACATATTGATATATTTCAAGAGCCACGCAGAGCACGAGCAACACTCTTCCAGCAACAGCAGAGGGCACCACCACAAGGACGCTAGCTTTTGCGATGACAATGGAGGATGTACAGACTCGTGGATTAGAGAATACGCGTAAGATTTAAGTTATTCATAGCTATCTATTCCTAGAAATTGCTTTAGCACGTGCCTGTTAGTTCATGACCTTAGCCTTAAAACTAGTAATTTTGAACTTGTTAATAATTAATAACCTAGTTTTCCTAAGCTATAGTTTTCCTTGCTCTATCCAGATTTTCTTCACTCTTGAATTACCTAATTTTCATTGTTTAGGAAAATATTTTATTCCTTCCCTATGAGTTTTGTTTAAACCCACATCCTTCGAATTCTCCTTGATCATGATTTTTGATTGTGGCGTGCTTCGAACCTGTTTTGCAAACCGTGTCACCTCTTCTGACCGGTTATGTTTCGTTATTCTTTGATTTCGAGGACGCAATCCTCTTAAGGGGGGTAGATTATAATCCCCCAGAATTTTTTTCATAATTTAAAAATTAATTTTCAGGATTTTTCTAAAAATTTTAACTAATTAAAATAAATATTTTCTTGTATTTAATAATTTTTGTGATTTTAATAAATATTAAAATATTATAAAAATAATATATTTGGGTGTAAAATAAAATATTAGACATAGGGTAATTTTCTTGGAATTTATTGGACCCAGAACTATTTTTAAAGACCTAAAAACTAAGATTTTTATTAAACCCAAATAAACCGGTTTGAACCAACCGGTTCAAACCTGAACCGAATCCTGAACCGGATCGACCCAACTGAACCAATACCCAAACACCTAGCAGGTCGGGTCGGGTCTGAACCCAAACCCGAAAACCGCAACCCGAACTCGCAATCTATAGTGAATCCCAAAACCGTTCCCCTCCCCGATCGTTTCTTTTCCGGCATTCAACCGCCGTCTTTTCCCTTCCCTCCGCCGACCGTCGCGATTATCTCTGGCGGTTACGAAGCCCCGCACCGTTCCCCTCCCCGCGCCTCTCCACCTCCCCTCAACGGCCGCCGCCTCCACCTATAAGAACCCTCTTCTCCGGTCATCCCTACCACCGCCATCATCCCCACTGCCGCCACCGTACCCCGACTCCGCCTCCAACATCATCCACCAACACCACCGCCACCATCCTCCGACACCCCTGCCCTCACAACCACCACCGCCACTGACCATCCCGACGAACTCCTTTCCAGCTCCAAGACGCCTCCAGCACCACTCGACCTCGACCTAGCTCCCCTCCGCCGTGACACCGCAGCCCGACGACGGTGACGCCTCCTCCCCGACCTCCCCGACGACTCCAGCGGCCCGTCGACAACCTCCGTCGCCGCCAGCACCGAGCACAACAACCGCAAAGCGCCGCCACCGCCGGCCGACTGTCGCCGCGTCACCCCATGTTCGCGTAGAATAGTATTTTTGACGCCCTATTCAGGTAAGAATTTCTTTCTCCTCGTCCTCTCGTTTTTCGTTCTGTCGACTCGTGCGTGTAGACTGCGTGACCCTCTCGAACCCCGTGTAATTTGCTCGGGGTATCGCATCCTATGGCGGTCGCAAACTGCGACGCAAAATCAGTAAAATAAATACCATGATTTCCCCGGAACTGGGTGTGTCTGGCTAAACGAGATGACTTGGTCGTGTGCGGACTTCATCGAAAGGTGCGCGCCGTTAATACGGACGTGTAGGATTTCACGGAAGTTGATTTAGATGTGCGTGCACACCGAAATCAACGCGTATCCGTCGACAACACCCCGTATCGGCCCTTTTCTAAAATTTATTGTAACTTCGTGTATGCTCGTTGTATCAAAACAAAACCTACGCCATCGGACTTGTAGCAATACGCTGGTCCTGTGACCCAAGTTTGGTTCAATTCTGAGAACATTGACAAAATCCCGTATCGTGGGCCCCATGGCTCCACTTGACGGGCAATTTTGTGACCGGCTCATCGGAATCCAGTTATGGACATTCCGTTGGGTTCGTATCATCATTCTGGACTTGTAGACACTAAGTTTAACAAATTTGGAGAATATTATCTCTGGCACGTTTCTCGGTACGAAGTGGGCCACATGTGGACCCCACTTTGACCAAAAATTGTCACTTTTGCCCCTGTGTTCAAATTGGACTTATGGACAGGCAATTTTAGCTATTTGATATCTTCTGAACCTGATGGTAACATTTATTTCAAAATTCGGAGGAGTACCTGCAAATCCCGCTGATACCAGAGCAGGCAGCAGTTGGAGCCAGAATCCCAGGCAAGTGTACCTTGCCAATCTTGCAGTACCTGCTTTGTATTATTCTCTTGATTTATTTATGTGATGTATCTGTTCGACCTAGGACCGTGTGACATTACTTAACGTCCGAATAATATTAGGGTGTCAACGCCGCACGCGGAGTTGTGTAACGTCACTAGAGATTGATATCGCGACCCTATATATCTTCGTGCTTGCATTATCAAGTACGTCATATCATAGGACACTTGACACTATTCATGAGACAGAATCTTCCTGAGATATTTATGGTGATTCTGTGTAGGTTACAGGATTCGTGACATAGATATTACATATGCTTAGATATTATGACTCGTTGCATCAGTTAGAGGTCATGGTCTTGCGTGACATGGACATGAGATATCGTGGACATGAGACATGTAATTACATTGGGTGGGGAGAGACACACAGACTACAGGCTGATTATATATATTTATTGCAGTGCCTTAGCCACTACAGTGCGAGGCCCACTACATAGTAAAACTACTACATAGTAAAACTACATAGTATAACTATATAGTAAAACTACATAGTATAACTATATAGTATTACTGCTACCAGCTCCCCGACACAGAGCTTGTAGTGGTCCCAGCCTGAGTCTAGTGTTGCTCTCATTTTGAATATCACTTAGATGGTTACATAGTTTGCCCTATTGATACATTTCATATACTGTATTTATTTTGGCATGCTGTTTCTTGTACCTTGTTACGTCCTTCTGAGGACCTGGTTCCTTGCCAATTTTGCAGCATAGACCGTAGTAGAGCCTGCCTGGAGTGCTGATGTGTATTGCTTTGTCATGCAGAACTTGGTGCCAGGTACTTATATCATTTCTTCCAGAGTATTGATTATTATTCATATTATTTATTCATCTGCTGTTATAGCCTAGTTTTATAGACTCATATTCCTTTCTTGAGTCTATTCGAGCTTATGGGTTACTGGCGTCCGACTTTAGCACATGTAGCTCATTCTTGTATATTCCGTTCATTTTGAATTGAGGCATAGATATTTACAGATAGTGACCCTTCTAGTACAGCTTATACGTATTTGAATCGGACCAGAGTCTGGTCGAATGCGTAGCTGGTACGTTACGTGTTCCTAGTCCTACGTATTTTGGGACTGGGTCATGACAATGATAGCTGATTGGTGCTGGTGTGGGCTTGGTATGCACTAATACGGGGATCAATAGGGAACTAAAATAATGGGGCTTGGGTATTAGTAGCAACTTGAGTTTAAGCGGTCTGCATTACTAGTGTTGGGTGATGTGGGATAGGAGGATTGCCAATGTAGATGAGGTAATTAGGGGTACATCAGTGAGCAAGTCCATGATATCAACAGTAGATTAGAGGGGCTCGGATAGGAGTAATATTCAAACCTTGGGGTAATTGGGTTAATAGTAGCAAGTAATAACATTAACAGTAGAAGCAACATTAGCCCGGGACTTGATCTCAGTTAAAACCAGCATGGTTGCCGCCATTTGGAACACTTCAGTAGTGCAACTTGGGTTGCACACATTAGGATTGAGTATGGGGAAATTTTTTGACCTGGGAATTGGGTTATATAGGTGGCAGCAGTGAGCATGTTAGTTACAGTCTGACATTGATATGTATACATTAGTTGTAGATTTGACACCACTGATACACTGTGATGTATCATTCAGTTAATGGGGGGTGAGCTTGTATCAGTAGGCAGGTATTAGAGCATCAAATGTCACTGAGTATAGAACCAATGTTAAGAATACCAGTACACCTAGTATTTATTTATGGATTATGTGGATTAAAGCGTTGCAAGTAGTCTAGTACCATGTAAAGCTAGTGTGGGTAGATGAGGGTGATAACTTGGGGGCATTTGGAGGCCTTGATGTCAAATAGGAGTTGGATCATTGCAGGCTAGAGTAGTAGGCTATGTTTTAGACTGCAGCAGTAGTGCAACCTGGGAAGTTTATGTGGTAGTGAGGTTCCTGAAATACTTGTGAGTGTTGTGCACATCAGTATGTAGTAGGACTGAATACTAGTAAGGGAGAGAGAAGGGTATCAGTGCACTATGGGCACTGATTAGAGGCAACAATAGAATTTATCGAGCAACAACAACTGTGAACTTGGGGTTGGACTCATGGGTAGTATATGAGTCTATTAGTCTTAGTAATGCAAGTTAAGTAGATGTCAGTTATAATAGAGTATCAGTTAGTTGTAGTAGATATTATTTAATGAATTGTTACCAATTAGTGTTAGTTAGTGTATTTGCTTAGTGACTGTTAGTAGCAACCTTAACTTAATTAGTTGATTATACTAAATAAAGTAAGTAGTAGTTAAGGTATCACTTAAAAACCTAGATAATAACTAGTATAAGCTAGTATAAGTTAATTAGTGACCAGTATAAGTCTAAAACCTAAGTGTGGACCTAGAAACGACCTAGAAGGCATATTAGTGCATTATTTAACTTAATTATCATCCATTATACCATTTAACATAATATTTCCTAAATAGGATTGTTTGACAGCAGCTTGGGCACCGGGTGACATCATTTACTCCGTACCAGAAGCGAGTACATCTCTCAATTAGTTTTCAGTCATGATAGTGTATATATCACATATTCTAGAATATTTTACTTGATTCCGACATAATGGTTACACGGACTAGTACTAAATAGATCTTGTCATGAGATGTATCCCATACCATGTTCAGCGGATACTCCTTCAAAAGTATTTCATCATGTGTATCAGGTATTAATTTTCGTATACTTAGTGTTCACACACTACTCATGTTCAGTGTGCCCATATGCGTGTTAGTAATGTATCGTGATTGGATCCACGAGTATTGTTTGCTGGAATGGGGGAGTAGGAGTTGATTATGTGATCAAGCCCAAGTGTATTCGTGTACATGTCGAATACATATCACACGTGTAATCGATTTACCATATTGTATTCGTGTTTAATCCAAATCGATCACATAACAAACTTGTACTCTTTGGTACATTAGCTAGTTTATCTATTTTCATTACTTGCAGTTATTCTATATTGCATGTTCTTTCATTCTAGTACTTTACATGTTTACTCTAGTTTATTTCTATTTCCTATTGCTAGTTATCTTGTATTTTTTTCTATTGTTTGTCATATATTCTCTACCATGTATTTGGAACTGCTTTCAGAGTTTTGTACTTCGTTCCAATCCTGATTGGATATATTTTTCAACTGATTGGTTTGAGGAATTGTGTCCCACTTACTACAGGCCGCAGGATGGCGAGCCATTAGAGGATACTCCCCTAGAGCAGGAGAACCTAGTGCCAGTGATCGAGGAGGCTTAGACATATATTTTAGACATTGTATTAGTCTTATTTTAGACTATTGGCATATATATCTTATTTCGGGAGTTATTTTGTGCCTAGATTTATTTTATATTATGGATGTATTTGTGACTCTTGTACTTCTTTAATCTATTTTATATCGTGCTACTTCTTCCCCTAGTTTGATATTTTGATTGAGTATTGGATTCATTATCATATACCATATTATTTTTCCATTTGGAGTTGAGATACAATGACAGGTACCCTTACATACATATTGTGTGAGATATTAGATAGTATTGTTGACCAAAACAGCGTTCTACGTTGATCTTATAATGTAGGCTGGGCATAGTTCACCGCTCATGCCCCTATTCCGGGTGCGGATCGTAACACATTTTTAGTAGTGGCCCATGCAGGTCCAGCTTCGCAATGGTGTGATATCGTGGCAGTGCAATGGCTTAGTTGTACTACTTTGAGCCTGCGATATGATATATGATAATAGGATGAGAGAGTACTCAATCACAACTAGGATTTCTTAAGAGATTCCTGGGGTGACCCTTGAGAATCTCACTATAAACTATATTTCAAAAATTGTTTCCACTTATTCCCACCCTCTCCCACTCATTTGTTGTTGAATTTGATTTGATGTTCGTTGTTGATTTTGATTCGTGCATCGAGATAGATTTTTATAGCCTGAATTATGGTATAATCTGATAACATATTTTTAGGAGTTCACCGTCATCCTTGGTTATGGAGCCTAGATTTATCGCAGTCATAATAGCTGGCGTGACGAAGACAGAGCCTGATTTTGGATATACTTCTCTTAGTTATAGAATTTAGATTATTTGCAGCCAAGCTGGTAACATGGCGACAATCTTAGATACCATAATTCCAGAGTTGTGTACCTTAGATATAGACTCTATCGTTCATCGCAGTTATGCTTACTAGCATGACGAGGATTCTGAGTAACATGATTTTGGATAGACGTGTATGATTACCAGATTGTACCTTAAGTTGGTTCATAAGATATCGTCTTTATCATTCCACTCATGTTATTTTAGGATTCTGTTCCACCACCCTTATTAGCTCAAGAATAGAGATACCTTTAGTTCCTTTAGTCCAGTTTCTTACAGAGCTTCATTTTATTAGTTCCTGAGGTTCCTTGGATAGTGTAATAGTTGGTGACTTGCAATTGGGATCATGTCCTCGAGTATTAATGATAATTGTTTAGAGTATAGTTTGTGAGTCTGTGGGTGGTTCTCGATTGAGCATATGAGCTATAGGTATCAGTCCAAAGATAACTCATAGTAAAGTACCCTTGTAGTAGTAGTTCTATTGTAGGTGTCAGTATAGTTAGAATTGGAACCAATGGTAGAAAGGAGAGTAAAATATCAGTTGTGATTCCAGGAGTTGGTATCAGTGTCAACATGCTTGTTTAGATGGATATTGAGTGAGCTAAATAGCAATGGAGTATCATAAAATTGTTTGAGCCTTACTATTCTATTGGTGCTTGACACTTAGTTATGTCATGAGGAGGAGAATATATATCCAGAATAGGTACTGGTGGGTGTGCCATAATAAAATAGTACCCATAAGTATAGGAGAGAGTGTGATAGTGTTTGAATGAGTTGTGTTAGAAATAAGGCTTCTGATATGTGTTGGGCATTGATGTGAGTAGATATGAGTGCACCAGTAGATGTCTAGTGATGGGTATATCACCTAGTGTTGAGATTGTTGAGGTGTTATATAGTTATAGGTGGAGGAAGGCGGTATAGTGCCTAAAATTGTGTGCACAATGCATATTAAGTGAGGAGTGAATGAAATATGATGAAGTAAAATACTAGTATTGGAGTTTCATGAGTATCAACAAGTGGGGGTCTGTGTATTAGAAAATTGAATAGTATATCATGGGTTGAGAAGTATGAAGATTGGTCATAGAAAATATATTAGTGTACCCCTGATTAATGTATCGGTCTGTATGATCAAGTATAGAAGGTATGAGAGAAGATATATACCAATGGAGATATGGAATCATGTGTCTGCCTAAGAGAGTGAAGTGAAACATGTGTATTGTAGAAGTAAACAACTTGTGCATTAGATGCATGTGATCATGAGTTCTAGTGAGTGTGATTGGGTGATCTAGTGAGCAAGCTAGTGTCAAGAGTGGTGGTAGGGTGTGATGAGTTGTTGTGAGTGTTAAGAAGTTAGTGTCCTAGAATATTAAGTGCCCATATTATGTGTAGTTAGGAAGTTAGTGTTTCAGCATCAATAGTGCCTAGAGCGTACCAGTGTCTATGGTATATTAGGGTTAAGCTGAGTATTGGATTAGTAGCAGTAAATATCTTATTTGATAATATTAGATGGGTGTATCAGTTAATATAGATACAGGGGTAGTTGAGAGTAAGAGTACAAATGTTTATTGCAAGAGAATGGTTAAGAAATTCCTAGGTGATTGCAAGAATTGAGACAAAAGATAGTATCTTAGGAGTGTTTATGTAGTACCCTGGGTAGTGTGTGCTAGTGAGTTAAAAGTATGCATGGCCTAGAACCATAGTATACAACTAGTAATTGGTAACCCTCGATATTAAATAATCTCGGCTAGGTAGATGTTAGTGAATGCTTTGTGTGAGATATGAACTAGGCCACCGGTGGCATAGCAATTTGACCCGCACCAGCAGAGGGAGACACCCCAGCAGGGCAGGGCTTTTGCAATAAGGGTCGAGAAGACCTACGCTACATGTAAGCCCCCTCATTTTAGGATAGGGATAATTTATAATTATTTTTATTATTTTGTTTAATTTGATAGATTTAAAAAATTAATTTCTAAAATTAATTTTAATATATATGGTACTTTTCTATAGCTTTGATATTTTGAGCAATGCACGACCTTTTTTCTTCTAACAAAATTTATATTACTAATCTTAATTTTATCTAATATAATTGTGCCATGGGTGTTGTATTATTTTGATGTCCCCAATGCTCTAAAAATATTGACAACCATTTAGAATCAAGGTAACCGTAAAACTGCCTTCAATAGACTAGAACTTGACCCAAACCAAACCAAACCAAACCCAAACACATGTAGGCATGTAGTGTACCCAAATATCCTCATGTATATATATATATATATATATATATATATATATATATATATATATATATATATATATATATTATATTTGAATTAATTTATTTTCATTTATAGAAGTTCTATTGATAGAAATAATCTTAGGTGTCATCCTAGTTGGCAAATAACTACCTAACCAAGTTTCTAACCAACCCAACAACCAAACCTTATATAATCCCAACCATAACAATCAACGCCCCCTCTAATATTCGGCCAAGAGCATCCCCCCTTGTGGCCGAGCCCTATTAGTACTAGGAAACCCCCTCATATGTTTAAATCTATATATATATATATATATATATATATATATATATATATATATATATATATATATATATATATATATATATATCAACTTATCACCCAAACCCTAACCCTATATATATATATATATATATATATATATATATATATATATATATATATATATATATATATATATATATATATATATATCAACTTATCACCCAAACCCTAACCCTAACAATAAAAAATATCTTTCCCCCTCTTGTGGCCGACCCCTCCCCTCTCTCCAACATGTAAGAACAATCCCCTTGCCATCTCTCCCTTACAACATCATCTCCTTCACCAAAAATCCCCTCATCTCTTTCAAAACCTCCACTATTTATCATCCTTCCACCATCTCTCCATCCAAACACCATTAAACCTCCAAGAAGAACCCCATATTCTCCATAAATATATCAAGAACCCAATCGAGAGTCAAAGGTTCATGCAAACAAGTCATTCTCTACCCTTTGAAGATCCCAATAGGGGGTGGCTGCCACTCGGGAAGGGGGTGGCGAGGGGTGTAGCTGCCACTCGGGCAGGGGGGAGGCGAGAGGCGGTGGGGGGGGGGGAGGGGATTAGGAAAAAATTATGTGGAGAAAGGAATTTAGATTTTTGGCTCTGATACTATGTAGAAAGAAATAATTAGATGATTCATTATCAATAAAGGAGTACATATATATAGAGGAGGCTAACTCCTCCCTCTATTATTCTACCCGATGTGGGACTAAAGTTCACATGACTAATACACTAATATTTAACACCTAGAATTAGATATGTTGAATGTTTCCCATTTGGTGACCAATGTCACACACAAGACTAACCTGTGTTAATTAGTTTAAATATTCAGGACACTTCCTCACCTTTGGGTACAAGGTTATCCATTTCTCCCTAACACACAATTCCCCCTTAATACCTTAAGAAAAACCTAATAGCTATTTCGGCTTGCTAAGTAATTTTAAAGGTTTCAGTGTAACTTGTAACCTTAAGAGATTTAATTCTCAAACTCAATTAACATGATCGCAATAAGACATTCACCTTTGGGTCGACAACAATCTTATATCAATCATGATTCTTCGAGTGACTACTTCACAGTCTTCCTTAAAACCATGTTGGACAACAGACCTTGAGTAATACTACTCCTAATCCACATGCCTTCTTGTACTAGTTTTCTTGTAGAGATCAGCACCACAAAATCTGCATACGTCTTCATCCTTGTAGTCTTTATAGTACAACAAGCACCCATTGCAACATGGATCAATTTTCTCATATCTCATCCAGAGCGATCTCACCCTTCTCTTAGATCGGTAGAAGTTTGTAGGTAACTTGACACCCGGTGGTAAGATATCTATAATCAAATCCATCATTCGGTTGTAGTATTCTTGCGACATGTTAAAATCGAATATTTGATGCTCAACAGTTTTTAACCACCTCCAACGGTGAATGATCCTCACAACCAGGATATAATGGAGTCCTTGCATTCTCCAATAACTCCATGAACTTTGCAGCATCAGCATTCGGTGCCTTCTCAGCTGTATCATGATTGTCTGGATCAAAACTTGGCCCCGTAGCATCGAAAATCATGTTCCACCCGTCATCGTAATCAACATGATCGTGGACATCCATATATGGCTCCAAATAAGGCTCCGACTCCGATGCTAACGGTACAAGTTCTCCGTGTGAGGTCCATAGTTATTAATTCAGCGTAAAATTCCTCGAGTACAAATGATATGTCACATCCACTTCTGGATGATATTTTAAGTTACGACATCTCACACATGGACACTTAATTTCAAGTTGCGACAAGTTCCACGTGCGAGGTCCACTTATAGTAATTCGGCGTGAAACCCCTCAAGTACAAATGATATGTCATATCCACTTTTGGATGATATTTTAAGTTGCGATATCTCACACACAAAAACTTAATTTTGGGGTCGTCCATATACTGAGAGAACGCCTTGGCGAACTACAAGAACTTCTCTACCCCATGTATGAATTTATCCCGCACACCACACATGTCATCAGGATGACGATTATGTATCCACTCATAATGTCGTAAGAAGAAATTATATCCATGTTTCGATACTTCTGCAAAGATGAATACACATTGTTCAAGTATACACATGTTCATCAAAGTTAAAACTCCTATTGATGCGTGAGTATCCGAGTTATGATGCATGAGTACTCATAATATAATTCATGAGTATCCTTACAATAGGTAAATAGATAAGCTTTATTTTTATTTCCAAACCTAGTAGACATGTGGACAACTTCGATTTGAGGATACGGGTGTCGTCACGTATTCCTTGTGAGCCATTCTCTAATTTTTTTTTTTTACTTCTACAAAACTTTTGTGGATATTATAGTTCTATCAAAAAAATCTAAGAACGAAAGATTGAGAGGCCTTTCTTACAATAAGTCTTTTAAGATATTTAGGTCATTTCATTCTTAGCCATTTCTGGTAGAACCGTAATAGCCTCAAAAGATTTGCAGAAGTAAATTTTATTTTTAGATATATGGCTCACAAGGAACACGTGGACACTCATATACTCAGGATACCATAAGATACCCAACTCAACTCTAATACCTTAATACCACATAGGTACTTATTTACCTATAGGATACTCACTCATGTATCACTGATACACCATAAACAAATAATCTCCTTCTAGTTATGATACCTTACCCCCATTCTTTGACATATGATCACAACTATTCCAAACTTATTAAATAGGTATAATAGAAAATAATACTTTGAAACCTAGTAGACATGTGGACAACTCCGATTTCAAGCCCATTAATTGGATGGCTCATAATAGTACCAAACCTCTCAAAGCCATTTGCAAAAAAGATACATATTTAGCAAGACGTTGACGAAAATTTACTCTTTGAAGAAGGAGACACCGCGTAGATCATCGAGACAAAGAAAAGTAGTAATATTTTCATAAAGGTTGATATTCTAGAAAGACGACTCAATAGTATTTGTGATGATAAATAAAGTTTTTCTTCTTAATATTGTAAAACTTTGGTGGCATATCAATAATTTAAGGATTTATGGATCCGTTCATACACGATGTATTAGTATTTTAAGGATATGTGAATCCTCTCATACATTGTGTATGAACGGATCCACAAATCCTTAAATTATTGATATGCCACCAAAGTTAAACAAAATTAAGAAGAAAAATTATATTTATCAAAATAAATAATTTTGAATTGTCTTTTTAAAACACCAACTTTTACGATCATTATTATAATTTTTCCTTGCAGGAAGACCTACTTATCTCATTCTTGCAAAATTAAATTATCGTCAATGACTTATTAATCAGGTAACTATTTCGTAAAATTGTGCAGGTAGAAGTGCACACTAGAAAAGAGTGTTGGATTCATACATCATTACCAAGTATGGGGACAGACATAAATAAAAAAGTATTATAAATTTAGATTACTATAAATTAAAATATTATAAATTTAGTTTCCAAGTGTGGGAATATAATTGGATCAAAATTCATTATTCGGACCCAACACATACTGATACTTACCCACAAATGTATCTTAGAATACCTTAGCTATTACTAGTATCTTAACCCATTACCTAGACATATAAATATTACCTTGCCCTCAACTCAAATGCATTAAACCATACTTGGTATCTTAACTAAAACTTATCTCTTACCATTATCAAATACCTTAGTAACTTGCAATGGTAACTCCATACCTATGCTTAACTTATTCACAAATTTACTCATTGATACTTGAATACCATAGTATCATATCACCATGATACCCATGTATCACTTACTTACCCACAAATTTACATTGGTAACATGATACCATGATACTTGCATTGATAACTCAATACCTATACTTATGCATAAATTTACTCATTGATACTTGAGTACCATAGTTCATATCACCAACTACAAGGTATTATCTAAACATATATCCAAATTTCTAAAATATATATCTATAACACATTTTAATTAAAATATATTAAAATTATGTTTAAAATATTTTAGTATAATTTAAATTTTTTTCTAATTTTTCAATAATATCACAGATTTTTGTTTTATTTTAGTACGATTCGCAAGTGAACATGACTAATATGTACTAATGTCTCTCCCTTTAACCGCGATGAGCTTTTCCAATTTTTTGCTTTGAGCACGACAAATGGATAATATACAAAATAAATTAAATTTTTATACTAATATAAATATGAGTTCAGAGTATTTGAATAATGGTAGGAACTTTAATATCTATCTTCACTAATATATAATTAAAAAATAACTTTACCTTATTTTTTTCTTCTAAATATATTTTTATCTAATTTTAATAATTAAAATTATTGTGTCCTATGTGTCATGCCCCAATCTCCCGCAAGCTCAATAGTCCCCGCTGAACGTGAATCACCACGTTGTAGAGCTCCCGCAGGACAATCGTTCTCATCGGGACGTACCTGGAGTTGCGCTCGTACAAGGCGATGTTGTCAAACATCAAAGTTATTATCAAAATGATCAAGTTGCAGTGAAAGTCAAGTATTGTGTACCAAGAACACATCAGAGGATACGCAGCGAAGCTCTCGATAGGGTCCAAATGAAAATGCCACAAAGAAGATTGCCTCAAAGGCGATGCAATAATCTTGCTCTTTCTCTAGCCCACAAAGATACTTATAATTCATATATTATGCCCCGTATATTCAAGCAGCGCCACTACACCTGCGTACCTGAAATAATGCCCACAAACGTGGGTCAGTACACAGCCGTACTGGTGAGCGGGGTAACCCACTCGTCTAAACCGACACTAAGTAAAATAGTAAATGCAAACAGTTATATGGTAATCTTTCTACTTGAATCCTAGATTCATTTTATGGCAGATGTATGACATGTTAAGAAAAATTATAAAACAGGTTAAGCATGCAAGCATTCAATTCAACCAAATATACAAGCAGATATCAAACTCAAAGGAAAACTAGCATACAAACCGTCCTACTCAAACCCAAGCAACGCGACCTATCGAACCAACATCCAAGCCTCAATATCCGTCCTCAATCCAAACCTTATAATCCAATCTTCAATATGCACACCCTTGCCGAGGCAAGGTGGCTTCCGCCTAGACGAAAAGCACAAACCAACCAAAGCAAAGCAAACAAACTCTTATCCATATAAAGTCACTGGCCAAGCCATAAAGGACTGATCAGTTGCAGTTCTATCCGATCCAGACCGGGAAGCTAGCCTCCGCCTGGTCGTATCAAACTTCTGGCACCGCGCCCAAGGCACATTACCATTGTTTCCTCCATGGTCGAACGGTCCCGGTGCTCCGAAGCCTATCCCGTTCGAGAAAATCAAACCCTATGCGCAACAGGTTATCCGTGACCGATGCAAACACCAAGTAGGTATGATGAGAGAATCGAGCATTCTCGTCCCACCAAACTATCTAAGCCTCAATCCAACCGACTATCCATAACCATTCTCCAACTTATATCCCAAGACACAAATCTCAAGTTATCCCCATAGTCACTATGCCGCTTCTCGACACAGTATTTCCAATTGGTGCAACACCCCTCGCTCAGAACAATCTCATGGCACAATGCCCCAACAGTAGCACAATGCCCTCGCCGATGTAGTTATCTGATTTTGAACCACAACTGCACGCTTTGCATGACAAAGCGCCCAAGTGATACTCGTGCACGGATGCACGCTCGCTCGCCTGCTAAAATTTTTGATGTTCCAACCAAGGGGTATAATTCCAACTGTTTTTTCAACTGCCCCAAATATAATCCAACTCTAGCTCCAACTATCCAACGTGAAAACCAACTCAAGCCACAAATCTATCCAAGCAAACGACGTACACTCTATGCACGCCACATTGTAGTAATTTCCAAGTTTTAGTCCAAGTGTTCAAGCCTTTATGTGTGTTCCATATTATTAGGCATGAAGGAGTAGAGGAGAAGGGACAAAGCCTACTTATCGAGTCTGATTCTGTTAAGCACCCTGCCTTGCCGATATGACCGATCCCTTAAACCCATGGTCTGATGCAAAGCACGATCTACTCAATTGGTATGACCGTGAGAGCAGGCCGTGCTCTCCAAATCATCCGACTGTTCGGACTAAGGAAGATGTCATTATCGCTCCAATCCAGCTATCCCAGGACTGCTCTGAACGAACACCTAATTTCTATCGAACTTCGCTAGCGATCTACACATAAAACCAACTCAATCAATACTTGTTCCCAAATCCAACAAATTAAATATAACTAGCTATTGCTTCATTCAATCTGACTCAGCATAACGCACCGTGCGGTTGCAGGACGTTACACTATATACCACTTAGAATGAGGTTCATCCTCGAACCATACTGGTATTCAATCCTTATCGCATGCCGCTTCTAAAATCTATAACTCTGCTCCATGCAACTCACATTATCCTAATCCAGACTCAGTATTTCGCTCATGCTGAACGCTTGCACAAATTTTATATTCCCACATCCTCCTTGCAGCTCAATACGAATTTCTCGTATCGCTTAGTTTGGATCATACATATATTTAAGGCGTCCCTGAAATACATATAATTCAGCCGAGCTTAGCGATAGCGAATTTGGACAAGTTAAAAGGGTATCTTTATATCCGAGGCATTTATTTGCTTTATTCCCAATTGAACCAAATCCTAACGTTCATTCCATAACTCATTCGCACAAGCGCTACTCTCAAATACGATGATTTTTAATGACGGTCTTCCCACCTGACTCAAATCAGTTCATGATCCAACTATTTCTGAATCCACACTAGCACATGTCCTAAGCATTATCTCATGCACCGAATCATCACAACTGTTACTATCCAGCTAGGCGACTTACCCAAATATCAAACTATGCTCTTAGATCAACTCAGCCAAACACCACTTCCTCAATCTCAATACCTTACTGGGTGAACATCTATATTGAGGTTCGTGTGATCCACGAAGATTTTGCCGCCATGCCAAAGGGATAGTGTCGCCATGATTTCAACGTGGACACACTCGCCACAATTCCTAGGTTGCGCATGGGATAGTTCTTCGCGCTGCTTCCACTGCCTCGAAGCACAGGATATCACCTTTGCCTTCTGTACGAGCATGCCTCCCAGACTAAGTTCTGATGCATCTTGTATATCTGAGGCATATTTGTCCCTTCTAATATTGCAAGAATTTGATCTGAATGAGCCGATGCTTTAACTTCACAAGCTAGTTTCACAGTCGTCAATTCATATGAATGTTATTCCCTTCCGGGGCACGACGAGTCAGAGGCGATGCCATCTTCAAAAATTTGCGACTCCGAATCTCATTAGTTGACTTAGGCCATTTTTATCATCGCTTCGGTCTTCCGGCTACTTCTTTAGCTGAAGGCTATCCCAAGGATCTCTCAAATCCAACACTCAGTCACTAAGGCCAATCTCCAACATACACTACTCTCATCTACCCTCGACGCATTCCCAAATGCGCCGCCGCAAGGGTCGTTCTATGGGTCTATAATATTCATCTCTGATTTGGTGGTCAAGTCGCTAGGGTCAGCTGTCCCGAAGCTACGTTCGATAATTGTAAGTCATCATGATAGACAATTACTACGAACCATGCTATATCTCCTCTACAAATCTGAGCCATAATCCAACCATTTCCATCCGAACGAACTTCTAACTCCGAGCACTTCATGCACTACCTCTGATGATCTGTCAACCAATATCGCTTAACCACCTAGAGTCTTACTATCTATCCAAGCCACAATTTAAGAACTGCGCTCGTTGAAACCGTCTTCCATCAATCCGTCGTTCTGCCCCGAATCCTTCAATTTTTTTGAACTGCTCAAGTTCGACTTCTCACACCACCATTTGTAATAATTTTTGAAACCATAGACTTGCTCCAATTCTTATCCGTATTCCATGTTTCATAGTGTATATCCAACTTGCTAAAGCAGCACAGTGATTTACTTTAGCGTTGCTCTCTCGTTTAGCTATCTTCAAAAGTCCATCCGCCACAATCCTTGCTCCCATTCCATTCCTTAGCCCATCTTGATTTCTCTATGTTCCGATTAGTCCACATACTCTCAATGACTCGTGCATCGGTTCCAACATAAATCTCAAATCCATATTGCCTTTACTTGTTGCCTCAATCCGCCTCAGTACTGTAAGTGTTAACTTCAAATCTGACTTAACATCAACTAGACTTGCCTCATGTCCGTTTATGTTTTTTAGAGAATTTGTCTACCATCGTTGCACCATTTCGCCAAATTTTACTTTCGCTAAACCTGAGTCCACTTCTGGAGCAATAATATCCAAAATCTTTCAAGTCCGTATGAATCCATCGCATTGCCCCTCTAAGTCAGATCGTATTTCATTTACTCAACCAACAATTCCAATGTGTTGCCAAAGTTTATAGTCCGTGCTCGCTATCCTTCAATTCACCCATCGCTTCGCTCAAGCGTATCCCAACTGTTTGTTCCTTATGCTCAACTCTCTCTTCGCATCCAATGAATGTTCCACCGAACTTCCAAATCGTGCAAGCGAACTCTGATATTTAGCTTTCCATCTGACCGACCTCAACTTATTTCTAATACTTGGTCTGCCTCCATCCTTTCAAATTTCAAATACTCTTTCCATCGTATTGTTCTGTTCTCGTCCATCACTCAAGTCCAACGATACTTCCATTTACACAAGTCCGTTCTTGATTTCTTTATGTTCTAATGTATCGAAGAATACCTGAGTCAAATTCTATTGCACTATATACCACTTAGAAATATAGTTGCTCTCATGCTTACTCTGCGTCAACCAACGTCTATTCCAAATAGACTATTCCGGGGTGATCCTGTCGAATCATAACTCAATACTCGCTTGCTCCATGTTCCATTTCCTAACTCAGCCGATAGGCACCAACCAACTTGCAATCCTGTTACTCACGTCCGTTGCGGCAATTCCATTGATGTCTATCCAAAATATTTTAATGCCTTACTCAATTATGTAGTATTCCATATACCACTCCGAATCAAGTCACTCCTCATTGCACTGATCCAAGATCCGTCTGAACCATCCCTTATGCGTGATCCTACCTTACCTAACTCAAGTCTGACACAAAATGCAGCCAATGCATGAACCATCTAACTCTTTTTTATAAATCTCGCTATGCAACTTGTGCCATGTTCCATTCTTAATACTTCCAACTATTCTCAAACCGTCTGATACTTTCGCTACACGAGCAACTCGTACAACGATCTCTTCCAAGTAATCCAATCTAATACCCAACTTTTTGTCATATTTACCGTACGAGCAACTCGTGCAACACTATCCTGATATTCCCAAGCCAAACTCAAACCTGCTCAACCAATGCTTTAGGTGATATACCCAGCCAAAATTTAAACTTTATCCAATACATTCGCTACATGAACAACTCGTACAACGATCTATTCTCATCCAATGCTTCTACTCACAACATGCCATATAACCAATCTCATCTGCCAACCAACTGATCCATTGAACCAACCAGAAACTCCCTGAATGATAAGCCAAGCCAACGCAATAACACATCTCAACTTGCTGCACAAATGCAACAACGCCCAACTATGCTACACGATCTACCGAAAACTAACGAAAGCAACGCAAAAAAAAACAACATGCACCCACAACCAAAAAATATGTAGACTTATTGCATGAAACATCCAATGCGGCACCGAGTAGAGCCAAGAGCCAGATGACACGCGGAAGCTATATAGAGTTTGTGATAAAGCGAAAGACCAAGTCCGAGAAAATGAACCAGGCGCTCTGATACCAATATGTCACGCCCCAATCTCCCGCAAGCTCAATAGTTCCCGCTGAACATGAATCACCACGTTGAAGCGCTCCCGCAGGACAATAATTCTCATCAGGACATGATGTCGTACGAGCCTGGAATTGCGCTCGTATAAGACGATATTGTCAAATATCAAAGTTATCATCGAAACGACCAAGTTACAGTGAAAGTCAAGTATTATGTACCAAGCACACATCAGAGTATACGCAACAAGGCTCTCAATAGGATCCGAATGAAAATGCCACAAAGAAGATTGCCTCAAAGACGATGCAATACTCTTGCTCTTTCTCTAGCCCACAAAGGTACTTATCGTTCATACATTATGCCCCTTATATCAAAATAATGCCACTACACCTGCGTACCTGAAATAATGCCCACAAACGTGGGTCAGTACACAACCGTACTGGTGAGTAGGGTAACCCACTCGTCCAAACCGACACTAAGTAAAATAGTGAATGCAAACAGTTATATGGTGATCTTTCTACTTGAATTCTAGATTCATTTTATGAAAGATGTATGACATGTTAAGGAAAACTATAAAACAGGTTAAGCATGCAAGCATTCAATTCAAGCAAATATATAAGCAGATATCCAACTCAAAGGAAAACTAGCATACAAACCGTCCTACCCAAAACCAAGCAACGCGACCTATCGAACCAACATCCAAGCCTTAATATTTGTCCTCAATCCAAACCTTATAATCCAATCTTCAATATGCACACCCTTGCCGAGACAAGGTGGTCGCCGCCTACACGAAAAGCATAAACCAACCAAAGCGAAGCAAACCAACTCTTATCCATATGAAGTCACTGGCCAAGCCATAAAGGACTGATCAACTACAGTTTTATTCGATCCAGACCGGGTAGCTAGCCTCCGCCTGGTCGTATCAAACTGTCGGCACCGCGCCCAAGGCATGTTACCATTGTTTCCTCCATGGTCGAACGGTCCCGGTGCTCCGGAGCCTATCCCGTTCGAGGAAACTAAACCCTGAACGCAACAGGTTGTCCGTGACCGATGCAAACACCAAGTAGGTATGACGAGAGAATCGAGCATTCTCGCCCGACCAAACTATCTAATCCTCAATCCAACCGACTATCCATAACCAATCTCCAACTTATATCCCAAGGCACAAATCTCAAGTTATCCCCATAGGCACTATGCCGCTTCTTGACACAGTATTTCCAATTGGTGCAACACCCCTCTCTTAGAACAATCCCGTGGCACAATGCCCCAACAGTGGCACAATGCCCTCGCCGATGCAGTTAACCGATTTTGAACCATAACTGCACGCTTTGCATGACAAAGTGCCCAAGTGATACTCGTGTGCGGATGCACGCTCGCTCGCCCGCCCGAATTCTCGATGTTCCAATCAAGAGGTATAATTATATCTATTTCTCCAACTGACCCAAATATAATTCAACTCTAGCTCCAACTATACAATGCAAAAACCAACTCAAGCCATAAATCTATCCAAGCAAACGACGTACACTCTATGCACGCCATAGTGTAGTGATTTCTAAGTTTTAGTCCAAGTGTTCAAGCCTTTAAGTGTGTTCCATATTATTAGGCATGAAGGAGTAGAGGAGAAGGGACAGAGCCCACTCATCGAGTCTGATTTCGTTAAGCACCCTTCCTTACCGATACGATCGATCCCTTAAACTCATGGTCCGATGCAAAGCATAATCAAATCAATTGGTATGACCGTGCGAGCAGGCCGTGCTCTCCAACTCATCCGACCGATCGGACTAAGAAAGATGCCATTATCGCTCCAATCTAGATATCCCAGGACTGCTCTGAACGAACACCTGATTGCCATCGAACTCCGCTAGCGATCTGCACATGAAACCAACTCAATCAATACTTGTTCCCAAATCTAACAAATTAAATTTAACCAGTTATTGCTTCATTCAATCCGACTCAGCGTAACGTACCGTACGGTTGCGGGATGTTACACTATGTATGTTTGTCCATGTGTTAGGGTTAGGCTTGTGTCATATATGTGCGTGTCTGTCCATGTACCATATGTGTCAGGGTTAGGGTTGTGTCTTGTATGTGTGTCTGTCCATGTGTCCTGGTTGTGTCCTCTGTGTGTGTGTGTGTGTGTGTCCTGGTTGTGTTCGGGTCAGGATTAGGGTTTACCGAGCGGGAATAAGGGAAGGATGAGCGCCTGAGGGAGGCCTTGACGGAAGGGAGCGGGTCAAAGGGGAGCGGTCGCGCCTGAGGGGAAGAGACACGTCTGAGGGAAGATGGGAGGAAGACTACGCCGGAGGCAGGAGAGAATGTAGAGGGGAGCAGACGCGATAGAGGAGAGGAGCCGTACGAGGGTCACCGGATGGGAGAAGGGGAGGGGCCGCGTGAGGGTTGGTCGCCGAAGTAAAGTTGGGAAGGAGGAATTTTTGATTTGGGAAAATTTTGAAATGGGGGAATGTCACTCCCCATTCCCAAATCTACGTATTTGGAGCATATTATTTTTTTTGCTTGCATATTTAGTATATTGCATTAGACTAGATCCATTCTTTGGTTTATCTTGGTTCATGGTTTATTTGTTGGGTTGGTTCAATCATGAGTTGAACCCATAGTCTAAACCTTAAACCCTCAATGTATATAAGCCAACCTTTGTATTCTCTCTCTTGTTTACTCTATTTTCTTTTTCTATCTTGTGTTTTGTCCTTCCAAGTCTTAGGCAAGTATACATTGTATGAGAAAGAGAGAAACCCTCCATATTATTGGTTCATTATTTTTGTTATGTGTTTTTAAGCACTTTAATACTTGGAGTTTTCTGTTTTGATGGCTAGATTTGAGTAGATCTACATTTAAAGTTAGAGTTTTCATGGGTGCCATAAGTTTTTCTTGGTTTTGATCTACTAAAATATGGTATTTTAGAAAACTAATTTTTGTGGTTGTTCGAGAACATCATTTCGAGCATTTTGGTTTTTGGCTCACTTAATTCGGAGTTAAAATGAAGTTTTTATGAAGAAAATAATTTTTGGTTTTTTATAGCTTTTTGCCATGACTGAACCTGTTGTTGAAGAAGGCGAAGATCACATGCGGCCAGCGAGCATATGCGTCTGAGAGTGCTATGCGGCCTGAGAGGGTTATGCGACCTGAACTCCATGTCACATACTGACAGCATGCGTCCATCTTGTTGGATGCATGACTGCTTATTTTACAAAAGTGTCCTTGAACTCCTTGTGTTTTCACTCGCTGGACGAATAAAAAATTCGCTAAGTCCAAAGAGCAATATGTGGCATGATCCTATGCGGCAATCAGAGCATGCGACCACCTTTCCTTGGACGCAGGACTCTGAACCGCTGGCACATGTTTATGTGATTTTTCCCGTTCTCTTTGAGACACTTTATTGCATTGTTACATCAGTCATATCATTCACTTTATGTCACATCACTGACACTTTATTTATTGGCCGTGACTTTAATGCTTGTCCCAATGAGTAGACTTTAACTCTGACCAGGCGGCTGTAGAAGCATAAAAAATACGTTGTAGAGTTATACGTAGTATTTTATTGCTGGGCAGCATAAAATATGACTTCAGAGCCATCGACGTACAACAGGGCTTCATCGCTAGTACAGCGTAAAATATAAGCCCCAAGACAATCCGCGTAATGCAGTATTTCCAGGCTGCTTCAGCATACAAAGGTTGTTACATCACTACTTTGGCGTAAAAATCTACTCGCTTTTAATGCAGTGGGAAGTTGTACGGGGAATACTTCGTATTCCTCGAATGAACCTGTCAGATCATGCAGTAAACCTGACTCCTGACAACGAGTACTACACAACTATCCAGACGACGGTTGTAATGATGGTGCAGTACAGAGACCCAAACCATCGTTTAGTGACATTTTCCTGATACAAGGTGCTTTTACGCATACAAGGGAATACGCTGCCTAGTTTTTCACAGGCAGATGTGAGATTTTACGCTCAGCAGAAGACAAAATAAACTGTCACGTCAAAAGCTGCTCTTCGTACAGAGCTCGAGGCACGTCTCTGCATTTAATGCGCAGAATGGGGGCAGATCTCTGCATTTAATGCACGAGATTTGGTTATATCCCCAAAGACTGGGCTAGCCATAATTACGGCTATTACGTCCACATCATTACCTTTGCACATTACGCCATCGGGCTATTTTCAGCTGTAGGAGCACGCTGTACGCTATCTCCTTGAAATACGCTACCGGACTATTTTTAGCTATAAGGAGCACGCCGTATGCTATCTCCTCAGAATACGCCAACTGAGGCTATATTTGCATTGGCGTGTGATAAGGCTATTTTGTCCAGAATACGCTCAAGACCTCAGTCAAGAAAGGAGGATCAGCTATCTTTTACGCTAGCTACCTATCCATGCAGCATCAGGATTCTACGCCTACAAGGCTGCTACGCCTACGAGACTTCTACGCCTATTTGGCTTCTATGTCGACTCGACAACCACTTGGCTTCTACGCCAATCTGACAACTATTTGGCTTCTACGCCAACCTGACAACTATTTGGCTTATACGCCATGGTGACAGTTATTGGCTTCTACGCCAATATTTTCTATGCAAGGGAAAGCTACCTACGTGGCTTGCATGCCGTGATCTTCGCAGCAGTTATACGCATTTTCTCATCATGGGATACGCGTCACACGCAGATTCAGAAGATCATCTATACGTGGGTGGCAGTTATTATAACCGCCGCGTAAAAAGTGCCACACTCTCCACTGTCCGGCTTCTATACCGACTGGGCGGTTATTGTCACTAAAACCCTATAAATAGAGACCCCTATTGACAGAGGTCCAGGGTCGCAAATTCCAAGGTCGGAACAAGGTCGAAGAAGTTGGAGAATAAAAGTCAGAGGGTCAAAGCACAGACAGAGAGCAGTGATCGACAATTTTGGCATCGAGTATCCACTCCCTCTTGCAATCTTTGAAGCATCTCCTTCTTCTACAGCACTTCTTCATCATCGTGTGGTCCAAGGGACAAAGTGATCGACTGCAGATCAGACTCCTATAGCAATATTTATCCAGATTAAATTTTGTACTTAATATCCTCGCATATGATTAATAGTACTTCTTGTTTGTAAACCTAAGAAAGGGTTTTGTATAAACCTAGTTTTATTTCTTCCGTTTATTATCAAATAGCGGCCTAGAGACATATATGGCCAGGACTTCATATGTGGCTTAGAGACATATGAGGCCAGGACTTCATATTACGGCCTAGAGACATATGCGGCCAGGACTTTCCATTCGACATAGAGACCCATGCGGCCTTGATTGTTTTGATTGAATATTTTCTTTTCTTTTATGATTGTATTTGGGTTAATGCTTATGTTATGATTCTAAGGAAGAATAGATTTAGTTACCAGACCTCATGATAAGACATGCCCATGAGTTAAAATTGGCTATGAATATAGCATGAGTTGAACTGAGATTTCAGTATGAACCAGACTAAGTGGATAGTGACTAACCGGTTATGTGCATGACATAAGCATTTATATTACAATGAGATCTTGATTCATGTGTCCCAATGTATAATGGTCATTGGACTCGAATACTGTATCCGTGATGATACACCACTATTGCCTGATAATTGTTCATAATTTAATGTGCACCGAGGTACGACACACCGTGTTACATGTTAAGTGATTATATTTGGGTTAGGCATCGAAAATTTCTCTAAATTTCTGAACGCGTGATACTATAAATATAAATATTTCTCCAGCAATGGCATAATAAGTGAGTCAACTACCAAATTATGGCTAGGATATTGATTGAATATTGAATACACGCTCGTGTGAATCCAGATTGAACTTTTGTGGATTCGTATTTAGCGTACCCGTACTCTGTATGACATCTTAAGAAAAATTCTCATGTGACCACGCCTTGAGATTTCAAACACAATATAAGGATAATTAGATAACTAAAAGTGGTAGTAACATTTAGAGGGAACGGTAATCCGAGATCATGCCAACGAACCTTCCCATAGAGATTCATTCGCAGTACGTTGTGGGTTGGCCACCACAGATACTATATATCATCTGTCTTAGTGGAGTGTAGTATCTGACCTACTATAAATAATGTTGAGCCACTATTTCACTATAGGAGCATTGGAACTGCTAATACCGTATTTTTAGCGCAGTGGACCTACGGGTAACTGGTGCATTATGCAAGTGCTTGTATATTCCTTATTTGGCTTGGTTAGCTCATGTTTGGCAATGGTGTGATCTGAGGATACCTATTATGCATTATTTCTGAGATAACCTTAGACTCCATAAAATAGCATGTCGTACAAGTGTTTGGCCGATATAGGAAATTAACTTGGTACATTATGCAAGTGCTTGTATATTCCTTATTTGGCTTGGTTAGCTCATGTTTGGCAATTGTGTGATCTGAGGATACCTATTATGCATTATTTCTGAGATAACCTTAGACTCCACAAAATAGCATGTCGTACAAGTGTTTGGCCGATATAGGAAATTAACTTGGTTGTGATTATAATATTCAGTTAGTAACTTAGGGAAATGGATTATCATAGTGTGATGGTTCAAGCCTTGTTCTTTTTTGATTGTAGGGTTGGACCTTTATGCTAGAATATTCCATGGACCTAAGTTATGACGCTGAACCTATATATTATTAGATACTTATTTTCTTGGGTTTTGTTTCTCCATTTCGTACTTCCTTGTGGTACTTGCTATTTTGGGTCTAACCCCACTGGTTTTGCATGGCCAGGTTTCGAGCCAGCACCTAAGGATCCATCTTACTTTCCCCATAACTAAGGGCGCATACCAGGAATATCGTTGCAGAGGATAATAAGTAGGTTTTCTTCTTCCCTGCTCATTATTGTACATTTACTTCTTTGGGGCGTTTAGCCACCGACACTTTTTAGCCGGCACGTCTGGATATTAGTTTTCTTACTTGATTGTATTAAATCAGACTGCAGTTGATCACTGTCATGTACTTTTGATACGTTGTCAGCTTCTTATTTTGCACAGTTGATCTCTAGAATATTTTGATAAAGCGTTTAGGACGCCTTATTTCTTTATCTTATATGCTATATGTTTACTATTTTTTTTGTTTGAATGATTTAGACATAGAAGTTCTTGACCCTAGGAGACTTGATTGTAGTATGCACCCCCTGGTCTTATTACAGCCGTGATCGTCGTACGACATATAGTACCTTGTATGGGGTAGCTGGCCATGTCCGTCTCCATATTCTGATACTGGGATGTGACAAGGTTTAAGTGGTGGCCCATGCATATATGTTCTTCAGACTTGTGGGATTTTATGGTCATTGGGGTCTCAATCAAACATGATCCTTCTTAAAATTCTGAATTTGTCCTTTTCGATACTCAGTTTGAATTCTTCTAGATTGATTGCTTCATTGTTCCTTCTCGTCTTGTAATTAATTATTTTTTGTGCTCTTCTTTAGGGATTCTCCTTGTCCCAAATCTACAGCAACAAGAGAGGCAGAGTTTCTAGTGGAACAAAATCCTATAGAACCTCAGCCAAGGATCCGAGTTGAGCTGACGATAAATAGGACAGAGCTGTAGGCTCCAGGTGTTCCCATACCTCCTGTAGTGCCGGCAATACTGGATACTCTAGCTTTTTTATAGATTATCCGTGGATTGTTGGATACCCAACAATAACAGATGGTAGTACAACAACGATAACAACAGCAACAAAAACAACATCTGCAACAACAGCTTGAGCAGCAAGAACAGAATATCATGTTAAACCAAGGATTACAAACGATCCTAGAACGAGACAGGAGAACAGATTCTGGGTTATCTGTTAGATTTTGCAGACTGAATCCCAGATATTTCGATGGCACGGAGGACGCAATCACGAGAGATAATTGGCTCCAGGATATTGAGACCATTCTGGCAGCAGCTAAAGTTTCGGCCGAGGAACAGGTTGACCAGGTTCGCTTACAGCTCCAAAATCTTACAAAAGATTGGTGGACTACGATGGAGGTATGATTGCGGCATCATATTTTATAGAATTATTTAAGGACCCGGTTCAGGGCAAAGTACTTTAGGATTGTGGTTCAGTGTGAGTTACAACAAACGTTCACTAACCTCAAGCAAGCTGGAAGAAAAGTAGATGGCTACGTGACAGAGTTTTGCCGATTGAGCAGGTTTGCTCCAACTATGGTGGAAACCGAGTTGGAGAGAGCAATAAGGTTCCAGCAGAGACGTCACTTGGAAATCTTACACATGGTAGAGTGCATGACTACCAGACCTTCGAGGCAGTATTGATAGCAGCCAAGAGGTTTGAGCTTACTTCTCAAAGGATGGCATCACGAAGAGTAGATCGGAAAAGGTCTCATCGACAGAGCAATGTGGGAGGAATAGTACTGCTAACGTCAGTACCATCCACTGGCATTCTCAACCATGACATGGCACAGAGAAGGCAAGTGACCTCGACAATGATGGCACCAACTCGACAACAACAGTCGAGGCAGCTACAGCAGCAGCAACAACAACAACAAGGGGGAGCGACGATAGGTTGTGCCTATTTTGGCAAATGAAGTCATACCCAGAATATTTTTTGGGCAACTAACATACTATGCTTCAGATGTGGGAGCCTTGATCACAATATTGCCACCTGTCCATTGATGAAGAGGCCAGGAGGGCCAGTACAACAGTTTTCTGTATTGTAATCTCCAAGGCAGGTGCAGTAAGAAGGACCAACAGTAGTAATCCGATCTTTAGCTTAGCTTTCGTTGTCGATGCAGGCCCAACTTTATAGACAACAACAACAACAGAATCAGTAGGAACCGCAACAACTGCAGCAAAGAAGAAAGCAGCAAGGAGCTCGACAAGGCCAAGGGCAGGCGTTCACCTTGTCTTTAGAGGAAGCTATGGCGCCGGGTGATGTAGTGGCATGTAACATTTTTATTATAACCTTTTCTGCCATAGCTTTAATTGATTCTGGAGCTTCACACTCATTTATATCTGCACAATATGTGACACGTATTGGATTAAAGTTTGAGACATTGCTAGAGAGGCTGAATATACTCACTAGCAATGGGATCGTAGAAGTTAGTTGGGTGTGCCTAGCATGTCCATTCGTGGTATGTGGAAATTTATTACCTGCAAAGTTGATCGAGTTTTCTATGGGTAACTTTGACGTTATCCTAGGCATGGACTGGTTAAGAGACTGTCATGCAACGATAGACTATCGCGAGGGTAGAGTGTTGTTTAGAATTCTTGGTCTAGAAGAGTTTGTCCTTAGCAGAATAGAAAGAGACCATCACAGAGGTAGAGTCACAACAGTAGCAAAGGAAGAAGACTTGATGCCCAAGATAGTTGAAGACTTTATGGATATTTCTCCCAAAGAGCTTCTCGGATTACCCCCAGTTAGAGAAGTAGAGTTCTGTATAGAGTTAATGCCAGGAGCAGAACCAATATCCTAGAAGGTATACCCAATGTCACTATCAGAGCTTGACCAATTATATCGACATGTGGAAGAACTGAAGGTGAAGAAGTTTATTCGGACTAGTGGATCACCGTGGGGAGCACCATCGGTATTGGTGAAGAAGAAAGATGGATCGACCTAGTTGTGTATGGATTACAGGCGGCTAAATATAGTGACCATGAAGAACAAATACCCATTACCAAGAATTGATGATATGTTTGATCAATTAAGTGGAACAAGAGTCTTCTCCAAGATAGATTTACGATCATGATATCATCAAGTGTGAGTCTGGGAGCAGGATATACTGAAGAAAGCATTTAGGTCACGATATGGGCATAAAAAATTCTTAGTTATGCCATTCGTACTAACTAATGCTCCAGCGGTATTCATGGATTTGAAGAATCAAATTTTCATGCCATACTTAGACCAATTTGTGGTAGTATTCATCGATGACATCCTTGTGTATTCTCGTAATGAGGAGGAGCATGAACAATATCTCAGGATAGTATTGTAAACTTTGAGGTAGCACTAGTTATATGTGAAGCGTAGTAAGTGTGAGTTTTGGCTGGATCACATATATTTTCTTGGGCACATTATTTTTGGAGCAGGATTGTTAGTTGATCCCAAGAAGGTAGATATAGTAGAGAACTAGCCAGTTCCGAAGACAGTGGCAAAAGTTTGTAGTTCCTGGGTTTGGCAGGATACTACAGAAGATTTGTGTTAGATTTATCTAAGATCTCGGCACCATTGACTCAGTTGACGCACAAGAAAGTTAAATTTATGTGGTCAACAAAATACCAGATAGCCTTTGAAGAGTTGAAGAAGAAGTTAATCTCTGCACCAATCCTTACTCTTCCAATAGGCTCCGAAGGATTCTCAGTGTATTATGATAGATCTGGAAAAGAACTTGGATGTTTTTTGATGCAACAAGGGAGTATGATAGCTTATGCTTCTCGGCAGCTCAGGGATCACGAGAAGAACTGTCCAACTCACGATTTGGAGTTATCCAACTCTCGATTTGGAGTTAACAGCGGTAGTGTTTACACTCAAGTTAAGGAGGCACTACTAATATGACGATCGAGTAGAAATATTCACAGATCATAAGAGTTTTAAGTATGTGTTGATGCAGAAGGACCTAAACATGAGACAAAGAAGGTAGCTAGAGTTATTGAAAGACTACGATGTGGAACTTCAGTACCATCCAAGCAAGGCCAATGTAGTAGCCGATGGACTTAGCAGAAGAGGTGGAGAATGTATGTTGACTACTCAGAAGCACATTCTAGAAGACTTACGGGATATGTGTATCAAAATAGTACTTCCACAGAGTACAGAATTTCAGGCAAGCCTACAGATTCAGTTAACTCTGGTAGATAGAATCAAACTAGCTCAGGCAGAGGACCCGAAGATTCAAAAGCTACGAAAAGAATATGAGTCAGGTCTTCGGAAGGAGGTGACAATACATGCAGATGGAACACTAAGGTTTGGAAATCGTCTATGCGTACCAAGCGAGGATATTCGAAAAAAAGTTATGACTGAAGTACATAGTTTCTAGTATTCCATTCATCCAGGAGGCACAAATAGGTATCAAGATATCAACCAATACTTTTGGTGGAACAGAATGAAGAAAAAAATAGCATGCTATGTTAGCAAGTGGAAGTAGAACAACAGAGACCGACAGGATTATTACAGCCGCTCCCTATTCCAGAGTGGAAATAGAAATGCACCACGATGGACTTTGTGACCAGTTTACCGAGATCACTGACTGGTCGAGATACAGTTTGGGTGATAGTGGATCGTCTCACGAAAGTGGCATATTTTCTCCCCTTCTGAGTGGGACAGTCTACCGAGCAGTTGGTAGATTTGTATATGCGACAGATTATGAGACAGCATAAAGTGCCAATAAGCATAGTATCAGACCGAGATACAAGGTTCACTTCTCAATTTTGGAGAAGCTTACACGAGAGATTGGTTACCAACTTAAGATTTAGCATGGCGTACCACCCCTAGATAGACGGGCAATCCGAGATATCTATCCAGACCTTGAAGGATATGCTACGAGCCTGTACCTTAGACCTTGGTGGATCTTGAGAGAATCACCTTCACTTGATAGAATTCTCGTATAACAATAGTTACCAGTGTCATAGCTGCTAGCTATTTATTTTAATATTTATATAATTTTAATTTTTCCATTTTATCTCTAAGACTTATATGCAATTATAAGTTAGGTTATGCAATTTTCAAATTTGCAAATGTAATATTATTTTGGAGAAGGGTTTTGGTACTTAAAAACCAAACCATGGGAAGGGAAAGAAAATCCAGCAGCTCCTCTTCCCTGAGTCATCTCCTTTTGTCCACCTGTGGCTTTCTCCCCTCTTCTTCATTTCCAAGGGGGAGATATGGCAAGCTCTCAACCCCTGTTTCATTCCCAACACATTTCCTTTTCACTTAATATAAACCCTTTTCCTCTTCTCCTTCCTTATTCCTTTTGCTGCTACTGCTATTTTTACTCCTGCCGCTGCTGCCCCTGCGAACCCCGCCACCGACGCCGCTGACCGCCGCCACCGCCACGAGCGCCGCCGCCGCGCGCTGCTGCCGCCGCCGCTGTTCTGCTGCTGCCTCTGCGGACCACCGTCGCCGCCGCTGACGCCGACGCCGGCTCTTCTCCCTCCTCCGCATGGGAACACCTCCACCACCACCTCACCGTCAGACATCGCCAGACACGAGCCAGAGTCTGTGCTCCTTCTTCTTCCAAGAAGGAAAACCTAGGTATATAATTTCCTTCCCCAAATCTCTTGTCCCCAAGGTTCAAATCAGATTCCAGGAACCAATTTGGCCCTATTAACCATTAATCTACTGAATTTAGGGAGCAACATCGACACTTGGGAAAATCCTAGCAATCCAGAACCAAGGCAAGTCCTCCTCCTAATTCCTTCACTTCCAGTTTCCTATATTTGCTTGTATAGTCACTTTCCAAATTTCAGAATTTATAAGTTAGCTATTTACTTATGTTAGACGGTATGAATTAGAATATAAAATTTGGACAAAGGTCTAGGACACAAGTGTATATTAGGACACCAAGTAATTAAAAGTTTGCGATAATATTATGTATATATTATAGAGTCATGTTGTGATTTGTAATTAGGAATTCATTTATTTATATAAACAAAGTAATAGTACATAGCTCGATTATTATTATAGTTAAATGTGATCAATTCGGGAGATGGAATATACGAGTTAAGATATAGGAATCTCATTAGAATTGTTTGATATAATGTAAATACTATACGAACTCTTGATATGGATAATGAAATTCAGATTTGATCTATGTTAGAAAGATTGATGATTCCAATGATAAGTGTGTTGATTTTATGAAGGATAAATCTCTACAGACATATATAATACCTTACAAACATTAGGACATAATTGAGATAGAAGCAATGACATACTCTTTTCAGAATTAAACTACTATCTATAGGAATGTGTAGATGAACTCGGTTATGTATGTATATATGATTGATTATTCTTATTTGTTACCTTGTATATGGAATACAGAATTGAACCATACTATTTGTGCTATGTGTAGGAATGAACTTGGCCATATATATAAATAATCCACTGATTATTCATATTTATTATTTTGTATAACACTAACATTGTTGTGGAATTTGAACCTTGTAGTTATACTATGCAAAGTATAGATTGCTAGCACTAAGGTATGATTCCTTCCAAGTAAGAATAGGTTTTATTTCGTTAAGTTATATCAACTGCGTGTATTCCGGTGTTGAGAGTTGCTCCACCGAAGGGGTCGGCGAGCCCGGGAATACTACGGAGGGTTGCTCCGGATGGATTTATAAACTGTCAAATTTCCGGGAGCCGAAATACAAAGGAAACTCTGCCAAAATTTTCAAGAATTTCGGGAGTTAACCAATATTTCCATATTCCAGATATCGCCGACATCCTAATGTTTAAACCCTAGACTCACACTCTACAGATTACTAGAAATTATATCTTAAACTAGGAGTAACTATTAGAAGTCTAGGACACGGACACGAAGAATTATTCAGACCAACTGATGACCTGCTCTGTGAAAGTCGATACCTTGAATTATGTAATGTTTGAACTCAAGTTGAATACTTGCAGTACCTTGGATATGCATTCCATTTAAGATAAACAAACAATCAAGACAATGCAGAGCAGAGATTCAATTTTATAATTAGAATAAGGAATGATTGTAGTTCTAGGCTAGAAGCATTGGGTGGGGGAGAACAGCTTAAATGATCACCTACGAAATTCCGCCACATTATTTTAAACTCTGGCTGAATTCAGCGGTTTAGGCTCTCTCGCAAGGCCTTGCGAAGTGAGCGGGTGAGGCTTAGCTCACTTTATGATTGCCCATAAGGGGCTGGGCCGGATCATAACCCCGTGCCATGCATCCGTAAATCACCCTGATGAGGATAAACAAAAGTCACCTTCTTCGATCCAAAAGGAATAACAATCGAATGGGTGGGTACAAGATTGCCCAATGAGGCTGGGCCGGATTATAACCCCGTGCCATGCATCCGTTTTCAAATCACCAATTAACAATACGCCTATCTCGAATTATAATACTCGAATAGGTGAATTCAAGACTAAGCCATGAGGGCAGGGCCGGACTCTAAGCACCGTGCCATTCAAGTCACAACAGAATCCTTCACAACGGGATTTGTGGCGGGAAACTAGGTGAAGTGGTTATTTAAAGCTTGTTCTCCAAAACTGCATCATCATATAGGAAATTGATTGTGTATTGTGGTAGTGACATAGGTTTTGTGATGATTGATTTTAATTACTATAGGAGAATTAGATTAGAGGTTATTCAAGTCTAGTTGCCATATTATATTTATTGTCTTATTTCCTTAACTATTGCTTTTGCTCTAATATCATATCTTTCATTTGTTTTACCGTTCTTGGCCGAGGACTTGCTTGTCGTTCTGACGACCTAGTATTGTTCACTAGGGATGGGAGAAGATAGTGAAGAAATACTACCTCTTTATAACGTGGATGAAAGCGAGGAATAATCAGCTGGTGGTTCAGAAAGTATAATGCTTAGTAGTTGATAACTGCAATATGTAACTTTATCAAGAGATACTGTAAAGACTTAAGTGGTTGTATATATATAAATTAGAATGTTTTGGTTTAGATATGTTGCCTATTAATTTCAGCATGACTTGTATTTTATTCTAAAAGACTTACAGGCGACAATCGCTGATACGAATGTGCCAGTATTCGTATGGGGCGTAGCCTGGAGATGTAGTTACGTACCCGATTTACCGTATCTTGGGAAGCGGGGCGTGACACGTCTTTTAGTGGTGGCCCATGCAGGTCATGCTTTTAGGAAACCTAGGTAGGACCTAAAATGAAGAACCTAGGATAAGGTGCAAGCCTAAGTATTACAGAGTATAAGTCAGGAATAAGAGAACACTAGACTCCTAAACCATAAGAATGTCCTAAGATAGGAAATGTCAGAGACTGGAAAAGAGGGAGCAAAGGATTTTAAGAAATTTGGTTTCCTTACTATATATTTTACTAAATTCTTATTTTGCTATAGGACATGGATCTTTTTCTTCCAAGCATATGGTGGGACGGGAGTGATCGCACACTCTATGGATATCAGCAATACGTAAGGGAATTGTGGCATCTCCCAGATTGGTATCATATACCCCTTTATGAAGTACATTATGGTATCTTACGTCCAGTTATAAGAGATTTAGAGGATGGTGCTGAAGTAGACCATGAAAGAGAAACATATTACATCTACGTACGGGATCCAGAGCACGAATATGATTATCCTAAGCTAGAAGGGTATGAAGGGACGTTGACTGACTTCCAAGAACTTCATCCCGAAGCCACAATCATTACTCAAGAATGGACCCGTATCATGGGGAGGTTGGACTAGACAACTATATGTAAGGATTCCCTATCCATCAGGTGTCTTTTGTGGAAGTAAGGTATATGTTTGTATGGGAGTTAAGTAAGGGAGGAAATATAAGAATGTAAGATAGTCTTAACTTAGTACGTATGTCTATGTACCAGTAACTCTAAGCAGCATATTTGCATTCCATTTTGACTTTAGTGAATGAAATATGCTTTATGTACCTATATGTTTTTCTACTCTCCAGTAAATTTTTAGGAATTTCAAACATCTTTCTATTCTTCAATCTCAGGATTATTCCTGAGAAAAATTGCATTTGGATATTTTTCAGGATAATGTCTAATCATGATCAATCCCATGCATCATCTTCGCAAACACAGACAGAACCTTCTATTGGAGATATGTATAAATTATTTTAGCAAATTTTGGAATCCAACAATCAGCGGGCAGATACGGCCTTGACCACAACTGCAACGATGTTGGAACATTTGCGAACATCTACAAACTCCAAGGATGGTTCGTTGAAGGATTTTAGAAACCTGAACCCCCCTAAATTTAAGGGAACGGAGAGCCCAATCGAAGCTGGGCAGTGGATAAGGACTATAGAAGGATTATTAAGGGCAGCAAAGATCAGTCCTGAAGATATGGTGTCCACAATTCGAATCCAATTAGAAGACATCGCTGAGCACTGGTGGAGTGCTGAGCATCCTGAGGATTCGGAAGACAAGATAACCTGGGGGGAATTCAAAAAGAAGTTTGAAGAGAGGTTCTTTCCGAAGTCGGCTAGAATTGAATTGGAACGACAGTTCACTCACTTGAAACAAGGAAAACTTACAGTAGATGAATATGTTGCTGAATTTTCCAGACTTAGTCGTTTTGCTCCAAATTTATTAGCTGACGAGGAGACTAAAGTATCTAGATTCCTAGAAGGACTAGGAAGTCAGCTGAAAAGTAGAGTTGCGGCTTATCGGTGCCAAACTTATTCCGAGGTAACTGAAGCGGCTAGAAGTCAAGAGAGGATGTTAAATGAAGAACAACCGCTTCGACCCCAATCTCAGAAAAGGGCCTTGGAAACAGGAAATTCATCCTTAAAGCATCCATGGCAAGGATCATCCAAACGTTTCCAAACTAATATCTCGGGAGGACCAATTATTTGCCACTTCTGTCACAAACAAGGTCATATGAAGGCTGAGTGCAGGAAATTTCTAGGCCTCTGTCTAAAGTGTGGATCAAATAGGCATCCGACTGACCAATATTCACTACAACGGACTTTCGGATCAACGACTCAAAATCAGTACTATGGATCAAGGCCTCCATTCCGAGGAGACAATATCAGGCCTATGATTCAAGGAAATAGTCCCCGACCTTTGATACGAGCACCAATGCCTCAAGCTATGCTGACATATGGGAATCAGCAAAGACCGCCCTTTGCATCTCAAACCCATCAATTCCAGCAAGTTCAGAGAGCGAATCAATCTCAAACTGGGAAAAAGAAAAAGCAAGGGCAGGCGTTCATGATGAATACTGATGAGACAGAACTGGCCGGAGAGGTGGTGACAGGTACTATTTTAGTTTCAAATTGTCCGGCATCAGTATTATTTGATTCTGGGGCAACCCATTCACTTATATCATCAGCATTTATAGTTCTGTATGAAATCAAATCGCAACCATTACTTAAGAAATTAAATATTCTTACGAGTAATGGTACGGTAGAAATTAGTCGGTTCTGCGAAGCTTGTCCAGTTAAATTGGGTGGTGCAGCTTTTCAAGTAAGATTATTAGTATTTCCAATGAGCAATTACGATGTAGTGCTAGGAATGGATTGGTTAACCAAAACATTGGCAAATATAGACTGCGGTCAAGGAAAAGTCCAGTTCCAGCTCACTAATGGAGAGCTATATGAATTTGTTCGAGATCAAAAGGAATTTGATGCTACGGAGTTAGAAAAATTTGAACTACCAATTCAAGGAAGATTTCAAGAACTAGAAGAGAAAAAATTTTCGAAGATAGTAAGGGAATTCAAGGACGTATTTCCTGATGAATTACCAGGACTGCCACCAGATAGAGCAATAGAATTTTCCATCAATTTGGTGCCTGGAGCAGCGCCTATAGCCAAGAAAATATATCCAATGAATAAGGAAGAATTGGCTGAACTCAATAAACAAATAAAGGAATTATTAGCAAAAGGATTTATTCAACCTAGTGCTTCGCCGTGGGGTGCACCAGTACTCTTCGTGAAAAAGAAAGACGGAACTCTACGATTGGTGATTGATTATAGAGCTCTGAATGAAGTAACAATCAAGAATAAATACCCTTTGCCCAGAATAAATGAGCTATTTGATCAATTAGGGGAAGCTAAGGTGTTCTCAAAGATTGATTTGAGGTCTGGATACCATCAAGTAAAGGTCAAGAGGGAAGACATTCAGAAAACTGCCTTTAGAACTCGTTATGGACATTACGAGTTCCTAGTCATGCCTTTTGGGGTAACAAATGCTCCTGCTATATTTATGGACCTAATGAATCGGATATTTTACCAATATTTGGATAAGTTCGTTATTGTATTCATTGACGACATCCTCATATATTCAAGGAATGAAGAGGAACACGAAGAACATCTGAGGATAATATTGCAAACCTTAAGGCAGGAACAATTGTATGCTAAATTCAGTAAATGTGAATTTTGGCTAAGACAGATATCATTCTTAGGTCATATAATCACCGGAGAAGGTATTTCAGTAGATCCGAAGAAGGTAGAAGCTGTTAAATCATGGCCAACGCCAAAATCTGTAGCAGAAATTCGAAGTTTCTTGGGATTAGCCGGATACTATAGAAGATTTGTGGAAAATTTTGCAAGAATTGTAGAACCATTAACTCGGCTGACCCGAAAGGAAGAGAAATTTAATTGGACAGAGAAATGTCAAGCAGCTTTTGAAGAATTGAAAGAAAGATTGATTACAGCACCAGTACTGGCTTTACCATCTGGATCAGGAGGATATGAAATATACAGCGATGCATCAGGAAAGGGGCTAGGCTGTGTACTAATGCAACACGGAAAGGTTATAGCTTATGCCTCTCGACAACTGAAACATCATGAGAGGAATTACCCAACTCATGATCTAGAACTAGCAGCTGTAGTTTTTGCACTCAAACTATGGCGACACTATTTATATGGAGAAAGAATTAAGATATACACAGATCATAAAAGTCTGAAATATGTGTTCACCCAGAAAAAGATTAATATAAGGCAAAGAAGATGGTTAGAATTACTCAAAGACTTTGATATGGAATTAGAATATCACCCAGGCAAAGCAAATAAGGTAGCAGATGCCTTAAGCAGAAAACCAATGGCATTCTTCATGAATACACCAAAAGAAATTCTTAAGGACCTAAATAAGATGGGAATTGAAGTAATATACCCAACATCAGAAGGATTATGGGAAAATTTACAAATACAATCTTCCCTAATAGACAGGATTAAAGAGGCTCAACAAGACGACCCTAAACTCCAGAAAATATGGAACCAAACCGAAGGAGGACTCCAGACTGGAATAAGAAAGCATACAGATGGATCATTAAGATTCGGAGATCGATTATGTGTACCTAATGGAAATCTAAGAACAGAAATCATGTCAGAAGCTCATAATTCGCAATATTCCATTCATCCAGGGAGTACTAAGATGTACAAGGACCTGAAACAGAATTTTTGGTGGCATGGAATGAAGCAAGAAATTGCTAAATTTGTATCCAAATGTCTTGTCTGCCAGCAAGTAAAAACAGAACATCAAAGGACAGCAGGTCTCCTTCAACCTCTTCCAACTCCTGAATGGAAGTGGGAACATATTACAATGGATTTTGTGACCGGGTTACCTAAGACCCAAAGAGGTAACAATGCTATCTGGGTCATTATAAACAGGCTTACTAAATCAGCTCGATTTATACCATTCCGAGTGGGACAATCAACTGAAGTATTAGCAGATCTGTATATGAAACAGATTGTTAGTCAATATGGAATACCAGTAAGTATAGTTTCAGATAGAGACACCAGATTTACTTCACATTTCTGGAAGAGTCTGCAAGAAAGTCTCGGCACTCAGTTGAAATTTAGTTCAGCATACCATCCACAAACCGATGGTCAGTCAGAAAGAACAATTCAAACTTTAGAAGACATGTTGAGAGCTTGCACATTAGATTTTGGAGGATCATGGGATGATCACTTGCATTTGGTAGAATTTTCCTATAACAACAGTTATCATACTAGTATTAAGATGGCGCCTTTTGAAGCATTATATGGGAGAAAATGTAGATCACCCATGTGCTGGACAGATGTAGGAGAAAGGCAATTATTGGGCCCGGAACTAGTGACACAAACTGTTGACAAGGTTAAGGCAATTAGAAATCATTTGCAAGCAGCTCAAGATAGACAGAAGATGTGGGCTGATAAACATCGAAGAATGTTGGAATTTCAACCTGGTGATCATGCATTTTTGAAAATCTCGCCAACAAAAGGGACAATTAGATTTGGGACCAGAGGGAAGCTGAGTCCAAGGTATATTGGACCATTCGATATACTAGAAAAAGTCGGAAAAGTATCTTATAAACTGGCCCTACCTCCAGCACTAGAAGGAGTACATAATGTATTTCATGTATCTCAACTTCGAAGATATGTGCCAGATCCAAACCATGTACTGGATCACTCAGAAATCACTATCGGACCAACTCTACGCATCGAACAACGACCTGTTGGAATTTTGGATCGTAGAGACAAAATACTCCGAAATCGGATCATTCCATTAGTCCGAGTGGCATGGAACAAGGACTCTCCAGGGGAATCTACTTGGGAAAAAGAAGAAGACATGCGAAGGCAATTTCCATACTTATTTGTTGACCAAGGTTAGCTGCTCTTGATTTAAATTTCGAGGACGAAATTTTCTAAGGAGGATAGAGTGTCATAGCTGCTAGCTATTTATTTTAATATTTATATAATTTTAATTTTTCCATTTTATCTCTAAGACTTATATGCAATTATAAGTTAGGTTATGCAATTTTCAAATTTGCAAATGTAATATTATTTTGGAGAAGGGTTTTGGTACTTAAAAACCAAACCATGGGAAGGGAAAGAAAATCCAGCAGCTCCTCTTCCCTGAGTCATCTCCTTTTGTCCACCTGTGGCTTTCTCCCCTCTTCTTCATTTCCAAGGGGGAGATATGGCAAGCTCTCAACCCCTGTTTCATTCCCAACACATTTCCTTTTCACTTAATATAAACCCTCTTCCTCTTCTCCTTCCTTATTCCTTTTGCTGCTACTGCTATTTTTACTCCTGCCGCTGCTGCCCCTGCGAACCCCGCCACCGACGCCGCTGACCGCCGCCACCGCCACGAGCGCCACCGCCGCGCGCTGCTGCCGCCGCCGCTGTTCTGCTGCTGCCTCTGCGGACCACCGTCGCCGCCGCTGACGCCGACGCCGGCTCTTCTCCCTCCTCCGCGTGGGAACACCTCCACCACCGCCTCACCGTCAGACATCGCCAGACACGAGCCAGAGTCTGTGCTCCTTCTTCTTCCAAGAAGGAAAACCTAGGTATATAATTTCCTTCCCCAAATCTCTTGTCCCCAAGGTTCAAATCAGATTCCAGGAACCAATTTGGCCCTATTAACCGTTAATCTACTGAATTTAGGGAGCAACATCGACACTCGGGAAAATCCTAGCAATCCAGAACCAAGGCAAGTCCTCCTCCTAATTCCTTCACTTCCAGTTTCCTATATTTGCTTGTATAGTCACTTTCCAAATTTCAGAATTTATAAGTTAGCTATTTACTTATGTTAGACGGTATGAATTAGAATATAAAATTTGGACAAAGGTCTAGGACACAAGTGTATATTAGGACACCAAGTAATTAAAAGTTTGCGATAATATTATGTATATATTATAGAGTCATGTTGTGATTTGTAATTAGGAATTCATTTATTTATATAAACAAAGTAATAGTACATAGCTCGATTATTATTATAGTTAAATGTGATCAATTCGGGAGATGGAATATACGAGTTAAGATATAGGAATCTCATTAGAATTGTTTGATATAATGTAAATACTATACGAACTCTTGATATGGATAATGAAATTCAGATTTGATCTATGTTAGAAAGATTGATGATTCCAATGATAAGTGTGTTGATTTTATGAAGGATAAATCTCTACAGACATATATAATACCTTACAAACATTAGGACATAATTGAGATAGAAGCAATGACATACTCTTTTCAGAATTAAACTACTATCTATAGGAATGTGTAGATGAACTCGGTTATGTATGTATATATGATTGATTATTCTTATTTGTTACCTTGTATATGGAATACAGAATTGAACCATACTATTTGTGCTATGTGTAGGAATGAACTTGGCCATATATATAAATAATCCACTGATTATTCATATTTATTATTTTGTATAACACTAACATTGTTGTGGAATTTGAACCTTGTAGTTATACTATGCAAAGTATAGATTGCTAGCACTAAGGTATGATTCCTTCCAAGTAAGAATAGGTTTTATTTTGTTAAGTTATATCAACTGCGTGTATTCCGGTGTTGAGAGTTGCTCCACCGAAGGGGTCGGCGAGCCCGGGAATACTACGGAGGGTTGCTCCGGGTGGATTTATAAACTGTCAAATTTCCGGGAGCCGAAATACAAAGAAAACTCTGCCAAAATTTTCAAGAATTTCGGAAGTTAACCAATATTTTCATATTCCAGATATCGCCGACATCCTAATGTTTAAACCCTAGACTCACACTCTACAGATTACTAGAAATTATATCTTAAACTAGGAGTAACTATTAGAAGTCTAGGACACGGACACGAAGAATTATTCAGACCAACTGATGACCTGCTCTGTGAAAGTCGATACCTTGAATTATGTAATGTTTGAACTCAAGTTGAATACTTGCAGTACCTTGGATATGCATTCCATTTAAGATAAACAAACAATCAAGACAATGCAGAGCAGAGATTCAATTTTATAATTAGAATAAGGAATGATTGTAGTTCTAGGCTAGAAGCATTGGGTGGGGGAGAACAGCTTAAATGATCACCTATGAAATTCCGCCACATTATTTTAAACTCTGGCTGAATTCAGCGGTTTAGGCTCTCTCGCAAGGCCTTGCGAAGTGAGCGGGTGAGGCTTAGCTCACTTTATGATTGCCCATAAGGGGCTGGGCCGGATCATAACCCCGTGCCATGCATCCGTAAATCACCCTGATGAGGATAAACAAAAGTCACCTTCTTCGATCCAAAAGGAATAACAATCGAATGGGTGGGTACAAGATTGCCCAATGAGGCTGGGCCGGATTATAACCCCGTGCCATGCATCCGTTTTCAAATCACCAATTAACAATGCGCCTATCTCGAATTATAATACTCGAATAGGTGAATTCAAGACTAAGCCATGAGGGCAGGGCCGGACTCTAAGCACCGTGCCATTCAAGTCACAACAGAATCCTTCACAACGGGATTTGTGGCGAGAAACTAGGTGAAGTGGTTATTTAAAGCTTGTTCTCCAAAACTGCATCATCATATAGGAAATTAATTGTGTATTGTGGTAGTGACATAGGTTTTGTGATGATTGATTTTAATTACTATAGGAGAATTAGATTAGAGGTTATTCAAGTCTAGTTGCCATATTATATTTATTCTCTTATTTCCTTAACTATTGCTTTTGCTCTAATATCATATCTTTCATTTGTTTTACCGTTCTTGGCCGAGGACTTGCTTGTCGTTCTGACGACCTAGTATTGTTCACTAGGGATGGGAGAAGATAGTGAAGAAATACTACCTCTTTATAACGTGGATGAAAGCGAGGAATAATCAGCTGGTGGTTCAGAAAGTATAATGCTTAGTAGTTGATAACTGCAATATGTAACTTTATCAAGAGATACTGTAAAGACTTAAGTGGTTGTATATATATAAATTAGAATGTTTTGGTTTAGATATGTTGCCTATTAATTTCAGCATGACTTGCATTTTATTCTAAAAGACTTACAGGCGACAATCGCTGATACGAATGTGCCAGTATTCGTATGGGGCGTAGCCTGGAGATGTAGTTACGTATCCGATTCACCGTATCTTGGGAAGCGGGACGTGACAACCAGGCTAGTATTCATATGGTACCTTTCGAGATACTGTACGACCGGAAGTGTAGATCACCGTTGGCTTGGGACAATATTGGAGATCGAAAGATGTTAGGCCCTGAAATGATCACACAGACATTATAAGTTGTCCGGCATATCAGAGAGCAACTTCGGGTTGTGCAAGATCGATATCGTCATTGGATAGATCAACATCGTAGGCCTTTAGAGTTTTGTGTCGATGACCAAGTATTCTTACAGATTTTGCCTACCCATGGGGTCATTAGATTCGAGGTTTGCGAAAAGCTTAGTCCGCGATACGTTGGGTCGTTTAACATTCTCGATCGGGTAGGCGATATGGCTTATCGTCTTGCCCTTCCACCTTTGCTCCGTGAGGTGCACGATGTATTTCATGTATCTCAGTTGAGGGTATATTTCGGATCCGAGTCATATCCTCGATCACTCTGATTTAGTCGTTGGTACCGACTTATCATACGAGGACAACCTGTATCCATTCTGGATCGAAGAGAGAAGGTACTCAAGAACTGGAATATTCCTCTTGTCCGAGTTGCCTGGGGACATCACACTCTTGGAGAATCGATGAGGGAGTACGAGGAAATTATTCGGTCTCGGTACCCGCACATGTTCGATTCAGAAGGTATATTCTATCTTATTCTTTCGTATCTAGACTTTGTAATCAGGTGATCACCTAGTGTTAAGATGTTATTGCTTGCATGTGTAGTTTACTAGTAGATTATATCGTGCTTCTCCTGACTTCTCTAGCTTACTTGGATTCGAATTTCAATGATAAAATTTTTCTAAGGTGGATAGAGATGTCACTCCCCATTCTGAAATCTACGTATTTGGGGCGTATTATTTTTCTTGCTTGCATGTTTAGTATATTGCATGAGACTAGACCCATTCTTTGGTTTATCTTGGTTAATGGTTTATTTGTTGGGTTGGTTTAATCATAAGTTGAACCAATGGTCTAAACCACAAACCCTCTATGTATATAAGCCAACATTTCCTTTTCTCTCTTGTTTATTCCATTTTCTTTCTCGCCCTTGTGTTTTTTTCCTCTAAGTCTTAGGCAAGTACACCTTGCATGATAAATGAAGAAATCCTCCATATTATTGGTTTATTATGTTTGTTATGTGTTTTTAAGAACTTTTAATACTTGGAACTTTCTGTTTTGATGGCTAGATTTGAGTAGATCTACATTTGAAGTTAGGGTTTCATGGGGTGCTATAAGTTTTTTTGGTTTTGATCTACTAAAACATGGTATTTTAGAAAACCAGTTTTTGTGGTTGTTGGAGCACTTCATTTCGAGCATTTTGGCCTTTGGTTCACTTGATTCATAGTTAAAATGAAGTTTTTATGAAGAAAATAATTTTTGATTTTTTTGGAGCTTTTTTTCATGGCTGAACCTGCTGTTGGAGAATAAGAAGTTCACATGCGGCTAGCGAGTATATGTGGTTGAGAGTTCCATGCGGTCTGAGAGGGTTATGCGACTTGAACTCTTAGCAACATACTAACAGCATGCGTCCATCTTGTTGGATGCATGACTGCTTATTTTACACAAGTGTCCTTGAACTCCTTGTGTTTTCACTTGCTGGACGAATGTGAAATTCGCTATGTCCAAAAAGCAATATGCGGCATGATCCTATGCGGCAATCAGAGCATGCGGCCACCTTTCCTTGGATGTATAACTTTGAACCGTTAGTATATGTTTCTGTGATTTTGTCCTTTCTCTTTGACACACTTTATTGCATTGTTACATCAGTCACATCAATCACTTTATGTCACAACACTGACACTTTATTTATTGGTCGTCACTTCAACGCTTATCCCAAGGAGTAGACTTTAACCCTGACCATGCGGCCTAGAGATATATGCGGTCAGGACTTCTTATGCGGCCTAGAGACATATGCGGCCAGGACTTCCCACGCGGCATAGAGATCCGTGCGACCTTGATTGTTTTGATTGAATGTTTTCTTTTATTTTATGATTGTATTTTGGTTAATGATCGTATTATGATTCTAAGGAAGAATGGATTTAGTAACCAGACCTCGTGCTAAGACATGACCATGAGTTAAGATTGGCTATAAACGTGGCATGGGTTGAACTGAGATTTTAGTATAAACCAAACTAACTGGATAGTGACTAACCGACTATGTGCATGACATAAGAATTCATGTTACAATGAGATCTTGATTCATGTGACCTAATGTATAATTGGTAATTGGACTCGAATACTGTATCCGTGCTGATACCACTATTGCTTGATAATTGTTCATGATTAATGTTCCCCGAGGTGCGACACACCATATTACGTGTTAAGTGATTATATTTGTGTTGTGAATCGAGAATTCCTCTAAAATTTTGAACACGTGATGTTATAAATATAAATGTTTCCCTAACACGGACATAATAAGCGAGTCAACTACCAAAGCGTGGCTCGAATATTGATTGAATGTTACATACACACTCGGGTGAATCCAGATTGAACTTTTGCAGTTTTGTATCTAGCGTGCCCATACTCTGTATGACATCTTAGGGAAAATTCTCATGTGACCACGTCGATTTTGAACATAATATAGGGTTAATTAGGTAACTAAAATTGGTAGTAACATTTGGAGGAAACGGTATCCCGAGATCATGCCAACGAACCTTCCCACAGAGATTCAATCAAAGTACGCTGTGGGCTGGCCACCACATATACTGTATATCATCCGCCTTAGTGGAGTGCAGTATCTGACCTATTATAAATAATGCTGAGCCACTGTTTCACTATATGAGCATTTGAACTGATAATACCGTATTTTAAGTGCAGTAGCCCTACGGGGAACTGGTGCATCATGCAAGTGCTTATATATTCCTTATTTGATTCGGCTAGCTCATGTTCGAAGAATGTGTGATTGGAGGATACCTATTATGCATTATTTCTGAGATAAATCAGACTCCACAAATAGCAAGCCGTACAAGTGTTTGGCCGATATAGGAAATGGACTTGGTTGTGATTGTAATATTCGGTTAGTAACCTAGGTAAATGGACTATCATAGTGTGATGGTTCAACCCTTATCCTTATTTGGTTGTAGGGTTGGACCTTTTTGCTAGGATATGACATGGACCTATGTTATGATGTTGAACCTATGTATTATTATATACTTATTTTTTTGGGTTTTGTTACTCTATTTCTTGCTTTCTTGTGGTACTTGTTATTTGGGGTCTAACCCCACTAGTTTTGCATGGCCAGGTTTTGACCCAGCACTCGAGGATCCATCTTACCTTCCCCAACTCATTGCGTGTACCAGGAAGATGGTCGCAGCGGATAACGAGTAGATTTTCTTTTTTTTCTACTTGTCATTGTACATTTACTTCTTTTGGGCGTTTAGCCATAGGCACCTGTTAGCCAGAACGTCTAGACATTAGTTTTCTTACATGATTGTATTAAATCAGACTGTAGCTGATCACTGTCATGTACTTTTGATACGCTGCCAGCTTCTTATTTTGCACGGCTAGTCTCTAGAATATTTTGACAAAGCATTTGGAACGCCTTATTGCTTTATCGTATATTTTGTTTAATATTTTTCTTGTTTGAATGATTGAGACATAGCAGTTTTTGACCTTAGGAGACTTGATTGTAGCATGCACTCCCTTGTCTTACTACAACAGTGATCGCCGTATGACGTATAGTACCTTGTACTGGATAGCTGGCCATGTCCGTCTCCATATTCTGGTATTAGGGCATAACAGGAAAAGTAAAAATGATGGGCCATATGTAAATGTTAGCGACGTCTTATACTAACGTCGATGAACGTCACAAATAGAAAAGAAATTAGCGACGTCTCAATTTTCTTTGTCGCTATACGTTGCAAAATCCAAAAAAGTAGCGACGCCTAACGTCTCCATGAGATGCTTTCTTCTCAGTACCTAATTATAGTCGCTAATCATAGTAATTTGTTGCAGACTGCGAGTTTAGCGACGTCAGTTTAATTCGTCTCTAAATTAATATAAGTTAGCGATATTTACATATGACGTCGCTAAAAATGTCACTAATATGCTAGATTTTGGTAGTGTTTGAAATCAAATAAATCGAACGCTCATCCCTAGCCCCCTCCACTTGTCGATGCTCCCTCTCTTGTCTAGGATCCTCCTTCCGAATCTATCATTTTCGCTCAAGTCAGGCACCCCTCTGCAGCCATGAAGGCTCAGGTGAGCAACATGTACATCTATTAGAGGGAATATGGGGACGAGTTCGAGCTCTAATAAGTGGAGGGGGGAGAGGGAGCGAGAGCAACAATCCAAATGAGGGAAGGGGTGTGTCGAAATTGTGTTTGTTGTTTGGTTAGGAATGGCTAAAGGAATGTGGTTTTTGAAAAAAAAAAAAAGAGAAAAACAAACTTTGAATAAAAAGTTATGTATGGTCACATTGGTTCAATGGGGAATAAAGTGTTATTTGATAATACTAACAAAGTTTATGGGATTTACTTGACTAATAAAATAATATTTGAATATTCAAAAATGATAGTTTCACATATTTAAGTAAAAAAAAAATTGCAATTTCCATGGAAAAAAAAATTTCGCGTTTGAAAACATCCAAAAAATTAAAAGAAAAAGTAAATAGTTGGAAGTGAAAAATTGGAAGTGGAAAATTAATACATATGGTGTGTAAATATCATTTTCTTTCATGCGGCCGATAAATTCCTCCTACAAAAGATTTCAAAAGTGGCCAAAACATTTATCAAATGAAAGATTTTAACTTTTGACCTTTGAATTGTTAAGAGTCCTCCTTATACAGAGAACCCTCCAAAAATGAGAGTATGCTGCTTAAGTGTGGCGAGCACACGGTATTCTTTAGTAAAAGGCGAAAGAATAGTTCTTTTTGTGCTCACCACGCAGCTGCTTGATTTGAGAGAGGGTAAGAACAAGCGTTTATAAAGGGGGATGACTTATGGTAGGTTTTTCTCCTTCCAATGTGGGACTAAAGATCACACATTCGCTCTATACATCTAAAAAGAAAGAATCAACTTCTGCATGGTTTGGGCCTGGAATTGGAAAGCTAATGCATGTGAGGGAGGCTTTGTTTAATTATTATATAAAAATCCAAAGTAAATATAGATAGTACTTTCTCAAAGGATCCTAAAACATTTTTATTCTTCTTTTCAACCTTGCTTACGTACCTGCAAAGTTAATGAGCACAATATAATATACTTAGGAGCTCGATCAGCTTCCAATTGACAAAGCAAGAAGCTAGCTATAGCTAGAGCACAATATCTGAGTGTGTTATGAGGAGGACGGACATTCATGGGGTTGCTTGTTGATCTCTCGTCTATACTAGTACTTCTGTTAGGGACGGAAACGGACACAGGCACGGACACGCTGAATTATTATTCACAACAACAGCTCCCTCTTGCAGGACTCCGTATCTCTGTGGTGCTTGCCCTGCCTGCCTGTCCTTAGACCAATTGTTTATTTTGATCCTTAAGAACTCAATCTATTAATAATATTTTATTTTTTAAAATAAATCTTTTCTAAGTAAAGAATTTATTTTCGTTTCTTAACTTAATTACGTTTTCTTTATTCTTTTCAAATTTTATATTTGTGATCTTTTGTATCCTACTCGTTCGTGTCGGTATGTCGACTCTTCTCCAAAAGTGGATCAAACAAGATACCTTGCTCTTATATTTTATGTCCTGTTAGCTAATATGTTTACATAATTACTGTTATATCAATTTTTGTACGTCCAAGTACGGATTGGGTGCGATCGACGATAGCCGTTGATATGGTTCAATACGAACTTAGAAGGATAGTTGTAATAATTAAGTAACGAATAACTAAAAAAATAAGAATTAAAAAAATCAACAAGAATACAAATCAGATACTCAACATCCGTCGATAATGCTCGGAGTACGGTATTGATCCACCTGTATGGTGACCAGCCTTAGCACGGGCTGCCCTGGCCTTCTCGTACTTCTCCTTATATGCTGGAGTGTCCATCTTCTCCTTTATTTTCTCTAAAAACTACTCCTTCAGCCACTCCTTCCAAAGATCTCCTGGAAGCAGAGAAAATGCCTTCTTGTCGTTGATCAAATACCTTATTCTCTTGTCGGCGATGGACTTGTAGCACTTCCGGATAGACATCTTCTACAAATAAAATAAAAAATCCAAAATGAGCAAATATATAAACAATATTGTAATAAAAAAATCTTATACGTACGCCCAACATCTCAATCCAAACGTATCGTTGTCGGTGGGATGTCACTAAAGTTGAGTTAAGGACCATGAAAGTGATGCCGTATGATTTTCCCCAACTCAGTGCCAACCTTGAGTGGAAAGAACCTGAAATAAGTAAACAATGTACAATTAGAATTTAAAAAAAATGTGTGAATTGACAATGAAATAAAATGATATACTTACGTCGCTCCATCGGCCCACAACTCAGGACGATCGATTTTAGCAGGCCGCTCTGGTAGAGTAAGGGGATCTAAAAAACCTAGACGATGGACATATACTTTGTGGTCCAGCAACGGGACAGGATATGGATTCCCCCCCCCCCCCATAGGAGTACAGGCGTAGACCCCGGTGTAGTAGTAGCAGTAGTATAAGGGGTAGTAGTAGGTGTAGATACTAAGGGAAGATCAGGAGATGGAGTAGCTTCGCCTACTAATGAACGAATATATGGCGGGGATAAACCATCATCGGTATCTACGAAGTCGTCCTCACTAACTCCTCTTCGACCTGCATCTGGTGTAGTGGGTGGGGGATGGTTGGATGAAGATCCTCAACGTCCACAGCCTCGTCCCATAGGTAAATCTGCAGGAAATAAAAAATGGTGTGATAAAACAAATAAATAATAGTTTGATGAAATAAATAATAATGGTGTCATGATAGTCATAAAGTAATGGTGTGATGCAAGAAAGAAATACTAGTGTGTTGATACTAATAATAATAGTGTGGTCCAAGGTCGGTCCTGAGGTTTAGTAGGCTCGGGGCAAAAAAATGTGTGCCCTTTTTTCATAAAGTGATTATGTTGAGTAGTTGAGACTTGAGAGGTCTGTTTAGCCTATCTAACCAAAGAAACATTAGATGTTGTCATGTTGATAACTTGAAAACCAAATTGGAACTTTGAGTTGGCCACAAAAAATTGTCAAGGCTGGCCCATGGAGTTTTCAAGTCAACATCATGTAACCACAACTTTCCATCTTAGGAATATTTTGGTAATTTTGCATGTTACCAATTATATTGTATTATATAATATAGTGGTTGCTAGAATTATATTAGTGTTAGTTGCTAGTCAATTAGAATGTGTATGTGTTAGTTCAAGTCGACTAGAAGTATCAAATAAGATTGTTAGTCATGACTTTAGTGATTAGAAATAATTAATGTTAGTTAGTTGTCATGGAGAGAATATTACATATTAGTTGTAGAGATTCCTTCCATTAACTAATTAGATTCATTTGCCTCTCAATTTGAATTTAAATTGGAATGGAGAGTGGCACAATTAGTAAATAAAATCAATCCCAAGCCTATGTAGGAGGCCGGCCCACCATGATAGAATTCAAATTCCAATTTTCCCTATATTTATCCCTACTTCTTTCCCAAACAACATTCATTTAATTTTCCACCAATTCCTAGATCTAGAATTTGAATTCCAAACACAATTTTCTACCAAAACCACTAATTCTTCTTCCATTAGAGAGCATGATGTTTGGAGCACTTGAGGAAGCTTGAAGAGGAGTCCAAGCATTGGAGATCGTTTCTGATTCGCCTTCTTCGTATTCAAATTCGGAGTTCTTCAAAGGAGCTACACAAACACTAGGTAATTCTCTTATTTTCATCAATTTTATGGTTAGTAACACCCCTTGGGCCTATATGAACCTTTCCATTGTTTGAATTGACCCTCATAAGGACTATTAATGTCTATTTGGTTGTTTGTTGGTATCCGTGTGTCCATAATTGGATATGGGGTGTGTTTATCATGATACACCGTGTTACGGGTGGATTGAATTGGTAATTTCTTTGTATTAGTATTCCATTGTGTCAACTTCCTATAAATTTATTTGAATTACTTTTTTTTTGACTAAATTATAGATATATTTCATTATATTAATTATGTTTTATAAATATCTTTGTAAGGGGTTTATATTAAGATAATTGTAAGGTTTAGTTATATATGAGTCTATATATGATACTTAGTATATAATATTAACTAGTATGTCTTAGAAATTAGTGTTAGCAAGGTATTGACCTAGAATTTACTAGTTTAGCTATATAGGCCAACCAAGTAGCTAACTTGGAACCCAAATTAGGTAATTGACTTAGTTTGACTCAAATAACCTAGTTTTGACCTAAAAATGACCTAGAGACTTAGTTTTGAACAAGTTAAGCTTATTTATGATTCCAAAATACCCGTTAATATGATAATTCATATTTAGGTCTTCGAGGCTCCAATACGGACACTGTTTGATATTTCGGCATGGATTCCAAGCGCGTACATTCTCTGATAGTTTCTATTATTTGATATTTACTATGATTAATGTACTTAGTGATATTATATTTGATTTCTGACACGAGGGTGCACGGATTGGTATATATATTGGATCCTTAGTCATGATATATTAGCATGCTCATCGTATTAACATCGTACATCGTATTGTTAGTAAACATTGATCATTTTATCGTAATATGTCATGTTTGGATCCCTTGTATCAGTCGGGGTGGGGAAGCTTTAGCTAGATGTGTGATCATATCCCTAGTGTTATTGTGTCGATATTGTTAGTGTTAATCATACACCTCACATATGATAACCAGGCCAATATTCATTATACAAGTTCCCAAGCAGATCACATATCGAAATTAGCTAGTACATCAAAACACTTTGTACTTACATTTCTTTTTTCCTTCATACTTATTGAGTTGTACCTTACTTGCTATGTCTACTTACTTTTTATTACTTGTATGCCATATACTCAGTGTTTACTTATTCCTTATATTGCCATTGTCAGGATGCTGATAGTTCTGCTTTTACTCATCATTTATTACATTCACTATTATAGTTTTGTAGTCTTTGTCATTTAATTGGAATAGTTGTTGGAGTTGTACTCGTTCCATCCTAACTGGATAACATTTTTAGGCATTATTGTGCTCCACCTTCCTGAGTTCGGAGAGATGCTATGATTGAGACTACGTTTGCACTGTGGACCTAGAAGTGACATCTAGTGAGATCTCGGCTAGTATTTCTCTATCTTAGTGCCATGATTAGTTTCATTGTTGTTTGGAATTATCTTTCTTGTTTATTTCTTTCTGTAGAATATTGTGATTGAGTACACTTAGTTTGCTAGCTGATGTTGTATTGAGCTTGAGGTCTAGAAAGCATTCTACAACCGATGCTGCGGCGTAGGCTGGACGTACCCACGTACTTGTGCCCGAATATCCGTGTGCGGGTTGTGACACATCATCACAGTATGATTGTCATATCCTAAAATCAGCAAACATAAATAGCAAATAAGATCGTGTCTGACACGACAAAGCTCAACACCATCCAACTATAAACCTTAATTAACACTTTCAATTTAAAACTCAAAAAATTGAATCAAACTCTTCTATCTTCCATCCAACATGGAACTAAACATCAGAGTTTCACAATTAATGTGTGTAAACAATACCATGATTTATTTTTTACTTTAGTAAGAAGTCTTGTTTGATTGTCCAATATAAAACTTTTTAATTGTAAGTTGTGACCTATTTCCTGTATTTGGTTTTAACAAATAGAATGTCGGTGACAAAATCAAACATATTTCTAAATGCCATTGTGTAATTTTGTTACATCATGCTTCATCCGACTTAATCTTTAATTTATCTACCAGAAGCTACAAATTGTACTCTTAATTTCTTTTTATAATTACCGCTTTTTAGTGACTTTTTTAATACAAAACCAATAAGAAGTCTGCCAAAACTAATATATTTATACAGTTGAGTAATGTTTTCTTCCTTTGTCATTCTCTAAATTTTATTATGAATTGACTCGCAATCAGGATTGATGGGAAGCCACGTTGAAAAGTCTCATTTGGTGTCAGTGTGTCACCGCTCATTGATCAATTGACTTTGAAATTTTTAGTGATCACCAGTTCACCACTTGTCTAATTTAGCTCATCAGGTTAAAGACAAGTAGTTCATCAGTAATTGTCGAATCACCACTAAGTCTCATTTAGTTCAAGCCGAGTTCAATACTTCAACATAATATGTCCATTTTGAACCATTGTCTTCAACATGTGATTATTTCAACTTATGGCTGGAAGAATTTGGTGTCACCGAACTTGCTAACCAAACTCTATTACATTAATATAACTTTAATTTGATTAAAACAAAATCTCTATTAACCCAATCTCTATGAAATATTTCATCAAACAGAAGAAAGACAAGGTGCAGATTGAAAAAGAAAGAGAAGAAAGAATCTTGAGTTGAGACACCAGAACAAGGAAGCAGCAGTGCTTCCCCAAGTCCAACGTCTCCATCGGCCCACCACCAGCGCCTCCCTTCCACCTTCGACTTCCTCATAAACCAATGTCTTGAATATATATATGAGAACAATGATAAGATAAGAAGAACGGTTGGAAGATGAATCGATCCTTTCTCTCTCTCAAAATCTTCTTTGAATCTTAGATTGAGAACCCCCGTTGATTCTTCTTCTCTGTCCATATGAAAAATAGCACCCTGGCTTCTGTTATGTTAGGCTCTGGAATCCTAAATATATTTAATGCCATTCTTATTTGGTCCCTCAATAGTGAGCCTATGATCAAACATATATAGAAAATCAAAATATAAATGGTGCCCCCTCTTCCATTTGGGCCCTGGGCTATAGCCCAGGCTACCCTACGCCAGGGCTGGGCCTGGTGTGGTCATACTCATAAATAATCATGTGATAAAACAAATAAATAATATAATATAATACAAATATAAGTACGTACTAATCTTCTTCATCTTCTGATTCGTCTTCATCATCCGCATCATCTTCTAAATTATCTTCATTTTCTACTTCTTCATTTTCATTTTAACTATCACTTTTACCTTCCTCTTCCAATTCTTCTTCCTCATCTGATACCGCCATATCAGAGTTCTTCTCTACATGAGGTAAATCTTTAATGCCAAGCTTTTCGTCAACCCTATCATCCTCTACAATAATGTCAACCTCCATATCATTATCACCGATAAAACTTATATATGTAAGTTGAGGCATAACCACCTCATCCTCCTAGTATGCTAGATGCTCAATATTATATGTGTTTCTAGCTTTCATTTTGTAGACAGCCCAGCGTTGTCGACTAGAATAACTCTTATAATACACTTGAGCCATTTGACTAGCCAACACAAATGGTTCGAAACATACATATCTTTTTCCATGTTTTATATCAAAAAATCTAAATTGTTTGTCAATTTTCCATTCTTGCTTGGGTGTTGTGTCGAACAATCATATTTAAATAACATAATTTTGTATCAAAAGAGTAATTCAGCTCTACGACATAACTTAGTACACCGTAGTCAAATTCTGGATCAGCATCGTAGGCTGAACACCTTACAAAAACTCTAAAATTATTTTTATAATTAGCCTCCTCATCGATAAATGAGTGAGTTATAGGCTTATTAGTGGTTCTAAATTTGAAGGCATTGATGGTGTATCCATCGCAACACTTTGCCCTCTTGCTTGGTCTGAAAGCAAGTGTTCGAAGTCCTTCTCTTTGTAACCGTGTACCAGGACAAAAATTCGGATGCATCACGTATCATATAGACATTAGACAGTTTGGTCCGATTGCTAAATTTAGAATATTTAGGATCCTTACATAATTATGTAACCACGACGAAAATTTTCTATCAACATCTCTAGCTAGATAATTATTATCAATATTATGTCTCTCCTTTTTTACCTCGACTCTAAAAGTACTGTGATAATAAGGAGAAGAGTTAGAGACTTCGTTTCCAAGTATAAAAAAATAAAAATATATATAGCAAACTTAGGTCGCTTACTTTTCAATATCTTGCATCTCCTTTATATCACTATTTAACACTATATATTGATAAGCATCTTCAAACTCAAGATCTTCCAACCACCGTACCTTAGTAGCACTTGTAGGCTAGCCCCCCATATTGAATATAGTACGGATTTGACCATCTTGTGCATCAATTCCACATTCTTCATTCCTTGGGGCGCTATTTCGATTTGTTCGGACATTAGTATCGAAGTAGATAGATTAAAAGTTTAAAACCTCCTCATTGATATATGCTTCGTATATCGAAGCTTCTATATGAGCCTTATTGCCCACCTTCTTTTTCAGGTGATGTAAATATCGATAAATAATGTATTGAATATTATAATTATTTGAAGACAAAAATTACTAATATGAGATAATCAATTTATATCTCTCAAATCGATACATCCATCGATAATGGACGGGAGCACCGATACGGACTTCGTATGCAAGATAAATCAACAAATGTTCCATACTATCAAAAAGGTTGGGCAGAAATTCCTATTCTAAGTTACACAATGCCAATGCAATCTTCTTCTCAAGTTGCATGATATGTTGCACCGTCAACATACTTGAACACAAATATTTAAAGAATATAGATAACTCGGCCAACAAAATCCATACTTGAGGAGGCATCATATCTCTTAGAGCAATGTAAAGTAACCTCCCCATGAACATGTGGCAATCATGAATCTTCATCCTTGTCAGCTTGCGTTCGTTGAGATCGACACACCTTGCCAGTTTCGACAGGTAGCCGTAAGAAAATCTCAACTTTGAAATCCAGTAGCATATTATCAATTTATCATCCACACTCAATTTAAATGGCGCAGGAGACTTGACCCTATTTCTATTGGAACTTCATGTTAGGTGCAAATCTGGATGTCTGCAAATAATTTCTAAGTCCTATCTTGCTTTGGAATTATTTTTCGTTTTCCAGTCAATATCCATCACCATATTGAAGATGTTGTCAAATACATTCTTTTAGATATGTATGACATCATGATTGTGTCTTATGAGATTGTCCTTACAATAAGGTAAGTCCCAAAAGATACTCTGCTTCGTCCAATTATGATGCCTATGTCCGAATCCTTCAAAGGGAAGGCCTGATCTCGATTCTTTCATTACTGTCGACAATTCTTCTACCTCTTTCCAAACTGCTTGTCCTGTCAATCTTAATAGGGGAGGAGATAGATTATGTTTACCAGATCTAAATTCCTTCTCTACGAATATGACGCAGGAAGGAACTGACAGTGACAATAAAAAAACATGCTTTTCCTCCAATCTGGAGATTAAATGCCTTACTCTTTTCCATACATATCGAACAAGACAGTACCATGATTACTCCACCCCGGTAATATCTCGTATGCTGGAAAATCGTTGATGGTCAACATGAGTGACGTCTCATCTGAAAGTTCTTCTGGTTCAAAATATCATACATCTGAATATCGAACTGCCATAATTGTTTTAACTCATCCACCAACGGATATAAGTAGATTTTAATTTTTCTTCTTTTGATTTTTTATAACAGATATGATAAGAGTTAGAAACATGTATGGAGTCTTCATGCACACCCACGGTGGTTGATTATAAGGGGTCAAAATCACCGGCCAACAAGAGTACTGAGATTCCGACAGTTCAAAGGAGTAAATCCATCAGAACGTAAAGCCAACCGAAATATTCCTAGGCTTTACAGCAAATTCAAGATGACACCAATCAAAATGCTTCCACTACAAGAAAAAAAACCCCTTTCACAACGTTAAAAAAATATTGTAAAAGAAATTTTAAACGTTTAATAGGAGGTTATATCTAGGGTTATATAAAAGGAGAGGTATCTTCCACAACGTTCGTTTGAACGTTGTAAAAATATTGTAGATGTTATTCTCAAGACAGTTTACAAACATTTTTTAAATTTATAAAATTTGACAAAAAAAAAAAATTCTACAACGTTTTCCAAATATTGTAAAAATATTTTTTAAAAGATATTACAAGTATTATAAATATAATTTCAACCATGTTATGCAATTATAGTAGAAACAATATCTATCACGTTCAGTAAAAGTTGTGTATAATTTTGTAAAACAGTGTACAAATATTGTAAAAATTGTTTATACAACTTTTAGAAAATGTTGCATACGCTATTCAATCATGTTTTTCAAACGATGTAAATAATATTTGTATGTTGTAACTACAATATCAACTATAATTTAAAAGTATTGCAAATAAAGTTTATAACATTTAGAAAAGTTGTTAAAATATTATCTTACAACAGTTTTTAAATATTGTTGATTGGATTTTCATTTAAAAATATGCAATTTATAAATAAAAATTTATTAATTATAATTATAATACAAATGTATTATTTTAATTCTGAATGAAATCACAAGTAGAACTGTAGAATAACAGTCTGCAATAGAGACCTAGCTAACATTCCTAACCAAATGCCCTACATAGTTTCAAAGAAAAATTTGTCATCGAATATTTTCAATAAAAATAAATCTATTCCATCTTTATATCAGGTCAGTATAATACAGATCTGATAGAAAAATCAAAGAGATAGTAGCAGCCTACATCTATAAAAGTAAAGGATTACCAACTAGCTCCTATAGCCACTCATGTACAAAATTGATAAATAATAATTAATTTGTGATAACCATTGTTTACAACTCCCATTCTTTGATTTTCGTAGAGTTCAAAAAATTTGTGACTACAAATATAAATTCTTATTTATGTTTCTTTAAGAGAGTACCAAAGAGAACATGTTGTCATGCCCCAGTCCCAAAATATGTAAGACTAGGAATACGTAAGCATGCCAGCCGTATCTATATGGAGACTCCAACATATGAAAACCATAACACATACGTACACTGTATTATGAATAATAATTCATAAGTGGTATATAATTGTCACAAGTCACAGGGCATAACAATATCTCATCCATATTTTTTTTTAAAGAAATAAATGATCAAATATGTCAATAAACCAAATATGAACTTGTTGAGAAGAACCAATAGTTGGATGGAGACAAATTCACTACCAAACTAGAATATAAAAGTAAATATAATAAGTACATCATCTAATGATCAGAGAGGATCGAAGGGAAGACCTCCTCGAAAGATAATGAAGTAGCAAGTCCTGATCCGTGCTCCTGCGAATAGTCATGATCGTCTACACCTGGAAAGGAACCAATCCTCAGAGAAATGTAACAAGATATATAGAAGCATGCCAATAAAGTACTAAAAATAAACATCCAAGGGTCGCCTAACCATCTATGTGAATGCACTTTGAGGAAAACTTTTCAACACGTATGCTATCTGGCTAAAATGAGATTGGCATGATTCTCTTGGAGAATCAGGGGCCTAAAAAGCATGACGTCTTTTGAACGTCAGAGGCCACCTGTAGATAATATATAGGGGTCATCTGACCACGCATCTCCGGCGGAGCGTGCGGGTTACACAAGAAAAGTGCAAAGGAGCCCAAACGCCTTACTTGATGTTCTCCCCACCCCATGCCCTATTCATGTCACATCCATGACACAATGAGACCTCTAATAACTGCCAAGTCTTCTAACATATCTCTATTAGCAGTTACTTTCTATCGCACGTCCCATACGTACTAATGATAAGTCAATACGTAAGTCCGTGATCTATATGAGACTCACAACTCATGTAAGAAATGTGTCACGGCTAAATGAAACATAAGAATGCCTCATGCTAAAGGGGCGGTCTCATAAAACTAGGTTAATATGCATAATATATAATAAAGACAAAATACGACGCCACCGTCGTTGCACCCATGTTATTCTTAGATGCGTAATTTATATAGCAGTTAAAATATATGAACTAAATAACAGAAATAAAATGCATGCACCATATAGAATGTAAACCATAGTACAATGGCAAGGTATACTTGCCTGGCAGGAAAGCTGCATAATATAAGGTCTAGGTGTCAAGCACAAGGGATCAGAAACTATGGCCTCCGAATGAACGTCTCCGGATGCTGAAATAAATATCACCAATGTTTCTAAATCAGCGAGATAGCTAGAAAATACTACCCTTTCGTCCGATTTAGACACAGGGGCAAAACGATAATTTCGGGTCAAAGTGGGGTCTACATGTGTGCACTTTGCACCAAAATGCATGCCAGAGGTAAAGGTCCATAAATGGGACAAATTATAGGTCAAACAAATCCTAAACATTTATACGAACTCAACGGTATGTCCAATTCTAGATTTTGGTGAGCCGATCACAAATTTGCCCTTAAAGTCAAACTATAGGACCCGGGAATAGGCGGCTCGGTCAACTGCCTCGGAATCGTGTAAAACTTGGGTCATAGGACCAATATGATACCACGAATCCAATGGTGCAAGTTTTGTCATATTTCGATGAGCGTACAAAAAGTAGGATGGTGGTTTGCAAAAGTCACGATACGAAATTTTTTTACGGATACAGGTTAATTTTGACACGCACACACGTCCGAATCAACTTCTGTAAAAGCCCACACATCAGGATATACTATACGCGCATTACGGTATAATTGGTACATGATGAGGCAGTCCCGTTTGGGGGGACGCACTCCGTATCACAAAATTTTAGTTTTAAAATACCAAGTTTTTGGTCATTTTGGAGACCGATTAATTTAACAAATAAAATAAACTAATAAAAAATAAAAGAACAGTAAAATTTTTGGTTATATTGGGAAGAAAACCTTTCAATTAGACTTTGAAAATATTAAACAGGTGGGTGGCAAATTGGGCATGAACATGGGAGTTTAGGTCAAATTTTTGAACTGTTCTTAGTCAGTTTTTCGACCAACTTCTGATCGAATTTTCGACCAATTCAGGGCACAAAAACTCGTCCCGCTTGGAGAAAATCCTAGAGGGTTAGGTTGTGAATGTATACAGACAAACCGCTCAAGAAAAGAATCAAAGATGAGGGAGTTATATCTCCTCGAAGAGGGGGAGTAGGGTCACGGCTGTGCACTGTCAGTCTGTGCGCGGATCTGCGGTGGTTGCGGCGGTGGTCGCCGGATGGTGCGACGGCTGTCAACGGTGTCGGGGGGTCGGCATTTAGGTCGACGACAGCTACAAAAAAGGAGGAGAGGAGAGATTAGGGTTAGATTTTGATGGTTTTGATATATATATATATATATATATATATATATATATATATATATATATATATATAGAGAGAGAGAGAGAGAGAGAGAGAGAGAGAGAGAGAGAGTCCAGGGAGAGGGGGTCGCGGGTTTGCTGGGTGAGTAGGGAATGGTTAGGTGTTGGGTTTTGCTGTAGGAGTTTAGGTTTTGGTTTAGGATTAGGTTTTGTTTTGTTTTATTCTATTTTTATTTTCCTTTTTATTCTATTATTATTATTATTATTATTATTATTATTATTATTATTATTATTAACTATATATTTATTTACATATATAGATGATGTTATAGAAAAATCCAAAAATAACATTTGCAGACAAAATAAATTCTAAAAATTTTTATTTTGTAAAGCTTTAATAAAATACTACACCCAAAATATTTTATAAAATATTTTGTAATTAATAATTAGATATTTATCTAGTTATAATAAATCAAATAACTATATTATTCAATTAACTAAGTAAATAACTAAATGGATATCAAACAAAATAGGATAATAGTAAATAATATGCAAATCTTACAAAAAGAGAAATTGTCTAATTTGGCATGGAGAATTATGGGATGCTAATTGTAGGAAGTTGGGATTGAAAAATAACCACAAATAAATTATATTTATAAAATATCTAAATATTTAACAAAAGAATCTATGGTTGATATACTAATGTCATACTAATGCCAAGGGATCGAATTTTGTGCCACAAAAGTATCCTACAGGTAGTGTCTCCGATGTAGGCTACTTCCTATGAATGACGATACAGATTTAGGGATATCCTATATCATTAATGTCCAAACCACGGTGAAGTGTCCTAATAAAATCATTAAATTTTAATTGATTTAAAAAAAAAATCTAAAACAAATACAGGAAATACAAAATACATACAAGATACTTATTTTTGGGTGAGGGGGATTACACATGTTGCATACAGTTGAGAAGGATTGTTGCACCAAGAAGGTATCACAATTTAGATGTTTCTGTCACAAGTTCAAGGATATTTATGAAAACTTGGGTAGTTGCCGCCATCCTATAAGAACTTTAACTGCTATAAGAAGTCAAAACATGCTTGATGTAGTCACATTGATAAGTACAATTAGTTTTGCAGCTTTAGGATGACCGGCTCCAAGTTTATGTTGCATAGTATGGAAAATAAAAGAAATGATCAACTTTACATGTTGAGAGAAAAATATTTGTTTCCAAACACTCATTACAATTTAGAGAACAATGCGTGCCTTACTACAGCAATGAAACCCAAAGTTACCATTAATGTCCATAATTGGATGTTCATGCTATCAGGTGAAAAAAAATTTGATTAGCTAGAGAGAACATGTATAGTCATTTGAAGATAGAGTGCAAGGTGATTATTTTAACTTTGAATTATATGACTATTACAAAGAAATGGTGTGTATTTATGCTAGTGATATCCCAAGCAAAATATGCGGTCACTCTGAAACTATCATTAAACCAAGGAAATTACTATTTGGCCCACGGTTCTGGGACCGCCAACCAGACCGTGGGCCACGTGGTAGTTCCCCATTGCCCCTATTTACGTGGGCCCACTACCAAAAATTGGACCAATGGGGAACTGCCACGTGGCCCGCGGTCTGGTTGGCGGTCCAGAATCGCGGTCCACATAGTGTTGCCGTTAAACGAAACCACCAGCAAGAGTATATTGTATTGTATGCACTTACAATATACATACAAATTAATAAGTACTATACACTATGCTAAAGGTAAGTATGCATACTTTATTCAAGTTGATTTGTGTATCATCAAGAGTAATCCTTGTATAGTTAAATATATAATAAGGATAATACGGATAAGGATACCATTTTCCTTTGTCCAACATATATGGATACAAATACAAACAATGACACAAAGCACACAAAGTTACTTACTGATAATGCTAGAAATTCTGAAGCAATAGGGATAGTTATTTTTCATTCGTAAATTTTAGGGTTTTATAGTGAGTAAAATACACACAATTGCAGCATAAATCATGAAACAAAAAATATGATGGAATACAAAATGTGCTCTAGAGATACTTAGATGAGGCAAGGTTTGATGCATGAATTAACAAAATCAGTTGGGGGCAGTGCCGGGATATTTCCATTTAAAGAGGACCAAACTCCTAAGTACAACTATGTTTTGGCCAAAACGCTATCATGCTACGTTATAGAAAATTAAAAGCATTTAGGCCACATTATAGTTAATTTTAGACATTTGGATGATTTACTTTTGGCCACATACGAAAATAACTAGAGGCGCTAGTGACAAATCGTCTTTCAGGAACAAATCGGTCATAAATATTTTAATTATGCAAAAAGTGAACTAAATATGTACATAAAGAACTCTTCGTTCATGCAAATTTTTCTCAAACTCAAAGATTTTTCTTCTTTCCAAATCAATTTATCATGTACTGATGGTTATAATTGATTAAGCTCTCAATTACATTCAGAATAACATTCTCGGTATATCAGTGGACTATTACCACTTGGTGATTTCCCACATTATAACATTGTTTGTTTGTGCTAGTTTGGAACCTAAGAGTACTCATATTGTATGCAAATGCTAACAATGTAAGAGAATAGGAAGTAATGAACTATTTGGTATTAAGTCTTAAATCTGGGCAATGGTAATGATCAACTGATAATACAATAAAATAATAAATAGTATATCCTAAGTCTATACCTAGCATTGTCTGCACTTGTGTCGACAATCTTTTGACAATACCTAAAACATAAGATTATAAGAGAATGCAATTTAAATAGTCCATTAGATATCGTAGAAGTATAGTAGTTTGGATCGCTAGGATCCAAATCGTACTCATTTTCCTCTACAAGTACATCCCCCATGTTCCTTTTCCACCTGAGACACATATAATCACCGTATACCTTAATTCTATAATTACTAAAAGCTACATATTCTAATACTTCAAATCAAAAAAGCATAAAGCCAAGCTTGGGATATAATTACTAAAAGCTACATATTCTAGTACTAAACTCTAGAACAGAAATTCACATCCTTCATGAATATCACAACTTTTGTAACTTCATTATTGGAAGAAAATCCTTCGTAAAATTTCTTCTTTATGATCGAATCAGGGATGTTTACCTCAAATCGTGAAAACTTCCCTATGATCGATCAGTTTATCTATGTTAACATATATGAGCTTGGGATAGTTTAGGTGTGTATATTTATGTTATTGGTCGACTACAAACATAAAGCCGATAGAATTTGAACATATACCTAACATTATGAATCGGCCAAATCGAAGAATAGTACTGCTCACTAGGTATATCCATATTTAATTGATATATATATATATATATATATATATATATATATATATATATATATATATATATGCAACTAGTGGAGCATTGTAATATTGACACAAAAAACCAAGCTTTATTGCGTCAAATAGTCTTATAGCCCCTTAGTAAAAGAAAAAAGAGATAGAAGCATACCCTTCTTCGAACGACTCTCTCCTCCCGACTACTCAGATCGCTAAACCATTTACACACCATCAAACTCTCCCTCAATAAATAAAATGCCAAATAAAGAAAAATGTCAAGAGAAGCGGCTGATCTATTAACAAGCAAGCACCAAAAATCCCATTTAATCAACTCACCTGAACCCCTATAATTGGAACCACTACTGCATAAAGGATTAAATTCACCTTTATTAATTTATTTTAGCCAAACGAAGGATAGGAGCATCAAAGTTGCCAAAATTTAGGCTAGGGATCATATGCTAGTAGTGTTACCTGAAGAAGTGAAAGAAAAAGATGAAGATGTAGATCTGAAGGCAACCCGAGTTGTATCCAAGAGATGCATAATTAGTTATATATCTTAATATGCCGTTGTAATTACTTGTTTTTCTTAAACAGAATGAAATTGCATTCCCAGTAACAATACCTCCAGCATACAGAATAGATAACAATACAATCTAGAATATATATAGTCCTTGATGATGATTCCTAATACTTGAAGAGATTTACTTAAATCAATATAAAAATTTACCTCAACCAGTTCTGCACCTACCCATGGAAGAGAAGACAAAATACATGAAGTATAGAAGACATCACGATGAATTCCCAGTATTTTCATTGATAATAGTAGTAGAAGATAACAGTGCCTCATAAGTTTTATTTATCTAACCAAGAAGGATATCATTGCTACACTTTTACACCAAAAACAAAAGGAATTTAGTAATTAAAAGCACTATTTCTTGTCAAACAAGTAGAAATCAAAGAATAATAAAAACACTCACAAAGATCAGTTTAAGCATTATAAAAGCTTTCCGCAGCACCCACGAAGTTTCCAATAGTGGTAAAGAAACTGAAAAGTAAACAATAGCAAAACCGCCAAATTGAATGAATAATGAAGATCAAATGAATATGAAGAGTAACTGAGTAAGTGTTCCATAGAGTTAAGTAAACATTATTTGGTAATTTGGAAGATCAACAAGCATGCTAATCCTACGTCTTCTGACCTTGTTTAGAAGTTAATCCAGATAAGACTTTCTTGAAAAGAGTTTCTTATCACAAAGAATTATGAATGAAACAAATCAACAATATTAATTTTATTATTGGATGATGTAAAATGATTATACAACTACGAATATATATATAGAGAGAATGTAACCATATCCGGATATGAGTAGGTGAAGAGATATGTATCCGGATAGGAGTAGAAGAAGAGATATGTATCTATATAGGAAAAATAATCTATTTTTAAATCTAACTAATATCTAATCCTAAATCTAATTATTCTTAACACCCCCCTTCAAACTCATTGTGGATCAAACAATGTGAGTTTGCCCAACAGAAACCAAAATCATGGTGTAGGGTGTCTTTGTAAAGAAATCTGCCAACTGATCAACGAATGTCATATGTGGTAGAGAAATAGTGCCAGCCAAAAATTTCTCATAGATGAAGTGACAATCAATCTCAATATGCTTTGTCTGTTCATAAAAAATGGGATTGTCTGCAATCTGTATAGCACTCTTGTTATCACAATGAAGCGACGTAGAAAGACCTATATCAGAGAGCAGTCTACGTACATGGACGATCTCCCTGGTGGTGGCAACCATAGCTTTGTACACTTCCTCAGTAAAAAAATGCAACAATGTCTTGTTTCTTTTTTTGCTATGAGATCAACGAATCTCCAAGAAACAAACAAAATTCTGTAGTAGATCGTGTCACCCCCACGTTTCGGATTAGGGATATTTTCGTATTTTCATAATTAATGTGTAAATGATTGTATAATATTTAATTATAATTAATTGCCATAATTTTATTTAATTATTGTGCCTTACCGTTGCTTCTATATTTGGAGCGCTACCCTATCTTTTGTCTTCCAACAAATTTTACAACTTTGCCCTAGACGTGCCCGCCTTCCATTTGGACCTTTTTGTAACTCATAATTATGCTCTCTTCTGCTTCATTTTAGCCACACAATATTCGTCATGGACGTTTATTTAATTTCTAAATAAATTCTAACTTTGTATCGTTGTGCGTTCCAATCGAAATTGGAGGCAATCTCGACCCATTTCTCGTGCAACCCAAATTAGGGTAATATTCTGTTCTGAGTCTTCTTCATTAATGATATTGGTGACCCAACCTAATTTTGGCCCCATGTACTCCTAATTAATTTTAGAACACCACTTGCATTTATTTCTAATTAAATTGGGGATACCATTTTGACTAATCCCGTTTAATCCCGATTTAATCCAAATACCCCATTATTTAAGCCCATACAAAACACACAACACCCCGTCACCCTAAAAAATACCAAACACTAAATCGCCCACCAATTTTTCATCATTTCATGTGTCTGTACAAATACCCAAATTTAAGGGGGCTAATTTGCAAATATTGCATTAGGTGTCAATACCCCATTGGTTCAAACCAAATAGAGAGCCCAAATAATTGACTAGTCAACAACCCTCATCCTTACATGAAGGAATTCTTCATGTCAAATCCTGACCACCCATTCAAGATGGGTGCATCATCACCACTCATTTTCCACTCATCATCCTATTTAATGTCCCATCACACACTCTTCCCAAGCAAGCCCTAATCCCCAAACCTAGGGAAGCCCCCATCTCCTCACAAGCCCTCAACCGTAGCTTTCCTTCCTTCCTTTTCATTTTTCCTTTCTTCTTCTCTTCTTCTTCTTTCTTCTTCTTCTTCTTCTCCTTTCTTTTTAATTAAGAAAAGGGGGGAAATTTAACCTCACCAACGGTCCACTGTTCATCTCCTCTCCGGCCCTGTAGCTCCGATCCCGACACAGGCCGAGCCCTGCCGACTGCCACGCCGTTCCTCCTCCATACTCTTCCTTCCCCGGTCGACATCCCCCCGGCCACGTTTTCGAGATCCGGCAGCCCGCAGCCACTGCTCCACTGCCCCATCCCGAGCTCCGACCCCGACTCCTCCCCTGTATCTTCTCCGACCGGCAGTGCATCACCATACCCCGCAGCTCAGGCCACTGACCGGTCAGCCGAGTCCCGAGCACCCCGCCTGAACACCTAAGCCGACTCCCCCACCGGCACCACCGCACGATGACCCGACTCTATTGCATCCACTCCATCCTGGTCGACATCCCTTCTTCCCGACCCCGACGTCGAGCTCCCCTCGACACCTTCAGCCCGGCCATCCGCCGAGCACTGCCGACCCCGCTCACCCTCCATCTCCTCCGGCCTCGCCACGAATACCGCCACCACCATTATCGTCATACTCCCCCATCACCACCACCTCATCCCCGCTGCATCCCCCGGCCAGAACTGCCACCACCACTACGAACATCCTCCTCCGGTCAGCCTCCTTCCCGGCGCTGCCACGAGCTCCACATTCCGGCCAAGCTCCCAGCTCCACCATCTCCCTCCTCCACACGAGCTTCCGCCAAGTTTCCTCCACTCCTTGTTCCGGCTAAACCTCACCCGCACCTCCACCCATCACAATCCCGAGCTCCCCCTCCGGCCGACCTGTTTTCTTCTCCGGCCTGCTACTCCGGTCACGACCCCGGTGAGCCTCCCTCTCCCTTTTTCCCTCCTTCATTGGTTGAAATTAATTCTATGTAATGTGTATATGTATTCATACATAATATTATATATGTATTCACATATATATATATATGTATATGTATGTATATTGGTTTATTTTCATATAATATGTATTTAATAAAATATATACTAGTATAAATTAAATTAATGTATTAGTATTTATGCATATATATCTATGTATGTATTAACATATAGTGTATTCCCTATTAGTATATATGTATTCAACATATATATGTTAGCATATACGTATTCATACTATATGTTACTATGTACTTTGGTATGTATATATATGTATTATATATATTTGAATTGGTATATATATATGTACTTGTATACAAGTATATAGTATATGTAATTTTTATTGGTATATATATATATATATATATATATATATATATATATATATATATATATATATATATATATATTTCTCGAACTGATATATATATATACATATGTATACGTATTGTACATGCATCCCTTGTACCCTTTTTAATATATGTATATATGCACATAGTATAATTTGATTAAGTATGTATATGTGTACATATCTATAATAGTGTAAATTCATCATGTGTATATATATATATTGTATGCAATTAACTGGTAATATATTATGAGTATAACATGTATATTTATACAAGTATCTCTACTAGGTAACCCGGGTATAAATAAGGATACCCGTAACTACACATGACCTATGACCCTGTGAGCTGTTAGTTGACTGCCACACGTACACTGACGTACTGGCGAGCCCCGCATCATTTGACCGTCTATCTTGCACAGCAATCACAGATGCGACGCCCGTGCAACTTGACGCACTTGACCCTAGTTGACTAGTGTCATACCTGGCATAGCCCCTGAGTTTGATGTATTTTGATTGTGTGTTAGTGTAGCATCTGATGCAAATATTATATTATTTTATGATATGTCTATAGGACTGTTGAATCATCCAGGCGATACACTGGAACAGGACATTGGTATTACCAGCTAAGGACCCAAGGCGAGTACATTCTCTGATAATTTCCAATTATTTGATAATATCTATAATTCTAGTATCTAGAAATGTTACATCTGATTCTTGACACTGTGCTACACGGACTAGTATATAGATTAGACCTGTAATCATGAGATGTTATATTGATGATATATTAGATATTTCTCGTGTATCGTGACGTGTCGTGATTGGATCCACTGTACTAGTTGGGGGCGGGGAAAATATTAGTAGATTATGTGATCATACCCAACTCTACATACATCATAGCTCACCCCACATCTCACGTCGGGTGCGGCCTGACCATTACATGCCTCATAGCTGTTATATATAATTAGCCTGACCTCTACATGCATCATAGATAACCAAATGGTTAGCCTGACCTTACATGAATCATAGCTAATCATATGTAGCCAGCCTGTTCCTGTTCCAAGCCGATCACATGATAGACTGATATTTTAAATACTTAGAATAGTGACAGTTCTCTATTTTAGATCATATACTATATCACCCGTATATGATATTGTACCTCATTCTCTTTGTTTCATATATGCATTGACTGTTTTATGTTATCTATATTGCGTGTCTCTGTATATTGCCTGTCTCTTTATGTTGCCATTGCATTTATTCCCTGTCTTCTCTCAGTATATAACATTATCTGTTCTCAGTATATAGCATTATCTGTTTATTGTTTTATAGCCCTTATCAATTAAATGGAAATATTATTTGAGATATACTTTGCTCCTTCCTGACTGGAAAATAATTTTCAGACTATGCCTTAAAGGGACTGGTGGCCGACACTTATGGACCACAAGGTGAGTAGCTGCAGTCTTGGACTTGGTAGTTCAGTTATGATTCCGGGACGTTTAGCTGGAATCACTAGTTATCTAGTTAGTTTTTTAGCTGTCTATTTTGGTACCGGATTTGTCTCCGACAAACTTATTTGAGACTTGGATTATATTGTTGAGTTAGACTATTTCTATTTTAGACTTATATTGCATCTTACTTGTTTCTGCGAGATCTTATCGTGCTGTAGTTATGTGATTGAGTATGTTGTTCATATTATACTGTGATATCCGTGTCTCCTCATGGAGTTAGATATTCATGTGAGATTGATTATATAGTTACATGACCTAGACAACGTTTTACCGTCGATGCTGCGGCGTAGGCTCGACGTACACACGTTCTCGTGCCCCTATACCGGGTGCGGGTTATGACATGTTTTTAGTGGTGGCCTATGCAGGTTAGACTTTACAAGTTGTCGATGTCGTGGTAGTGTGACGTATTAGTTGTACTACCGCGTGCCTGCGATAAGATATAGGATATAGGATACTAGGACGAGAGAGGATACTCAATCATAATTTATTTGAGAGATTCCTGGGATGACCCTTGAGAATCTTATTATGAATTCCAATTTAAATCCTTCGACCTTGTTTTCGTCCGTCCTCACTCGTTGATATTGAGTTTGATTCTTGTTGACCAGTTGTTAAATTTAATTCTTGGTATCGTTGTTGAGTTGATTTCTTATCAAGATGAATTTTACGGACTAAACTTTACGGTATCATCTGATGACATATATTGACGAGAACAGAGAGAAAGGTAAAACGTCTATTTTGGTCATGGAACCTAGAGTTTATCGCAGCCATACTAGCTGTCGTGATGAGAACATAGAAACCTGACTTGGATGTACATACTTTAGTTATAAAATTTAGAATCTCTCACAGCCATACCGGTTGGCGTGGCGAAGATTCTAGATGCAATGATTATAGAGTTGCATACCTTAGTTACGGAACCTGTCGTTTATCGCACCTATGCTTAATAGCGTGGCGAGGATTCTGAGTGTCATGATTTTGGACAGACGTGTATGATTATCAGGTTGTATCTTAAATTGGTTCTTAAAGTATCATCTCAACACTTATCTATTTCTGTTATTACAGGACATTATTCTATCGCTTCTTTTGTTTGTTAGCAGTAGCAATACCTTCAGTCCTCAATCCAGTTCCTTTTTGAGCTTCTATTCTTTGATAATTCCTTGTTAAGTATGATAATTAGTGACTTGTAATTATATCTGTGTCTTGAGTATTAGTATTGACTGAGTGTTGCTTGTAAGTTTGTAAGTGTTTCCTAGTTGGAAATATGAGCAGTAGGCATTAATCTAGAGTTAACCCATAGCGTAGTGCCTTGTAGCAATAGTTCTATGATAGGTGTGTTATAGTTAGTATTGGCACTATAGATAGAAGAAGAAAAGAGTATCAGTGATAATTCCAAGAGTTAGTATCAGAGCCAACATACCCGTCCTGGATAATCATGATTATATAATTGGATGATCTATGTAAACAATTAAGTATCAAGGAATTGTGTTAAGGATTAATGGAGCATGATGTTCAATTTGATGATTGATACCGGGTGTGTTAAAAAAAGAAAAGAAATGTATACGCATAAAGAGTTATAATGAGATGTCATGAGTAGAGAAATATCAGGATTGGTAATGAAAGTGGTGAAGCGTATCACAAATTAGTTTAACAGGTTGTAAAAGATTAAAGGAAAATACATATACATCAATCGAGATGAAGAACCATATACTTGCCCATGAGAGTAAAGTGAAACATGGGTGTTATAGAAGGTGCAAGTAATCGTGAGTTCTAATAAGTTGAGGAGATGATCCAATAATGAAGCTAGTGTTATCATACCAAGAGTGCTAATGATTCTATATCGAGGATTAGTCGAGAATGATGCTAATAACAGTAAGCACTTCGTGTGATGATAACTTTGATCATTTGGAAGTAATAGTGACAAGTAATTCGGGCAGTACAAATTTTAGTACACAGTTGAGAGTTATAGACAATGGGTGTATTTGAGTGCATCTTGAGTATTAGAGACCGTGAGCATTTATAGGTATATTTGTGGATTTAAAATTGAAGAGTGGAAATGAATTTCAATTTTTAAGAATTTTGAGGAGTTGAGATTCTATGTTATTAAAATTTTGAGGATTCAAATTTGATTCAACAAACATAGTCAAAGCTATAAAGATTTTAGAAGCAATTGAAGTTTTATTTCGATGTTGAGTATTTGACTTTTGAGGAAGTATATGTCTCTTATTTTAAATCGTTCGAGAAGTTAAACTTTGATGATCTTATTTTGAGGATTAAATTTTTATGGTAGGTAAGAAATATATATTAGTATATGAGTGGATGAAGTGCATACGTAAGGATCTGTTGACTTGGACATGATTGAGATGGCACTGCAAACAGACTTGGGTATCCATCTAGAGTTGCATTAGAAGGAGTAGTACTTAGTGTGCTGTGTTGCACTTGGTGTGCACTTGAGTGATAAGAATAACTAGTATAAACAATTGTAGTAGGAAAGAAAACTAGCAGTGGGTGTACTTGTAGTAGAACTGTGGTACCTAAAGAGATAGAGGTATCAAACTTTATATGCATCATTGACCAATGATAATGTTGAGAGGCCCTTGGTATCAGATTTTGGTATCAATAGACAGATGTGTGTAATATGGATGTATTCATGGATGTTGTGGACTAATGATTAATTGATACGGGTACCAGTGTACAAGGATAGGAATTAGTTAGTGAATGTACCAGAGTTAAGTATATATTAGAGGATGAAGATATCCAAGTAATGGGTTAGAAGACTATGTTCTGTTCTTCCTTTTGTTCTTTTTCTGCCTGTTGATTAATTGATTTATTCTTTAGTACCGTAACTTGTATCAAAGATCTTCTTGCTAGGATATGGTTAGTAGTAAACCCCGACAGAGACTGTAATACCATTACAAAAGAGACTATGACCATGCGTGTTTCATCTAGATTGCATATTTATCTAGAGTACGTGTTGTATTGCGTGTTGTATGACTGTAGGTAGGATTCTCTTAGACTTTGATTTTTGGGGGTTTTGACTGTAGTAAAGAATTAATGAAAAGGTTACGATTTGACAAGGAGAGACAATGTGCCTTAAAATTCGAGAATAAATAATAATTTAAACAAAGAGTTGAGAACTTGATATGACAGGATTGGCGATCTTGTTAAAATGTTGATTTTATGAAGATTATGAAATGATTAAAATTGTCATTAAATTTTGAGGAAATTAAGAAGATTATTATTGTATTTATTTAACTGCAAGATATAGATTTATTTAAAAATTTTAATTGAGGATTTTGCGAGTATTATATTATTTGAGTATGGTGTGGAAAAAGAAATCGAGGATTTAGATCACTAATGGATTAGTGTTGAATTCAAATTTTGGGATAAGATTTTAAATTTTTATAAACGTGCAAGGACTGGATTTTCGATCAAAGGATTGGATAGTAAAATTTGTATTTAGTGATTTACTCAAAATTTGAGGAGTAAGATATTAATGGGTTGGTATTCAAATACAAACTTTTTGGACGAGATTTTTTAAATATACATTCGGTGGATTAAAATTTGAGGATTGAATATTAAGTTTTGTATTTAGTGATTAACATAAAAATTTTGAGGAGATTTTGATCAGGATGGAAATTAATTTTTTTAAAGGTTTACGGGAATATGATACTTATAAAATTTGGAAAGAAATTTTGTGAAGTAGCAATATGGATTCACTTCATGATTATGTGATCCGATGAATTTAAAAATTTGATGGAAAATGAATAAATAAATACAACTATCGAGGATCTTAAATTTTGAGGACGAAATTCTTTTAAGAAGGGTAGACTTGTCACCCCCACGTTTCGGATTAGGGTATTTTGGTATTTTCATAATTAATGTATAAATGATTGTATAATATTTAATTATAATTACTTGCCGTAATTTTATTTAATTATCGTGCCTTACCGTTGCTTCGATATTTGGAGTGCTACCCTATCTTTTGTCTTCCAACAAATTTCACAACCTTGCCCTAGACGTACCCGCCTTCCATTCGAACCTTTTTGTAACTCATAATTATGCTCTTTTGTGCTTCATTTTAGCGGCACAATATTCGTCGCAGACATTTATTTAATTTCTAAATAAATTCCAACTTTGTATCGTTGTGCGTTCCAATGGAATTTGGAGGCAATCTTGACCCATTTCTCGTGCAACCCAAATTAGGGTAATATTCTATTCTAAGTGTTCTTCATTAATAATATTGGTGACCCAACCTAATTTTGGCCCCATGTACTCCTAATTAATTTTAGAACACCACTTGCATTTATTTCTAATTAAATTGGGAATACCATTTTGACTAATCCCGTTTAATCCCGATTTAATCCAAATACCCCATTATTTAAGCCCATACAAAACACACAATACCCCGTCACCCTACAAAACACCAAACACCAAATCGCCCACCAATTTTTTATCATTTCATGTGTCTGTGCAAATACCCAAATTTAAGGGGGCTAATTTGCAAATATTGCATTAGGTGTCAACACCCCATTGGTTAAAACCAAATAGAGAGCCCAAATAATTGACTAGTCAACAACCCTCATCCTTACATGAAGGAATTCTTTATGTCAAATCCTGACCACCCATTCAAGATGGGTGCATCAATACCACTCATTTTCCACTCACCATCCTATTTAATGTCCCATCACACACTCTTCTCAAGAAGCCCTAATCTCCAAATCTAGGGAAGCCCCCATCTCCTCACAAGTCCTCAACCGTAGCTTTCCCTCCTTCCTTTTCATTTTTTCTTTCTTCTTCTCTTCTTCTTCTTCCTTCTTCTTCTTCTCCTTTCTTTTTAATTAAGAAAGGGGGGGGGGGGGGGAATTTAGACCTCACCAACGGTCCACTGTTCATCTCCTCTCCGGCCATGTAGCTCCGGTCCCGACACCGGCCGAGCCCTGCCGACTGCCACATCGTTCCTCCTCCATACTCTTCCTTCCCCGGTCGACATCCCCCCGGCCACATCGACGAGATCCGGTAGCCCGCAGCCACTGCTCCACTTCCCCATCCCGAGCTCTGACCCTGACTCCTCCCCTGCATCTTCTCCGGCAGGCAGTGCAGCGCTATACCCCGCAGCTCAGGCCACAGACCGGTCAGCCGAGTCTCGAGCACCCCGCCTGAACACCTCAGCCGACTCCCCTACCGGTACCACCACACGATGACCCGACTCCACTGCATCTACTCTATCCCGGTCGATATCCCTTCTTCCCGACCCCAGCGTCGAGCTCCCCTCGACACCTTCAGCCCGGCCATCCGCCGAGCACTGCTGACCCTGCTCACCCTCCATCTCCTCCGGCCTCGCCACGAATACCACCACCACCATCATCATCATACTCTACCATCACCACCACCTCATCCCCGCTGCATCCCCCGGCCAGAACTGCCACCACCACCACGAACATCCTCCTCCGGCCAGTCTCCACCCCGGCGCTGCCACGAGCTCCACATTCCGGCCAAGGTCCCAGCTCCACTATCTCCCTCCTCCACACGAGCTTCCGTCGAGTTTCCTCCACTCCTTATTTTGGCTGAACCTCACCCGCACCTCCACCCATCACAGTCCCGAGCTCCCCCTCCAGCCGACCTGCTTTCTTCTCCAGCCTGCTACTCCGGTCACGACCCCGGTGAGCCTCCCTCTCCCTCTTTCCCTCCTTCATTGGTTGAAATTAATTCTATGTAATGTGTATATGTATTCATACGTAATATTATATATGTATTCACATATATATATATATATATGTATATGTATGTATATTAGTTTATTTTTATCTAATGTGTATTTAATAAAATGCATACTAGTATAAATTAAATTAATGTATTAGTATTTATGCATATATATCTATGTATGTATTAACATATAGTGTATTCCCTATTAGTATATATGTATTCAACATATATATATATTAGCATATACGTATTCATACTATATGTTAGTATGTACTTTGGTATGAATATATATGTATTATATATATTTGAATTGGTATATATATATGTACTTGTATACAAGTATATAGTATATGTAATTTTTATTGGTATATATATATATATATATATATATATATATATATATATGTATGTATTTCTCGAACTGATATATATATATACATATGTATACGTATTGTACATGCATCCCAAGTACCCTTTTTAATATATGTATATATGTACATAGTATAATTTGATTAAGTATGTATATGTATACATATCTATAATAGTGTAAATTCATCATGTGTATATATATATATATATATATATATTGTATGCAATTAACTGGTAATATATTATGAGTATAATATGTATATTTATACAGGTATCTCTACTAGGTAATCCGAGTATAAATACGGATACCCGTAACTACACATGACTTATGACCCTGTGAACTGTTAGTTGACTGCCACACGTACACTTACGTACTGGCGAGCTCCGCATCATTTTGACCGTCTGTCTTGCACAACAATCACAGATGCGACGCCCGTGCAACTTGACGCACTTGACCCTAGTTGACTAGTGCCATACCTGGCATAGCCCCTGTGTTCGATGTAGTTTGATTGTGTGTTAGTGTAGCATCTGATGCAAATATTGTATTATTTTATGATATGTCTATAGGACTGTTGGATCATCCAGGCGATACACTGGAATAGGACATTGGTATTACCAGCTAAGGACCCAAGGCGAGTACATTCTCTGATAAATTCTAATTATTTGATAATAAATATAATTCCAGTATCTAGAAATGTTACATCTGATTCTTGACACTATGCTACACGGACTAGTATATAGATTGGACCTGCAATCATGAGATGTTACATTGATAATATATTGGATATTTCTCGTGTATCATGACGTGTCGTGATTGGATCCACTGTACTAGTTGGGGGCGGGGAAAATATTAGTAGATTATGTGATCATACCCAACTCTACATGCATCATAGCTTACCCCATATCTCACGTCGGGTGCGGTCTAACCATTACATGTCTCATAGCTGTTATATATAATTAGCCTGACCTCTATATGCATCATAGCTAACCAAATGGTTAGCCTGACCTTACATGAATCATAGCTAATCATATGTAGCTAGCCTGATCCTGTCCCAAGCCGATCACATAATAGACTGATATTTCAAATACTTAGAATAGTTACAGTTCTCTATTTTAGATCATATACTACATCACCCGTATATGATATTGTACCTCATTCTCTTCATTTCATATATGCATTGACTATTTTATATTATCTATATTACGTGTCTCTTTACATTGCTTGTCTCTTTATTTTGCCATTGTATTTATTCACTGTCTTCTCTTAGTATATAGCATTATCTGTTTATTATTTTATAGCCCTTATCAATTAAATAGAAATATTATTTGAGATGTACTTTGCTCCTTCCTGAGTAGAAAATATTTTCCAGACTATGCCTTAGAGGACTGGTGTCCGACACTTATGGACCACAGGGTGAGTAGCTGCAGTCTTGGACTTGGTAGTTTAGTTGTGATTCCGGGAGGTTTAGCCGGAATCACTAGTTATCTAGTTAGTTTCTTAGTTGTCTATTTTGGTACCGGATTTGTCTCCGGCAAACTTATTTGAGACTTGGATTATATTGTTGAGTTAGACTATTTCTATTTTAGACTTATGTTGCATCTTACTTATTTCTTCGAGATCTTATCGTGCTGTAGTTATGTGATTGAGTATGTTGTTTATATTATACTGTGATATCCATGTCTCCTCATGGAGTTGGATATTCATGTGAGATTGATTAGATAGTTACATGACCTAGACAGTGTTCTACCGCCGATGCTGCGGCGTAGGCTCGACGTACACACGTTTTCGTGCCCCTATACAGGGCGCGGGTCATGACAGATCATTTGGTGGTCGGATCTTCTGCCCAATCTGCATCCGAAAATGCTCGAAGCTCCAGAGTATATGTAGAAGACACAAATAATTAACGCGTAATGGAGCCATAAAGATATCGGAGAATCCAGAGTATGGCACTATAATGAGCTGATCGAGGCACAAAAATGAACTGGCTAACCATACTAACTGAACGAGAAATATATGGCCTGGTCAAACAGAGATACACAAGTTGGCCCACTAGCTGGATGTAGAGAGTAGGATCTGTCAGAGGCTCACCATCTGTGGGACGAAGCTTCACATGAAGATCTAAAGAAGTATCAACTGTGCGACTATCCGATAGACCAGTCGACGAATTAATCTTTGAAGTATATTTCTGCTGAGAAACTAGTATCCCTCTCTTGCCTTGTGCAATCTTGAGTCCAAGGAAATATCAAATATTGTCAAGGTCTTTCATCTGAAACTACTGATATAGGTAACTCTGAGTAGCTACAATCCCTGTTGAATCATCACCAGTCAAAATCATGCCATCTACATAGAGTAAAAGAAGAACTCACCCCTGCGGTGACGATCACACAAACAGAGAATAATCCTGCAAATTCTGCTGAATACCTGCCTCACATATAGCACTCCAAAAATACTCAAACCAAGCTCGGGCATCTTGCTTGAGACCATAGATAGCACGATGAAGGTGACAAACATGTCTCAACGGAGTAGAAAGTCCTTGATGGGGCTCCATATAAACAACCTCGGATAAAGAACCATGAAGAAAAGTATTCTTCATATCTATATGATGGAGTGGCCAATGAAGAGCGTCGTCAACATCTAGTAATATACGAACTGTGGTTATTTGAGCAACAGGTGCAAATGTCTTATAATAGTCAATTCCATGCCCATGTGTAAAACTTTGGGCAACAAGGCGAGCCTTCTGTCGCTCAATAGATCCATCACATTGATACTTGACCTTGAAGAAGCACTTGCAGCTAACAGACTGGACCCCGTCTGGTAGTGGAACAACATCATAAGTACTTTTCTGCTGAAATGCTCGAAACTCCTCTGCTATGGCCTCCTGCCGCTCAGGGTACTGAATAACCTCTTGATAAGAAGTAGGCTCTCATGTAGTATGAATAGCAATAAGAAAATAATAAAACTGTAGAGAATATGAGGCTAATGTAGCAAAACCAAACTTGTTCGGTGGACCAGAACAATCAAAAGTAAAATAAGTAAGAGGTCGATGAGTACATTATGAGTGACGGAGAGGTGGTAGTGGAGGCATAGATGGTGGAGATCATAGTATATTAGATGTTGGTAGAATATGTGGAGGATCCTCATGAGGCAGCGATGGAGGCATCGTAGAAGGAGCTATACCAAGAGAGGTAAGAAAAGGAGTAGGATCAATGGTAACACGTAACAACGGAGCTGGAGGGTACAAAAAATGGACATCCGGTGGTGGAAAAGTAAAATAAGGCGAGTCCTCTAGAAAGGTGACATGGTGAGATATAAGAAGATGACGGGCCAAGAGATCATAACAACGATATCCCTTGTGCTCGGAACAAAAACCGAGTAAGACACACTTGGTTGACAGGGCTGTAAACTTTGTGCATTCTATCTCAGGAAGAAGAAAAAAATAAGTACACCCAAAAGTTTGAAGCATACTATAATTATGAGGACATAAAAAAACACTCTCAAGAGGTGTTTGACCAGACAAAACAGAAGAATGTATGATATTGATAAGATTGATAGAGGTAAGAATAGCCTCTGCCCACAACGTTTATGGAATAGAAGAAGATAATAAGAGAGCACGAGTAGTCTCAAGAATATACCGATGTTTGCGCTCGGCTACCGTATTCTATTCATGAGTGTAAGGGCAGGACTGTTAAAATATGAGATTGCAAGATAGATCTTGTGGTAGTGGAAAGATACTCACGAGCACAATCGGAATAAAATTTTTAATCCTAGCATTGAATTGAGTATGAATCTTTGTAGTAAACGTCCTATAAATGGTAGGAAGATCAGAACGGTGATGCATGAGATAGATCCAAGTATAATGAGTATAATCATCAATAAAGCTAATATAATAGAGAATACCTGTCATAGATGGGATAGGAGCAGGTCCCCATATGTCAGAGTGGACTAATGCAAAAATACTAGTAGATTTTAATAAACTCTTAGGAAAAGGTAGGGCTATATAATTTGCCAATTTACAGCCCGTACATACGGATAGAGGAGAGAAAGAACCACGTCCAAGAGCTCTACTATGGAATAAAGTCTTTAGACGAGGCTCTGAAATATTACGTAAGTGTCTGTGCCATAATTCGACGATAGACATGATGATGGCAGCATGACTAGAACTCAAAGGTTGAGTTGATGGAAGACGAAGAAACTCTAAGTGGTACAACTGCCCTTACCTACGATAACGACCAATCATTTAGCCCGTATGAGGATCCTTTACAGAATATGTAAGAGAATCAAAAGAAACAATAATTCCAATCTTATAAAGGCTACTGACTGATATGAGGTATAAAATAAGATGAGGAACATGTAATACAAAAGGAAGACTCAAAGTGTCAGAAATAATAGAGCCAGATTGAGCGATGACCAACTAAGAACTATCAACCGTGTGTAAAGAGGGAAAGTAAGATGGTAAAATGTAATACGAAATAAGAGACTAAGGTCAGAAGTCATATGATGAGAAGCACCCGAGTCTAATATCCAAGAAGTAGACGTACCAGTAGAGGCAGATGCAGAGGAGCCAGCAAAGACAGGTTGGCCCTGGAGCCGGAGCTGGACCTGGACCTGGAGACCTAACTGAGTAAGGCAGTGCTGAATATATGCGGATGCCTGTGTACTATCAATAATGTCAGCCTGAGACACTGGAGAGCAAGTCGAGGAATAATCCATTGTCTTTATTCGCTTGAAAAATTGAGTCATTAAATGTGGATGAAGCATAAAATAATTCTCCACTGGATGATCGGCCTTATGGCAGTGAGAATAAATCATACCAGACCGCTGACGATCATAGTAGGTGATAGAATAATGACCATGCTTCATGCAATAGGTACATAGAGGGAGCTTTTTTATTTTTATTTTTGTGATAATTTTTTTTATTCAAACTCTGAATAAGAAGAAGAAGAAGAAGAAGAAGAAGAAGAAAATAAGAAGAAGAAGAAGAATTGTTGGTCATTACAATGCCTGACTTGGACCAGGATTTTTTCTTTTTGGTTTTTTGGTTTTTTGTTTTTTTGAAATTAACTTTTTCAGGTCTCCTTGTGCACCAAAAACTAAAGTTCCAACTTTACTTTTGTAGCAAAGTTGATATCTTTACTTTTGTAGCAAAGTTGGCATACCAAGTTTTGGCCTTATAAGTCAAAAATTTCAAATCTAAAAAGATAAGGAAAGTCAAAGTTGGCATACCAACAATTTCAATTTTACTTTTGTAGCAAAGTTGGTGGTGCTTGGATGGAGTAGAAGCACGTTCCTCAACTGGATGAACGAAGTGCAGAAGTGAGCGATCGTGGGGCCGACGGCTTTAATGAATATTAGTGCAGGAGCATCGAATTTATAGAGAAGAGACGATGGCGGAGGCACTTGCTCGACAAGCGACCTTCAATGATTCGGCTCTGATATTTTGGATGCTTCTAGGATTAAAAAAATCCTAGGCTGTGATACCATGAAATAAATTAACAATATTGATTTTATTATTGGATGATGTGAAAAGATCATACAACTACGAATATAATGAGAGAGAATGTATCCATATCCGGATAGGAGTAGGAGAAATGATATGTATCCGGATAGGAGTAGAAGAAGAGATATGTATCCAAATAGGAAACAAAATATATTATTAAATCTAACTAATATCTAATCCTAAATCTAATTATTCTTAACAACGAGGTATAATAAAGCTCAGTTGATTGTATGATACTGACTGTAAGACATGAAGAAAATATTGATCCTCGTCACCATCATCGTCTAAGCTTTCTCCCATTGAAATGGTATGGAGCACGAGGAAACTCAAGGAAGGAATTGACAAAGTTTTTATAAATGGCTATAAACCTGACATCTTGCAGGGCTAACCATATAACTGGATGGCTGGCAGAAGAAAAGCGCTTAGCTTAAGACTAAAAATACATGACCGGGCACTAGGTGGGATGGTCAAATATTAGACTTCATACACCTTCAAGTTCATAGAACGAAAAGAGGTTCTTTTTAGGCCCTTATACTCCTCACTTCGCTTACCTAGCATTGAATGAACTGGTATTAACCATATCCATTTTGCCTTTTTTTTAGAAGGTGAACGAAGTGAGGGTGAGGTGAGGCGTCAATCGGCCATCCACACAAACGAAGAAGAAAATCTTGCAGAAGAACCACAGAGTCAAAAGTGAATTACGAGTCAGACCAATCATCGAGTGAGCTCCTTTTGTAATGATGTGGTGGTGAACCTCTCATTCGTCTTCAGTACTCTTTGAACCATGCGAGAAGGTTTCCCATTACACGACTCACCAACTTGATCTTTTGCAGGAACCGTATGTCCCGCGAAGCCGAGAATTATGAGGATCTAAGCCCTGAGCTCTGATCTATTCCCTGCCCCATATGAAATTTCAATTCCTATTTGTGCCGGTAAAAGATTTCTAGCAAAGGTAGATATTATGAGAAAGTGAGGACCCTACTATTGAAGAATACCCTGCCACAAAACTAGTAGACTAGTAACAGGTTAGTAGAAATACTCATTCAACCAAGAAGAAATCAAAGTTGGAGAAAAATCTTGACAAAGAGCTCAAATGTTATGCTTTGCTATTGGGAAATTCATTCATCTCCATGAAAAGCCAAGGAGCGCCAGGGTTGCATTTCCAAATCCATAATATTAAGGCTAGACAAATTATTTCTATACGTTCAACAATTAACATCCGGCATAGTTCAATTTACTTGTAAATCATAAAGTACAAATATAGCAAGCAGTAGTGTATTTACATCAAGTAAATAAGGAAAATAATATATATATTTTAATATATTATTTATAAACCATAAAAGTACTACAATACGGAAATGAAGCTTCTATAAAAATAGGCTATTATAAAACATGGTTGGTTATAATTTTATTTGTAAGAGATATCACAACTAACTAGTTCACATCATGCAATAACTGGTAGAGAACAAATGCAGAAGCATATAGCGTCTTGCTTAGCATAAACCTACCAGTGTTGTAAAGAACCACAACAATATTCCGATCATATTACAATTTCCCGCATACAAGGCATCCATAGAATCATCACTTCCAAGAGTACTCTCTGATCAAAGTAGATAAAAACATATAAGGAACATTATTGTTCTCAATGCTACAATCATATTGCATATTAAACAAAACTCTATAATAAGAACTACATACTCAATGTTTTAGTATGATACATACAACTTATAGATTTATGTATAAAAAATACTTACAATAAGTATTTCTAGGAGGCAGAAATAAAGAATCGAAGAAGTAGAAGCAAAACTCTATGACATCTCCCATTCGAGCAGTAGAGAGGGGCCATTTCCTCTCGTCTGTCTCTTTCAATCTCCTTCAGTTCAAAGCTGAAGGGCCGCTTTCTGACTAGCTTATGGTTCGACTGCTCCACTGGAGGAACAATCAATTTGAGAAAATAAGAAAAACATGTACACAAGAAAGCGAGATATTGTGAAATATTATTTTTCGTAACAAAAATTCTTGTATTGGTAAATTGACCGATGTTATATGGGATTTTCTTGTAGTGTTGATTTCATAAGTGTTATAAAAGTTTTTAGAGATATTTACACTAACCACCCCTATTTTTCATTTTTATTACATGTACCTCCCTTATTTTAAAACTAATTACATGGACCGCTCCTATGTTTTATGTTTTATGTTTTATATAAAGGGTTATTACACTGACCACCTTTAATTTGAAAATAAAGCATAAAGCATAGGGAATTTCGTGTAATTATTTTCAAAATAAGGGAGGGTCATATAATAAGCATAAAATATAGGGGAGATTAGTGCAAATAATCCATGTTTTTATATAAATAACATTTTTTACGTAGAAACATTATATTTGGCCTTACATTGCTTCAAAGCGTTATATTTCTACTATTTTTAAAAATCTTTTTACACTTTACTATAAAGTGTTATAATCACAAATTTAAAAGGTTTATATCATGGTTTTTCTCTTGTAGTGTGTCAAGATTAATTTTAAAAGCTTTATATCATTCAAAAACTAGGGGCATCACATCCATATCCTCATGAATAGGATAATATTGTATACCCGCCAAATTATCGACCACAATCATTGTTGTCGTTCGACAGAATGGGTTCACCTCGTCAACACATGAAGTACTTTGATTCGCAGACAGTGCATTTGCTAAGAGATTATGCTTTACTCACTAAGCTATTCATCAGTACCCTACAAAGGGTAGCTTTCAAATGGTTTTATAGTCTGCCAAACGACTGCATCAGAACCTTTAATAATCTGGAGAGGATGTTCCATGCAAGATTCTACGAAGGAGGCATGGAAGTAACAATGTCAACTCTTATGGTTACTAAATAAAGGGAGAAAGAGCTAGTATGTGACTATATCGAAAATTTTAGATGACTCGCTCTGAAGCTTCATCCTGGTATTCCAGACTCCATGTATATGGACACTTGCAAGTACAATATGCTTCCCTAAAAGTTCTATTTGGGACCAGCCAAATTTGACTATTGGTCCACCTTTATTGGTAGTGCTGATGTAGTTAAAATATCAACGGAAGATTTAAAACTCCTTGGGTTCAAATTACTTAGCTCTGATGATCAGGGAAGGCAACCCCAGAACAATACCATCAACAACAACGACAAAGAGAAGGAAGCCCTTGCCGTTAAATTTCTAAAGGTGCATCTTCAACATCCAAACTGAAACCTTCAAAGGAGTCCAAGCCTAAGGAAACTTACTCCTTTGATGACGAAGATGTCATTGACATCTTTAACGTACTGATGAAAAGCAACAAGCTCAAGTTGCCAAATATCAGACGTCCTGAGGAGGCAGATAAAGTCAATGATCCAAGTATTATTTGTTTCATCGATACGTACATCATGACACAAATTATTTCTACGTATTGAAGAGACTCATACAAAATTTGATCGATGCTCAGGCGATCAATCTTCATGATGATGATAAGACAGTTACCGCCAACAAGGTAACATTGTAGTTCAGAAACTTTCCGCGGATGGAAGTCCAAGACAACGTCATCCAAATTTCGATGGCAACACTGGAGATCGTTAATCTTCCACCTGCCCGCAATCAAGCCAAAAGGCTAGTATCGCTCACTACACTGTATGGTGAAATTATTTGGGTTCATCTGGACCTTCTTCTAGAGATGGAGAAAGAATCTGATTCCTAGATGAAGAAGATGGAGGAAAGAAAGAATATGGTTGAGAAAAACCACATAACAAGTAACATGGTTCTTTCGGCCACTGCCTATGAAGCTTATCCGGTGAAACTCGATCCAGGAAGACGTACTTATGAACCTATGGTCTGTTTCAGGATGATGCGATAATTCCAACTTCTGTACTAGCTGCTTCGGTAGTACCCGATGTAGATCCATATATGCCTTCGAAGACTGACAAAACAAAATGAAAGGAGACCCGCTTCAAAAATCCCTGAAGAAGAACTCTCCATCATGGCTTTATAAGTCGTACAACTTTGACATAGTATCACAACTCGCCAATACACCATGGAAAGAATTCTCAATATTACCTTTTCTCAAGAGAATTTATTATTAAAGAACAACCATAATGATTGACCTTTATACTATACTGGGTACATTGGTTCCAGTAAAGTAGATCGTATGCATATTGACCCAGGCTCATCACTCAGCATCATTCCAAGGAGCCTACTTCAGATCCTAGGGATTTTTATGCACCGGTTGACTACAACCAACACAACCATCGGTGGCTTCAATGCTGAAATAAGCTATCCCTTGGGAAAGATCTGCCTAAAATGTCAGATAGGCGATCTACGGAACGAGGTCACTTATTATGTCATTGACATAGATATATCCTATAATGTCCTGCTAGGATGTCCCATAATACATGAGCATATGTTTGTGTCGTCAACTCTCTACCAATCTTCAAATATGTTGATAGCAAGGGGGTTATCAAAACTGAGTTTGATGATATTGACCCGTTCAAGGGTGTAGAAGCTTACTTTTCTGATTCGGTGTTGTACAAACAAACACACTGAGAAGAATAAGGAAATGATGTGAATGTCGGAGCAGATACAAATCCTGCCCGAAAAGGTCCTTTGAAGATCCGTGTAAAGGATCGGGTTAAGGATGCTTCTGCCCCCCTTATGGTAAATATTTGCACGAAAACTAATAACAACGCCCAAGAGACGCTTGTGATTAATCATCGGAGAATATCTCGCGAAGGAAAGAGAGAGCTACCTCTAAAAATTGATCTCTCAAAGAAAACAATACCAAAGTTCTCGGACCTTTGTCTCTCCACGACTCCAGAACCAAAAAAACCTCTTGTATGCCAGTTTGTGGCTGAGACCAAAGATGATAATGCACTTAAAGAGTATATAAGCACACAACCTAATGTACCCTCCGTCAATGATGTTATTCCTAAGGAGGAGACCTTGTATTTCTTGAATAAAGGGTGGCCTTTAAACTACTCTGATATCCAATGTCAAAGTATTAAATATTCTTTAGAGTATGGTTTAGGGATGCATCTTTGTATGCCAGTGGAAAAATCTCATGTAAAGATTGATATCTTTCTATATGATGTTATAATCTTCAAAGTTCCAGTAAGGAAGAAAGGAGAGAAACCTATTATAAAAGCATGAAAAATTCGCCGGATGGCTATACGCAGCATATTGGTGCAGAACAGCGTAAGCAGAGGCCTTCAGAGCCATCAAGCGTGCAACAGAGCTTCTTCCGCTAAACGCAGCGTGAAATATAAAGCTCAAAAGGTCCATCCGCGTAAGGCAGTACGTCCAAGCCGCTTCAGCATAAACAGAGTGCTTCATCGATAACTGGGTGTAAAAACCCATCCTCTTTCAAATGCAGCATTGAGGTGTACAAGAGACGCTTCGTATTCTCCGAAGTGAACCTGTCAGACCCTGCAATAAACCTGTCAGATCCTGTAATGAACCTGACATCTGGACTTCTGACAAAGGGATATGGCTCGACTACCCAGACGACGGCTATAATGATGGCACAACACTGCGACCTAGGCTGTCATTTACCGCCATCTCCTTTGCGTAAACTGCTTTTACGAGCACGAAGGGATACGCTGCCTTATTTTACACAGGCAGACATGAGCTATTTATGTTCTGCAGTAGACAAACCGCCTGCCACATCAAAAGCTGCACTCCGTACGGGGTTCGAGGCATGTCTCTGCATCCAATGCACAGAGCGATGACAGTTGCTCGAGGCACGTCTCTACGTCTAATGCACAGAGCGGTGACAGTTTCTCAAGGCACGTCTCTGCGACTGATGCGCAGAATGGTTGCAGACCTTCAAAAACACGCCTCCGCATTTAATGCACAGGATGGTGGCAAATCTCTGCATTTAATGCAAGAGATTTGATTATATCTTCAAAAGCCGTAATTTCGGCTAAGACGTCCACATCAGCACTCTGGCACGGTACGCAGTGGCTTCTACGCCCATTCAGCTCCTGTGCTCACTCGGCTTCTATGCCCATTTAGCTCTTGTGCTCACTCGGCCTCTATGACCGCTCGGCTTCAATGCCCAATCGGCTTCAACGCCCACTCGGCCTCTACGACCACTCGGTTTCTACGCCTATTTTTGGCTTCTATGCCTACTTGGCTTCTATGCCATGGTGACAAACATTGACTTCTACGCCTACCTCTTCTGCACAAGGGATAACTACCTACGTGGCTTCTACGCCATGATCTTCATAGCGATTATACGCATTTTGTCCCTTAGTTGGACCCGCGTCACACGCTCATTCAAAGGATCATCTATACGCAGGCATTGGTTACTTTAACCGTTGTGTAAAAGGGTGCTGTACTTTTTACTCCTCGGTTTCTACACCGACGGAGTGGTCACTATTACTAAAACTTTATAAATAGAGACCTCTATCAATGAGGAACAAGGTCGACAAATTGGAGGGTCAAAAATTGGTCAAGAAAGCCAATATCAGATCCAAGGTCGAAGAAACCGAAGGTCAAACTTCCAAGAAAGATCGAACCAGAGGTCAAGAGAGAGAGAGAGAGAGAGAGAGAGAGAGAGAGAGAGAGAAGAATTCGGAGCTCAGGCAAAGAGTAGGGATCGACGACTTTGGCATCGTGCATCCACCCTCTTCTGCAACCTTCGAAGCTGCTTCCTGTCTTCTACGACACTTTTTCATCATCGTGTGGTCCAAGGGCTAAAGTGATCGACTGCAGATCAGGCACCTATAGCAATATTTACCCAGATTAAATAAATTGTACTTCCACATCCTCGTATAGGATCAAATTGTACAAGTTTGTTTGTAAACCAAAGAAGGCGGGTTTCGTGTAAACCCCATCTTGAATACATTTTCATTCTTTCGTTTTCTACCATAAACAAGATGGCGACTCTGCTGGGGACATCTTTCTCTTTTGATGAGGAAGTAATTGCTCAACACGATACGGTATCTATAGGAACCGTGAAGAAGATGCTGGTTGTCCAATTCGACCAGTCTGCCTACGAAGACATGCTTCGAACCGGGGGTAGCTCTCACCCTCTCTCCGTCCAAGACAACAGGAAGCTGCACAAGGTCTGGATGCCCAAGACATCCTCTACCATTCCTGTGGACTCTCCGATCTCTCTGACCTCTCCGACCAATGAGGTTGTAGCATTGCTCCCTCCGTGCCATGCACGTAAAATTTAGTCTCCCGCTACGCGCGATACAGACGAAACTTCGGGCAAAGCCTCAACGCTAACCCAGAAGTATCCACTACGCTCTACGCATAGAAACCAGTCTCCCGCTACGCGCGGTACAGACAAAATTTCGGACAAAGTCTCAGCGCTAACCCAGAAGTATCCACTAAGCTCTACGCGTAGAAACCAGTCTCCTACTACGCGCGGTACAGACAAAACTTCTGATGATTCCTCAAAGCCAAATCGGAAGTACAAATCACGCTCCGTGCGCAAGACAACATCTGACCTCTACGGCGAACCAGATGAGCGCTGTGATCTCCGCAAGGGAAAGCAAGCGGCAGAGTACTCAACTTCTCGGCCTTTACGCCAGCGAGGGAGCAATATTACCTCTGAATAAACTTTCGGCTATCCGCTATCTTATGATGTTGGTTGCCATCTACTCTTAACACCCGTACTTAGTCATGAGTACACCGGTGGTGTTAAGTCCACAAAAAAACTGCTATGTCCATATCACCTCTGAGCAGACGTGTACCTCCATCTCCAAAGGAGTCACGATCAAAAGTTTGTCATGTTCATATTACCTCTGTACAAACCTTCCTAAATTCGGCTAATCGATTATCATGTTCATATTACCTCTAATATCGATTGTCATCTCAACTTAGCACCCGTACTTAGTCATAAGTACGCCAGTGGTGTTAGGTCCACAAAAACTGCCATGTCCATACCACCTAAGAGCAGATATGCACTTCCATCCCCGATAGAATTGTATCCAAGAAGTTTGTCATGTTCATATTAGCTCTGAACAAACTCTCCGAGTTTTCGGCTATCGACTATCACAATTGGTTGTCATCTCGGCGCATCGCCCTCCGACTCATCTCACGCTCTCGAGCAAGCATTATCAGCAAATATGGTAGTGGCAAATCCCTTTGAAGCAGATGAACAGGATTCTGAGCCGTTTGAGAATGACTCTTGGGCCCAACAAATGGATACGCAGTGGGAATTCCGCTTCGAGCAAAGGGAACCTCCCACCAAAGACGAAGTTATTCAGGTTGATGTTGGGGGTAAACTTTCGCCAAAGCCGATATTTATCAGTAACAATCTTTCCCCATCTGAAAGGGAAGAAGTTATCCAGCTGATAAAAGAATATATCAACGTCTTTGCGTGGAATTATGAGGACATGCCGGGCCTTAACCCGAAGGTGGCTACTCATAAACTCAACATATTGACCGACTCGAAGCCTATAAAGCTGCACCAACGCCGGTTCCGCCCGGATATGATGGACGCCATCGAAGCTGAAGTCAAGAAGTTGATAGCCTACGGTTTCATCCGGGAAGAACAATATCCCGACTGGGTCGCCAACGTTGTCCCAGTCATGAAGAAAAATGGGAAAATATGTATATGCATCGATTACCGAGATCTGAATGCAGCCTGCCCCAAGGATGAGTTCCCTCTTCCCATCACGGACATCATGATCAACAACACCTGCGATTTTGAACGCATATCTTTCATGGACGGATTCTCAGGATACAATCAGATCAAGATGCATCCTGAAGACGAGAAGCACACTGCCTTCTGGACCCCGTTGGGGGTATATTGCTACACGATCATGCCCTTCGGATTGAAGAACGCCGGGGCTACATACCAACGGGCTATGAGTAACATATTCCATGAGCATTTACGCAAAATAGTAGAATATTATGTGGACGACATAGCCGTCAAGAGCTGCCTCAAAGATGATCACATTCAAGACTTAAGGACGGTATTCGAGTTAATGCGCCAACATCAACTCAAGATGAACCATACGAAGTCCTTTCTGGGTGTATCTAGTGGTAAATTTCTGGGATTTGTCATCACCGCCAAAGGCATCCAAGTGGACCCTGACAAAGTCCAGGCCATCGTAGAAATGCGACCGCCCCGTAATCTGAGGGAACTCCGGGGATTTCAAGACCGTCTGGCTTATATCCGGAGGTTCATATCCAACCTCTCGGGGAGATGTCAGCCCTTTTTGCATCTCATGAAGAAAGGTGTATCCTTCGTATGGGACGAAACCTGTCAGCAAGCGTTCGGAGATATCAAGCGCTATCTCACCAGTCCGCCAGTTCTGGTGCCTCCCATCATGGGAAGACCATTCTTGCTGTACGTTCGAGCAATGGATCATTCGCTAGGAGCTCTTATCGCACAGAAGAACGATATGGGTCATGAACAGGCTATCTACTACCTCAGCAGGATGATGGTCGGAGCCGAACACCAGTACAACCCAGTGGAGAAAGAATGCTTGGCTCTGATGTCCGCTATCCAGAAGATGTGGCACTATGTCACCGGCCAGACTATTCATATCATCTCCAGGATCAACCCTCTTCGAGTACTGATGAGCAAGCCAAGTGCTCTTAATTCCCGACTCGCGACTTGGGCGATGCTGTTAACACCATATGACATGGTATACGTCCCGCAGAAGTCCATCAAAGGCCAAGCGCTGGCTGACTTTCTAGCTGCTCATCCGATCCCGGAGGCCTCCAAATTATACGAGGACATTCCCGACGAAGTTGCAGAATATAATTCCGCAATGGAAAGTGACGCATGGCAACTGTTCTTCGACGACGCCTCCAGGACGGGTCCGAAGGGAAACGTGGTTTCAGGGGTAGGAATAGTCCTAGTCACTCCTGATAAACTCGTCATCTACCGAGCATATTCTCTTAGCGAGCCATGCTCCAACAATGTGGCAGAGTACAACGCTCTGCTAATCGGGCTCCAAGTCGCCAAAGAGCTGGGGGTCGTCTTCCTGGAAGCTTTCGGTGATTCTCTGCTTATCGTCAATCAAGTCAGAAGAATATATGAAGTCCGGAATCTAGACCTCATCCCCTATCACCAAGCAACGGTCGAGATAGCCATGACATTTAAAGGGTTCTTCCTAGAGCATGTACCTCGATCTCTGAATCTGGAAGCTGATGCCCTAGCCAGTCTAGCTGCAGATTTAGCCACTCCTATAAGAAGGCAGGATTCGGTAATCCTTTTTAACAGAGATTTATTCTGTGTGATGAACAACTTTCACATAGAACGCAGCTACGCTGTGAACACAGATCCCCCTAGAAGAGACTGGAGAAGTCCCTTCATAGATTTTGTCGCATACGGAATCTTGCCGGAGGACCCCAAAGAAGCAGTATCCGTCAAAAGACGATCATTACGCTTCTACTTCGATGCATCTTCGCAATGCCTATATCGCCGGACCTACGACGGACTGCTATTGAGATGTCTCTCTAACGACGAAGCACAGCAGATTATCCGGGAAGCCAACGACGGCGTATGCGGAGCGCACCAGCCCGGTCCTAAGCTACAGGATCGTATCAGGAGAATAGGCTATTACTGGCCCACTATGATCACAGACGCGATCAACTATGCAAGATAATGCAGAGCCTGTCAGGTTCATGCAGACTTCATACATCAACCGTCTGAATATCTACATCCTACGGTTGCATCCTGGCCTTTCGAAGCATGGGGTATGGATATCATTGGTCCTATTCACCCGTCTTCTTCCAGAGGTCACCGGTTCATACTGGCCATCATGGATTACTTCTCCAAATGGGCAGAGGCGATCCCTCTTGCTGAGGTAAAGGCATCTAATGTAATCAGCTTCATCAAGCATCACGTCATTTATTACTTTGGGGTTCCCCGAAGGATAATCCATGACAATGGGCCTCAGTTCATCAGCCAAGCGTTTCATCGATTTTGCGATAAAAATTGGATAAATAATATTGCCTCTACGGCATATTATCCAGCTACTAATGGTTTGGCGGAAGCTTTCAACAAAACCATTATCAAACTCTTGAAGAAGTTCGTCTCTTCAAACAAAAGAGATTGGGATGAGAAGCTGGACGAATGTCTCTGGGTATACCGCACAACGGTACGAACACCGACAGGTTGTACCCCATTTTTACTGGTCTACGGGAGCGAAGCAGTTCTTCTCATTGAAATCTAGATCCCTCACTCAGGATAGCCGTGACTAATAAGCTGACTCAAGAAAAAAATGACCTGTTAAGGCTTCAAGAGCTAGAAGGATTAGACGAGAAATGCCTCCAAGTTTAACAGCGCATCGTGCTCTACCAAGCACGCATTTCCAGAGCTTTCAGTCATAAAGTAAAGAAAAGAGTGTTCAAAGTCGGCGAGCTAGTTTTAGCCATAAGAAGGCCGATGATTCTTACTCACAGGAGTATGTAGAAGCATAAAAAATACGCCGGATAACTATGCACGGCATATTCATGCAGAGCAGCGTAAACAGAGGCCTTCAGAGCCATCAAGCGTGCAACAGAGCTCTTTCCGCTAAAATGCAGCGTGAAATATAAAAGCTCAAAGGACCATCCAAGCCGCTTCAGCGTAAACTAAGGTAGTACGTCCAAGCCGCTTCAGCGTAAACATGATGCTTCATCGCCTCCAGGGCGTAAAACTCATCCTCTTTCAGACGCAGCATTGAGGTGTACAAGAGATGCTTCGTATTCTCCGAAGTGAACCTGTCAGACCCTGCAATGAACCTGTCAGATCCTACAATGAACCTAACGTCTGGACTTCTGACAAAGGGATACGGCTCGACTACCCAGACGACGGTTATAATGATGGCACAACACTGCGACCCAGGCTGTCAAATACCGCCACCCCCTTTGCGTAAACTGCTTTTACAAAGCATGAAGGGATACGCTGCCTTGTTTTACACAGGCAAACACGAGCTGTTTACTTTCTGCAGTAGACAAATCGCCTGCCACGTCAAAAGCTGCACTCCGTACGGGGTCGAGGCACGTCTCTGCGTCCAATGCACAGAGCGATGACAGTTGCTCGAGGCACGTCTCTACGTCTAATGCACAGAGCGATGACAGTTTCTCAAGGCACGTCTCTGCGACTGATGCGCAGAAGGAGTTGCAGACCTTCATAAACACGCCTCCACATTTAATGCACAGGATGGTGGCAAATCTCGGCATTTAATGCAAGAGATTTGATTATATCTGTAAAAGCCGTAATTCTGGCTAAAACGTCCCCATCAGCATTCTGGCACGGTACGCAGCGGCTTCTACGCCCATCTAGCTCCTGTGCTCACTCGGTCTCTATGACCACTCGGCTTTTACGCATGCTCGGCCTCTATGCCCATTCGGCTTCTACGCCTGCTCGGCCTCTATGACCACTCGGCTTCTACGCCTGCTCGGCCTCTATGACCACTCGGCTTCTACGCCTATTCGGCTTCTACGCCTATTCGGCTTCTATGCCAGTTTGATAACTATTTGGCTTCTATGCCATGGTGACAGACATTTGGCTTCTATGCCAACCTCTTCTACACAATGGATACCTACCTACGTGGCTTCTACGCCGTGATCTTCATAGCGATTATACGCATTTTGTCCCTTAGTTGGACCCGCGTCATACGCTCATTCAAAGGATCATCTATACGCAGGCATTGGTTACTTTAACCGTTGTATAAAAGGGTGCTGTATTTTCCACTCCTCGGTTTCTACACCGACGGAGTGGTCACTGTCACTAAAACTCTATAAATAGAGACCTCTATCAATGAGGAACAAGGTCGAAAAATTGGAAGGTCAAAAAATTGGAAGGTCGACAAATTGGAAGGTAGAAGAAATTGGTCTAAAAGCCTCCAAAAAGATCGAACCAGAGGTCAAGAGAGAGAGAGAGAGAGAGAATCCGGAGCTCAGGCAGAGAGTAGGGATCGACGACTTTGGCATCGTGCATCCACCCTCTTTTGCAACCTTCGAAGCTGCTTCCTGTCTTCTACGGCACTTCTTCAACATCGTGTGGTCCAAGGGCTAAAGTGATCGACTGCAGATCAGACACCTATTGCAATATTTACCTAGATTAAATAAACTATACTCCCATATCCTCGTATTGGATCAAATTGTACAAGTTTGTTTGTAAACCAAAGAAGGCGGGTTTCGTATAAACCCCATCTTGAATACATTTTTCATTCTTTCGTTTAATACCACAAACAAGATGGCGACTCTGCTGGGGACATCTTTCTCTTCTGATGAGGAAGCAATTGCTCAACACGATGCGGTATCTATAGGAACCATAAAGAAGACACTGGTCGTCCAATTCGACCAGTCTGCCTACGAAGACATGCTTTGAACCGGGGGTAGCTCTCACCCTCTCTCCGTCCAAGACAATAGGAAGCTGCGCAAGGTCTGGATGCCCCAGACATCCTCTACCATTCCTGTGGACTCTCCGATCTCTCCGACCTCTCCGACCAATGAGGTTGTAGCATTGCTCCCTCCGTGCCCTGCACATAAAATTCAGTCTCCCGCTACGCGCGGTACAGACGAAACTTCGGGCAAAGCCTCAGCGCTGACCCAGAAGTATCCGCTGTGCTCTACGCATAGAAACCAGGCTCCCGCTACGCACGGTACAGACAAAACTTCGGGCAAAGCCTCAGCACTAACCCAGAAGTATCCACTGTGCTCTACGCGTAGAAACCAGTCTCCCGCTATGCGCGGTACAGACCAAACTTCTGATGATGCCTCAGGGGCCAAATCGGAAGTACAAATTATGCTCCATGCGCAAGACAACATCTGACCTCTACGGGGAACCAGATGAGCGCTGTGATTTCCGCAAGGGGAAGCAAGCGGCAGAGTACTCAACTTCTCGGCCGTTACGCCAGCGAAGAAGCAATCTGCCTACCCTCCGGATTACGTGGGAAGCCGACGGCCGACTGAGGACCTCTTCAGCTTTACGCCAGTCGGAGCAAATCTCCAAATTACGCCAAGCGAAGTCCCACGACATAAAGCAAGCTCAGGTTGCGGGAAGGCACCCTCCCCGGGGATTATCCGCCACCCAGATGGCCAACCTGTTGTACACAGATGGCATAGGGAAAACCATGGTGCCCAATCTCCGCATGCCCACTGATGGGAACAGAAGGAACAAGCCGTCGTCTTCTTTCTCTACTCCTCCTGACTTGCGCGAATATCTAATCAGAAGCGTAAGGAGAGGGGACCTTCCAACATGTCTATTATGTCCCCTAGCGAGCAATGTTGTAATAGTCATAAAATTGTGATTGACTGCTGCTGTTCTAAAGCAAAACGATCGGTTTTCGACCGATTGAGCTACTCTCAGTCTTTCCAGGAAGAAGAGCCCGCGCATGCATCCGTGAACATGGCTTCACACATACCTAAAGAAGGGTCGAGCTCAAGACGTCATCCCTCTAGGCCTCCGAGCCGAAGAAGATTCGAAGACCTCCTCAGGAACACTGAAGCTGGGGTGTTCCAAAACACCCGTGCAAGGTCACAGCAACCAGCTTCATACTCGTCTGATTTCGACGCTGGGGGTCACCAATCTCCCCGATCAGATGCTGAGAGTATAGAGTCGACTTCTGCAGTGACCTATACTAATCCTTCGATGACGCCCAGGGAAATGGAAGTTTACGCCGTTGAAGATGAACGCGAGGAAGCTTCACCGTCAGGAAACGCGGAACAATGCATTACTGTGCTGGAGACATCTCTGAAACAAATACAATCCATGATAGAGAACATGCACCAGATGATGCTAACTCAGCACGCAGCTGCCATGGCTCAAGCGTCGGTCCCGCCAACTCAGATACGTGTGGGGGTGGACTTACCACCATCCAACCCGAGCCAAGAGCCTGCTCTAGATCAAGAGTCAGCAGTTCCTCCGCTTCCTCACTCGGAGAATATATTACCTCCCGTTGGAGTCACGATACAACCAACTCCGCACTACACCGTAGTCCCACTTCCAACTGAAAATCTGATGCAGGCAGTACGGGAGTTGAAAGCCCAGTTCGACGCTTTGAAGCACAAAGATCAGCTCAAGAAACTGGGAATTAACCAGCCTTCTCCAGCTATCTGGGAAGAAGTCCCTTTCCCTCCGAGGTACAAACCTCAGACTATGGCTCTGTTCGAGGGAAAAACATCACCAAGTCAGTACATGAACTATTTTAGTATGATGACGGTGTTGCTACAAGGGAACGATGCCCTCCTCACTCGGGTGTTCAAAGGCTGCCTCTCAGGAGTAGCCTATCAGTGGTACCGTAGCTTGGCGGACAACTGTATTACTTCCTTCGAGGACTTCAAAGCTTTATTCTTCACGCGATTCTACGAGAGAGGAATGGACATGTCTATGTCCTCTCTCATCGAAGTCAAGCAGAGGGAAAAGGAGGACGTTCGTACCTTCTTCGAACATTTTCGTCAGGCCACCTTACAGATGCCCCCAGGAGTTCTAGACTCTGCGTTAGTAGATATTTGCAGGAAGAGCCTTCTTCCCGTAGTCTCGGTATTTACAGGACTATATCAGTTCCATGATTGGCCCTCGTTCATCATCTCGGCAGTTGCCGCCGAAGACAACAGTCGCAAGGCGTGCGACAATGGTATCATGATCTTCGCCTCTGATAGAGGAAGAGGTCATCTCCCAGCAGCGACCATCCTCGTAGCTCCAAGGAAAAAGAAGCTCTGGCGGTCAATACGTCCAGACAAAAGACTGCGGCGACCACGCAGATGAGACCCGGGACTTCCAGGCCCGTCGAAGTCTACTCTTTCGACGACGTCGATATCCCTAGTATATTCGAGTGTCTCGTCAAGAGTGGCAAGATCACCCTTCCGGAGCTAAGGCGGCCCCAAGAAGTCGGCAGTACTGACGACCCTAAATACTGTATCTTCCACAGATACGTACACCACCCAATGAAGGCGTGTTACATACTGAAAAGGAAGATCCAGGGGTTAATCGATGCTAAGGCCATCACTCTGCACAATACCGAGAAGACGGTCACGGCCAACATGATCTCTCTACGGTTTGGCGATCTGCCTTCCCAAAAAGTCTCGGACGGTGTCATACCCATTTCTCGGACCACGATGAACATCATCAATCTTCCTCCAGCTAGGGGTCAAAATCATGACCTGGTACCCCTAACCACCCGGCAGGGCGAGATTATGTGGGTTCATCCGGATTTGGTGTCAGAGCTCGAGGAGGAGACTAAAACTACCAAGGCTACGTATAGAAAGAGCTCCAAATGTAAACCATGCCATATGGTCGCAACTTCTTCGCCATCAGACGAAGACGAGGTATTTGCTGCAACCCGTTCAGGAAAAGCCTACCTCAACGACTACGGAGCAAGTCAGGAAGATGCACCGGCGGACGCTTCGGCTGCCAAACCTTCAGGACCAGGCCCCATCGTATCAGATGCCAGCCCTTCAAAACCGACTCCGGCGGACAAGGGAAAGCAAAGAGAAGTGCGCTTTGATAAACCTGTGAAAAATATTCCAAACAAAGGTTTTGAGAAGCCCTACAACTTCGACATCCTGGCCCAACTGGCTAATACACCAGCCAGGCTCTCCATCTTTGAGCTACTCAGGCTCTCCCAAGACACTCGTCTAGCCCTGAGTGAAGCGCTGATGCAGGCGGAGGCATGCTTGACCAGCTCAAGTCCCCCGATGAAGAACCAGTGGCGTGTCCTCAATACCACAGTGTGATGGAGGTGGTCCCAAATATCACTTTCACCCAAGACAATATGCTGTTAAAACATACCAAGCATGACAGGCCCCTCTATTACACCGGGTACGTCGGTTCCATGGAGGTCGATCGGATTCACAAAGATCCGGGATCGTCGATCAGCATCATCCCTCACAGTCTGCTCAGACCGCTGAGGATTCCTACCAGCGAATTGGCTTACACCTCCACTACAATCGTGGGTTTCAACGCCGGAAGAAGTAAGCCATTGGGGAAAATTCGCCTGAAGATCCAGATTGGCAACCTCAGATCGGTGGCCACGTGTTACGTCATCGATTCAGAGGTGTCCTACAACATTTTGCTGGGAAGACCATGGATCTACGACCACAACATCGTTCCTTCAACTCTACATCAATGTCTTAAATATGTAGACCCCCAAGGAACAGTACAAACGAAGGTTGCCGACCTAAATACCACACGGAAGAAGTGTCGGGCGAGACAGAGAAGGAATCACACCGGGAGCCAGGAGAACCCTCTGCCGCACTGCCGCTGTCAATCAGAGTGAAAGGACGAACCACTCGTCCAAAAGCCATGGAGCCTATGGCTATTCACCTGAACAACTCCAGGTCTGGAAAAGGGAGTGATCCTCTAGTGGTCACTCTGAACCAAAAGCCTCCACCTTTGGTCATCAACCTTCGGCGCAACGGGCAGTCGACCGATGTAAATGCGACCAGGAACGGAGTTCCAGATGATAATAAACATCCTCTTTTCCAGTACGTTAGCGCTCAAATTCCAAATCAGGAATCCACTCCCCGAGACGAGGTAGAACCCATAGCACAAAAATTCTTGGAAGTTATGAACTCCTACCGTCCGTATGTCTGGGAAGTAGCGTCATCATCCAACGTCGTCACGACATATGGACCACATGAGGATTCTATCTTCATTGTCCCGCCTGCCTGCAGTAGCCAGCGTTCAATAGTCTTCGGTTGCATGCGCAATCAACCGGCTATCCAGGAAGATTCTTTCAATGACGATGCTGGAAAAATGCAAGTTCACCGATACAGCCTGCAAGCGTTGAGGATCATGCAAAACATGGGCTACGACTTGGAGAAGAAGCCAGGCCTCAACTACGGAAGAGGCAGACGAACGCCGCTGCACGGCGACCCCTACTATCAACGAACTCATTTCGGGTTAGGATATGCCACCTCCTCTAAGTCGGACGAGGATATCTTTTCCTCTTCTCGGAGTGGCTCGTCGCCCTCTGACTCACCTGACGCTCTCGAGCAAGCGTTATCAGCAAATATGGTGGTGGCTGATCCCTTTGAAGAATACGAACGGGATTCTGAGCCGTTTGAGAATGACTCTTGGGCTCAACAAATAGATACGCAGTAGGAATTCTGCTTCGAACAGAGAGAACCTCCCACCAAAGATGAAGTTATCCAGGTTGATATTGGGGTGAACTTTCGCCAAAGCCGATATTCATCAGTAACAATCTTTCTCCAGATGAATGGGAAGAAGTTATCCAGCTGATAAAAGAATATATCGACGTCTTTGCGTGGAATTATGAGGATATGCCGGGCTTGACCCAAAGGTGGCTACTCATAAACTCAATATATTGACCGACTCGAAGCCTATAAAGCAGCACCAATGCCGATTCCGCCTGGACATGATAGACGCCATCGAAGTTGAAGTCAAGAAGTTGATAGCCTGCGGTTTCATCCAGGAAGAACAATATCCCGACTAGGTCGCCAACGTTGTCCCAGTCATGAAGAAAAATAGGAAAATATGTATCTGCATCGATTACCTAGATCTGAATGCAGCCTTCCCCAAGGATGAGTTCCCTCTTCCCATCACGGACATCATGATCGACAACACCCGCGGTTTTGAACGCATGTCCTTCATGGACAGATTCTCAGGATACAATCAGATCAAGATGCATCCTGAAGACGAAAAGCACACTGCCTTTCGGACCCCGTTGGGAGTATATTGCTATACGGTCATGCCCTTCGGATTGAAGAACGTCGAGGCTACATACCAACGGGCTATGAGTAACATATTCCACGAGCATTTACGCAAAATAGTAGAATGTTACGTGGACGATATAGCCGTCAAGAGCTGCCTCAAAAATGATCACATTCAAGACTTGAGGACGGTATTCGAGTTAATGCGCCAACATCAACTCAAGATGAACCCTACGAAGTCCTTCCTGGGTGTATCTAGTGGCAAATTCCTGGGATTTGTCATTACCGTCAAAGGCATCCAAGTGGACCCTGACAAAGTCCAGGCCATCGTAGAAATACGACTGCCCTACAATCTGAGAGAACTCCGGGGATTTCAAGGCCGTCTGGCTTATATCCGGAGGTTCATATCAAACCTCTAGGGAAGATGTCAGCCCTTTTCGTATCTCATGAAGAAAGGTGTATCCTTCGTATGGGACGAAGCCTGTCAGCAAGCATTCGGGGATATCAAACGCTACCTCACCAGTCCGCCGGTTCTGGTGCCTCCCATCATGGGAAGACCATTCTTGCTGTACGTTCGAGCGATGGATCATTCACTAGGAGCTCATCTCGCGCAGAAGAACGATGTGGGGCATGAACAGGCTATCTACTACCTCAGCAGGATGATGGTCGGAGCCGAACACCGGTAAAACCCAGTAGAGAAAGAATGCTTGGCTCTGATGTTCACTATCCAGAAGATGCGGCACTATGTCACCGGCCAGACTATTCATATCATCTCCAGGATCAACCCTCTTCGAGTACCGATGAGCAAGCCAAGTGTTCTTAATTCCCGACTCGCAACTTGGGCGATGCTGTTAACACCATATAATATGGTATACGTCCCGCAGAAGTCCATCAAAGGCCAAGCGCTGGCCGACTTCCTAGCTGCTCATCCGATCCCGGAGGCCTCCAAATTATACAAAGACATTCCCGACGAAGTTGCAGAATGTAATTCCGCAATGAAAAGTGACGCATGGCAACTATTCTTCGACGGCGCCTCGAGGACTGGTCCCCAGGGAAACGTGGTTTCAGGGGTAGGAATCGTCCTGGTCACTCCTGATAAACGTGTCATCTACCGAGCATATTCTCTTAACGAACCATGCTCCAACAATGTGGCAGAATACAACGCTCTGTTAATGTCACGCCCCAGTCCCAAAAATACGTAGGACTAGGACACGTAAGCATGCCAGCCGCATGGATATGGCAACTCCAATATATGGAAACCAAATCCATACGTACGCTGTATTATGAATATCAATCCACAAGTGGTATAACATATGTCACAAGTCACAGGATATAATCTAAATCTCATCCACCAAAATTATATAGAAATAAATAACCAGTATCTATGAAACTAGAACTCAATAAGAAGTATCTAAGGATGCTAGTTGGATGGAAACAAATCCACTACCAACTCAAATATAAGAGAAAATACTATATAAGTACAACACAATCAAACACAATATAAGTGTACCAGCTAGCAATCACGGCTCGAAGAGAAGACATCCTCGAAACATAGGTAACCATCCGAATCTGCGCTCCTGCGAATACTCAAGAACAAATACACCTGGCAGGGGACCAGGTCCTCAGAGGGACATAACAAGATACTTAAACACATGCCAATAAAGTACTAAAATAAATATCCAATTGGTCGCCTAACCATCTAAAGTGAATACAGTTAAGAACAACTTTCCCCACAAGTGAGCTATCTGGCTGAAAACTGGGATTTGGCATGGTTCTCTTTTGAAGATCCAGGGGCCCAAAGGCACGTCGTCTTTTGAACGGCGGAGGCCCGCCAATGTACATAATATATATATATGGGTCATCACCGCCCGTATCTCCAGTGGAGAATCCGGGTGCACAGGAGAAGTGCAAAGGAGCTCAAATGCGGTACTTGTTGTTCTCCCCACCCCATGCTCTAAGCATGTCATGTCCATGATACGATAAACCTCTAATAACTGCCAAGTCTACTAGTATGCAAAGTTTCTAACAGCAGTTATTCCTAACGTACGGCCCATACGTACAGGAGGCCAGACCTGTCACGCAGTCCGTGATCTCTATATGAGACTCACACTCGTGTAACAACTGTATCACGGCCAATGAACCTAATGATGATACATGATAATGGGGTAGTCTCGTGAACAAGGTCAATGCAATACATAAATAAAAACATATCGCGACGATACCGTCACGCGCATTTTATATAACAGTTTAAAATATATGAACTAAAGACAAAAATTAAAGATGCATGCAACATATGGAATATAAATAACAGTACAATGGCAAGGTATACTTGCCTGGCAAGGAAGCTACAATGTACCAATAATCTGCTCCAGAAATTGTGCAGAACAAATCCAATATCCTATGTACACATAAATATAATACAATAGAATCATTAGTCTTTACACTAGCACATACACAACCACATTTATACTGGACTCATGGGTATACTAGGGGTAACACTAGTCATCTAACACGGTCAATTATGCGTTGAATTACGCGGGTGTCGCGTCTTCAAGTACTGTACGAAATCAGTCAGTCAACTGACAGATGTCTATGCCAGTACGTTAATATACGCAAGGCGGACAAATTCACAAGTTCTTAAGGTCAACATGGTCAAGGTAAGTATGGAATAGTCCACGGTGTCCTAGGGTCGTATAGTCTGAATATTTAGTCATAATTATCAATTAGCATATAATTACATATATATTCATATAATTATATAATAATATAACCATCAATTTATTTTCATAACTATTGGAATACATATAGTAATTACGTACATAAATATATATACCAAACTGAATAATATTCGCGTACATGTAAATGTACGAACGCGCATTGGGTTCTCCGACTCAGGGTCTGATATAAACTAACCATGGTGGCTAAATACTATGTCCTACTGGAACAATGTCAGAGAATGTACTCGCCTGGGGTCCTGTTGCGGGTATGAATCAGAGTCCAAGTCACAGTCCAAATAGCCTATGTATTACAATTTTATCACGTCAAAAGATAATTTATTTTAATTTATTTAATTCTGAAATAATTACTCTAAAATCTTATTTTAATCTTATTATTCTGAATTTTATGTTAATTCCTAAATTTTGTCCAAAGAAACTAAATTTTATCAACTCGAGACTCATGGCACGCAAATCGAGGCAATCTGTTGACCAAAAATTCAACCGACACAAAATCGACTTTCATGCATGATTTCCTGTAGATTTCAGCATCAAAAACATACTGGAATTCATGGCTCGTCCGAATTCAAATTTGTTTGGGAATTATGGCACATACAAATTTTGTATTGTGCACCGATGGTTAAATTCTAACCTAGAAGTTCTACAGAATTAACAGTATATAAATACTTCGAATTAAATTCTGGGAAAAATATATGTCAATGATCTCGACATTAGCTTTCCGAAACTTTAAACGGTTCATGATTCTGATTCCTGGTTCTCCCGAAATCGTGAAAACATCGAAATACGTCTATTTTTAGACATGCTGTGCTCTACGAATTTTTCAGAATTTAATAGTCATAATTTCATAAAACAATTTTTATAATCAGAAATCTAACCTCAATATCTTTCTAACGCTAGAAATTAGGACTCGTTTGGAGTCCGGAGCTATGCGCAATGGCTTCTGGAAGATGAAGGAACCCTAGATGACAATTCTCCAAAAATCGGCTGAAGAAAAACCCTAGAAATTAATATCTAAACTATTATATATATAGAGGAGAGAGAGAGTGCAGCCGCGGCTCACAGCGCGCCACGTGGCAGCAATCCAGGGCTGCCCGCTCAGATCGGACGGTCAGGCACTGACGCGGCTCGGCTCAGCTGAGTCCGAGTCGAACTCAGACTCGGCTCGGCTCACACCCACTCAGCGGTCACTAACAGGCGGGCCCGGCACTGTTCACTGCTGGAGGCTGACATGTGGGCCCCCCTGTTTGCTGACTGGACAGAATTAATTACTTTTTGGGTTTTCTTTTTCAGAAATTAGTTTTTAATTCAGTTTTAATAATTAACTCAAAATAAATGCTAAAAATAATCAGAAAATTCCCAAAAAATTCTAGAAAATATATTTTATTATTTAGAACCTAAAATAAAAGTTTGGGATATTTTTAATTAAGTTTGAACATAAAATAAATTCTTCAAAGTCTTAGAAAATTAGTGTTACTAATTTTTAATTAACTAAAAATTATGGAAAAATCCCAATAATCTAAAATAGCCTAAAAATAATTCTAAATAAATATTTATATAAGTAAATATATTAAAAAAAATTATTTTCTAATTAACTAAGAGAATATTCTAAATAAATTCAACATCTATAATAAATATAATAATATAAAATATACATAAAATACCTATTTTGGGTGAGGGAGTTTACAATCTACCCAACTTAAAACAATTTCGTCCTCGAAATTAAAATAAGGAATAATTTGTTAAATCCTTCACATTCGTACATAAGGTACGTCAATCGCAATCTCTTACAAAAATTTAAATAACAAAATCTATTCAAATCGATCGCTATCATTTCAAAATTAAGATAATCATTGTTCAAATCAAAATTCAACCTATTGTAATCTCTTCTCACTTTTTCCAATCATCATTATCCAAATTTAAATTGAATCCATATAATATCTTCAAGATTTAAATAACCCATATCAAATTTTACCTCACGATCTCCAACTATCATAATCTCCTCTAGAAGTAATTCGAGTCCAATATTATTCCTATTTTCACTTATAAATTTTTGTATTCTTCAACTTTTTAAATTCCATTCACATCCTCAATATTTCAAATAGGTAGTCCAACCATCAAATTTTAATTCTTAATTTAAATCATCAAATTGGAAAATAATTTAAATGCAGTCCACCAATGTTCAAGTCTGAAATTATATATTTATCCTTCAAATTCAAATTGATGATTTTACCTTCAATATTCAAAAATTTAAATTATGTACTTAAGGTATAAATATTGGGTCCTCAATATCAAGATTTTTAAAATTCATCAATCCTCATAATCTTAGTCATTCTTCTAAAATTTTGAAAATTAAAATGACTTGAACCTCTCCCAATCTAATCTTACTCGATCACAATCTAAAAAAAATTTCTCTCGAGTTGCCAATGCACTGCTACCCAACTTAGAATTTACCCATCTATCACAGAAGGCTATATACTTTAAGAAAAATATTCCTTAATTTATTTACTCATGTCATTCAATTCTCAAAACTTCAACGCCGATTATATCATATATGATATGTCCTTAATTATGAAAGAATAATCCTCAAGTATGTGATCGACCTATGGGGTATATCTAGTACTCTATGTGTATCAAACTTATACCAAGCACGAGGTTTTGTCTTTCCAAAATAAGGGAAGACGGAGATCAATAATAAAGAGTTCAAGGGCGAGGTAATAGAATAGAAGTATCAGGATCAAGGCGTTTAAAGAATTCAAATAGGAATTGTCAAAGCAGTTGTGGATTAAAGTCATATTTTGGTAATTCCTATTCACATGCTCGTATTAGTATAGTTATGTAGCCGATACGATACGCTCAGACATGTCTAGAGGGCAAGTACATTCGTCTACTAATTACTATATATCTCAATCCACGTAAAGTAGTATTACGAAGGGCGAATCAAGCGCACTAAGGTTAGCTAGGCCTTAATACACTGATTCTGAAATATATTAGTATGTCGACCCACTAATATATATCATGAACAAGCTCGATAAAGAATAAGCTTGCAAAAACTAGGCTATAATAGCAGCATAATTTGAGGTAGCACAGAAAATATAACGCTGGATTATGATGAGAGAAGTTACAAATAATTCAAGTTTACAAAAACAAAACCAACATAAGCAATAATAACAAAAGACTCTACAATCTCTTCAGTTATCATACAACCTCCTTGTCTAAGTCTCTAGTCAACCAAATAGGGGCAAGGACCTCTAAATTCTACCGTCTGAATAAACACTGTCGTCTAATGCTAGCATACAATTAATGTCATTCAGTTACACTACCTCGATGGGTCAAGTGGACTATGTGATACTAGGTTGTGAGGCATACTACCCAACTTAAAAGAATTAAACTAATACTGTGACAGTCTTAAGAGGATCCTACAAAATAATCTTGCACATGTAAATAAAACAGAAACTCTTTTTTTTTTTGGTATATGAGGAAAGATCTTGGTACTTATTAAGGTCTTCTATTGCATTATATAGGTAAGGGTCACCTTAAGTCTTAATCATAGTGCTCATAGAACATGTGTCAATTGTAGGGATAGAAGAGTTACTAGCCGTTTAAGGAGAAAGGGATCTAACTTGTATCGAGGTGGGGGTACAAATTACGGGGTATACAACTAGGGGTAATCATCATAATCTAATTGAATAACTCAACTATCAGGTTCTAGCTACAAGGTACACAATTCAAAATTCAAGATTACAACTATGACTATAGGAAACTATATATCCTATCGTAGAGTATAATCACTTGGTCTATGATCAGAGGTGGCAGGTGGCACGAGTTAAAAGATGAAGAAGAGAAAACATGATTAGTCGTCGCACAACTAACGAGCGCTAGGGTTTCAGAAGAACAAATATATGAAATTGAAATAGAGAGGCTATAGATAATGTCATGGTTTCCTAAGGGGAGATGCTAAGCTACTCTCTGTGTTTGCGGTATGATCAAGAAAATACTATATTCATTGCTCTTGGCTTCCTAAGGTGCTGTCTACTAATAATAAAGACAATGATCTAAGTTTATAGTTCTAATATTATCTAACTATGAAGGTTAGGTTCAGTCCTAATATTCAATATTGGTTCTCCATTGGTTCCTCAATACTAGGGTCAACATTATGGTAAAACTTTTAACTATCTCTAGTAGTGTCTATACTACTCTCAAGTCTTCTTAATACATCAAGGGGTAATGGTATACCAATCTAAAGATAAGGAATTTTAGGGTTCACTAAATATTCTAAACTTAGTGGTGTGTCTATATTCTCGTTGTATTCTTAATAGGTGTGCTACTCTAATTATCATCCTAATAACAGGGGTTCCTATATTCTAGCAGAAGACTATATATACTCAAGAAACTTATTAGGGAAGTACAGGAATCAAGCAGGATACAATTGTTCGAATAGAACAGAGAGGAGGAAGATGAATCATAGTCAATTATGGATGAGATCCTATACTCTAGTCCTAGGTGCAGGCTTGTTCGGTACAGTAACGTAACCGAGACAATATGCTCTAGACCTGCATGGGCCACCACAAAAAACATGTCACGCCCCAGTCCCAAAAATACGTAGGACTAGGACACGTAAGCATGCCAGCCGCATGGATATGGCAACTCCAATATATGGAAACCAAATCCATACGTACGCTGTATTATGAATATCAATCCACAAGTGGTATAACATATGTCACAAGTCACAGGATATAATCTAAATCTCATCCACCAAAATCATATAGAAATAAATAACCAGTATCTATGAAACTAGAACTCAATAAGAAGTATCTAAGGATGCTAGTTGGATGGAAACAAATCCACTACCAACTCAAATATAAGAGCAAATACTATATAAGTACAACACAATCAAACACAATATAAGTGTACCAGCTAGCAATCACGGCTCGAAGAGAAGGCATCCTCGAAACATAGGTAACCATCCGAATCTGCGCTCCTGCGAATACTCAAGAACAAATACACCTGGCAGGGGACCAGGTCCTCAGAGGGACATACCAAGATACTTAAACACATGCCAATAAAGTACTGAAATAAATATCCAATTGGTCGCCTAACAATCTAAAGTGAATGCAGTTAAGAACAACTTTCCCCACAATTGAGCTATCTGGCTGAAAACTAGGATTTGGCATGGTTCTTTTTTGAAGATCCAGGGCCCAAAGGCACGTCGTCTTTTGAACGGCGGAGGCCCGCCAATGTACATAATATATATATATATGGGTCATCACCGCCCGTATCTCCAGTGGAGAATCCGGGTGCACAGGAGAAGTGTAAAGGAGCTCAAATGCGGTACTTGTTGTTCTCCCAACCCCATGCTCTAAGCATGTCATGTCCATGATACGATAAACCTCTAATAACTGCCAAGTCTACTAGTATGCAAAGTTTCTAACAGCAGTTATTCCTAACGTACGGCCCATACGTACAGGAGGCCAGACCTGTCACGCAGTCCGTGATCTCTATATGAGACTCACACTCGTGTAACAACTGTATCACGGCCAATGAACCTAATGATGATACATGATAATGGGGTAGTCTCGTGAACAAGGTCAATGCAATACATAAATAAAAATATATCGCGACGATACCGTCACGCGCATTTTATATAACAGTTTAAAATATATGAACTAAAGACAGAAAATAAAGATGCATGCAACATATGGAATATAAATAACAGTACAATGGCAAAGTATACTTGCCTGGCAAGGAAGCTGCAATGTACCAATAATCTGCTCCAAAAATTGCGCAGAACAAATCCAATATCCTATGTACACATAAATATAATACAATAGAATCATTAGTCTTTACACTAGCACATACACAACCACATTTACACTGGACTCAGGGGTATACTAGGGGTAATACTAGTCATCTAACACGGTCAATTACGCGTTAAATTATGCGGGTGTCGCATCTTTAAGTACTGTACGAAATCAGTCAGTCAACTGACAGGTGTCTATGCCCGTACGTTAATGTACGCAAGGCGGATAAATTCACAAGTTCTTAAGGTCAACATGGTCAAGGTAAGTATGGAATAGTCCACGGTGTCCTAGGGTCGTATATTCTGAATATTTAGTCATAATTATCAATTAGCATTTACTTACATATATATTCATATAACTATATAATAATATAACCATCAATTTATTTTCATAACTATTGGAATACATATAGTAATTACGTACATAAATATATATACCAAACTGAATAATATTCGCGTACATGTAAATGTACGAACGCGCGTTGGGTTCTCCGACTCAGGGTCTGATGTAAACTAATCATGGAGGCTAAATACTATGTCCTACTGGAACAATGTCAGAGAATGTACTCGCCTGGGGTCCTGCTGCGGGTATGAATCAGAGTCCAAGTCACAGTCCAAATAGCCTATGTATTACAATTTTATCACGTCAAAAGATAATTTATTTTAATTTATTTAATTCTGAAATAATTACTCTAAAATCCTATTTTAATCTTATTATTCTGATTTTTATGTTAATTCCTAAATTTTGTCCAAAGAAACTGAATTTTATCAACTCGAGACTCATGGCACGCAAATCGAGGCAATCTGTTGACCAAAAATTCAATCGACACAAACTCGACTTTCATGCATGATTTCCTATAGATTTCAGCATCAAAAACATACTATAATTTACGGCTCGTCCGAATTCAAATTCGTTTGGGAATTATGGCACATACAAATTTTGTATTGTGCACCGATGGTTAAATTCTAACCTAGAAGTTCTACAGAATTAAAAATATATAAATACTTCGAATTAAATTCTGGGAAAAATATATGTCGATGATCTCGACATTGGCTTTCCGAAACTTTAAACGGTTCATGATTCAGATTCCTGGTTCTCCCGGAATCGCGAAAACATCGAAATACGTCTATTTTCAGACATGCTGTGCTCTACGAATTTTCCAGAATTTAATACTCATAATTTCATAAAACAATTTATATAATCAGAAATCTAACCTCAATATCTTTCTAACACAAGAACAAGGCCTCGTTTGGAGTCCGGAGCTATGCGCAATGGCTTCTGGAAGATGAAGGAACCCTAGATGACAATTCTCCAAAAATCGGCTGAAGAAAAACCCTAGAAATTAATATCTAAACTATTATATATATAGAGGAGGGAGAGAGTGCAGCCGCGGCTCACAACGCGCCACGTAGCAGAAATCTAGGGCTGCCCGCTCAGATCGGACTGTCAGGCACTGACGCAGCTCGGCTCAGCTGAGTCCGAGTCGAACTCAGACTCGGCTCGGCTCGAGGTCGGCTCGGTCAGCGGTAACTGACAGGCGGGCCCGGCACTGTTCACTGCTGGAGGCTGACAGGTGGGCCCCCCTATTTTCTGACTGGGCAGAATTAATTACTTTTTGGGTTTTCTTTTTCAGAAATTAGTTTTTAATTCAGTTTTCATAATTAACTCAAAATAAATGCTAAAAATAATCAGAAAATTCCCAAAAAATTCTAGAAAATATATTTTATTATTTAGAACCTAAAATAAAAGTTTGGGATATTTTTAATTAAGTTTGAATGTAAAATAAATTCTTCAAAGTCCTATAAAATTAGTGTTACTAGTTTTTAATTAACTAAAAATTATGGAAAAATTCCAATAATCTAAAATAGCCTAAAAATAATTCTAAATAAATATTTATATAAGTAAATATACTAAAAAAAATTATTTTCTAATTAACTAAGAGAATATTCTAAATAAATTCAACATCTATAATAAATATAATAATATAAAATATATATAAAATACCTATTTTGGGTGAGGGAGTTTACAGTTAATCGGGCTCCAAGTCGCTAAAGAGCTGGGGGTCGAGTTCCTGGAAGCTTTCGGTGATTCTCTGCTTATCGTCAATCAAGTCAGAGAAATATATGAAGTCCGGAATCCAGACCTCATCACCTAGCAACGGTCGAGATAGCCACGACATTCAAAAGGTTCTTCCTAGAGCATGTACCTCAATCTCAGAATCTGGAAGCTGATGCCCTAGCCAGTCTAGCTACGGATTTAGCCACTTCTATAAGAAGGCAGGATTCGGTAATCCTTCTTAACAGAGATTTATTCTGCGTGAAGAACAACTTTCACATAGAACGCAGCTACGCTGTGAACACGGATCCCCCTAGAATAGACTGGAGAAGTCCCTTCATAGATTTTGTCGCATACGGAATCTTGCCGGAGGACCCCAAAGAAGCAGTATCCGTTAAAAGACGATCATTACGCTTCTACTTCGATGCATCTTCACAATGCCTATATCGCCGGACCTACGACGGACTGCTATTAAGATGTCTCTCTGATGACGAAGCACAGCAGATTATACGAGAAGCTCACAACGGAGTATGCAGAGCGCATCAGCCCGGTCCTAAGCTACAGGATCGTATCAGAAGAATAGGCTATTACTGGCCCACTATGATCACAGACGCGATCAACTATGCAAGACAATGTTGAGCCTATCAGGTTCATGCAGACTTCATACATCAGCCGTCTGAATATCTACATCCTCCGGTTGCATCCTGGCCTTTCGAAGCATCGGGTATAAATATCATTGGTCCTATTCACCCGTCTTCTTCCAGAGGTCACCGGTTCATACTGGCCATCACGGATTACTTCTCCAAATGGGCAGAGGCGATCCCTCTTGCTGAGGTAAAGGCGTCTGACATAATCAGCTTCATCAAGCATCACGTCATTTATCGCTTTGGGATTCCCCGAAGGATAATCCATGACAATGGGCCTCAGTTCATCAGCCAAGCGTTTCATCGATTTTGCGATAAAAATCGAATACATAATATTGCCTCTACGGCATATTATCCAGCTGCTAATGGTTTGGCGGAAGCTTTCAACAAAACTATTATCAAACTCTTGAAGAAGTTCGTCTCTTCAAACAAAAGAGACTGGAATGAGAAGCTGGGCGAATGTCTCTGGGCATACCGCACAACAGTACGGACACCGACAGGTTGTACCCCATTTTTACTGGTCTACGGGAGCGAAGCAGTTCTTTCCATTGAAATCTAGATCCCGTCGCTCAGGATAGCCGTGACTAATGAGCTGACTCAAGAAAAGAATGACCTGTTAAGGCTTCAAGAGCTAGAAGGATTAGACGAGAAACGCCTCCAAGCTCAACAGCGCATCGTGCTCTACCAAGCGCGCATTTCCAGAGCTTTCAATCATAAAGTAAAGGAAAGAGTGTTCAAAGTCGGCGAGCTAGTTTTAGCCGTAAGAAGGCCGATGATTCTTACTCACAGGAGCAAAAGGAAATTTCAGCCCAAGTGGGAAGGCCCTTATGTGATCGAGACAACATTCTCGAACGGCGCTTACAGGTTAGCCCAGCCTAATGGAGACCTGTTAATGGCTTCTATCAATGGTAAATTCCTGAAGAGGTACTATGCTTAACCTCCTCTGCTCAAGTGGAATATAGCAAGAATCTTAATTCTGACAAAACTACTTCCAAAACGAAACTAGTTAGGTCATATTCTATCATGTCCGTATGACCTCTGAATAGGTATATCCTGCTAGAAGTTTGTCGAGAGTCTATCACGTCCATACTACCTCTGATATCACTCTCGCCCAAACCTGTCATTTATATTCCAAAATGATTGGTCCACAAAGTCAGAAAAGATTCTCTTTATTTATTCCCGAAAAAAGCAGAATTATATTGGGGAAGCAAAAAGAAGAAAGGGTACATCATTGTTGGGGAGCGGTCAGATCGCGAATCAGCTTCGCCAGTGCAGCTACCCTCTCGTCCCTGGAAACTAAGGCACCAGCGCGGGCCTGTTCCAGCCGTGCCTCGGGATTGTTCATAAAGGACAGTTCGGCCCTTGCCCGAAGAGAGCCAGCTCGGGCAGCTTCTACACACTCCAGGTCCCGTCGCACGGTGCTCAGTCGACCAGTCGCTACGTCTAGACCTACCAGCGACTGAGAAGCCCACTCCTCTGCCAGAGCGAGTTTCTCCTTCAACTTACGAGCCCTCGCTACGTTCCCTTCATGCTCGGATTGGCACTTCGTCTGAAGAGCAACAGCCTCCTCCACGACAGCTTTTCTCTTATCCATCTCCAGCTTATGTGCTTTAATGGAGTTATCTAGGCTCTCCAGCTGTTTGGTAAGCCGCGCAGTCATGAAGTCGTATCTAGCCTGGACCTCAGCTTCAAAATGGCCCCGAGTCAGCTGCAAGTATGCGTTAATAGGTTGCTCCAACCCATTAACCATCCCCTCCAGGGCTTCAGCTACCCCAGAATCACCGAATTCCCTGACCGCCCCAATCGAAAACTGGGAAGCTTTCTTCAGACGCTCAAAATCCAGATTCTTCGCCAACACCATTGATGTCAGCGTTTTCAAACTGGTATGAAAGAGACTGGTATACAACTCGGTTAGCACAACCAGATCTGGTTGAACGCCAGGAGTGGCCACGATATTGGCAAGTTCCCCTCCAGGAATGATTGCAGACGAGGTGGCCACAGCCGCCGCCTCGACGGGTGGTGTGACCGAAGAAGGTGCGACAACGACGGTCGAAGTCATCGGCATACTCGCAAGAGGCGAGGTCACGATAACAGGTTCGTCCTCCTCTTGAGGTGACGAAACTACTCCGGGCGAGCTGGCCCCCGAAGGTATTTCCTCCTCGAAGTCGAACGCCTCCATATCATCGTCAGGAGCCCGAGCAGAGCCAAAAGGCGCTTCAACGCTATACTCCCCGTGGACGCCATCCCCTGAGAAGAGGACAAGAAAGTTGATATCAATATGATAGTAATCTTTCTAAGAGGAGACATAAAGATGACCTTTACCCGTAGCCAACGGTATATATGCCGCGTCTGCAGCCGATGTAGCTATATCACGCCTTAAAAGACGTAATACGAACTGTCATACCTGGAGAAGGAGGTGGGCCAACCGACATTGCCAGGAGCTCTACCAAGCCTTCACCGAGACGCAGTCGAGGTTCGTCAGCTGGAACCGCGCTGGTCATGCTCACGGACGCGGCAGGAGTTTCATCCGTTGCTGGCCTAGGGAAATATTCTCCCATTTGCCTCGGCCGCGCAGGTGATTTCATTCCACTACCGGAGGCAGTGGCAGCAACGGCAGCCTCAAGCGGGAGTTCTCCGACACCGCCAGCCGAAACTGAGGGTCCCTCTCCGAGAGGCAGGAAACCTCCAATCAAAGAGACATCCCCAACAGGAGAGACAACAGGTTCCTCTCTAGGAGCCTCAATGCCAGGAATCCAGAGAGGGCGATTAACCGTCTTCTTCTTCCTCTTGCGAGGGGAAGTCTGCTTCGAAGCAGGAGCCCTTCGCTTCCCAGAGACCTTCAAAGCCCCCGCAGGCAGAGGCACTTCATACCTCGGCACCGACACCAGAGGCCCATCCGGAGTGACGGACTCCTCACCCTCGTCAGATAAAACCGAGGGGACTTCGATTCTTCCCCCCGGCTTGGGAGAAGGCACCATAAAGCTTCCACGCATGTCAAAATCGCGATGGAAGGTATTGATCACCACGTAGAACTGAGCGTACGAATGGAGGATCTGCAGCTCCGTGGAGAGGGTGATGACCGGCACGATGAAAATTGCTCCCGTGCAACCCATGATAAAATACCGCCATCCTCTGGCTCCATCAATGAGTCCGCCCCTGGACCTGAAGCTGGTGACGGCATTGCCTACGTGCAGCTTATCGTACCCAAACTGCCTGGCGAACCGACTGGGCAAGTAAGGCTCGAAGAAGCAATGATCTTCGCTTCTGTATAGCAAATGGGAGGGCCTGATGCAGACCAACCAATTAAAAGCTTCCGGAGAAAGATTGGTCTTTTCTCCACCTAAATCCTCAAGCCTAATCCCCGACTGATTGCGATGTACGGAGGGGACAGTGCAGAGGAGCTTTCAGCAACGACCGAGGCTCAACACCAGCCGACAGTCTAAGACTGTGTTCACGTTCCAGAGGGAGTCCTTGTAGTTCATCAAGAAACTACCCCCCGCGCTACTACCAGGGCCGGGAGACATCACCCGGGGGTTGTGGAGAATTAACCATCCCATCAAGTACAGGTATGGTAACTCTACCCGGGGAAAGCTATCACGTCGAGCAGTTCGTCAGTCATGGCTCTCAGGCCAGCCTGTATACGACACACCATGGCAGGGAGCAAGCCCAGTCTTGCCCCGAATACCAGACGCACGGCGGGCTACAGGACGTTCCGGTGGATGCGGTCCGCGGACGCGATGTCGGGTACCACTACTCGATGCAGCCATAGGGAGAGAAAGCCAGCCAGCCTGGCTTCCTTAGACAAAGGCCTGCAACAGCGCCTCAAGTAACTATAGGCCTTAGTGCCTTCAGGATACTTTCCTACCTCGTCAGTGAGAAACTGATCTGGAGCTTTAGCCTCCTCCATAAGATCCTCGACGACCTGGGCACTGAGCACGCCCAAACAGTTCACGGGCTCATTCTTGCCCTCTGAAACCTTCTCCGACTTGACGGCCCTGGCCCGGTGGAAGAAGAGGTAGGACATCTACTTAGTGGTGTGAGCCAAATCATAAGGCTAATTATAAAAAGCAGTGCACGCGAAGTAGTAGCACATCAGCTCCTGATACACCTCCACAACCCGAGGGTCCAAGTCCTCCAACTCCCGGTTGGTAGGAACATACTCTTCATACGGGGTATCCCCCATCGGCAGTCTCGAGATCACTGCTATTTCGTGGAGGGCCAACCCCAACTCCCCCAGTGGAGTGGTGAAGGTCCCGATGAGCAAAATGTATCGCTCCATCAGTGCCAGAAATATGTTAGGGTTGGGAGGCAACCCAACACTCGTCGCGCTCACGGCAGCATACAGTCCTATGACCTCCAGCTCTCTCCAAAAATGCTTCAAAGCCCAGTCAACTAGGCTAGTCCATCGGAGGTTTGCCGGGGTGATCCACCCATTGCACCGAGGACTCCTTGGGGTATACCCCCCTCGTACCATGAAGTCGTTATAGAAAGTCGGCAATTGGACCGGCTGGATCACTGAACTGTCTTCACTCGGGACGCTGCCCGGGCACAGTCCCCTGAACAACGTCACGACGCCAGAAGGACGGCTGACAAACGACCCCTGGTCAGCCCCTTTCAGATGAAAGATCTTCCTCGGCTTGTCGTGAAGATCGGGAGTCAGCGTCCACGACATCCTCCTGGATTGTGTGGCATGGAAGAAAGCCGAGATGGGATAATCTCTCGATATCGTGGGCAGATACAAGACCACACTCTCGGGGGGAAAAACCCAGGGTTCTCTCTTGGGCTTCGTCTGGGACTGTTTGTCAATCATGTCCCCAAAGAGAAAGGCCGGCTTGATGTACTGGTCCCCGTCTATGTACGTCAGGGACTCTCCGTTAATCATGTTCAGCAATATCTGCTCGCCCTGAGCCGATATCAAGATCCCCCTTCCTTCAGGATACTGGGGTCCGGAGATAGGAAATGTCACGTGCGACAGATCCTCCAGATAGTTCGAGTGCAGCATCCCGGCAGCGGAACCCATCACCTCGGCTAGTGGAGACTCATGCAAGTTAACTGCGAAAGTTCAAGGAAAATACGTCATTACAAATCTTGCAACATAAAGACCAAGAAACGACAGTCTGTGCTTTACGCCAAGACTGTACAAAATTTCGTCATTTTACGCCGGAAGTCACATCCTGAAGCGTAATTGGCGGTATACAGTGCGTGCTTTATGCCAGACTGCCAAAATTCTAGTTATTACGCCGGTGGTCCCATCCAAAGCATAAAACTAAAATTTTATAGTATATACCAAGTTTTCGGCAGTCAGAGCTTTCACGCTCAAAACTGCGAAAATATGGAGTTTTTACGCTGGCACATTAGAAATGTGGGCGTAAAAGATGAAAACGTCTCCGTGCGTCATCTTCCTCAAAGAGGCTATCAGCACAGGAGACGACCTAGCACGGTCACGTTCAATGTGTGCGAAGGATTTTTCGTCGTTCTTTATCATCCCAAAGGCTATACCTCTAAGGCCGGGTGCGCTACTCGTCGGCAGGATGCTTCGCTCAGAAGGAAGTTCACCTTGCCCTACCGAAGACTCTTTCGCTGGGGCAGAAGAACGAGAAGAAGAGCCTGTACTCTTTCCCTTGGTGGAGAGGGTTTGTTTCGGCGCCATTTCTGAAAACTTGGAGTGCTCGGAGAAAGAACGAGGGGAAAAACTCAAAACAATCGAAGGCTCTCTTTCGCAGAAGACGGATAAAAAGTTTTTCCCTCAAAAGCTTGGGATATATATAGAGTTCGGGTCGACTCCTCGAATCCTCAGACGGGCTCCTCGAAACCCCAACCAAATCTCACAGATTAAATATTTGGTTATGATTGGGTACTACGTCAGCCCCTTACTCTCGAAAGACGGACAGTCAGCAAATTCGAAGAGTTTTTCGTGCAAAAGCAGGTCAGCGGTTCCTATGCTAAAGAGCTTTCTACGCTCGACAGCAACAGATCTACGGTTTTATGCTCGCAAGCTACAAGTCTATGATTTTATGCCCGGATGCCTTTGTGCTCGGTAGCTTTTACGCCCGAGAGGCTACAAACCTACGACTTTACGCTCAGCAGATACCAAATCGATGATCTCTCACTCGGTGGCGTTTAGTTTACGCTCGGAGGCAACAGATCCGCAACCTTACGCTCGGAAGATTTCTTTTTCACAGGCTACAAATCTGCAGTTCCACGCTAAGGAGCTTTCTACGCCCGACTGCAACAGATCTACGATTTTACGCTCGCAAGCTATCAGTCTATGGTTTTATGCCCGGATGCCTTTATGTTCGGTAGCTTTTACGCTCGAGAGGCTACAAACCTACGACTTCACGCTCAGCAGCTACGAATCTACGATCTCACGCTCGGTGGCTTTCTACGCTCAATAGACTACGAACTCAGGATTTTTAGCTCATCTACACTACGGATCTCTGACTTTCCGCATATCCGAACAGTTCTCAAGGCGGTCGATTACAGGAGTTCATTCAGAAGATACTTCTTCTTGACCTCAACATATCCCAAGTACCCTAAGCATACAGAGTTCAAACATTGAGAAATTACTCTTCTCGGGTCAAATGGAGGTTCATCCAGACTCCAGTCTGAATATCTCGTCTATCAAGATGGCAAACTCAGTTTGACAGCCATTACTCGACCCTATTCCAAGGGATTTTTCGAGAAGTCATTCTTGAAGATGAAGTCTGAACAAAAATTCTGTTCATCAGAAGTTCAGAGCTCTACGCGGTTCCTCAGTCCTAGCAGCAGGACAGTTCTAAATATTCAAAATGCTCAACAACGTTCTATGGACTATTCGCTATACACAAAGGACAGGGCCTAGCACTCTTTCTAAACAGAGTCGGCGTAAAGAATCAGACGTGTTGAAGCTACACATATTCAGACTTCACAGCAACGTATGGCAAAACGATCATATGCAGAGAAGAAAGACGATTTTATTAAAGATTAAAGTCATGATTACATATGAGGGAAATCCAATCTATAAGGGTTTTTTTTTCATTTTCATGATTACATATGAGGGAAATCCCGTCTACAAAGGGCTTCCTCATCATTGTCGTTGGAAGATCGCACCCAGAATCTGTTCTACGAGATTTTCGCATCGGTGAAGGTCTTCCTCTTCTTCTATGGCAGTTCATCGACCACCACAGTCATGAACAAGAAGATCGATGGCAGGAGGATACAGAACTGGGCCTGCATACATGATGCAGATCCCATGCTCCGTACGCCATGACCGATCCAGTTGAGGCTTCTTTAAGACCCAACTCGATCGAGGATAGCAGTTACAGTTTGTCTGCTCTTGTCCACAGAGGTCTCTGGGGAAAATATACCGCTTGCAAGCCGTGTGGTCAAATACGACCCTTCCCCTCTCCCGAAGAACAGCCATATAAAGTTGCTGATTATCCCGAGCAAGGGAGGCTAAGATATCCTTCCATGATCCATCGCTGCAGTGGACACTTGCTCGAAGATGCCGTCTTTTTCGGCTCCTTACACGCTGGAAGAACATGATCTCCTTCTTCCTCAGATCGACCCGACGAACTCCGGCGATCATCTCTGCGTGGTGATGGAAATGTGGGAAGAACAGGTTAACTCCCCCAGCCTTTTTATAGGCGGAAGAGGTCACACCGGTCCCTAATATATCTGCCATAAAGTCAGCATCGACTGTTTTAATGCTCCATTCAGAAACATTTCGAGTCATGAGGAGCGGTTCATGCTTCATTGAAAGCGTTCCAAATTTTGAGAAATTTGAAAGCTTTGAAGGGGGTCTTGTAGAAGCATAAAAATTAAGCCGGATGACTATGCACGGCATATTGGTGCAGAGCAGCGTAAGCAGAGGCCTTCAGAGCCATCAAGCGTGCAATAGAGCTCTTTTCGCTAAAACGTAGCGTGAAATATAAAAGCTCAAAGGACCATCTGCGTAAGGCAGTACGTCCAAGCTGCTTCAGCGTAAACAGGATGCTTCATCGCCTCCAGGGCATAAAACTTATCCTCTTTCAGACGCAGCATTGAGGTGTACAAGAGACGCTTCGTATTCTCCGAAGTAAACTTGTCAGACCCTGCAATAAAGATCCTGCAATGAACCTGACGTCTGGACTTCTGACAAAGGGATACGGCTCGACTACCCAGACGACGGCTATAATGATGGCACAGCACTGCGACCCAGGCTGTCAAATACCGCCATCCCCTTTGCGTAAACTGCTTTTACAAAGCACGAAGGGATACGCTGCCTTGTTTTACACAGGCAAACACAAGCTGTTTACGTTCTGCAGTAGACAAACCGCCTGCCACGTCAAAAGCTGCACTCCGTACGGGGTCGAGGCACGTCTCTGCGTCCAATGCACAGAGCGATGACAGTTGCTCGAGGCACGTCTCTACGTCTAATGCACAGAGCGGTGATAGTTTCTCAAGGCACATCTCTGGGACTGATGCGCAGAAGGAGTTGCAGACCTTCAAAAACATGCCTCCACATTTAATGCACAGGATGGTGGCAAATCTCGGCATTTAATGCAAGGGATTTGATTATATCTTCAAAAGTCATAATTCCGGCTAAAACGTCCCCATCAGCATTCTGGCACGGTACGCAGCGACTTCTACGCCCATCTAGCTCCTGTGCTCACTCGGTCTCTATAACCACTCGGCTTCTACGCCTGCTCGGCCTCTATGCCCATTCGGCTTCTACGCTTGCTCGGCCTCTATGACCACTCGGCTTTTATGCCTGCTCGGCCTCTATGACCACTCGGCTTCTACGCCTATTCGGCTTCTACGCCTATTCGGCTTCTATGCCGGTTTGATAACTATTTGGCTTCTATGCCATGGTGACAGACATTTGGCTTCTATGCCAACCTCTTCTACACAATGGATACCTACCTACGTGGCTTCTACGCCGTGATCTTCATAGCGATTATACGCATTTTGTCCCTTAGTTGGACCCGCGTCATACGCTCATTCAAAGGATCATCTATACGCAGGCATTCGTTACTTTAACCGTTGTGTAAAAGGGTGCTGTACTTTCCACTCCTCGGTTTCTATACCGACGGAGTGGTCACTATCACTAAAACTCTATAAATAGAGACCTCTATCAATGAGGAACAATGTCAAAAAATTGGAAGGTCGACAAATTGGAAGGTAGAAGAAATTGGTCTAAAAGCCTCCAAAAAGATCGAACCAGAGGTCAAGAGAGAGAAAGAGAGAGAGAGAGAATCCGGAGCTCAGGCAAGGAGTAGGGATCGACGACTTTGGCATCGTGCATCCACCCTCTTTTGCAACCTTCGAAGCTGCTTCCTGTCTTCTACGGCACTTCTTCAACATCGTGTGGTCCAAGTGCTAAAGTGATCGACTGCAGATCAGACACCTATAGCAATATTTACCCAGATTAAATAAATTATACTCCCATATCCTCGTATAGGATCAAATTGTACAAGTTTGTTTATAAACCAAAGAAGGCGGGTTTCGTATAAACCCCATCTTGAATACATTTTTTATTCTTTTGTTTAATACCACAAACAGAGTAAAGGCAAATTCCTGCCCAAGTGGGAAGGCCCTTATGTGATCGAGACAACGTTCTTAAACGGCGCTTACAGGTTAGCCCAGCCTAATGGAGACCTGTTAATGGCTCCTATCAACGGTAAATTCCTGAAAAGGTACTATGCTTAACCTCCTCTGCTCAAGTGGAATATAGCGAGAATCTCAATTCTGACAAAACTACTTCCAAAACAAAACTAGTCGGGTCATATTCATTCATGTCCATATGACCTCTGAATAGATATGTCCTGTTAAAAGTTTATCGGGAGTCTATCACATCCATACTACCTCTGATATCACTCTCGCCCAAACCTGTCATTTACATTCTGAAATGATGGGTCCACAAAGTCAGAAAAGATTCGCTTTATTTATTCCCAAAAAGAGCAGAATTACATTGGGGAAGCAAAAAGAAGAAATGGTACATCATTGTGGGAGAGCGGTCAGATCGCGAATCAGCTGTACCAGTGCAGCTATCCTCTCATCCCTGAAAACTAAGGCATCAGCGCAGGCCTGCTCCAGCCGTGCCTCGGGATTATTCATAAAGAACAGTTCGGCCCTTGCCCGAAGAGAGCCAGCACGGGCAGCTTCTGCACGCTCCAGATCCCGTCGTGCTGTGCTCAGTCGACCAGTCGCTATATCTAGACCTGCCAACGACTGAGAAGCCCACTCCTCTGCCAGAGAGAGTTTTTCCTTCAACTTGTGGGCCCTCGCTATGTTCCCTTCATGCTCGGATTAGCACCTCGTCTGAAGAGCAAGAGCCTCCTCCATGACAGCTTTTCTTTCATCCATCTCCAGCCTATGTGCTTTGATGGAGTCATCTAGGATTTCTAGCTGTTTAGTAAGCCGTGCAGTCATGAGGTCGTATCTGGCCTGGACCTCAGCTTCAAGACTGCCCCGGGCCAGCTACAAGTATTCGTTAATTGGTTGCTCGAACCCATTAACCATCGCCTCCAGGGCGTCAGTTACCCCAGAATCGCCGAACTCCCAGACCGCCCCAATCGAAAACTAGGAAGCCTTCTTCAGACGCTCAAAGTCTAGATTCTTCGCCAACACCATTGATATCAGCGTTTTCAAACTGGTGTAAAAGAGGCTGGTATACAGCTCGGTCAGCGCAACCAGATCTGATTAAACGCCAGGAGTGGCCGCAATATTGGCTAGTCCCCCTCCAGGAATGATTTCAGATAAGGTGGCCACAGCCGCCGCCTCGACGGGTGGTACGACCGAAGAAGGTGCGACAACGACGGTCGAAGTCATCGGCATACTCGCAAGAGGCGAGGTCACGATAACGGGTTCGTCCTCCTCTTGAGATGACGAAACTACTCCGGGCGAGCTGGCCCCCGAAAGTATTTCCTCCTCGAAGTCAGGCGCCTCCATATCATCGCCAGGAGCCCGAGCAGAGCCAAAAGGCGCTTCAACGCTATACTCCCCGTGGACGCCATCCCCTGAGAAGAGGACAAGAAAGTTAATATCAATATGATGGTAATCTTTCTAAGAGGAGACATAACGGTATATATGCCGCGTCTGCAGCCGATGCAGCTAAATCACGCCTTAATAACGTAATGCGAACTGTCATACCTGGAGAAGGAGGTGGGCCAACCGACATCGCCAGGTGCTCTACCGAGCCTTCACCAAGACGCAGTCGAGGTTCGTCAGCTGGAATCTCGCTAGTCATGCTCACGGACGCAGCAGAAGTTTCATCCGTTGCTGGTCTAGGGAAAGATTCTCCCATTTGCCTCGGCCACGCAGGCGATTTCATTCCACTACCGGAGGCAGTGGCAACAACGGCAACCTCAAGCAGGAGTTCTCAGGCACCGTCAGCCAAAACTGAGGGTCCCTCTCCGAAAGGCGAGGAACATCCAATCAAAGAGACATCCCCAATAGGAGAGATTGTAGGTTCCTCTCTAGGAGCCTCAATGCCAGGAATCCGGATAGAACGATTAACCATCTTCTTCTTCCTCTTGCGAGGGGAAGTCTGCTTCGAAGCAGGAGCCCTTCGCTTCCCAGAGACTGCCAAAGCCCCCGCAGACGGAGGCACTTCACACCTCGGCACCGACACCAGAGGCTCATCCGGAGTGACGGACTCCTCACCCTCGTCAGATGAAACCGAGGGGACTTCGACTCTTCCCCCAGGCTTGGGAGAAGGCACCCTAAAGCTTCCACGCATGTCAAAATTGCGATGGAAGGTGTTGATCGCCACGTAGAACTGGGCATACGAATGGAGGATGCGCAGCTCCGTGGAGAGTGTGACGACCGGCACGATAAAGATTGCTCCCGTGCAGCCCATGATAAAATAACGCCATCCTCTGGCTCCATCAATGAGTCTGCCCCTGGACATAAAGCTGGTGACGACATTGCCCACGTGCAGCTGATCGTACCCAAACTGCCTGGCGAACCGACTGGGCAAGTAGGGCTCGAAGAAGCAATGATCTTTGCTTCTGTACAGCAAATGGGAGGGTCTGATGCAGACCAATCAATTAAAAGCTTCCGGAGAAAGATTGGTCTTCTCTCCACCTAAATTATTAAGCCTAATCCCCGACTGATTGCGATGTACAGAGGGGACAGTGCAGAGGAGCTTCCAGCCGTGACTGAGGCCCAGCACCAGCCGACATTCTAAAACTGTGTTCATATTCCAGAGGGAGTCCTTGTAGTTTAGCTAGAAACTACCCCCCGTGCTACTACCAGGGCCAGGAGACATCACCCGGGGGTTGTGGAGAATTAACCATCCCATCAAGTATAGGTATGGTAACTCTACCAGGGGAAAGCTATCACGCCGAGCTTCATCGACGAGCAGTCCGTCAGTCATGGCTCTCAGGCCAGCCTGTATACGGCACACCATGGCAGGGAGAAAGCCCAGTCTTGCCCCGAACACCAGACGCACGGCAGGCCACAGGATGTTTCGGTGAATGCGGTCCGCGGACGCGATACCAGGCACCACTACTCGACGCAGCCATATGGAGAGGAAACCGGCCAGCCGGGCTTCCTTAGATAAAGGCCTGCGGCAGCGCCTCAAGTAACTATAGGCCTTAGTGCCTTCAGGATACTTTTCTACCCCGTCATTGAGAATCTGATCTGGGGCTTTAGCATCCTCCATAAGATCCTCGACGACCTGGGCACTGAGCACGCCCAAACAGTTCACGGGCTCATTCTTGCCCCCCAAAACTTTCTCCGACTTGGCGGCCCTGGCCCGGTGGAAGAAGAGGTAGGACATCCACTTAGTAGTGTGAGCCAAATCAGAAGACTCATCATAAAAAGCGGTGCACGCGAAGTAGTGGCACATCAGCTCCTGATACACCTCCACAACCCGAGGGTCCGAGTCCTCCAACTCCCGGTTGGTGGAAACATACTCTTCATATGGGGTATCCCCCATCGGCAGTCTCGAGATCACTGCCATCTCATGGAGGGCCAACCCTAACTCCCCCAGTGGAGTGGTGAAGGTCCCGGTGAGCGAAATGTATCACTCCATCAGTGCTAGAAACAGGTTAGGGTTGGGAGGCAACCCAACACTCGTCGTGCTCATATCAGCATACAGTCCAATGACCTCCAGCTCTCTCTGAAAATGCTTCAAGGCCCAGTCAATTAGGCAAGCCCATCGGAGGTTTGTTGGGGTGATCCACCCATTGCACCGAGGATTCTCCTTGGGGTATATCCCCTCTCGTACCATAAAGTCGTTACAGAAAGTCGGCAATTGGACCGGCTGGATCACTGAACTATCTTCACTCGGGACGCTGTCCGGGCACAGGCCCCTGAACAAACGTCACAACGCCGGAAGGACGGCTTACAAACGACCCCTGGTCAGCTCCTTTCAAATGAAAGATCTTCCCCGGCTTGCCGTGAAGATCGGAAGTCAGCGTCCACGACATCCTCCTGGGATGTGTAGCATGGGAGAAAGCCGAGATGGGATAATCTCTCGACATCGTTGGCAGATACAAGGCCACACTCTCGACGGAGAAAACCTAGGGTTCTCTCTTGGGCTTCGTCTGGGACTGTTTGTCAATCATGTCCCCAAAAAGAAAAGCTGGCTTGATGTACTGGTCCCCGTCTATGTACGTCAGGGGCTCTCCGTTAATCATGTTCAGCAATGTCCGCTCGCCCTGAGCCGATATCAAGATCTCCCTTCCTTCAGGATACTGGGGTCCGGAGATAGGAAATGTCACGTGGGACAGATCCTCCAGATAGTTTGAGTGCAGCATCTCGGCAGCGGAACCCATCACCTCGGCCAGTGGAGACTCATGCAAGTTAACTGCGAAAGTGCAAGGAAAACACGTCATTACAAATCTTGCAACATAAAGACCAAGAAACAACAGTCTGTGCTTTACGCCAAGACTGTACAAAATTTGGTCATTTTTACGCCGGAAGTCACATCCTGAAGCGTAATTGGCGGTATACAGTCCGGTGCTTTACGCCAGACTGCCAAAATTATAGTTATTACGCCGGAGGTCCCATCCACAAGCGTAAATCTAAAATTTTATAGTATACACCAAGTTTTCAGCAGTCAGAGCTTTTACGCTCAAAACTACAAAAATATGGAGTTTTTACGCTGGCACATTAGAAATGTGGGCGTAAAAGATGAAAACGTCTCTGTGCGTCATCTTCCTCAAAGAGGCTATCAGCACAGAAGACGACCTAGCGCGGTCACGTTCAATGTGTGCGAAGAATTTTTCGTTATTTTTCATCATCCCAAAGGCTGTACCTCTAAGGCCGGGTGCACTACTCGTCGGCAGGATACTTCGCTCAGAAGGAAGTTCACCTTGCCCGACCAAAGACTCTCTCGCTGGGGCAGAAGAACGAGAAGAAGAGCCTGTACTCTTTCCCTTAGTGGAGGGGGTTTGTTTTGGCGCCATTTCTGAAAACTCGGAGTGCTCGGAGAAAGAACGAGGGGAAAAAACTCAAACAGTCAAAGGCTCTCTTTCGCAGAAGACGGATAAAAAGTTTTTCTCTCAAAAGCTTGGGATATATATAGAGTTTGGGTCGACTCCTTGAATCCTCGGACGGGCTCCTCGAAACCCCAACCAAATCTCACAATTAATATTTGGTTATGATTGGGTACTACGTCAGCCCGCTACTCTCGAAAGGCGGGCAGTCAGCAAATTAGAAAAGTTTTTCGTGCAAAAGCAGGTCAGCGGTTCCTATGCTAAGGAGCTTTCTACGCTCGACAGCAACAGATCTACGGTTTTACGCTCGCAAGCTATAAGTCTATGGTTTTATGCCCGGATGCCTTTGTGCTCGGTAGCTTTTATGCTCGAGAGGCTACAAACCTACGACTTTACGCTCAGCAGATACCAAATCAATGATCTCACGCTCGATGGTGTTTAGTTTACGCTCGGAGGCAACAGATCCGCAACCTTACGCTCGGAAGATTTCTTTTTCACAGGCAACAAATCTACAGTTCTACGCTAAGGAGCTTTCTACGCTCGACAGCTACAAATCTACAGTTTTACGCTCGCAAGCTATCAGTCTATAGTTTTATGCCCAGATGCCTTTGTGCTCGATAGCTTTTACGCTCGAGAGGCTACAAACCTACGACTTCACGCTCAGCAGCTACGAATCTACGATTTCACGATCGGTGGCTTTCTACGCTCAATAGGCTACGAACTCAGGATTTTTAGCTTATCTACACTACGGATCTCTGACTTTCCGCATATCCGAACAGTTCTCAAGGTGGTCGATTACAGGAGTTCACTCAAAAGATACTCCTTCTTGACCTCAAAATATTCTAAGTACCCGAAGCATACAGAGTTCAAACATTAAGAAATTACTCTTCTCGGGTCAATTGGAGGTTCATCCAGACTCCAGTCTGAATATCTCGTCTATCAAGATGGCAACTCAGTTTGACAGCCATTCCTCGACCCTGTTCCAAGGGATTTTCGAGAAGTCATTCTTGAAGACAAAGTCTGAACAAAAGCTCTGTTCATCAGAAGTGAAAACTCTACACGGTTCCTCAGTCCTAGCAGCAGGACAGTTCTAAATATTCAAAATGCTCAACAACGTTCTATGGACTATTCGCTATGCATAAAGGACAGGACCTAGCACTCTTTCTAAACAGAGTCGACGTAAAAAATCAGACGTGTCGAAGCTACACATATTCAGACTTCACAACAACGTATGGCAAAATGATCATATGTAGAGAAGAAAGACAATTTTATTAAAGATTAAAGTCATGATTACATATGAGGGAAATCCTGTCTACAAGGGGTTTTTCTTTATTTTTCATGATTATATATGAGGGAAACTCCGTCTACAAAGGATTTCCCCATCATCGTCTGAAGACCGCACCGAGGAGCTGTTCTGACAGGTTCTCACGTTGGTGATGGTCTTCCTCTTCTTCCAAGAAGATGATCAGTGGCAGGAAGATACAAAACTAGGCATAGACCCATCCTCCAAAAGAAGGAAAGCAGTGTAATTCTGCTTCCCTATAGACCACCGCCACTCTAGCCGGTCTGTCTGCCTCTCGTCACCAGAGGTAACAGAAGAAGACACCGCTTGCAAGCCGTGTGGTCTAATACGACCCTTCCCTTCTCCTGGAAGAACCGCCATATAAAGTTGCTGATTATCTCGAGCAAGGGAGGCTAAGATATCCTTCCATGATCCATCGTTGCAGTGGACACTTGCTCGAAGATGCCATTTTTTCGGCTCCTTACACGCTGGAAGAACATGATCTCCTTCTTCCTCAGGTCGACCCGACGAACTCCGGCGATCATCTCTGCGTGGTGATGGAAATGTGGGGAAAACAGGTTAAACCCTCAGCCTTTTTTATAGGCGGAAAGAGGTCACACAAGTCCCCAATAAATCCGCCATAAAGTCAGCATCGACCGTTTTAACGCTCCATTCAGAAACGTTTCGAGTTACGAGGAGTGGTTCATGCTTCATTCAAAGCGTTCCAAATTCTGAGAAATTTGAAAGCTTTGAAGGGGGTCTTGTAGAAGCATGAAAAATATGCCGGATGGCTATACGCAGCATATTGGTGCAGAGCAGCGTAAGCAGAGGCCTTCAGAGCCATCAAGCGTACAACAGAGCTTCTTCCGCTAAACGCAGCATGAAATTTAAAGCTCAAAAGGTCCATCCGTGTAAGGCAGTACGTCCAAGCTGCTTCAGCATAAACAGGGTGCTTCATCGACAACTGGGTGTAAAAACCCATCATATTTCAAATACAGTATTGAGGTGTACAAGAGACGCTTCGTATTCTCCGAAGTGAACCTGTCAGACCCTGCAATGAACCTATCAGATCCTGCAATAAACCTGACGTCTGGACTTCTGACAAAGGGATACGGCTCGACTAACCAGACGACGGCTATAATGATGGCACAGCACTGCGACCCAGGCTGTCATTTACCGCCATCTCCTTTGCATAAACTGCTTTTATGAGCACGAAGGGATACGCTGCCTTGTTTTACACAGGCAGACATGAGCTGTTTACGCTCTGTAGTAGACAAACCGCCTGCCATATCAAAAGTTGCACTCCGTACGGGGTTCGAGGCACGTCACTGCGTCCAATGCACAGAGCGATGACAGTTGCTCGAGGCACGTCTCTACGTCTAATGCACAGAGCGGTGACAGTTTCTCAAGGCACGTCTCTGCGACTGATGCGCAGAAGGGTTGCGGACCTTTAAAAACACGCCTCCGTATTTAATGCACAGGATGGTGGCAAATCTCTGCATTTAATGTAAGAGATTTGATTATATCTTCAAAAGCCGTAATTCCGGCTAAGACATCCACATCAGCACTCTGGCACGGTATGCAGCGGCTTCTACGCCCATTCAGCTCCTGTGCTCACTCGACTTCTACGCCCATTTAGCTCCTATGCTCACTCGGCCTCTATGACCGCTCGGCTTCAACGCCCATTCGGCTTCAACGCCCACTCGACCTCTATGACCGCTCGGCTTCTACGCCTATTTTCGACTTCTATGCTTACTTGGCTTCTATGCCATGGTGACAGACATTGGCTTCTACACCCACCTCTTCTGCACAAGGGATACCTACCTACGTGGCTTCTACGCCGTGATCTTCATAGAGATTATACGCGTTTTGTCCCTTAGTTGGACCCGCGTCACACGCTCATTCAAAGGATCATCTATACGCAGGCATTGTTTACTTTAACCGTTGTGTAAAAGGGTCCTGTACTTTCCACTCCTCGGTTTCTACACCGACGGAGTGGTCACTGTCACTAAAACTCTATAAATAGAGACCTCTATCAATGAGGAACAAGGTCGACAAATTGGAGGGTCAGAAATTGGTCAAGAAAAACAATATCAGATCCAAGGTCGGAGAAACCGAAGGTCAAACTTCCAAGAAAGATCGAACCAGAGGTCAAGAGAGAGAGAGAGAGAGAGAGAGAGAGAGAGAGAGAAGAATCAGGAGCTCAGGCAAAGAGTAGGGATCGACGACTTTGGCATCGTGCATCCACCCTCTTCTGCAACCTTCGAAGCTGCTTCCTGTCTTCTACGGCACTTCTTCATCATCGTGTGGTCCAAGGGATAAAGTGATCGACTGCAGATCAGACACCTATAGCAATATTTACCCAGATTAAATAAATTGTACTTCCACATCCTCGTATAGTATCAAATTGTACAAGTTTGTTTGTAAACCAAAGAAGGCGGGTTTCGTATAAACCCCATCTTGAATACATTTTCATTCTTTCATTTTCCACCACAAATACCTATCATCTTTGGTAAGGTTCAAGGACGAAGAGATTTCCTCGTTGATGATGCTGAACTTGATAACGGTAAAATAATGTGGTGGTGAACCTCTCATTCGTCTTCAGTACTCTTTGCAGAAGAACCACAGAGTCAAAAGTGAATTATGAGTCAGACCAATCATCGAGTGAGCCCCTTTTGTAATGATGTGGTGGTGAACCTCTCATTTGTCTTCAGTACTCTTTGAACCATGCGAGATGGTTTCCCATTACACGGCTCACCAACTTGATCTTTTGCAGGAACCGTATATCCCGCGAAGCCGAGAATTCTGAGGATCTAAGCCCTGAGCTCTGATCTATTCCCTGCCCCATATGAAATTTCAATTCCTATTTATGCTGGTAAAAGATTTCTAGCAAAGGTAGATATTATGAGAAAGTATTGAAGAATACCCTGCCACAAAACTAGTAGACTAGTAACAGGTTAGTAGAAATACTCATTCAACCAAGAAGAAATCAAAGTTGGAGAAAAATCTTGACAAAGAGCTCAAATGTTATGCTTTGCTATTGGGAAATTCATTCATCTCCATGACAAGCCAAGGAGCGCCAGGGTTGCATTTCCAAATCCATAATATTAAGGCTAGACAAATTATTTCTATACGTTCAACAATTAACATCCGGCATAGTTCAATTTACTTGTAAATCATAAAGTACAAAGATAGCAAGCAACAGTGTATTTACATCAACTAAATAAGCAAAATAATATATATATTTTAATATATTATTTATAAACCATAAAAGTACTACAATACGGAAAAGAAGCTTCTATAAAAATAGGCTATTATAAAACATGGTTGGTTATAATTTCATTTGTAAGAGATATCACAACTAACTAGTTCACATCATGCAATAACTGGTAGAGAACAAATGCAGAAGCATATAGCGTCTTGCTTAGCATAAACCTACCAGTGTTGTAAAGAACCACAACAATATTTTGATCATATTACAATTTCCCGCATACAAGGCATCCATAGAATCGTCACTTCCAAGAGTACTCTCTGATCAAAGTAGATAAAAACATATAAGGAACATTATTGTTCTCAATGCTATAATCATATTGCATATTAAACAAAACTCTATAATAAGAACTACATACTCAATGTTTTAGTATGATACATACAACTTATAGATTTATGTATAAAAATACCTACAATAAGTATTTCTAGGAGGCAGAAATAAAGAATCGAAGAAGTAGAAGCAAAACTCTATGACGTCTCCCTTTCGAGCAGTAGAGAGGGGCCATTCCCTCTCGTCTGTCTCTTTCAATCTCCTTCAGCTCAAAGCTGAAGGGCCGCTTCCTGACTAGCTTATGGTTCGACTGCTCCACTGGAGGAACAATCAATTTGAGAAAATAAGAAAAACATGTACACAAGAAAGCGAGATGTTGTGAAATATTATTTTTCGTAACAAAAATTCTTGTATTGCTAAATTGACTGGTGTTATATGGGATTTTCTTGTAGTGTTGATTTCATAAGTGTTATAAAAGTTTTTAGAGATATTTACACTAACCACCCCTATGTTTCATTTTTATTACATGTACCTCCCTTATTTTAAAACTAATTACATGGACCGCTCCTATGTTTTATGTTTTATGTTTTATATAAAGGGTTATTACACTGACCACCTTTAATTTGAAAATAAAGCATAAAGCATAGGGAATTTCGTGTAATTATTTTCAAAATAAGGGAGGGTCATATAATAAGCATAAAACATAGGGGAGATTAGTGCAAATAATCCATGTTTTTATATAAATAACATTTTTTTACGTAGAAACATTATATTTGGCCTTACATTGCTTCAAAGCGTTATATTTCTACTATTTTTAAAAATCTTTTTACACTTTACTATAAAGTGTTATAATCACAAATTTAAAAGGTTTATATCATGGTTTTTCTCTTGTAGTGTGTCAAGATTAATTTTAAAAGCTTTATATCATTCAAAAACTAGGGGCATCACATCCATATCCTCATGAATAGGATAATATTGTATACCCGCCAAATTATCGACCACAATCATTGTTGTCGTTCGACAGAATGGGTTCACCTCGTTAACACATGAAGTACTTTGATTCGCAGACAGTGCATTTGCTAAGAGATGATGCTTTACTCACTAAGCTATTCTTCAGTACCCTGCAAAGGGTAACTTTCAAATGGTTTTATAGTCTTCCAAACGACTGCATCAGAACCTTTAATGATCTGGAGAGGATGTTCCATGCAAGATTCTACGAAGGAGGCATGGAAGTAACAATGTCAACTCTTATGGTTACTAAATAAAGGGAGAAAGATCTAGTATTTGACTATATCGAACATTTTAGATGACTCGCTCTGAAGCTTCATCCTGGTATTCCAGACTCCATGTATATGGACACTTGCAAGTACAATATGCTTCCCTAAAAGTTCTATTTGGGACCAGCCAAATTTGACTATTGGTCTACCTTTATTGGTAGTGCTGATGCAGTTAAAATATCAACAGAAGATTTAAAACTCCTTGGGTTCAAATTACTTAGCTCTGATGATCGGGGAAGGCAACCCCAGAACAATACCATCAACAACAACGACAAAGAGAAGGAAGCCCTTGCCGTTAAAATTTCTAAAGGTGCATCTTCAACATCCAAACTGAAACCTTCAAAGGAGTCCAAGCCTAAGGAAACTTACTCCTTTGATGACGAAGATGTCATTGACATCTTTAACGTACTGATAAAAAGCAACAAGCTCAAGTTGCCAAATATCAGACGTCCTGAGGAGGCAGATAAAGTCAATGATCCCAAGTATTATTTGTTTCATTGATACGTACATCATGACACAAATTATTTCTACGTATTGAAGAGACTCATACAAAATTTGATCGATGCTCAGGCGATCAATCTTCATGATGATGATAAGACAGTTACCGCCAACAAGGTAACGTTGTAGTTCAGAAACTTTCCGCTGATGGAAGTCCTAGACAACGTCAACGTCATCCCAATTTCGAAGGCAACACTGGAGATCGTTAATCTTCCACCTGCCCGCAATCAAGCCAAAAGGCTGGTATCGCTCACTACACTGTATGGTGAAATTATTTGGGTTCATCTGGACCTTCTTCTAGAGATGGAGAAAGAATCTGATTCCTAGATAAAGAAGATGGAGGAAAGAAAGAATATGGTTGAGAAAAACCACATAACATGTAACATGGTTCTTTCGGCCACTGCCGATGAAGCTTATCCGGTGAAACTCGATCCGGGAAGACGTACTTACGAACCTATGGTCTGTTTCAGGAGGATGCGATAATTCCAACTTCTGTACTAGCTGCTTCGGTAGTACCCGATGTAGATCTATATAAGCCTTCGAAGACAGACAAAACAAAATGAAAGGAGACCCGCTTCAAAAAATCCCTGAAGAAGAACTCTCCATCATGGCTTTATAAGTCGTACAACTTTGACATAGTATCACAACTCGCCAATACACCATGGAAAGAATTCTCAACATTACATTTTCTCAAGAGGATTTATTATTAAAGAACAACCATAATGATTGACCTTTATACTATACTGGGTACATTGGTTCCAGTAAAGTAGATCGTATGCATATTGACCCAGGCTCATCACTCAGCATCATTCCAAGGAGCCTACTTCAGATCCTAGGGATTTTTATGCACCGGTTGACTACAACCAACACAACCATCGGTGGCTTCAATGCTGAAATAAGCTATCCCTTGGGAAAGATCTGCCTAAAATGTCAGATAGGTGATCTACGGAACGAGGTCACTTATTATGTCATTAACATAGATATATCCTATAATGTCCTGCTAGGATGTCCCTTAATACACGAGCATATGTTTGTGTCGTCAACTCTCTACCAGTCTTCAAATATATTGATAGCAAGGGGGTTGTCAAAACTGAGTTTGATGATATTGACCCGTTCAAGGGTGTAAAAGCTTACTTTTCTGATTCGGTGTTGTACAAACAAACACACTGAGAAGAATAGGGAAATGATGCGAATGTCGGAGCAGATACAAATCCTGCCCAAAATGGTCCTTTGAAGATCCGTGTAAAGGATCGGGTTAAGGATGCTCCTGCCCCCCTTATGTAAATATTTGCACGAAAACTAATAACAATGCCCAAGAGACGCTTGTGATTAATCATCGGAGAATATCTCGCGAAGGAAAGAGAGAGCTACCTCTAAAAATTGATCTCTCAAAAAAAACAATACCAAAGTTCTCGGACCTTTGTCTCTCCACGACTCCAGAACCAAAAAAACCTCTTGTATGCCAGTTTGTGGCTGAGACCAAAGATGATAATGCACTTAAAGAGTATATAAGCACACAACCTAATGTACCCTCCGTCGATGATGTTATTCTTAAGGAAGAGACCTTGTATTTCTTGAATAAAGGGCTGCCTTTAAACTACTCTGATGTCCAATGTCAAAGTATTAAATATTCTTTAGAGTATAGTTTAGGGATGCATCTTTGTATGCCAGTGGAAAAAGCTCATGTAAAGATTGATATCTTTCTATATGATGTTATAATCTTCAAAGTTCCAGTAAGGAAGAAAGGAGAGAAACCTATCATCTTTGGTAAGGTTCAAGGACGAAGAGATTTCCTCGTTAACGATGCTGAACTTGATAACGGTAAAATAAAATGACACCGTTACAGTCCGCAAGCGAAGGATCTCATCCAGAAGATGGATTACAACTTTAAAAGTAACCAAGGCCTTAATTATGGCAAAGGGCAACATCTGCCATTGTTTCACTCCAAAAGGCAAGCCTAAAACCTGTTACCAATGGACCTATTATGGTTTAGGTTATGTCATTCCTAAAATGATGCCTGAATGCTCAGAGGTTGAAGTCGATAAGCATTCTAACTCTTCTGAGTCTTCTATTTATTACTCTGATTCCAGCATCAAAGAAGTTTTTAAGAAAACATTGTCTATAAACATAGGGTCAGTGGACCAATTTGAAGACGATGATCAATCACTCAATCCATTTGAGGTTGAATATTTGGCTCAAAAGTTGGAGTCTCAGTGGGAGCTATATTTTGAGCAACGTGAACTGCCTATTGAAGATGAAGTTATCAATATCAACTTGGGTAACGAGTCCTTAAACAATCATATCTTCATCAGCAAAAGTCTTTCAGGAGAAGATCGCGAATCTCTTATACAGCTTATAAGAGAATATATCGATATTTTCATATGGAGTTATGAAGACATGCCCAGACTGAATCCCTAATTATCAATGCATCTAATTAATATCCTTTCTAATGATAAGCTATTGAAGCAACAACTGTGACAATTTTGTCTACATGTCAGGGAAGCAATGGAAACGAAAGTCAATAAGCTGATACTAGCGACTTTATTCGTAAGGAACAATATCCCGATTAGATGATAAATATTATTTATTTCTTAAAGAAGAATGGGAAGATCTGAGTCTGCATAGATTACCATAATCTGTATATGGCCTGTCCGAAACAGGAGTTCCCTCTTTTGATAACTGATGTAATGATCAAGATATTCCTGAGAGATAAGAAGCACACAATATTTTGAACCTGGTTGGTGGTATACTGCTATACGGTGATGCACTTTGGTCTAAAAAATACAGTTGCGATATACCAGCGAGCTAGGAGCATAAGTTTTTGCAAACATTTATAAAAAATAATGGAATGCTATGTGGATGATATAATAGTCCAAATTTGTCTCAAATGCGACCACCTCCAAGACTTGAGAACGGTATTCGAGCTGATGGGTTCACACCAACTTAATAACCAAGTCTTTCCTAGGAGTCTCCAGCGACAAAATTCTCATATTTATTATAACTTCAAAGGGTATTCATTTAGACCCTGAGAAGATAAGGGATATCATTGATATGCGTCCCCCGAAGAATCTTAAATAACTCCACGGACTTCAAGGAATATTGGCATACCTCAGAAGATTCATATCTAATCTCTCTGGACGATGCCAACCATTTATGCAGTTGATGAAGAAATAAGTCTATTTCATTTGGACTAAAGAATGCCAACTCACATTTGATGACATCAAGAAATATCTTACTAATCCCCCAGTGTTGGTGGCTCCAATTATGGAAAACCTTTCTTTCTCCATGTCCATGAAATGGATCATTTCCTCGGTCTACTATTAGCTCAGAAGAATGATGTAGGTCATGAACAAGCTATTTATGAAGAAATTTTTATACGAAACTTTTGTATTACAAACTATTGAAAAGAAAGAAAAGTACAAAAATAATCATAAATAAGAATCTAAGTACAGTTGATTCTGAAAAAGTATAGTTGTAGAGATCTGATCTGCGGACCATCACTTTATTCCTTGGTCCATATGACGATGAAGAAATACAGAAAATGATGTGAACAACTTGGAGAGTTGAACAATAAGAAAACTTTGGCAACAACGACCCAAGAAGCTTATATTTCTCTCCTTATGTTCTTGTATCCCTCTCTCTATATGCCTCCTTTAATGGATGTACTGATCCTATATTTATAGAGTTTATGAGCAGTTATGATAGTGTGCGATACTTTGGACAGTCTGTACTATTTTACCATTGTGCGTGCAATTTTGGTGGACTAACACCCCATATTCTGAATGAGTGGGTGTATAACTCACTGCCTGCTTGACACATAGTTTTCTATACGAGAAAATCATAGGTCATATGAGACAGTTATTTGTATAATTTTTACGAGAAGCATGGCATGTAAGACAAGCACTCATAACTGCTCACTGTCAGTTAGGATAGTATGCACACTTTAGAAGTGATCTAGAGACTGGCCCACATTTGGAAAGATTGGCTATACAAGCGCTCTTTTAAAGAAGTAGCCGTAATGGCGCACTTTTGATAAAATTAATTGTGATGGCACAATTTTGAAGAAGTTGGCACAGCTGCGCACTTTTGAAGAAATTGGTACAGTGGCGCACTTTTGAAAATATAGGCACATTGGCACACTTTTGAAGAAATTGGCACAACGATACACTTTTGATGAAGTTGGCACAGTGATGCACTTTTGAAAAAATTGGTACATCGGTTGGGTCGTTAAACGACAACCTAGGTCAGCATGCCGCAACCTAGCTGTAATGATGACTTCTGACTCTTCGGTTTCTGTTCCAGCCATTCAGTTTTATAGTATTTAATGCTCGGGGGTAAAATCAGACATTTAAATTGTATGCTTGTATGCACTGATGAAAGCAGCTTGAAAGTGTACCACTTTTCTATTCTCTTAATAGTGCGCCACCCTTTAAAAAGAAAGAAAGTGCGCCATCCTCTAAATAGAGAGAAAGTGTGGCATTCTTCCTCTGTTAAGTTTATTTGTAGAAAACTATGCCATCTTCAAGAGGCGCATTTTTATGCTTCTATAAGACCCCCTTCAAAGTTTTTGAATTCATTCAGATGAATTCCAAATACTTTGAATTAGAAGCATAAAAATTGTTGAGATATTTGTGCGCACACTCAGGGCATAATCCGAACGGATTGCTGACGTAGCTGTAGATGTGACATGCACGTATCATGTTAATTTATTATTTTTTCTTTTTTCTTGGTTTGACAAGGACTTTAAGGAGATACAAGCAGCTTTAAGGAGATGCAACAGCTTTTTTAGGAACAATTTTTGAGAGCTATGCCACACTTGGCATGTCTTCTCCTACAAATAGGAGAAAAATTTTACCAGCACTGCCAGACTTATCTCCTTCTTGCTGTGAGACTTGAGTATGGTTATTGTTAAGTGTGAGTCAAAGAAGATGACCAAAATATCATGTCGCCACTGGCTTTATTGGCCACCAAGAAGACGCAAGAGGAGACATTTCTCAAAGATGGGTGAGAGACTCGTTTGGCGATCGTAGCCGCTGAGCTATTTGTGTAATGGAACATGGAAGGATATTATAGGATTTGTCGTTCATATTGAATAGATGAATTACCCAGAAGACTGTTCGTTGTCTTCAAACCCATCTCAGTGTAATTACTCTCTTAACATGGCCCATGTGCTGATTACAGGGTTGGAATTGGAATCCCAACTGGGACTTCTAGCGGTAGAGCTGGATGGCGATAGCGGAACAACTTTCGTTTGAATCGCCATGTACTCCATCGAGTCAGGACAGAAATGGGTTCGTGCTAATTTAAACAGGCCTAGTCCTGTATAGTGTCCTTGCTTGTCCACAACACAGATTTCTTTTCCACGTACAAGGGTTTGCACTGAGGAGATCATTTCTTCTGTGCTTTAATTCATCTGTATCAGGAGCAGATAGACACATATATGTAGATGGATATGTGATAGATCCCCATCATAAGAAAATTCGAATGTAATAGATTTTTATATATATAATCATGATTTTTAAAATAAAAATCTAGGTGTGATAGATCTTCATCATATGTTATCATGATTAAGCATTAATAAAATTTTATCTTGCATTCATTGTGCGTATCGTTGATGAGCGATTTTTATTGTTTTTACCTCGATAAAAATGTTCCTTGAAATGGACCGAGTATTGCGTGCACTAAGCCTCTTTTTTTATCCAAGTGGTGTGTGCATTTATGCACAGTTATACCAACTGACTGATACGCGTATTATTTTATGAGTATTATGACACCCTTTCTGAGAGGAGATCAAGTGTGCCTGTGGTAATTTTTAACCCAATACGCGGGATTCCAACCTTTATGCTTAGTGTTTTGAATTCCACTCTTTGCTTGGGAAACCAACGTTAGCCTCATTTCACTGAAGAGGTGCGTGAAACTCTGAACCATCATTCTTCTCTATATAAATAATAGAGTTGCTTGTTCGATTCTTTATTCTTCATGCTTCACAAGATGCCCCGAGCAGAGAATTAAGGAGGTTGATGGATTGACTACTCCTTCACCGGTTGAGATTAATCCTGGTAGAACTTCCACTATCCCTGTGATGTCCTCTACGAAGGAGGAGAAGGGATTGGTCCCCATACATCCGAGTAGAGCAAATAATTTATAGAATTCTGCTGGTCCTTCCTTGAATAAACTTAACTTGTCTTGGATTGATGTTAACAATACTCATACTCCTCTTCTTGACATGGAGGAACGGGAGGATCAGGCTAGAATAATAGCTACCCATCGAACATTTGCATATTCTGATGTCAGCATCCTTTGCACTCTTGCAATGTTTGTCAATAATTTAGAAGATTCTGACCCATCCTCTTCCTAAGTATTTGTATTGTCCCTTTTTTATTTTTCATTAATAAAGAAATTTTGTTTTACCTTAGTGATATTTTCAAATTGAGACCCATTAAGTATATATCTTCTCAGAGGTATTGTAGACATGGCAGAATAACTCTGTGGAAGAATTTGGTAGATTTATCACTCAAGGCATACTCATGCTGAGTACAAATGATAAATTTTACAGGATATAATACTATCAAAGGTGACATGGACGTAATAGCTCACTAGGGTGGTGGCCCATGCAGGTCTAGCTTCACAAGTATGTGATATCGTGGTAGTACGACAACTTAGTTGTACTACTGCGAGCCTGCAATAGGATATAGGATATAGGCTGAGATACTCAATCACATCTAGAAAAATTATTTTGATTCAACTATTCTCCTTTGACATTGATACTTGATCCCTTAAACTGTCCTTTCCTTGATATCTTACATCTTGTGCCATATTGATTCTTTCTTTCGCTTTGTCTCAGGATACCGCCTAAGACTAGATCACAGCAGGGGAGAGCAGTTTCTGAGAGGTCTGCGACATCCCGAGGGCCTGCACCAGTCACTTCTCCGGTGATTGGAGTGTCAGCTGCTTTCGGAGGTCCACCACCTACTCAGAGGACTGTGCCAGCTGTATCTGAGGGGCTTCCACCTCCACCTCCTGTGCCAGCAGAGGCGTCACAGATGTTTACTCTGTTTCGTGAGATGCTCGAGGCACAGAGGGCCTAGTCAGAGGCACATCAGAGACAGACCGACGTTCTACGGTAGGGCATCGAGAGTGCTCATCAGCTTGCTCGTGCTGTAGTTGAGAGAGGAGTTCTGATCCAGCAATAGGTTGTTCCTCAAGTTGCTCAGCTTCGGCCAGGCAACATTCAGGACTTCAAGAAACTGGAGCCTAGAGTTTTCAAGGGGACGGAGGGCATCGTCTATGCTGATGATTGGCTCGAGGACATTGAGCGTCTTATGAGGGTGTCCCGTCTTTCTGAAGATCTGAAGGTTGAGGCGGTAGGACTTCAACTGTTCGACGTCGCTCGCACTTGGTTCAGGAATGAGCCGGTTCTAGTTGACGTAGGACAATCTTGGGAGGTATTCAAGGACCTTTTCAAGAAGAAGTTTTTCGCCCGGATAGATAGGCTTGACTTGGGGAGACAATTTGAGAGTCTCATTCAGGGGAGCATGTCTGTGGAGGAATACGCTGTAGAGTTCGGCAGGTTGAGCCGATTTGCAGAGTATCTGGTGAGAGAGCCGGAGGTTCGAGCTATTCGTTTCCGTGAGGGTCTAAACTGGGAAGTGAAGATTCTTATTCCGTCTTTTTATGAGACATACTCGGAGATACTTGCGGAGGCATGCAAGGTTGAGCGGAATCTGGGTTTGAAGACCAAGAGAGACCGTGATTCTTTTCTGGGGGCCAACGGCAGTGCAGTATCTGCCAAACGTCCTCATTTTCAATCCAGACCTTTCCAGCAGCCACAACAGAACCAGACTCCAGCTAGAGCGCCTTTTCACCAGGCACCTCAGCAGCAGAGACAGTTACAGCAAGCTCCATGCAACTTCTGCAAGAAGCCCGGCCACATCTGGGAAGTTTGCAGGAGAAGGCTAGGAGTTTGTTTGTATTGTGGTACTGAAGGGCATCAATCGAGGGAGTGTCCACGTCGTGCAGTTCAGGGAGCAGTTCCAGCTCCGAGGGCACAGACGAGACCACCTGCAGCACAGCCGAGGGGACCGCTTCTGACACAGCAGCAGCATTTTGTCCAGCATCAACAGCAGGGAGGTGCTCGGCAGGGACGAGCGTTTGCTATGACAGTCGAAGAGGAGGAACCCACCGGAGATGTCATCGCAGGTTCTATTCTTCTTGATTCCATTCTAGCTTTAGCTTTGTTTGATAGTGGTGCTTCCCATAGTTTTGTATCTGTTTCTTTTGCTCTAAAGCATGGTTTGGTAGCTGAGTCTTTGCTTAGGACTTGCAAGATCATGACCGGGGGAGGCATTATCCTGGTTAATGATATTTGCAAGGATCGGAGAGTTACTCTGGGAGGCCGGGAGTTGAGTGCGTGTCTACTTGTAATGCCACTTCCGAGCTACGATATTGTACTCGGGATGGATTGGTTGAGTAGGCACCGTGCTAGCATAGATTGTAGAGGAGGTAGAGTTTTGTTTGGTCCGCCAGGGGAGCCAGAGTTCGAGTTTGCTAGAGGAGCTGCAGAGCAAGGCGAAGGCATTATTTGTGGAGCTATGGTGGAAGACAAGGAGTTGCCACATTCGTTGATAGCAGAATTCTTGGATGTGTTTCCTGAGGAATTGCCAGAATTGCCGCCAGATCGAGATGTTGAGTTTTCTATAGACTTGGTGCCAGGTGCAGAACTAATTTCGCAGCATGTCTATAGAGTAAACAACAGCGAGCTGGTCGAGTTGAAGAAGCAGGTGGACGAATTGCAGGATAAGGGGTTTATCAGATCGAGTTCTTCACCTTGGGGAGCCCCGGTATTGTTTGTACCGAAGAAGGATGGATTGGTGCGCATGTGCATTGATTACAGGGCTTTGAATAATCTCACTATCAAGAATAAGTATCCTTTGCCACGGATTGATGATCTGTTTGATCAGTTGAGTGGAGCGAAGGTGTTTTCTAAGATAGATTTGAGATCAGGCTACCATCAGGTGAAGGTGAAACCGGAGGACATACCGAAGACTGCTTTTAGAACTCGGTATGGTCAGTACGAATTTATGGTGATGCCATTTGGTTTGACTAATGCACCGGCGGTATTTATGAACTTGATGAACAAGGTGTTCCACCAGTACCTTGACAGGTTCGTGGTGGTGTTCATCGACGACAAACTCATATACTCGAGGACACCGGAGGAGCATGAGGAGCATTTGAGGATTGTGTTGGATGTGCTGAGGAAGGAAAAGTTGTATGGAAAGTTGTCCAAGTGTGAGTTTTTCTTGGACAAGGTGGAATTCTTGGGGCATGTTGTGACTGGTGATGGTATTTCAGTGGATCCGAAGAAGATTTCAGCAGTAGAATCTTGGAAGACTCTGAGTTCGGTAGCAGAGATCAGGAGTTTCTTGGGATTGGCAGGCTACTAGAGGAAGTTTGTGCAAGATTTTTCGAGGATTGCCGAGCCGATGACCAGACTCACAAGGAAGGATGTGGAGTTTGTTTGGACGGAGGATTGCCAGGTTACTTTTGAGGAGTTGAAGAAGAGGTTGACGTCTGCTCCTATTTTGACGTTGCCATCAGGGTCCGGAGGTTTCACTATTTATAGTGATGCATCGGGGAAGGGTTTAGGTTGTGTTCTCCAGCAGCATGGGAAAGTAATTGCCTATGCATCCAGGCAATTGCGTCCTCATGAAAAGAACTATCCTACCCATGATTTGGAGTTGGCAGCAGTCATTTTTGCCCTGAAGTTGTGGAAACATTATTTGTACGGAGAGCGTGTGGAGATCTTCACAGACCACAAAAGCTTGAAGTACGTTTTCACGCAGAAGGAGTTGAACATGAGGCAGCGTCGATGGTTGGAACTGATGAAGGATTTTGATATCTCTTTGCAATATCATCCTGGGAAAGCCAATGTAGTTGCCGATGCTTTGAGCAGGTATCCGGTAGCTATGTTCTTGACACAGGATCGATATTTGTTGGAGGACTTAGAGAGCTTGGGCATTGAGGTGATTGTTCCAGGGTGTGCTATGCAGATGTGGGGATTACAGATACACTCAGATTTGATGGACAGGATCAAGGCAGCACAGTATGATAATGTATCTCTAAGGAGTATCAGAGCTCAGGTGAGAGCGGGATTAGAGGATGATTTCACTATTGCAGAGGATGGATCTTTGAGGCATGGAGTTAGGTTGTGTGTGCCTAGTGGGGAGTTGCGAGAAGAGGTGTTGCAGGAAGCGCATCGCTCTCAGTATTCCATGCATCCAGGTGCTAACAAGATGTATCGGGATATGCGAGAGAGTGTGTGGTGGTATGGCATGAAGAGGGAAGTGGCACAGTTTGTATCCAGATGCTTAGTGTGCCAACAGGTGAAAGCCGAGAGGCAGAGGCCAGAAGGTTTACTTCAGCCATTACCCATTCCAGAGTGGAAGTGGGAACACATTACTATGGATTTTGTGTCCCGACTTCCACGATCTCCAGGAGGGAAATACGCGATTTGGGTCATTGTTGATAGGTTGACCAAGTCGGCCCACTTTTTGCCTTTCAAGGTGGGTTTGTCTACGGAGAAGCTGGCAGAGATGTATGTGAGGCAGATCGTTAGGATACATGGAGTTCCCGTCAGCATAGTCTCAGATCGAGATAGTCGTTTCACTTCTCATTTCTGGAGGAGTTTGCAGGAGAGTTTGGGCACTCAGCTCAAGTTCAGTACTGCATATCATCCCCAGACAGATGGGCAGTCAGAGAGGACTATCCAGACTCTCGAGGATATGTTGCGTACTTGTGTACTAGATTTCGGGGGTTCTTGGGAGGACCATCTCCATTTGGTAGAGTTTGCTTACAACAACAGTTACCAGGCCAGTATAGAGATGTCACCTTTTGAAGCTCTATATGGTCGGAGGTGTCGTACTCCTTTGTCTTGGGACGATGTTGGAGAGAGAGTTTTGCTTGGGCCAGAGATGGTTGTGGATGCAGCGGAGAAGGTTCAGTTGATCAGAGACAGACTTCGAGTGGCGCAGGACAGACAACGGCATTGGGCCGATAGCCATCGGAGACCTTTGGAGTTTGAGGTATAGTTTAGATTTTTGTTTGTGCTTGTTCTTGTTTGTTATAGATTAAGTTCTTAAGATGTTGTTTTGTTATAGGTGGGTAGTTTGGTGTTTCTGAGAATTTCTCCGACACGAGGCACGATTCGTTTCGGTGGAGACGGAAAGCTTAGTCCGCGATTCATCGGACCTTTCACTATTATAGAGAGGGTCGGTACAGTTGCTTATAGACTAGACTTGCCACCTGCATTGGAGAGAGTGCACAACGTGTTTCATGTGTCACAGTTGAGACGATACGTGGCAGATCCTAGTCATGTATTGGATCACTCAGAGATAGAGGTAGGCCCTACTCTTAGCTATCCAGAGCAGCCAGTTGAGATTCTGGATCGGAGAGAGAAGGTGCTAAGGAACCAGACTATTCCTTTGGTACGCGTCGCATGGAGGCATCACTCTCCGGGGGAGTCTACCTGGGAGAGAGAGGATGAAATGCGAGAGCGTTATCCATATTTGTTTGAACCTTGAGGTATGTTATTTTCTAGTTATGTTCTGTTCATTGTTATGTTCTTTCGTAGTTAGTTGTGATTCTTTAGTTCTGTTCTGTGATTTTCTGGGGGTAGTTTTCATCTTTGAATTTTGAGGACGAAATTATATTAAGGAGGGTAGACTTGTCACTACCACATTTTTAGGAAAGGGTATTTTTAGTCTTTTCCTATTTAATTAAATATTGTGCATGGTAAATAATTATTTGTTGTATTATTTAATTGTTGTTAGATATTATTTAAATTATTTTGGACTTATATTAGTGGACCCAAATAGTTTAGTTTGGACCCATGGACAAACATGAATTAAATAGTTAGACTTGGCCCATTTAGAAAGCCCATAGTTAAGGAGATGGATTAAATTAATTAAATGATTAGACTAGAAGCTTCCTTCCTTAATTATTTCTTCATGAGAGGCCCCAAGGGGTACATTGGACATTTTATAATTGCTTGGGGAGGGGGACATGGCCGGCCTATTAAAAGAGGGGGGAAATTTCTCTCTCCTCTCATTTTCATTCCAAATCTAGATCTAGAATTTCCCACTACCAAATTCCCTCCATTTCCATTCCAATTCCCTACCAAATTCATTCCAAATTCTTCCCAATTCACCATTAGAAAGTTGAGAAGCAAGGATCTAGAAGGAGGAAGCAAGGATCTACAAAGAGGAGCAAGGATCTACAATTTGGAAGCAAGTTCATTTCAATTGGAGGTTTCATTGGGAATTCATCTCCCAATAGGTATAATTCAGTTTTTTCCATTAAAATAGCTTCTAAATCTGAGATTTAATCATGTAAAATCAACCTATATGTTTGTACTACCCATAGGACTTTGTTTTGTGTTCATAGGAGACCCATGGAGAAAGTTATGGTGCTTTTGTGTCAATTTTGTTGGAATTCCGAATTTACATTTTGTTGTGTATGTCAATTGATCCTATAGATCAATTGGGCATGTGCTTATGTGTTTGGGGCTAGTGTCGTGTCTATAATTTGGGTACTTGTGGTTCGTATCCCAACTATTTGGTGATACGTGTCATTTGGGGGTTTTCCTCCGACACGGGGCTTTGAACATGTCGTATTTTGACACGGACACATAGATCTACTTTTGATACTTTGATTTATTCATAAATATTATTTGTGACTTGTTTGTGTCCTTCGGGGTGCATTTGGTTGTGTGTTGGACTCGTGTCGCATGCGTATCCTAGATCTAGTGGGATATGGTGTGGTACTCTCCAATTGTGTAAATTTTTGCATAGATCTAATTATGTATGGTTTAAATCCTTCAATTAAAATTAGTAAATATATATAGATATTGCTTTATATATTTGTGTTTTATATATATATATTTATATATATATATATATTTTACTTTTGGTAACAGTGAGTTTAATGACAGTGAAACTGTCATTATTCGGCCGGATACAGCAGTCGCTGTACAGTGGCCAGCATTAAATGACAGATCTGTCATTAATGCTGCGGGCAGTTTGAGCGGCAACCTTTCAGCGACATTTTTGTGACAGTTTGAAACTGTCAGCAAACTGTGACAGCAGCGGTTTGTATATGGAGTTTCTGCGACGGATTTTTCAGTGACAGTCAAGACTGTCACTATTAAACCTGTTTTATTTTATCTTGTTTTGTTCACTGTTTTTAGTGACGCTTTGACAGTTTAAATTTATATTTTATATATTATTATTGTATATATATATTTGTATATATATATGTGTTTTGTGAGGTATAATATTAGTAATAATATATTATGTTATTTGTATAAATATTGGTTTGTATATATATTATTTTAGGGTATATATTATTTGTATTATTAGTATTCTTTGTGTGGGTATCATTTAGGATCTAATTTTGATTTCCTAAATTGTTGTATTTTATTTCTATATTATTTATATAGATGTCTTGTGAGGTTGACCTTGGTTTGACCATGTTTGACTTTAGAGTTGACCATAGTTGACTTTTGGCTTAGAATTGACTTATTGACCTAGAAGTTGACTAGTTTGACTTGTTCTCTTTCCGGGACCTTGTATTAATGTGGTATTCCATATCTAGGTCTTCGAGGCACCGAGTCAGAAATTTGTGAGACTGTTCATTGGACTTCAGGCGAGTACATTCTCTGATAGTTTCTCATTTATGATATCCTCTATGTTCGTTGTATCTAGTGTAGATATACATGTTTCTCTTGACACTATGGTTACACAGATTGGTATATTCGGATCTCGTCATGAGATGTTATTCCTTGGTATATGGTGTATATGGTGCAAGTATTATTTTATTGGTTATCTTGTACATGTACAGACACCGATTTTCGGGAGGAGTCGCTCTCTTCTTGGGGAATCTAGTGCCATAGCATACCGTGGTTGGATCTATTATACCAGTCGGGGGTGGGGAGTATTAGTGTAAATATGTGATCAAATCCCTATTGAATAAAGTATTGGTAAGCGAATAGTGTTGATCATGCACCGCACATATGATTAGCCAGGCCGCATTGCATCTTACCCAAGTCGATCACATGTTAAGCTAGTACTCACACACTTAGTCATTAGTATTCTTATTTCATTGGCATATTGTTTCCTATTGTATTTATTTCCAGTATTTCCTTATTGTACATATATCTCTCCTGTCTATTGTGCATCTTGTTTATCCATAGCTATTTACTGTTACATAGTTTTTATCATTGTTTGAGAACTGCTGTTAGGGTTATACTCTGCTCCTTTCCTGACTGGATATATTTTTTCAGATGACACTGAGGAGTACCCTACCTATTATGGACCCCAGGATGTTGTGGGTTTAGATTCTGAGACCCTGGCTCAAGAGGGACTTATTCCAATTGAGACAGATGACCCTGGAGTTGTAGCTTTGTAGCTTTGTAGTATTCTTTTGTACTGGATTTGTCTCCAGCTTATTTCTGTACTTCTTCTGACTCATTGATGTATTATTTTAGACTCATGAGTTGTATTGTGACTATTCTATTCTTATCTGATTCGTGTTCATTCTATCTTAGTTCTGTGATTGAGTATTCTATCTTTATTGGTGGTTCATTATATTGTTAGATAGATTTTCTAGACAGCGTTCTACCGCCGATTCTGCGGCGTAGGCTGGGCGTTGTTTCCGACTAGTACCCTTACACCGGGTGCGGGTCGTGACAACTAGTTTACTCCACTGGGGAAGAGAAGAAAGAGTAGTTCAAAGGGGGAACTATTGTCTTCTCTTTAGGGGATAATAAGTGGAATATGATTCAGAGGTAATATGGACATGAATTACATTACACTTATTGACTGGTGAGTAAATATGTGAGATTATTCCCAACCCAACTGGGGATCAGGAATAAGATATCCTTAAAACAACTAGGCTTTAAGAATAAAAAATTTTGTTGGAGAGAATCGCTTAGATGATCACAATAAGAGTGTTCCGTTGGATTTGAGTATTGTCCTACTAGGAACTTTGAGGACCCATTACCCTTTTCTTATTCAAGAATGAATATAGGTAATAGTTCGAGAGGCCGTGTAGGCTACGAGTTGATGGGGATTAAAGTTGTATTTGCTATATATATATATATTATTTTAATCTGCTAGAGATAGAGAGAAATATGTCATGCTTAGACATAATACTTCTTGAGAAATTTGTCGTTTATAGGCATCATTATCAAATTTCCATTAGATTTAGCGAGCCTGTAGGCTCCGTTAGATAATAGTGTCTCCACCATATAAGGACCTTCCCATTTAGCTTAGAATTTGCCTTTGCTCTTATGAGTTGTGATCATAGGTCTCCTTATTGAAAGGACTAATTCACCAACCTGGAATATTCTTTCCTTGACTTTTTGATTAAAATCTCTAAAAATACATTCTTTGTATAGCTCAATACTCTATTAAACGTGGAGGTTCTTTTCATCCAATGCATATAATTCTTGCTGGCGCAATCGATCATTATTCTCCACTGTTATCTCATTAGCAATATCTATTCTAAGAGAAGGTATATGGATTTTAAGCGAAAAAGCTTCTTCACATCTTTAGACCAAATAGAATGGTATACAACCAGTTGGAGTTTTAACTGTTGTATGATAAGCCCATAAATACTCTCCGAGTTTCTCATTCCGGTCGCATTTGTTAGATGGAACAATTTTTTAAGGATTTTGATTATGATCATGTTGAAGGCTTCCGCTAAGCCATTGGCTGCTGGATTGTAGGTTGTAAATGCCATATTCTGGATTTAATTCTTTTCACAAAACCGATAAAATGCTTGACTGGCAAATTGTAGCCCATTATCATGTATTATCCTCTGGGGAACACCAAAATGATAGATAATATGGTATTTGATAAAGTTAATTATGTTGGAAGTTTTAACTTCGATGAACATAACTGCTTCTGCCCATTTGGAGAAGTAATCGGTTATTGCAAGTATAAACCAATGTCCTCTATAAGAAGATGGGTTGATCGGACCAACAATACCCATTCCAGAATCTTCAAAAGGCCAGAAGGCGTCTTTAGGGTGGAAGAACTCTGTTGGTTGGTGGATAAAATCAGCATGGATTTGGCATGACTTGCATTTACGAGCGTAATCTACAAGAACTGTCATCATGGTGGGCCAATAATAATCCATTGGACTTAGACGGCCTTATAACTTAGGACTTGCCTGATGTGCTCCACAAATTCTATCATGAGCTTCACAGAGTGATTGTCTAACTTCAGGATTGGAAAGACAACGTAGTAGTAATCCCTCATAAGAACGACAATATAATATTTTGGATGAGGCATCATAATAAAATTGTAGTGAACGTCTTTTAATAGAAGTGGCTTCTTTCAGATTTTTTGGAAGAATTCCATAAGCAACGTAGTCTATAAAATGGTCTATCCAATCTTTATCCATGGAAGTTGACTTTATGACATAATTTTGTTCAACGTGCAAGTTGTTTTTTATACAGAATAATTCTCGTCCTGTTAGAATAATTAAGTTTTGTCTCTTTAGGAGAACAGCCAATGATGCTGCTAAGCCGGCCAAAGCATCTACTTTCATATTCTGTAACCGAGGCACTTGTTCGATGAAGAATATTTTGAAAGTAAAAGCTAGTTCAATTGTTGCTTGATGATAAGGGATGAGATCTTTATGTCGAACCTCTAGTAGCATGTCATCTTGCTTGAAGGTGATTGTAGAAATTTTCTCGATCACTTTGTGGCATTGAGGACACACTAATGGCTCTTTATTAGGAGTCTTGAGTTGAGCTAAGCATGAGTCTGCATGTATCAGACCTTTGCTCAAAGATTTATGAGTCTTCTTCGACAAACGATGTAACTCAAATATGAAAAGTTGGGCCGGGGTATTGGCCAGTTGTGCCGATATGTCAACATTTTAGGGGTTTTAAAGTCCTTGGGGTACATTTTTCTTTAGGGATTTATCAAAGCGTACTTCCTTTTGCTTCTATTTTTTGTCGTAGTAGGCTTCGAAGGACCAGGTTCGGTTGTTACCGGAGCAACATGAGTTGGCAAAGTAGAAAGAGTGTCAGGAACATCTTTCGAGACAGATTAGTAAGTTTTATTATAATCTATGCCAGACTTGGTACCATTCATGGCTTCTTCTTCAGGCATCGGAGAAAGAAGAACCATGTTACAAGACTTGAGTTTTTTTATCATGCCTCTTCTTGGAGCGAGTTTGTGGGCTAGTCTTATCGTAACCCAATCCACTACGGAATTATTGGACTGTCCTTCGAGTTGTAGAGGAATACATTATCCCGTGCCAAAGTTTAAACCTTCAGCTTTCTGGAAGTCATATCCCATATTTTGTATCAAACGTACAGATTGTTGGCTGTATTTATAAAATTGGGGATGATTCTCCTCAAGCACCTGAGTTTAGGTAGATTCTTTAATTATTGTAGAAGGAGGAGCAGGAATTTATGTAGGAAAACCTTCATAAGTAATAAAGATTTATTGTTCCCTATATAGTGAAACACTGCCAATCATGGACTATTGTTAGTGTGTCAAGCGAAGCTTGCGAGTAGAGCTTGGTGGGGTAATATTCATATTTTGAAATCTGATCTTGAGAGATACGTCTTCTTGATGTTGATCTTGATCTCTGTCCGAGTGATGATCTGAAGAAATCATATTGCATGATTTATACTTCTTACCTTTCTTGAATTTTGAATTGGAAGATGCTACTCCTTGGTCCCAATTGGGCAGCCAGTCGGGATGAATCCACATAATCTTGCCATAATCTGTGGTAAGAGGCACCAACCCCTCTGTTTGACTTCGAGAATGCGGAAGATTTACCACTTCTATCTTAGTTTGAGGTATTTGGGGTTTCTTGTGGTAGAAAATCGTCGAATTGAAGAGACACCATATTAGTGGTGAACGTATTCTCCTCATTGTGAAGGGTGATAACTTTTGCATCTATCAACTATTGTATTTTACTTTTGAAGAAATAACAAGCCTTGGTAGAATAATGTACATACCAATGGTATAAGCAATACTTTGGGTCATCTGTTTTACCAGCCTCATTTGGTCGCTTGATATCAAGCAACTGCAACTTGTTGCATTTATCAAACATTCAAAAATTCTGTGGATATCGCTCTCATCAAAAAAATATTCTTCCTTAGGCCTGGGAGATTCTGGAGGATTTTGTGCTAGAGGAGAGGTAGGTGGCTTTGACATGTTTATTGCTAAGGCCTTATTTTCTTTGCTGTTGCGATTATTCGCACTGTTAGAGAGACGCTTTTCTTCCGTATTAGTCATTTGTAACCCCAAATTACCTGCCACCTTGGTATTACCTTCAGCAACTTCAACACTGATGATGAACGTCGTCCATTCTTGAAATTGAGTCAGACCCGTCCAGAGCCCTATTATAGGCAGTAGGCTCTTCTTGCAAGCATCAATGAATGCGGAGTTTGGAATAAGGGAGGAAACTTTCGAGTTGCTTGCCTGAAATGCTCTATGAATTCATGAGCAGATTCCTTCTCCTTTTGTTTGATAACGATGAGTGAATACATTATCATATCCATGCTTCCCCCGTAGAATCATGAGAGAAAAATATACTCCATGTCATCAAACGAGGATATGCACTTATCAGGTAAACTGTAATACCAATCGTAGGCTATGCCGGCCAAGCATCCTACAAATAATCCGGTAAGAAGAGCATCTTCTTTCAGCAGATGAACTATTATCATATTGAAGTAATAAATATATTGTCTCGGTGATGTCCTCCTGCCTTCAAACAAGACTATCGATTAGGGCTTATATTTAGGAGAAAATGGAACGTTATCCCAATAAAGAGGATAAGGCTATTTCATTCCCAGCTTGCGTAGTTGGTCTTTGTTCTTTAAAATATCGAACTATGCACGCAACTCCCGGTTAGCTTTGAAAGGATCTTCTGGTAGGAGTGCTGCAACTGACTGATAAGATCATCGTTGAACATGTATTATCACCAGTTGAGGTCTACTCCCAATATTATGAGGATTAAGAGTTGGCACCGCTAACTCTTGGTTTATGACTAATTCTGGATTTGTGTTATCTTTCATAGGTATTTTTCCACGAGTAGGCTGTGCATGTATAAATGAAACCACTTGGACAGGTACTGGTGTAGCAAAAAATTGGGATGTATCATTTGATGCAATTTTCTATCATAGTGTGCATGTCTCTGAGAGCGACCTCTAATGAGTTAAGACGTTGTTCGGTGGCATCTGGTGGAGAAATGTCTTTTCATCACCGACGGTGTAAAAGCTAACATCCATGTGTACAACAGAGGGATTAGTAGAAAGATCCATATAGTTAGAGTCTATACTGTCAATTTCAGAATCAGGAGAATTGATATCCCCATCCTCGGATTCTGAGGAATGGGGATTACCGTGAAGAACGAGCTCCCGTCTTCGAGAACGAGTATTTTGGTATACTCCTTCAAAGGAGTCGACGTGTAACTACAACTTTTCCAAAGAAGGGTATATTTGTAATTTTGCATATGGTCAAATTTTTATATATTATTATATATTAGTGATTGCCTAGAATTATATGTGTGGTTAGTGGTTAGTGGTTAGCCTATTTGTTAGATTAGTGCTAGTGAACCTAAGAGGATCCAACTAGACTTGACATGACCATTGGTTTAATTAATTTATTAGTTTGGTTGACTCATTAATTAGGGAGAATGAATTAGTAATCCTTTTCTAATTAGATTAGAACATTCCTTTAGTTAAACCCTCTTTATTAAATTTCTTCACGACAAATTAGAAAGGGCAAACTTGTAAATAAGTCAAACCCATCATGACAAAACCCTTTCCTCAAGCCTTCTTTATTCTATTTTATTTTATTTCTCCAGCACCTATTCTTCTTCCCCACTTCATCTTTTCCATCTCCTCAAGAAGGGAGAAACCCTAATTTCTAATCTATTCAAATTCCGAATTTTGCCATTACCACACTATTCCACCTTTCAAACTTCTTTATATGGAGAGCTAGTGCTTGGAGCTCAATGAGGAAGCCAAGGAGAATAATTAACAAGAGGATTCGAGTCATTTCTTCTTCCATTCTTTCCCAAATTCATGGAGATTCATTGGGATCCAACTCCCAAAAGGTAAATCCTATTTTCTCCTAATTTTCATAATAGGAACCTATATGGAGCCAATTAGAACCCTCTCGTAGGTGGGAATGACCTTCTAATGGTAGATCTTGGTGTTAGAGGACTTTAATCTAATAGATCTAGGCTTTTGAATTTTGTATTGGTGATTTTTAGGGTTCACTTGGTAGAACTATGAATTTTGACCATTAAGTGTTCGATGTATTGTTTAGTATAGGTGTGAGCCTTATTAGAGTGATAAATATATACTTATATGTGTAAATATTTATATATATATATACACTGTGTGTGCTCATGTGAAGGGGAGATTGCAAGAAAGTGTAAGTGCTGGTGTGTGCATGCAGTGTGTTGTGTTATAGTCTCTGTGTGTGTGTATATGAAGACAATAAGAAGTATAAGTGTGTCTGTATGTAGAGATCAAGTGTCAGAGGTGCTAGATGGGTATCAGTAAGGAGATCGAGTGTGTGCACTGTGCAAGAGTGTGAGGTAGTGTGCATGCTTGTGTGTGTGCACAAGGGTGGGTGCACAAGGTGCTGAGCACAATGTGGTATCCCTACATCAGTGCATTGGGCTTGGAGTGTTGCATGGTTGATGGAGTTGAGTTATATGAGTGAGTATGTGGAGAAGGCCAATTTTTTCTAGAGTTGTGTAGGGGTTGGACCATGCTCGAGTGCATGACAGTTTGGTTGGGGAGTGCAAGGTTGTATTAGAGTTTTGATGTTGGTGTTAACTTGGGACACTTGATATCAGTATCTTAGTATCAGTAGCTGTAATATTGTGGGGGGAGGGTCGAGCATTATATTTCAGCATCAGTATTATTTGCTACTCGAGGCAGTATTCATGGGATTGCAGTAAACTGGAGGGTAAAATACTTGTGTTGGATGGTTGTGACAGTGTGTTGATGAAGGTGTGTTTCGTGGGATGCATAGGCTCGGGTTTGCACTGTTTGTGCAGGAAAGTAGTAAATGGAGATTCAAGTACCAGTGTAGTAGGCTCGGGTTCAGAGATTTGTTACTTGATGTGTGTGTGTGTGTGTGTGTGTGTGTGTGTGTGTGTATGTGTGTGTGTGTGTGTGGATGAGGGATTTGTAGTATCACAGTAGGAGGAATGGGTATCAAGGTGAGGGGTGATGATGGCTGATTGGTGTTGGTGTGGGCTTGGTATGCACTGATACTAGGATCAATATAGAACTGAAATAATGGGGCTTGGGTATTAGCAGCAACTTTACTTGAAGCGGTCTGCACTACTAGTGTTGGGTGATGTGGGATATGGAGGATTGCCAATATAGATGAGGTAATTATAGGGTACATCAGTGAACAAGTCCATGGTATCAATAGTGGATTAGAGGGGCTCGGGTAGGAGTAATGTTAAGACCTTGGGGTAATTAGGTTAATAGCAACAAATAATAGCATTAACAGTAGAAGCAATATTAGACTGGGACTTGATCTCAGTTAAGACCAGCGTGGTTGCCGCCATTTGGAACACTTCAGTAGTCCAACTTTAGTTGCACACATTAGGATTAAGTAGGGGAAATATCTAGACCTGTGAATTGGGTTATATGGGTGGCAGCGTTGAGGATGTTAGTTAAGGTCTAACACTGATATATATAAAGGACATTAGTTGTAGATTTGACACCACTGATATACTGTGATGTATCATTCAGTTAATGGGGGGCGAGCTTGTAACAGTAGGTAGTGTATTAGAGCATCAAATGTCACTGAGTATAGAACCAATGTTAAGAATACTAGTACACCTAGTGTTTATATATGGATCATGTGCATTAGAACATTACAAGTAGTCCAGTACCATGTACAGCTAGTGTAGATAGATGAGGGTGATAACTTAGTGCAACCTGGTAAGTTTATGTGGCAGTGAGGTTCCTAAAATACTTGTCAGTATTGTGCACATCAATATGTAGTAGTACTGAACACTAGTGAGGGAGATAGAAGGGTATCGGTTCACTATGGGCACTGATTAGAGGAAGCAATAAAATTTATCCAGCAACAGCAGCTGTGAACTGGGTTTGGACTCATGGGTAGTATATGAGTATGTTAGTGTATTACTTAGTAATGCAAGTTAAGTAGATGTCAGTTATAATAGAGTATCAGTTAGTTGTAGTAGATCTTATTTAATAAATTTTTATGGCCTGAATTAAGGTATAATTTGATAACATATTTTAAGGAGTTCACCGTCTGCCTTGGTTATGGAGCCTAGAGTTTATCGTAGTCATACTAGCTGGCATGGCAAAGACATTGAGCCTAATTTTGGATATACTTTTCTTGGTTATAGAATTTAGATTTTTTGCAGCCAAGCTAGCGACATGGCAAAAAATTTGGATACCATGATTCTAGAGTTGTGTACCTTTGATATAGACTCTATCGTTCATCGCAGTTATGCTTACTGGCATGGCGAGGATCCTGAGTAACATGATTTTGGATAGACGTGTATGATTTACAGATTGTACCTTAAGTTGGTTTATAAGATATCGTCTTTATCATTCTACTCCTATTATTTTAGGATTCTGTTCCATCACCCTTATTAGCTCAAGAATAGAGATACATTCAGTTCCTTTAGTCCAGTTCCTTACAGAGCTTTATTTTATTAGTTCTTGAGGTTCCTTGGATAGTATAATAATTGGTGACTTGCAATTGGGATTATGTCCTCGAGTATTAATGATAATTGTTTAGAGTATAGTTTGTGAGTCTGTAGGTGGTTCTCGATTGAGCATATGAGCTATAGGTATCAGTCCAGAGATAACTCATAGTACAGTACCCTTGTAGTAGTAGTTCTATTATAGGTGTCAGTATAGTTAGAATTGGTACCAATGGTAGAAAAGAGAGTAAAATATCAGTTGTTATTCCAGGAGTTGGTATCAGTGTCAACATGCTTGTTTAGATGGATATTGAGTAAGCTAAATAGCAATGGAGTATCGTAAAATTGTTTGAGCCTTACTATTCTATTGGTGCTTGTGTCACGCCCCAGTCCCAAAATACGTAGGACCAGGATTACGTGACACGCCAGCTACGCATTCGACCAGACTCTGGTCTGACTCGAATACGTATAAGCTGTAATATAAAGGGCACTATCTAGATATTCCATAAATGTAAACCTCTATGTCTCAATCCACAATGTAAATCAGTATACAAGAAAGAGCTATATGTGCTAGAGTCGGCCGCCCAATAACACACTAACTCGAATAGACTCGAGAAGAAGTATGAGTCTATAAAAACTAGGCTACAACAACAGATAAAATAAACAATGTAAAATAACCATAATGCCGGTAGATATAATGTGAGTACCTGGTACCACGCACGCAAGACATGCAACTCCAACAATAACTCCAAATGCTCCGTAATCATCTATGCTGCAAAACTGGCAGGGAACCAGGTCCTCAGAGGGACGTAACAAGGTGAATACAACATGCCAAGTAAACAGAAAGTACAAATGCAACAACAGGGTACTCTATCATAACCAAACAAGTGTGACACAGTTTAAAGACAACGTTCAACGCGTGGGCTTTCTAAAATAAAACCGTAGCTCCGAACACAGAGACACACGGGTTGTACCGTAGCTCCGAGAATAAAGACACACGGGTGATACCACTACACTATAATACATGATCACTACATATACATATATAAGCGCGTGCAGAGTAGCCCAAACGTCTAGTAACTGTCTTTCCCTTCCCAAGCGGCCAACGATGGTGCGCTGAACCTGAACCTCTATCTAACAGTCTCGACACACGAAAATAACTCAACAGACACGACCCTAAGGTCATCCCAGTCTCTGATCATGATGTCAGTATCAGGATACAGGAATCTGGCACGATCATAGTGTATGAGTATGTCCTGGGGTGTCGATAAACTCAGGTACACATATCGAGATGCTACGAATCATCCAACGATCTTCCTATGACGTTACGATGTACGTCTTCACCCGGTTGTGAATCGGACGCGAAGTACCGAACGTCAACATAAATACGTGCACAATGTACATAACGAAACAATAAATTTCTGTAACTGAAATACAGGGTGGCAAGGTACACTTGCCTGCGTTCGGCTGTTGATGCTGGGGATCCGGTACCCCGTCCAAGTCCTCAGGTCCCGCAGTACCTAGAGATGAGAAACAAACCAAAAATCAATAATCTATTCCTCGTCAAACAGTGATGCGACACACATCTATACATAAGCTCAGTCTCAGCTACGACTCACAAGTACAAGATGCTAAGGGGGTTGACCACAGTTGACTATTGGTACGATACGTCAAACATCTATTCATCAGTGCCACATCATCAAACCATCCTCAAAACACAATTAATTATTATTAAACCTTCATTTCATATCACTGTTACCAATCACGAAGTACTACTCTAATTTAATCCATTATTAATTTTCAGTCCCCAAATTATCGATCAATGGTTTTATACTCCTCACTAGTTCACAGTCAATCATGTGCTCCTCAGTGTTCCTCAATGCTCAAAATATCAGAATCTTAATTCTCAATAATTTATACTTCATTAATTGATTTAGCATTCTTTCCACCACGAATAGTATTCACAATATCTCATCAAAAATCAAATCCCAAGCCTCCCTGCAAATCATTTCAATTCATTTTAATTTGTAATCATAACCCTAACAAGGATCCAACTAAAATTGATATTCCAATGGAACTAATTATTCCTTTTGGTCCATTAATGTCTGCATTCTTTGTTTCTTCTGTCATATTGGCAGATGCATCATATCCTGTTAAGGTATACGGCTCATTAATTATCCTAAAACAAATATATAAAGTTTGTTATGGATGCCTGCTTCATTCTCTGTATTGAAATGAGTGAAAACAAATTCGAGACTGGCCCGCTGAGTTGCAACCATGGGTACGAGGATCATGAGGACAAAATGCCTAGGAAATTCCAGGCAGCAGCTAACTGTCCAAAAAAAAGGATAGCCATGTGATGGAAAGGCTATTTATGATGGCATGAATCAATAGAATTCCCCCCCATAAAAAGTGATAACCACAAACTTGGAAGCTTCATAACTTCGACCATTGTTTCCACCAGTGGCAAAAAGGATTATAACTTGAATTAGTTGAGCTAACAAAAAAAAATCAACACCGGTAGTCACATTTTACTCTGCTCTTCAAGGGTCAAGTGAAATCCTTTGAGCTTCAAATTGAACTAGTAAATTACCTGCCCAACAATGTTGAACTAGAGGCTCCGGCTGAGTCCTTGTTTGTAGCCGAGCTGCTGTGGCTGCGAATTTCCTAAATCGGTAGCGCCGTCTCCGAGCGGGAGATAAGGAGCTGTTGAATCCTCCTACTTCTGCGGCTGCTCCTGGGTTCTCTCTCCTAGATCTTCTTCATCATCACCTCCCATGGGCTTCTTCCCATCATTCGTATCGTCGGAAACTACGGCTATCGACGATGGTGGCGGCTTGGGAATATTGGTTTGTTCTTGTTGGCCTTCAGCTAAGAACATAGGGAGAGAGAGGTTGGGCCTTCGAGTGCAGAATAGAGAGATGGGAAGGGGGTTTTGATTGATCAGGTGCCTATTTCGGACAGCGGGCTGACGGCGGTGTTGATCGAGTGGGTGAGGTGGTGGAGGGAGGCTGCACGCGGAGGGTCGTCGGAGTTGAGCTGGGGTACGGGGTAAACAGCAGGCCAGACGGGGGGGCCGTTGTGGGTGAGGTCGGTTGCGGGTGCACCGCCGGACGGGTCGCGGGACAGTCCAGCCGGAGCGGGGAAGTAGTGTACAGCCGGGCGGGTACAGACCGGAGTGGGCTGAAGCTGGAGTCGGGCCGGAGTCGGCTGAAGCTGGAGTCGGGTGATCGGGTCCTTAGTGAGAAGAAGGGAGAAGAACTACAGGAAGAAGAAGGAGAAGAATGGAGAAAGGGGTTCTTTGCATAGGCAAATAAATGGGGGAGTGAGGAGAGAGAGAGAGAGGGTTTTCTTTTTAGTTTCCCTTGGGATTAGGGCCGGTTGGAGTTTGTGAGGGTGGGTGATGTGACGCTTTATAGGGGGTTGTGAAAGGATGGAGGGTGGAGATGTTGCCATTCAAAATAGAGGGCCAAGATTTCTCATGAGAAGAATTATTTCTTCATGAGAAAAGAAGGGGGGGTGAGTCTAATTCGGTCACCACACATGTAACCTCAATATTTGGTTTTGGCCAATGGGGTGAGGGCACCTAAAATTACTAAATTACAACTTAGCCCCTTAAATTCGAGAAATTGTACAGACACATAAAATGACGCTAAAATTGTGGAGAAAATTGAGGGTGATGGTTTGTATGGCGAGGGGGTGTTGCGGGTTTGGCACGGATTTAATTTTATGGCCAACGGGATTAATTAAGGATTAAAATAGGATTAGGCAAAGTTGGTATCCCCGATTTAAATAGAATTAAAGTGTCCCGTACTTTTAAATTAATTGGGGGTACTTGGGGTCAAAATCCGGAAATGACGCAAATGTCAAAAATGGTGGGGACTTGGAGTCAGTCTTGGACCCTTTAGTTGGTCCGGCTCAACGGGTTAAGTTGGTATCTCAAAATTTAGGGTAACGACACAAGTGTCAGACACAAAATTAAATATGGGTTACGATTTAGGGAAATTTGTGCAATTAATTTAGAGCACAACAAAAAACTGATTTTTAGTGACGGAAAAGTCCAGTGCCTAATTTGGCGGGTCAAGTCAGAAGTACAATAATCCGATGGAATTTACGGGCTGATATTGGGCTCCGAATAATTTAGCGATGATAGGGCGCGCCAAGGGTTTTAATTAAATGAATTAAATACCAGACAAACCTATCTCCACTCTAAACCTCAACATCTGCTGCTAAAACTAAAATTTTCCAAATCTAACCCTGACTATCTTCCGAATAAATCGAGGGAGTTTACATTCTTCCCAACTTAGAAAATTTTCGTCCCCGAAATTAAAAGTAAATCACGATAATATCTAAAAGAATTTTAAAACAACTAGTAATCAAATGTCGTACGTAAATTCGTACCTTGCTCCTCAAATAAGTACGGGAATCACTGCCGAATAGAATCCTCGTGCTCCCAAGTAGACTCGCCTGGTGAATGGTGTTTCTATGCCACTCTGACCAGTCGAATCGTTTGCCCTATCAAAGTCTTCTCGCTGCGATCGAGGATCTCAACTGGCTGCTCTACGTAAGACAGACTGGGCCCGACTATAATCTTCGAATGATCAAGCACGTAGCTAGGGTCTGTTACATATCTCCTCAACTGCGATACGTGAAATACGTCATGCACTCCCTCTAATGATAGAGGCAATACAAGACGGAAGCCACTTCGCCAACTCGTTCCAAGATGTCAAAAGGTCCGATGTACCTCGGACTCAGCTTGCCTCTGCCTTCTAATCTGATGGTACCACGAGTAGGCGATATCCTCAAAATATATGGTCACCCTCCTTGAACTCCAATAATCTGCGGTGCGCATCTGCCCAGTGTTTCTGTCTGCCCTGTGCTGCACGCAGGTGGCTCTGAATCTGCTTGACCTTCTCCACTATCTGTGTCACCAACTCTGGACCAAGTATCTGACGCTCTCCCACGTCACTCCAATAAACTGGCAACCTGCATTTCCTGCCGTACAGTACCTCATAAGGTGCCATCTGTATGCTGGCCTGGTAATTGTTATTGTAGGAGAATTCCACCAAGTGTAGGTGGTCCTCCCAAGATCCTCCAAAATCAATCATGCACGCTCTCAACATATCCTTTAATATCTGTATCGTGCGCTCTGACTGACCATCAGTCTGTAGATGATATGCAGTGCTGAACTTGAGGTGAGTTCCCAGGCTCTCCTGCATACTCCGCCAAAAATGTAACGTGAATCTGGAATCATGATCCGATACGATGCTGACAGGCACTCCATGTAATCGTACTATCTGCCTCTTATACATGTCAGCTAGTATCTCTGTGGATTGCCCAACTCTGAAAGGCAAGAAATGTGCAGACTTGGTGAGTCTGTCTACGACAACCCAAACTGTATCCTTCCCGCTTGGGCTTCATGGGAATCATGTGACGAAGTCCATGGTAATGTGTTCCCACTTCCACTCGGGAATGGGAAGCGGCTGCAATAGTCATGCAGTTCTCAGGTATTTTGCCTTGACTCGTTGACATACTAAGCATCTTGCTACGAATCTCGTAATCTCTTTTTTTATCCCATGTTACCAGAATTGTTGCTTCAAGTCATGGTACATCTTCGTACCCCAGAATGAATTGAATAAGTCGAGCTATGCGCCTCGATCATCAACTCCTGGCGTAGCGCGCCACTTGGAACGTATAGGCAATCTCCATACCTCAATGTTCCGTCTCCAAGAATCTTGAGTCCTGTTTGGCCTCTGTCCTTTCTCGCAATCGTCTAAATCTTGTATCTGTAGGCAAGGCTGCCTTGATCCTCTCAATCAATGTAGACTGAACCTCGAGACTGACCATCTGTCCATCCATGCCTGGCAATACAATCTCAATCCTGAGTTTCTGAAAATCCTCTAACAACTAGCAATGAGTCGTAAAAATAGGCCATAGGCTTCCTTCTCAAGGCATCTACTACTACATTCGCCTTGCCAGGGTAGTACTGCAACTCGATATCATAATCTGTCATCAACTCTAGCCAGTGCATCTATCTTATGTTAAGCTCTTTCTGGCCCTTAGAATACACCAAGATATCATCGATAATTACCACCAAGAACTTATCCAGGTACTGGTAGAAAATATTGTTCCTCAAACTCATAAATACTACTGGCACGTTGGTTAAAACAACATGACTAAAAACTCACAGTGTCCATACTTCGTCCGAAAAGCCGTCTTCGGAATGTCCTCTCTCCGTACCTTGATCTGGTGATAACTTGATCTGAGACCGATCTTCGAGAATGCATATGCGCCGCTAAGCTAATTAAATAAATCATCGATGTGCGGCATAGGATACTTGTTCTTTATTCGTTACAGCCCTTAACGCCCTGTAATCGATACACAAGTATACTGTCTCATCCTTCTTCGGCACTATTAAGATAGTTGCTTCCCATGGAGAAACACTAGCCCGACTAAAACCCTTGTCTAAGAGATCCTCTACTATGGAACTTCAACTCAACCAACTATATCGGTGCTAGTCTGAAGACGAGAGAATAACTGGCTCGGCTCTGGGAGTCAACTCTTTAACAAAATCCATCTCTCTGTCAGGTGGCAGGCCTAGAAGATCCTCTAGAAAAATATCCTCAACTCTGATATAACATGGTGGTACACTGGTTCACCTCCTGCATTGTATACCCCTAAGGTAGATGGGCACCATACTCCTGGGCTCCCTGAACTCAACTCAGGGTAACCTGGTGGCCTAAAAATATAAATGCAACTACATCGACAACCTAGTATCGCGTGGTATTGGCTCAATCAACTCATGCTAGGATGGTGTCATCGTCCAGACTTAACCTCAAAATAAATCCTCCTGTTCTGTTTATCACACTAATCCTTTAAAAGAAAATTTTCTCCCCTGCCTAAAGTATAATTTCTCTTCTCCTCAAATTTTTCCTAAAATTTTTATTCCTCGAGTTTCTTCCTTTCGTTATTTATCTCTCCAAGTCGTATAGTACAATAATGGTATCACTCAAGCACATACTAGAATTTCCTGGAATTCGATTATTATCTCCCAAGTGAGATCCTAAAATTTTCATCTCCTCTAGCTCATAATCATCGTTCCTAGCATTGCTATCATATACAACTACTAGTTTCCAACCTCAGGCTATTCATTTCCGTAAATTATTCTAGGTCATAATCAACAATCCTTCCAGATCTCAATACTTCCATGATCACTGCTACCTCAAACACGGGTAGGGTACTACTAGGTCCAACTCTCTTGCCAACCTTCCATACTAGTTCTAGAATCCAAAGAACCCATCAATCTATCCTGATAAGGTAACAATCTTCTCTGAGAAATGTATACAAATTCTGTCTCCTGTCGTCTGGTCTTCGATCTTCTTCTGGAGGGAAGTCATCAGTCACAAGCATTCGTCTCCCCGAACAATAGGGGACGAGAAACAAGGATAGCGATATTGACGAAGATTGAACGAATGCAAAGTGGAAGTCCAAGGGCGATAATCACATACAAAGAGTTTTAAAATCGATTATGGATTGAGATCCTATTCAACAATCATAACATCTATTCCTAATTTGTAGGCTCGCTTGGCACAGTCAGGTGACCAAGACGATTTAAATTGTACCTGCATGGGCTACCACAAAAACATGTCACGCCCCAGTCCCAAAATACGTAGGACCAGGATTACGCGACATGCCAGCTACGCATTCGACCAGACTCTGGTCTGACTCGAATACGTATAAGCTGTAATATAAAGGGCACTATCTAGATATTCCATAAATGTAAACCTCTATGTCTCAATCCACAATGTAAATCAGTATACAAGAAAGAGCTATATGTGCTAGAGTCGGCCGCCCAATAACACACTAACTCGAATAGACTCAAGAAGAAGTATGAGTCTATAAAAACTAGGCTACAATAGCAGATAAAATAAACAATATAAAATAACCATAATGTCGGTAGATATAATGTGAGTACCTGGTACCAAGCACGCAAGACATGCAACTCCAACAGCAACTCCAAATGCTCCGTAATCATCTATGCTGCAAAACTGGCAGGGAACCAGGTCCTCAGAGTGACATAACAAGGTACAGAAATACAACATGCCAAGTAAACAGAAAGTACAAGTGCAACAACAGGGTACTCTATCATAACCAAACAAGTGTGACACAGTTTAAAGACAACGTTCGACGCGTGAGCTTTCTAAAATAAAACCGTAGCTCCGAACACAGAGACACACGGGTCGTACCGTAGCTCCGAGCACCGAGACACACGGGTGATACCACTACACTATAATACATGATCACTACATATACATATATAAGTGTGTGCAGAGTAGCCCAAACGTCTAGTAACTGTCTTTTCCTTCCCAAGCGGTCAACGATGGTGCGCTGAACCTGAACCTCTATCTAACAGTCTCGACACACGGAAATAACTCAACAAACGCGACCCTAAGGTCGTCCCAGTCTCTGGTCATGATGTCAGTATCAGGATACAGGAATCTGGCATGATCACAGTGTATGAGTATGTCCTGGGGTGTCGATAAACTCAGCTACACATATCGAGATGCTACGAATCATCCAACGACCTTCCTATGACGTTACGACGTACGTCTTCACCCGGTTGTGAATTGGACGGGAAGTACCGAACGTCAACATAAATACGTGCACAATGTACATAACGAAATAATAAATATCTGTAACTGAAATACAGGGTGGCAAGGTACACTTGCCTGCGTTCGGCTGCTGATGCCGGGGATCCGGTACCCCGTCCAAGTCCTCAGGTCCCGCGGTACCTAGAGATGAGATACAAACCAAAAATCAATAATCTATTCCTCGTCAAACAGTAATGCGACACACATCTATAAATAAGCTCAGTCTCAGCTACGACTCACAGGGACAAGACGCTAAGGGGGGTTGACCACAGTTGACTATTGGTACGATACGTCAAACATCTATTCATCAGTTCCACATCATCAAACCATCCTCAAAACACAATTAATTATTATTAACCCTTTGTTTCATATCACTGTTACCAATCACGAAGTACTACTCTAATTTAACCCATCATTAATTTTCAGTCCCCAAATTACCGATCAATGGTTTTATACTCCTCACTAGTTCACAATCAATCATGTGCTCCTCGGTGTTCCTCAATGCTCAAAATATCAGAATCTTAATTCTCAATAATTTATTCTTCATTAATTGATTTAGCATTCTTTCCACCAAGTATAGTATTCACAACATCTCGTCAAAAATCAAATCCCAAGCCTCCCTACAAATTATTTTAATTCATTTTAATTTGTAATCATAACCCTAACAAGGATCCAACTAAAATTGATATTCCAATAGAACTAATTATTCCTTTTGGTCCATTAATGTCTGCATTCTTTGTTTCTTTTGTCATATTGGCAGATGCATCATATCCTGTCAAGGTATACTGGCTCATTAATAATCCCAAAAATAATATGTAAAATTTATTATGGATGTCTGCATCATTCTCTGTATTGAAATGAGTAAAAACAAATTCGAGACTGGCCCGCTGAGTTGCAACCATGGGTACGAGGATCATGAGGACAAAATGCTTGGGAAATTCGAGGCAGCAGCTAACTGTCCAAAAAAAAGGATAGCCATGTGATGGAAAGGCTATTTATGATGGCATGAATCAATAGAATTCCCCCCATGAAAAGTGATAACCACAAACTTGGAAGCTTCATAACTTCCACCATTGTTTCCACCAGTGGCAAAAAGGATTATAACTTGAATTAGTTGAGCTAACGAAAAAAAATCAACACTGGTAGTCACATTTTACTCTGCTCTTCAAGGGACAAGTGAAATCATTTGAGCTTCAAATTGAACTAGTAAATTACCTGCCCAACAATGTTGAACTAGAGTCTCCGGCTGAGTCCTTGTTTGTAGTCGAGCTGCTGTAGCTGTGAATTTCCTGAATCGGCATCACCATCTCTGAGCGGGAGATAAGGAGCTGTCGAATCCTCCTACTTCTGCTGCTGCTTCTGGGTTCTCTCTCCTGGATCTTCTTCATCATCACCTTCCATGGGCTTCTTCCCATCATTCGTATCATCGGAAACTACGGCTATCGACGATGGTGGCGGCTTGGGAATATTGGTTTGTTCTTGTTGGCCTTCAGCTGAGAACATAGGGAGAGAGAGGTTGGGCCTTCGAGTGCAGAATGGAGAGATGGGGAGGGGGTTTCGATTGATCGGGTGCCTATTCCGGATAACGGGCTGACGGCAGCGTTGATCGAGTGGGTGAGGTGGTGGAGGGAGGCTGCACGCGGAGGGTCGCCGGAGTTGAGCGAGGGTGCGGGGTGCACAGCAGGCCAGACGGGGGGGGGGCGCTGTGGGTGAGGTCGGTTGCGGGTGAACCGCCGGACGGGTCGCGGGACAGTCCGGCCGGAGCGAGGAAGTAGTTTACAGCCGGGCGGGTACAGGCCGGAGTAGGCTGAAGCTGGAGTCAGGCCGGAGTCGGCTGAAGCTGGAGTCGGGCGATCGGGTCCTTAGTGAGAAGAAGGGAGAAGAACTACAGGAAGAAGAAGGAGAAGAATGGAGGAAGGGGTTCCTTGCATGGGCAAATAAATGGGGGAGTGAGGAGAGAGAGAGAGGATTTTCTTTTTAGTTTCCCTTGGGATTAGGGCCGGTTGGAGTTTGTGAGGGTGGGTGATGTGATGCTTTATAGGGGGTTGTGAAAGGAAGGAGGGTGGAGATGTTGCCATTCAAAATAGAGGGCCAAGATTTCTCATGAGAAGAATTATTTCTTCATGAGAAAAGAAGGCGGGTGAGTCTAATTCGGTAACCACACATGTAACCTCAACATTTGGTTTTGGCTAATGGGGTGAGGGCACCTAAAATTATTAAATTGCAACTTAGCCCCTTAATTCGGGAAATTGTACGGACACATAAAATGATGCTAAAATTGTGGAGAAAATCGCGGGTGATGGTTTGCATGGCGAGGGGGTGTTGCAGGTTTGGCACGGGTTTAATTTTATGGCCAACGGGATTAATTAAGGATTAAAATAGGATTAGGCAAAGTTGGTATCCCCGATTTAAATAGAATTAAAGTGTCCTGTGCTTTTAAATTAATTGGGGGCACTTGGGGTCAAAATCCAGAAATGACGCAAAGGTCAAAAATGGTGGGGGCTTGGAGTCAGTCTTGGACCCTTTTGTTGGTCCGGCTCAACAGGTTAAGTTGGTATCTCAAAATTTAGGGTAACGACACAGGTGTCCGACACGGAATTAAATATGGGTTACGATTTAGGAAAAATTGTGCAATTAATTTAGAGCACAACGAAAAACTGATTTTTAGTGACGGAAAAGTCCAGTGCCTAATTTCGCGGGTCAAGTCAGAAGTATAATAATCCGATAGAATTTACAGACTGATATTGGGCTCCGAATAATTTAGCGATGATAGGGCACGCCAAGGGTTTTAATTAAATGAATTAAATACCAGACAAACCTTTCTCCACTCTAAACCTCAATATCTGCTGCTAAAACTAAAATTTTCCAAATCTAACCCTGACTATCTTTCGAATAAATCGAGGGAGTTTACAGCTTGACACTTAGTTATGTCATAAGGAGGAGAATGTATATCCAGAAGAGGTACAAGTGGGTGTGCCATAATAAAATAGTCCCCATAAGTATAGAAAAGAGTGTGATAGTGTTAGAATGAGTTGTGTTAGAAATGAGGCTTCTGATATGTGTTGGGCATTGATGTGAGTAGATATGAGTGCACCAGTGGATGTCTAGTGATGGGTATATCACCTAGTGTTAAGATTGTTGAGGTGTTAGATAGTGATATGTGGAGGAAGGCGGTACAGTGCCTAGAGTTATGTGCACAATGCTTAGTAAGAGAGGAGTAAATGAAAGATGGTTAAGTAAAATTCTAATAGTTATGTCATGAGTATCAACAAGTGGTGGTCTAAGTATTAGGAAATCCAATATCGTGTCATGGTTTGAGAAGTATCAAGATTGGTCATAGAAAATATGTTAGTGTACCCCTGATTAGTGTATCAGTCTGTAGGATCAAGTATAGAAGGTATGGGAGGACATATATACCAATAGAGATATGGAATCATGTGTCTGCCTAGGAGAGTGAAGTGAAACATATGTATTGTATAAGTAAACAACTTGTGCATTAGATGCATGTGATCATGAGTTATAGTGAGTGTGATGGGGTAATCTAGTGAGCAAGCTAGTGTCAAGAGTGGTGGTAGGGTGTGATGAGTTATTGTGAGTGTTAAGAAGTTAGTGCCCTAGAACATTAAGTGCCCAGGTTATGTGTAGTTAGGAAGTTAGTGTTTCAACATCAAGAGTGCCTAGAGCTTACCAGTGTCTTGGGTATATCAGGATTAAGCTGAGTATTGGATTAGTAGCAGTAAATATCTTGTTTGATAATATTAGATCGATGTATTAGTTAATATAGATACAGGGGTAGTTGAGAGTAAGAGTACAAATGTTCATTGCAAGAGAATAGTTAAGCAATTCCTAGGTGATTGTAAGAATTGAGACAGAAGATAGTATCTTAGGAGTGTTCATGTAGTACCCCGGGTGGTGTGTGCTAGTTAGTTAAGAGTATCCATGGCCTAGAACTATAGTTTACCACTAGTAATTGGTAACCCTCGATATTAAATAATCTCGACTAGGTAGATGTTAGTGAATGCTTGGTATGAGATATGAACTAGTCCACCGGTGGCATAGCAATTTTTTCCACACCAGCAGAGGGAGATACCCCAGCGGGGCATGGCTTTTGCAATAAGGGTCGAGGAGACCGACGCTACAAGTGTTGGGTTAGCAAGTTTTGTTTCCTTTTATCTATTGATTGTGTGATACCTAGTATAATATAGTTGCCTTAGTAATTCATGCTATTGTATAGACAATAGAAACCCTTAATGAGAATTGTAATTCATGACCGCTAGAGACTATAACCATGTGTGGTTGCTCCTTGAATAGAGTTGTAGAGCTGTATGCTATATGATATGACTTTCTTGGAGTATGATTGTTGGGGGTTGATCGTAGTAAATTTTTTGATGAATAGGTTATGACTGACCCAAAGAGAGGGTCGAGGTGCCTTAATTTCGAGGACGAAATTTTTTTCTAAGGAGGGTAGGATTGTAACTACTATTTTTCCAGAAAGGGGTATATTTGTAATTTTATATGTGGTTAAATTTTTATATATTATTATATATTAGTGATTGTCTAGAATTATATAAGTGGTTAGTGGTTAGCCTATTTATTAGATTGGTGCTAGTGAACCTAAGAGGATCCAACTAGACTTGACATGAACATTAGCTTAATTAATTTATTAGTTTGGTTGACTTATTAATTAGGGAGAATAAATTAGTAATCCCTTTCTAATTAGATTAGAACATTCCTTTAGTTAAACTCTCTTTATTAAATTTCTTCATGACAAATTAGGAATGGCAAACTTGTAAATAAGTCAAATCCATCATGACAAAACCCTTTCCTCAAGCCTTCTTTATTCTATTTCATTTTATTTCTCTACCACCTCTTATTCTTCTCCACTTTATCTTCTCAATCTCCTCAAGAATGGTGAAACCATAATTTCTAATCTATTCCAAATCCGAATTTTGTCATTACCATACTATTTCACCTTCCAAACTTCTTTATATGGAGAGCTAGTGCTTGGAGCTCAAGAAGGAATCCAAGGAGAAGCATTTTCAAGAGGATTCAAGTCATTTTTTCTTCCATTCTTCCCCAAATTCATGGAGATTCATTGTGATCCATCTCCCAATAGGTAAATTCATTTATCCTTAAATTTTTATGATAGGAACCCAAATTGAGCCAATATGAACTCTCTCATAGTTGGGAATGACCTTCTAATGGTAAATATAGGTGTTAGAGGACTTGAATCTACTAGATCTAGGCTTTTGAATATTGTATTGGTGATTTTTATGGTTTACTTGGTAGAACTACGAATTATGACCAGCAAGTGTTCGATGTATTATTTAGTGTGGGTGTGAGCCTTATTAGAGTGATATATATATATATATATATATATATATATATATATATATATATATATATATATATATATATGACTGTATATGCTCTGATGAAGGAAGATTGCAAGGAAGTGTAAGTGCTGGTATGTGCATGTAGTGTGTTGTGTAATAGTCTCTGTGTGTATGTATATGAAGACTGTGAGATGTATAAGTGTGTCTGTATGTAGATATCAAGTGTCAGAGATGCTCGATGGGTATCAGTAAGGGGATCGAGTATGAGCACTATGCAAAAGTGTGAGGTTGTGTGCGTGCTTGTGTGTGTGCACAAGGGTGGGTGCACAAGGTGCTGAGCACAGTGGGGTATCCCTACATCTGTGCATTGGGCTTGGAGTGTTGGGTGGTTGATGGAGTTGAGTTATATGAGTGAGTGTGTGGAGAAGGCCAGTTTTGTCCAGAGTTGTGCAGGGGTTGGACCATGCTCGAGTGCAGGATAGTTTGGTTGGGGAGTGCAAGGTCGTATTGGAGTTTTACTGTTGGTGTTTACTTGGGACACTTGATATCAGTTTCTTAGTATAAGTAGCAGTAATAGTGGGGGGGATTGAACATTAGATTTCTGCAGCAGTATCAGTTTCTACTCGAGGCAGTATGCATGGGATTACAGTAAACCGGAGTAGAAAATACTTGTACTGGATGGTTGTGACAGTGTGTTGATGAAGGTGTGTTTCAGGGGATGCATAGGCTCGGGTTTGCACTGTTTGTGCAGGAAAGTAGTAAATGGGGATTCAAGTACCAGTGTAGTAGGCTTGGCTTCAGAGATTTTCTACATGCTGTATGTGTGTGTGTGTGTGTGTGTGTGTGTGTGTATTTGCTTATATATATGGGTGAGGGATTTGTAGTATCATAGTAGGAGGAAGGTGTATCACAGTGAGGGGTGATGATGGGTGATTGGTGCTGGTGTGGGCTTGGTATGCACTGATACTGGGATCAAAAGAGAACTAAAATAATAGGGATTAGGTATTAGCAGCAACTTAAGTTGAAGCGGTCTGCACTAGTAGTGTTTGATATAGGATATAGAGGATTACCAATATATATGAGGTAATTAGGGGCTACATTAGTGAGCAACTCCATGGTATCAGCATTGGATTAGAAGGGATCGTGTAGGAGTAATTTTTAGACCTTGGGTTAATTGGGTTAATAGAAGCAAGTAATAGCATTAATAGTAGCAGCAGCATTAACCTGGGACTTGATCTCTGTTAAGACCAGCATGGTTGCCACTATTTGGAATACTTCAGTAGTGTAACTTGAGATGCACAAATTAGGATTGAGTAGGAGGGAAATATCTAGACCTGGGAATTGGGTTATATGGTTGCTGCGGTAAGAATGTGTAAGGTCTGATACTGATATGTATAGAGGATATTAGTTATAGCTTTGGCACCACTGATACACTATGATGTATCAGTCAGTTGGGGGGTGAGCTTGTATCAGTAGGCAGTGTATTAGGTTATCAAATATCACTGAGTATAGAACCAATGTTAAGAATACCAGTGCACCTAGTATTTGTATGTGGATAATATGGATTAGAGCGTTACAAGTAGTCTGGTACCATGTACAACTAGTGTGGGTAGATGAGGGTGATAAATTGGGGGCATTTGGAGGCCTTGATGTCAATTAGGACTTGGATCGTTGCAAGCTCGAGCAGTAGGCCATGTTTTAGAGTGCAGCAGCAGTGCAACAAGGGAAGTTCATGTGGCAGTAAAGTTCACGAAATACTTGTGAGTATTGTGCACATCAGTATGCAGTAGGACTGAACACTAGTGAGGGAGAGAGAAGGGTATCAGTGCACTATGGGCACTGATTAGAGGCAACAATATAATTTATCGAGCAACATCAGCTATGAACTTGGGGTTGGACTCATGGGTACTATATGAGTCAGTTAGTGTATTACTTAATAATGCAAGTTAAGTAGATGTCAGTTACAATAGAGTATCAGTTAGTTGTACTAGATATTAGTTAATGAATTGTTACCAATTAGTGTAAGTTAGTGTATTAGCTTAGTGACTGTTAGTAGCAACCTTAACTTAATTAGTTGATTATACTAAATAGAGTAAGTAGTAGTTATGGTATCACTTAGAAACCTAGGTAATCCCTAGTATAAGCTAGTATAAGTTAATTAGTGACCAGTATGAGCTTAAAACCTAAGGGTGGACCTAGAAACCTAGAAGGCATATTAGTGCATTATTAACTAAATTATCATCCATTACACCATTTAACATAATATTTCCTAAATAGGATTGTGTGTCACCAGCTTGGGCACCGGGTGACATCATTTGCTCCGGGCCATAGGCGAGAACATCTCTCTATTAGTTTTTAGTCATGATAGTGTATATATCACATGTTCTAGAACTGTTTACTTGATTCCGACAAAGTGGTTATACGGACTGGTGCTAAATGGATCATGTCATGAGATGTTATCCCCTACCTTGTTCAGCGGGTACTCCTTCACATGTATGTTATCGTGTGTATCGGATATTGATTTTTGTGTAATTAGTATTTATATATTATTCGTATTCTGTGTGATCATATTCGTATATACACACTGCTCGTGTTCAGTGTGCCCATATTCGTGTTCGCAACGTGTCGTGATTGGATCCATGAGTATTGGTTGTGGGAACGGGGGAGTAGAAGTTGGTTATGTAATCATGCCTATGTGTATTCGAGTATATATCGATTACATATCACACGTGTAATCGAGTTACCATATTGTATTCGTGTTCAACCCAAACCGATCACATAATAAACTTGTACTCTATGACACATTAGCTAGTTTATCTATTTCTATTACCTGCAGTTATTCCATATTACATGTTCTTTCATTCTAGTACTTCACATGTTTACTCTTGTTCATTTTCATTTTCTATTGCTAGTTATCTTGTATTCTTTTCTATTGCTTGTCATATATTCTCTACTATGTATTTGAAACTACTTTTAAAGTTTTGTACTTTGCTCCAATCCTGATTGGATATATTTTTTAGATGATTGGCTTGAGAAACCGTGTCCCACTTACTACAGGCCATAAGATGGTGAGCCATTAGAGGATACTCTCCTAGAGTAGGAGAACCTCGTGCCAGTGAATGTGTCTGAAGAGCTTGTATATCCTCTTCCATCGATGCATGCCAACCAGGATGTTTGAGTCCTTTCTCCGTAGAATTGGGAATCTAAATCCCGTCAATAGTAGCTACCAAGGAATGAGTCTGAATTGCAAGCCCTTTGTAGTGCCAACAACTCAAAGGATGGTCACGACATGCACGACGAGGGCGAGCAGGTATATCCGGCGGTGGTGAATCAGTAGAGCTAGAGGAGGACGATGTATCGACGGTCGTAGGAACCATCGATCATGTTTATACTATCGGAGCTAGTGAATAAGTGGAGCTGGAGGAGGACGATGGCAAGATGTCTGGGGGCACCATTGGTGATGCATGTTCTGTCAGAGCTTATGAGACTGGGGATGACTGGTCTGACAAGGACGATGTTTGCGTACCGTCAAACCAGAAAACTGGCTTGACCTGGGAGGGCACCCTTATGAGGGGTTGCTATGTTTAAACTAGAAATAATAGAAAATTTTCTTCTGGATGAACTTTGAAAATATAATCTGTCGTTGATGGGAGTGGGGAAAACTCGGTTTCAACAAAAGTAACATCCCGAGTCATAAAATACCTCTTCAAAGTTGGTGAAAAATAACGATATCCTTTCTGATCTTTTGGATGCCCAAGAAAAATAAACTTGATTTCTTTTGGATCCAACTTGGACAGAGTCGGTCGAGTATCCCGAACATAACACAAGTAGCCAAAAAATTTGAGAGGTAGAGAAAATGGCTCATCTTTGGGATTAGCCGAGAAAATGGATTATTGACATTAAAAACCGAAGATGGCATACGATTGATTAGTTAACAAGTTATATGTCATGCTCCAGTACCAAAATACCAAGGGACTTGCCACATGACAATGGCCAACAGCACAACTTTAATGGACAAATCCAATTTACCCGTTAGAGTGCACTTAAGCTGTCATATATATAAAATGGTCTACAAATATCTGTCACAGTCTATATATCTAATCTTATCCACGATAAGTAATGAAATCACAAAGTTACAAGTCCAGTCACAATAATATAAAATGATATGTCCAACTAAAGCAATATAAATAATGTCACGGGGAATAACCCGTCATCAAAATAGAAAAGAAAATAACTCCAAGTATAATATCCAGAAGTCACTACAAGATCAAATATCTAAGAACACTAAGTATAATAAATGAATGGTGAGAATACTGTGTGCTCAAGAGAAGTCCTCCGGAATAACCTTGTCCTCTGCAACCTGTACGTCTCCAATAGTTGCACCTGCCCCATAAACCTCTCCAATAGTAGCACCTGCCCCATAAACCTTGGGATAGCTTTCCTCGTCTACACCTGGGAACATAATCCGGATCCAGGACCTGAGAGGACCTAGCAATGTACAATAAACACTCAAGCCAAATAAAATGCAGCAAGTAAATATAAACATATCCTCAGGGCAAGCTATGTAACCAGCTAAGTAAAATGCAAATGAGAGCATTACTAGTACTCAAGCTGAGACTACTACTGGTTTGTGTAGGGGAGCCCATAGCAGCAAGTAGTATCACGACTCCAGTATATGTACCAAAGATCTAAGACAGAGTTTAAGGCACCTCTAGTAGTATATAAATAAATAATCGACATATAGCCTGTGTGTCTCTCCCCAAAAAATGTAATCGCATATCTCATGTCCATGATGTCTCATGTCCATAACATGTAAGATTATGACCTCTAGCTAGTACAACGAGTCATAATGATATCTCAATATATGCTAATGATATCTCAATATATACAAGTCTCATGTCACGAATCCTATAAGCCTATACAGAATCACCATGAATAATACAGGAAAGATTCTGCCATATAAATAGTATTAAGTGTCCTATGGTATGACGTACTTGGTAAAGCAAGCACACAAAAGTATATCATCGCGGAATCAACTCTCTAAGTGACGTTACGCGACTCCGCGTATGGCGTCGACACCCATATCTTGTTCGGACGCTAAATAATGTCTCACGGTTCTAGATTGAACAGGAACATCAGAAATATATATATATATATATATATATATATATATATATAAAAAGAAACACAAGCAGATAATATAACAGGATCTACTACAAGTTTGGCAAGGTATACTTGTCTGGATTCTGAACTCCGTCAACTACTCCTAGAAAATTAGAATCTGTACGTAAACCTCTGGATGCTGAAACAAACATCACCAATGTTCTCAGAATACTTGAAATAGCTATGATTGATAACCCATAAGTCCAATTTAGACACAGAAGCAAAATTGACAGTTTTGGGTTAAAGCGGGGTCCTCAAGTGGCCTACTTCACACAAAAAAATGTGCCAGATATAAAGTTCTCCAAATTTGTTAAATTTAGTGTCTATAAGTCCAGAACAATGATACGAACCCACGGAATATCCAAAACTGGATTCCAATAAGTTGATCACAAAATTGCCCATCATATAAAATTATGGGGCCCACAAAATGGTGTTTCGTCAACGTTCTCAGATTCGAACCAACCTTGGGTCACAGGACTAGCGTAATGCAGCGAATCCCATGGCACTAGTTTTGTTGCGAACCAGCGAGTACATACGAAGTTATGGCGAGGTGTCAGAATAGGCCGATACGATATTTTTTGACGGATACACGTTGATTCCGGCGTGTGCACACACGTTTTTTGCCAAAGCCCACACGTTCGTGTTTACGTTACGCACTATTTGGTGCAATCCACACTGGACGACGTGGCCTCGTTTGGCGGAACACATACTGTATCAGAGATTTTTGGGTATTTTAAAAATAAGTTTTTGGTTATTTTGGAATCAAAATAATTTAACCATTAAGGCAAACTAATAAAAACTAATAGAACAGTAAAATTTTTGGTTATATTGTGAAGAAGTTCTTTCAATTATATTTTTAAAATAATTAATGAGTTGGTAGAAAATTGGACATGACCAGGGGAACTTGGACTGAATTTCTGAACTATTTTTGAACAGGTTTTTGGCCAACTTTCGGTCGATTTTTCGATCAAACCCGGGTGCCTAAATTCGTTCCACTTGAAGAGAATCCTAGAGGGTTAGATTGTGAACATACTAGCAAAGACGAAACACGAAATGGATGAGCGAGGAGGGCAGAACCTTCGCTCGAAGGTGGGGCCGTACGGTGCTACTGTTGTGCGCGTGCGTGCGATCGGCCGCGTGGCTGTTGTTGTGACTGTGCGCGTGACGGCGGTGTGGGCGGCGCTGCGGGTGGTCGGGTGCTCATGCATTGCGGCGATGGTTCGACGTGGATATATATATATATATATATATATATATATATATATATATATATATATATATATATATGGGAAGGGATCTCCTGTGCACGGGTTGGGTAGTTTTAGGTTTTGGGTTTATTTTTTAGTTTAATGGGTTTGGGTTTAGAATTTATGTTTTATTTTATTTTATTTCTTTTCTATTATTTTATTTATGCGTAATTATATATAAAAAATTTCCAAAAATAGTTAGGTTCTTGGATTTTTTTTTTAGAAATTTATATTTCTTCCAACAAATAATTTACAACCAAAGTATATCAATTCAAAAGGTATTACTAAATAATAATAAATATTTGATTAGTTAAATAAATCCATTATTCTATTCTACTTAATATTATATTGGGAGTATGCAGGGGGTTCGAATAACACAACTCGAGTGTCATGCGTGTAATAGGACCAGTTAGGCTCATAGCATGTATTTGGTTGGAAGTAATGGGTTGGGGTGGCGTGTTAAAATTGTACGCCAAGACAAAAGGATTAATTAATCATCGTTTCCTCGTAATTGTGTCGCAAAAGTTGTGCGATGAAAACAAAGCATGGGATTACGAATTTGTGAGGGACAGTAATATCAGGAGCCTAATTTGGCTCGTGTTGGTAGGAAGGGAAAGGCTAGTGTTGCCCTCAAGATCTTAAAACCATGATGGTTGGTTTCCAAAGTTTAATTAAATTATCGAATAAATATTAAAATAAAATAAACATTATTAATTACCGAACTAACCCTATATAAAAATTAGGGTGCTCACAATCTACCCACCTTAAAAGAATTGCATCCTCACAATTAAGAAAAACAAAATGTAACAGGTCAGAAAAGGTTTGCTTCAGAAGAGATGACGCGATTGTATTACATTTATTGAAGAACGACACAAAGGATAAGAGGCCATGAATAAGGAAAAAATTGAGAGGAAGGGTGAGGATTTTGTTCAAGTAGAACACGTAGGGAAGCAATAAAAACTTTTTTTCCCTACGCAATGAGAGATGAGTAACTCAAGAGTAAACGAGTCTGATTAGAACGAGGGTCAACTACAGCTTCTGAAAACATGGGTACCTCTTACATATTATTACTCTAGACTAACAAGTTTATGCTAACACAATACTAGGTATAGGCTAGGGAATGGAACTAACAGGCACATGCTAAAGTATTACTAGAAATATTCGTTACTATAACTAGCTATGATAAGACTAAATCTTACCCATATTCGCTAATCCTCGAGTCTGTGCCTCCTCTACTGTCATCTCAAAAGCCTGTCCACGTCCCTGTGGTGGTGCCAGCTGCTGTTGCTGGGCCTGCTAGAAGAGTGCTGCCTGTGATGCCAAGGGTGGCCTCGGCTGATTTTCTTTTGGTGCTGGTGGTCTGAATCCTCTATCTTTCGCCTGTGATGCTCCTGGTACTGGATAAGTTAGTCGATGTGGCTGCTGGACTAGCTTCGGTGCTGGTAAAGTGGGTCGATGAACCATCGGTGTTCCTTCCCGACGCTCTGGGAAATCCCTAGCCGAATGCTAACTGGATTTGCAAGCTAAATATAATCCCAATTTGCATCTGTACTCCATCTCAATATGGCGTACCTTGCCACAGTAGTGACAAGTAGGAAGGTATGGGGCTCATGATGCTGCTCTCTATGGTAGATTCATCTGGGGTCGCTTTATAGGCTCCCCGTGTGGTACTCGAGCTGGTAGTAATGCGTACAGTCTCTTCTAGCTGGACTCCCTCCTGTGGATGCACTCCATGCGTCGAGCTGCGGAAAGGACGTCCGTATAATAAGTAGGTGCAATTGCACCAATCAATCTTTGTAACTCAAAGCTCAGTCCGTCAAAAAATTTCTCTATCTTCTCTTCTTTTGTCGGGATCAATATAGGGCCGAACAGTTGAATCAAGCATGATGCAAATCAAGAAATTTATTCGAGTCCAATGTAGAGGTCAAGAACGTGTCAATATGTAGATGAGATCCTATAAATTTATTTTTATCCAAATTTAAGGCTTGCTTGGTCTCTTAGTTGAAACCAAAGCAATATATTCGTAGACCTGTATGGACCACCACAAAAACTATGTCACGACCCAGTAAAAAAATACCAAGGGACTAGTCATATGGCAATTGCCAACAGCATAACTCCAATAGGTAAACCCAATTTAATCGACCTGTTAGAGTACACTTAAGTTGTAATACATATAAAATGGTCAACAAATATCTGTCACAGTCTATATATCTAATCTCATCCATGATAAGTAACAAAATCACAAAGATATAAGTCCAATCACAATAATATAAAATGATCTGTCCAACCAAAGCAATAGAAATAATGTCACGGAGAACAACCCGTCATCAAAATAGAAAGAAAAATAACTCCAAGTAAAATATCCAAAAGTTACTACAAGATCAAATATCTAAGAACACTAAGCATAATAAATGAATTGTGAGAATACTGTGTGCTCAAGAGAAGTCCTCCGGAACAACCTCGTCCTCTGCAACATGTACGTCTCTAATAGTAGCACCTGCCCCATAAACCTCGGGATAGTTCTCCTTGTCTATACATGGGGACATAATCCGGATCCAGGTCCTCAGGGGACATAGCAAGGTACAATAAACACTCAAGCCAAATAAAATACAACAAGTAAATATAAATAGATCCTCAAGGCAAGCTATGTAACCAGCTAAGTAAAATATAAATGAGAGCATCACTAGTACTCAGGCAGAGACCACTACAGGCTCTGTGTCGGGGAGCCCATAGCAGCAAGTAGTATCATGACTCAAGTATATGCGCCAAAGATCTGAGACAGAGTCTAAGGCACCTCCAGTAGCATATATACAAAATAATCAGCCTTTAGCCTGTGTGTCTCACCCCACCCAATGTAACCTCATATCTCATGTCCATGATATCTCATGTCCATAGCATGCAAAATCATGACCTCTAGCTAGTACAATAAGTCATAATAATATCTCAATATATACAAGTCTCATGTCACGAATCCTGTAAGCATATACAGAATTATCATGAATAACTCAGAAAAGATTCTGTCACATGAATAGTATCAAGTATCCTATGGTATGACGTACTTGGTAAAGCAAGCATGCAAAAGTATAGGATCGTGGAATCAACTCTCTAAGTGATGTTACACGACTTCACGTACGACGTCGACATCCGAATCTTGTTCGGACGCTAAGCAACATCTCACAGTCCTAGGTTGAACAGGAACAACACAAGATTATATATATAAAACAAAATATAAGCAAATAATATAACATGATCTACTTCAAGTTTGGCATGGTACACTTGCCTGGGTTCTGAACTCCGTCAACTACTCCTGGAAAAGTAGAATCTATACATATATCTCCGAATGTTGAAACAAACATCACCAATGTTCTTATAATACTTGAAATAGGTAGGATTGACTATCCATAAGTCCAATTTGGACACAGGGGCAAAATTGACAGTTTTAGGTCAAAGTGGGGTCCACTTGTGGCCCACTTCGTCCTAAAAATATGTCAGAGATAATATTCTCCAAATTCATCAAACTTAGTGTCTACTAGTCCATAACAACGATACGAACCCAACGGAACGTCCAAAACTGGATTCTGATGAGCCGATCATGAAATCACCCGTCATGTGAAACCGTAGGGCCCACGAAATAGTGTTTCGTCAACGTTTTCAGATTCAAAACAAACTTGGGTCACAGGACCAGCGTAACGCTATAAATCCCATGGCATAAGTTTCGTTGTGAACCGACGAGTACACACGAAGTTATGGCGAGGTGTCAGAATAGGCCGATACAATATTTTTTGACGGATAAGCGTTGATTCTAGCGTGCACACACGTCAAAATCAAGTTCCACGAAAGCCCACACGTCTGCATTTACGTTATGCACCATTCGGTGCAATATGAATGTGACGACGTGGCCTGTTTGGCTGGACGCATTCCGTATTGGAGATTTTTTGGTGTTTTAAAAACAAGTTTTTGGTCGTTTTGGAATCAGAATAATTTAACCATTAAGAAAACTAATAAAAACTAAAAGAACAGTAAAATTTTCGTTATATTATGAATAAGTCCTTTCAATTATATTTTGAAAATAATTAACGAGTTGGTATAAAATTGGACATGAACAGAGGTACTTGGACTAAATTTTTAAACTGTTTCTGAACAGTTTTTCGGCCAACTAACGGTCGATTCTTTGATCAAAATCGCGTGCCTAAATTTGTTCCACTTGAAGAAAATCCTAGAGGATTAGGTTGTGAACATACCAGCAAAGACGGGACACGAAACAGACGAGCGAGGAAGTTGGAACCTCCGCCCGATGGTGGGGGCCGTACGGTGCTGCTGTTGTGCGCGTGCGGGCGGTCGGCCGCGCTACTGCTGCTGCTGCCTGTGCGGACGGCGATGTGGGTGGTCGACATCTCCGACACTGCGGCGGTGGTTCGACGTTAATGGGTTTGGGTTTAGAATATAGGTTTTATTTTATTTTATTTCTTTTATTTTGTTTTATTTATGCATAATTATATATAGAAAATTTCCAAAAATAGTTTATGAGGGACAGTTATGGCAGGAGCCTAATTTGACTCATCTAAGTCGTGCATGCTAGGTTGGTTGGAAGAAAAATGCTAGTGTTGCACTCAAGATCTTAAAACCATGGTAGTTGGTTTCCAAAGTTCAATTAAATTATCGAATAAATATTAAAATAAAATAAAATAACTATTAATTACCGAACTAACCCTATATAAAAATTAGGATGCTCACACTATAAGTAGAGCATCCGACCAAAATTTCTTGGACGTACGTGCTTGAAACATAAGAGCACGCATTATTTACAAAAGATGGCAATTCTTGTGTTCGGCCATTCCATTATGTTTTGGTGTGTAAGGACATAAATTTTGGATAGGGTACAAGGAACAGAAAAATTAAAAGACGGATACATCTTATGGATAGCTTGGTTAGATGGGTGACCCAACCAACAGTTCAACTCAAACGGATAGAGTTTCACGTCGGCATAGACAAGAAAGAATTTATGTTAAATAGTTACAATTCTACAGCACATGTCCCCTACCAATAGTCCTCCTAGTCTTTAGGTCCTAAAAAATACAACAATCAGGAAAGAAATATTACCGAATATTGTAAGTCACAAGTAATTATACTAATAGATAAGAAACTGAATGGATTACCATGTGTGTGTAAAACTGATCTGAGTGGTAGATCAAGAGAAAGATGGGAGCTTCCTTTTCTACGAACCCTCAGGGAACTACCATTTGTAACATTAATATCTGATATGCGACTGACAGATATATAATCACACAACATAGCTATATCACCTGTTATATGATCAGATGTACTCAAATCGATAACCCACTTCTTTGACCTGATCACACACGTCATTGAGTACGCAGCTGTAGATCCAGATTTGGAGTCATCACCAAGATGCTGAGCTTGAAAGTCAGCAAAATTGGCATAGGACTCTGCCGTCATTTGTAATGATATCCCATAATTATCAAGATTATTTGATGCAACATTGGAGGCAGGAGCTTTAGGACACTGCCACTAAAAATAGCCTTGTTGATCACAGTTGAAGCATATGCACGATCTTCTGCCATCACGGCCGCCATTTCCTCGTCCATCATCACAGCCACCACGTCGACCACCACGTTGACCACCACAACCTCTATGAAATCCACCACGAGCAACGCCCAAGCTAGACCGATTAGCAGGGGCATCATCCAAAGAAGTCTCAAAGACTTTCGCTGCCCGTAGGACACAGAAGTAGGTTTCCATCAAATATGAAACCTCAGCTCCAGCAATGATCTGAGACCATACAGAGTCAGCATCAGGATGAAGGGAGGCAAGATACGACATGATGTAGAACTTCTAGTGTTGATTCCTTGCCTTATTGATATCTATCGTCAAGGGTACCATGTGATCCCCCACATCAGTTAGTGCATTGAAGGCACATAAATGGTTTTTATGTGACTTGTCTCATTGATCAGCTAGGTAGAAACCGACGACCAATTCATAGATGTGAGACAAATTGAGTTTGCTATAAAAACTCGTTGTAAGGACATTTTATATCTCCTTCACTGAGTCAGTATTATGAACCATGTCCTCCACTGATAGTTCCATCAAATTTATCAACTGTGTGAATAGTCGACTGTCATCAGTCTTCCACTGCTCATATGTGAGATCACTCATTGTTGGAGGATTGTCAGTCAGAAATTTTGACAACACCATTCTCTAAAGCATCTTTTTGACCTTCTTGTGCCATGTCGAGTAGCTATTTAGTTCATCCAACCTTTTATTGACAAGTCGAACCGATAAAAAAAGTGCCCGATGTCCCCGCCACTATATTTTTGGTACTGGTATTAGTATCATTACTATTCACCTCATTGTTCTCCATCCTTTAATGATCTCAATTCGACTATTGAATGGTCGTCCCAATCCGATAATTATATCGACTCTGCCAATGTGTGTAAGCCTCCTGATATTCAGAAATATTAATTTGGATTTTCAGGAATTTTTTGTAAATTAAAACCTAGGCCTTTGGCAATTTGATGATTTTTAATTACAGTTAATTCATATTAAAATATTATGGAAATAATATTTTATGGTGTAAAATGGAAAATCAGACATAGGGTAATTTTCTGCGGATTTATTGGACCCCGGAAACCCGTTTAAAGCCCTGAAGACCGATGTAGAATTAAACCGAATTAAACCCGTGCCAAACGCCCGACATCCCCATGAGAGCCAAGCCCAAGGAGCATTGACCCAGCCCAAATCCTAGGTCTAACCCTAGTCCAATTTCTGTAGGTATAAATACCTAATTCCCTAAGTTTTTCTCCACAAAAGAAAAATAAGAAGAATTACCAAAATTCCCCAAATCCCTAATCCCTAAAATAATCCCAAATTCCTAATTACCTAACCCTAACCCTAACCCTAGCCGACGCCGGCCGACCCCTCCGGCGAGTCTCCGGTGCCGCCCTAGCCCAGCCGCCCGTCCTCAGCCTCTCCTCAACCCTCTGCCCTAGCCGCTCGCCTGAACCCTAGGCTTCCCAGCCGTCACCTCCACCCTAGCTCTCCACCTCCCTGCCCTCTTCCTTCCCCTCGTCGACTTCCTCGCCGGACCACCACTGTCGATCCCCTCTTCCTCCTCCTACCGTTCTCCCCCAATTCCCCGCAGTTCCCCTCGTCGACCCCTAAACTCCCCAGGCCGCCCGCGGCCCACGCTCAGCCCCGACTCTTCTCCTCCCGCCGCCGGAAGCCGTGCCCTAGCCTCTGCCCCTGACCTCGCCGCGGCACCGCCACCGCCCCACTGCCCAGCCCGCCTCGCTCCAGCGCTGCCGCCCCTTCTCCTCCGGCGTCTCCTCCTCCAGAACCCCCTCCCAAGCCCAGCTTCGCATCTCCCTCTTCCTCGCAGAGCTCTCCACCTCTTCCCCGCTCCGCCGACGACCACCGCTCGCTGCAACCGGCCGCCCGCAGCCACTTCTCCCCTCCAGCAGCCCAAGGCCGAGCCGCCTCCCTCCGACGATGCCCCAACAGCAAACCCTAGGTCGGAACGGTACCCGCAGTCGCACGCGGACACGGCCCTTCGCGTCGTGTCGGACACGAGATAATTCAGATTTTTCGAACCCTGTTCAGGTACCTGTATCTTTCCCCTCGTGATTCCATTTTCAATTCTGTCAGTTTTTACTCGTAGACTGTATAACCCTCTTGGTGCTCGTGCAACCCGCTCGGTGCATCGCGTCCTGTGGCGATCGCGAACCGCGATCCAAAAACAGGAAAAATAACGCCATGTTCCACCCCGGAACTGAGTACGCCCCGCCAAATGGGATGACTTGGTCGCACGCGGTCTTTACTGAAACGTGCGCGACGTTGATACGGTCGTGTGGGATTTCGCAGAAGTCGATTCGGATGTGCGTGCACACCGAAATCAATGCGTATCTGCCGACACCGTCCCGTATCCGTCAATTCTGGAACACGCTGTTACTTTGTGTACACACGTCGGATCGAGACAAAACTTACGCCATCGGACTCGTAGAAATACGCTGGTCCTGTGACCCAAGTTTGGTTCGATTCTGAGAACGTTGACGAAATCGCGTATCGTGGGCCCCACAGGCTCCACTTGACGGGCGATTTTGTGATCGGCTCATCGGAATCCAATTCTGGAAGTTCCGTTCGGTTCGTATCATCGTTCCTGACTTGTTGACACTAAGTTTGATGAATTTGGAGACCTTTGACCCTGACACATTTTTCGGTGCAAAGTGGCCCACATGTGGACCCCGCTTTGGTCCGGAAATATCATTTTTGCCCTTGTGTCCAAATTGTACTCAAGGACAGGCATTTTTTGCTATTTGATATTTTTTGAATCTAATGGTGATGTTTATTTCAGCAACCGGAGTAGTATCTGCAGATCACACTGAGACCAGAGCTACAGTTGGAGCCAGGACCCCAGGCAAGTGTACCTTGCCAAACTCTGCAGTATTGATACATATTTTTTCTTGCTTCATTTATATTGCTGTGCATGCTTGACCTAGGACCGCGTGACCTACTTAGCGTCCGATTATTAGTCGGGTGCCAACACCGTACACGGCGTTGTGTATTGTCATCTAGACATGGATACCGAGACCCCATATTTCTCGTACTTGTCTTATCAAGTACAATAGGACCCATGACACTTGATACTATTCATGAGACAGGATCTTTCTGAGATATTCATGGTGATTCTGTATAGGATACAGGACTTGACATTGATATTATATACCTAGACATTATATGACTTGTTGCATTAGAGATGATTGTGCGTGACATGGACATGGGGCCTCGTGGACATGAGACGTATGATTACATTGGGTGGGGAGAGACACACAACTACAGGTTGATTTTATATATTACACCGGCGTCTTAGTCTCACTACGAGCTAGACAACCACATGATATCACTGCTACCGGCTCCCCGACACCGAGCTTGTAGTGGCTTCAGCCTGAGTTCTAGTGCTGCTCTCATCTTGCATTTCACTTAGATGGTTACATATTTACCTATTGCTTTATTTATTGCTGCACTGCATTTATTTTGGCATGAGCTTTCTTGTACCTTGCTATGTCCCCTGAGGACCTGGATCCGGATTATGTCCCCAGGATTGCAGCCGAGATCGACCCAGAGTTATACAGGATAGGAGCATTCGCAGGAGCAGACACCGGAGCAGTACCAGATTCAGCAGACGAGTGATCATCGAGGTTATCTTCTGAGTATATACTGTTTCCATACTCAGTATTTGATGTAGTTATCTTTATTCTTATATCTTGACAGATGTATCAGACTCATTATCGGGTTGTTCCCGAGTTTATATTTTATTGAGATATGATCTTGCCTATGATTCTGATATTGCTGTATTTATTCTGTGGATGAGATTAGTATATCTAGACCCTTTATTATTGTACTACAGCTTAAGTATGCCCTGATGGATCCATTAAATTGGGTTTGTCCATCGGTGCGTACTGCTGGCCATTATCACGCGTTCGGTCCCTCGGTATTTTGGGACTGGGGCGTGACATGGTTTTTGTGGTGGCCCATGCAGGTCAACGACTAAATTGTTCAGTTTTAACTTAGGGACCGAGCAAGCCTGTAATAAGAATAGGATAAGTTCTAGGATCTCATCTACTTGCTTGAAACGTTCTCGATATCTATATCGGACTCGAATTAAATTCTTGACTTACATCCTGTCTTGATTTCTGTGCGCCTCTTATTGTTTATTTTGGTTGCAGAGTTATGGATTCACGAGCAAATGACGAGACTCCTGCAAGATCACCACGGGATGTTTCGGTAACCAATGAAGAGGAAGTAACACCAGTAGAAGAAGGTCAACCAGCTCAACAGCGCAGTCAAGAGAATCAACATGCCTCGGAAATCCACCAAGAGAATATTTCACCAATGCCTGTAATTCCACAAGGGCAGGCCATAGACGGACAATAGATGTTTCAAATGATCTACGCAATAATGCAAGCTCAACAAGAGGCTTTGAGTCGCAGCCTAGCAATCGCATTGGAGCAGGCGAATCTATCAGCACGACGGCCAACGACGGGCTCTATTTCTGATTTCCGCCAGCTGAAGCCCCGTACCTTCTCAGGCAAGGAAGAGCCCACAGAAGTTCATGAGTGGCTCACCAATACTCAACATCAATTGGAAGCAGCTGAGATTCCACGAGAACGTTGGATGACTGCCGTCAGAATGCAATTGACGGACAATGCTCATCACTGGTGGCTATCTGAAGAGACCAGGCTCGGACCAGATCGAGTCACTTGGGAAGAGTTTTCTAGACTCTTTCAAGAGATGTACATTCCAGCCATCGCTCGATCAGAACTCCGGGACAAGTTCAATCGTCTCACTCAGGATGCTATGACGGTGGAAGAGTACAACGTCGAGTTCATTCGTCTGAGTCATTTTGCCCCTACCTTGATTCAGACAGAAGAAGAGAAGGCCGGGAAGTTCTTCGACGGACTAAACATTGAGCTACAGAAACTAATTGGATCCGTTGCACCTACATCTTACTCGGACGTCCTTGCTACAACACGACGCATGGAGCACGTCATCAGGAGAGAGACCAATCTAAAGAGGTCATCCACATCAGCACTAGCCGGAGCACCACAGGAAGAAGCTACAAAAAGATTTCACAGTCACCAGCCACCAGAAGCATCTCCACGGGCAATACCTGTCTGTCCATATTGTCGCAAGCGAGGCCATATAGAGATCGAGTGCAGACGGAAAATGAGATTATGTTTAGTTTGCGGATCCAGTCAGCATTTAGTGAAGGAATATCCTGAGCGTAGAGAAGTAGCATCAACGGTAAACCAACAAGTTTTACCAGTACCGAGGCCAACCTATCCAACATTGGAAGCACCACAAACGGAAGTTCAAGAAGTCCTACCACCAGCTCCAGGAGGGTATCAGCCGAGGCCACCTTTGATACCCCAGGCACTACCCTTCCAGCAGGCTCAACAACAATAGAGGAATCAACTGCAAGAACGTGAAAAACTCCAGCAATGACTTTAGAGGACGCGCAGACCCATGGAGTAGCTAATGCGCAAAATTGTTCGTAGTTATCTGTTTATAGATTTGTTTTAATCTCGTGCCTATTGGTTTGTGACCTCAGCCTTAACCCATAAAATTTTGAACTTGCTAATAACCTAGTATGCTTTTATAATTGATAACTGGAGAGATTTTAGAGTCTTTTGTTATTGTGCTTATTTTGGGTTGTTTTGAGAACTTGAATTAAGTTGTACTTCCTTTCATCATCATCTAGCGTACTTATAATTGTTGTACTATATTGACTTATGCCGCTAATATAGCCTAGTTTTGCAAGCTTATTCTTTCATCAAGCTTGTTCATGACATATGTATTAGTGGACGCGTACACTAATACAATTGCCTATTCAGAATCAGTGTATTACGGTCTGATCAACCTTAGTACATTTTGGTTCGCTATTCGCACGACTACTTCACGTGGATTGAGATATATATTGGACTAAGTATACTTGCCCTCTAGATATGTCTGAGCATATCGTATCAGTTATATAACTGTACTAATACGAGCATGCCAACAAAGGATTACCAGAATAGGATTTCAATCCATAACTGTCTTGACAAATTCCATTTGAATTCGTTAAACGCCTTGATCCTGATACTCCTGTTCAATTAACTCACCCTTGAACTCTTTATCATTGATCTTCGTCTTCCCTTACTTCGGAAAGATGAACCCTCGTGCCTAGTATAAGTTTGATATATAGACAGTACTAGATATACCCTACAGGCCGGTCACATTGTTGATGACCCTTTTATATATGATTAAGGGAATACCATAGGTGATATGTTTGGTGTTAAAGACTTGAGGATTCAATAACATGATTAAATAAGTTGGGGCATAGCTTTATTAGATGTATAGCCTTAGATGATAGATGGGTAAATTCTAAGTTGGATAGAGACCGCAATGTTCACTTGAGAAGAATCCTTTAGACTGTAGTCAAGTGAGATTGGATAGAGAGAACCCTACCATATTTTAATTTCGAGGACGAAATTTTTATAAGTTGGGTAGATTGTAAGCCCCCTGATTTTCAGAAATATTAATTTGGATTTTCAGGAATTTTCTGTAAATTAAAACCTAGGCCTTTGGCAATTTGATGATTTTTAATTGCAGTTAATTCATATTAAAATATTATGGAAATAATATTTTATGGTGTAAAATGGAAAATCGGACATAGGGTAATTTTCTGCGGATTTATTGGATCCCGGAAACCCGTTTAAAGTCCTGAAGACCGATGTAGAATTAAACCGAATTAAACCCGTGCCAAACGCCCGACATCCCCATGAGAGCCAAGCCCAAGGAGCGTTGACCCAGCCCAAATCCTAGGTCTAACCCTAGTCCAATTTCTGTAGGTATAAATACCTAATTCCCTAAGTTTTTCTCCACAAAAGAAAAAGAAGAAGAATTACCAAAATTCCCCAAATCCCTAATCCCTAAAATAATCCCAAATTCCTAATTACCTAACCCTAACCCTAGCCGACGCCGGCCGACCCCTCCGGCGAGTCTCCGGTGCCGCCCTAGCCCAGCCGCCCGTCCTCAGCCTCTCCTCAACCCTCTGCCCTAGCCGCTCGCCTGAACCCTAGGCTTCCCAGCCGTCACCTCTACCCTAGCTCTCCAACTCCCTGCCCTCTTCCTTCCCCTCGTCGACTTCCTCGCCGGACCACCACTGTCGATCCCCTCTTCCTCCTCCTACCGTTCTCCCCCAATTCCCCGCAGTTCCCCTCGTCGACCCCTAAACTCCCCAGGCCGCCCGCGGCCCACGCTCAGCCCCGACTCTTCTCCTCCCGCCGCCGGAAGCCGTGCCCTAGCCTCTGCCCCTGACCTCGCCGTGGCGCCGCCACCGCCCCACTGCCCAGCCCGCCTCGCTCCAGCGCTGCCGCCCCTTCTCCTCCGGCGTCTCCTCCTCCAGAACCCGCTCCCAAGCCCAGCTTCGCATCTCCCTCTTCCTCGCAGAGCTCTCCACCTCTTCCCCGCTCCGCCGATTACCACCGCTCGCTGCAACTGGCCGCCCGCAGCCACTTCTCCCCTCCAGCAGCCCAAGGCCGAGCTGCCTCCCTCCGACGATGCCCCAACAGTAAACCCTAGGTCGGAACAGTACTCGCAGCCGCACGCGGACACGGCCCTTCGCGTCGTGTCGGACACGAGATAATTCAGGTTTTTCGAATCCTGTTCAGGTACCTGTATCTTTCTCCTCGTGATTCCGTTTTCAATTCCGTCAGTTTCTACTCGTAGACTGTATAACCCTCTCGGTGCCCGTGCAACCCGCTCGGTGCATCGCGTCCTATGGCGATCGCGAACCGCGATCCAAAAATAGGAAAAATAATGCCCTATTCCACCCCGGAACTGAGTACGCCCCACCAAATGGGACGACTTGGTCGCACGCGGTCTTTACCGAAACATGCACGACGTTGATACGGTCGTGTGGGTTTTTGCAAAAGTCGATTCGGATGTGCGTGCACACCGAAATCAACGCGTATCCGCCGACACCGTCCCGTATCCGTCGATTCTGGAACACGCTGTAACTTTGTGTACACACGTCGGATCGAGACGAAACTTGTGCCATCGGACTCGTAGAAATACGCTGGTCCTGTGACCCAAGTTTGGTTCGATTCTGAGAACGTTGACGAAATCACGTATCGTGGGCCCCACAGGCTCCACTTGACGGGCGATTTTGTGATCGGCTCATCGGAATCCAATTCTGGAAGTTCCGTTGGGTTCGTATCATCGTTCCTGACTTGTTGACACTAAGTTTGACGAATTTGGAGACCTTTGACCCTGACACGTTTTCTGGTGCAAAGTGGCCCACATGTGGACCCCGCTTTGGTCCAGAAATGTTATTTTTGCCCTTGTGTCCAAATTGTACTCAAGGACAGGCAATTTTTGCTATTTGATATTTTCTGAATCTAATGGTGATGTTTATTTCAGCAACCGGAGTAGTATCTGCAGATCACACTGAGACCAGAGCTACAGTTGGAGCCAGGACCCCAGGCAAGTGTACCTTGCCAAACTCTGCAGTATTGATACATATTTTTCCTTGCTTCATTTATATTGCTGTGCATGCTTGACCTAGGACCGCGTGACCTACTTAGCGTCCGATTATTAGTCGGGTGCCAACACCGTACGCGGCGTTGTGTATTGTCATCTAGACATGGATACCGAGACCCCATATTTCTCGTACTTGTCTTATCAAGTACAACAGGACCCATGACACTTGATACTATTCATGAGACAGGATCTTCCTGAGATATTCATGGTGATTCTGTATAGGATACAGGACTTGACATTGATATTATATACCTAGACATTATATGACTTGTTGCATTAGAGATGATTGTGCGTGACATGGACATGGGGCCTCGTGGACATGAGATGTATGATTACATTGGGTGGGGAGAGACACACAACTACAGGTTGATTTTATATATTATGTCGGCATCTTAGTCTCACTACGAGCTAGACAACCACATGATATCACTGCTACCGGCTCCCCGACACCGAGCTTGTAGTGGCTTCAGCCTGAGTTCTAGTGCTGCTCTCATCTTGCATTTCACTTAGATGGTTACATATTTACCTATTGCTTTATTTATTGCTACACTGCATTTATTTTGGCATAAGCTTTCTTGTACCTTGCTATGTCCCCTGAGGACCTAGATCCGGATTATGTCCCCAGGATTGCAGCCGAGATCGACCCAGAGTTATACAGGATAGGAGCATTCGCAGGAGCAGACACCGAAGCAGTACCAGATTCAGCAGACGAGTGATCATCGAGGTTATCTTCTGAGTATATACTGTTTCCATACTCAGTATTTGATGTAGTTATCTTTATTCTTGTATCTTGACAGATGTATCAAACTCATTATCGGGTTGTTCCCGAGTTTATATTTTATTGAGATATGATCTTGCCTATGATTCTGATATTGCTGTATTTATTCTGTGGATGAGATTAGTATATCTAGACCCTTTATTGTTGTACTACAGCTTAAGTATGCCCTGATGGATCCATTAAATTGGATTTGTCCATCGGTGCGTACTGCTGGCCATTATCACGCGTTCGGTCCCTCGGTATTTTGGGACTGGGGTGTGACATTGTGCGATCAACGAAGCTAGAACCGGTTTACGAAAAGAAAGCAGAGATTGAAGATGGATCAAATAAACCAGGATAGAGAAGTAACCCAGGTTATTTTTTGTTAGATCCTGATATGGATACCTGGTCAGGAAAAGTGATTCATACAAATCCAGGTATGCTCTCTATTAATTCCTGATACCTTAATCGAGAGTCATAGGTTCATGCAAACAAATTATTGTCTACCCACTAAAGATCCCAATAGAGGGTGGTTGCCACTCGGGAAAGGGGTGGTCGGGGGGGTATAGCTGCCACTCGGGTAGGGGGGAGGCGGGGGGCGGGGAAGGGATTAGGAAAAAATTATGTGGAGAAAGGAATTTAGATTTTTGGATCTGATACCATGTAGGAAGAAATGATTGGATTATTCATTATCAATAAAGGAATACATATATATAGGAGAGGCTAACTCCTCCCTCTATTATTTACCCAATGTGGGACTAAAGTTCACATGACTAATACACTAATATTTAACACCTAGAATAGATATGTTGAATATTTCCCATTTTGTGACAAATGTCACACACAAGACTAACCCGTGTGAATTAGTTTGATTATTCAGGACACTTCCTCACATTTGGGTACAAGGTTATCCATTTCTCCCTAACACCCGATTCCCCCTTAACACCTTAAGAAAAATCTAACAGCTATTTCGGCTTGCTAAGTAATTTTTAAAGGTTTCAATGTAACTTGTAACCTTAAGATATTTAATTCTCAAACTCAATTAACATGATCGCAATAAGACATTCACCTTTGGGTCGACAACAATCTTATATCAATCATGATTCTTCGAGTGGCTACTTCACAGTCTTCCTTAAAACCATGTTGGACAACAGACCTTGAGTAATACTACTCTTAATCCACAGGCCTTCTTTTACTAGTTTCCTTGTAGCGATCAGCACTACAAAATCTGCAGACTTCTTTATCCTTGCCTTCTCTATAGTACAATATGCACCCGTTGCGACATGCATTAATTTTTTTGTATCCCATCCAGAGTGATCTCACCATTCTTTTAGATCGGTAGAAGTTTGTAGGTAACTTGGCACCCAGCGGTAAGATCTCTATAATCAAATCCAACAGTTGGTTGTAGCATTCTTGCAACATGTTAAAATTAAATTTTTGATGCTCAACAGTTTTGTAACAACCTCCAACGGTGAATGATCCTCACAACCAGGATATAATAGAGTCTTTGCATTCTCCAGTAACTCCATGAACTTTATAGCTTCAGTATTCGGTGCCTCCTCAGTTGCATCATGATTGTTTGGATTGAAACTAGGCTCCGTACCGTCGAAAACCATGTTCCATCCGTTATCATAATCAGCGTGGTCGTGGACATCCATATACTTCTCCAAATAAGACTCTGGCTCTGATGCTAAAGGTACAAGCTCTCTGTGTGAGGTCCACTGTTGTGACAAGTTCTCCGTGTGAGGTCCACTTATAGTAATTCGGCGTGAGACCCCTCGAGTACTAATGATATGTCATATCCACTTCTGGATGATATTTCAAGTTGCGACATCACACACACGGACACTTAATTTTGGGGTCGTGTCCATGTACTTAAAGAACACCATGGAGAACTGTAGAAACTTCTCTAACCTATGTATGTGTAAAATCCCTATTCCTAGAAATCGTATATACCCTTTTAATTAATTAAATGGTAGTAATTAGTGGCTAATTAGGAGAAATAGATTTTTAATAATTTTTATTTTAGGTGTTGGTGAACTTAGGGGATTTATGGGACCATCAGAAATTTTTTGAAATTTATTTCATGTAGGAGACCCCTTGAGCAGTTGCTAGCTTAATAGTGTGCATTAATATAATCTGGAATTTTTTTATGAGTATGTATATATATATATATATATATATATATATATATATATATATATATATATGCATGTATATATTTAATAGAAAAGGAAAAGATTAAGAAGAAAAAAAATATAAACTAATAATAATATTAATTAATAACAACTTAAAGCAAAATAAACCATTCCATTACAACTTCTACCAACCAATTCCAACTTCACAGCCCGCCTCCTAGCAACCAATTCCAACAGCACAGCCATCCTAGCCAATTGTGAGCCATTCCTAGCAAACCCAACCACAGCAACAACAACAAAAAAAAAACCCCGCGGCTAATACGGACCCGCTCCCTTCCCCACTTATATATATACATATATTTTTTTTTATTTCTCTAAAACCCTGAAACTAATCATCCAGACTCTCCCTCTTCCCATCTAGACCTAAGGAGCGCCGCCACCGCAGCCGGAGAACCCCGCTAGGCCGTCCAAACCAATCCCGACGACCGCGACCCCGCGTACTGCAGATTCCTACAGCGAGGTACCTGTGTTCCAGAGTTGTCACGACCCGCACCCGAAAATCGGGCATGAGCCGTGGGTACGTCCAGCCTACGCCGCAGAATCGGCGGTAGAACGCTGTAAAGGTCCGTTCTAGGTCAACCATATCTATCTATATCTCACTGAAAAATCCGGCATGACCTCTCCAAAAGGAGGGCAAAACCACGCAATATATATATCAAAATAATCTTCTCCCGAAGGAGGGCAACCACGCAATATATATATGAATCTCAATCACAAAATCTAGGGGAAGAAATAAGCACGATATGATATAAACAAAGAAAACCAGAACCAAGAGAGCAAGACAATCCAAAATAATACAGTCCAAGTCTAAAAGCTACAACATCTCACAGAAGCACAAAAGAATAAGTACAGTCATCCAAAATACAAACCACTGGAAATAACCCAGGAAACCCACCTAGCTAACTAGGGTGCTATCGGCGTCTCCTCGGCGCACTCCTCCTCGATCACGGGGTCACAACAGTCGTCGATACCAGGCCCGTAGAACGTAGGGCAATAGTCCTCAGGATCCTCTGGAAAAAATATGCCCAGTCAGGACTGGAGCGAAGTACATAACTCTGAAAGCAACTCCAAATACATGGTAAGGTGTATATGACGAGCAATAGAAAATTAATCAAGACGCACAGGAAATAAATATATGCTGGAGCACAATAAGTAGCTGCAATGTAAACTGGAGAACAATACAAGTAGTGGAAAAGTAACTGCAGGTGAGAAACATGAATACTAGCTAAGTGCCTTGAGCACAAGTTCGTTATATGATCGGCTTAGGTTGCACATGAAAGTCACTACGATAACTCCGTTATGCGTGAGTTGCATAACCGACATACACATGAATACTGTTTGGCTTTGATCATATAACCAACTCACTACTCCCCTCCCCCACTAATACCATTGGATCCAACCACAACACGCTACGTACATGATAATAGCTCGCGCACACGAAGGCGAGAGCACAAGAAGTACATGATAGCACATGATAATCAATACCCGAAGCACATGATGAAATACACGTGATAGAGTACCCGCTGAACACGGTAAGGGGGATAGCACCTCATGACGGGATCCACTAGTACCAGCTCGTGTAATAAAGTGTCAGAATCAAGTATTACAGTTCTAGAACAGGTGATATAAACGCTATCATGAAATGGAAACTATCAGAGGTAGGTACTCGCCTGATGTCCTGAGCAACTGATGAGGATCGAGGTCCGGACCGGTGTCGCAAGGACCTAATGCGAAAAACAAGGATTAAACAGGGTTCTAAGTATTTAAACTGATATAAAATAATTAAAAACAGGCTTCTAGGGCTATTCTAGGTCGAACGGGTCAAACCGGTGAAATTCGGGTCAAAAAGTCAACCCGGGGTCCAAAAAGTCAACTCTAGGTCAAAACTAGGTCAAACGTTGACTTTTACGGTCAACGGGGACAATTATGGTCAAAGCTAGGTCAAACTAGGGTGCCCCTGAAATTCTAGGTCAATCCGAGCTCATTAAGCTACTAAACTCTCAAACTCGCCTAATCGAGATACCGAGATACCCTCGGTATCCGATACCTCGCCCTAGGCCACGCACCCCGCCTAAACCCGCTAAAACCTATGCTAGCACGCGTAATTATATACATATAAACATATAAAAATCACTCCCAAGCATTTCCTAGGCTAATGCTCAAATACCCCGCTCGAAACTCAATACCTTGAATATCTCAAGGTATCGAGATACCTCGGTATCTCAAGGTATTGAGGTTTCGCCCTAAGGCCCTCTAACTAGCTATTTAGCTACTAATTATATACCTAGTTATTAATCTAGGCTAGGTAATATAGATATCTACTATCTATTAATACATCTAAGTATGTATATACCTATGTATATAGATATCCACACACATTTACCCGATATCCATTACCTTACCTAATCATAACATATATATATATATATTACCTATCAAGATATCTATATATATATAACTAACTATAGATATATAGATATCTATCTCCTAGATAGATAAAACTACCTATCTACCTATCTACCTATCTAGTATCTATCTATCTATCTAAATACCTAGCTATCTATCTATCAATATCTATCTATCAATATAATTATCCATAACTTATCTATCTAACATATACTCTAACTATTATCTATTACCTAACACCCCTCGCTAACACCCCTCGCTACTAGCCTTGCCAACGCGCTGCTGCTGCTGGCTCTACATGCTGATGATGCTGCTGCTGGCTGCTGCTCCTCTATGCTACTGCTGCTGCTCCTCTATGCTACTGCTGCTGCTGATTCTGCTGCTGCTGTGCTGCTGCTGCAGTGCAGCAGCAGCTGCAGCCACTGTTTGCTGTCCTCCCCCCCCTTTCCTCTCACATACACACACACACACCCATATATATATATATACATATATATATCACTATCTATATATATATATATATACATACATATATATCTATATATCTATAACTAGATATCTATATATATATACACTCATCTACACACTCTAACACACACACTAACACACTCACACACTAATACACACACACATAAATATATATACATATCTACATATATATATACACTCAAAATATATATATACACACACTCTAAACTATATATATATATCTACACACACTCTCAACTATATATATATACATACACCTATATATATATATACATACACACACAAGCACACTTACACATATACATATATATATATACACATAGACATATACATATACAAGTACATAAATATAAATACACTCATATATATATAAATATATATACGTAAACAAACATACATATAAATATATACAGATATTTATATATATATAGACACATATACACAACCACCACACAATGCACACAACACACAAACAACACGCCCCTCGCACGCCCAACGACCCCGACACTCACCAATACCCTAAAATATATAAAATATAGCCCGAAAACTCTAGCACACACTCCCCGATACTAACCCAACGCGCGCACAAAGCCGAAACGAGGAAACCAAGTCGAAATGGCCGTTCGGTCATTTCGACGAACACGTGGTGCGCGGCTCGGAAAACCTCCTGAAACGCACACCAAACGAACTCGGAATCGGTCCAAAATTTACCCACGCGCTCTACACGATGTCTAGATCCTAGAAAATGCGCTCCCACGTCGATTCTAGGCCCGTGGCGGAAACGCACACAAACTTAGAATCGGCGACGACGAAAAGCCCCAATTTCGCCCGAAACGCCCGTTTCTCCGCGACGCGGCTTCCCGTGTCCAAACGGAGACACGCACTCACCCTCTAGACACCCGACAACGTCTACCTAGGTCCATCTAACCTAGGGCATCACCCAAAATTGGGCCAAATTCGGATTCCACCCGAATTCGACACAAAACCTAATGTCAAAGTTTCTAAACTCACCCAAACTAGTTCCAACTTCCTCCTACGGATAGGGTTAGGGTCTAGGAGGGTTCTACAACACTAATTACACTACACAAAAATAATTAGGAAGGGGAAAGTTAGGTTTTACCTCTTGGGAGTTGGAATCCCAAGGCCAAAGTCCCAAATTCCCTCCAAATCAACTCCCTCAAGCTCCAAGCTTCCAAATCTATCTCCCACACTAGATCTAGGCTTCTCACACCTAGGTTAGAGAAAATGCAAGGTGAGGGTTAGCTTAAGGAAGAAGGAATGAAGAAGAAAGAAGAAAAATGGAAGAAAACTCACTTGGAGAAAGAAGGAAGAAGAAAGGAGAAGTGGAGAAGAAGAAGGAATGAAGAAGAAGAAGTAAATGAAGAGGAGGGGGCTGCTGTGGCTGTTCTCACGGGTGGGGGTGGTAGGTAGGTGCCGGCCTAGCTAATAAATGGGGTTTTACAACTTTCCAAATTCCCAAAACGCCCCTATTCACTCGGTTTTGGGTTCCGGGTCTCCAAATGCACTCAAACTAGTTCCAAATCTCACCAACTAACCTCCTAAAAATAAAATAATAATTCTAAGCCCCAAAATAATTCTCACAAGGGTGTGGGCTGGGTCGGACATGGGTCTACTAGGGTCTGACATGGGTCCAGGCTAGCCAAAACCCTAAAACAATCAAAATAAAAATAAGACAAGCACTAATTAAATATAAATATAAATAATTAAATACAATACACTATTTATCAATAAAAAAAAAATATACCCTATTTTCTAGAATTGGGTAGTGACAAGCCTACCCTCCTTAAAATAATTTTGTCCTCGAAATTAAAAGACGAAACTAGGACAGGAATGCAAAGAAAGAACCATACCTCAGGGCTCGAAGAGATAGGGGTATCGCTCGCGCATTTCATCCTCCCTCTCCCAGGTCGACTCCCCTGGAGAGTGATGCCTCCACGCGACGCGAACCAAGGGAATAGTCTGGTTCCTCAACACCTTCTCCCGCCGATCCAGAATCTCCACCGGCTGCTCTGGATAGCTAAGAGTAGGGCCCACTACGATCTCCGAGTGATCCAATACGTGACTGGGATCCGCCACGTACCGTCTCAACTGCGACACGTGGAACACATCATGAACTCCCTCCAGCGTAGGCGGCAACTCAAGCCTATACGCCACGGCGCCGACCCTCTCAAGAACACGGAAGGGTCCGACGAAACGTGGGCTAAGCTTCCCGCCTCCACCGAAGCGAATAGTGCCCCGCGTCGGAGAAATCCTCAGGAACACCAGATCTCCAACCTAGCACAAACAAGGTCTCTGCACTTAGTCTAAAACAAGCAATCACAAGCAAACACAAGAACAAAATCTAGATTCTAAGCTATACCTCGAACTCCAAAGGTCTCCGGTGGCTATCGGCCCAATGCCGCTGCCTGTCCTGCGCCACCCGAAGTCTATCTCTAATGAGCTTGACCTTCTCCGCTGCATCAACCACCATCTCCGGGCCAAGCAAAGCTCTCTCACCTACATCATCCCATGACAACGGAGTGCGACACCTCCGTCCATACAACGCCTCAAAAGGTGACATCTCGATACTGGCTTGGTAGCTGTTGTTGTAAGCAAACTCTACCAAGTGCAAGTGATCCTCCCAAGAGCCTCTGAAATCCAAAACACAGGTGCGTAGCATGTCCTCAAGTGTCTGAATGGTCCTCTCTGACTGACCATCTGTCTGTGGGTGATACGCACTACTAAACTTGAGCTGGGTGCCCAAGCTAGCCTGCAGACTCCTCCAGAAATGCGAAGTAAAACGACTGTCCCGATCTGATACTATGCTCACTGGAACTCCATGCAGTCTGACTATCTGGCGCACATACATCTCTGCTAGTCTCTCTGTAGACGTACCCACTTTGAATGGTAGGAAGTGGGCCGATTTGGTCAACCTGTCCACGATGACCCAAATCGCATCCTTCCCGCCTGGAGAACGGGGAAGTCCAGAAACAAAATCCATGGTCACATGCTCCCATTTCCACTCTGGAATGGGTAACGGCTGGAGTAAACCTCCTGGCCTCTGCCTCTCCGCCTTCACCTGCTGGCACACTAAGCATCGGGATACGAAGCGTGCTACCTCCCGCTTCATCCCGTACCACCATACATGCTGTCTCAGATCTCTATACATCTTATTGGCACCGGGATGCATAGAGTACTGGGATCGATGCGCCTCCTGGAGAACCTCCTCGCGCAACGACCCACTCGGCACACACAACCTGGTACCGTGCCGCAAGGAACCATCATCAGCAATGGTGAAGTCGTCTGCTAAACCCATCTGAACCTGCTCCCTGATGCTCCTCAGGGACTCATCCTCAAACTGTGTAGCCCTGATCCGGTCTACCAACTCTGACTGAATCTGCAGTCCCCACATCTGCATCTCAACTCCAGGCACTATCACCTCAATGCCCAAGCTCTCTAGATCTGCCAGAAGATAACGATCTGTAGTCAGGCACATAGCTACCGGATACCTGCTCAATGCATCCGCAACTACGTTCGCCTTCCCTGGATGATACTGCAATGATATGTCGAAGTCTTTCATCAACTCCAACCATCTCCTCTGCCTCATGTTCAGCTCTTTTTGGGTAAACACATACTTCAAGCTCTTGTGGTCTGTGAAGATCTCCACACGCTCTCCGTATAAATAGTGTTTCCATAACTTAAGAGCAAAGATGACCGCTGCCAACTCCAAGTCGTGGGTAGGGTAATTCTTCTCATGAGGACGTAATTGCCTGGAAGCATAGGCAATCACCCTCCCATTCTGCTGTAACACACAACCCAATCCCTTCCCCGATGCATCACTATAGATAGTGAATCCTCCAGAACCTGATGGCAACGTCAACACTGGAGCTGTCGTCAACCTCCTCTTCAGCTCATCAAAGGCGATCTGGCACTCCTCTGACCAAACAAACTCCACGTCCTTCCGAGTCAGCCTGGACAACGGCTCTGCAATCCGGGAAAAATCCTGAACAAATCTCCTGTAGTAGCCTGCCAGTCCCAAGAAACTTCTGACCTCGGCTACTGAACTCGGAGCACTCCATGCCTCAACTGCCACGATCTTTCTCGGATCCACCGAGATACCCTCTCCAGTCACCACATGACCAAGGAATTCCACCTTGTCAAGGAAGAACTCACACTTCGAGAGCTTTCCATAAAGCTCCTCCTTCCTGAGAGTCTCCAGCACTATCCTCAGATGCTCCTCGTGCTCCTCTGGGGTCTTCGAATACACCAAGATGTCATCTATAAACACCACCACAAACCTGTCCAGATGCTGATGGAACACCTTGTTCATCAGATTCATGAACACTGTCGGGGCATTAGTCAACCCAAACGGCATCACCAAGAACTCATACTGTCCATATCTGGTCCGAAAAGCTGTCTTCGGAATATCCTCCTTCCTGACCTTCACCTGGTGGTAGCCTGTCCTCAGATCAATCCTGGAAAACACCCTCGCTCCGCTCAACTGGTCAAATAGATCATCAATACGCGGCAGCGGATACTTGTTCTTGATTGTGAGGTTATTCAGAGCCCTGTAGTCGATACACATCCGTATCGACCCATCCTTCTTCGGCACAAAAAGTACCGGAGCACCCCACGGAGAAGAACTAGATCTGATAAATCCCTTGTCCTGAAGCTCATCCACCTGCTTCTTTAACTCTATCAGCTCACTGTTGCTGACTCTATAGACGTGCTGGGATATCGGCTCCGCTCCTGGCACCAAGTCTATAGAGAACTCCACGTCTCTGTCCGGAGGTAACCCTGGCAACTCCTCCGGAAAGACATCCATATACTCCTCTATCAGTGGATATAGCGACCTCGGCTCTACCACCAGGGCTCCGCAGAAGACTCCCTCGGTCTGCTCCGCTGCTCCTCTGGCAAACTGAAACTCTGGCTCACCCGGCGGACTAAACAAAACTCTGCCTCCACGACAATCTATACTAGCACAATGCGTACTCAACCAATCCATCCCGAGTACAATATCGTAGCTCGGAAGTGGCATTACGAGTAGGCACACACTCAACTCCCGGCCTCCCAAGGTAACTCTCCGGTCTCTGCAAACATCACGGACTAGGATGATACCACCCCCGGTCGTGATCTTGCAGAGTCTAGCTAAAGGTTCAGCAACAAGATGGTGTCTAACAGCAAAAGATACAGACACAAAGCTATGGGAAGCACCGAAATCAAATAAAGCAAGTGCTGGAATGGAATCAAGGAGAACAGAACCTGAGATAACATCACCAACTGGCTCGGCCTCGTCCACTGTCAGGGCAAAAGCTCGTCCCTGCTGTCCTCCTCGGTGCTGCTGCTGGTGCTGGGCGAACCTCTGCTGCTGAGTCTGCAAAGGCTGACCTCTCTGCTGCGCTGCAGGTGCTCTGGCTGGTGCCCTCTGAGCGGCTCCTCCGCCCTGAGCTGTACGGGCAAGCGCTGAAGGACAATCCTTCAGCTGGTGGTCTGCGGCGCCACACAATAAACATCTGCCCAGCCTCTTTCTGCATATGTCCCATCCGTGCCCTGGCTTCTTACAGAAAGGGCAAACGATGGGCTGCCTCTGGCCCTGCTGCTGACCCTGCCTCTGCTGCTGGGGCGCCTGCCGGAAGGGCGCCCGACCCTGACCCTGGTGCTGCTGGGTCTGCTGGAATGGCCTCTTGGCCGGGCCTGCACTGCTGCCTACTCCGGAAGTGTCTCTGCCCCTCTTCGTCTTCAGCTCCAAATCATCCTCAGCCCTCTGAGCATCACTGACAATCTGCTCGAAGGTCGCCTCGCGGTCGCTCCTAGTCAAGGACTTGACCGCCATGGCTAAGCCCTTGCAGAACTTCCGCGCCTTCGCTGCCTCTGACAACCCCTCAACAAATCTGCCCAGACGGCAGAACTCCGCTGCATACTCATCCACTAGCATACTCCCCTGGACGAGCGCCTCGAACTGACTCTCTAAGGCACTGAGAGCCACGTCCGGGAAGAACTTCTCCTTGAAAAGCTTCTTGAAAGCCTCCCAAGTCAATCCCGGAGCTGCTATCCGCGTATCCGTGCGGAACCAAGTGAGGGCAAGGTCGAACATCTGGCTGCCCGCTGCCTCTATCTGCATGCTGGCTGGGATCATCGCCAGCCTGAAGATGCCCTCTATATGCTCGATCCAGTCGTCGGCGTACAGGATCCCCTCTGTGCCGCGGAACTCCTTAGGCCGCATCCTCTGAAAATCGATGATAGTACCCGGCCTAGGATACTGAGCCTGCTCTGGCTGTGGCTGGATCTGAGCCACTCTGTCGACCGCTGTCAAAGCCACCTGATGAGCATTCTCAATGCCCATCCTCATAATATCTGCCTGGCGGTGCTGCGCATCCATCATCTCTCGGAAGAACGCGAACAGCTGTGTAGCATCTACTGGCGCAGGCGGTGGTGGAGGAGGTACCACCGGGACAACTGGGGTGGCTCTCGGATCAATGGGAGTAAGGGGATCTCCGAGAGAAACTGAAGCTCCCTCAACCGCAGGAGTGGCGAGTGGAGCGGTAGCGGCTGCCGGAAGTCGAGCAGGTCGAGAGGTGGCAGACCTCTCGGTGGCAGCTGCTGGGGCGGTGCGCTGAGATCTGGTCTTCGGAGGCATCCTGAACACAGATCAAAAGAAGTCAATACAGTGCAAGAAACGATAACATCAATGAAGGACAATAATATTGCAAAAGAAAATAATTTCAGAAAAATTAAAGATAGCAAAAGGAAGTAGGAAGGGTCCTAGTTGTGATTGAGCACACTCTCTCTCAGCCTATATCCTATATCCTACTGCAGGTAACCTAAGAAGCAGACCTGCATGGGCCACCACCAAAAACGTGTCACGACCCGCACCCGAAAATCGGGCATGAGCCGTGGGTACGTCCAGCCTACGCCGCAGAATCGGCGGTAGAACGTTGTAAAGGTCCGTTCTAGGTCAACCATATCTATCTATATCTTACTGAAAAATCCGGCATGACCTCTCCAAAAGGAGGGCAAAACCACGCAATATATATATCAAAATAATCTTCTCCCGAAGGAGGGCAACCACGCAATATATATATGAATCTCAATCACAAAATCTAGGGGAAGAAATAAGCACGATATGATATAAACAAAGAAAACCAGAACCAAGAGAGCAAGACAATCCAAAATAATACAGTCCAAGTCTAAAAGCTACAACATCTCACAGAAGCACAAAAGAATAAGTACAGTCATCCAAAATACAAACCACTGGAAATAACCCAGGAAACCCACCTAGCTAACTAGGGTGCTATCGGCGTCTCCTCGGCGCACTCCTCCTCGATCACGGGGTCACAACAGTCGTCGATACCAGGCCCGTAGAACGTAGGGCAATAGTCCTCAGGATCCTCTGGAAAAAATATGCCCAGTCAGGACTGGAGCAAAGTACATAACTCTGAAAGCAACTCCAAATACATGGTAAGGTGTATATGACGAGCAATAGAAAAGTAATCAAGACGCACAGGAAATAAATATATGCTGGAGCACAATAAGTAGCTGCAATGTAAACTGGAGAACAATACAAGTAGTGGAAAAATAACTGCAGGTGAGAAACATGAATACTAGCTAAGTGCCTTGAGCACAAGTTCGTTATATGATCGGCTTAGGTTGCACATGAAAGTCACTACGATAACTCCGTTATGCGTGAGTTGCATAACCGACATACACATGAATACTGTTTGGCTTTGATCATATAACCAACTCACTACTCCCCTCCCCCACTAATACCATTGGATCCAACCACAACATGCTACGTACATGATAATAGCTCGCGCACACGAAGGCGAGAGCACAAGAAGTACATGATAGCACATGATAATCAATACCCGAAGCACATGATGAAATACACGTGATAGAGTACCCGCTGAACACGGTAAGGGGGATAGCACCTCATGACGGGATCCACTAGTACCAGCTCGTGTAATAAAGTGTCAGAATCAAGTATTACAGTTCTAGAACAGGTGATATAAACGCTATCATGAAATGGAAACTATCAGAGGTAGGTACTCGCCTGATGTCCTGAGCAACTGATGAGGATCGAGGTCCGGACCGGTGTCGCAAGGACCTAATGCGAAAAACAAGGATTAAACAGGGTTCTAAGCATTTAAACTGATATAAAATAATTAAAAACAGGCTTCTAGGGCTATTCTAGGTCGAACGGGTCAAACCGGTGAAATTCGGGTCAAAAAGTCAACCCGGGGTCCAAAAAGTCAACTCTAGGTCAAAACTAGGTCAAACGTTGACTTTTACGGTCAACGGGGACAATTATGGTCAAAGCTAGGTCAAACTAGGGTGCCCCTGAAATTCTAGGTCAATCCGAGCTCATTAAGCTACTAAACTCTCAAACTCGCCTAATCGAGATACCGAGATACCCTCGGTATCCGATACCTCGCCCTAGGCCACGCACCCCGCCTAAACCCGCTAAAACCTATGCTAGCACGCGTAATTATATACATATAAACATATAAAAATCACTCCCAAGCATTTCCTAGGCTAATGCTCAAATACCCCGCTCGAAACTCAATACCTTGAATATCTCAAGGTATCGAGATACCTCGGTATCTCAAGGTATTGAGGTTTCGCCCTAAGGCCCTCTAACTAGCTATTTAGCTACTAATTATATACCTAGTTATTAATCTAGGCTAGGTAATATAGATATCTACTATCTATTAATACATCTAAGTATGTATATACCTATGTATATAGATATCCACACACATTTACCCGATATCCATTACCTTACCTAATCATAACATATATATATATATATTACCTATCAAGATATCTATATATATATAACTAACTATAGATATATAGATATCTATCTCCTAGATAGATAAAACTACCTATCTACCTATCTACCTATCTAGTATCTATCTATCTATCTAAATACCTAGCTATCTATCTATCAATATCTATCTATCAATATAATTATCCATAACTTATCTATCTAACATATACTCTAACTATTATCTATTACCTAACACCCCTCGCTAACACCCCTCGCTACTAGCCTTGCCAACGCGCTGCTGCTGCTGGCTCTACATGCTGATGATGCTGCTGCTGGCTGCTGCTCCTCTATGCTACTGCTGCTGCTCCTCTATGCTACTGCTGCTGCTGATTCTGCTGCTGCTGTGCTGCTGCTGCAGTGCAGCAGCAGCTGCAGCCACTGTTTGCTGTCCTCCCCCCCCTTTCCTCTCACATACACACACACACACCCATATATATATATATACATATATATATCACTATCTATATATATATATATATACATACATATATATCTATATATCTATAACTAGATATCTATATATATATACACTCATCTACACACTCTAACACACACACTAACACACTCACACACTAATACACACACACATAAATATATATACATATCTACATATATATATACACTCAAAATATATATATACACACACTCTAAACTATATATATATATCTACACACACTCTCAACTATATATATATACATACACCTATATATATATATACATACACACACAAGCACACTTACACATATACATATATATATATACACATAGACATATACATATACAAGTACATAAATATAAATACACTCATATATATATAAATATATATACGTAAACAAACATACATATAAATATATACATATATTTATATATATATAGACACATATACACAACCACCACACAATGCACACAACACACAAACAACACGCCCCTCGCACGCCCAACGACCCCGACACTCACCAATACCCTAAAATATATAAAATATAGCCCGAAAACTCTAGCACACACTCCCCGATACTAACCCAACGCGCGCACAAAGCCGAAACGAGGAAACCAAGTCGAAATGGCCGTTCGGTCATTTCGACGAACACGTGGTGCGCGGCTCGGAAAACCTCCTGAAACGCACACCAAACGAACTCGGAATCGGTCCAAAATTTACCCACGCGCTCTACACGATGTCTAGATCCTAGAAAATGTGCTCCCACGTCGATTCTAGGCCCGTGGCGGAAACGCACACAAACTTAGAATCGGCGACGACGAAAAGCCCCAATTTCGCCCGAAACGCCCGTTTCTCCGCGACGCGGCTTCCCGTGTCCAAACGGAGACACGCACTCACCCTCTAGACACCCGACAACGTCTACCTAGGTCCATCTAACCTAGGGCATCACCCAAAATTGGGCCAAATTCGGATTCCACCCGAATTCGACACAAAACCTAATGTCAAAGTTTCTAAACTCACCCAAACTAGTTCCAACTTCCTCCTACGGGTAGGGTTAGGGTCTAGGAGGGTTCTACAACACTAATTACACTACACAAAAATAATTAGGAAGGGGAAAGTTAGGTTTTACCTCTTGGGAGTTGGAATCCCAAGGCCAAAGTCCCAAATTCCCTCCAAATCAACTCCCTCAAGCTCCAAGCTTCCAAATCTATCTCCCACACTAGATCTAGGCTTCTCACACCTAGGTTAGAGAAAATGCAAGGTGGGGGTTAGCTTAAGGAAGAAGGAATGAAGAAGAAAGAAGAAAAATGGAAGAAAACTCACTTGGAGAAAGAAGGAAGAAGAAAGGAGAAGTGGAGAAGAAGAAGGAATGAAGAAGAAGAAGTAAATGAAGAGGAGGGGGCTGCTGTGGCTGTTTTCACGGGTGGGGGTGGTAGGTAGGGGCCGGCCTAGCTAATAAATGGGGTTTTACAACTTTCCAAATTCCTAAAACGCCCCTATTCACTCGGTTTTGGGTTCCGGGTCTCCAAATGCACTCAAACTAGTTCCAAATCTCACCAACTAACCTCCTAAAAATAAAATAATAATTCTAAGCCCCAAAATAATTCTCACAAGGGTGTGGGCTGGGTCGGACATGGGTCTACTAGGGTCTGACATGGGTCCAGGCTAGCCAAAACCCTAAAACAATCAAAATAAAAATAAGACAAGCACTAATTAAATATAAATATAAATAATTAAATACAATACACTATTTATCAATAAAAAAAAATATACCCTATTTTCTAGAATTGGGTAGTGACAAGAGTTATTTTTCGTCGCCTCGCTCAACCAAACGCCAGCCTGTCTTCACCGGTATGCTCACCCCTTAACCGTCTTCCATATCTTTATGATTGTAGACCTCGAATAATGCGTAACAATAGGCAAAAACAATGCCAAAGTTGGCAGAAATAGACCGAATTCTGGGATCGCAGAAAACTGCGGTGACCACCCATGCTTCCGAGTTCGTATCTTCTACCACAGAGATCCGAATTCGATAATTCTTTTTGGTATGCGTAGACCACTTGACCTAGTTTAATTTCTATTAAATAACCCTAGATTATTAACTGCTGTAGACAGAATTAAATTCGTTGGAAAACCCCGCGAACACACTTTTCTAAAAATCCAAAAGTTGTGAAACGGAGCGCGTCCCGCCAAACGGGACCGTCCCGCCGTGTACCAAGTGTACCAAACGGTGCGTGCAGCGTAACCGAATACGTAAAAATTAGCGAAAACTGATTCGGACGCGTATGCGCGCCGGAATCAGCCCGTATCCGCGGACACACCCCGTGTCGTAACTTTTGTGGAAGTCGCGCGCATTTTGTATACGCTCGTCAGATTGCGACGAAACTTGTGCCACTGTACTCGTAGTAACGCGCTGGTCCTGTGACCCAATTTTTACGCAATTCTGAGATAGTTGACCAAGTCGCCAATTGGTGGGCCCCACGGTTGACTTTTTTGGACGAAATTGTGTTCGGTCCATCGGAATCCATATTTGGACATACCGTTGGATTTGTATTGACATCTAGAGTTTGTTTAACCTATAATTTGTCCCATTTAGAGACTGTTACCCATGGCACATTTTTTGGTGCAAAGTGGGCCACACGTGGACCCCACTTTTACCGAAAATTACCGTTTTGCTCCTGTATCCAAATTGGACGAAAGGGAAGTACTTTTTAGCTATTTTGCTTATTCTGGGAACATTGGTGATATTTATTTCAGCATCCGGATACGTTTATTCTGAGGCCGTAGCTTCTGACTTTTGGTGTGGATATCGGGACATTACATTTTGCTGCTTTCTTGCCAGGCAAGATACCTTGCCAAATTGCTTACAGTATTTTGCATGCTTAGTATATTTCTGTATATTTATTGTATTTCTGTTTATTTATTACATGTGTAGTTTTTTCAGTCATTACTATATATTAGATATGTTGGCATACACTTGACACTTAGTATCATAGAGGACAATCAATAGGCGTATGGGCTTTAACCACTCTGGTAAACCGTAGTAACTAGCACGCACTATGGTTGTCATGTCCGATGGTCGCTACCCCGAGGTATGTCGATTGATGGAGTCCGAGGGTCGCTACCCCCGAGGTATGTCGGCTGATTATGTCCACTGACGAGTGCATGAGTTGTGAGGATTAGATCGAGTAGCCTACCCTTGCCCAGACGTCAAAAAGTTGTCCTTATTTGCATTCATATAGATTGTCTTGTACAGCATACTTACATATTTTCAAATATTATGCATGTTTATTGTAGTCAAATTAGCTTACTTCTATGTATCTTGTTGCGTCCCTCTGAGGACCTGGTCCCTTTCCAGGTGTATCTGTTCTTGAGTATTTACAGTAGCGCAGATTCAGATGGTTACATATATTTCGAAGATGTCTTCTCTTCCAGCCATGGTCGTTAGCTGGTACTCATATTTTGTGATTATTGTGTTGTACTTTTTCATTCGAGTTGATAGTAAATTTGTTTCCATCCAACTATTATCTTTAGATACTTCTTAGTGAGATCTAGTTACATAGATGATGGTTATTCATTTATATTTGATTTTGTGGATGAGATTTAGATTATACTCTGTGACTTGTGACATATGTTTATACCACTGGTGGATTGATATTCATATTACAGCGTACGTGTGGATTTTGGTTTCCATATATTGGAGTTGCCATATCCATGCGGCTGGCATGCTTACGTGTCCTAGTCCTACGTATTTTTGGGACTGGGGCATGACATATTTTTGTGGTGGCCCATGCAGGTCGAGAGCATATTGTCTCGGTTATATTATTGTACCAAACAAGCCTGCACCTAGGAATAGAGTATAGGATCTCATCCATAATTGACTATGATTCGCTATCCGTCCAATCCATTCTGTCTGAATAATTGCATCCTGCTTGATTCCTGTACTTCCCTAATAGTCTTTGAGTATAGCCTTCTGCTAGAATATAGGAACCCCTATTATTAGGATGATAAATATGGTAGCACACCTATTAAGAATACAACAAGAATGTAGATACACCACAATATGGTAGTGAACCCTAGAATTCCTTATTTATAAATTGGTTTACCATTACCCCTTGATGTATTATGAGAACTTGTGAGTAGCATAGATACTACTAGAGTTAGTTAGAAGTTCTACCATAATGTTTGACCCTAGTATTGAGGAACCAATAGAAAACCAAAAATTGAAAATTAGGACTGAACCTAACCTTCATAGTTAGATAAGTATTAGAGAAATATAAACTTAGATCATTGTCTTATTAGTAGCAGACAGTACCTTAGGAAGCCAAGAGCAATGAATATAATATTTCTCTTGATCATACCTCGAACATAACAACTAGCATACCACTCCTCCTTAGAAAACCACGATGCTATCTAGAGCCCCTATTTTTTTTTCATATATTGTTCCTCTGCGACCTTAGTGTTCGCTAATTGTGCAACGACCAAATTATGTTCTTCTTTTCTTCATCTTTTAACTCGTGCCACCTGACACCTCTGATTATAGACCAAGTGTTTTTATTCTATGATTAGGATATATAGTTGCTGGGATTATAGTTGTAAATATTAAATTTTGAAATTTTGTATCTTAGTAGTTAGAACTTGATAGTTTAAGCTATTCTTGTAGATTGAGACCTGGTGCTTATCTCTTAGTTTTAAATTATGTAATATGTACCCCCACCTCGATACGAGTTATATTCCCTTTTTCTTTGATGGCCAGTAACTCTTCTATCCTTACTATTGACACTTGCTTTATGAGCGCTATGATTAAGACTTAGGACGACCATGACCTATGTAATAAAAGAGGATACCTAATAAGTACCAAGACCCCCTTCTCGTAGACCTTAACAGGAGTTTCTACGGTATCCTTAAGGCAATTACAGTATTAGTTATTGTTATAAGTTGGGTAGTATACCTCACAACCTAGTATCACATAGACTTTTGACCTATTATTGAAGTGTAACTGAATGACATTAACTATGTGCTAGCATAAGAAGATAATGTTTTATCAGACTGTAGAGCTTAGAGGCTCATACCCCTACTCTGTCGACTATCGATTTAGACAAGGAATTAGTATGACAACTGTAGAGATTATGGAGTCTTATCTTTTGTGAACTGAATTGTTATGTACCTTATGTCATCATAATCCAGCGTATTTATGTTGGCTGTACTACCTTGACTTATTCTACTATTATAGCCTAGTTTTTGCAAGCTTATTTTTTTATCGAGCTTGCTCATGGCATATGTATTATTGGGTGCACACAATGATACAATTGCCTAATCAGAATCGGTGTATTAAGGTCTAGCTAACCTTAGTGCGCTTGGTTCGCTCTTCGCATGACTACTTTACGTAGATTAAGATATATAGTAGTAGACGAATACACTTGCCCCTAGACATGTCAGACATATCGTATCGGTTACATAACTTGACTGATACGAGCATGTAAATAGGAAATTACCAAAAATAGGATTTCAATCCACAACTGTCTTGACAACTCTCTTTTCGAATTCTTTAATCTCTTTGAACCTCGTACTTGTATTCTGTCACCTTCACTTTGAATTCCTTATTATTGCTCTCCGTCTTCCCCTATTTTGGAAAGACGAAACCTCGTGCTGGTATAAGTTGACACTGATAGTACTAGATATACCCCATAAGGCTAATTACATGACTTAGTGAGTCTCTTTTATAATTGATTAAGGACATATCATAGGTGATATGTTTGGTGTTAAAACTTTGAGGATTGAGTAACATGGTTAAATAATTTAAGGAATAATTTCTTAGATGTACAGCCTTAGATAAAAGATGGGTAAATTTTAAGTTCGGTAGATTGTGAACCTCTCACCCAAAATTAGACCTACTTGGCCGAGATAGTGAGACTAAGGTTAGATTGAGTCCAGTTAGAGATAGAACACGATATTTTTATTTAATTTTACAATAATTATATCACTTAGCACCCCTTATCGTGCTCTGATAATTGGAGCACTACACTAGCCATTGCCTTCCTACAAATTCTACACCCTTATCCTAGACGTGCCCATCATCCAATTCTCATCTTTGTACAATTTTCTAATTGTTGGGCGCTTTACGCAAAAAAGCATTTAGGTGTCCACACCGTTGGACATGACACATGAAGAAACCTATTTTTTTCGCTCATGTAGATTTTCCCATGATTTTTCGGGATGTGCAACGCGCAACATCGCCCACCCCTTTAAACCTAGCCTTGCATTTTAAACAATGCAAATCTTATACCATCATTGCATTCTATCATGGCATAATTTTAATTTCGAGGACGAAATTTTTATAAGTTGGGTAGAATATAAAACCCCTATTCCTAGAAATCGTATATACCCTTTTAATTATTAATTATTAATTAAATGGTAGTAATTAGTGGCTAATTAGGAAAAATAGATTTTTATTAATTTTTATTTTAGGTGTTGGTGAACTTAGGGGATTTATGGGACCATCAGGAATTTTTCAGAATTTATTTCATGTAGGAGACCCCTTGAGCAGTTGCTAGCTTAATAGTGTGCATTAATATAATCTGGAATTTTTATATGAGTATATATATATATATATATATATATATATATATATATATATATATGCATGTATATATTTAATAGAAAAGTAAAAGATTAAGAAAAGAAAAGAAAATAATATAAACTAATAATAATATTAATTAATAACAACTTAAAGCAAACCAAACCATTCCATTACAACTTCTACCAACCAATTCCAACTTCACAGCCCGCCTCCTAGCAACCAATTCCAACATCACAGCCATCCTAGCCAATTGTGAGCCATTCCTAGCAAACCCAACCACAGCAACAACAACAACAAAAAACCCCCCCGCGGCTAATACGGACCCACCCCCTTCCCCACATATATATATATATATATATATATATATATATATATATATATATATATATATATATATATATATATATATATATATATTATTTCTCTAAAATCCTAACCCTAATCATCGAGACTCTCCCTCTTCCCATCTAGACCTAAGGAGCGCCGCCACCGCAGCCGGAGAACCCCGCCAGGCCGTTCAAACAAATCCCGACGACCGCGACCCCGCGCACTGCAGATTCCCACAGCGAGGTACCTATTTTTCGGAGTTATTTTTCGTCGCCTCGCTCAACCAAACGCTACCCCATCTTCACCGATATGCTCACCCCTTAACCCTCTTTCATATCTGTATGATAGTAGACCTCGAACAACGCGTAACCATAGGCGAAAATAGCACAAAAGTTGGCGGAAATAGACCGAATTCTGGGATCGCAGAAAACTACGGTGACCACCCATGCTTCCGAGTTCGTATCTCCCACCACAGAGATCTAAATTCGATGATTTTTTTTTGTATACGTAGACCACTTGACCTAGTATAATTTCTGTTAAATAACTCTAGATTATTAACTGTTGTAGACAGAATTAAATTCGTTGGAAAACCCCGCTAACACACTTTTCCAGATTTCCAAAAGTTGTGAAATAGAGCGCGTCCCGCCCAACAGGACCGCCCCCCGTGTACCAAGTATACCGAACGGTATGCGCAGCGTAACTGGACACGTAAAAATTTGCAGAAACTGATTCGGACGCGTATGCGCACCGAAATCAGCCCGTATCCGCGGATACATCCCGTATCGCAACTTTTGTGAAAGTCGTACGCATTTTGTGCACGCAAGTCAGATTGTGATAAAACTTATGTCACTAGAATCGTGGTAACGCGCTGGTCCTGTGACCCAATTTTTACGCAATTCTGAGATAGTTGACCAAGTCGCCAATTGGCGGGCCCTACGGTTGACTTTTTTGGACAAAATTGTGTTCGGCCCATCGGAATTCACATTTGCACATACCGTTGGGTTCGTATTGACATTTAGAGTTTGTTTGACCTATAATTTGTCCCATTTAGAGACTATTATCTTTGGCACATTTTTCGGTGCAAAGTGGGCCACACGTGGACCCCACTTTTATCCGAAATTACCGTTTTGCCCCTGTGTCCAAATTGGACGAAAGGGAAGTATTTTTTAGCTATTTTGCTTATTCTGAGAACGTTGGTGATATTTATTTCAGCATCCGGAGACGTTCATTCTGAGGCCGTAGCTTCTGACTTTTGGTGTGGACATCGGGACATTACATTTTGCAGCTTTCTTGTCAGGCAAGATACCTTGCCAAATTGCTTACAGTATTTTGCATGCTTAATATATTTTTGTATATTTATTTCATTTTTGTTTATTTATTGCATGTGTAGTTTCTATCAGTCATTACTATATATTAGATATATTGACACACACTTGACACTTAGTATCATAGAGGACAATAAGTAGGCGTATGGGCTTTAACCACTCTAGTAAACCGTAGTAACTAGCACGCACTATGGTGGTCCTGTTCGATGGTCGCTACCCCCGAGGTATGTCGATTGATGGAGTCCGAGGGTCGCTACCCCCAAGGTATGTCGGCTGATGATGTCCACTAACGAGTGCATGAGTTGTGAGGATTAGATCGAGTAGCCTACCCTTACCTATACGTCGAAAAGTTGTCCTCATTTGCATTTATATAGATTGTCTTGTACAGCGTACTTACATATTTTCAAATATTATGCATGTTTACTGTAGTCAAATTGGCTTGCTTCTATATATCTTTTTACGTCCCTCTGAGGACCTGGTCCCTTTTCAGGTGTATCTGTTCTTGAGTATTTACAAGAGCGCAGATTCGGATGGTTACATACATTTCGAGGATGTCTTCTCTTCGAGCCATGGTCGTTAGCTAGTACTCATATTTTGTGATTATTGTGTTGTACTTTTCCATTCGAGTTGGTAGTGGATTTGTTTCCATCCAACTATTATCTTTAGATACTTCTTAGTGAGATCTAGTTACATAGATGTTGGTTATTCATTTATATTTGATTTCGTGGATGAGATTTAGATTATACCGTGTGACTTGTGACATATGTTTATACCACTGGTGGATTGATATTCATATTATAGCGTACATGTGGATTTTGGTTTCCATATATTGGAGTTGCCATATCCATGCAGCTGGCATGCTTACGTGTCCTAGTCCTACGTATTTTGGGGACTGGAGCGTGACAGTATGAATTTATCTCGCACACCACATATGTCATTAGGATGATAATTATGCATCCACTTACAATGTCGTAGGAAGTAATTAATATCCATGTTTCGATACTTCTGCAAAGATGAATACGCATTGTTCAAGTATACACATGTTCATCAAAGTAACAACTCCTATTGATGCGTGAGTATCCGAGTTATGATGCGTGAGTACTCATATCATGATTCATGATTATATTTATAATAAGTAAATAGATCAGCTTTATTTTTATTTCCAAACCTAGTAGACATATGGACAACTTTGATTTGAGGATACGGGTGTCGTCACGTATTCCTTATGAGCCATTCTCTAAAAAGAAATTTTACTTCTACAAACCTTTTGTGGCTATTAGAGTTCTATCAAAAAAATCTAAGAACAAAAGATTGAGAGGCCTTTCTCACCACAAGTCTTTTAAGATATTTAGGTCATTTCATTCTTAACCATTTTCGGTAGAACCGTAATAGCCTCAAAAGACTTGCAGAAGTAAATTTTATTTTCAGATATATCGCTTACAAGGAACACGTGGACACTCATATACTCAGGACACCATAAGATACCCAACTCAACTCTAATACCTTAATACCACATAGGTACTTATTTACTTATAGGATACTCACTCATGTATGACTGATAGACCATAAACAAATAATTTCCTTCTAGTTATGATACCTTACCCCCTCCTTTGACATACGATCACAACTATTCCAAACTTATTAAATAGGTATAATAGAAAATAATACTTTAAAACCTAGTAGAGATATGGACAACTCCGATTTCAAACCCCATTAAATGGATGACTCATAAGTACCAAACCTCTAAAAGCATAACTTTTGCAAAAAAGATACATATTTAGCAAGACGTTGACGAAAATTTACTCTTCGAAGAAGGAGACATCGCGTAGATCATCGAGACAAAGAAAAGTAGTAATATTGTCATAAATGTTGATATTCTAGAAAGATGACTCAATAGTATTTATGATGATAAATAAAGTTTTTCTTCTTAATATTGTATAACTTTGGTGGCATATCAATAATTTAAGGATTTGTGGATCCGTTCATACACGATGTATGAGAGGATTCACATATCCTTAAATTACTAATAAAAAACAAAAGTTAAACAAAATTAAGAAGAAAAACTATATTTATCAAAACAAATAATTTTGAATTTTGTCTTTCTAAAACACCAACTTTTATGATCAATATTATAATTTTCCCTTGCACGAAGACCTACTTATCTCATTCTTGAAAAATTAAATTATCGCCAATGACTTATTAATCAGGTAACCATTTAGTAAAATTGTGCAGGTAGAAGTGCACACTAGAAAAGAGTGTTGGATCCATACATCATTACCAAGTATGGGAACAAATATAAATAAAGAAGTATTATAAATTAAGATTACTATAAATTAAAATATTATAAATTTAGTTTCCATGTATGGGGATATAATTGGATCAAAAGTCATTATTCGGACCCAACACATACTGATACTTACCCACAAATTTATCTTAGAATACCTTAGCTATTACAAGCATCTTAACCTATTACTTAGACACATACCTATTACCTTGCCCTCAACTCCAATGCATTAACCCATACTTGGTATCTTAAATAAAAACTTATCTCTTACCCTTATCAAATACCTTAGTAACTAGTATTGGTATCTCCATACCTATACTTACTTACCCAAAAATTTACTCATTGACAATTGAGTACTATAGTATCATATCACCATAGTACCCATGTATCACTTACATACCCGCAAATTTATATTGATAACATGATACCATGATACTTGCATTGATAACTCAATACCTATACTTACTTACGCATAAATTTACTTATTGATACTTGAGAACCATAGTATCATATCACCAACTACAAGGTATTATCTAAACATATATCCAAATTTCTAAAAAATATATCTATAACAAATTTTAATTAAAATATATTATAATCATGTTTAAAATATTTTAGTATAATTTAAATTTTTATCTAATTTTTCAATAATATCATAGATTTTTGTTTTATTTTAGTGCGATACGCAAGTGAACATGACTAATATGTAGTAATGTCTCTCCCTTTAACCACGAGAAACTTTTCCAATTTGTTCGCTTTGTGTTCGCTTTGAGCATGGCAAATGGATCATATACAAAATAAATTAGATTATTATACTAATATAAATATGAGTTCAAAGTATTTGAAAAATGGTAGCAACTTTAATATCTATCTCTACTACTATATAATTAAAAAATAACTTTACCTTATTTTTTCTTCTTTTAAATATATTTTTATCTAATTTTACTAGTTAAAATTATTGTGTCCTATGTGTGTTTGTCCATGTGTCAAGGTTAGGGTTGTGTCATGTGTGTGCGTGTCTATCCATGTACTATATGTACCAGGGTTAGGGTTGTCTCTTGCGTGTGTGTCTGTCCATGTATCCTGGTTGTGTCCTCTGTGTGTGTGTGTGTGTCCTGGTTGTGTCTAGGTCAGGGTTAGGGTTTACCGAGCGGGAAGGAGGGGAGGAGGAGCGCTTGAGGGAGGTATCAACGGAAGGGACCGCGTCAAAGGGGAGCGATCACACCGGAGGGTTATGCGGTCTGAACTCTATGCCGCATACTGACAGCATGCGTCCATCTTGTTGGATGTATGACTGCTTACTTTACACAAGTGTTCGTGAACTCCTTGTATTTTTACTCGCTAGATGAATGAGAAATTCGCTAAGTCCAAAGAGCAATATGCGGCATGATCCTATTCGGCAAGAAGAGCATGCGGCCACCTTTCATTGGACGCATGACTATGAACCGTTGGCACATGTTTCTGTGATTTTGTCCTTTCCCTTGGACACACTTTATTGCATTGTTACATCAGTCACATCAATCATTTTATGTCACATCACTAAAACTTTATTTATTGGCCGTCACTTCAACGCTTGTCCAAATGAGTAGAATTTAACCCTGACCATGCGGCCTAGATACATATACGGCTAGGACTTCATATGTGGCTTAGAGACATATGCGGCCATGACTTTATATGCGGCCTAGAGACATATGCGGCCAGAACTTTCCATGCGACATAGAGACCCATACGGCCTTGATTGTTTTGATTAAATATTTTTTTCTTTTATGATTGTATTTGGGTTAATACTTGTGTTATGATTCTAAGGAATAATAGATTTAGTAACCAGACCTCGTGCTAAGACATGACCATGAGTTAAAATTGGCTATGAATATAGTATGAGTTGAACTGAGATTTCAGTATGAACCAGACTAAGTGGATAGTGACTAACCGGCTATGTGCATGACATAAGCATTTGTATTACAATGAGATCTTGATTCATGTGACCCAATATATTATTGGTAATTGGACTCGAATACTGTATCCGTGCTGATACTATAATTGCCTGATAATTGGACTCAAGTAATGTATCCGTGCTGATACCACTATTACCACTATTGCCTGGTAATTAGACTCGAATACTGTACCTGAGGTACGATATACCGTGTTACGTGTTAAGTGATTATATTTGGGTTAGGCATCGAGAATGCCTATAAATTCCTGAATGCGTGATACTATAAATATAAATATTTCCCCAACACAGGCTTAATAAGTGAGTCAACTACTATAGCGTGGCTAGGATATTGATTGAATATTGCATACACGCTCATGTGAATCTAGATTGAACTTTCGTGGATTCGTATCTAGCGTGCCCGTTCTCTGTACGACATCTTAAGAGAAATTATCATGTCACCACGCCTTGAGATTTCGAATACAATATAGGGATAATTAGGTTACTAAAAGTGGTAGTAACATTTGGAGGGAACGGTATCCCGAGATCATGCCAACGAACCTTTCTATAAAGATTAATTCGAAGTACATTGTGGGTTGGCCACCACAGATACTGTATATCATGGCCATTGTTTTACTATAGGAGCATTGGAACTGCTAATACAGTATTTTTACTGCAGAGGCCCTACGGAGAACTGGTGCATCATGGAAGTGCTTATATATTTCTTATTTGGCTCGGTTAGCTCATGTTCGGCAATGGTGTGATATGAGGATACCTATTATGCATTATTTTTGAGATAACCTCATACTCCACAAAATAGCAAGCCGTACAAGTGTTTGGCCAATTTAGGAAATTAACTTGGTTGTGATTGTAATATTCAGTTAGTAACCTAGGGAAACAGACTATCATAGTGTGATGGTTCAACCCTTCTCCTTGTTTGGTTCTAGGGTTGGACCTTTATGCTAGGATATGCCATGGACCTAAGTTACGACGGTAAACCTATATGTTATTATATACTTATTTTCTTGGGTTTTGTTTCTCCATTTCATACTTCCTTGTGGTACTTCCTATTTGGGGTCTAACCCTACTGGTTTTGCATGGACAGGTTTCGAGCCAGCACCCGTGGATCCAGCTTAACTTGTGGTACTTGATTGTTTCTTGTGCTATTCTTTAGGGCTTTTTCTTGCCCCAAAGCTACAACAACAAGAGAGACAGAGTTACCAGTAGAATGAGATCCTGTAGAACCTCAGCCAAAGATCCGAGTTGAGCACACGATAAATGGGATAGAGCAGCAGGCTCCAGGTATTCCCATACCTCCCACAGTGCCGGCAATACTGGATACCCCGACTTTTCTAGAGATTATCTGTGGATTGTTAGATGCCCACCAATATCATATGGTGGTACAAAAATGACAACATTAATAACATCTGTAACAATAGCTTCAGCAGCAAGAACATAATGTCCTGTTGAACCAAGGGTTACAGACGACCCTAGAACAAGGCGAAAGAACAGATTCTGGGTCATATGTTAGATTTTGCAAACTAAACCCCAGATATTTTTATGGCACGGAGGATACTATCACGAAAAATAATTGGCTCCAAGATATTGAGACCATTCTAGCAGCAGTTAAAGTTTTGGCCGAGAAACAGGTTAACCTGGTTCGCTTACAGCTCTAGGATCTTGCAAGAGATTGGTGGGCTACGATGGAGGTAGGATTGGGGCATTATATTTCATGGAATTATTTTAGAACCCGGTTCAGGGCTAAGTACTTTAGGATTATGGCTCAGAGTGAGTTGCAGCAAACGTTCACTAACCTCAAGCAGGCTGGAAGAACAGTAGACGAATATGCGGCAGAGTTTTGCCGACTGTGCAGGTTTGCTCCAACCATGGTGGCAACCGAGTTGGAGAGAGAAATAAGGGTCCAGCAGGGACTTCACTTAGAAATCTTACACATGGTAGAGGTGCATGACTACCAGACCTTCGAGGCAGTATTGCTAGCAGCCAAGAGGTTTGAGCTTACTTCTCCAAGGATGGCATCAAGAAGAGTATATCGGAAGAGGCCTTATGTATATAGCAATGAGAGAGGACCAGTACCGCTAAAGTCAGTACCATCCCATGGAATGTGTCATCCATGATGTGACACATAGGAGGCCAGTGACCTCGACAGTGATGGCGCCAACTCGGCAAGAACAGCCGAGACAGCTACAACAGCAGCAACAACAGAAACATCGAGGGGGAGCGACAACAGTTTGTACCTATTATGGCAAATGAGGTCATACCCGAAATATTTTTCGGGTAGCTAACAGACTATGCTTGAGATGTGGGAGACCTGATCACAAGATTGCCATATGTCCATTGATGAAGAGGCCAGGAGGGCCAGTTGTAAAATCTCTATCCTAAAAATCGTATATGGCCTTTTTAATTAATTATTAATTTAATTATAGTAATTAGGGCTAATTAGGAGAAATATATTTTTATTAATTTTTATTTTAGGTGTTCGTGCACTTAGGGGATTTATGGGGCCATTAGAAATTTTTCTGAATTTATTTCATATGGAAGACCCTTTGGGCAGTTGCTAGCTTAATGGTGTGCATTAATGTAATTCTAGATTTTTCTATGAGTATATACGTGTATATATATATATATATATATATATTAAAAGAATTATAAAAGAGAAAGATTAGAAAAAGAAAAGAAAAGAAAAAAAAATAATCTAACCCATTCATAATTATTAACTACCAAGCCAAACCACCCCTTAGCAAAAGTAAGCAGCCGCCCCTTTGTGCTAGCAGCAGCCTTAGCAAAAAAAAAAGCACCCGCCCCCTTAGCAAAAACCCTTTGCAAAGTGATCCCACAGCAACCCCTTTGTTAGTAACCCGCGTGCACACCAAGACCCGCACCCCACGAACACCCCCTCCTTCGCTCTTTCATATTTATATATATATATATATATATATATCACTTATTTCTATTAAAACCCTAACCCTAGATCAATCCAAACTCTTCCTCTTCCCATCTAGACCTAGAGAGCGCCGTCACTGCAGCCGGAGAACCCCGTCAGGCCGTCCAAACCAATCCCGACGACCGCGACCCCGCGCACTGCAGATTTCTGCAACGAGGTACCTGTGTTCCGGAGTTATTTTTCGTCGCTTCGCTCAACCAAACGCCACCCCGTCTTCACCAGTATGCTCACCCCTTAACCCTCTTCCATATCTGTATGATAGTAGACCTCGAACAACGCATAACCATAGGCGAAAATAGCGCCAAAGTTGGCAGAAATAGACCAATTTCTGGGATCGCAGAAAACTGTGGTGATCACCCATGTTCCCGGATTCGTATCTACCACCACAGAGATCCGAATTCAATGATTCTTTTTGGTATGCATAGACCACTTGACCTAGTTTAGTTTTTGTTAAATAATCCTAGATTATTAACTGCTGTAGGTAGGATTAAATTCGTTGGAAAACCCTACGAACATAATTTTTCCAGATTTCCAAAAGTTATGAAATAGAGCCCGCTCCGCCAAACGGGACCGACCTGCCATGTACCAAGTATACCAAACGGTATGCACAGTGTAACCGGACACGTGAGAGTTCATGAAAACTGATTCGGACACGTGTGTGCGCCAAAATTAGCCCGTATCCGCAGACAAATCCCGTGTCGCAACTTTTGCGAAAGTCGCGCACATTTTGTTCACGCTAGTCAGATTATGACAAAGCTTATGCCACTAGACTCATAATAATGCACTGGTCCTGTGACCCAATTTTCATGCAATTCTGAGACAGTTGACCAAGTCGCCAATTGGCGGGCCCCACGGTTGACTTTTTGGGCAAAATTGTGTTCGGCCCATCGGAATCCACATTTGGACATACCGTTGGGTTCGTATTGACATCTAGAGTTTGTTTGACCTATAATTTGTCCCATTTAGAGACTGTTACCCTTGGCACATTTTTTGGTACAAAGTGGGCTACATGTGGACCCCACTTTTACCTGAAATTATCGTTTTGCCCCTGTGTCCAAATTGGACGAAAGGGAAGTGCTTTCTAGCTACTTTGCTTATTCTGGAAATATTGGTGATATCTATTTCAGCATCCAGAGATATTTGTTCTGAGGTCATAGCTTCTGATCCTGTGTGCTTGACTTCTGGACAATACACCTTGCAGCTTTCTTACCAGGCAAGATACCTTGCCCAATTGCTTACAGTATTTTGCATGCTTAGTATATTTCTATATATTTATTATATTTCTGTTTATTTATTGCATGTGTAGTTCCTTTCAGTCATTACTATATATTAGATATGTTGACACACTCTTGACACTTAGTATCATGAGAGGACAATCATTAGGCGTATGGGCTTTTAACCACTCTGGTAAAACGTAGTATATAGCTCGCACTACAGGCGTGTGTCGCGCTGGTCGCTACCCCCGCGGTATATCAATTTTTGGAGTCTCGCTGGTCGCTACCCCGCGGTATGTTGATTTCTGATGTCCACTGACGAGTGTGTGAGTTGTGAGGTAGATCGAGTAGCCTACCCTTGCCCATACGTCAAAAAGTTATCCTTATTGCATTTATATAGATTGTCTTGTATAGCGTACTTATATATTTTCAAATATTATGCATGTTTACTGTATTCAAATTGGCTTGCTTCTATGTATCTTGTTACGTCCCTCTGAGGACCTGGTCCCTTTCCAGGTGTCGCTGTTTTTGAGTATTCGTAGGAGCTCAGATTCGGATGGTTATATATGATTCGAGGATGTCTTCTCTTCGAGCCCCGTGGTCTTTAGTTGATATTCTTATATTGTGTTGTTGTGTTGTACCTATATTGTGTTGCTTTTATATTCGAGTTGGTAGTGGATTTGTTTCCATCCAACTATCATCTTTAGATACTTCTTATTGAGATCTAGTTATATAGATGCTGGTTATTCATTTATATTGACTTTCTGTGGATGAGATTTAGATTGTACCCTGTGACTTGTCATACATTTCATACCACTTGTGGATTGAGATTCATATTACAGCGTACGTATGGGTTATGGTTTCCATATATTGAGTTGCCATATCCATGCGGCTGGCATGCTTACGTGTCCTAGTCCTACGTATTTTTGGGACTGAGGCGTGACATGTTTTTGTGGTGGCCTATGCAGGTCGAGAGCATATTGTCTCGGTTATGTTACTGTACCGAGCAAGCCTATAAATAGGATTAGAATATAAGATCTCATCCACTATTGACTATGACTCACATTCTCCTAATATGTTCTATTTGAATAGTTGCATCCTACTTGATTTATGTTCTTCCCTAATTCCTTGAGTATATCCCCCTCCTAGAATATAAAAGTCCCTGTTGTTAGATGATAAGTAGGGTAAAATTCCTATTAAGAGTACAACTAGAGTGTTGACACACCACTAAGTTTAGAATATCTAGTGAACCCATTAATGTATTATGAGGACTTGTGAGTAGTATAGACACTACTAGAGTCAGTTAGAAGTTTTACCATAACGTTTGATCCTAGTATTGAGGAACCAATAGAAATCCAAGGTTTAGTATTAGGACTAATCTAGCTTTTCGTGGGGAGATAGTACTAGAGAACTATAAATTTAGCTTTTTCTTAATAGTAGCAGACAGTACCTTAGAGAGCCAAGAGCAATGCATAGAATATTTTCTTGATCATACCTCAAACATAGGGATTAGCATAGCATCTTCTCTTAGAAAACTATGCCATTATCTAGAGTCTTTCTATTTAGTTCTATGACTTATTCCTCTGAACCCTTAGCGCTCGCTATTAGTGAGACGACTAAATTTCTTTCCTTCATCTTTCAATTCGTGCCACCTAAACCCCTTTGATTATAGACCAAGTGATTTTATTCTATGTTAGGATATGTAGATTGCTAGGATTTTGGTTGTTACTCTTGAATTTTTAAATTATGTGATTGGTAGTTAGAACTTGATGGTTTAACCTAATCTTGTAGATTGAGACTTGGTGCTTATCCCTTAGCTTTAAATTGCGTAATATGTACCCCCACCTCGATACGAGTTATATCCTTTTTCCCTTGAGGCCGGTAACTGTTCCATTCTTACTATTGACACTTGTACTAAGACTAAGACTTAGCACGACCATGACCTATGTAATGAAAGATGATACCCTAATAAGTACCAAGACCCCTTCTTGTAGACCTTAACAGGAGTTTTTACGATATCCTTAAGACAATTACAGTACTAGTTTATTATTATAAGTTGGGTAGTATACCTCACAACATAGTATCACATAGTCTTTTGACCTATTATTGAAGTGTAACTGAATGAAATTTATTGTATGCTAGCGTAAGACGACAGTTTTTATTCAGACTGCAGGACTTAGAGGCTCATACCCCTATTTGGTCGACTAACGACTTAGACAGGGAGTTAGTATGACAACTGTAGAGATTGTAGAGTCTTATTTTTTGTGAACTTGGATTATTTTGTAACTTCTCTCATCATAATCTAGCGTACTTATATTTTATGTACTACCTTGACTAATGTTGCTATTATAGCCTAGTTTTTGCAAGCTTATTCTTTTATCGAGCTTGCTCATGACGTATGTATTATTGGGTGCACACAATGATACAATTGTCTAATCAGAATCAGTGTATTAAGGTCTAGCTAACCTTAGTATGTTTGGTTCGCTCTTCGCATGACTACTTTATATGGATTGAGATATATGGTAGTAGATGAATATACTTGCCCCTAGACATGTCTGGCACATCGTATCGATCACATAACTGTACTGATACGAGCATGTAAATAGGAAATTATCAAAAATAGGATTTTAATCCACAACTGTCCTAACAACTCTCTTTTCGAATTCTTTAATCTCTTTGAATCTCGTACTTGTATTCTATCACCTTCACCTTGAATTCTTTATTATTGCTCTTCGTCTTCCCTTATTTCGGAAAGACGAAACCTCGTGCTGGTATAAGTTGACACTGATAGTACTAGATATACCCCATAAGGCTAATCACATAACTTAGTGACTCACTTTTATAATTGATTAAGGGCATATCATAGATGATATATTTGGTGTTAAAACTTTTAGGATTAAGTAACATGATTAAATAATTTGAGGAATAGTTTTCCAAGATGTACAGCCTTAGGTGATAGATGGGTAAATTGTAAGTTCGGTAGATTATGAACCCCTCACCCAAAATTAGACCTACTTGGCTGAGATAGTGAGACTAAGGCTAGATTGAGTCTAGTTAAAGATAGAACACGATATTTTTATATAATTTTACAATAATATATCACCTAGCGCACCTTACCGTGCTTCGATAATTGGAGCACTACACTAGCCATTGCCTTCCTATAAATTCTACACCCTTATCCTAGACGTGTCCATCATCCAATTCTTATCTTTGTGCAATTTTCCAACTGTTTGGCACTTTTATGCAAAAGAACATTTAGGTGTCCACACCATTGGACATGACACATGAAGAAACCTATTTTTTGCTCATATGGATTTTTCTATAATTTTTTGGGATGTGTAACGCACAACATCGCCCACCCCTTTAAACCTGGTCTTGCATTTTAAACAATGCAAATCTTATACCATCCTCGATTTTCTACCGTAGCTTAAATTTCGAGGACGAAATTTTTATAAGTTGGGTAGAATATAAAACCCCTATCCTAAAAACCGTATATGGCCTTTTTAATTAATTATTAATTTAATTATAGTAATTAGTGGCTAATTAGAAGAAATAGATTTTTATTAATTTTTATTTTAGGTGTTCGTGCACTTAGGGGATTTATGGGGCCATTAGAAATCATTCCGAATTTATTTCATATGGGAGATCCTTTGGGCAGTTGCTAGCTTAATGGTGTGCATTAATATAATTCTAGATTTTTCTATGAGTATATACGTGTATATATATATATATATATATATATTAAAAGAATTATAAAATAGAGATTAGAAAAAGAAAAGAAAAGAAAAGAAAAAAAACAAACAAACCCATTAATAATTATTAAATACCAAGCCAAACCACCCCTTAGCAAAAGTAAGCAGCTGCCCCTTTGTGCTAGCAGCAGCCTTAGCAAAAAAAAAATAAGCACCCGCCCCCTTAGCAAATACCCTTTGTAAAGTGATCCCACAACAACCCCTTTGTTAGTAACCCGCGTACACACCAAGACCCGCACCCCGCGAACACCCCCTCCTTCTCTCTTTTATATTTATATATATATCACTTATTTCGACTAAAACTCTAACCCTAGATCAATCTAAACTCTTCCTCTTCCCATCTAGAACTAGAGAGCGCCGCCACCACAGCCGGAGAACCCCGCCAGGCCGTCCAAACCAATCCCGACGACCGCGACCCCGCGCACCCCGCGCGCTGCAGATTCCCGCAGCGAGGTACCTGTGTTCCAGAGTTGCTTTCCGTCGCCTCGCTCAACCAAACACCACCCTGTCTTCACCAGTATGCTCACCCCTTAACCCTCTTCCATATCTGTGTGATAATAGACCTCGAACAACGCGTAACCATAGGCAAAAATAGTACCAAAGTTGGCAGAAATAGACCAATTTCTGGGATCACAGAAAACTGCGGTGATCACCCATGTTCCCGGATTCGTACCTCCCACCACAAAGATCCGAATTCGATGATTCTTTTTGGTATGCATAGTCCACTTGACCTAGTTTAATTTTTGTTAAATAATCCTAGATTATTAACTGCTGTAGGTAGAATTAAATTTGTTGGAAAATTCCGCGAACACACTTTTTCCAAATTTCCAAAAGTTGTGAAACGGAACGAGTCCCGTCAAATGGGACTGCCCCGTCGTGTACCAAGTGTACCAAATGGTGCGCGCAGAATAACCGGACACGTACGAGTTTGCGGAAACTGATTCGGACGCGTGTGTGCACCGAAATCAGCCCGTATCAGCGGACAAACCCCGTGTCACAACTTTTGCAAAAGTTGCACGTATTTTTTGCACGCTCGTCAGATTGCGACGAAACTTACGCCACTAGACTCATGGTAACGCGCTGGTCCTGTGATCCAATTTTCACACAATTCAGAGACAGTTGACCAAGTCGCCAATTGGCGGGCCCCACGGTTGACTTTTTGGGCAAAATTTTGTTCGGCCCATCGGAATCCACATTTGGACATACCGTTGAGTTCGTATTGACATCTAGAATTTGTTTGACCTATAATTTATCCCATTTAGAGACTGTTACCCTTGGCATATTTTTCGGTGCAAAGTGGGCCACACGTGGACCCCACTTTTACCCTTAATTACCGTTTTGCCCCTGTGTCCAAATTGGACGAAAGGGAAGTGCTTTCTAGCTACTTTTCTTATTCTGGGAACGTTGGTGATATCTATTTCAACATCCGGAGATATTTGTTCTGAGGTCATAGCTTCTGATCCTGTGTGCTTGACTTCTGGACAGTACACGTTGCAGCTTTCTTACCAGGCAAGATACCTTGCCAAATTGTTTACAGTATTTTGCATGCATAGTATATTTCTGTATATTTATTATATTTCTGTTTATTTATTACATGTGTAGTTTCTTTCAGTCATTACGATATATTAGATATGTTGACACACACTTAACATTTAGTATCATGAGAGGACAATCATTAGGCGTATGGGCTTTTAACCACTCTGGTAAACCGTAGTATATAGCTCGCACTACGGATGTGTGTCGCACTGGTCGCTACCCCCGCGGTATGTCAATTTTTGGAGTCTCGCTGGTCGCTACCCCCGCGGTATGTCGATTTCTGATGTCCACTGACGAGTGTGTGAGTTGTGAGGTAGATCGAGTAGCCTACCCTTGCCCATACGTCGAAAAGTTGTCCTCATTGCATTCATATAGATTGTCTTGTACAACATACTTATATATTTTCAAACATTATGCATATTTACTGTATTCAAATTGGCTTGCTTCCCTCTGAGGACCTGGTCCCTTTCCAGGTGTTGGTGTTCTTGAGTATTCATAGGAGCGCATATTCGGATGGTTATATATGATTCGAGGATGTCTTCTCTTCGAGCCCCATGGTCTTTAGTTGATATTCTTATATTGTGTTGTTGTGTTGTACCTATATTGTGTTGCTTTTATATTCGAGTTGGTAGTGAATTTATTTTCATCCAACTATCATCTTTAGATACTTCTTATTGAGATCTAGTTATATAGATGCTGGTTATTCATTTATATTGACTTTCTATGGATGATATTTAGATTGTACCCTGTGACTTGTGATACATTTCATACCACTTGTGGATTGATATTCATATTACAACGTACGTATGGGTTATGGTTTCCATATATTGGAGTTGCCATATCCATGCGGCTGGCATTCTTACGTGTCCTAGTCCTACGTATTTTTGGGATTGGGGCGTGACACCAGTACAACTATTTTCTTCATTGTAATCTCCAAGGGAGGTATAGTAAAGAGGACCAACAGTAGTAGTTCGGCCTTTAGCTCAGCTTTCGTTGTCGATGCTGGCTCAGCTTTATAGACAACATCAACAACAATTGAATCAGCAGGAACAGCAACAATGACAACAAGGAAGACAGTAGCAGGGAGCTCGACAAGGCCAAGGGCAGGCATTCACCTTGTCTTTGGAGGAAGCTATAGCGCCGGGTGATGTAGTGGCAGGTAAGATTTTTATTACAACCTTTTCTGCCATAGCTTTAATTGATTCTGGAGCTTCACACTCATTTATATCTGCTCAATATACGACACGTATTGGATTAAAGTTTGAGGCATTGCTAGAGAGGCTGAATATACTCACTAGCAATAGGATCGTAGAAGTTAGTTGGGTGTGCCTAGCATGTCCAGTCGTGGTATGCGGGCATTTATTACCTGCAAAGTTGATCGAGTTTTCTATAGGTAACTTTGATGTTATCCTAGGCATGGACTGGTTGAGAGACTATCATACAACGATAGGCTGTCGCGAGGGTAGAGTATTATTTAGAATTTCCAGTCTAGAAGAGTTTGTCCTTAGAAGAATAACAAGAGACCATCATAGAGGAGGAGTCGCAACAGTAGCAAAGGAAGAAGACCCGATGCCTAAGATAGTTGAAGACTTTATGGATATTTTCCCAAAGAGCTTCCTGGATTATCCCCAGTTAGAGAAGTAGAGTTTTGTATAAAGTTGATGCCAGGAGCAGAACCAGTATCCCAAAAGGTATAGCCAATGTCACCATCAGAGCTTGACTAGTTATATCGACATGTAGAAGAACCGAAGGTGAAGAAGTTTATTCGGACTAGTAAATCACCGTGGGGAGCACCAGCAGTATTGGTGAAGAAGAAAGATTGATCGACCCGGTTGTGTATGGATTACAGGCGGCTAAATACTATGACCATGAAGAACAAGTACCAATTACCAAGGATTGATGATTTATTTGACCAATTAAGTGGATCAAGAGTCTTCTCCAAGATAGATTTATGATCAGGATATCATCATGTGTGAGTCTGGGAGTAGGATATACTGAAGACAATATTTAGGTCACGATATGGGCATCACAAATTCCTAGTTATATCATTCGGACTGACTAATGCTCCAGCGGTATTTATGGATTTGATGAACCGTATTTTTATGACATCCTTTTAAGAGTTGAAGAAGTTAATTACTACACCAATCGTTACTCTTTCAGCAGGCTCCAGAGGATTCTCAGTGTATTGTCTTTAAGAGGGATATGGGATAATCAGATTAGGTGTCCCAGCTGCCTCCCCCTCTCCTGGATTTGCGACTGTAATAGATCTGGAAAAGGACTTGGATGTTTTTTGATGCAACAAGGGAGTGTGTTAGCGTATGCTTCTCAGCAGCTCAGGGATTATGAGAAGAACTATCCAACTCATGATTTGGAGTTAGCAGCGATAGTATTTGTACTCAAGTTATGGAGGCACTATTAATATAACGATCGAGTAAAAATATTCACAGATCATAAGAGTTTGAAGTATGTGTTCACGCAAAAGGACTTGAATATAAGACAAAGAAGGTGTCTAGAGTTGCTGAAAGACTACGACATGGAACTTCAGTATCATTGTCATGCCCCAGTCCCAAAAGATTCAGGACAAGGCCATGTAGCAATGGCCAGCTAATACGACTCCGAGGGATTACCCAATTTAATGGATTCGACGAAGCGTACTACGCTGTCCTAAAATACTAACAAGTCCAATATGCTACATACAGCAGATAAAAGTCTAATCTCATCCACAGAATATAATATAATAATAACTGAAAAAATGCTGGTAAATAAAATACAAGAGTCTGAATATCCATAATACATCTGAAAAGGTCTGATGGGGACAAATCCACTAAAATACAACAATGGAAAAAGTGCAGGAAGAAGTAAGATAACTAGACTAGAGTATCAACTAACTAAATAAGAATGCTCTAGTCCAAAATAGTTGCGTACCCAAATCACGAAAACTCCTCTAGAAATGTCTCGAAGTCCTCAGTCACGAATCATGTCTCTACTCCTGCTCCGTAGATGGTCGGGTACAAGTGCTCATCCGGATTTGAAAAGAAACCAGGTCCTCAGAGGGACGTATACAAAAATATATGCCATAAAGTAAATACTGTGTAAACTCGAGGGTGATCTAACGCGCTAAGTGAAATGCACTTTGAAGACAACCTTGGTACGTATGGGTAGGTGAAAGGTATAAAGCGTAGCATCGATTCAGAGGCTAAGTACCTGGCATTATCTATAAACTGGATGCCAGGAGTATATGTTGACTATATCGTCGATCATGATAGCGCGCAGCTAGTAAACTCTGCCGGATGTATCGACAAGCATATACGCCCATAACCAGGTAACCTGAGCCTATAACCGGGTAACACATGGCCTATAACCGGGTAACACTGTGGCTCACGGCCCCGTAGTTTACTCTGAAACTACGACAACCAAATGTCTGTCCCATACGCCTACTAATTGTCTTCCCCGTCCAATGCCAATGTACAAGTCGTGAACACGACACGGATATCTCGTACTATAATGCAAGTCTCTATAGAAATAAACAACTAAGCTAAATAACGTCACAGGTAATGCTCATATTTATGGCTAGTAAATCATGAAGCACATGTCCCTACATGATCTCACTCTGTGACGTACAATGATATGTGTCAAGACCTGGGGAGTCATACTGATAACTCCACAACTTTAGGTGGGTCTACTAGACACTAGGTCAGACACAAGTTCTAACGTCAATGCCTTCGCTGATTGTACTGGAGTCTTTCTCGGACGCGCACAGTTAAATATTAAAACAAATAAATATACAACTAGATAATATCTGAATTTAAATAGTACAACAAGGCAAGGTATACTTGCCTGGAACTCTGGTGTGCACAAGCAATGATCTGGAACCAACAGCCAAGGTAGTATCATCTTGGATGCCTACGAATAAATAACAATAAATATTAATCACTACATTACACTATGCTAATTACGTACACAAGTACGACTTTCGCAACATCATGAGTTACACAAATACCAATTAAACGTTTTAATTAAATATGATGGCTAGGGTTGACTAGTCACGGGTCAAGGGGGTTAGGGGTACACTTAGTCAACTAGTCCACAGCATTTTACAAGTTATTCTATTGTAGAAATTCTCACATGTTACGATCACGGTCGCAGCTCGGATTCTTGTAGGTGCTAAGTCGTACCTCTATCACATGGGTACTAGGTATCCTAATTAATTTCCGGACACGTCTGATGTGGATAGCCATCTAGGTCTTCTTGCACGGGTACATCATGACTCAGATATCGTGCACAATAAAATAATTGTTACCAAAATGCTAAAATAATAATTAACAGCTTACACAAGATACTAGTCCGAACTGACAGGGTAACATATAGAAGTCCATTTTATAGACACCTTGGTCAACACCAGTGTTTACATTAAATAACCATATTTCTATGTGGTAAATTCTAACACTAATATTAATCTAAAATACATGTACACCTATACACAAATTTTTATTCTAAAATACACATATACACATAGCACTTAGGGTTTCGCATTTCCCGTATCCGTTCAACGATGCGTCGACACCCTGACACATGGAGAATAGAATGAAATAATATGTATACCTCATCGCGGCAGAGAGGGGGGGTCTGCTGCACGAGGGGGCCGGTCTCCGGCGAGGGAGGGCGGAGCTCTGGCTTGTACAGTACACTGGTAGCAGCAACGCTGAAAGCAGCAGTGTCAATGCAGCAGCTCGCAGCGGCTCCGGTGGCGGCAGTGGCATCGGTGGCGGGTTGTTGGCGGCGGAGAAAGGGTCGTGGGAGGTCGACGGCTATGGTAGCTGGGGTCGACGGTGGATAAGGTGGTGGAGACGAGTCAGAGAGGAGTTAGGTTATGCTGTTAATGGTGGTCGGGTCAACGATATCGGGGGTGATGGTGACAACGGTGGGAGTAGAGATGGTTGTTGATGGTGGTAGAGACGATGAGGGGGGATGACGATGGCTAAGATGGCAGTATCGAGGGCGAATAAGGTGGCAGAGGTGCGTGGAGGGAGAGTCGGGTTGATGGTGATGGGGTTGTTGATGTTGGTGATGGCGGTGATAGTGGTATTGGTGATGATGGTGACGACGGTGGCGGTGGTTACTGATGGTGGAGATATTGGTAGTGGTCGAGGGCGGGGACAGGCGGAGGAGGAAGTCATGCTGGTGGCGGTGGTATTGTGCGTGGTGGTTGGGTGTAGGGGAGGTGGTCGGGTTGCTGTGAATGATGGGGATAAAGATGAACGGAGAAGGAGGAGGAGAAGGCTGCATGATGGGACGCTATGGTTGCGGTGGAGGTAGGCGGTGACAGCTGCTGGTGGAGGGTTGGACGGGTCGAGGTCCGTGGAACAAGGGGAGGAGGAAGGTGACGACTGAGGGTGGCAGAGGGAGGTGACTGGTCGGGTGAGGGAAGGTGAGGGATGTATAGTTTCTAGGGTTTCTTTAGAGTTTTGTAATGATGTATGTGGCTGTGGGTTTGGTTTTTAGAGAGAGAAAGAGTGTAGTATATGTAGGAGAGAGAGGGGGGCTCTCCTTGGGATTAGGGCCGACTGAAAAATATTTTTGGGGAGGTGGAAATCCTTAACATGATGAAGGGAGGGCTAGGATGGAGGAATTTTGAAATGGATGGTGAGGATGTAAGAAGGGAAAGTTGTAAGAAGTACAACAAATGGAGGGGGAATAGGGTGGATCGGTCAAAGAGGGGGGATGAGGTTCTTCTTGTGTTGGGGCCAATGGGAGGGGGACACCTCATTGCATATTTGCATAAAAGTCCCTTAACAATTGGGAAATTACACAATTAATGGAATTTGGGATTGGATATGGCAAAACATCATGTTTGGTGTGATATAGTGGGCTAAAATAGTGTATGGTGTTTAGTATGAAACTTGAGGGTGTGAGTGAGGGTTTGGGTTGGAATTGGGTCTAGTTTTGGATGAGGTTGGATCCTTACACCAATTTAATTAAAATTAGTGTAATTGGTGCTCTTTAATTAATTATAAGTACATAGAATTAAAATTGGGTGGGACACAAGTGTCATGGATGTAGTAGTCTCAGAATAGAATATTGTCATAAATTGGGTTGGACAAAACGGGTCGAGGTTGTGTCTCCAATTTTGATTGGAACGGACAAAGATGCAAAGTTGGATTTAATTGAACTTAAGAACGGACGTTTATAATAAATATTGTGCGACTAAAATAAAGCACAAGAGAGAGTAGTTATGAGTTACACAAGGGTCAGAATGGTAGGTTGGCACGTCTAGGAAAAGTGTATAAAATTTGGTTGAAAGCAAAGCTAGTGTAGCGCTCTAAATATCAAAGCAACGATAAGGTGCACTAAGTGATACAAATATTGTACAATAATTCTAAAATACTGCTTTCTAATTCTAATCGGCTCCAAATTAACCCTAGTCTCTCTATCTAAGTTAAGTAGACCTAAATTTGGTCGAGGAGTTTTACAATCTACCAAACTTATAAGAATTTCGTCCTCAAAATTAAAATAACACATAATAAGCTATAAATCATCAAGCAATGCTACGGACATACCTTTGACTAGTGGAGCTGGCCTTTGCACTATCTGCTGGGCTCTATCGACATACTAGAAATACTCCTGAGCTTGATGCTGGTTTGATCCGTACATCAAACATAGTCCTAATCTTCTTCTACAATCTTTCTGAACATGTCCTTTCTTTCTACAAAAGTGACATGTCGGTAGCTCTCTCTGTTGATACGGCACCATCTTCTGTTGCGTCTGCACTCCTGAATGACGGATCGATCCTCCTATTTCTGGCTGTGTCTTAGTTGGTGCAGCTATACTAGAATGTCTCGATCCTTTGCCAATAGCCTCCTGGATCCTAGCCTCTGATAGAACTTCCTAATAAAAAATCCTCGCCTGGGTGGTGGTGTACCTCTGTAGCTCGTACGTCAGTCCATGATGGAATCTCCTGGCCTTCTCCAGATCATTGGGTATCTGGGCGACACCAAATCTGCTAAGTCGACTAAACTCCTCGTCGTATGAGTCTACGATTATATTCCCTTGCTCTAGGTGCAGGAACTGGGAGTATAGGAAATCCTGATCATAGCCGAAAAATACTTCATATTGAAGTACTCTAAAAACTGCTCCCACGTCTGTGTCTTACCGACGCTGCGCTCTATGGAGTCCTACTAGTGATGGGCGTTGCCTTTCAGGTAGGCCCTCACTGCAGTCATCCAAAGATTTGGATGTAGCTGAGAAGCCTCTAGTAGCATCCGTGTTGGTGACCCAATCGGAGATCTTCTCTCCAGTCTCGCTACCCGAAAAAGTATCCGGGTCCATCTGGCAAAATCCTCGAACAGTTCCAGCTGGCTAAACTGGTGCAGGTGCTGGTGCGGGTGCTGGGGCAGGTGTCCTCTCTAGAACTGCCATTAAGCTCTGTCTCATAGTCTCGGTCTAATGCCACTGCGCCTGCATCATAGCCTGGAAGAACTTGAATATCCGTGGCTGTCCCTCTGGATATGGCATCTGGGGTGGAAAGGGTGGGGGTGGTGGCAATGGGACCTCCGGCTGCATCGTAGGTGTCTCCTCAATTATCGGCCTCTCGGACTGCGACATCGGCGTAGCCCTCAAAGTCTGGCCCTCTAGGTGGTGCGTCAGGATAGTCTGAGAAGTCTGGCCCTCGTGCTGCTGCATCGGGTCATCAGAAGGAGTTTGGTGCCAATGTATCAGTGGGGCTTGTGGGATCACCGGGGCCTGTGGTGGTGGCTGCTCTCCGGGTGGTCCCTGGAATGTCTCATCTATTAGTGCGGTGGCGGATGGCACAATGGCTGTCACGACCCGCACCCGGAATAGCGGTACGTCCAGTCTATGCCACAATATCGGCGGTAGAACGTTGTCTAGGTCACAATAAATACTAAACATAACTCACAACTTGTCAATGATATCAACTCCAACAAGGAGGATAATGAAATAACATCTCACAATAGCTTATAATGTATACTCAATCACAAAACTATAAGAATATAAATAGCACGATAAAAGATAGGAAATACTGACATAAGTCAAACACAATGTCTCAATAGAGATAAACTACAGTCTAGCTGTCCAACATAAAGTCTCCACAAGTCTCAACATAAACTAAGAATAAGTCTAAACATAAACTCAAAATTAAATCAAATAAGTCTCAATGCATAAGATAAATACTGTCTAAATAGCTGCAGGTAGTGTCTCCTCTAAGATCTCTGGTGTGTAGTCTGCATCTATACCTTGTCCATAATGTGTCAGACACCAGTCCTCTAAGTCGCAGTCTGAAAAAATATTTCCAGTCAGGATGGAGCAAACTACATCTCTGACAGCAGTTCTACATCAATGATATAAACTATGTAGCAGTAAATAGATAAAAATATACAAGATGCATATACATGTACAAGAGATACACAATAAAGGAAATACTAAAAATAAATACAAGAATAAACAATATGGCAATGAACAAGAATACTAATGACTAAGTGTGTGAGTACTAGCTTTAACATGTGATCGGCTTGGGAACTTGTACAAGAATATTGGCCTGGCTAGTCATACGTACGGTGTATGACCAACACTAACCTGAGAACAAGACTTGTACATGAAGGGTATGATCATATATCTACACTAAAATACTCTCCACCCCCGACTGGTATAGTAGATCCAACCATGGTACGCTATGGCACGGGATTCTCTAGGAAGGTAGCAAGTCTCCCCGAGAATCAGTGTCTGTACATGCACAAGATAACCAATGAAACAAGACTTGTACAAGATCACTATATACAAGGAATAATATCTCATGACAAGATCCGGATATACCAATCTGTGTAACCATCGTGTCAAGAAATATGGATATTTATACTAGATACAATGAACATAGAGGATATCATAAATAAGAAACTATCAGAGAATGTACTCGCCTGGGGTCCTTAGTTGGAAATACCAATGTCCTGCTCATGAAGTCTCGCAGGATGATCCAATGGTCCTATATACGTATAATATAATACAATATAGCATCAGTCGTTATACTAGCACACGCACAAACACAATATACTAAACTCAGTAGCTACACTAGGGTGACACTGGTCAACTAGGGTCAAGTATGCATCTAATTGCAGGGTATCACGTCTGTAATTGCTGTACAAAACTGACAGTCAAAATAATACGGGTCCCGCCAGTACGCCAGTGTACATATGGCAGTCAACTCATAATACTCAGGGTTACAGGGTCATGTGTAAAATACAGAATATCCGTAATAACACTAGGGTATCAAGGTACATGTATAAATATACATATAGTCTTAACTAGCATATAACATTAGATACTTACAATATATATGTATACCAATTAAATACATATAATATATATATATATATATATATATATATATATATATATATATATATATACTAATCGAATTCATATACTATATATATATATATGTATATATATATATATATACCAATTATATACATATTAACACATACTAATGGAATACATATACAAAATATATATATACATATACTAATGAATAAGATACATACATACTAAATATATACATACTAAATATATTTATATGTATACCAATTGAATAAGATACATACATACTAAATATATACATACTAAATAAGTAATATACGCATACGCGTACGTTTGTGCATACGAGTTTGGTTTATTTGCAGGGTCTCTTGAAATCAGCATCTAAAGAGTTGTCATAACACAACACGCTAACATCCTATCATCATTCACGTCTGTGTACACAAACAAATCACAAGAGAAATACTCCTCACCTTTGGCCCCGGCGTGCTCGTACATGAGATCGGTTTGACGACGATAATGATGATGATGACGATGACGATGATGTTGACGATGTTGATGACGACGATGACGGAGGTGATAATGATGGTGATGAAGGTGATGATGATGATGATTAGGGATAATGATGGTTATGATTGGAGGAAGAGGATGAAGTATTGATGGTAGTGGTTGTCGAGGTGATAATGGTGGTGGTGGTGTAGAGTGGTGGTGGTCGAGATGATAATGGGTCGTCGACGGTGTCGAAGTGCAGCGGGTCATCGACGGGGTTGAAGTACAGCGGGTTCTAGCAAACGGTGGGGTGCTGTGCGATGGTCGGGGCTCTGGTCGACGCCAGCATGGTGGGTGTTCAGTCGACCGAAGATGAAGAAGTTGACGAGGGAGGCGGGTCTGGGTCATGATCTTGTCAGGTAAAGGAGGGGGATGAGTACGGGATGGATGGTGGTGAGCAGCGGGTCGGCTTCGATCGAGGAGGACGGAGGAAGGAGATCCGATCGAGTTGTCGACGGGGTGGCCGGGATGTACAGCTGTATCAGGCGAGTGAGGATAGCAAGACGGTGGTAAGGGGAAGGATATGGCCGGCGGCTGAAGACTCCGGGTTGATGGAAGGTGGTGACGGGGATGCTCCGGTGGCTTTAGGCGGGCTGTCGAGTCCAGTCGAGGGGAGAATGGGATAAGCAGCGGGGTCGAGGTTGAGTACAGGCTGCTCAGGCGGTTGGCGGTGGGGTCGTTCCGGCGGGACTCCAGTTCAGCGGTTAGGGACGGCTCAAGCGAGGAGGTGGGGGCATTGCTCCGGCAAGGGGGCTTGAGCTCTGATCGGGATGGCTTGGGGAGGAAGTGCATAGGAGATGGGAAAGATGGGAATGTCGGCTGTGGACTTAGGTTTAAAGGGTTTAGAAAATAAAGAAAAGTAGAAGTAATATATATATACAAAGGGGGTTGATGTTGACCTAGAAAGTTGGCTTGGTCAACTCTTGGAAAAAGGCCTTGGCTTGTCATGAAGATATTTCAAGGGCTATGATTCAAATAGGTTCAAAATAGATGGCTAGGATTGCATTGGTTCAAAATTTGGAGGGCTATAGTTTGAGGAGGTTGATGTTGAGTTACACACTCCCAAAAATTATAAAAAAATTCATATGAAGGAGAAATGGGTTTCTTTATGTGTTGTGTCCAATGGGGTGGACACCTTAATGCACTTTTGCATAAAAGTGCCCAACAATTAGAAAATTGTACAAAGTTAGATTTATGGTTTAATTAATTAAAAATTAATACAATTGGTGTTCTAAAATAAATTGAAAGTACATAGGGCTAAAATTAGGTGGGACACAAGTGTCATGAATGTAGAAGACTTAAGGTAGAATATTATCATAATTTGGGTTGCATAAAATGGGTCAAGATTGTGTCTCCAATTTCGATTGGAACGCACAAAGATACAAAATTGAATTTATTTAGAATAAAAATAAGCGTTTGCGACGAATATTGTGCGACTAAAATATAGCACAAGAGAGCATAATTATAAGTTACACAAAGGTCAGAATAGTAGGCTGGCATGTTTAGGACAAAGGTGTGAAATTTGTTGGAAGGAAAAAGCTAGGGTAACGCTCCAAATATCGAAGCAACGGAAAGTCGCAACGATTAAATAAAATCATGTTAATTAATTATAACCCTAAATAAATAAATCCTGAAATAATACAAATTAAATCCACAATCCTACATTTCGGTCAAGGGTTCATCTATTGGGCTTCTAGGTCTAGTCTACTAACTCATGCATTATGAACATTATATAATATATATATATAAATACACATATCATGTAATTAATTAAAATAAATTTACACAACACTTAATAATAAACAAAAAGTCAAAAATATCCCTATTTCATAATGTGGTAGTGACAATGGCACCGTATGCCTCGCGTCCGCTGTGCAAGTTCATCTTGCTGCAAGAAACAGAACTTCATTAAAAAAGTACGGGAATAATAAATAGGATGCAGATATTTAATTAATCAAATGCGAAGGAGGTTCAAAGGCGAAAATTGAAGTGGATGAGATCTAATAATTTCTATCCTATCGCAGGCTCGCTGGGCATGATACCATACCACAAGCGATAAACAGAGACATGCATGGGCCACCACTAAAACTATATCATGCCCCAGTCCCAAAAGATACGGGACCAGGCTACGTGGCAATAGCCAGCTAATACGAATCTACGAGATTACCTAATTTAATGGATCCAACGAAGCATACTGCGCTGTTCTAAAATACTAACAAATCCAATATGCTACATACATCAAGTAAATGTCTAATCTCATCCACAGAATACAATATAAGAATGACTGAAACAAATGCTGGTAAATAAAATACAAGAGTAAGAATATCCATAATACATCTGAAAAGGTCTGATAGGGACAAACCCACTGAAATACAGCAATGGAAAGAGTGCAAGAAGAACTAAGATAACTAGACTAGAGTATCAACTAACTAGATAAGAATACTCTAGTCCGAAACAGCTGCATACCCAAATCATAGGAACTCCTCTGGAAATGCCTCAAAGTCCTCAGTCACCAATCCTGTCTCTACTCCTGCTCCGTAGATGGTCGGGTATAAGTGCTCATCCGGATCTAGAAGAGAACTAGATCCTCAGAGGAATGTAACAAGATACAAAAATACATGCCATAAAGTAAATACTGTGTAAACTCGAGGGTGATCTAACCCGCTAAATAAAATACACTTTGAAGACAACCTTGGTACGTATGGGTAGGTGAAAGGTATAAAGCGTAGCATCGAGACAGAGGCTAAGTACCTGGCATTAGCTGTAAACTGGATGCCAGGAGTATATACTGACTACATCACCGATTATGATAGCACGCAGCTAGTAAACTCTGCCGGATGTATCGACAAGCATATACGCCCATAACCTGGTAACCTGAGCCCATAACCGGTAACACATGCCCCATAACCGGGTAACACTGAGGCTCACGGCCCCGCAGTTTACTCTGAAACTACGGCAGCCAAATGTCTGTCCCATATGCCTACTAATTGCCTTCTCCGCCCAATGCCAATGTACAAGTCGCAAACACGATGTAGGCATCTCGTACTATAATGCAAGTATCTATAGAAATAAACAACTAAGCTAAATACCGTCACACGTGCTGCTCATACTGATCGCCAGTCAGTCATGAAGCATGCGTCCCTGCATGATCTTACTCTGTGATGTACAATGATACGTGTCAAGGCCTGGGGAGTCATACTGATAACTCCACAACTTTAGGTGGGTCTAGTAAACACTAGGTCAAACACAAGTTCTAACATCAATGCCTTTGCTGACTGCACCCGAATCTTTCTCGGACGTGCACAGTTAAATATTAAAATAACTAAATATGCAACTAGATAATATCTAAATTTAAACAGTACAACAAGGCAAGGTATACTTGCCTGAAACTCTGGTGGGCACAAGCAATAATCCGGACCAACAACCAAGGTAGTATCGTCTTGGATGCCTACGAATAAATAATAATAAATATTAATCACAACATTATACTATGTTAATTACGTACACAAGTATGACTTTTGCAACGTCATGAGTTACGTAGATACTAATTAAATGTTTTAATTAAATATGATGGCTAGGGTTGACTAGTCACGGGTCAAGGGGGTAGGGGTACACTTAGTCTACTAGTCTACATCAATTTATAAGTTATTCTATGGTATAAATTCTCACATGTTACGATCACGGTCGCAGCTCGGATTCGTGTAGGTGCTAAGTCGCACCTCTATCACATGGGTACCAGGTATCCTAATTTATTTTCGGACACGTCTGATGTGGGTAGCCATCTCGGTCTCCTTGCACGGGTACGTCATGACTCAAATACCGTGCACAGCAAAATAATTATTACCAAAATGATAAAATAATAATTAACAGCCCACACAAGACACCAGTCCTAACTGATAGGGTAATGTGTACAAGTCCGTTTTCTAGGCGCCTTGGTCAACACAAGTGTTTACATTAAATAACCATATTTCTATGTGGTAAATTCTAACACTAATATTAATCTAAAATACATGTACACCTATGCACAAATTTTTATTCTAAAATACACATACACACATAGCACTTAGGGTTTTGTATTTCCCGTATCCGTTCAACGATACGTCGACACCACAACACATGGAGAATAGAGTAAAAATAACATGTATACCTCGTCATGGCCGAGAGGGGGGGTCTGCTATACGAGGGGGCCGGTCTCCGGCGAGGGAGGGCGGAGCTTCGGCATGTACAGTACACTGGTAGTAGCAACACTGGCAGCAACAATGTCAATGCAGCAGCTCGCAGAAGCTCCGACGGCGGCAGTGGCAGCGGTGGCAGGTTGCTGGCTGCGGGGGAAGGGTCGTGGGAGGTCAACGGCTATGGTAGCTGGTGTCGACGGTGGCTAAGGTGGTGGAGACGAGTCGGAGGGGAGTCGAGTTGTGTTGTTGATGGTGGTCGGTCGACGATGTCGGGGGTGATGGTGACGATGGTGGCGGTGGAGATGGTTGTTGATGGTGCTGGAGACGATGAGGGGGGATGGTGGTGGCAAATGTGGCAATGTCGAGGGCGGCTAAGGTGGCAGAGGCACGTGGAAGGGGAGTCGGGTTGCTGGTGATGGGGTAGTTGATGTTAGTGATGGCGGTGATGGTGGTGTTGGTGATGATGGTGGCGGTGGTTACTGATGGTGGAGATGTTGGTGGTGGTCGAGGGCGGGGACAGGAGAATGAGGAAGTTGTGCTGGTGGCGGTGGTGCTGTGCAGTGGTGGTCGAGTGTAGGGAGGCGGTCGGGTTGCTGTGAATGATGGAGATAAAGATGAACTGAGAAGGAGGAGGAGAAGGCTGGCTGCTGGGACGCTGTGGTTGCGGTGGAGGTAGGCGATGATGGCTATTGGTGGAGGGTTAACAGGGTCGAGGTCGGTGGAACAGGCGAAGGAGGAAGGTGACGGCTGAGGGTGGCCGGAGGGAGGTGACTGGTCGGGTGAGGCGAGGTGAGGGATGTGTAGTTTCTAGGGTTTCTTTAGAGTTTTGTAGTGATGTAGGTGGCTGTGGGTTTGGTTTTTAGAGAAAAAAGAGTATAGTATATGTAGGAGAGAGAGAGAAGGCTCTTCTTGGGATTAGGGCCCGCTGACAAATATTTTTGGGGAAGTAGAAAACCTCAACATGATGAAAGGAGGGCTAGGATGGAGTGATTTTGAAATGGAGGGTGGGGATGTAAGGAGGAAAAGTTGTAGGAAGTACATCAAATAAGGGGGAATAGGGTAGACCAGTCAAGGAGGGGGGATGAGGTTCTTCATGTGTTGGGGCCAATGGGAGGGGGACACATCATTGCATATTTGCATAAAAGTCCCTTAACAATTGAGAAATTGCACAATTAATAAAATTTAGGATTGGATGAGGCAAAATATCATGTTTGGTGTGATATAGTGGGATAAAATGATGTATGGTTTTTACTATGAATCTTGAGGGTGTGAGCGAGGATTTGGGTTGGAGTTGGGTCTAGTTTTGGGTGAGGTTGGGTCCTTATACCAATTTAATTAAAATTAGCGTAATTGGTGCTTTTAATTAATTGTAAGTACATGAGATTAAAATTGGATGGGACACAAGTATCATGGACATAGTAGTCTCAGAATAGAATATTATCATAAATTAGGTTGGACAAAATGGGTCGAGGTTGTGTCTCCAATTTCGATTGGAACGGACAAAGATACAAAGTTGGATTTAATTAAATTTAAGAACGAACGTTTGTAACAAATATTGTGCGACTAAAATGAAATATAAAAGAGAGTAGTTATGAGTTACACAAGGGTCAGAATGGTAGGTTGGCACGTCTAGGAAAAGTGTATAAAATTTGGTTGAAAGCAAAGCTAGTGTAGTGCTCCAAATATCGAAGCAACGATAATGTGCACTAAATGATACAAATATTGTACAATAATTCTAAAATACTGCGTTCTAATTTTAATTGGCTCCAAATTAACCCTAGTCTCTCTATCTAAGTTAAGTATACCTAAATTTGGTCGAGGAGTTTTACAACCATCCAGGCAAGGCTAATGTAGTAGCCGATGGACTTAGCAGAAGAGGTAAAGAATATATGTTGACTACTCAGAAGCACATTCTAGAAAACTTACAGGAGATGGGTATCAAAATAGTACTTCCACAGAGTACAGGAGTTCAGGCTAGCCTACAGATTCAGTTAACTATGGTAGATATAATCAAACTAGCTTAGGCAGAGGACCCGAAGATTCAAAAGCAACAAAAAGAATGTGAGTCAGGTCTTTGGAAGGAGTTGACAATACATATGGATGTAACACTAAGGTTTGGGGATCATCTATGCATACCAAGCGGAGACATTCGGTAAGAAGTTATGACAGAAGCTCATAGTTTCCAGTATTCCATTCATCCGGGAGGCACAAATAGGTATCAAGATATCAAGAAACACTTTTAGTGGAATAGAATAAAGAGAAAAATAGCACGCTTCGTATCGAGATGTCTGATATATCAGCAAGTGAAGGTAGAACAATAGTGACCGACAGAATTATTACAGCCGCTCCCTATTCCAGTTTGGAAATAGGAACACATCACGATAGACTTTGTGACCGGTTTACCAAAATCACCGACTGGTCGAGATACAGTGTGGGTGATAGTGGATTATCTCACAAAAGAGGCATATTTTCTCCCCTACAGAATGGGGCAGTCTACAGAGCAGTTGGTATTTATATATGCGACAAATTATGAGACAGCATGGAGTGCCAATAAGCATAGTATCATACCGAGATAGGAGGTTCACTTATCAATTTTAGAGAAACTTGTATGAAAGATTGGTTACCAAGTTAATATTTAGCACGACGTACCACTCCCAGACAGACGGGCAATCATAGATAACTATCCAGACCTTGAAGGATATGTTGTGAGCCTGTACCTTAGACCTTGGTGGATCTTGGGAATCACCTTCACTTGGTAGAATTCTCGTATAACAATAGTTACCAGGATAGTATTCAGATGGTACCTTTCGAGGCAATGTATGGCCAGAAGTGTAGATCACCGTTGGCTTGGGACGATATTGGTGATCGAAAGATGTTAGGCCCCGAAATGATCACACAGACTGTAGAAGTTGTCAGGCAGATCAGAGAACAACTTCGTATTGCACAAGATTGATATCATCATTGGACAGATCAACATCGTAGGCCTTTAGAGTTTCGTGTCGGCGACCAAGTATTCTTGCAGATTTTGCCTACTCGTGGGGTCATTATATTCGTAGTTCATGGGAAGCTTATTCCGCGATATATTGGGTCGTTTAACATTCTCAATTGGGTATGCGATGTGGCTTATAGTCTTTCCCTTCCACTTTGCTCCGTGAGGTGCACGATGTATTTCATGTATCTCAGTTGCGGGTATGTTCCAGATCCAAGTTATATCCTCGATCACTTTGAATTAGTCGTTGGTAACGACTTATCTTACGAGGAGCAACCTGTATCCATTTTGGATCGAAGAGAGAAGGTACTCAAGAACTGGATTATTTCTCTTGTCCGAGTTGCCTGGGGACATCATACTCTTGGAGAATCAATGAGGGAGTGCAAGGATGATATTCGGTCTTAGTACCCGCACCTGTTCTATTAAGAAGGTATATTATATCTTATGCCTTCGTATCTAGACTCTATAATCAGGTGATCACCTAGTGTTAAGATGTTACTGCTTGCATGTGTAGTTTACTAGTAGATTATATCGTGCTTGTCCTGACTTCTCTAGCTTACATGGATTCGAATTTCGAGGATGGAATTTTTTAAGGTGGATAGAGTTGTCACTCCCCATTCCAAAATCTACGTATTTGGAGCATATTATTTTTTTTGCTTGCATGTTTAGTATATTGCATAAGACTAAACCCATTCTTTGGTTTATCTTGGTTAATAGTTTTTTTGTTGGGTTGGTTTAATCATAAGTTGAACCCATAGTCTAAATCATAAATCCTCCAGGTATATAAGCCAACATTTCCTTTTTATCTCTTGTTTACTCTATTTTCTTCCTCTCCTATGTATTTTCTGCCTCTAAGTCTTAGGCAAGTACACATTGCATGAGAAATAAAAAATTCCTCCATATTATTGGTTTATTATGTTTATTATGTGTTTTACGCACTTTTAATACTTAGAATTTTCGATTTTGATGGCCAGATTTAAGTAGATCTACATTTGAAGTTATGGTTTCATGGGTGCTATAAGTTTTTTGGTTTTGATCTACTAAAATATAGTATTTTAGAAAACCAATTTTTGTGGTTGTTGGAGCACGTTATTTTGAGTATTTTGGCTTTTAGTTCACTTGATTCGGAGTTAAAATAAAGTTTTTATGAAAAAAATATTTTTTAATTATTTTTGGAGCTTGTTTTCATAGTTGAACCTGATGTTGGAGAAGGAGAAGTTCACATGCGGCCAGCGAGTATATGCGGCTGAGAGTTCCATGCGGCCTGAGAGGGTTATGCGGCTTGAACTCTTTGCCGCATACTGACAGCATGCGTCCATCTTGTTGGATGAATGACTACTTATTTTACACAAGTGTCCTTGAACTACTTGTGTTTTCACTTTCTGGACGAATAAAAAATTCGCTAAGTCCAAAGGGCAATAGACGGATGATCCTATGCGGCAATCAGAGCATGCGGCCACCTTTCCTTGGACGTATGACTCTGAACCGTTGGTATATATTTCTGTGATTTTGTTCTTTCTCTTTGACACACTTTATTGCATTATTACATCAGTCACATCAATCACTTTATGTCACAACATTGACACTTTATTTATTGGATCCCAAGGAGTGGACTTTAACCCTGACCATGTGACCTAGAGATATATGCGGCCAGGACTTCATATGTGGCCTAGAGACATATGCAGCCAGGACATCCCATGCTGCATAGAGACCCATGTGGTCTTGATTATTTTGATTGAATATTTTCTTTTCTTTTATGATGGTATTTGGGTTAATGCTTGTGTTATAATTCTAAGAAAGAATAGATTTAGTAACCAGACCTCGTGCTAAGACATGACCATGAGTTAAGATTGGCTACGAACGTGGCATGATTTGAACTGAGATTTTAGTATGAACCAGAGTAAGTGGATAGTGACTAACCGGCTATGTTCATGACATAAGCATTCGTGTTACAATGAGATCTTGATTCATGTGACCTAATGTATAATTAATAATTGGACTCGAATATTGTATCCGTACTGATACCACTATTCCTTGATAATTGTTCATGATTAATGTGCGTCGAGGTACGACACACCGTGTTACGTGTTAAGTAATTATATTTGGGTTGTGAAACAAGAATTCCTCTAAATTTTTGAATGTGTGATATTATAAATATAAATATTTTCCCAACACGGGCATAATAAGCGAGTCAACTATCAAAGCGTGGCTAGGATATTGATTGAATGCTGCATACACGCTCGGGTGAATCCAGATTGAACTTCCATGGATTTGTATCTAGTGTGCCCATACTTTGTACGACATCTTAAGAAAAATTCTAATGTGACCGCGTCTTGATATTTCGAACATAATATAGGGCTAATTAGGTAACTAAAAGTGGTAGTAATATTTGGAGGGAACGGTATCCTGAGATCATGCCAACAAACCTTTCCACAGAGATTCATTCGAAGTGCGCTGTGGGCTGGCCATCACATATACTGTATATCATCTACCTTAGTGGAGTACAGTATCTGACCTATTATAAATAATGATGAGCTACTATTTCACTATAAGAGCATTGGAACTGCTAATACCGTATTTTTAGCGTAGTGATCCTAAGGGGAACTGGTGCATCATGATAGTGCTTGTATATTCCTTATTTGGCTCGGTTAGCTCATGTTCGACAATGGTGTGATCTGAGGATACCTATTATGCATTATTTCTGAGATAACATCAGACTGCACAAAATAACAAGCCGTACAAGTATTTGGCCGATATAGGAAATGGACTTGGTTGTGATTGTAATATTCGGTTTATAACCTAGGGAAATGGGTATCATAGTGTGATGGTTCAAACCTTGTCCTTATTTGGTTGTAGGATTGGACCTTTATGCTAGGATATGCCATGGACCTAAGTTACGACGCTGAACCTATGTAATATTATATACTCCCTTTCGTGCTTCCTTGTGGTAGTTGCTATTTGGGGTCTAACCCCACTGGTTTTGCATGGCCATGTTTCGATCAGCCACTCGAGGATCCAGCTTACCTTCTCCAACTCATGGCGCATACCAGGAAGATGGTCGCAGAGGATAACGAGTGGGTTTTCTTTTTCCCTACTCGTCATTGTACATTTACTTTTTTTGGGCGTTTAGCCATCGGCACTTGTTAGCCGGAACGTCTGGATATTAGTTTTCTTACATGATTGTATTAAATAAGACTGCAACTGATCACTGTCACGTACTTTTGATACGCTGCCAGCTTCTTATTTTGCACAGCTGATCTCCATAATATTTTGACAAAGCACTTGGAACGCCTTATTGATTTATCTTATATGTTGTTTACTATTTTTCTTGTTTGAATGATTGAGACATAGAAGTTGTTGACCCTAGGAGACTTGATTGTATCATGCACCCCATTTTCTTACTACAGCCGTGATCGTCATATGACGTATAGTACCTTGTACTGGGTAGCTGGCCATGTTCATCTCCATATTTCGGTACTGGGGCGTAACAGAAAAAGTAAAAACGATCGGGCCATATGTAAAATGTTAGCGACGTATTAAACTAATGTCGCTGATCATCGCAAATAGAAAAGAAATTAGCGACATATCAATTTTCTTTGTCGCTATACGTCACAAAATCCGAAAAAGTAGAGACGTCTAACGACTCATAGCGACGCTTTCTTCTCAGTACCTAATTATAGTCGCTAATCGTAGTAATTCGTCGTAAACTGCGAGTTTAGCGACGTCAGCTTAATTCATCGCTAAATTAATATAAGTTAGCGATATTTACATATGACGTCGCAAAAAATGTCACTAATATGCCAGATTTTGGTAGTGTTTGAAATCAAATAAACCGAACGCTCATCCCTAGCCCCCTCTACTTATTGATGCTCCCTCTCTCATCCAGGATCCTCCTCTCGTATCTATCATTTTTGCTAAAGTCAGGCACCCCTCTGCAGCCATGAAGGCATAGGTGAGCAACATATACAACTATTAGAGGGAATATGGGTACGAGCTCGACTCTAAGAAGTGGAGGGGGGAGAGGGAGCGAGAGCAACAATCCAAATGAGGGATGGGGTATGGCGGTCGAAATTGTGTTTGTTGTTTGGTTAGGGTTGGCTAAAGGAATATGGTTTTTGAAAAAAAAAAGGAGAAAAAAAAAACTTTGAATAAAAAGTGATGTATGGTCACATTGGTTCAATGGGAAATAAAGTGTTATTTGAGAATACTTACAAAGTTTATGGGATTTACTTGACTAATAAATAATATTGAATATTCAAAAATGATAGTTTCACTTATTTAAGTAAAAAAAACAATTACAATTTCTATGGAAAAAAAAAATTGCGAAAACGTCCAAAAAATTAGAAGAAAAAGTAAATAATTGAAAATAAAAAATTAGTAAATAATTGGAAGTGGAAAATTAATACATATGGTGTGTAAATATTATTTTCTTTCATGCGGCCGAAAAAATTCTCCTATAAAAGATTTCAAAAGTGGCCAAAACATTTATCCTACGAAAGATTCTAACCTTTGACCTTTGAATTGTTAAGAGTCCTCCTAATACAGAGAACCCTCCAAAAATGAGAGTATGCTGCTTAAGTGTGACAAGCACACGGTATTCTTTAGTAAAAGGCGAAAGAATAGTTCGCTTTGTGCTCAGCACGCAGCTGCTTGATTTAAGAGAGAGTAAGCACAAGCGTTTATAAAGGGGAATGACTTATGGTGGTTGTTTCTCCTAACAATGTGGGACTAAAGATCACACATTCGCTCTAGACGTCCAGAAAGAAAGAATGAACCTCTGCATAGTTTGGACCTGGAATTGGAAAGCTAATGCATGTGAGGGAGGCTTTGTTTAATAATTATATAAAAATCCAAAGTAAATATAGATACTTTCTCAAAGGATCCTAAAACATTTTTATTCTTCTTTTCAACCTTGCTTACGTACCTGCAAAGTTAATGAGCACAATATAATATACTTGGGAGCTCGATCAGCTTCCAATTGACAAGGCAAGAAGCTAGCTATAGCTAGAGCACAAGATCTGAGTGTGTTATGAGGAGGACGGACATTCATGGGGTTGCTTGTTGACCTCTCGTCTATACTAGTACTTCTGTAAGGGACGGAAACGGACACAGGCACGGACACGCTGAATTATTATTCACAACAACAGCTCCCTCTTGCAGGACTCCGTATCTCTGTGGTGCTTGCCCTGCCTGCCTGTCCTTAGACCAAATGTTTATTTTGAACCTTAAGAATTCAATCTATTAATAATACTTTATTTTTTAAAATAAATCTTTTCTAAGTAAAGAATTTATTTTCGTTTCTTAACTTAATTACGTTTTCTTTGTTCTTTTCAAATTTTCTATTTGTGATCTTTTGTATCCTACTCGTTCGTGTCGGTATGTCGACTCTTCTCCAAAAGTGGATCAAACAAGATACCTTGCTCTTATATTTTATGTCCTGTTAGCTAATATGTTTACATAATTACTGTTATATCAATTTTTGTACGTCCAAGTACGGATTGGGTGCGATCGACGATAGTCGTTGATATGGTTCAATACGGACTTGGAATGACAGTTGTAATAATTAAGTAACGAATAACTAAAAAAATAAGAATTAAAAAAATCAACAAGGATACAAATCAGAATACTCAACATCCGTCGATAATGCTCGGAGTACGGGATTGATCCACATGTATGGTGACCAGCCTTAGCACGGGCTGCCCTGGCCTTCTCGTACTTCTCCTTATATGCTGGAGTGTCCATCTTCTCCTTCATTTTCTCTCAAAACTACTCCTTCAGCCACTCCTTCCAAAGATCTCCTGGAAGCAGAGAAAATGCCTTCTTGTCGTTGATCAAATACCTTATTCTCTTGTCGGCGATGGACTTGTAGCACTTCCGGATAGACATCTTCTACAAATAAAAAAAAAATCCAAAATGAGCAAATATATAAACAATATTGTAATAAAAAAATCTTATACGTACGCCCAACATCTCAATCCAAACGTATCGTCGCCGGTGGGATGTCACTAAAGTTGAGTTAAGGACCATAAAAGTGATGCCGTATGATTTTCCCCAACTCAGTGCCAACTTTGAGTGGAAAGAACCTGAAATAAGTAAACAATGTACAATTAGAATTTAAAAAAATATGTGAATTGACAATGAAATAAAATGATATACTTACGTCGCTCCATCGGCCCACAACCCAGGACGATCGATTTTAGCAGGCCGCTCTGGTAGAGTAAGGGGATCTAAAAAACCTGGACGACGGACATATACTCCGTGGTCCAGCAACGGGACAGGATATGGATTTCCCCCCATAGGAGTACAGGCGTAGACCCCGGTGTAGTAGTTGCAGTAGTATAAGGGGTAGTAGCAGGTGTAGATACTAAGGGAAGACCAGAAGATGGAGTAGCTTCGCCTACTAATGAACGAATATATGGCGGGGGATAAACCATCATCGGTATCTACGAAGTCGTCCTCATTAACTCCTCTTCGACCTGCATCTGGAGTAGTGGGTGGGGGATGGTTGGATGAAGATCCTCAATGTCCACAGCCTCGTCCCATAGGTAAATCTGCAGGAAATAAAAAATGGTGTGATAAAACAAATAAATAATAGTTTGATGAAACAAATTATAATGGTGTCATGATAGTCATAAAGTAATGGTGTGATGCAAGAAAGAAATACTGGTGTGTTGATACTAATAATAATAGTATGGTCCAAGGTCGGTCCTGAGGTTTAGTAGGCTCGGGGCAAAAAAATGTGTGCCCTTTTTTCATAAAGTGATTATGTTGAGTAGTTGAGACTTGAGAGGTCTGTTTAGCCTATCTAACCAAAGAAAACATTAGATGTTGTCATGTTGATAACTTGAAAACCAAATTGGAACTTTCAGTTGGCACAAAAAAATTGTCAAGGCTGGCCCATGGAGTTCTCAAGTCAACATCATTTAACCACAACTTTCCATCTTAGGGATATTTTGGTAATGTTGCATGTTACCAATTATATTATATTATATAATATAGTGGTTGCTAGAATTATATTAGTGTTAGTTGCTAGTCAATTAGAATGTGTAAGTGTTAATTCAAGTCGACTAGAAGTATCAAATAAGATTGTTAGTCATGACTTTAGTGATTAGAAATAATTAATGTTAGTTAGTTGTCATGGAGAGAATATTCCATATTAGTTGTAGAGATTCCTTCCATTAACTAATTATATTCATTTGCCTCTCAATTTGAATTTAAATTGGAATGGAGAGTGGCATAATTAGTAAATAAAATTAATCCCAAGCCTATGTAGGAGGCCGGCCCACCATGATAGAATTCAAATTCCAATTTTCCCTATATTTCTCCCTACTTCTTTTCCAAACAACATTCATTTAATTTTCCACCAATTCCTAGATCTAGAATTTGAATTCCAAACATAATTTTCTACCAAAACCACTAATTCTTCTTCCATTAGAGAGCATGATGTTTGGAGCACTTGAGGAAGCTTGAAGAGGAGTCCAAGAATTGGAGATCGTTTCTGATTCGCCTTCTTCGTATTCAAATTCGGAGTTCTTCAAATGAGCTACACAAACACTAGGTAATTCTTTCATTTTCATCAATTTCATGGTTAGTAACACCCCTTGGGCCTATAAGAACCTTTCTATAGTTTGAATTGACCCTCATAAGGACTATTAGTGTCTATTTGGTTGTTTGTTGGTATTCGTGTGTCCATAATTGGATATGGGGTGTGTTTGTCATGATACACCGTGTTACGGGTGGATTGAATTGGTAATTTCTTTGTATTAGTGTTCCATTATGTCAACTTCCCCTAAATTTATTTGAATTACTTTTTCTGACTAAATTATAGATATATTTCATTATATTAATTATGTTTTATAAATTTCTTTGTAAGGGGTTTATATTAAGATAATTGTAAGGTTTAGTTATATATGAGTCTATATAGTGTATATATGATACTTAGTATATAATATTAACTAGTATGTCTTAAAAATTAGTGTTAGCAAGGTATTGACCTAGAATACCTAGAATTTACTAGTTTAGCTATATAGGCCAACCAAGTAGCTAACTTGAAACCCAAATTAGGTAATTGACTTAGTTTGACTCAAATAACCTAGTTTTGACCTAGAAATGACCTAGAGACCTAGTTTTGAACTAGTTAAGCTTATTTATGATTCCAAAATACCTGTTAATATGATAATTCATATTTAGGTCTTCGAGGCTCCGATACGGACACTGTTTGATATTTCGGCATGGATTCCAAGCGCGTACATTCTCTGATAGTTTCTATTATTTGATATTTACTATGATTAATGTACTTAGTGATATTATATTTGATTTCTGACATGAGGGTGCACGGATTGGTATATATATTGGATCCTCAGTCATGATATATTAGCATGCTTATCGTATTGACATCGTACATCGTATTGTTAGTAAACATTGATTATTTTATCATAATATGTCATGTTTGGATCCCTTGTATCAGTCGGGGTGGGGAAGCTTTAGCTAGATGTGTGATCATATCCCTAGTGTTATTGTGTTGATATGCTTAGTATTAATCATACACCTCACATATAATAACTAGGCCAGTATTCATTATACAAGTTCCCAAGCAGATCACATATCGAAATTAGCTAGTACATCAAAACACTTTGTAGTTACAGTTCTTTTTTCCTTCATACTTATTGAGTTATACCTTACTTGTTATGTCTACTTACTTTTTATTACTTGAATACATATACTTAGTGTTTACTTATTCCTCATATTGCCATTGTCAGGATGCTGATAGTTATGCTTTTACTCATCATTTATTACATTCACTATTACAGTTTTGTAGTCTTTGTCATTTAATTAGAATAGTTGTTGGAGTTGTACTTGTTCCATCCTAACTGAATAACATTTTTAGGCATTATTGTGCTCCACCTTCCTGAGTTCGGAGAGATGCTATTATTGAGAATACGTTTGTACTGTGGACCTAGAAGTGACATCTAGTGAGATCTCGGCTAGTATTTCTCTATCTTAGTGCCATGATTAGTTTTATTGTTGTTTGGAATTATCTTTCTTGTTTATTTCTTTCTGTAAAATATTGTGATTGAGTACACTTAGTTTGCTAGCTGATGTTGTATTGAGCTTGAGGTCTAGAAAGCATTCTACAACCGATGTTGCGGCGTAGGCTGGACGTACCCACGTACTTGTGTCCGAATATCCGTGTGCGCATCATGACACATCATCACAGTATGATTGTCATATCCTAAAATCAGCAAACTTAAATAGCAAATAAGATCGTGTCTGACACGACACAGCTCAACACCATCCAACTATAAACCTTAATTAACACTTTTAATTTAAACTAAAAAATTTGAATCAAACTCTTCATCTTCCATCCAACATGGAACTAAACATCAGAGTTTCACAATTAATGTGTGTAAACAATACCGTGATTTATTTTTTACTTTAGTAAGAAGTCTTGTTTGATTGTCCAATATAAAACTTTTTAATTGTAAGTTGTGACCTATTTCCTGTATTTGGTTTTAACAAATAGAATGTCGGTGACAAAATCAAACATATTTCTAAATGCCATTGTGTAATTTTGTTACATCATGCTTCATCCGACTTACTCTTTAATTTATCTACCAGAAGCTACAAATTGTACTCTTAATTTTTATTTATAATTACCACTTTTTAGTGAATTTTTTAATACAAAACCAATAAGAAGTCTGCCAAAACTAATATATTTATACAGTTGAGTAATGTTTTCTTCCTTTGTCATTCTCTAAATTTTATTATGAATTGACTCGCAATCAGGATTGATAGGAAGCCACATTAAAAAGTCTTATTTGGTGTCAGTGTGTCACCGCTCATTGATCAATTGACTTTAAAATTTTAGTGATCACCAGTTCACCACTTGTCTAATTTAGTTCATCAGGTTAAAGACAAGTAGTTCATCAGTAATTGTCGAATCACCACTTAGTCTCATTTAGTTCAAGCCGAGTTCAATACTTCAACATAATATGTCCATTTTGAACCACTTATCTTCAACATGTGATTATTTTTATAGGAATTATGGAATCAACTTATGGCTGGCAGAATTTGGTATCACAGAACTTGAAAAAATTCAGTCATTATAGATTGCTATCTTAACTTGCTAACCAATCTCTATTACATTAATATAACTTTAATTTTATTACAACAAAATCTCTATTAACACAATCTCTATGAAATATTTCATCAAACAGAAGAAAGGCAAGGTGCAGATTGAAAAAGAATGAAAGAAGGAATCTTGATTTGAGATACCAGAGCAAGGAAGCAGCAGTGCTTCAACCGAAAGATCCTCACGTACTTCCCCAAGTCCAACGTCTCCACCGGCCTACCACCAACACCTCCCTTCTACCTTCGACTTCCTCTTCCTTAAGTATATATGGAAATATAAGAAGAAACTATAAAAGATAAATCCCTCATAAACCAATGTCTTGAATATATATATGAGAACAATGATAAGATAAGAAAAACGGTTGGAAGATGAATCGATCCTTTCTCTCTCTCAAAAGCTGCTTTGAATCTTAGATCGAGAACCCTTGTTGATTCTTCTTCTCCGTCCATATGAAAAATAGCACCCTGGCTTCTGTTATGTTAGGCTCTTGAATCCTAAATATATTTAATGCCATTCTTATTTGGTCCCTCAATAGTGAGCCTATGATCAAACATATATAGAAAATCAAATATAAATGGTGCCCCCTCTTCCATTTGGGCCCTGGGCTATAGCCTAGGCTACCCTACGCCAGGGCTAGGCCTGGTGTGGTCATACTCATAAATAACCATGTGATGAAACAAATAAATAATCTAATCTAATACATATATAAGTACGTAGTAATCTTCTTCATCTTCTAAATCGTCTTCATCATCCGCATCATCTTCCAAATTATCATTATTTTTTACTTCTTCATTTTCATTTTAACTATCACTTTCACCTTCCACTTCTAATTCTTCTTCCTCATCTGATACTGCCATATCAGAGTTACCCTCTATATGAGGTAAATCTTTTATGCCAAGCTTTTCGTCAATTCTATCATCCTCTACCATAACGTCAATCTCCATATCATCATCACCGATAAAACTTATATATATAAGTTGAGGCATGACCACCTCATCCTCCTAGTATGCTAGATGCTCAATATTATATATGTTTCTAGCTTTCATTTTGCAGACAGTCCAGCTCTTGTCGACTAGAATAACTCTTATAATACACTTGAGCCATTTGACTAGCCAATACAAATGGTTCAAAACATACATATCTTTTTCCATGTTTTATATCAACAAATCTAAATTAATTGTAAATTTTCCATTCTTCCTTGGGTGTTGTGTCGAACAATCACATTTAAATAACATAATTTTGTATCAAAAGAGTAATCCAGCTCTACGACATCTCATAGAACACCGTAGTCAAATTCTGGATCAGCATCGTAGGCTGAATTCTTATACAAACTCTAAAATTATTTTTATAATTAGCCTCCTCATTGACAAATGAGTGAGTTATAGGATTATTTGTGGTTCTAAATTTGAAGGCCTTGATGGTGTATCCATCGCAACACTTTGCCCTCTTGCTTGGTCTGAAAGCTAGTGTTCGAAGTCCTTCTCTTTGTAACCATGTACCAGGACAAAAATTCGGATGCATCACATATCATATAGTCATTAGACAGTTTGGTCCGATTGCTAAATTTAGAATATTTAATATTTAGGATCCTTACATAATTGTGTAACCACGACAAAATTTTTCTATCAACCTATCTAGCTAGATAATTATCATCAATATTATGTCTCTCCATTTTTACCTCGACTCTAAAAGTACTGTGATAATAAGGGGAAGAGTTAGAGACTTCTTTTCCAAGTATAAACAAAATTGAAATATATATAACAAACTTGTGTCTCTTACTTCTCAATATCTTGCATCTCCTTTATATCACTATTTAACACTATATATCGATGAGCATCTTCAAACTCAAGATCTTCCAACCACCGTACCTTAGTAGCACTTGTAGGCTAGCCCCCCATATTGAATATAGTACGGATTCGACCATCTTGTGCATCAATTCCACATTCTTCATTCCTTGGGGCTCTATTCTGATTTTTTTGGACATTAGTATCGAAGTAGATAGATTAAAAGTTTAAAACCTCCTCATTGATATATGCTTCGTATATCGAAGCTTCTATATGAGCCTTATTGCCCACCTCCTTTTTCAGGTGATGTAAATATCTGTAAATAATGTATTGAATATTATAATTATTTGAATACGAAAATTACTAATATGAGCTAATCAATTTATATCTCTCAAATCAATACATCCATCGATAATGGACGGGAGCATCGGTACGGACTTCGTATGCAAGATTAATCAGCAAATGTTCCATACTATCAAAAAGGTTGGGCAGAAATACCTGTTCTAAGTTGCACAATGCCAATGCAATCTTCTTCTCAAGTTCCATGATATGTTGCACCGTCAACATACTTGAACACAAATATCAAAAGAATATAGATAACTCGGCCAGCAAAATCCATACTTGAGGAGGCATCATATCTCTTAGAGCAATGTAAAGTAACCTCTCCATGAATATGTGGCAATCATGAATCTTCATCCTTGTCATCTTGCGTTCGTTGAGATCGACACACCCTGCTAGTTTCGACAGGTAGCCTCAAGGAAATCTCAACTTTGAAATCCAGTAGCATATTATCAATTTATAATCCACACTCAATTTAAATGGCGCAGGAGACTTGACCCTATTTCTATTGGAACATCATGTTAGGTGCAAATCTGGATGTCTGCAAATAATTTCCAAGTCCTATCTTGCTTTGTAATTATTTTTCATTTTTCAGTCAATATCCATCACCATATTGAAGATGTTGTCAAATACATTCTTTTAGATATGTATGACATCAAGATTGTGTCTTATGAGATTGTTCTTATAATAAGGTAAGTCCCAAAAGATACTCTGCTTCGTCCAATTATGGTGCCTATGTCCGAATCCATCAAAGGGAAGGCCTGATCTCGGATCTACCATTACTGTCGACAATTCTTCTACCTCTTTCCAAACTGCTTCTCTTGTCAATCTCAACAGGGGAGGAGATAGATTATGTTTACCAGATCTAAATTCCTTCTCTTCGAATACGACGCAGGAAGGAACTGACAGTGACAATAAAAAAGCATGCTTTTCCTCCAATCTGGAGATTAAATGCCTTACTCTTTTCCATACATATTGGACAAGACAGTACCATGATTACTCCACCCCGGTAACATCTCGTATGCTGGAAAATCGTTGATGGTCTACATGAGTGACGTCTCATCTAAAAGTTCTGCTGGTTCGATATATCATACATCTGAATATTGAACTGCCATAATTGTTTTAACTCATCCACCAACGGCTATAAGTAGATTTCAATGTTCTTCTTTGGATTTTTCATAACATATATGATAAGAGTCAGGAACATGTATGGAGTCTTCATGCATACCCACGGTGGTTGATTATAAGGGGTCAAAATCATCGGCCAACAAGAGTACTGAGATTCTGACAGTTTGAAGGAGTAAATCCATCAGAACATAAAACCAACCAAAATATTCCTAGGCTTTACAGCAAATTCAAGATGACACCAATCAAAATGCTTCGACTACAAGAAAAAAAACCCTTTCATAACATTAAAAAAATATTATAAAAGAAATTTTAAACGTTTAATTGGAGGTTATATCCAGGGTTATATAAAAGGAGAGGTATCTTCCACAACATTCGTTTGAACGTTGTAAAAATATTGTCGATGTTATTCCCAAGATAGTTTACAAACATTTTTTAAATTTATAAAATTTGACAAAAAAAATTTCTACAACATGTTCTGCAACTATAGTAGAAACAATATCTATCACGTTCAGTAAAAGTTGTGTATAATTTTGTAAAACAGTGTACAAATATTGTAAAAATAGTTTATACAACCTTTAGAAAATGTTTCATACGCTATTCAATCATGTTTTCCAAACGTTGTAAATAATATTTGTATGCTGTAACTACAATATCAACTATAATTTAAAAGTATTGTAAATAAAGTTTATAACGTTTAGAAAAGTTGTTAAAATATTATCTTACAACAGTTTTTAAATGTTGTTGATTAGGTTTCCATTTAAAAATATACAATTTATAAATAAAAATTTATTAATTACAATTATAATACAAATGTATTATTTTAATTCTAAATGAAATCACAAGTAGAACTGTCGAATAGCACTATGCAATAGAGACCTAGCTAACATTCCTAACCAAATGCCCTACATAGTTTCAAAGAAAAATTTGTCATCGAATATTTTCAATAATAATAAATCCATTCCATCTTTATATCAGGTCAGTATAATACAGATCCGATGGAAAAATCAAAGAGATAGTAGCATCCTACATCAATAAAAGTAAAGGATTGCCAACCAGCTCCTACAGCCACTTATGTACAAAATTGATAGACAATAATTAATTGGTGATAACCATTGTTTACAACTCTTATTCTTTGATTTTCATAGAGTTCAAAAAGTGGTATATAATTGTTATTTATATAAATTCTTAGGACTAGGAATATAAATTCTTATTTATGTCTCTTTAAGAGAGTACCAAAGAGAACATGTTGTCACGCCCTAGTCCCAAAATACGTAGGACTAGGAATACGTAACCATGCCAGCCGTATGTATATGGAGACTCTAATATATGGAAACCATAACACATACGTACGCTGTATTATGAATAATAATTCACAAGTGGTATATAATTGTCACAAGTCACAGGACATAACTAAATCTCATCCATAATTTTTTTTAAAGAAATAAATGATCAAATATGTCAATAAACCAAATATGAACTAGTCGAGAAGAACTAATAGTTGGATGGAGACAAATCCACTACCAAACTAGAATATAAAAGTAAATATAATAAGTACATCATCTAATGATCAGAGAGGCTCGAAGAGAAAACCTCCTCGAAAGAGAATGAAGTAGCAAGTCCTGATCTATGCTCCTGCGAATAGTCATGATCGTCTATACCTGGAAAGGGATCAGGTCCATAGAGGAACGTAACAAGATATATAGAAGCATGCCAATAAAGTACTAAAAATAAACATCCAAGGGTCGCCTAACCATCTATGTGAATGCACTTTGAGAACAACTTTCCAACACGTAGGCTATCTGGCTAAAATGAGATTGGCATGATTCTCTCGGAGAAATAGGGGCCTGAAAAGCATGACGTCTTTTGAACGTCAGAGACCGCCTGTAGATAATATATAGGGGTCATCTGACCACGCATCTCCGGTGGAGCGTGCGGGTTACACAAAAAAAGTGCAAAGGAGCCCAAATGCCTTACTTGATGTTCTCCCTACCCCCATGCTCTATTCATGTCACATCCATGACACGATGAGACCTCTAATAACTGCTAAGTCTTCTAACATATCTATATTAGCAGTTACTTCCTATCGCACGTCCCATACGTACTAATGATCAGTCAATGCGTAAGCCCGTGATCTATATGAGACTCACAACTCGTGTAAAAAATGTGTCACGGCCAAATAAAACATAAGAATGCCTCATGCTAAAGGGGCGGTCTCGTAAAACTAGGTTAACATGCATAATATATAATAAAGACAAAATACGACGCCATCGTCGTTGCACCCAAGTTATTCTTGGATGCGCAGTTTATATAGCAGTTATAATATATGAAATAAATAATAGAAATAAAATGCATGTACCATATAGAATGTAAACCATAGTACATTGGCAAGGTATACTTGCCTGACAAGAAATCTGCATAATATAACGTCCAAGTGTCAAGCACAAGGGATCAGAAACTATGGCCTCCGAATGAACATCTCCGGATGCTGAAATAAATATCACCAACGTTCCCGGAATCAGCGAGATAGCTAGAAAATACTACCCTTTCGTCCAATTTGGACACAGGGGCAAAACAATAATTTTGGGTCAAAGCGGGGTCCACATGTGTGCCACTTTGTATCGAAATGCATGTCAGATGTAAAGGTCCCTAAATGGGACAAATTATAGGTCAAACAAATCCTAAATGTCGATACAAACTCAACAGTATGTCCAATTTTGGATTCCGGTGAGACGATCACAAATTTGCCCTTAAAGTCAAACCGTAGGACCCGCGAATAGGCGGCTCGGTCAACTGTCTCGGAATCGTGTAAAACTTGGGTCACAGGACCAGCGTGATACCACGAATCCAATGGAGCAAGTTTTGTCGTATTCCAACCAGTGTACAAAAAGTAGGACTATGGTTTGCAAAAGTTATGATACGGGAACCTTTTACGGATACGGGTTGATTTCGACGCGCACACACGTTCGAATCAACTTCTGCGAAAGCCCACACATCAGGATATACCATACGCGCCTTCTGGTCCAATTGGTACGCGATGAGGCAGTCCCGTTTGGCAGGACGCACTCCTTATCATAAAATTTTAGTTTTGAAATACCAAGTTTTTGGTCGTTTTGGAGGCCAATTAATTTAACAAATAAAACAAACTAATAAAAAAATAAAAGAACAGTAAAATTTATGGTTATATTGAGAAAAAAACCTTTCAATTAGATTTTGAAAATATTAAACGGGTGGGTGGCAAATTGGGCATGAACATGGGGGTTTGGGTCAAATTTCTGAACTGTTCTTAGTCAGTTTTTCGGCCAACTTCTGGTCGAATTTTCGACCAATCCAGGGCACAAAAACTAGTCCTGCTTGGAGGAAATCCTAGAGGGTTAGGTTGTGAATGTATTCGGACAAACCGCTCAAGAAAAGAATTAAAGATGAGGGAGTTATATTACCTCGAAGAGGGGGAGTCGGGTCACGGCTTTGTACTGTCAATCCGTGCACGGATCTGCGGTGGTTGCGGCGGTGGTCGATGGACGGTGCGACGGCTGTCCACGGCGTTGTGGGGTCGGTGTTGAGGTCGACGACGGCCACAGGAAAGGAGGAGAGATTAGGGTTCGGGTTTGATGGTTTTGATACATACATATATATATATATATATATATATATATAGAGAGAGAGAGAGAGAGAGAGTCCAGGGAGAGGGGGTCGCAGGTGTCACGCCCCGATCTCCCGCAGGCAATCGGCCGTTCCCGCTAGGCGGGAATCACCCTCGCCAGCACTCCCGCGGAACGATCGCTTGACCTATCCGGGCGTGATGCCGTACGAGCGTGAGCCACGCCCGTACAAGGCCATGGTTCATTGGCTGGCGGCAAGAGTTCTAAGCCACAGAGTCGCACAGATAGTCCGAGTGCAGCGGAGTCATGAACGCATAGGCGATCGGTAACAGGTTCACTGAGTTGACAAATATAGCGAAAGCATTGAAACACAAGTTGAAGTAAGACAAGCTCTTTTATTGATATGAACATGTGTTACAGGCGGCGTATAGCCGAGATTACAAGTCGCTCAAGCCTCTCTCTCTGAAACATAAAATTGTGCCAAGTGGCTACAATTGTGGAATGATTGTACAGGCGATGTTCAGGCGAGTTCGGGCTATGTTCACAATATTATGTCTTGTATATGTGCTTCAGTCCCGGACGCACCGTTGCTTCGGAGTGATGTCCACGCCTAAGCACGCACGTTGGAGGCGTCCGCACCGAACGAGGTTCTCCCGCACCCTGCACAAAAACTGGTGGATTATTAGTACATTGAATGCACTGGTGGGGAAGCTACTCGCCCGCTCGTCATATCCAAACACGTAATACAGGTTTCGTGCACAACTATTAAGTTGTCTTTCTAGTTGCCTTAGGATCAGTTTCATGCAAACATTGAATAGCCTAACGTGTCGGGCAGTGCGCCGTGCGATGTTTGAGGAAACACGGCAAGACTTACCAACTTACCATCTCCTTCCCTGTCCAAGGCAAACATTGTTAATTTAAGCAGGAGCATGTATAAGCATTCAGGAGGCATAACATATGCAAACACGAGTACTTATTTCAAGATCATTCAGGTGTTCAGTTAATTGTTTCATGCGATACATTATCTCGCATGCGGATAGCCGCTAAGTGAGGATGACTTATCTATATGAACACGGTCGCTGGCAAAGCCATTATGGACGTAGCCGAGGACAAGGATAGCATGCTACGAGAGTACACGATGCGCTGCAAGCTACCCAGTTCCGAACACGACGACTACACACGAGCTCCATCCGGACCGGATCGGACCTAGTGCCCCGGAGACCGTCCGTGGAACTAGTCCGCGACATGCATAATTGGGGTCTTCCAATTATCACGAGATACACGAGAATACGAGAACACGCGTGCACTAGAATAAGAGAACACGAGAACACGAGTGCATGGGAACACGAGTACACGAGTACACGGGATACTTGAATCATGATTCTGTACAGTGAATATCTTGCCTTGATGCATTCCCCTGGTTCGGGGCTGCCTGGTGACCTAACGGTCCCGGATACTTGCAGGGTCAAACATGCACGGAACGACTACTTAGTAGTCTCCCGGAGTTGGATGAAAACAAGGCAACATTCAAGCAGACAAGCATGCGTTTCTAAGGAACATAAGCAGACACATTGCTCGGACCCGAAGGTAAGCCGAGAGTTTAAACCGTTAAGGGACTTAGCATGCGAGGGTCTGAACATAAGCAGTGTTTCAATTTCTATGTTCTAGCAAGCAATACAAGTTGGGATTATTCCCTTAGCTAGGTGCGTTGGATTTATTAGCATGCAGGGGGTGAATCACCTAGCGACTAGCATAAACATTCCAAAATTTTATGTGTGCTGGCTAAGCAAAGACAAGTTCACCGTAGCCACCCACCTTAGCGATGATTCGCTTCGGTAGAGCGATACGTCAAGCGAGCCTCTGAAAGTCCAAGCCGGATTCCTATAGGGACAAGTCTGGATATCTTTTGCTTCTCTTTTGAGGCAAGGCGGGTCGGGACAGTTGCACTATTGCCGTTTGAGACGGCAGTCCGCTAGAGCGGAACGGGGTGTTACATCCTACCCAACTCAGAAGAAGTCTCGTCCTCGAGACTTACTGAGGACAAGCAGTGATCTAGGGTTGAGGCAATCCTAGACAAGTCGTTTGTACTTGTTCATTTGGATATTTACTTGCACAAGTGTCGAAATCAGCATATCACTTAGACTGGATCGTGCGCACTTTCGAAACGCGCTTCTAGCGTGAGCACGTCAACCAGCTTAGTGATAGCGAAGTCTTAGCACTCGAGTTTCATATCTTCCTGAGTCTTGGATGGTGCACTAGTTCAAGGCGTCCCTCGAATAGATGCATTCAACCAAACTTAGAGTTAGTGAAAATCGAACAAGCTACTAGCGATACTCTCAAGGGTTCGCACAGGTTGGCACAAAGGCCACTCGCAGCACAACAGCATACAAGCAAGCATATCATTCAAAATGCATTTTGAAAGTATTAGACTTATTGTTGGAACATCCCATCGAGGCATTGAGAGAGAGCATAGACATAACCCACGAACGAGCTTTCGAAACAGAGATACCGAATCGAAGTCCAAAGGCGTAGAAGCCAGGCTCTGATACCAACATGTCATGCCCCGATCCCCCGCAGGCAATCGGCCATTCCCGCTAGGCGGGAATCACCCTCGCCAGCGCTCCCGCGGAACGATCGCTTGACCTATCCGGGCGTGATGCCGCACGAGCGTGAGCCACGCCCATGCAAGGCCATGGTTCATTGGCTGGCGGCAAGAGTTCTAAGCCACAGAGTCACACAGATAGTCCGAGTGCAGCGGAGTCATGAACGCATAGGCGATCGGTAACAGGTTCACTGAGTCGACAAATATAGCGGAAGCATTGAAACACAAGTTGAAGTAAGACAAGCTCTTTTATTGATATGAACATGTGTTACAGGCGGCGTATAGCCGAGATTACAAGTCGCTCAAGCCTCTCTCTCTGAAACATAAAATTGTGCCAAGTGGCTACAATTGTGGAATGATTGTACAGGCGATGTTCAGGCGAGTTCGGGCTATGTTCACAATATTATGTCTTGTATATGTGCTTCAGTCCCGGATGCACCGTTGCTTCGGAGTGATGTCCACGCCTAAGCACGCACGTTGGAGGCGTCCGCACCGAACGAGGTTCTCCCGCACCCTGCACAAAAACTGGTGGATTATTAGTACATTGAATGCACTGGTGGGGAAGCTACTCGCCCGCTCGTCATATCCAAACACGTAATACAGGTTTCGTGCATAACTATTAAGTTGTCTTTCTAGTTGCCTTAGGATCAGTTTCATGCAAACATTGAATAGCCTAACGTGTCGGGCAGTGCGCCGTGCGATGTTTGAGGAAACACGGCAAGACTTACCAACTTACCATCTCCTTCCCTGTCCAAGGCAAACATTGTTAATTTAAGCAGGAGCATGTATAAGCATTCAGGAGGCATAACATATGCAAACACGAGTACTTATTTCAAGATCATTCAGGTGTTCAGTTAATTGTTTCATGCGATACATTATCTCGCACGCGGATAGCCGCTAAGTGAGGATGACTTATCTATATGAACACGGTCGCTGGCAAAGCCATTATGGACGTAGCCGAGGACAAGGATAGCATGCTACGAGAGTACACGATACGCTGCAAGCTACCCAGTCCCGAACACGATGACTACACACGAGCTCCATTCGGACCGGATCGGCCCTAGTGCCCCGGAGACCGTCCGTGGAACTAGTCCGCGACATGCATAATTGGGGTCTTCCAATTATCACGAGATACACGAGAATACGAGAACACGCGTGCACTAGAATAAGAGAACACGAGAACACGAGTGCACGGGAACACGAGTACACGAGTACACGGGATACTTGAATCATGATTCTGTACAGTGAATATCTTGCCTTGATGCATTCCCCTGGTTCGGGGCTGCCTGGTGACCTAACGGTCCCGGATACTTGCAGGGTCAAACATGCACGGAACGACTACTTAGTAGTCTCCCGGAGTTGGATGAAAACAAGGCAACATTCAAGCAGACAAGCATGCGTTTCTAAGGAACATAAGCAGACACATTGCTCGGACCCGAAGGTAAGCCGAGAGTTTAAACCATTAAGGGACTTAGCATGCGAGGGTCTGAACATAAGCAGTGTTTCAATTTCTATGTTCTAGCAAGCAATACAAGTTGGGATTATTCCCTTAGCTAGGTGCGTTGGATTTATTAGCATGCAGGGGGTGAATCACCTAGCGACTAGCATAAACATTCCAAAATTTTATGTGTGCTGGCTAAGCAAAGACAAGTTCACCGTAGCCACCCACCTTAGCGATGATTCGCTTCGGTAGAGCGATACGTCAAGCGAGCCTCTGAAAGTCCAAGCCGGATTCCTATAGGGACAAGTCTGGATATCTTTTGCTTCTCTTTTGAGGCAAGGCGGGTCGGGACAGTTGCACTATTGCCGTTTGAGACGGCAGTCCGCTAGAGCGGAACGGGGTGTTACATCCTACCCAACTCAGAAGAAGTCTCGTCCTCGAGACTTACTGAGGACAAGCAGTGATCTAGGGTTGAGGCAATCCTAGACAAGTCGTTTGTACTTGTTCATTTGGATATTTACTTGCACAAGTGTCGAAATCAGCATATCACTTAGACTGGATCGTGCGCACTTTCGAAACGCGCTTCTAGCGTGAGCACGTCAACCAGCTTAGTGATAGCGAAGTCTTAGCACTCGAGTTTCATATCTTCCTGAGTCTTGGATGGTGCACTAGTTCAAGGCGTCCCTCGAATAGATGCATTCAACCAAACTTAGAGTTAGTGAAAATCGAACAAGCTACTAGCGATACTCTCAAGGGTTCGCACAGGTTGGCACAAAGGCCACTCGCAGCACAACAGCATACAAGCAAGCATATCATTCAAAATGCATTTTGAAAGTATTAGACTTATTGTTGGAACATCCCATCGAGGCATTGAGAGAGAGCATAGACATAACCCACGAACGAGCTTTCGAAACAGAGATACCGAATCGAAGTCCAAAGGCGTAGAAGCCAGGCTCTGATACCAACATGTCACGCCCCGATCCCCCGCAGGCAATCGGCCGTTCCCGCTAGGCGGGAATCACCCTCGCCAGCGCTCCCGCGGAACGATCGCTTGACCTATCCGGGCGTGATGCCGCACGAGCGTGAGCCACGCCCATGCAAGGCCATGGTTCATTGGCTGGCGGCAAGAGTTCTAAGCCACAGAGTCACACAGATAGTCCGAGTGCAGCGGAGTCATGAACGCATAGGCGATCGGTAACAGGTTCACTGAGTCGACAAATATAGCGGAAGCATTGAAACACAAGTTGAAGTAAGACAAGCTCTTTTATTGATATGAACATGTGTTACAGGCGGCGTATAGCCGAGATTACAAGTCGCTCAAGCCTCTCTCTCTGAAACATAAAATTGTGCCAAGTGGCTACAATTATGGAATGATTGTACAGGCGATGTTCAGGCGAGTTCGGGCTATGTTCACAACATTATGTCTTGTATATGTGCTTCAGTCCCGGACGCACCGTTGCTTCAGAGTGATGTCCACGCCAAAGCACGCACGTTGGAGGCGTCCGCACCGAACGAGGTTCTCCCGTACCCTGCACACAAACTGGTGGATTATCAGTACATTGAATGCACTGGTGGGGAAGCTACTCGCCCGCTCGTCATATCCAAACACGTAATACAGGTTTCGTGCACAACTATTAAATTGTCTTTCTAGTTGCCTTAGGATCAGTTTCATGCAAACATTGAATAGCCTAACGTGTCGGACAGTGCGCCGTACGATGTTTGAGGAAACACGGCGAGACTTACCAACTTACCATCTCCTTCCCTGTCCAAGGCAAACATTGTTAATTTAAGCAGGAACAAGTATAAGCATTCAGGAGGCATAACATATGCAAACACGAGTACTTATTTCAAGATCGTTCAGGTGTTCAGTTAATTGTTTCATGCGATACATTATCTCGCACGCGGATAGCCGCTAAGCGAGGATGACTTATCTATATGAACACGGTCGCTGGCTGTCACGACCCGCACCCGGTATATGGGCACGAGAGCGTGGGTACGTCCAGCCTACGCCGCAGCATCGGCGGTAGAACGCTGTCTAGGTCATGTAACTATCTAATCAATCTCACATGAATATCCAACTCCATAAGGAGACGCAGATATCACAAAATAATATAGAAATATACTCAATCACATAAGCTAAAGCACGATGAGATATCGAAGCAAGCAATACAAGACAAGTCTAAACACAATAAATAGTCTAACCTGCAATCAATATAACATCCAAGTCTCCAAGTATGTCGGAAAAGTCCTCTATGTCACAGTCTGGAAAAAATATCCAGTCAGGATGGAACGAAATACACCTCTAACAGCAGTTCCATTCATATTGACAAAATCTATAGCACAGTGTAAAGAAATACAAGACAGATAGGAATATTGGCAATAAGAAATACTGGAATAGAGAAATACTAGAATAAATAAGTACTGGAGCATGTCATCATCAATGTACATCTAGCAATGAAATAGGAATCCAAGTACACGCAAGAAAAATGAACTGGTATATAAGTGTGTACAAGAACAACAACTAGAACATGTAGAGATGCTAGATCAATATACTAGAGATGCATGTCAATGATCCTCTAACCAAGTGTGTGAAACATTAGTATATCATGTGATCGGCTTGGGACTGATCAGGCTTGTTACATATGATTAGCTATGATTCATGTAGGTCAGGCTAACCATCCGGATAGCTATGATGCGAGCAATAGTCAAGCTAATCAAATGTAACAGGCTATGAGGCATGTAATGGTCAGGCTGCACCGACATGAGGTGTGGGTGAGCTATGATGCATGTAAGGTTGGGTATGATCACATAAGCTACTAATATTTCCCCATTTTCCCCAGCTAGCACGATGGATCCCAATCACGACTCCTCGTGACAGGTCTCGATGATGCCAACTCGTGTAAAGAACAGTGTCAGAGTCATGTACGCTATACAACAAGAATTATAGAGATAATCAACATAATGGAAACTGTCAGAGAATGTACTCGCCTGGGGTCCTGCTGCTGGTATGAATCAAAGTCCAAGTCACAGTCCAAATAGCCTATGTATTACAATTTACCATGTCAAAAGATAATTTATTTTAATTTATTTAATTCTGGAATAATTACTCTAAAATCCTATTTTAATCTTATTATTCTGAATTTTAGGTTAATTCCTAAATTTTGTCTAAAGGAACTGAATTTTATCAGCTCGAGACTCATGGCACGCAAATCGAGGCGATCTGTTGACCGAAAAGTCAACCGACACAAACTCGACTTTCATGCATGAATTCCTGTAGATTTCAGTGTCAAAAATATGTTGGAATTTATGTCTCGTCCAAATTCAAATTCGTTTGGGAATTATGGCACATACAAGTTTCGTATCGTGCACCGATGGTTAAATTCTATCCTAGAAGTTCTACAGAATTAACAGTATGAAAGTATATCGAATTAAATTCTGAGAAAAACATATGTCAATTATCTTGACATTAGCTTTCCAAAACTTTGAACGGTTCATGATTCTGATTCCTGGTTCTCCCGGAATCACGAAAATATCGAAACACGTCTATTTTCGGACATGCTGTGTTCTACGAATTTTCTAGAATTTAATAATCATAATTTCGTAAAACAAATTATATAATCAGAAATCTAACTTCAATATCTTTCTAACACAAAAAACTAGGTCTCGTTTGGAATCCGGAGCTATGCGCAATGGCTTCTGGAAGATGAAGGAACCCTAGATGACAATTCTCCAAAAATCGGCTGAAGAAAAACCCTAGAAATAAACTTAAACTAATATATATATAGAGGAGAGAGAAAGCAGTCGCGGCTCAGATCTTGACACGTGGCAGCCATCCAACGCTGCCCGCCCCGCAGTCACTGACAGACGGGCCCGGCACTGTTTGCTGCGGGAGGCTGACAGGTGGGCCCCCTGTTTGCTGACTGGGCAGAAATAATTACTTTTTGGGTTTTCTTTTTCAGAAAATAGTTTTTAATTCAGTTTTTTTCATAATTAACTCAAAATAAATGCTAAAAATAATTAAAAAATTCCCAAAAAATTCTAGAAAATATATTTTATTATTTAGAACCTAAAATAAAAGTTTGGAGTATTTTTAATTATATTTGACCCTAAAATAAATTCTTAAAAGTCTTAGAAAATTAGGATTACTAGTTTTTAATTAACTAAAAATTATGGAAAAATCCCAATAGCCCCAAATTGACCTAATAACAATATTTAAGCATGAATTTCAGGATACGGAGGTTACAAGTCTACCCACCTTAAAAAATGTCGTCCTCAAAATTTAAAATCCTCAATTATTTTATTTATTTTTTTTTTTTTGACCATCAAAATTAAATTCATCAAATCATACAATCATGAACTAATCCATATTGTTTTTTCACAACTTTTCAAAATTCTAGAAGTATCATATTCCCGCAAACCTTTAAAATTAAAAAATCAAATTTCATTCTTATCAAAATCTCCTCAAAAATTTATGCTAATCACTAAATACAAAACTGAATATTCAATCCTCTAATTTTAAATCCACTTAATGTATATTTATAAAATTTAAAAATCTCGTCCAAAAAGTTTGTATTCAAATACTAACCCATTAATCATCTTACTTCTCAAATTTTGAATAATCACTAAATACAAAATTTTTTATCCAATCCTTTAATTGAAATCCAGTCAATGCATATTTATAAAATTTTAAAAAATCTTATCCGAAAAGTTTGAATCTCAAACACTAATCCATTAATAATTTTACTCCTCTATTTTAAGTCCATTCGATGCGTATTTATAAAATCTAAATCCTTATCCCAAAAATTTAAATTCAAATACTAATCCATTAGTAATCTTAATCCTCGATTTCTTTTTCCACACAAAATCAAATAATACCATAGTTATGAAATCTTCAAGTATCATATACACTCAAATATAAATTTATATCTTGCAGTCAATAGATATAATGATAATCTCCTTAATTTCCTCGAATTTTAATGACAAATTCAATCATATCTTAATCTTCATAAAAATTAATGATTTAACGAAATCGTCAATTCCACCATATTAATTCTCACTCTTTATTTAAATTAATGTTTATCCTCGATATTTAAAGCACCTTGTCTCTCTTTGTCAAGTCATATCCTCTTCATAAATCTTTACTACGGTCACACAACATGCAATCTAGAGAAAACATACATGGTTATGGTCTCCTTTGTCATGGTATTACAGTCTCTGCTAGGGTGTACTACTAACTATATTCTAACAAAAAAATTATTGATATAAGCTACGGTACTAAGGAATCAATCAACCAACAAACGGAAAAGGGACAGAAGAAAGGAACAGAACATAGTCTTCTAACCCATTTCTTGGATATCTACAACCTCTATCATACACTTAACTCTGGCACATTTATTCACAAATTCCTGTCCCTATACATTGTTATCCATATCAACTAATCACTAGTCCACAAGATATCCATGGATACATCCACATTACACACACTTGTCTATTATTACCAAAATTTGACTCCAAGGACCTTTAACATAACCATAGGTTTAATGATGCATCCAAAGTTTGATACCTCTATCCCTTTAGATACCACTGTTTCTACTACAAGCATACTCACTGCTAGCTTCTTACCTACTACAATTATTTATACAAGTTGTTCTTATCACTCAACTGCACACCAAGTGCAACACACCATACTAAGTATTGCTCCTTCTAATGCAACTCTAGATGGACATCCAAGTTTGTTTGCAGTGCCATCTCAAGCATTCTCAAGCCAATAGATCCTTACACATGCACATCAACCACTCATATACTGTTATACATTTCTTACCCACCATAAAATTTTATTCTCAAAATAAAATCATCAAAATTTACTTCTCGAATGATTTAAAATAAAATGCATATACTTTCCTCAAAAGTCAAATACTCAATATCGAAAAAAATAAATTTTAATCGCTTCCAAAATCTTTATAGCTTGACTATGTTTATTGAATTGAATTCGAATCCTCAAAATTTTAATAACATAAAATCTTAACTCCTCTAAATTCTTAAAAATTGAAATTCATTTCCACTATTCAAATTATAAATTTAATCCACAAGCATCTAAGTACACATATATGCTCACAGTCTCTAATACTCAAGGTGCACACAAATACATCAATTATCTATAACTCTCAACTGTGTACTGAAATTTGAACTGCCTGGATTACTTGCAATATTATTTCCAATAATCAAAGTTATCTTCACACATATTTTCTCCAAAATTTTTTCTATCTATATTAATTGATACACCAATCTAATTATCATCACATGAAGTACTTACTGTTATTAGCACCTTGCTCAACAAATCCTCGATATAGAATCATTAGTACTCTTGGTATGATAAAACTAGCTTCATTATTGGATCATCTCATCAAACTTATTAGAACTCATGATTACTTGCACCTTCTATAACACCCATGTTTCACTTTACTCTCATGGACAAGTATATGGTTCCTCATCTCGATTGATGTATATGTATTTTTCTTTTAATCTTTACAGACTGTTACACTAATCTATGATACACTTTATACCTTTCATGATCAATCTTGATATTCCTCTACCCATGGCACACTCATTAATACCCTTTATTCATATACATTTATTTACTCTTGACACACCCAAGTAATCAATCATCAAATTGAACATCATACTCCATTAATCTTTAACATAATTCCTTGATACTTAATTGTTTACATAGATCATCCAATTACATAAATTCATGACTATCCAGGACGGGTATGCTGACTCTGATACTAACTCTTGGAACCATTACTGATACTCTTACTCCTCTTTCTATAGTACCAATACTAATTATAATAACACCTATCATAGAACTATTGCTACAAGGTACTATGCTATGGGTATCTCTAGATTAATGCCTACTGCTCACATGTCCAACTAAGAAACACTTACAAACTCACAAGTCACACTCAGTCAAACTAATACAAGACACAACCAAAATTGCAAGTTACTAATTATCACACTAACAAGGATCCTTAAAGAAATAAGCCTCAAAAGAACTGGGTTAAGGACTGAAGGTATCTTTACTGCTAGTAAAGAAAAGAAGCGATGGAACAAAGTCCTGGAATAACAGAAATAGATAAGTCTTGAGATGATACTTTAAGAACCAATTTAAGATACAACCTGATAATCATACACGTCTGTCTGAAATCATGACACTCAGAATCCTCGCCACGCCAGTAAACATAGATGCGATAAACGATAGGTTTCGTAACTAAGGTATGCAACTCTATAATCATGTCATCTAGAATCTTCGCCACGCCAACCGGTATGGCTGCGAGAGACTCTAAGTTTCATAACTATAGTATGTACATCCAAGTCAGGTTCCTACGTTCTCGTCACCACAGCTAATATGACTGCGATAAACTTTAGGGTCCATAACCAAAGTAGACGTTTTACCTTTCTTACTGTCCTCATCAACATATGTCATCAGATGATACCGTAAATTTTAGCCCGTAAAATTCATCTCGATATGAAATCAACTCAACAACGATACCAAGAATTAAATTTAATAACTGGTCAACAAAAATCAAGTTCAATAACAACAAGCGAGAGCGGACGAAAACAAGAAAAAGATTTAAATTGGAAATTATAACAAGATTCTCAAGGGGTCGTCCCAGGAATCTCTCAAGAATTTTTGTGATTGAGTATCCTCTCTCATCCTAGTATCCTATATCCTATATTCTATAGCAGGCACGCAGTAGTACAACTAAGACGCCGCACTACCACGACATCGCATAACTTGCGAAGTCTGACCTGCGTGGGCCACCACTAAAATTGTGTCACGACCCACACCCGGTATATGGGTACGAGAGCGTGGGTACGTCCAGCCTACGCCGCAGCATCGGCGGTAGAACGCTGTCTAGGTCATGTAACTATCTAATCAATCTCACATGAATATCCAACTCCATAAGGAGACGCAGATATCACAAAATAATATGAAAATATACTCAATCACATAAGCTAAAGCACGATGAGATATCGAAGCAAGCAATACAAGACAAGTCTAAACACAATAAATAGTCTAACCTGCAATCAATATAACATCCAAGTCTCCAAGTATGTCGGAAAAGTCCTCTATGTCACAGTCTGGAAAAAATATCCAGTCAGGATGGAACGAAATACACCTCTAACAGCAGTTCCATGCATATTGACAAAATCTATAGCACAGTGTAAAGAAATACAAGACAGATAGGAATACTGGCAATAAGAAATACTGGAATAGAGAAATACTAGAATAATAAAGTACTGGAGCATGTCATCATCAATGTACATCTAGCAATGAAATAGGAATCCAAGTATATGCAAGAAAAATGAACTGGTATATAAGTGTGTACAAGAACAACAACTAGAACATGTAGAGATGCTAGATCAATATACTAGAGATGCATGTCAATGATCCTCTAACCAAGTGTGTGAAACATTAGTATATCATGTGATCGGCTTGGGAATGATCAGGCTTATTACATATGATTAGCTATGATTCATGTAGGTCAGGCTAACCATCCGGATAGCTATGATGCGAGCAATAGTCAAGCTAATCACATGTAACAGGCTATGAGGCATGTAATGGTCAGCCTGCACCGACGTGAGGTGTGGGTGAGCTATGATGCATGTAAGGTTGGGTATGATCACATAAGCTACTAACATTTCCCCATTTTCCCCAGCTAGCACGATGGATCCCAATCACGACTCCTCGTGACAGGTCTCGATGATGCCAACTCGTGTAAAGAACAGTGTCAGAGTCATGTACGCTATACAACAAAAATTATAGAGATAATCAACATAATAGAAACTGTCAGAGAATGTACTCGCCTGGGGTCCTGCTGCTGGTATGAATCAAAGTCCAAGTCACAGTCCAAATAGCCTATGTATTACAATTTACCATGTCAAAAGATAATTTATTTTAATTTATTTAATTCTGGAATAATTACTCTAAAATCCTATTTTAATCTTATTATTCTGATTTTTAGGTTAATTCCTAAATTTTGTCCAAAGGAACTGAATTTTATCAGCTCGAGACTCATGGCACGCAAATCGAGGCGATCTGTTGATCGAAAAGTCAACCGACACAAACTCGACTTTCATGCATGAATTCCTGTAGATTTCAGCGTCAAAAATATGCTGCAATTTATGGCTCGTCCAAATTCAAATTCGTTTGGAAATTATGGCACATACAAGTTTCGTATCGTGCACCGATGGATAAATTCTATCCTAGAAGTTCTACAGAATTAACAGTATGAAAGTATATCGAATTAAATTCTAGGAAAAACATATGTCAATTATCTTGACATTAGCTTTCCGAAACTTTAAACGGTTCGTGATTCTGATTCCTGGTTCTCCCGAAATCACGAAAACATCGAAACACGTCTATTTTCGGACATGCTGTGTTCTACGAATTTTCTAGAATTTAATAATCATAATTTCGTAAAACAAATTATATAATCAGAAATCTAACCTCAATATCTTTCTAACAGAAAAAACTAGACCTCGTTTGGAGTCCGGAGCTATGCGCAATGGCTTCTGGAAGATGAAGGAACCCTAGATGGCAATTCTCCAAAAATCGGCTGAAGAAAAACCCTAGAAATAAACTTAAACTAATATATATATAGAGGAGAGAGAAAGCAGTCGCGGCTCAGATCTTGACACGTGGCAGCCATCCAACGCTGCCCGCCCCGCAGTCACTGACAGGCGGGCCCGGCACTGTTTGCTGCGGGAGACTGACAGGTGGGCCCCCTGTTTGCTGACTGGGCAGAAATAATTACTTTTTGGGTTTTCTTTTTCAGAAAATAGTTTTTAATTCAGTTTTTTTCATAATTAACTCAAAATAAATGCTAAAAATAATCAAAAAAATTCCCAAAAAATTCTAGAAAATATATTTTATTATTTAGAACCTAAAATAAAAGTTTGGGGTATTTTTAATTATATTTGACCCTAAAATAAATTATTGAAAGTCTTAGAAAATTAGGATTACTAGTTTTTAATTAACTAAAAATTATGCAAAAATCCCAATAGCCCCAAATTGACCTAATAACAATATTTAAGCATGAATTTCAGGATACGGAGGTTACACTGGCAAAGCCATTATGGACGTAGCCGAGGACAAGGATAACATGCTACGAGAGTACACGATGCGTTGCAAGCTACCCAGTCCCGAACACGACGACTACACACGAGCTCCATCCGGACCGGATCGGCCCCAGTGCCCCGGAGACCGTCCGTGGAACTAGTCCGCGACATGCATAATTGGGGTCTTCCAATTATCACGAGATACACGAGAACACGCGTGCACTAGAACAAGAGAACACGAGAACACGAGTGCACGGGAACACGAGTACACGAGTACACGGGATACTTGAATCATGATTCTGTACAGTGAATATCTTGCCTTGATGCATTCCCCTGGTTCGGGGCTGCCTGGTGACCTAACGGTCCTGGATACTTGCAGGGTCAAACATGCACGGAACGACTACTTAGTAGTCTCCCGGAGTTGGATGAAAACAAGGCAACATTCAAGCAGACAAGCATGCATTTCTAAGGAACATAAGCAGGCACGTTGCTCGGACCCGAAGGTAAGCCGAGAGTTTAAACCGTTAAGGGACTTAGCATGCGAGGGTCTGAACATAAGCAGTATTTCAATTTCCATGTTCTAGCAAGCAATACAAGTTGGGATTATTCCCTTAGCTAGGTACGTTGGATTTATTAGCATGCAGGGGGTGAATCACCTAGCGACTAGCATAAATATTCCAGATTTTTATGTGTGCTGGCTAAGCAAAGACAAGTTCACCGTAGCCACCCACCTTAGCGATGATTCGCTTCGGTAGAGCGATACGTCAAGCGAGCCTCTGAAAGTCCAAGCCGAATTCCTGTAGGGACAAGTCTGGATATCTTTTACTTCTCTTTTGAGGCAAGGCGGGTCGGGACAGTTGCACTATTGCCGTTTGAGACGGCAGTCCGCTAGAGCGGAAAGGGGTGTTACATCCTACCCAACTCAGAAGAAGTCTCGTCCTCGAGACTTACTGAGGACAAGCAGTGATCTAGGGTTGAGGCAATCCTAGACAAGTCGTTTGTACTTGTTCATTTGGATATTCACTTGCACAAGCGTCGAAATCAGCATATCGCTTAGACTAGATCGTGCGCACTTTCGAAACGCGCTTCTAGCGTGAGCACGTCAAGCAGCTTAGTGATAGCGAAGTCTTAGCACTCGAGTTTCACATCTTCCTGAGTCTTGGATGGTGCACTAGTTCAAGGCGTCCCTCGAATAGATGCATTCAACCAAACTTAGAGTTAGTGAAAATCGGACAAGCTACTAGCGATACTCTCAAGGGTTCGCACAGGTTGGCACAAAGGCCACTCGCAGCACAACAGCATACAAGCAAGCATATCATTCAAAATGCATTTTGAAAGTATTAGACTTATTGTTGGAATATCCCATCGAGGCATTGAGAGAGAGAGCGTGGACATAACCCACGAACGAGCTTTTGAAACAGAGATATCGAATTGAAGTCCAAAGGCGTAGAAGCCAGGCTCTGATACCAACATGTCACGCCCCGATCTCCCGCAGGCAATCGGCCGTTCCCGCTAGGTGGGAATCACCCTCGCCAGCGCTCCCGCGAAACGATCGCTTGACCTATCCGGGCGTGATGCAGCACGAGCGTGAGCCACGCCCGTGCAAGGCCATGGTTCATTGGCTGGCGGCAAGAGTTCTAAGCCACAGAGTCGCACAGATAGTCCGAGTGCAGCGGAGTCATGAACGCATAGGCAATCAGTAACAGGTTCACTGAGTCGACAAATATAGCGGAAGCATTGAAACACAAGTTGAAGTAAGACAAGCTCTTTTATTGATATGAACATGTGTTACAGGCGGCGTATAGCCGAGATTACAAGTCGCTCAAGCCTCTCTCTCTGAAACATAAAATCGTGCCAAGTGGCTACAATTGTGGAATGATTGTACAGGCGATGTTCAGGCGAGTTCGGGCTATGTTCACAATATTATATCTTGTATATGTACTTCAGTCCCGGACGCACCGTTGCTTCGGAGTGATGTCCACGCCTAAGCACGCACGTTGGAGGCGTCCGCACCGAACGAGGTTCTCCCGCACCCTGCACATAAACTGGTGGATTATCAGTACATTGAATGCACTGGTGGGGAAGCTACTCGCCCGCTCGTCATATCCAAACACGTAATACAGGTTTCGTGCACAACTATTAAGTTGTCTTTCTAGTTGCCTTAGGATCAGTTTCATGCAAACATTGAATAGCCTAACGTGTCGGGCAGTGCGCCGTACGATGTTTGAGGAAACACGGCGAGACTTACCAACTTACCATCTCCTTCCCTGTCCAAGGCAAATATTGTTAATTTAAGCAGGAGCATGTATAAGCATTCATGAGGCATAACATATGCAAACATGAGTACTTATTTCAAGATCGTTCAGGTGTTCAGTTAATTGTTTCATGCGATACATTATCTCGCACGCGGATAGCCGCTAAGCGAGGACGACTTATCTATATGAACACGGTCGCTGGCAAAGCCATTATGGACGTAGCCGAGGACAAGGATAGCATGCTACGAGAGTACACGATGCGCTGCAAGCTACCCAGTCCCGAACACGACGACTACACACGAGCTCCATCCGGACCGCATCGGCCACAGTGCCCCGGAGACCGTCCGTGGAACTAGTCCGCGACATGCATAATTGGGGTCTTCCAATTATCACGAGATACACGAGAACACGCGTGCACTAGAACAAGAGAACACGAGAACACGAGTGCACGGGAACACGAGTACACGAGTACACGGGATACTTGAATCACGATTCTGTACAGTGAATATCTTGCCTTGATGCATTCCCCTGGTTCGGGGCTGCCTGGTGACCTAACGGTCCCGGATACTTGCAGGGTCAAACATGCACGGAACGACTACTTAGTAGTCTCCCGGAGTTGTATGAAAATAAGGCAACATTCAAGCAAACAAGCATGCGTTTCTAAGGAACATAAGCAGGCACGTTGCTCGGACCCGAAGGTAAGCCGAGAGTTTAAACCGTTAAGGGACTTAGCATGCGAGGGTCTGAACATAGGCAGTGTTTCAATTTCCATGTTCTAACAAGCAATACAAGTTGGGATTATTCCCTTAGCTAGGTGCGTTGGATTTATTAGCATGCAGGGGGTGAATCACCTAGCGACTAGCATAAACATTCCAGATTTTTATGTGTGCTGGCTAAGCAAAGACAAGTTCACCGTAGCCACCCACCTTAGCGATGATTCGCTTCGGTAGAGCGATACGTCAAGCGAGCCTCTGAAAGTCCAAGCCGGATTCCTGTAGGGACAAGTCTGGATATCTTTTGCTTCTCTTTTGAGGCAAGGCGGGTCGGAACAGTTGCACTATTGCCGTTTGAGACAGCAGTCCACTAGAGCGGAACGGGGTGTTACAGCAGGTTTGCTGGGGGAGTAGGGAATGGTTAGGTGTTGGGTTTTGCTTTAGGAGTTTAGGTTTTGGTTTGTTTTGTTTTGTTTTGTTTTTATTTTCCTTTTTATTATATTATTATTATTATTATTATTATTATTATTATTATTATTATTATATATTTACATATATATTTACATATATAGATGAGATTATAAAAAAAATCCAAAAATAATATTTGCACACAAAATAAATTCTAGAAAATTTTACTTTGTAAAGCTTTAATAAAATACTACACCCAAAATATTTTACAAAATATTTTGTAATTAATAATTAGATATTTATCTAGTTATAAAAAATCAAATAACTATATTATTCAATTAACTAAGTAAATAACTAAATAGATATCCAACAAAATAGGATAATAGTAAATAATATGCAAATCTTACAAAAAAGGAATTTGCCTAATTTGGCATGGAGAATTATGGGATGCTAATTGTAGGAAGTTAGGATTGAAAAATAACCATAAATAAATTATATATATATAATATCTAAATATTTAACACAAGAATCTATGGTTGTTATACTAATGTCATACTAATACCAAGGGCTCAAATTTTGTGCCATAAAAATATCCTAGAGGTAATGTCTCCGGTGTAGGCTACTTCCTATGAATGGTGATACAGATTTTGGGGCTATCCTATATCATTAATGTCCAAACCACGGTGAAGTATCCTAATAAAATTATTGAATTTTAATTTATTTGAAAAAAATAATCTAAAACAAATACAGGAAATACAAAATACACATAAGATACTTATTTTTGGGTGAGGGGGATTACACATGTTGCATGCAGTTGAGAAGGATTGTTGCACCAAGAAGGTATCAAAATTTAGATGTTTCTGTCACAAGTTCAAGGATATTTATGAAAACTTTGGTAGTTGCCGCCATCCTATAAGAACTGTAACTACTATAACAAGTCAAAATATGCTTGATGTGGTCATATTGATAAGTACAATTAGTTTTGCAGCTTTAGGATGACCGGGTCCAAGTTATGTTGCATAGTAAGGAAAATGAAAGAAATGATCATCTTTACATGTTGAGAGAAAAATATTTGTTTCCAAACACTCATTACAATTTAGAGAACAATGCATGCCTTACTGCAGCAATGAAACCCAAAGTTATAATTAATGTCCACAATTGGATGTTCATGCTATCAGGTGAAAAAAAATCGATTAGCTCGAGAGAACATGTATAGTCATTTGAAGATAGAGTGCAAGGTGAATATTTTTCATAACTTTGAATTATATGACTATTACAAAGAAATGGTGTGTATTGATGCTAGTGATATCCCAAGCAAAATGTGCGGTCATTCCGAAACTATCATTAAACCAAGGAAAATACTATTTGGCCCACGGTTCTGGGACCGCCAACCAGACCGTGGGCCACGTGGTAGTTCTCCAATGCCCCTATTTACGTGGGCCCACCACAAAAAATTAGACCAATGGGGAACTGCCATGTGGCCCGCGATCTGGTTGGCGGTCCAGAATTGTGGTCCACATAGTGTTGCCGTTAAACAAAACCACCAGCAAGAGTACATTGTATTGTATGCACTTACAATATACACACAAATTAATAAGTACTATACACTATGCTAAAGGTAATTATGCATACTTTATTCAAGTTGATCTGTGTATCATCAGGAGGAATCCTTGCATAGTTAAATATATAATAAGGATAATACGGATAAGGATACCATTTTCCTTTGTCCAACATATATGGATACAGATACAAACAATGACACAATACACACAAAGTTACTTACTGATAATGCTAGAAATTCTGAAGCAATAGGGATAGTTATTTTTTATCCGTAAATTTCAGGGTTTTAGAGTGAGTAAAATACAGACAACAGCAGCATAAATCATGAAACAAAAAATATGATGGAATGCAAAATGTGCTCTAGAGATACTTAGATGAGGCAAGGTTTGATGCATGAATAAACAAAATCAGTTGGGGGCAGTGCCGTGATATTTCCATTTAAAGAGGCCCAAACTCCTAAGTACAACCATGTTTCGGCCAAAACTCTATCATGCTACGTTATAGAAAATTAAAAGCATTTAGGCCACATTATAGAAAATTTCAGACATTTGGATGATTTACTTTTGGCCACATTATAGAAAAAACATTTGGAAGATTATATATCACATAATAGGAATTTGGATTCTAATATTCAAAATGAAGCTAATTTCTGACCAATACGAATAACTAGAGGCGCCAGTGACAAATCGTCTTTCAGGAACAAATCGGTCACAAATATTTTAATTATGCAAAAAGTGAACTAAATATGTACATAAAGAACTCTTCGTTCATGCAAAATTTTCTCAAACTCAAATATTTTTCTTCTATCCAAATCAAATTTATCATGTACTGATAGTTATAATTGATTAAGCTCTCAATTACATTCAGAATAACATTCTCGGTATATCAGTAGTACCTCTTGGTGATTTCCCACATTTTAACATTGTTTGTTTGCGCCAGTTTGGAACCTAAGAGTACTCATATTGCATGCAAATGCTAACAATGTAAGAGAATAGGAAGTAATGAAATATTTGGTATTAAGTCTTAAAGCTTGGCAATGGTAATGATCAACTGATAATACAATAAAACAATAAATAGTATATCCTAAGTCTATACCTAGCATTGTCTGCACTTGTGTCGACAATCTTTTGACAATACATAAAACATAAGATTATAAGAGAATGAAATTTAAATAGTCCATTAGATACCGTAGAAGTATAGTAGTTTGGATCGCTAGGATCCAAATAGTACTCATTTTCCTCTGCAAGTACTTCCCCCATGTTCCTTTTCCACCTGAGACACATATAATCACCGTATACCTTAATTCTATAATTACTAAAAGCTACATATTCTAATACTTCAAATCAAAAAAGCATAAAGCAAAACCAAAATTAAAACAAAACATAATATATACTTAATAAAATCTTAATGATATAAAAAAGATTCAAGAGACGCACATGCTATCTTGTAATACATGTACATTGGAAGAATATAAAAAGTATTTACTAAACTCTAGAATAGAAATTCACATCCTTCATGAATATCACAACTTTTGCAACTTCATTATTGGAAGAAAATCCTTTGTGAAATTTCTTCTTTATGATCGAATCAGGGATGTTTACCTCAAATCATGAAAACTTCCCTATGATCGAACAGTTTATCTATGTTAACATATATGAGCTTGGGATAGTTTAGGTGTGTATATTTATGTTATTGGTCGAGTACAAACATAAAGCCGCTAGAATCTGAACATATACCTAACATTATGAATCGGCCAAATCAAAGAATAGTACTGCTCACTAGGTATATCCATATTTAATTGATATATATATATATATATATATATATATATATATATATATATATATATATATATATATATATATATATATGCAACTAGTGGAGCATTGTAATATTGAAACAAAAAACCAAGCTTCATTGCGTCAAAGAGTCTTATAGCCCTTTAGTAAAAGAAAAAAAGAGATAGAAGCATACCCTTCTTCGAACAACTCTCTCCTCCCGACTACTCAGATCTCTGCACCATTTACACACCATCAAACCCTCCCTCAAAAAATAAAATGCCAAATAAAGAAAAATGTCAAGAGAAGCGGCTGATCTATTAACAATCTAGCACCAAAAATCCAATTTAATCAACTCACCTGAACCCCTATAATTGGAACCACTACTGCATAAAGGATTAAATTCACCTTTATTAATTTAGTTTAGCCAAACAAAGGACAGGAGCATCAAAGATGCCAAAATTTAGGCTGGGGATCGCATGCTAGTAGTGTTACCTGAAGAAGTGAAAGAAAAAATATGAAAATGTAGATCCGAAGGCAACCCGAGTTGTATCCAAGAGATGCACAATTAGTTATATATCTTAATGCGCAGTTGTAATTACTTGTTTTTCTTAAACAGAATGAAACTGCATTCCCAGTAATAACACCTCCAGCATACAAAATAGATAACAATACAATCTAGAATATATATAGTCCTTGATGATGATTCTTAATACTTAAAGAGATTTACTTAAATCAATATAAAACTTTACCTCAACCAGTTCTGCACCTACCCATTGAAGAGAAGACAAAATACATGAAAAATAGAAGACATCACGATGAATTCCCAGTATCTTCATTGACAATAGTAGTAGAAGATAACAGTGCCTCATAAGTTTTATTTATCGAACCGAGAAGGATATCATTGCTACACTTTTACACCAAAAACAAAAGGAATTTAGTAATTAAAAGCACTCTTTCTTGTCAAATAAATAGAAATCAAAGAATAATAAAAATACTCAGAAAGATCAGTTTAAGGATTATAAAAGCTTTCCACAGCACCCACGAAGTTTCCAGTAGTGGTAAAGAAATTGAAAAGTAAACAATAGCAAAACCGCCAAATTGAATGAATAATGAAGATCAAATGAATATGAAGAGTAACTGAGTAAGTGTTCCATAGAGTTAAGTAAACATTATTTGGTAATTTGGAAGATCAACAAGCATGCTAATCCTACGTCTTCTGACCTTGTTCAGAAGTCAATCCAGATAAGACTTTCTTGAAAAGGGTTTCTTATCACAAAGAATTATGAATGAAACAAATCAATAATATTAATTTTATTATTGGAAGATGTAAAAAGATCATACGACTACGAATATATAGAGAGAGAGAGAGAATGTAACCATATCTAGATATGAGTAGGTGAAGAGATATGTATCCGGATAGGAGTAGAAGAAGAGATATGTATCTATATAGGAAAAATAATCTATTATTAAATCTAACTAATATCTAATCCTAAATCTAATTATTCTTAACACCCCCCTTCAAACTCATTGTGGATCAGACAATATGATTTTGCCCAACAGAAACTAAAATTGTGGTATGGGGTGTCTTTGTAAAGAAATCTGCCAAGTGATCAACGAATGTCATATGTGGTAGAGAAATAGTGCCAGCCAAAAATTTCTCAAAGATGAAGTAACAATCAATCTCAATATGCTTTGTCAGCTCATAAAAAATTGGATTGTCTGCAATCTGTAGGGCACTCTTGTTGTCACAGTAAAGCGACATAGGTCCTTTAGGAGAAACACCCATATCAGAGAGCAGTCTACGTACCTGGACGATCTCCCTAGTGGTGGTAGCCATAGCTTTGTACACTTCCTCAGTAAAAAAAATACAACAACGTCTTGTTTCTTTCTTCACTATAAGATCAACGAATCTCCAAGAAACAAACAAAATTCTGTAGTAGATCTTTTGGTGGTCGGATCTTCTGCCCAATCTGCATCAGAAAATGCTCGAAGCACCAGAGTATATGTAGAAGACACAAATAATGAACGCGTAATGGAGCCATAAAGATATCGAAGAATCCGGAGTAAGGCACTATAATGAGCTGATCGATGCACAAAAATGAACTGGCTAACAAAACTAACTGCATGAGAAATATATGGCCTGGTCAAACAGAGATACACAAGTTGGCCCACTAGCTGGATGTAAAGAGTAGGATCTGTAAGAGGCTCACCATTTGTGGGATGAAGCTTCACATGAAGCTCTAAAGAAGTATCAACTGTGCGACTATCCGATAGAACAGCCGACGAATTAATCTTTAAAGTATATTTCTGCTGAGAAACTAATATCCCTCTCTTGCCTTATGTAATCTTGAGTCCAAGAAAATATCGAAGATTGCCAAGGTCTTTCATCTGAAACTACTGATGAAGGTAACTCTGAGTAGCTACAATCCCTGTTGAATCATCGCCAGTCAAAATTATGCCATCTACATAGGGTAAAAGAAGAACTCACCCCTGCGGTGATGATCACACAAACAAAGAATAATCCTAAGAACACTGCTGAATACTTGCCTCACATAAAGCACTCCGAAAATACTCAAACCAAGCTCAGGCAGCTTGCTTGAGACCATAGATAGCACGATGAAGGCGACAAATATGTCTCAACAGAGTAGAAAGTCCTTGATGGGGCTCTATATAAACAACCTCAGATAAAGAACCGTAAAGAAAAGTATTCTTCACATCTATCTGATGGAGTGGCCAATGAAGAGCATCATTAACATCTAGTAATGTACGAACTGTGGTCATCTGAGCAACAGGTGCAAATGTCTCATAATAGTCAATCCTATACCCATGTGTAAAACCCCGGGCAAAAAGGCGAGCCTTATGTTGCTCAATAGATCCATTACATCGATACTTGACCTTGAAGACGCACTTGCAACTAACAGACTGGACCTCGTCTGGTAGTGGAACAACATCATAAGTACCTGTCTGTTGAAATGCTCGAAACTCCTCTGCTATGGCCTCCTGCCGCTCAGGGTACTGAACAACCTCTTGATAAGAAGTAGGCTCTCATGTAGTATAAATAGCAATAAGAAAAGAATAAAACTATGGAGAATATGAGGCTAATGTAGCAAAACCAAACTTGTCCGGTGGACCGAAATAATCGAAAGTAAAATAAGTAAGAGGTCGATGAGTACATTGTGATTGGCGGAGAGGTGGTGGTGGAGGCATAGATGGTGGAGATGATAGTATATTAGATGTTGGTAGAATATGTGGAGGATCCTCGTAAGGCAGCGATGGAGCCATCGTAGAAGGAGCTATACTAAGAGAGGTAAGAAAAGGAGTAGGATCAATGGTAACACGTGACAATAGAGCTGGAGGGTACAAAAAATGGACATCCGGTGGTGGAAAAGTAAAATGAGGAGAGTCCTCTAGAAAGGTGACATGGTGAGATATAAGAAGATAACGGGGCAAGAGATCATAACAACGACATCCCTTGTGCTCGGAACAAAAACCGAGTAAGACACACTTGGTTGATCGGACTGTAAACTTTGTGCGTTCTATCTCAGGAAGAAGAAAAAAATAAGTACACCCAAAAGTTTGAAGCATACTATAATTATGAGGACATAAAAAAAGACTCTCAAGAGGTGTTCGACCAGACAAAATAGAAGAATATGTGATATTGATAAGATTGATAGAGGTAAGAATAGCCTCTGCCCACAACATTTATGGAATAGAAGAAGATAATAAGAGAGCACGAGCAGTCTCAAGAATATAACGATGTTTGCGCTCGGCTACCCTATTATATTCATGAGTGTAAGGGCATGACTGCTGAAAAACGGTGTCATAAGATAGACCAAAGTATAACGAGTATAATCTTAGTGGTAAACGTCCTATAAATGGTAGGAAGATCAGAACGGTGATGCATGAGATAGACCAAAGTATAATGAGTATAATCATCAATAAAGCTAATATAATAGAGAATACCTGTCATAGATGGGATAGGAGCAGGTCCCCATATGTCAGAGTGGACTAATAAAAAAATACTAGTAGATTTTAATAAACTCTTAGGAAAAGGTAGGGCTATATATTTTGCCAATTTACAGCCCGTACATACGGATAGAGGAGAGAAAGAACCAAGTCCAAGAGCTCCACTATGGAATAAAGTCTTTAGACGGGGCTTTGAAATATGACCTAAGTGTCTGTGACATAATTCGACGATAGACGTGATGATGGTTGCATGACTAGAACTCAAAGGTTGAGTTGATGGAAGATGAAGAAACTCTAAGTGGTACAACCGCCCTTGCCTATGATAACAACCAATTATTTAGCCCGTATGAGGATCCTTTACAGAATATGTAAGAGAATCAAAAGAAACAATAATTCCAATCTCATAAAGGCTACTGACTAATATGAGGTATAAAGTAAGATGAGGAACATGTAATACAAAAGAAAGACTCAAAGTGTCAGAAATAATAGAGCCAGATTGAGCGATGACCAACTAAGAACTATCAACCGTGTGTAAAGAATGTATCCATATCCGGATAGGAGTAGGAGAAATGATATATATCCGGATAGGAGTAGAAGAAGATATATGTATCCAAATAGGAAACAAAATATACTATTAAATCTAACTAATATCTAATCCTAAATCTAATTATTCTTAACAATAATGTCACGCCCCAGTCCCAAAATACCGAGGGACTGGACACGTGGCAATGGCCAGCAACACGCACCGATGGACAACCCAATTTAATGGATCCATCAGGGCATGCTTAAGCTGTAGTCTAACAGTAAATAGAACAATTGTTACAAGTCACAACTATTCTAATCTCATCCACAACAGATAATCACAGATTAAATGCCAGAATAAATGCAATAGAATAACTAGCAAATCTCAATAAAGTGTCTCGGGGAACAATCCGAGAATAGGTCTGATACATCAATGCCAATAGACAGAAAATAAAGGAACTGGAAAGAGAAACAGAAATAACCGACTATATACAACCAATGCTCAGGAGAAGTTCTCTGGTACGATCCCGTCCTCAGGTTCTGGTACAGCTCCTGAAAGTGCTCCCGTACGGTGTATCTCTGGATGGATCTCTTCGCCTATACCTGGGGACATAATCCGGATCCAGGTCCTCAGGGGACATAGCAAGGTACAAGAAAGCTCAAGCCAAGATGCAGTATAATAGTAAATAATATAAACAGGGTAAATATATAGCCATCTATGTGAAATACAGGTGAGAACATCACTAGTACTCAGGCTAAGACTACTACAAGCTCTGTGTAGGGGAGCCAGTAGCAGTGATATCATGTGGTTGTCTAGCTCAAAGGGAGACTACGACGCCGGCATAATATAGTCAACCTGTAGCCTGTGTGTCTCTCCAGCAATAAATGGAACAATAGGGAAAACACTAAATAACCAGCTAAGTGATATGCAAGATGAGAGCAGCACTAGAACTCAGGCTGAAACCACTACAAGATCTGTGTCGGGGAGCCGGTAGCAGTCATATTATGTGGTTGTCTAGCTCAAAGGGAGACTACGACACCGGCATAATATATAATCAACCTGTAGTTTGTGTGACTCTCCCCACCCAATGTAATCATGCATCTCATGTCCACGATGTCTCATGTCCATGCCATACAGGATCATAACTAATACATCCAGTCATATAATATCTAAGCAAAGGAATAAGTCATGAAAACTGTATCCTATACAGAATCACCATGAATATCTCAGGAAGATTCTGTCTCATGAATAGTGTCAGGTGTCCTGGGTAAAACGTACTTGATAATGCAAGTACGAGAATGCAAAGGGTCACGATATCCATGTCTATGTGACTTTACACAACTCCGCATACGGGGGTGACACCCGACTATAATCGGACGCTAAATGAGTCACACGGTCCTGGGTTGAACAGTTAAATCAAGATTATATATGTATGTACAAGGAACTCAAGCAAAGTACTATAACAGGAATCACTGCGAGTTGGAAAGGTACACTTGCCCACTGATGTATAAATAAGTCAAGGAAATAAGTAGCAAGCTGCAGGGTTTGACAAGGTATACTTGCCTGTGGTTCTGGCTCCAACTGTAGCTCTGGTATTCGTGAAATCTCCAAGAATGTCTCCGAATGCTGAAACAAACATTACCATCAGATCCAAAAAATATCAAATAGCTAGAAACGCCTGTCCTTAAGTCCAATTTGGAGACAAGGGCAAAAACGACAATTTCGGGTCAAAGCGGGGTCCACATGTGGCCCGCTTCGCACCGAAAAACGTGTCAGGGACAAATGTCTCCAAATTCGTCAAACTTAGTGTCAACAAGTCAGAAACGATGATACGAACCCAACAAAACTTCCAGAATTGGATTCCGATGAGCCGATCACAAAATCGCCCGTCGAGTGGAGCCTGTGGGGCCCACGACACGCGATTTTGTCAACGTTCTCAGAATCGAACCAAACTTGGGTCACAGGACCAGCATATTGCTACGAGTCCGATGGCGTAAGTTTCATTTCGATCCGACGTGTGTACACAAAGTTAGGACGTATTCCAGAACAGGCAAATACGGGACGGTGTCCGCGGATACGCGTTGATTCCGGTGTGCACGCACATCCAAATCAACTTCTGCGAAATCTCGTACGTCCGTATCAACGATGCGCACATATCTGTGAAGACCGCACGCGACCAAGTCGTCCCGTTTGGCGGGGCGTACCCAGTTCCGGGGTGAATCAAGGCGTTATTTTTCCTGTTTTTGGATCGCGGTTCGCGATCGCCACAGGACGCGATGCCCCAAGCCGATTGCACGGGCACCGAGAGGGTCATGCAGGCTACACGATTCAACTGACAGAATCAAAAACAGAGCTACGAGGAGAAAGATACAGGTACCTCAACAGGGCTCCGGGAACACAAATTCTTCGTGTCCGACACGACGCAAGAACTAGGGTTAGGGTTTCTGGGTTGTTGCCGGAGCTCCGGCGGCTCGGGGCACTGCAGCCGGAGGCGGAGGCGGAGGGGCGGCGCTGGCGACGCGCCGGAGCGGGCGGGGAACGCCGGCGGCTGCCGGAGGCGGCGCAGCCGCTGCTGCGGTGTCGGGATCGATCGGGAAGGGGCTGTTGCCGATGGAGGGCAGAGCAGTGCGGCGCTGGCGCAGGGAGGAAGGAGTAGGGGGTCGACGTCGTAGCGGGAGGCGGCGTGGCTGGGACGGCACGGTGGCGGAGGCCTAGGGTTAGGTGGGGAGGAGCGGTGGCCGAAAGGGGCCGATTGGGGGTTAAAATAGGGGGAGGAGGAGGTCGGGGAGGCCGAGGGAGGCGGCGCCGAAGGCGGGGACGGGCCGAGGGGTGCGGGCGACGTGCGGAGCGGGCGGGCGGCGCGACTGGCGAGGCGCGGAGGGCGGCGCTGGAAGCGGGCGTTTTACCGGGTCGTGCGGGAGGGGAAGAAGCTGTTAGCGGGTCTGGCGGGTTCGGGTGCGGGTCGGGTTCGGTCGGGCGGACCCGACCCGACTCGCTAGGCTGTTGGGTCCGGTCCGGTCTAGCTGAACCGGGTTCGGCCGGTTCAGTCCAGTTTGAACCCGGTTCAGTTCGGTTCGTTTTGGTTTTTGATTTTATTTTTAATTTAATTAATAAAAATTAGTTTTCGGGCATTTAAAAATGTTTTCGGGGTCCAATAAATTCTAGAAAAATTATCCTAAGTCCAGTTTTTCATTTTACACCATAAAATATTATTTTCATAATATTTTAATATATTTTAAAATTATTTAATTTTATTTAATGCCAAAAACACCTTGATTTTAATTAGCAAAAATTCCCGAAAAATCCCAGAAAATTTCGAAAAATTCGGTTTTAAATTTTTTGAAAAATCAGCGGATTTACAAATAAGGTATAATAAATCTCAGTTGATTGTATGGTACTGACTGTAAGACATGAAGAAAATATTGATCCTCGTCACCATCATCGTCCAAGCTTTCTCCCATTGAAATGGTATGGAGCATGAGGAAACTCAAGGAAGGAATTGACAAAGTTTTTATAAATGGCTATAAACTTGACATCAAGCAAGGCTGACCTTATAACTGGATGGCTGGCAGAAGAAAAGCACTTAGCTTAAGACTAAAAGTGCATGACCGGGCACTATGAGGGATGGTCAAAAATTAGACTTCATACACCTTCAAGTTCATAGAACGAAAAGAGGTTCTTTTTAGGCCCTTATACTCCTCACTTCGCTCGCCTAGCATTGAATGGACTGGTATTAACCATATCCATTTTGCCTTTTTTTAGAGGGTGAGCGAAGTGAGGGTGGGGTGAGGCGTCAATCGGTCATCCACGCAAACGAAGAAAAAAATCTCGCAGAAGAACCACGGAGTCAAAAGTGAATTACGAGTCGGACCAATCATCGAGTGAGCTCCCCTTTCAATGATGTGGTGGTGAACCTCTCATTCGTCTTCAGTGCTCTTCGAACCATGCGAGAAGGTTTCCCATTACACGGCTCACCAACTTGATCTTTTGTAGGAACCGTATGTCCCACGAAGCCGGGAATTCCGAGGATCTAAGCCCTGAGCTCTGATCAATTCCCCGCCCCATAGAAATTTCAATTCCTATTTGTGCTGGTGAAAGATTTCTAGCAAAGGTAGATATTATGAGAAAGTGAGGACCCTACCATTGAAGAATACCCTGCCACAAAACTAGTAGACTAGTAACAGGTTAGTAGAAATACTCATTCAGCCAAGAAGAAATCAAAGTTGGAGAAAAATCTTGACAGATAGCTCAAATGTTATATTTTGCTATTGGAAAATGCATTCATCTCCATGACAAGCCAAGGAGCGCCAGGGTTACATTTCCAAATCCATAATATTAAGGCTAGACAAATTATTTCTATACGTTCAACAATTAACATCCGGCATAGTTCAATTTACTTGTAAATCATAAAGTACAAAGATAGCAAGCAGCAGTGTATTTACATCAAATAAATAAGAAAAATAAAATATATATATTTTAATATATTGTTTATAAACCATAAAATTACTACAATACGGAAAAGAAGCTTCTATAGAAATAGGCTATTTTAAAACATGGTTGGTTATAATTTCATTTGTAAGAGATATCCCAACTAACTGGTTCACATCATGCAATAACTGGTAGAGAACAAATACAGAATCGTCACTTCCACAACAATATTCGGATTCTATTACAATTTTCCGCATACAAGGCATCCATAGAATCGTCACTTCCAAGAGTACTCTCTGATCTAAGTAGATAAAAACATGCAAGGAACATTATTGTTATTATTGTTGTAAGATCCCTAATCCTGAAAACCCTATTTTTATTTATTTATTAACAATATCTATTATTTGTACATCTAGAGAATTTTTATGGAACCATTATAAATTTTCCTAAAATTATTTCATGTAGGAGACCCTTTGGACAGTTGCCAGTTTAAACCGTGTGCACCCCTATAATTTTTTTAAAATTTTCTATGTATAAATATGTATATATATATAAATATTATTAATAAGAAAAAGGAATGAGAGAAATAGAAAATAGAATTTCCTATTGGTCCTAACCCAAAACCTAACCCGCGTATACTATTTCCCTGCGTAAAATCCACAATAGCAGCAAACAGCCGCGTAAACTTTGCCTCTCTTCTCCGCGCATAAATATGATTGCAGCAGTAGCAAACCTACCCGTATAACTCATACGCGTAAACACTTCCTTTCACTGCGCGTAAACCTAACCCGCCTAATTCTTTTCTTTACGCGTAATACCAACTCCTACGTAATATCTTTCACCACTTAAGATTCTTTCACCACGCGTAAAACCACACCCTTTAGAAAATATCAGCAACATAAGCAAAACTCAACTTTGCTTTGCTTTCCTGACCTATACATGTAAGCTTCTCATTCCACCGCTCCTTAACACTATTATTACTAAATACCCCCAACCGCACCCCTAAACCAATAAAAGGAAAGCAGCAGTGGCAATAATTTTTTACCCATTAAGTAAATTCCACCGCCTCCTATTCCTATATATATCACAACTCTCCTAAAAATCTAATTCCACTTACACCAAAGTTTAAACACTACTGTGGACAATTGCACTATACAGAACTTGCTCAGCAAGTATACCTTGCCACTGTACAAATTATTTATATTTCAGTTTATACATGCATGTTTAATTCTGCCTATATAGATGTTTATTTTGTAGATTCTGGACCTATTTATGAGACCACCAGTTTTAGGGAGCATCAGTAGGTTCATTGACTGTGACACAGTTGCTACACGATTTATGAGTCTCATATAGACCTCGGACTACGTATCGGGTTGGCTTCCTATACGTAAGTGCCGTGCATTAGGGGTAACTGCTGATAGAAACTTTGTATGCTAGTAGACCTGGCAGTTATTAGAGGATTTATCATGTCATGGATATGGCCTGCTTAGAGCATAGGGTGGGGAGAACAATAAGTAAAACATTTGGGCTCCTTTGCACTTTTTCCTGTACGCCCGGCTTCTCCACCGGAGAAATGGGTGATGATGACCACTATATATTACTGGCGACCTCTGTCGTTCAAAAGACGACATGCTTTGAGGCTCCTGATTCTCCGAGAGGGTCACGCCAATCCCATATTTTAGCCAGATAGCCCACTTGGTGGAAAGTTGTTCTCAAACTGCATTCACTTAGACGGTTAGGCGAACTATTGGATGTTTATATTTCAGTACTTATTGGCATGTTTTTATGTATCTTGTTATGTCCCTCTGAGGACCTGGTTCCTTTCCAGATATGGACGAGCAGGAGTACCCACAGGAGTACGGGCCTGGACCTGACTCTACGTACCTGACTGAGGAGATCTTACCCTCAGAGTATCTTTGATTTATTAACGTTGTTTAGAGATATTTTGCTACATCAGAATAGTCGTTTTGTAGTGGATTTGTTTCCACCCGACTATCAGACTTGATACTCATTTTGGATATCCAGTTGTTATTCAGCTTTTATTCCTACTGACTATTTGTGCTGTGGATGAGATATAAATTGCATGTGACTTATTGTGACAGTATATTACCACTAGTGGATTGGATATTCATAAACAGCGTACGTGTGTATATGGTTTCCATATATTAGAGTTTATGTACATACGGCTGGGCGTGTTACGTACTCCTAGTCCTACGTATTTTGGGAATGGGGCGTGACATATTTTTGGTGGTGGCCCATGCAGGTCCTGAATATATTGTCTTGGTTACGTAACTGTACCAAACAAGCCTGTGTTTAGGAATAGAGAATAAGGATCTCATCTACACTTGATTAAACCTCATTTTCCTTAAGTTTTATGCCAAAAACTCTTTTCCCCTATTGGCGTAAAAAGCCAACTGACTGTCTTGTTAGCATAAAACGCCAAAGCTATGATTACCTACTTAAGTTACAGAAGATTTTCTATTTTACGCTGTAGTTATGTCAACTTTACTCTGTAGTTATAATAACTGCCAACCACGTTCCAATATTATTTCTAAAATTTTGCGTATAAAACAACATGTAAGCCACATAGATAAATATCCAGCGTAAACCTGATAATTCCTGAAACCAGCGTAAATAGATTGATTAGGCGTAGTGAGCATATTATCATAAGTCTTAGCTTTAGCTTTCTCAGTCATGACCAATTAAGAGCCAAATCTCTTGCATTAAATGCGAAGATATGCCTCGAGCCCTGTGCAGAAATACTTTTTGACTTAGCGTCTGATTTTGTCCTATCTTGAGTGTAAAACTCATTTCTGTAGATAGCATATACAAAAGCCCCAACTTTTCTTCCTCATTGGAAACATTAAAATGATTTTGTATTAAATATATTACTAAACGACGACCTAGGTCTCTGTGCAAAATTATCATCACAACCGTCCTCTCGATCATCGTGCAGTACTTTTGTCAGATGTCAGGATCCCTGATTTGACTGACAAATTCTTCTAAGGAAAAACAAAAAGTTCCTCAAAGCAACTTTACGCTACAACGTATGTTAGATTTTTCGCGTAGAGTTTTTGCATTAGACTTTACGCACGAAAACTTTTATGCAGATATTTTTCCAGACAGTTCTGAAGCCCTATTTTTATGCGAACAGTTTTGAAGCTCTATCTTGCTGACTTCTTTGAGTCTCTATTTTACGCAGACAACTCTAAAACCTTACCTTACGCTTCTCTGCTTTATGTGGATATTTCTGAACCCATGTTTTATGCCGACGAATTTTACATCTCTATTTTGAATCCTGTACTTCTTCTAAACGTGGTGTACATCACCTGCAGAAAGATGGATATACAGAAGGGATGTACTGTTGTCGATGGTGACACAACTCCGGGAGTCAATGGTCAGACTCAATGAGAGACCTCAACGAATCCTAGACTTTCAGGACCAGATGGACAGATTCATAATCCAATTCTATCTGACTTTCCTGTTCCACTAAATGGGAACCTCCCAATCTTATCAACACCGCAAGATGGTCAGACTCAACTGTTCCAATTTTTCCAGATGATAATGAAGGAACAACAACAATAGGCAGCCACACTAGCTGCAGAGCAGAGACAACAAGCAGCAGAACAGAGACAAGAGTTCCTAGCAGCACTTGAAAGGTTGGCTGCAAAGACTACTACACCAGCTCAAGCACTAGCTCTAGAACCTCGAGCTAGAGTTGGTTCAGTAAAGGACTTTGTACAAATGGGTCCGAGGCCGTACAAAGGCATTGAAAGCCCAGAAGAAACTACCAACTGGATCACTCACACTCGAAAGTTATTAGAAGCATCACAGCTACCTGCAGAGCTGTGGATGACAGGTGTAAGAACGCTTCTAGATGGTAATGCTCATAACTGGTGGAAATCCATGGAGCGCCAGTTGGGCACATACCAGACATGGGAGCAATTCCTGGAGTGCTTTGAAAGGAAGTACTTCTCGGACACCGTTAAAGATGCATTGTACGATCAGTTTCTCCACCTAGAGTAGGGAAACTGAACAGTGGACGAGTATGATGCTGAGTTTAGTCACCTTAGTAAATATGGCACTGCTTTGATACCAGATTACTTGGCCAAAGCTAAGAGTTTTCATCGTGGACTGACTAAAGAGCTCCAATACTATACTAGCTCCCAATCCCGAATCTCTTATGCCGAGTTACTGACAGAAGCCAGATTGCAAGAAACTATTAACCGAGGAAAAGGAGGCCAACTGAGGACACAACAAGGACCGGCAAGGACACAACAAGGAGGACTTATTAGATATCCTTTAGCTCAGCAATAGCAGTACCAACACAGAGCAGGACCATACCAGATCACAGAGAAGCCTCAATGCAACTATTATGGGAGACGCGGGCACATCTCAAGAGACTGTCGAGTCCGCTTGGGACAGTGTATGAGATATGGTTCCCAACAACATATATTGAAGGACTGTCCTATGCAACAAGCATCGACACTTCCACCAACAACCCAGAGACTAGCGCTTCCAGCACCTAAGCCAACTCAGCAAATGATGAGACCAGGAGTACCTCGACCTCCAATAGCAGGGGGATTTTAGCGAGGACCACCACTACCTACACAGGAGGATCAATTCACGAGGGCTAGACAGGGACAACCCCAGAAGAAAGGACAAGCTTTTGCAATGGAAGTGGATGACATAAATCAGGAGATTGATATCATAGCAGGTATCACTTTTGCTTTTACTTTTCCTGCTACGACATTGTTTGATACGGGAGCCACCCACTCATTCATATTATCTAGTTTTATTGCCAAACACAATATTGCCTCTACACCTTTACCTAGTTGTATTAGAATTCTTATCGGGGGAGAAGTTGTACCTATTAGTAAAATTTGTATATCGTGTCCTATAATAGTGCGTGGTAGAGAAATGAATGCCCGACTCTTAGTCCTTCCTATGCCGACTTTGGATATTGTGCTTGGAATGGACTGGCTAAGCAAGTACCACGATTTCTTCGATTGCTTTAGAGGAAGCATTCTTTTCAAGGTACCAGGCCAGCCTGAACTTGAGTTTGCACGAGGATCCACTGAAATCCTTGATGGTATGCAGCTCGCGATGGACGATGTTGTCTATCATCCTATTATTTCAGAATTTTCAGATGTCTTTCCAGAAGAATTACCAGGCCTACCTCCAGATAGAGACGTAGAATTCTCAATTGACTTAACACTAGGAGCAGCACCCATAGCATCACATGTTTACAGATTGGCAAAGAAGGAGATGGATGAACTAAAGACACAATTAAAGGAACTAGAAGATAAAGGTTTCATCCGACCAAGTACATCACCCTGGGGAGCACCAGTATTATTTGTACCAAAGAAGGATGGGTCAGTACGTATGTGCATTGACTATAGAGCATTAAATGCAGTGACAGTAAAGAATAAATATCCACTGCCACACATTGATGACCTATTTGACCAGCTTAGTGGAGCCAAGATGTTCTCAAAGATAGATTTGAGATCGGGATATCACCAGGTGAAAGTACGAAAGGAGGACATCCCGAAGATCGCATTCCGAACAAGATATGGGCACTACGAGTTTTTGGTCATGCCATTTGGATTAACCAATGCTCCAGCTATCTTTATAGACTTAATGAATCGAGTCTTCCATCAGTATTTAGACCAGTTCATGGTTGTCTTCATAGATGACATACTTATCTATTCAAAGAGCCACGAGGAACATGAGAAGCACTTACGAATTGTTCTAGAGACCTTGAGAAGAGAGCAGTTATATACGAAACTCAGTAAATGTGAGTTCTTCTTGGACAAGGTTTCATTTCTTGGATATGTCATTATAGGAGATGGTATTTTTGTTAATCCAGAAAAGATCTCGACAGTTGAGACATGGCCTGTTCCTAAATCAGCAGCGGAAGTGAGAAGTTTTCTTGGACTTGCAGGATATTATCGACGGTTCATGAAGAACTTCTCAAGAATATCAACACCTATGACTCGGTTGACATACAAAGATCAAGAGTTCATATGGACCGACGAATGTCAAGCCGCTTTCGAGGAATTGAAGAAGCGACTGACTACAGCACCAATATTAACTATCCCATCAGGATCAGGAGGCTATGTGATCTACAGTGACACATCAGAAAAAGATTTAGGATGTGTATTGATACAGTATGGCAAGGTAATTGTATATGCATCTAGGCAATTACGAGTACATGAGAAGAATTATCCAACTCATGACTTGGAACTTGCAACCGTGGTATTTTCTCTAAAGTTATGGAGACATTACCTATATGGAGAACGAGTAGAAATATATACAGACCACAAAAGTCTCAAGTATGTCTTCACACAGAAGGAGTTAAATATGAGGCGACGTCGATGGCTCGAGTTAATAAAAGATTTCTAGATAGAGCTACATTATCACCCAGGTAAGGCTAACGTTGTAGCAGACGCGTTAAGCCGGAAACCAGTAGCTTACTTCTTGACAACACAAAAAGAATTATTGAAAGAATTACAATGTCTTGGCATTGAAGTGATATTACCCAGAGCAGATAGAACACTAGCCAATTTGCAAGTACAATCATCACTAGTAGAAAGAATCAAGACAACATTGCCTACTGCCGCTAGATTCAAAAGATTAAAGGAAAGAACAGAGGCCGGGGAGCAGACAGGACTGCGCATCCATGATGATGGGACATTACGATGTGGTTATCGTCTTTATGTTCCAAATATAGAAATTCAACAGGAACTAATGAAAGAAGCTCATAGTTCGATATATTATATTCATCCTGGGGGCACTAAAATGTATCGTGACTTAAGATAGCATTTTTGGTGACATAGAATGAAAAGAGAGATAGCTCGCTTTGTAGCTAAATATTTAATATGTCAGCAAGTAAAGGCGGAGCACCAGAGAACAACAGGGTTATTGCAACCACTCCCGATTCCAGAGTGGAAATGGGAACATATCACTATGGACTTCATTACGGGTTTTTCCAAGAGTCCCAGTGGAAGAGATGCGGTATGGGTAATAGTGGACCTGTCACGCCCCGATCTCCCGCCGGAACCGGCAGTCCCCGCTAGGCACGAATCACCGTGCCAGCACTCCCGCAGGGCGTACGTTTCCATCGGGACGCGATGCCGCGCGAGCCTGGGGTTACGCCCGCGCAAGGCAAATACCGAAACGGCCGTTGATAACTAGTTCACAGAGTCGACATAGCGGAAACATAAAATGAATACAAGTATTGAATCCAAATCAAGCTCTTTATTGATATGAAGTAAAGGTTACAAGCGGCGCTAGGCCGAGATTACAATTCGCTCATGCTCTCTCTCTCTTACAATGAATATGCCCTTAGGCGTAGAACCAATACAAATGATCTGGATGACGATGTTCCCATACATTATGTCTCATATATGCGAGCTCCAGGTCCGTGTGCCACACTCCAAGACGCCAAGTGCAGTCCGGCACCCCATTGCGTTAAGCAATCTCCGAATCCGTACGAGTTCCCCCTACACCTTGTATGCGGACTGGTTGGGTATCAGTACATTGAATGCACTGGTGGGGAGGCCTCTCGCCCATGCCACAAAACAAGCACGTTCATTAGATTGTGTGCACCGACTGATTTCGTTGTCTTTATATTCTTTTGCCTTAGGATCAGTTACATGGCAATATAAAGAAAATAATCTCCGTGTCAGCTCAAGAGTGTCGTAACAATGAACGATTGAGTTTACCTTACCATTTCTTACCATTCGGCCTTCCCTGTCGTATGCAGCAATATAAATAATAATCTATGGAATAACAAGCAACCACTATGAAAACCTAAGTGTTATACTGTGCCTCTGCCTCACAAGACCCCTCTTACTAGAACTACGTGTGACCATGCATCCATTCTACTTACACAAAGTATCGTGCAAACGCACTCCTTCCCGTTTCTCCTTTTCTCAATGCGGATAGCCGCTATGCAACATGACTTATCTATATGAAGGTCACTGGCTCTGCTAGCCATAATGGACAATATCTGCGATGGACGGTTCTCTTCCCAGCTCGGTTGCTAGCCTTGCTGGGCCTCATAACCGTCTAACGAGTCGACGCCCATCCAGGTCGGTAGTAATCCTTGCTGGATGTCTCGCCCTCACCCGCTAGTCATCAGCTAGCGTACTGCCAGGACTACACTGGTACTGTCCTCCCGGGCCGACACGATTCGGATGCCTCAGCAATCGTATCGAGGACTCTCTCTACCTGGTGCTCAACCAGTTGTCCGTGACCATGCAACTACTCCTCTACATCCAATCCTAGCCGAGGACAACTCTCGGATCAATCATTGTCGAGGACTACACTAGGATCTTTTCTTCTTTACGCAGCTCCCTGATTAGAGACTGCCTCGGTGATCTGCATATCCCGAGTACCTTCCTTTCCTTCCATCTCCTGACTCAGAACGACTACTTGATAGTCTTCCTCGTCTATGCATGCAACATGATTTTACTCCAACCCGTGTCATGTTCCGTACGGTACAACGCCTCAGTATGAACTTACACTACTTTATGGCATATATGAAGGAACTGACTACATTCCAACTTAACAATCCCGACTACGCAAATAGCAAGTAAAATCTCCATGTTCTATACAATGATAAGGCGGGGTTATCCCCTTAGCTATGTGCGTTCATCTCTTTTATTAGCATGCAAGGTTATTGCCTGTAAACTAGCATGTAACGTTCATTTTTATTAGTGTGCAGCTAAGTAGAGACAGGTTCACCGGGGCCACCCACCTTAGCAATGTATCGCATCGGTCAAGCGAGACTCCGGACACGCCTCTGATAGTCTAAGTCTGACTGCATTGAAGATCCCAGCATAAATGCCTTTGTATCGAATGAGCCATCTCGCTGAGCGAGGCGGGTTGAATAGCTACATTTGTGCCGTTTGAATCGTCCCTCCTGGTTGAGCGGAGCGGGTCGTTACATTATATACCACTCAGAACAAGTCTCGTCCTCGAGACTTCCTAAGTGCAACTCGTACTATTGCACATCTTCTAAACCAAACTCTATACATCTTGTCTAACTTTTAAGGACTGTCTTAATACCACAATTATTTATTTTCTCACCATGCGTTACGCCAATGTTTGGGCAACTCTTATCGAACGACTCTACTGTTCATTGCTATCGAACTATATTCAACTCAATCGTTGCACTTCCGACTCAAAACCTACTGCACCTGGCGCAGGGCTGTAATACCCAAGCACATGGTATGCTATAACGTAATGTGCACTTACAACTCATAATTGGGTGGACTTGCCCAACTTGTTATATTATCTATCATAGGAACCAAATGCATCCGAACACATTTGTACGCCTAACCCAAAAGCTTGAATCTCGGCTAATTTTCCAATCTTGTTTGCATCAAATCTCTTTGAGTCACCGTCCAATCTCGCTAAGTAAATCGCACCCAATCTCCTACGTTTTCTAACTCAGTCTATATTGTGCCTTTATCGCAGAGCTAACTCGCCCACCTGGGGGTGTACGCTCTAATCCTTCAAGTCTTTTGGTACAATCGAACTTAACTTCCTATTCGTTTTACTCGTTCTGTTCGCACGAGTGCTAAATCATTTTATCCGAATGATCCCTTCGTACAACTTATTGTATTCCCAAACTCAGTCTCTTACTGCGCCTTAGCGCAGAACTATCTCGGTAGCACGGGAAACGATACAATCTTTCCTCTCGTGATAGTTTAGGTTGAGGCTAACCCATTTTAGTTGCCATACTTATCCATGCGAATTCGAAAATTTTCATTTGCAGCTGCATCCGAGTTATGCATATCGCTAAGTCTGAATCGTACCCATATTCAAGGCGTCCCCCAAATATGTGTATTTCAACCAAGCTTAGTGACAGCTAAGTCTGACAAGCTACTCGTGTAAATCTTTCGAAACATGGATCGTTCTGCTATATGAATGACCGAACTCTGGTTCGATTTAGTTATCGACCACTCCAATCTCACCCAAATCCAAGTTTAGCATTACTAGTAGAAACGCACATCTTCCGAGCAACGATCCAACTCATCACGCCAACTTATCTTCAATATCACCAATTCTAATCGTGAGAATTCCTTCCGACGATTCTCTAATACCGTCTTATTCCTCACCGTCGCATAACCGATTCGACCAAATCAATTATTACCCGAGTCCGATCTCCCATTGCGTTTGTTTTAACACCAACATCACTAGTATACATTCTCAGTTCCAAATCCTAACTCTAAGTCTCGTTGCCCAGTTCTATCATTCTTTCTGAACGATACTCTGAAGTCAGCCACTCCAGTTTAACTCAAGGCACAGGGTCGTCTGCCTAGCCACTAGGTCAGCTCGCAAAGTCATAGGTACCGTTCAAATTTGTGACTCATCTGGAACCGCATTGCACAACGCTCGCCCCAAACAACCTAAGGTCAAACCATTGTTCCTTTACACGGGTATTCTACCCAAGTTCGTTTCACTCAGATTTCTAAACATCAAGCACAGATCATATTATCACACCAACACGCTCGTTCAACCGAACCCATGATATGCCAACGTTGCAGGTCTAACCCATCGACTCGCACACATTATCTCTATCAACACGTTTGATAGAATTCATCAATCCATCCTCTTCTACGCTTGTATCACTAAGCCACAATTCCATTATAAATCATCGATGTATATCATAAACTCTAAGTCGTCCAGCATAATCTACGTATCCGTTCATAAAACCGTCCAACATATCTTACTTCACATTTCTAAACTAACTCCTCACCAAAAATCCTTATATTCACTTAAATTCTGAAACTTGTCTTATCGTATCGAACCACAAGTCAAAATGATCCTTCAATTGTCACGTTCCGGTCTCCCGCAAGTTCAATCATCCCAGTCGGACGTGATATTACCACGCCAACGCTCCTGCAGAATGATTGTCCTATCCGGACGTGACGCATGTGCGAATAAGAAGTCATACTCGCACAAGGCAAAAGGTCAATCGTTATGGTTATCATCGAACGAACAGACACCTTATCTTCACCTTTCATTTTATCCCAAATTGTACATTGATCCACCAAGCCATGTTCTTCTTAAAACCGTTCTTACCGCCACCAAGTTCGCCTAACCAAACCGTCCAACTTCAATATTACCATTTGATCGTTTCTTAGTCTACTCTTAGCATTCCTCAAACAACTAAGTTCAAATCTCAAACCCAATCTACCCCATTTGATATGTTCCATTTATCGAGTTCGTTTGGAATAATCACCGAACATGTTCCCTTGAGTTCGATTATCCCCGCCGTACGTAAAATTACCACGCCGGCGCTCCCGCAGGATAATCGTTCTCGTTGGGACAGATTTCAAATGTTATCCTTCTGAACTTGATTTCAAGATCGTTCTTCCAAACTCCAAGCCAAATCTGTTACCGCTTAACTCGATCCATCAGAATCAAAATTTTGCTAACTTGTATCAATCTATACTATCTTCCAACCATTGTTATGGTCTCAAATCTCCCAAAAGTGAAATCATCGCATTCGTATTCAAACTGAACTCTATCGAGCGATATCCTACTCAAATCCAAAATTTCCATGCACATTATCATTCGTTCGCGCCATTGTTTTCAATCGCACTACTCCGATCGCATCACAGATTATTCAATCTCAACTCAAGCTTTTAATTCGCTTGTTTCAACTCAAAATCGCTCGTATAATCCTTTAAGTTTTTCCGTCCATGTAATCAATTTCAATTGCCCTGAATTCCTATTCGATGTAAGCCTTATCCCTTATTCAAATTATTATAACTCGTTCGAATCAAGTATTGCATGCTCCGCCAAGTTCGCTTACTTGCTATACATTATTTATTTACACTAAGGCTTTACCCGATCTCGTCGCTTGCCACTAGAGTCGCTTAATACTCCGAAATCCCTGATTTGTTCGAATACTTCTAAGCCGACCAATACACCACTCAGGGTTCGAGTTATACTCCATAAATCTATACGACTCATCGTATCCATAATTCACATAATCGAACAGGGGACTTATCGCATACACCACTCAGGAATCGAGTCATTCTAATAACTCCTGAGTCGTGCTCGCATCCTTCACTCGTATTCCCAATTCGTTCCTTAGAACTCCAATACGACCCCTATTTATCGCCTTAACGATCTTAAACTCGTATACACCTCTATTCATAGTCCTCCATACGGACTATACCCATTCATAGCTTATCGTTACGGATAACCGTCTAGACTATATCTGAAAATTCTATACACGATTCTCATTACTCGCCTTAGCGGCACTCCGATAACGTCTCTATCGATTCCCCTCCTAAGTAAAACTTTATTCTCATCCGAACAATACCCAAATCTCGCTGCGACCCACTAACACCAAGGATCTTGGTGCATGATGCTCAACGCAACTTGGCCAAAAGGCCATGTGCAGACCAATGTCTGAACGATATTCTTATCTCGTACGCTACTCGCTTGGTGTTTTCATATAGGCGTATACTTGCCGACTATAACCCGAGTCTACTCTCATAATGTCTTTCACAGGTTGGGACATAAGCCCACGCATCATAATCCTGTTCAAGCAATCGTATAATTCGTATGCACTTTTCGAAAATATTTAGACTTATTGTATGGAACATCCATCGAAGCGTCGAGAGAGAGCATCTACCACTTCTTCAATACACAAGTTCAAAACTGAGAGAATCGAAACGAATTCCAAGGACGTAAGGCCGTGCTGTGATACCAATATGTCACGCCCTGATCTCCCGCCGGAACCGGCCATCCCAGCTAGATACGAATCACCGCGCCAGCGCTCCCGCGGAACGTACATTTCCATCGGGATGCGATGCCGCACGAGCCTGGGGTTGTGCCCGCGCAAGGCAAATACCGAAACGGCCGTTGATAACTAGTTCACAGAGTCGACATAGCGGAAACATAAAATGAACACAAGTATTGAATCCAAATTAAGCTCTTTATTGATATAAAGTAAAGGTTACAAGTGGCGCTAGGCCGAGATTACAATTCGCTCATGCTCTCTCTCTTACAATGAATATGCCCTTAGGCGTAGAACCAATACAAATGATCTGGATGACGATGTTCCCATACATTATGTCTCATATATGCGAGCTCCAGGTCCGTGTGCCACGCTCCAAGACGCCAAGTGCGGTCCGGTGCCCCATTGCGTTAAGCGATCTCCGAATCCGTACGAGTTCCCCCTACACCCTGCATGCAGACTGGTTGGGTATCAGTACATTGAATGCACTGGTGGGGAGGCCTCTGGTCACGCCCCAGTCCCAAATACGTAGGACTAGGAACACGTAAGCATGCCAGCCGCATGGATATGGCAACTCCAATATATGGAAACCATAACCCATACGTACGCTGTAATATGAATATAAACTCACATGTGGTATAAATAATGTCACAAGTCACAGATATGCTAATCATCCACACAACAAGTCATAGAAAAGAAATACTAAACTAGAATAAGGAGTCAGAAATATCCAGAAAATAATAGTCGGGTGGAGACAAATCCACTACCAATGACTATAACCAAAACTAAAATGAGAGAGGAGTATAAAATCTCCAATATAAAATAATATGAAGACAGAAGTGTATCAGCTAAAAGAATCCATTGCCAGATTATCAACGATGCTCAGAAGGTAAGACCTCCTCGACAGAAAATAATGCGTCAGGTCCAGGCCCGTACTCCTACAAATACTCAAGAGCAGATACACCTGGCAGAGGACCAGGTCCTCAGAGGGACGTAACAAGATACAGAAAATACGAGCCAACTTGAATACAGTAAACATGCATATAATTTGAAAATAAGTAAGTACGCTGTACAAGACAATCTATATGAATGCAAATGAGGACAACTTTTCGACGTATGGGCAAGGGTAGGCTACTCGATCTAATCCTAACAACTCATGCACTCGTCCATGAACATCATCAGCCGACATACCACGGGGGTAGTGACCCTCGTGACTCCATCAATCGACATACCGCGAGGGTAGCGACCATCGGACACGACCCACCATAGTGCGTGCTAGTGACTACGGTGTTACCAGAGGGGTCAAAAGCCCATACGCCTAATAATTGTCCTCTATGATACTAAGTGTCAAGTGTGTGTCAATATATCTAATATATAGTAATGACTGGAGAAAAACTACACATGCAAGAACTATACAGAAATGAAATAAATAAAAAGAAATATAAATAGCATACAAAGTACTGTAAATAATTTGGCAAGGTATCTTGCCTGGGAAGAAAGCTGCAAAATATAGTGTCCCAATGTCAACACCAAGAGTCAGAAGCTACGGCCTCAGAATGAACGTCTCCGGATGCTGAAATAAATATCACCAACGTTCCCAGAATAAGCAAAATAGCTAAAAAGCACTTCCCTTTGGTCCAATTTGGACACAGGGGCAAAACGGTAATTTTGATTAAAAGTGGGGTCCACATGTGGCCCACTTTGCACCGAAAAGCGTGCCAAGGGTAACAGTCTCTAAATGGGACAAACTATAGGTCAAACAACTCTAAATGTCAATACGAACCCAACGGTATGTCCAAATATTGATTCCGATGGGCCGAACACAATTTTGTCCAAAAAGTCAATTGTGGGGCCCGCCAATTGGCGATCTGGTCAACCGTCTCAGAATTGCGTAAAAATTGGGTCACAGGACCAGCGCGTTATCACGAGTCCAGTGGCGCAAGTTCCGTCGCAATCTGACAAGCGTGCACAAAATACGTGCGAGTTCCACAAAAGTTGCGATACGGGGTGTGTCCGCGGATACGGGCTGATTCTGGCGCGCACACGCGTCCGAATCAGTCTCCACGAATTTTTACATGTCCGGTTATGCTGCGTGCACCATTCGGTACACTTGGTACATGGCAGGGCGGTCCCGTTTGGCGGGGCGCGCTCCGTTTTCCAACTTTTAGAAATCTGAAAAAAGTGGGTTCGCACAGTTTTGTGACGAATTTAACTATTTCCACAGCAAATAATAATATAGGGTTATTTAACAGAAAATAAACTAGGTCAAGTGTTCTACAGGTATCAAAAAGAATCACCGAATTCGGATCTCTATGGTGGGAGATACGAACTCGGCAATATGGGTGGTCACCATAGTTTTCTGCGATCCCAGAATTGGGTCTGCTCTGCCCACTTTGGACGCTATTTTTTGCCTAGGGGTACACGTTTTCCGAGGTTGGCTATAATACAAATATGGAAGAGGGTTAAGGGGTGAGCATACCGGTTAAGACGGAACGGCGTTTGGTTGAGCGAGTCGACGGAAAATAATTCCGGAGCGAAGATGCCTCGTGTGGGAATCTGCAGTGCGCGAGGTCGGAGTCGTCGGGATGGTTTGGATGGCTTGGCGGGGCTTCTCTGGCTGCGGTGACGGCTCTAGATGGGAAGAGGAGGGTCTGGAGATTTTAGATTAGGGTTTTATGAAAGATAAATATATATATATATATATATATATATATATATATATATGTGAATTTATGAAAGGAAGAGAGAGAGAAAGACTTTGGTTTAGGCCCGCCGGTTTTGGATGGAATAGGGGCGGTCCCTTTTGGTGTTGGCTGCTACGCGCATAAGGGGATGGGGTAGTGGTTTGCTAGTAAGTTGCTAAGGTTGCTTGCTTAGGAATGGGAATTTTTGCTGGAGCTTGTTTTATAAGTTGCTTTAAGAATTAGTAGTTGCTTTAAGAATTAGTATATTATTATTACTTATTAATTATTTCTTTTCTTTCCTTTTCTTTTCCTTTCTTTTTAAATATATATATACATATATATATTTGTATATATATATATATACACATAAGAAAATTTATAGATTAGGATAATGCACACCGTTAGGCTAGCAACTGCTCAAGGGGTCTCCTACATGGAATAAATTCCAAAAAATTCCTAATGGTCCCATAAATCATCTAAGTGCCCGAACACCTAAAATAAAAATTAATAAAAATCTATTTCTCCTATTTAGCACATAATTACCATAATTAAATTATAAAAAAAATAATTAATACGATTTTTAGAAATAGGGGTTTTACATTCTACCCAACTTACAAAAATTTCGTCCTCGAAATTGACATTAACCCATATTCATAATGCTAACTATAACTATTACACTACATTGGTATCTAGTAGGACTCCTAAAACTCATGGTCTGCCATTCTAACACTTTCTCATCTATTGTCCATCCACTATTTTTATCATCTTCTAACTCGTCTACGCTACCCAACTTACAAGATTTCTACTAGTGGTCACCTTCTTTGAAGCTATTGTCTAGATTGTAAGGCAATTATACTTATTGGGTCGAGAATCTTGGGATACTTGTCTGGAATCTCATAACTATGACTTTTTCCCATAACCGTCAAGTATCATAGTCTAATACTGCCATGCCACCTGGCCAGTATGGCTGCAAGTAATTCGACTACTCTACCAAAATCGTCTGGCGGCAACTGTCGCTACCTCGCCGGCGATTTGTCATAGTCATCAGTTCGTAACAAGTGCCTTCAACTCTTTCCTAGGCATAGTCTAAGTTTTAGGGAAACACTTAAGGTCTTGACTAACTATTAGGGGTATGATCTAGCTCAAATGATCTAACAATTTCTACTAGGCTACATGGTGCTACTTAAGGGTTAAACTACTAAAGAATACAGACATTGCTATAGTGCATATATATATTAAGAACTCATCCTTAGTTATCAAGCATTACTAACACCCTTATGTTTAACTAACAAAATAGGGGTGAGATTGATATCAAACAATTCATAATGGCACGAAAGATACGACTATGATAGGAAGTGTTACGCACGAGATAAGGAATGAATATAAAAAGAGAAGATGAGTCACCCAAGAGGGCGAGATAAGGATAGGGGAAGAATACTACTACTGCTACTCCCGTCATCCATTAGCATCGCGTGTATGCCATCTAGATAGAATAGAAATATATCCTCATAACTACTAGACTACCATATATATAATTCTATATCTATTTGTGCATCTAAGATCTTGTGTCACAATGGGGTTATGAGTATGCAAAGATAATTATAACTAAAAGGTCGTACCTGTATCTACGGCTTCCTGTGTCTGCTCTCCCATACTTGTCATAATGAGTGCTTGGCCTTGTCCTTGGTTGTTCAACTGGGGTCTAGTCCCCTCCATTTGTGCAGACTGTAGAAGCAGTGGTGGGTCCTTTTGGTCTTCTATACTTGAGGGTGTATGCGGTGTTCCTGATTCTAATGCCATAGGTCTCTGGTTCTGTTTAGGACATTCTCGGGCTTGATGGTGGCTTGATCCACATATCATGCACAACCCCAATCGACGATGACAGTCTCTTAGAATATGACCTATCTTACCACAATAGTGACAAGTACGGAGCTCCTTGGTTGGATATGGTGCAGCACTATCTGATTGCTGGCGTGTCAAAGGGTGTCTAATGGGTCCTCCTTGCTGTGTCCTTACTGGTCCCTGATAAAATTTCTGTTGAATTCTGTTGCCTTTGCTGATGGCCTCCTGGATCCTGGCCTCTGTCAATAACTCGGCATAAGAGATCCGGGACTGTGAGCTAGTGTAGTGCTGGAGCTCCCGAGTCAGCCCACGGTGAAACCTCTTAGCCTTCTCTAAGTCATTAGGTATTAGGACTGTGCCATACTTACTGAGACGGCTAAATTCTGCGTCATACTCATCAACCGTCTTGTCCCCTTGCTTTAAATGGAGGAACTGCTCATACAATGCGTCCCTTACTGTATCCGGGAAGTACTTCCTCTCAAAGTATTCCAAGAATTATTCCCAAGTCTGACGCGTACCCAACTGGCGCTCCATTGATTCCCACCAGTGATGCGCGTTGCCTTCTAACTGAGTCCTCACGCCTATCATCCATAGGTCAGAAGGTAATTGTGATGCCTCTAACAACTTCTTGGTATTGGCAATCCAGTTCGTGGTCTCCTCTGGACTCTCATTACCCTTATTTGGCTTAGGGCCCATCTGCACAAAGTCCTTGACTGAACCAACCCGAGCTTGTGGTACTGAAGCTAGTGCCTGGGTTGGTACAGGGGCTAGTGCAGCCATTCTCTCGAGTGCTGCCAGAAATTCTAGTCTCTGCTCTGCTGTTTGCTGCCTTTGTTCTTGCATTATCATCTGGAAGAATTGGAACAGCTGCGCTTGGCCATCTTGCGGTGCTAGTGGAGCTTGAAAAGTCCCATTAGGTATCGTGGAAGGAGTTGATGGAATTTGATTGTTAGTCAGTCCATCCGGTCCGGGAAGAAGAGGTGTCGTTGAGGTCACTCCTAGTGGTTGGTCGTCGTCCCCTGGAGACGTGTTGTCCCCGGTGGCGGCTTGCCCGTTATGCAAATTCATCTCTCTGCAAGAGATGGACGAAGGATTAAGAAGAGTACATGAATCAAGCAGGATGCAAGAACTTAAGTAGGATATGTTGGAAGGAAGGTAAGTTATAGTCAAGTGTGGATGAGATCTAAAATTCTAATCCTAGGTGCAGGCCCGCTCGGTACAGTTACGTAACCGAAACGGCTAACTCGACCTGCATGGGCCACCACAAAAACAAGTCACGCCCCAGTCCCAAATACGTAGGACTAGGAACACGTAAGCATGCCAGCCGCATGGATATGGCAACTCCAATATATGGAAATCATAACCCATACGTACGCTGTAATATGAATATAAACTCACATATGGTATAAATAATGTCACAAGTCACAGATATGCTAATCTCATCCACACAACAAGTCATAGAAAAGAAATACTAAACTAGAATAATGAGTCGGAAATATCTAGAAAATAATAGTCGGGTGAAGACAAATCCACTACCAATGACTATAACCAAAACTAAAATGAGAGAGGAGTATAAAATCTCCAATATAAAATAATATGAAGACAGAAGTGTATCAGCTAAAAGAATCCATCGCCAGATAATCAACGATGCTCAGAAGGTAAGACCTCCTCGACAGAAAATAATGCGTCAGGTCCAGGCCCGTACTCCTGCAAATACTCAAGAGCAGATACACCTGGCAGAGGACCAGGTCCTCAGAGGGACGTAACAAGATACAGAAAATACGAGCCAACTTGAATACAGTAAACATGCATATAATTTGAAAATAAGTAAGTACGCTGTACAAGACAATCTATATGAATGCAAATGAGGACAACTTTTCGACGTATGGGCAAGGGTAGGCTACTCGATCTAATCCTCATAACTCATGCATTCATCCATGAACATCATCAGCCGACATACCGCGGGGGTAGCGACCCTCGTGACTCCATTAATCGACATACCGCGGGGGTAGCGACTATCGGACACGACCCACCATAGTGCGTGCTAGTGACTACGGTGTTACCAGAGTGGTCAAAAGCCCATACGCCTAATAATTGTCCTCTATGATACTAAGTGTCAAGTGTGTGTCAATATATCTAATACATAGTAATGACTGGAAAAAACTACACATGAAAGAACTATACAGAAATGAAATAAATAAAAAGAAATATAAATAGCATGCAAAGTACAGTAAACAATTTGCCAAGGTATCTTGCCTGGCAAAAAAGCTGCAAAATGTAGTGTCCCAATGTCAACACCAAGAGTCAAAAGCTACGACCTCAGAATGAACGTCTCCGGATGCTGAAATAAACATCACCAACGTTCCCAGAATAAGCAAAATAGCTAAAAAGCACTTTGCTTTTGTCCAATTTAGACACAGGGGCAAAACGGTAATTTCGGTTAAAAGTGGGGTCCACATGTGGCCCACTTTGCACCGAAAAGTGTGCCAAGGGTAACAGTCTCTAAATGGGACAAACTATAGGTCAAACAACTTTAAATGTCAATACGAACCCAACGGTATGTCCAAATATGGATTCCGATGGGCCGAACACAATTTTGTCCAAAAAGTCAACTATGGGGCCCGCCAATTGGCGATCTGGTCAACCGTCTCAGAATTGCATGAAAATTGGGTCACAGGACCAGCGCGTTACCACGAGTCCAGTGGCGCAAGTTTTGTCACAATCTAACAAGCGTGCACAAAATACGTGCGAGTTCCACAAAAGTTGCGATACGGGGTGTGTCCGCGGATACGGCCTGATTCCGGCGCGCACACGCGTCCGAATCAGTCTCCACAAATTTTTACGTGTCCGTTTACGCTGCGTGCACCATTCGGTACACTTGGTACACGGCGGGGTGGTCCCGTTTGGCGGGGCGCGCTCGGTTTTCCAACTTTTGGAAATCTGGAAAAAGTAGGTTCGCACAGTTTTGTGACGAATTTAACTTTGTCCACAACACCTAATAATATAGGGTTATTTAACAAAAAATAAACTAGGTCAAGTGTTCTACAGGTATCAAAAAGAATTACCGAATTCGGATCTCTGTGGTGGGAGATACGAACTCGGCAATATGGGTGGTCACCGCAGTTTTCTGCGATCCCAGAATTGGGTCTGCTCCGCCCACTTTGGACGCTATTTTTCGCCTAGGGGTACACGATTTCCGAGGTTGGCTATAATACAAATATGGAAGAGGGTTAAGGAGTGAGCATACCGGTGAAGACGGAACGGCGTTTGGTTGAGCGAGTCGAAGGGAAATAATTTCGGAGCGAAGGTGCCTCATGTGGGAATCTGCAGTGCGCGAGGTCGGAGTCGTCGGGATGGTTTGGATGGCTTCGCGGGGCTTCTCTGGCTGCGGTGACGGCTCTAGATGGGAAGAGGAGGGTCTGGAGATTTTAGGTTAGGATTTTATGAAAGATAAATATATATATATATATATATATATATATATATATATATATATATATATATATGTGAATTTATGAAAGGAAGAGAGAGAGAATGTCTTTGGTTTAGGCCCGCGGGTTTTGGATGGAATAGGGGCGGTCCCTTTTGGTGCTGGCTGCTACGGGCATAAGGGGATGGGGTAGTGGTTTGATAGTAAGTTGCTAAGGTTGCTTGCTTAGGAATGGAAATTTTTGCTGGAGCTTGCTTTATAAGTTGCTTTAAGAATTAGTAGTTGCTTTAAGAATTGGTATATTATTATTACTTATTAATTATTTCTTTTCTTTCCTTTTTTTTCCTTTCTTTTTAAATATATATATATACATATATATATTTGTATATATATATATATATACACATAAGAAAATTTATAGATTAGGATAATGCACACCGTTAGGCTAGCAACTGCTCAAGGGGTCTCCTACATGGAATAAATTTCAAAAAATTCCTAATGGTCCCATAAATCATCTAAGTGCCCGAACACCTAAAATAAAAATTAATAAAAATCTATTTCTCCTATTTAGCACATAATTACCATAAATAAATTATAAAAAAAATAATAAATACGATTTTTAGAAATAGGGGTTTTACACCTCTCGCCCACGCCACAAAACAAGCACGTTCATTAGATTGTATGCACCGACTGATTGCGTTGTCTTTTTATTCTTTTGCTTTAGGATCAGTTACATGGCAATATAAAGAAAATAATCTCCATGTCAGCTCAAGAGTGTCGTAACAATGAACGATTGAGTTTACCTTACCATTTCTTACCATTCAGCCTTCCTTGTCGTATGCAGCAATATAAATAATGATCTATGGAATAACAAGCAACAACTATGAAAACCCAAGTGTTATACCATGCCTCTGCCTCACAAGACCCATCTTACTAGAACTACGTGTGACCATGCATCCATTCTACTTACACAAAGTATCGTGCAAACGTACTCCTTCCCGTTTCTCCTTTTCTCAATGCGGATAGCCGCTATGCAACATGACTTATCTATATGAAGGTCACTGGCTCTGCTAGCCATAATGGATAATATCTGCGATGGACGGTTCTCTTCCCAGCTCGGTTGCTAGCCTTGCTGGGCCTCCTAATCGTCTAACAAGTCGACGCCCATCCAGGTTGGTAGCAAGCCTTGCTGGATGTCTCGCCCTCGCCCGCTAGTCATCAGCTAGCGTACTGCCAGGACTTCACTGGCACTGTCCTCCCGGGCCGACACGATAAGGATGCCTCAGCAATCGTGTCGAGGACTCTTTCTACCTGGTGCGCAACCAATTGTCCGTGACCATGCAACTACTCCCCCATATCCAATCCTAGCCGAGGACAACTCTCGGATCAATCCTTGCCGAGGACTACACTCGGATCTTTTCTTCTTTACGCAGCTCCCTGATTAGAGACTGCCTCGGTGATCTGTGTAGAAGCATGAAAAATACGCCGGATGGCTATACGTAGCATATTGGTGCAGAGCAGCGTAAGCAGAGGCCTTCAGAGCCATCAAGCGTGCAATCGAGCTTTTTCTGCTAAAACACAGCGTGAAATATTAAAAGCTCAAAAGGCCATCCGCGTAAGGCACTACGTCCAAGCCGCTTCAGCGTAAACGGGGTGCTTCATCGCCTCCAGGGCGTAAAACTCATCCTCTCTCAAACGCAGCATTGAGGTGTACAAGAGACGCTTCGTATTCTCCGAAGTGAACCTGTCAGACCCTGCAATGAACCTGTCAGATCCTGCAATGAACCTGACGTCTGGACTTCTGACAAAGGGATACGGCTCGACTACCCAGACGACGGCTATAATGATGGCACAGCACTGCGACCCAGGCTGTCATTTACCGCTATCCCCTTTGCGTAAACTGCTTTTATAATCACGAAGGGATACGCTGCCTTGTTTTACACAGGCGAACACGAGCTGTTTACGTTCTGCAGTAGACAAACCGCCTGCCACATCAAAAGCTGTACTCCGTATGGGGTTCGAGGCACGTCTCTGCGTCCGATGCACAGAGTGATGACAGTTGCTCGAGGCACGTCTCTACGTCTAATGCACAGAGCGGTGACAGTTTCTCAAGGCACGTCTCTGCGACTGATGCGCAGAAGGGGTTGCAGACCTTCAAAAATATGCCTCCATATTTAATGCACAGGATGGTGGCAAATCTTGGCATTTAATGCAAGAGATTTGATTATATCTTCAAAAGCCGTAATTCCGGCTAAGACGTCCACATCAGCACTCTGGCACGGTACGCAGCGGCTTCTACGCCCATCCAGCTCCTGTGCTCACTCGGCCTCTATGACCACTCGGCTTCTACGCCTACTCGGCTTCAACGCCCATTCGACTTCAACGCCCATTCGGCTTCAACGCCCATTCGGCTTCTACGCCTGCTCGGCCTCTATGACCACTCGGCTTCTACGCCTGCTCGGCCTCTATGACCACTCGGCTTCTATGCCTATTCGGCTTCTACGCCTATTCGGCTTCTATGCCGGTTTGATAACTATTTGACTTCTATGCCATGGTGACAGACATTTGGCTTCTATGCCAACCTCTTCTACACAATGGATACCTACCTACGTGGCTTCTACGTCGTGATCTTCGTAGCGATTATACGCGTTTTGTCCCTTAGTTGGACCCACGTTACATGCTCATTCAAAGGATCATCTATACGCAGGCATTGGTTACTTTAACCGTTGTGTAAAAGGGTGCTGTACTTTCCACTCCTCGGTTTCTACACCGACGGAGTGGTCACTGTCACTAAAACTCTATAAATAGAGACCTCTATCAATGAGAAAGAAGGTCGACAAATTGGAAGGTCGAAAAATTGGTCAAGAATACCAATATCAGATCCAAGGTCGAACTTCCAAGAAAGATCGAACCAGAGGTCAAGAGAGAGAGAGAGAGAGAAAGAGAGAAAGAAGAATCCGGAGCTCAGGCAAAGAGTAGGGATCGACGACTTTGGCATTGTGCATCCACCCTCTTCTGCAACCTTCGAAGCTGCTTCCTGTGTTCTATGGCACTTCTTCAACATCGTGTGGTCCAAGGGCTAAAGTGATCGACTACAGATCAGACACCTATAGCAATATTTACCCAGATTAAATAAATTGTACTCCCATATCCTAGTATAGGATCAAATTGTACAAGTTTATTTGTAAACCAAAGAAGGCGGGTTTCGCATAAACCCCATCCTGAATACATTTTCATTCTTTCGTTTAATACCACAAACAAGATAGCGACTCTGCTGGGGACATCTTTCTCTTCTGATGAGGAAGTAATTGCTCAATTCGATATGGTATCTATAGGAACCGTGAAGAAGACACTGGTCGTCCAATTCGACCAGCCTGCCTACGAAGACATGCTTCGAACCGGGGGTAGCTCTCACCCTCTCTCCGTCCAAGACAACAGGAAGCTGCGCAAGGTATGGATGCCCAAGACATCATCTACCATTCCTTTGGACTCTCCGATCTCTCCGACCTCTCCGACCTCTCCGACCTCTCCGACCAATGAGGATGTAGCATTGCTCCCTCCGTGCCCTGTACGTATAATTCAGTCTCCCGCTACGCGCGGTATAGACGAAACTTCGGGCAAAGCCTCAGCGCTAACCCAGAAGTATCCACTGCGCTCTACGCGCATAAATCAGTCTCCCGCTACGCACGGTACAGACAAAACTTCGGGCAAAGCCTCAGCGCTAACCCAGAAGTATCCACTCCGCTCTACGCGTAGAAACCAGTCTTCCGCTACGCGCGGTACAGACCAAACTTCTGATGATGCCTCAGCGCCAAATCGGAAGTACAAATCACGCTCCGTGCGCAAAACAACATCTGACCTCTACGGAGAACCAGATGAGCGTTGTGATTTTCGCAAGGGAAAGCAAGTGGCAGAGTACTCAACTTCTCGCCAGCGAGGGAGCAATCTGCCTACCCTCCGGATTACGCGGGAAGCTGACGGCCGATTGAGGACCTCTTCAGCTTTACGTCAGTCTGAGCAAATCTCCAAATTATGCCAAACGAAGTCCCACGGCATAAAGCAAGCTCAGGTTGCGGAAAGACACCCTCCACAGGGATTATCCGCCACCCAGATGTCCAATCTGTTGTACACAGGTGGCATAAGGAAAACCATGGTGCCCAATCTTCGCATACCCACTGATGGGAACAGAAGAAACGAGCAGTCTCCTTCGTCTTCTTCTGTAAATTCTTCTAACCTGCAGGATTATCTAATCCAGAAAAGCAAAAACAAAGGTCGTAAACGAACTTCAGTTCCCCTAACAGTCAAACGTGGGGAGATCGTATGGGAAGATACGTCAACGTCTAATGTCGTCATAACAGGTAGACCACAGGAAGACTCCATCTTTATTATTCCACCAGCCCATGACGATCAGCATCCGATAATCTTTGGTAGCAGGCGGAACACCCCAATCGTACAGGAGGAATCGCGCGAGTTCGAAACTGGCAGGATACAAACCCACAGATATAGCCCACAAGCGTTAAATATTATGCAAAGCATAGGCTACGACTTGAAACTGAAACAAGGTCTCAACTATGGGAAAGGTAGACGAACGCCGGTGCGTAGTAATTCTCACCATCAAAAAGCTCATTTCGGGTTGGGATATACTGCGTCTCTCACGAGACCCAAAATTCTGAAATCCAATCCTGTACAACCAGAGGCGGTTCCTAATAAATTAGTTTCTGTGGCCAGAGGCCACGACATGCCTAGGAGTAACTTACCTCAACAGAACAAAGTGACGTCCAGGGCCGGGGGTAGAATCCCCTCAAGATTCGAAAATGATGCAACGACAACGATCTCCCCGCAAGACCATAAAATTCATGCATCAGGAGCCCGAAGACCAAAAGGAACTTTCTCCTTCAATGAAGACGACATCATTGAAGTCTTCAATATGCTAATGAAAGAGCGCAAGCTTCAGCTACCCAACATCAGACATCCTGAGAGGGCTGGCAAAGTGGATGACCCAGATTATTGTCTCTTCCATCGGTACACTCATCACTCCACAAAGGCGTGTTATGTGCTAAAAAGGAAAATTCAGGAGTTGATCAAGGCCAAGGTCATCACTTTGAATCTGTAAACAAGGGGACGGTCCTTACCAATTGGATTTCCATTCTTTTCTTACATAACAACTTGCTCCTTTCAAAATGTGTACTCGAGGAAGAGTCCCTAAAAAGTCTCTCTAGTGGATTCTTCAGGACTATCCTCACTCAAGAAAAACACTCCACAAAGATTGCCATGTCCATATTACCTCTGAGCAGATATGCACTTCCATCCCCGATAGAATTGTATCCCAGAAGTTTGTCATGTTCATATTACCTCTGAACAAACCTTCTTGGTTTTGGCTATCGATTATCACATCGGTTGTCATCTCAACTTAGCGCCCGTACTTAACTCTAAGTACGCCAGTGGTGTTAGGTCCACAAAGACTGCCATGTCCATATTACCTCTGAGTAGATATGCACTTCCATCCCCGATAGAATTGCATCCCAGAAGTTTGTCATGTTCATATTACCTCTGAACAAACCTTCTTGGTTTTTGGCTATCGATTATCACATCGGTTGTCATCTCAACTTAGCGCCCGTACTTAACTCTAAGTACGCCAGTGGTGTTAGGTCCACAAAGACTGCATGTCCATATTACCTCTGAGCAGATATGCACTTCCATCCTCGATAGAATTACATCCCAGAAGTTTGTCATGTTCATATTACCTCTGAACAAACCTTCTTGGTTTTTGGCTATCGATTATCACATCGGTTGTCATCTCAACTTAGCGCCCGTACTTAACTCTAAGTACGCCAGTGGTGTTAGGTCCACAAAGACTGCCATATCCATATTACCTCTGAGCAGATATGCACTTCCATCCCCGATAGAATTGTATCCCAGAAGTTTGTCATGTTCATATTACCTCTGAACAAATATTATTGGTTTTGGCTATCGATTATCACATCGGTTGTCATCTCAAACTCGTCGCCCTCCGACTCACCTGACGCTCTCGAGCAAGCATTATCAGCAAATATGGTAGTGGCAGATCCCTTTGAAGCAGACGAACAGGATTCTGAGCCGTTTGAGAATGACTCTTGGGCTCAACAAATGGATACGCAGTGGGAATTTCGCTTCGAGCAGAGGGAACCTCCCACCAAAGACAAAGTTATCCAGGTTGATGTTGGGGGTGAACTTTCAACAAAGCCGATATTCATCAGTAACAATCTTTCCCCAGCTGAAAGGGAAGAAGTTATCCAGCTGATAAAAGAATATATCGACGTCTTTGCATGGAATTATGAGGACATGCCGAGCCTTGACCCGAAGGTGGCTACTCATAAACTCAATATATTGACCGACTCGAACCCTATGAAGCAGCACCAACGCCGGTTCCGCCCGGATATGATGGATGCCATCGAAGCTGAAGTCAAGAAGTTGATAGCCTGCGGTTTCATCCGGGAAGAACAATATCCCGACTGGGTGGCCAATGTTGTCCCAGTCATAAAGAAAAATGGGAAAATACGTATCTACATCAATTACCGAGATCTGAATGCAGCCTACCCCAAGGATGAGTTCCCTCTTCCCATCACGGATATCATGATCGACAGCACCTGCGGTTTTGAACGCATGTCTTTCATGGACGGATTCTCGGGATACAATCAGATCAAGATGTATCCTGAAGACGAGAAGCACACTGCCTTCCGGACCCCGTTGGGAGTATATCGCTATACGGTCATGCGCTTCGGATTGAAGAACGCCGGGGCTACATACCAACGGGCTATGAGTAACATATTCCATGAGCATTTACGCAAAACAGTAGAATGTTACGTGGACGACATAGCCGTCAAGAGCCGCCTTAAAGATGATCACATTCAAGACTTGAGGACGATATTCGAGTTAATGCGCCAACATCAACTCAAGATGAACCCTACGAAGTCCTTTCTCGGTGTATCTAGTGGCAAATTCATGGGATTTGTCATCACCGCCAAAAGCATCCAAGTGGATCCTGACAAAGTCCAGGCCATCGTAGAAATGCGACCGCCCCATAATCTGAGGGAACTCCGAGGATTTCAAGGCCGTCTGGCTTATATCCGGAGGTTCATATCCAACCTCTCGGGAAGATGTCAGTCCTTTTCGCATCTCATGAAGAAAGGTGTATCCTTCGTATGGGACGAAACCTGTCAGCAAGCGTTCGGAGATATCAAGCGCTATCTCACCAGTCCGCCAGTTCTGGTGCCTCCCGTCATGGGAAGACCACTCTTACTGTACGTTCGAGCAATGGATCATTCGCTAGGAGCTCTTCTCGCACAGAAGAACGATATGGGTCATGAACAGGCTATCTACTACCTCAGCAGGATGATGGTCGGAGCCGAACACCGGTACAACCCAGTGGAGAAAGAATGCTTGGCTCTGATGTTCGCTATCCAGAAGATGCGGCACTATGTCACCGGCCAGACTATTCATATCATCTCCAGGATCAACCCTTTTCGAGTACTGATAAGCAAGCCAAGTGCTCTTAATTCCCGACTCGCGACTTGGGCGATGCTGTTAACACCATATGACATGGTATACGTCCCGCAGAAGTCCATCAAAGACCAAGCGCTGGCTGACTTCCTAGCTGCTCATCCGATCCCGGAGACCTCCAAATTATACGAGGACATTCCCGACGAAGTGGCAGAATGTAATTCCGCAATGGAAAGTGACGCATTGCAACTGTTCTTCGACGGCGCCTCCAGGACTGGTCCCCAGGGAAACATAGTTTCAGGGGTAGGAATCGTCCTGGTCACTCCTGATAAACTCGTCATCTACCGAGCGTATTCTCTTAGTGAGCCATGCTCCAACAATGTGGCAGAGTACAACGCTCTGCTAATCGGGCTCAAAGTCGCCAAAGAGCTGGGGGTCGTCTCCCTGGAAGCTTTCGGTGATTCTCTGCTTATCGTCAATCAAGTCAAAGGAATATATGAAGTCCGGAATCCAGACCTCATCCCCTATCACCAAGCAACGGTCGAGATAGCCATAACATTTAAAGGGTTCTTCCTAGAGCATGTACCTCAATCTCAGAATCTGGAAGCTGATGCCCTAGCCAGTCTAGCTGCGGATTTAGCCACTTCTATAAGAAGGCAGGATTCAGTAATCCTTCTTAACAGAGATTTATTCTGTGTGAAGAACAACTTTCACATAGAACACAGCTACACTGTGAACACAGATCCCCCTAGAAGAGACTGGAGAAGTCCCTTCATAGATTTCGTCGCATACAAAATCTTGCCGGAGGACCCCAAAGAAGCAGTATCCTTCAAAAGACGATCATTACGCTTCTACTTCGATGCATCTTCACAATGCCTATATCGCCGGACCTACGACGGACTGCTATTGAGATGTCTCTCTAACGACGAAGCACGACAGATTATCCGGGAAGCTCACGACGGCGTATGCGGAGCGCACCAGCCCGGTCCTAAGCTACAGGATCGTATCAGGAGAATGGGCTATTACTGGCCCACTATGATCACAGACGCGATCAACTATGCAAGATAAAGCAAAGCCTGTCAGGTTCATGCAGACTTCATACATCAACCGTCTGAATATCTACATCCTACGGTTGCATCCTGGCCTTTCGAAGCATGGGGTATGGATATCATTGGTCCTATTCACCCGTCTTCTTCCAGAGGTCACCGGTTCATACTGGCCATCACGGATTACTTCTCCAAATGGGCAGAGGCGATCCCTCTTGCTGAGGTAAAGGCGTCTAATGTAATCAGCTTCATCAAGCATCACATTATTTATCGCTTTAGGATTCCCCGAAGGATAATCCACGACAATGGACCTCAGTTCATCAGCCAAGCGTTTCATCAATTTTGCGATAAGAATCGGATACATAATATTGCCTCTACGGTATATTATCCAGCTGCTAATGGTTTGGCGGAAGCTTTCAACAAAACCATTATCAAACTCTTGAAGAAGTTTGTCTCTTCAAACAAAAGAGATTGGGACGAGAAGCTGGGTGAATGTCTCTGGGCATACCGCACAACAGTACGAACTCCAACAGGTTGTACCGCATTTTTACTGGTCTACGGGAGTGAAGCAGTTCTCCCCATTGAAATCCTGATCCCGTCACTCAGGATAGCCGTGACTAATGAGCTGACTTAAGAAAAGAATGACCTGTTAAGGCTTCAAGAGCTAGAAGGATTAGACGAGAAATGCCTCCAAGCTCAACAGCGCATCGCGCTCTACCAAGCACGCATTTCCAGAACTTTCAATCATAAAGTAAAGGAAAGAGTGTTCAAAGTCGGCGAGCTAGTTTTAGCCTTAAGAAGGCCGATGATTCTTACTCATAGGAGTAAAGAAAAATTTCAGCCCAAGTGGGAAGGCCCTTATGTGATCGAGACAACGTTCTCGAACGGCGCCTACAGGTTAGCCCAGCCTAATGGAGACCTGTTCATGGCTCCTATCAATGGTAAATTCCTGAAGAGGTACTATGCTTAAACCTTCTCTACTCAAGTGGAATATAGCGAGAATCTCAAATTCTGACAAAACTACTTCCAAAACGAAACTAGTTAGGTCATATTCTATCATGTCCGTATGACCTCTGAATAGGTATGTCCTTCTAGAAGTTTATCGAGAATCTATCACGTCCATACTACCTCTGATATCACTCTCGCCCAAACCTGTCATTTACATTCTGAAATGATGGGTCCACAAAGTCAGAAAAGATTCGCTTTATCTATTCCCGAAAAGAGCAAAATTACATTGGGGGAAGCAAAAAGAAGAAAGGGTACATCATTGTGGGGGAGCAGTCAGATCGCGAATCAGCTTTGCCACTGCAGCTACCCTCTCATCCCTGGAAACCAAGGCATCAGCACGGGCCTGTTCCAGCCGTGCCTCAGGATTGTTCATAAAGGACAGTTCGGCCCTTGCCCCAAGAGAGCCAGCTCGGGCAGCTTCTGCACGCTCCAGATCCCGTCGTGCTGTGCTCAGTCGACCAGTCGCTACATCTAGACCTGCCAACGACTGAGAAGCCCACTCCTCTGCCAGAGCGAGTTTTTTCCTTCAACTTGCGGGCCCTCGCTACATTCCCTTCATGCTCGGATTGGCACTTTATCTGAAGAGCAAGAGCCTCCTCCACGACAGCTTTTCTTTTATCCATCTCCAGCTTATGTGCTTTGATGGAGTTATCTAGGCTCTCCAGCTGTTTGGTAAGCCGTGCACTCATGAAGTCGTATCTAGCCTGGACCTCAGCTTCAAAACTGCCCCGAGTCAGCTGCAAGTATTCGTTAATAGGTTGCTCCAACCCATTAACCATCGCCTCCAGGGCGTCAGCTACCCCAGAATCGCCGAACTCCCTGACCGCCCCAATCGAAAACTGGGAAGCCTTCTTCCGACGCTCAAAATCCAGATTCTTCGCCAATACCATTGATATCAGCATTTTCAAACTGGTGTAAAAGAGGCTGGTATACAGCTCGGTCAGCGCAACCAGATCTGGTTGAACGCCAGGAGTGGCCGCAATATTGGCAAGTTCCCCTCCAGGAATGATTGCAGACGAGGTGGCCATAGCCGCCGTCTCGACGGGTAGTACGACCGAAGAAGGTGCGACAACGACGGTTGAAGTCATCGGCATACTCGCAAGAGGCGAGGTCACGATAACGGGTTCGTCCACCTCTTGAGGTGACGAAACTACTCCGGGAGAGCTGGCCCCCGAAGGTATTTCCTCCTCGAAGTCGAACGCCTCCGTATCATCGCCAGGGGCCCGAGCAGAGCCAGAAGGTGCTTCAACGCTATACTCCCCGTGGACGCCATCCCCTGAGAAGAGGACAAGAAAGTTGATATTAATATGATAGTAATCTTTCTAAGAAAAGACATAAAAATGACCTTTACCCATAGCCAACGGTATATATGCCGCGTCTGCAGCCGATGTAGCTATATCACGCCTTAATGACGCAATATGAACTGTCATACCTGGAGAAGGAGGTGGGCCAACCGACATCGCCAGGAGCTCTACCAGGCCTTCACCAAGACGTAGTCGAGGTTCGTCAGCTGGAATCTCGCTAGTCGTGCTCACGGACGCGACAGGAGTTTCATCCGTTGCTGGTCTAGGGAAAGATTCTCCCATTTGCCTCGGACACGCAGGCAATTTCATTCCACTACCGGAGGCAGTGGCAACAACGGCAGCCTCAAGCAGGAGTTCTCCGGCACCGCCAACCGAAACTGAGGGTCCCTCTCCGAGAGGCGGGGAACCTCCAATCAAAGAGACATCCCCAACAGGAGAGATAGCAGGTTCCTCTCTAGGAGCCTCAATGCCAGGAATCCGGAGAGGGCGATTAACCGTCTTCTTCTTTCTCTTGCAAGGGGAAGTCTGCTTCGAAGCAGGAGCCCTTCGCTTTCCACAGACCGCCAAAGCCCCTCAGGCGGAGGCACTTCACACCTCGACACCGACACCTGAGGCTCATCCGGAGTGACGGACTCCTCACCCTCGTTAGATGAAACCGAGGGGACTTCGACTCTTCCCCCAGGCTTGGGAGAAGGCACCCTAAAGCTTCCACGCATGTCAAAATCGCGATGGAAGGTGTTGATCGCCACGTAGAACTGGGCATACGAATGGAGGATGCGCAGCTCCGTGGAGAGGGTGACGACCGGCACGATAAAGATTGCTCCCTTGCAGCCCATGATAAAATACCGCCATCCCCTGGCTCCATCAATGAGTCCGCCCCTGGACCTGAAGCTGGTGACGGCATTGCCCACGTGCAGCTGATCGTACCCAAACTGCCTGGCGAACCGACTGGGCAAGTAAGGCTCGAAGAAGCAATGATCTTCGCTTCTGTACAGCAAATGGGAGGGTCTGATACAGACCAACCAATTAAAAGCTTTCGGAGAAAGATTGGTCTTCTCTCCGCCTAAATCCTCAAGCCTAATCCCTAACTGATTGCGATGCACAAAGGGGACAGTACAGAGGAGCTTCCAGCAATGACCGAGCCTCAGTACCAGCCGACAGTCTAAGACTGTGTTCACGTTCCAGAGGGAGTCCTTGTAGTTCGGCAAGAAACTACCCCCCGTGCTACTACCAGGGCCGGGAGACATCACCCGGGGGTTGTGGAGAATTAACCATCCCATCAAGTACAAGTATGGTAACTCTACCCGAGGAAAGCTATCACGTCGAGCTTCATCGACGAACAGTCCGTCAGTTATGGCTCTCAGGCCAGCTTGTATACGACACACCATGGCAGGGAGCAAGCCCAGTCTTGCTACGAACACCAGACGAACGGCGGGCTACAGGATGTTCCGGTGAATGCGGTCCGCGGACGCGATGCCGGGCACCACTACTCGACGCAGCCATATGGAGAGGAAACCAGCCAACAGGGCTTTCTTAGACAAAGGCCTGCGACAGTGCCTCAAGTAACTATAGGCCTTAGTGCCTTCAGGATACTTTCCTACCCCGTCAGTGAGAAACTGATCTGGAGCTTTAGCATCCACCATAAGATCCTCGACGACGTGGGCACTGAGCACGCCCAAACAATTCACGGGCTCATTCTTGCCCCCCGAAACATTCTCCGACTTGGCGGCCCTGGCCCGATGGAAGAAGAGATAGGACATCCACTTAGTGGTGTAAGCCAAATCAGAAGGCTCATCATAAAAAGTGGTGCACACGAAGTAGTGGCACATCAGCTCCTGATACGCCTCCACAACCCGAGGGTCCGAGTCCTCCAACTCCCGGTTGGTGGGAACATACTCTTCATACGGGGTATCCCCCATCGGTAGTCTCGAGATCACTGCCATTTCGTGGAGGGCCAACTCCAACTCCCCCAGTGGAGTGGCGAAGGTCCCGGTGAGCAAAATGTATCGCTCCATCAGTGCCAGAAATAGGTTAGGGTTGGGAGGCAACCCAACACTCGTCGCACTCACAGCAGCATACAGTCCAATGACCTCCAGCTCTCTCCGAAAATGCTTCAAAGCCTAATCAACTAGGCAAGCCCATCGGAGGTTTGTTGGGGTGATCCACCCATTGTACCGAGGATTCTCCTTGGGGTATACCCCCCCTCGCACCATGAAGTCATTGCAGAAAGTCGGCAATTGGACCGGCTGGATCACTGAACTGTCTTCACTCGGGACGCTGCCCGGGCACAGTCCCCTGAACAACGTCACGACGCCAGAAGGACGGCTGACAAACGACCCCTGGTCAGCTCCTTTCAGATGAAAGATCTTCCCCGGCTTGCCGTGAAGATCGGGAGTCAGCGTCCACGACATCCTCGTAGAATGTGTGGCATGGAAGAAAGCCGAGATGGGATAATCTCTCGGCATTGTAGGCAGATACAAGACCACACTCTCCGCGGGGAAAACCCAGGGTTCTCTCTTGGGCTTCGTTTGGGACTGTTTGTCAATCATGTCCCAAAAGAGAAAAGCCGGCTTGATGTACTGGTCCCCGTCTATGTACGTCAGGGGCTCTCCGTTAATCATGTTCAGCAATGTCTGCTCGCCCTGAGCCGATATCAAGATCTCCCTTCCTTCAGGATATTGGGGTCCGGAGATAGGAAATGTCACGTGCGACAGATCCTCCAGATAGTTCGAGTGCAGCATCCCGACAGCGGAACCCATCACCTCGGCCAGTGGAGACTCATGCAAGTTAACTGCAAAAGTGCAAGGAAAATACGTCATTACAAATCTTGTAACATAAAGACCAAGAAACAACAGGCTGTGCTTTACGCCGAGACTGTACAAAATTTGGTCATTTTACACCGAAAGTCACATCCTGAAGCGTAATTGGCGGTATACTGTCCGTGCTTTACGCCAGACTGCCAAAATTCTAGTTATTACGTCGGAGGTCCCATCCACAAGCGTAAAACTAAAATTTTATAGTATACACCAAGTTTTCGACAGTCAGAGCTTTTACGCTCAAAACTGCGAAAACATAGAGTTTTTACGCTGGCACATTAGAAATGTGGGCGTAAAAGATGAAAACGTCTCCGTGTGTCATCTTCCTCAAAGAGGCTATCAGCACAGAAGACGACCTAGCGCGGTCACGTTCAACGTGTGCGAATGATTTTTTTTTCGTCGTTCTTTGTCATCCCAAAGGCTATACCTCTAAGGCCGGGTGCGCTACTCGTCGACAGGATGCTTCGCTCAGAAGGAAGTTCACCTTGCCCGACCGAAGACTCTCTCGCTGGGGCAGAAGAACGAGAAGAAGAGCCTGTGCTCTTTCCCTTAGTGGAGGGGGTTTGTTTCGGCGCCATTTTTGAAAACTCGGAGTGCTCGGAGAAAGAACGAGGGGAAAAACTCAAACAATCGAAGGCTCTCTTTCGCAGAAGACGGATAAAAAGTTTTTCTCTCAAAAGTTTGGGATATATATAGAGTTCGGGTCGACTCCTCGAACCCTCAGACAGGGCTCCTCGAAACCCCAACCAAATCTCACAAATTAAATATTTGGTTATAATTGGGTACTACGTCAGCCCACTACTCTCGAAAGATGGACAGTCAGCAAATTCGAAGAGTTTTTCGTGCGAAAGCAGGTCAGCGGTTCATATGCTAAAGAGCTTTCTACGCTCGACAGCAACAGATCTACGGTTTTACGCTCGTAAGCTACAAGTCTATGGTTTTATGCCTGGATGCCTTTGTGCTCGGTAGCTTTTATGCTCGAGAGGCTACGAACGTACGACTTTACGCTCAGCAGATACCAAATCGATGATCTCACGCTCGATGGCGTTTAGTTTACGCTCGGAGGCAACAGATCCACAACCTTACGCTCGAAAGATTTATTTTTCATAAGGCTACAAATCTACAGTTCTACGCTAAGGAGCTTTCTACGCTCGACAACAACAGATCTACGGTTTTACGCTCGCAAGCTATCAGTCTATGGTTTTATGCCCGGATGCCTTTGTGCTCAGTAGCTTTTACGCTCGAGAGGCTATAAACCTATGACTTCACGCTCAGCAGCTCTGAATCTATGATCTCATGCTCGGTGGCTTTCTACGCTCAATAGACTACGAACTCAGGATTTTTAGCTCATCTACACTACGGATCTCTGACTTTCCACATATCCGAACAGCAAGGCGGTCGATTACAGGAGTTCACACAGAAGATACTCCTTCTTGACCTCAACATATCCCAAGTACCCGAAGTATACAGAGTTTAAACATTGAGAAATTACTCTTCTCGGGTCAATTGGAGGTTCATCCAGACTCCAGTCTGAATATCTCGTCTGTCAAGATGGCAAACTCAGTTTGACAGCCATTCCTTGACCCTGTTCCAAGGGATTTTCGAGAAGTCATTCTTGACGACGAAGTCTGAACAAAAATTCTGTTCATCAGAAGTAAAAGCTCTACGCGGTTTCTCAGTCCTAGCAGTAGGGCAGTCCTAAAGGTTCAAAATGCTCAACAACGTTCTATGGACTATTCGCTATGCATAAAGGATAGGACCTAGCACTCTTTCTAAGCAGAGTTGGCGTAAAGAATCAGACGTGTCGAAGCTACACATATTCAGACTTCACAGCAACGTATGGCAAAACGATCATATGTAGAGAAGAAAGACGATTTTATTAAAGATTAAAGTCATGATTACATATGAGGGAAATCCTGTCTACAAGGGGTTTTTCTTTATTTTTTATAACTACATATGAGGGAAATCCCGTCTACAAAGGGCTTCCTCATCATTGTCGTTGGAAGATCGCACCCAGAATCTGTTCTACGAGGTTCTCGCATCGGTGCAGGTCTTTCTCTTTTTCCATGGCAGTTCATCGACCACCACAGTCATGAACAAGAAGATCGATGGCGGGAGGATATAGAACTGGGCCTGCATAAATAATGCAGATCCCATGCTCCGTATGCCATGACCGATCCAGTTGAGGCTTCTTTAAGACCCAACTTGATCGAGGACAACAGTTACAGTTTGTCTGTCTTGTCCGCAGAGGTCTCCGGGGAAAATATACAGCTTGCAAGCCGTGTGGTCAAATACGACCCTTCCCCTCTCCCGAAGAACATCCATATAAAGTTGCTGATTATCCCGAGCAAGGGAGGCTAAGATATCCTTTCATGATCCATCGTTGCAGTGGACACTTGCTCGAAGATGCCGTCTTTTTCGGCTCCTTACACGCTGGAAGAACATGATCTCCTTCTTCCTCAGATCGACCCGATGAACTCCGGCGATCATCTCTGGGTGGTGCTGGAAATATGGGAAGAATGGGTTAACTCCCCCAGCCTTTTTATAGGCAAAAGAGGTCACACCGGTCCCCAATAAATCTGCCATAAAGTCAGCATCGACCGTTTCAATGCTCCATTCAGAAACGTTTCGAGTCACGAGGAGCGGTTCATGCTTCATTCAAAGCATTCCAAATTTTGAGGAATTTGAAAGCTTTGAAGGGGGTCTTGTAGAAGCATGAAAAATACGCCGGATGGCTATACGCAGCATATTGGTGCAGAGCAGCGTAAGTAGAGACCTTCAGAGCCATCAAGCGTGCAATCGAGCTTTTTTCGCTAAAACACAGCATGAAATATTAAAAGCTTAAAAGGCCATCCGCGTAAGGCACTACGTCCAAGCCGCTTCAGCGTAAACGGGGTGCTTCATCGCCTCCAGGGCATAAAACTCATCCTCTCTCAAACGCAGCATTGAGGTGTACAAGAGACGCTTCGTATTCTCCGAAGTGAACCTGTCAGACCCTGCAATGAACCTGTCAGATCCAACAATGAACCTGACGTCTGAACTTCTGACAAAGGGATACGGCTCGACTACCCAGACGACGGCTATAATGATGACACAGCACTGCGACCCAGGCTATCATTTACCGCCATCCTCTTTGCGTAAACTGCTTTTACAAGCACGAAGGGATACGCTGCCTTGTTTTACACAGGCGAACACGAGCTGTTTATGTTCTGCAGTAGACAAACCGCCTGCCAAATCAAAAGTTGCACTCCGTACGGGGTTCGAGGCACGTCTCTGCGTCCGATGCACAGAGCGATGACAGTTGCTCGAGGCACGTCTCTACGTCTAATGCACAGAGCGGTGACAGTTTCTCAAGGCATATCTCTGCGACTGATGCACAGAAGGGGTTACAGACCTTCAAAAATACGCCTCCACATTTAATGCACAGGATGGTGGCAAATCTCGGTATTTAATGCAAGAGATTTGATTCTATCTTCAAAAGCCGTAATTTTGGCTAAGACGTCCACATCAGCACTCTAGCACGGTACGCAGCGGCTTCTACGCCCATCCAGTTCCTCTGCTCACTCGGCCTCTATGACCACTCGGCTTCTACGCCTGCTCGGCTTCAACGCCCATTCGGCTTCAACGTCTATTCGGCTTCTACGCATGCTCGGCCTCTATGACCACTTGGCTTCTACGTCTGCTCGGCCTCTATGACCACTCGGCTTCTACGCCTACTCGGCTTCTACGCCTATTCAGCTTCTATGCCGATTTGATAACTATTTGGCTTCTATGCCATGGTGACAGACATTTGGCTTCTATGCCAACCTCTTCTACACAATGGATACCTACCTACGTGGCTTCTACGCCATAATCTTTATAGTGATTATACGTATTTTGTCCCTTAGTTGGAACCGCATCACACGCTCATTCAAAGGATCATCTATACGCAGGCATTGGTTACTTTAACCGTTGTGTAAAAGGGTGCTGTACTTTCCACTCCTCGGTTTCTACACCGACGGAGTGGTCACTGTCACTAAAACTCTATAAATAGAGACCTCTATCAATGAGGAAGAAGGTCGACAAATTGGAAGGTCGAAAAATTGGTCAAGAATACCAATATCAGATCCAAGGTCGAACTTCCGAGAAAGATCGAACCAGAGGTCAAGAGAGAGAGAGAGAGAAGAATCCGAAGCTCAGGCAAAGAGTAGGGATCGACGACTTTGGCATCGTGCATCCACCCTCTTCTACAACCTTCGAAGCTGCTTTCTGTCTTCTACGGCACTTCTTCAACATCGTGTGGTCCAAGGGCTAAAGTGATCGACTGCAGATCAGACACCTATAGCAATATTTACCCAGATTAAATAAATTGTACTCCCATATCCTACTATAGGATCAAATTGTACAAGTTTGTTTGTAAACCAAAGAAGGCGGGTTTCGCATAAACCCCATCCTGAATACATTTTCATTCTTTCGTTTAATACCACAAACAATCTGCATATCCCGAGTACCTTCCTTTCCTTCCATCTCCTGACTCGGAATGACTACTTGATAGTCTTCCTCATCTATGCATGCAACATAATTTTACTCTAACCCGTGTCATGTTCTGTACGGTGCAACGCCTCAGTATGAACTCACACTACTTTATGGCATATATGAAGGAACTGACTACATTCCAACTTAACAATCCCGACTACGCAAATAGCAAGTAAAATCTCCATGTTCTATATAATGATAAGGCGGGGTTATCCCCTTAGCTATGTGCGTTCATCTCTTTTATTAGCATGAAAGGTTATCGCCTGTAAACTAGCATGTAATGTTCATTTTTATTAGTGTGCAGCTAAGTAGAGACAGGTTCACCGGGGCCACCCACCTTAGCGATGTATCGCATCGGTCGAGCGAGACTCCGGACGTGCCTCTGATAGTCTAAGTCTGACTGTATTGAAGATCCCAGCATAAATGTTTTTGCATCGAACGAGCCATCTCGCTGAGCGAGGCGGGTTGAATAGCTACATTTGTTCCGTTTGAATCGGCCCTCCGGGTTGAGCGGAGCGGGTCGTTACAGGACCGACTCACCAAATCAACCCATTTCTTACCTCTCAGATTTGGCCAATCTACAAAAGCTTTAGCTGACTTATATATGAGACAGATCGTAAGATTGCACGACGTACCAGTCAGCATTGTGTCAGACAGAGATTCACGTTTTATATCATATTTTTGGAGAAGCATGCAATAAAGCCTTGGAACTCATCTGAAATTTAGTACATCTTATCACCCGCAAACAGATGGGCAGTCAGAACGTACTATTCAGATATTAGAGGATATATTAAGGGCTTATATGTTGGACTTTGGAGGATCATGGGAGGACCATTTACATCTTGTGGAGTTTTCTTACAACAATAGTTATCAGGCAAGCATCCAGATGGCTCCGTTTGAAGCATTATATGGAAGGAAATATAGGTCTCCTGTGTGTTGGAATGACGTGGGAGAACGTCAGATTCTGGGACCAGAGATAGTGGTCAACACCATTGAGACAGTTAAAAAGATACAAGGACACCTGCGAGCAGCGCAAGACAGGCAGAAGCAATGGGCAGACCTTCACCGTCGACCCTTGGAGTTTAAAGAAGGCGATCATGTTTTCTTAAGAATATCACCTACCAGAGGCACTATTCGATTTGGAGGACGAGGCAAGTTGAGTCCAAGGTATATTGGACCATTTGACGTGCTAGAGAAAGTGAGAGAAGTAGCATATCGACTTGCGCTACCACCTTCACTTGAGGGAATACATGACGTATTCCATGTATTACAGCTCAGGCGATATATGGCAGACAGCAGTCATGTTCTCGACCATTCAGAAATCACCATTAGGCCAAGCTTGTCATATCAAGAGCAACCCGTGGAAATCCTTGATCATCGAGAGAAAGTATTAAGAAACCAGTCTATTTCCTTGGTCCGTGTGGCATGGAAGCATTGCTCGCCAGGAGAATCTACTTGGGAACGCGAGGATGACATGCATGAACGTTTTCCAAACCTATTCACAGATCAAGGTATAAATTTACTTTGATTAATTATATCTTACAACATTCTTAACTTCTACCGTGGCTTAGTTTTAATTTCGAGGACAAAATTTTTATAAGTTGGGTAGAATATAAGATCCCTAATCCTGAAAACCCTATTTTTATTTATTTATTAACAATATCTATTATTTGTACATCTAGAGGATTTTTATGGAACCATTATAAATTTTCCTAAAATTATTTCATGTAGGAGACCCTTTGGACAGTTGCCAGTTTAAACCGTGTGCACCCCTATAATTTTTTAGAATTTTCTATGTATAAATATGTATATATATATATAAATATTATTAATAAGAAAAAGGAATGAGAGAAATAGAAAATAGAATTTCCTACTGGTCCTAACCCAAAACCTAACCCACGTATACTATTTCCCTGCATAAAATCTGCAATAGCAGCAAACAGCCGCGTAAACTTTGCCTCTCTTCTCCGCGCGTAAATATGATAGCAGCAGTAGCAAACCTACGCGTATAACTCATACGCGTAAATACTTCCTTTCACTGCGCGTAAACCTAACCCGTCTAATTCTTTTCTTTACGTGTAATACCAACTCTTGCATAATATCTTTCACCACTTAAGATTCCTTCACCACGCGTAAAACCACATCCTTTAGAAAATATCAGCAACAGAAGCAAAAATCAACTTTGCTTTGCTTTCCTGACCTATACGTGTAAGCTTCTCATTCCACCGCTCCTTAACACTATTATTACTAAATACCCCCAACCGCACCCCTAAACCAATAAAAGGAAAGCAGCAGTGGCGACAGTTTCTTACCCATTAAGTAAATTCTACCGCCTCCTATTCCTATATATATGACAACTCTCCTAAAAATCTAATTCCACTTACACCAAATTTTAAACACTACTGTGGACAATTGCACTATACAGAACTTGCTCGGCAAATATACCTTGCCACTGTACAAATTATTTATATTCCAGTTGATACATGCATGTTTAATTCTGCCTATATAGATGTTTATTTTGTAGATTTTTGACCTATTTATGAGACTACCAGTTTTAGGAAGCATCAGTAGGTTCATTGACTGTGACACCATTTTTACACGATTTGTGAGTCTCATATAGACCTCGGATTACGTATCGGGTTGGCTTCCTGTACGTAAGTGTCGTACGTTAGGGGTAACTGCTGATAGAAACTTTGTATACTAGTTGACCTGGCAGTTATTAGAGGATTTATCATGTCATGGATATGGCCTGCTTAGAGCATGGGGTGGGGAGAACAATAAGTAAAACATTTGGGCTCCTTTGCACTTTTTCCTGTACGCCCGGCTTCTCTACCGGAGAAACGGGTGATGATGACCACTATATATTACTGGCGGCCTCTGCCGTTCAAAAGACGACATGCTTTGAGGCTCTTGATTCTCCGAGAGGGTCACGCCAATCCCATATTTTAGCCAGATAGCCCACTTGGTGGAAAGTTTATATTTCAGTACTTATTGGCATATTTTTATGTATCTTCTTATGTCCCTCTGAGGACCTGGTTCATTTCCAGATATGGACGAGCAAGAGTACCCACAAGAGTACGGGCCTGGACCTGACTCTACATACCTGACTGAGGAGATCTTACCCTCAGAGTATCTGTGATTTATTAACGTTGTTTAGAGATATTTTGCTACATCAGAATAGTCGTTTTGTAGTGGATTTGTTTCTACCCGACTATCAGACTTGATACTTATTTTGGATATCCAGTTGTTATTCGGCTTTTATTCCTACTGACTATTTGTGTTGTGGATGAGATATAGATTGCATGTGACTTGTTGTGATAGTATATTACCACTAGTGGATTGGATATTCATAAATAGCGTACGTGTGTATATGGTTTCCATATATTGGAGTTCATGTACATATGGCTGGGCGTGTTACATACTCCTAGTCCTACGTATTTTGGGACTGGGGCGTGACAATTATTCTTAATGCTATAATCATATTGCATATTAAAGCTTAAAAGGCAAAATGTTCAACATTCAGAGAACTGAACGAGAGGATAAGAGCAGATTTATTAAGCTGAAAAAGATATTATGCTGTTTCAAACTTGTTTAACATGAGAACAACAATATTATAAAGCTAGCCTACAACTAAAAATAAATTCATAAAAAGAAACAATTGTTACAAAACAAAAAATGAGTTCGGGTTGAAGACAATTATATAAAAAATAGAAAAAAAAGAGATAACAAACTTCCGGTGGAGAATGAACTTCCGAGTTTGAACGTACCTGGAATGTAGAGTACGAAGCTTCAGAAGCGTCAAAAAACCTCTCCAGAATGGATGTGAAAACCTAGATATCAATATTTTTACAAATAGTTAGCGTGCTTATGTACGTGATATAAGATAAAACAATTTAAACTATAAAATTAAGAAGAAGAAATTAAAAAAAAATAGTAACATAAAAACAATAAATTTGAGCAAAAAACACAAGAAAAGGCCTTAAATTTACCTATGTGAGGAAGATGGTACGGAGATCACAAGATTGAAGAATTTGGATTGGATCTGAAATTTGATAAATTACGAAAAGAAATAGATCAGTTCTTCCACACAAATCCTTATATGCATCAATTCAATCAATGTCTAGAGTTGCTTCAGCATATCAATCAATTAGTTATCTACCAAATCTATGTATTTATCGACATCTTTCTGACCTTATTAAGAAAAATTCCTAAACAAAACTCTACAATAAGAACTACATACTCAATGTTTTAATATGATACATACAACTTATAGATTTATGTATAAAAAATATCTACATCAAGTATTTCTCGGAGGCAGAAATAAAGAATCGAAGAAGTAGAAGCAAAACTCTATGACGTCACCCTTTCGAGCAGTAGAGAGGGGCCATTCCCTGTCGTCTGTCTCTTTTAATCTCCTTCAGTTCAAAGCTGAAGGGCCGCTTCCTGACTAGCTTATGGTTCGACTGCTCCACTGGAGGAACAATCAATTTGAGAAAATAAGAAAAACATGTACACAAGAAAGCGAGATGTTGTGAAATATTATTTTTCGTAACAAAAATTCTTGTGTTGCTAAATTGACCGGTGTTATATGGGATTTTCTTGTAGTGTTGATTTCATAAGTGTTATAAAAGTTTTTAGAGATATTTACACTAACCTCCCCTATGTTTCATGTTTATTACATGTACCTCCCTTATTTTAAAACTAATTACATGGATCTCTCCTATATTTTATGTTTTATGTTTTATATAAAGGGTTATTACACTGACCACCTTTAATTTGAAAATAAAGCATAAAGCATAGGGAATTTCGTGTAAATATTTTTAAAATAAGGGAGGTTCATATAATAAGCATAAAACATATGGGAGATTAGTGCAAATAATCCATGTTTTTATTATAAATAACATTTAGAAACATTATATTTGGCCTTACATTGCGTCAAAGCGTAATATTTCTACTATTTTTAAAAAACTTTTTACACTTTACTATATAGCGTTATAATCATAAATTTAAAAGCTTTATATCATGGTTTTTCTCTTGTAGTGTGTCAAGATTAATTTTAAAAGCTTTATATCATTCAAAAACCAGGGGCATCACATCCATATCCTCATGAATAGGATAATATTGTATGCCCGCCAAAGTATCGACCATAATCATTGTTGTCGTTCAACAGAATGGGTTCACCTCGTTAACACATGAAGTACTTTGATTCGCAGACAGTACATTTGCTAAGAGATTATGCTTTACTCACTAAGCTATTCATTAGTACCCTGCAACGGGTAGCTTTCAAATGGTTTTGTAGTCTGCCAAACGACTGCATCAAAACCTTTAATGATCTGGAGGGGATGTTCCTTGCTAGATTCTACGAAGGAGGCATGGAAGTAACAATGTCAACACTTATGGTTACTAAATAAAGGGAGAAAGAGCTAGTATGTGACTATATCGAACGTTTTAGATGACTCGCTCTGAAGCTTCATCCTGGTATTCCAGACTCCATATATATGGACACTTGCAAGTACAATATGCTTCCCTAAAAGTTCTATTTGAGACCAGCCAAATTCGACCATTGGTCCACCTTTATTGGTAGTGCTGATGTAGTTAAAATATCAACAGATGATTTAAAACTCCTTGGGTTCAAATTACCCAGCTCTGACGATCGGGGAATGCAACCCCAGAACAATACCATCAACAACAATGACAAAGAGAAGGAAGCCCTTGCCGTTAAAATTTCTAAAGGTGCATCTTCAACATCCAAATTGAAACCTTCAAAGGAGTCCAAGCCTAAGGAAACTTACTCCTTTGATGACGAAGATGTCATTAACATCTTCAACGTACTGATGAAAAGCAACAAGCTCAAGTTGCCAAATATCAGACGTCCTGAGGAGGCAGATAACATCAATGATCCCAAGTATTATTTGTTTCATCGATACGTACATCATGACACAAATTATTGCTACGTATTGAAGAGACTCATACAAAATTTGATAAATGCTCAGGCGATCAATCTTCATGATGATGATAAAATAGTTACCGCCAACAAGGTGTCGTTGTAGTTCAGAAATTTCCGCTGATGGAAGTCCAAGGCAACGTCATCCCAATTTTGAAGGCAACACTGGAGATCGTTAATCTTCCACCGGCCCGTAATCAAGCCGAAAGGCTAATATCGCTGACTACACCGAATGGTGAAATATTTGGGTTCATCCAGACCTTTTTCTAGAGATGGAGAAAGAATCTATTCCTAGATGAAGAAGATGAAGGAAAGAAAGAATATGGTTGAGAAAAACCACATAACATGTAACATGGTTCTTTCGGCCACCGTCGATGAAGCTTATCCGATGAAACTCGATCCGGGAAGACGTACTTACGAACCTATGGTCTGGTTCAGGAGGATGCGATACTTCCAACTTCTGTACTAGCTGCTCCGGCAGTACCCGATGCAGAACAATACAAGCCTTCGAAGACAGACAAAACAAAATAAAAGGAGACCCGCTTCAAAAAATCCCTGAAGAAGAACTCTCCATCATGGCTTTATAAGTCGTACAACTTTGACATAGTATAACAACTCACCAATACACCAGCAAGGTTATCAATCTTTGAGCTTCTTCATCTCTCCAAAGAGACTCGTGATGCTTTAAGCGAGGCGTCGCAATATGCCGAATCCTCCTTAATAAAAATTAGCTAGCCAGCTGAAGACCTTGTTGCGTGTCCCATTGTATAGTATTATGGAAAGAATTCCCAATATTACCTTCTCTCAAGAGGATATATTATTAAAGAACAACCATAATGATCGACCTTTATACTATACTGGGTACAATGGTTCCAGTAAAGTGGATCGTATGCATATTGACCTAGGCTCATCACTCAGCATCATTCCAAGGAGCCTACTTCAGATCTTTAGGATTCTTATGCACCGGTTGACTACAACCAACACAACCATCGTTGGCTTCAATGTTGAAATAAGCTATCCCTTGGGAAAGATCTGCCTAAAATGTCAGATAGGCGATCTACCGAAGGAGGTCACTTATTATGTCATTGACATAGATATATCCTATAATGTCCTGCTGGGACGTCCCTTGATACACGAGCATATGTTTGTGTCGTCAACTCTCTACCAGTCTTGAAATACGTTGATAGCAAGGGGGTTGTCAAAACTGAGTTCGATGATGTTGACCCATTCAAGGGTGTAGAAGCTTACTTTTCTGATTCGGTGTTGTACAAACAAACACACTGAGAAGAATAAGGAAATGATGTGGATGGCGAAGCAGATACAAATCCTGCCCGAAAAGGTCATTTGAAGATCTGTGTAAAGGATCGGGTTAAGGATACTCCTGCCCCCCTTATGGTAAATATTCGCACGAAAACTTATCACAACACCCAAGAGATGCTTATAATTAATCATTAGAGAATATCCCGCGAAGGAAAGAGAGAGCTACCTCTAAAATTTGCTCTCTCAAAGAAAACAATACCAAAGTTCTCGGACCTTTGTCTCTCCACGACTCCAGAACCAAAAAAACCTCTTGTATGCCAGTTTGTGGCTGAGACCAAAGATGATAATGCACTTAAAGAGTATATAAGCACACAACCTAATGTACCCTCCGTCGATGATGTTATTCCTGAGGAGGAGAACTTGTATTTCTTGAATAAAGGGCTGCCTTTGAACTACTCTGATGTCCAATGTCAAAGTATTAAATATTCTTTAGAGTATGGTTTAGTGATGCATCTTTGTATGCCAGTGGAAAAAGCTCATGTAAAGACTGATATCTTCCTATATGATATTATAATCTTCAAAGTTCTAGTAAGGAAGAAAGGAGATAAACCTATCATCTTTGGTAAGGTTCAAAGAAGAAGAGATTTCCTCGTTGACGATGCTGAACTTGATAACGGTAAAATAAAATGACACCGATACAGTCTGCAAGCGAAGGATCTCATCCAGAAGATGGATTACGACTTTAGAAGTAACCAAGGCCTTAATTACGGCAAAGGGTGACATATGCCATTGTGTCACTCCAAAAGGCAAGCCTGAAACCTATTACCAATGAACCTATTGTGGTTTAGGTTATGTCATTCCTGAAATGATGCATGAATGCTCAGAGGTTGAAGTCAAGAAGCATTCTAACTTTTCCGAGTCTTCTATTTATTACTCTGATTCCAGCATCAAAGAAGTTTTTAAGAAAACATTTTCTATAAATATGGGGTCAGTGGACCAATTTGAAGACGATGATCAATCACTCGAGCCATTTAAGGTTGAACATTGGGCTCAAAAGTTGGAGTCTCACTGGGAGCTATATTTTGAGCAACGTGAACCGCCTATTGAAGATGAAGTTATCCATATCAACTTGGGTAACGAGTCCTTAACCAATCATATCTTCATCAGCAAAAGTCTTTCTAGAGAAGATCGTGAATCTCTTATACAGCTTATAAGAGAATATATCGTTATTTTCATATAGAGTTATGAAGACATGCCCAGACTGAATCCCTAATTAGCAATGCATCTAATTAATATCCTTTCTAATAATAAGCTATAGAAGCAACAATTGTGACAATTTTGTCTACATGTCAGGGAAGCAATGGAAACGAAAGTCAATAAGCTGATAACTAGCGACTTCATTCATGAGGAACAATATCTCGATTGGATGACAAATATTATTTGTTTTGTAAAAAAGAATGGGAAGATCCGAGTCTGTATAGATTACCTTAATCTTAATATGGCCTGTCCGAAAGATGAGTTTCCTCTTTTAATAACTGATGTAATGATCGACAATACATGCGGCTTTAAGAGAATATCTTTCATGGGTGGATTCTCGGGCTACAACCTGATTAAGATATTCCTGAAAGAAGAGAAGCACACAATATTTTGAACCTTGTTGGTGGTATACTGCTATACGGTGATGCACTTTGGTCTAAAAAATGTAGGTGCGATATACCAACGAGCTAGGACATAAGTTTTTGCAAATATTTGTGAAAAATAATAGAATGCTATGTGGATGATATAGCAGTCAAAATTTGTCTTAAATGCGATCACCTCCAAGACTTGAGAACGGTATTCGAGCTGATGGGTTCACACCAACTTAATAACCAAGTCTTTCCTAGGAGTCTCCAGCGACAAAATTCTCAGATTTATTATAACTTTAAAGGGTATTATTTTGACCCTGAGAAGATAAGGGATATTATTGATATGCATCCCCCGAAGAATCTTGAATAACTCCACGGACTTCAAGGAATATTGGCATACCACAGAAGATTCATATCTAATCTCTCTGGACGATGCCAACCGTTTATTCAGTTGATGAAGAAATGAGTCTATTTTATTTGGACAAAGAATGCCAACTCACATTTGATGACATCAAGAAATATCTCACTAATCCCCCAGTGTTGGTGGCTCCAATTGTGGAAAACCTTTCTTGCTCTATGTCCATAAAATGGATCATTTCCTCGGTCTACTATTAGCTCAGAAGAATGATGCAGGCCATGAACAAGCTATTTGCGAAGAAATTTTTATACGAAACTTTTGTATTACAAACTATTGAAAAAAAAGAAAAGTACAAAAATGATTATAAACAAGAATCTAAGTACAGTTGATTCTGAGAAAGTATAGTTATAGAGATCTGATCTGCGAACGATCCCTTTACTCCTTGGTCCATACGACGATGAAGAAATGCAAAAAATTTGTGAACAACTTGGAGAGTTGAACAATAAGAAAGCTTTGGCAACAACGACACAAGAAACTTCTATTTCTCTCCTTATGTTCTTGTATCCCTCTCTCTATATGCCTCATTTAATGGATGTACTTACCCTGTATTTATAGATTTTATGAGCGGTTATGATAGTGTGCGACACTTTGGACAGTCTGTACTATTTTACCATTGTACGTGCACTTTTGGTGGACTAACACCACACATTTTGAATGAGTGGGTGTACAACTCACTGCCTGCTTGACACGTAGTTTCCTATATGAGGAAATCATAGGTCGTAGGAGACAGTTATTTGTATAATTTTTATGAGAATCATGGAATGTAAGACACTTTAGAAGTGGTCTAGAGACTGGCACACATTTAGAAAGATTGGCTATACAAGCGCCCTTTTAAAGAAGTAGCGGTGATGGCGCACTTTTGATAAAATTAACCGTGATGGCACAATTTTGAAGAAGTTGGCACATCGGCGCACTTTTGATGAAGTTGGCACAGCGACGCACATTTGATGAAGTTGGCACAGCGGCACACTTTTGAAGAAATTGGCAAAATGGCGCACTTTTGATGAAGTTGGCACAGTGACGCACTTTTGAAAAAATTGGCACAGCGGTTGGGTCGCTAAACGACAACCTGGGTTAGCATGCCGCAACCTAGCTATAATTATGACTTTTGACTCTTCGGTTTCTGTTAAGCCATTCAATTTTATAGTATTTAATGCTCAAGGGTAAAAGTAGACATTTAAATTATATGCCTGTATGCACTGATGAAAGCAGCTTGAAAGTGTACCACTTTTCTATTCTCTGAATAATGCGCCACCCTTTGAAAAGAAAGAAAGTGCGCCATCCTCTAAATAGAGAGAAAGTGTGGCATTCTTCCTCTATTAAGTTTATTTGTAGAAAACTATGCCATCTTCAAGAGGCGAATTTTTATGCTTCTATAAGACCCCTTCAAATTTTTTGAATTCATTCAGATAAATTCCAAATACTTTAAATTAGAAGCATAAAAGTTGTTGAGATATTTGTGCGAGCACTCAGGGCAGAATCAGAACGTATTGCTGACGTAGCTGTAGAAGTGATATGCACGTATCATATCAATTTTTTTTTTGTTTCTTGGTTTGACAAGGACTTTAAGGAGATACAGGCAGCTTTTAAGGAGATGCAGCAGCTTTTTTAGGAACAATTTTCGAGAGCTATGCCACACTTGGCATGTCTTCTCCTACAAATAGGAGGAAAATTTTACCAGCACTGCCAGACTTATCTCCTTCTTGCTGTGAGACTTGAGTATGATTATTGTTAAGTGTGAGTCAAAGAAGATGACCAAAATATCATGTCGCCACTGGATTTGTTGGCCACCGAGAACATGCAAGTGGAGACGCTTCTCAAAGATGGGTGAGAGACTCATTTGGCGATCGTAGCCGCTGAGCTATTTGTGTGATGGTACATGGAAAGATATTATAGGATTTGTCGTTCATGTTGAACAGATGAATTACCCAGAAGACTGTTCATTGTCTTCAAACCCATCTTGCTGGAATTACTCTCTTAATATGGCCCATGTGCTGATTACAGGGTTGGGATTAGAATCCCAACTGGTACTTCTAGCGGTGGAGCTGGATGGCGATAGCGGAACAAATTTTGTTTGACTCGCCATGTCCTCCATCGAGTCAGGACAGAAATAGGTTCGTGCTAATTTAAACAGGCCTAGTCCTGTATAGTGTCCTCGCTTGTCCACAATACAGATTTCTTTTCCATGTACGATGGTTTGCACTGAGGAGCTCATTTCTTCTTTGCTTTAATTCATCTGCATCGCGAGCAGACAGACACATATATGTGGATGACACTGTGATAGATCTCCATCATAAGAAAATTCGGATGTAATAAATTTCCATATATATAATCATGATTTTTAAAATTAAAATCTATGTGTGATAGATCTTCATCATATGTTATCATGATTAAGCATTAATAAAATTTTAGCTTGACTTCATTGTGCGTATCGTTGATGAGCATTTTTTGTTGTTTTTACCTCAATAAAAATATTCCTTGAAATGGACCAAGTATTGCGTGCACTAAGCCTCTTTTTTCATCCAAGTAGTGTGTGTATTTATGCGCAGTTATACCAACTGACTGATATGCGTATTATGACACCCTTTCTGAGAGGAGATCAAGTGTGCATGTGGTAATTTGTAACCCAATACGCGGGATTCCAACCGTTATGCTTAGTGTTTTAAATTCCACTCTTTGCTTGGGAAACCAACCTTCGCCTCATTTCACTGAAGAGGTGCGTGAAACTCTGAACCATCATTCTTCTCTATATAAATAATAAAGTTGCTTGTTCGATTCTTTATTCTTCATGCAAACTTGTCTTCGTTTTCATAACTTCACAAGATGCCCCCGAGCAGAGAATTAAGGAGGTTGATGGATTGACTATTCCTTCACCGGTTGAGATTAATCCTGGTAGAACTTTCACTATCCCTATGATGTCCTCTACGAAGGAGGAGAAGGGATTGGTCTCCACACATCCGAGTAGAGCAAATATTTTCCAGAATTCTGCTGGTCCTTCCTTGAATAAACTTACCTTGTCTTAGATTGATGTTAATAATACTCATACTCCTCTTCTTGACATGGAGGAACGGGAGGATCAGTCCAGAATAATAGCTACCCGTCGAACATTTGCATATTCTGATGTCAGCATCCTTTGCGCTCTTGCAATGTTTGTAAATAATTTGGAAGATTCTGACCCATCCTCTTCCTAAGTATTTGTATTATCCCTTTTTTATTTTTCATTAATAAAAAAAATTTGTTTTACCTTAGTGATATTTTCAAATTGAGACCCATTAAGTATATATCTTCTCAGAGGTATTGTGGACATGGCAGAATAACTCTGTGGAAGAATTTGGTAGATCTATCACTCAAGGCATACTCATGCTGAGTACAAATGACAAATTTTATAGGATGTAATATTATCAGAGGTGACATGGACGTGATACCTCACTAGTTTACTCCACTGGGGAAGAGAAGAAAGAGTAATTCAAAGGGCGAACTATTGTCTTCTCTTTAGGGGATAATAAATGTAATATGATTCAGAGGTAATATGGACATGAATCACATTACACTTATTGACTGGTGAGTAAACATGTGAGATTATTTCCAACCCAACTGGGGATCAGGAATAAGATATCCTTAAAACAACTAGGCTTTAAGAATAAAAAAATTTGTTGGAGAGAATCGCTTAGATGATCTCAATAAGAGTGTTCCGTTGGATCTGAGTATTGTCCTACTAGGAACCTTGAGGACCCATTACCCTTTTCTTATTTAAGAATGAATATAGGTAATAGTTCGAGAGGCCGTGTAGGCTACGAGTTGTTGGAGATTAAAGTTGTATTTGCTATATATATATTATTTTAATCTGCTGGAGATAGAGTGTCACTACCACATTTTCTAAAAAAGGGTATTTTAGTCTTTTCCTATTTAATTAAATATTATGCATGGTAAATAATTATTGTTGTATTATTTAATTATTGTTAGATGTTATTTATTTAATTTAGACTTGTATTAGTGGACCTAACTAGTTTAGTTTGGACCCATGGACCAACATGAATTATTTAGTTAGACTTAGCCCAATTAGAAAGCCCATTGTTAAGGAGATGGATTAAATTAATTAAATCATTAGACTAGAAGCTTCCTTCCTTAATTATTTCTTCATGAGAGGCCCCAAGGGGTATATTGGACATTTTATAATTACTTGAGGGAGAGGTAAGGGCCGGCCTATAAAAAGAAGGAGAAAATTCTCTCTCCTCTCTTTTTCATTCCAAATCTAGATCTAGAATTTTCCACTACCAAATTTCCTTCTATTCCATTTCATTTCCCTACCAAATTCATTCCAAATTCTTCCCAAATCACCATTAGAAACTTGAGAAGCAAGGATCTAGAAGGAGGAAGCAAGGATCTACAAAGAGGAGCAAGGATCTACAATTTGGAGGCAATTTTATCTCAATTGGAGGTTTCATTGGGAATCCATCTCCCAATAGGTATAATTCAATTTTCTCCCTTAAAATAGCTTCTAAATCTGAGATTTAATCATGAAAAATCAACCCATATGTATATACTACCCATAGGACTTGATTTTGTGTTCATAGGAGACCCATAGAGAAAGTTATAATGCTTTTTGTATCAATTTTGGGGGAATTCCGAATTGACATTTTGTTGTGTGTCTCAATTGATCCTATAGATCAATTGGGAATGTGTTTATGTGTTTGGGGCTAGTATCGTGTCCACAATTGGGTACATGTAGGTCGTATCCTAACAATTTGGTGATACGTGTTGTTTTGGGGATTTTTTCTCCGACACGGGACTTTGTACATGTCATATTTTGACACGGACACATAGATCTATATTTGATACTTTATTTTGTTCATAAATAATATATGTGACTTGCTTGTGTCCTTTGGGGTGCAAGTGGTTGTGTGTTGGACTCGTGTCGCATGCATATCCTTGATCTAGTGGGATACGGTGTGATACTCTCCATTTGTGGTGTGTTTATGTGTAGATCTAATTAATTATACTTTAATTCTTGAATTATAACTAAGTATATATATATATATATATATATATATATATATATATATATATATATATATATATATATATATATATATATATAGAGATGTTATATATTTATTATAGTGTATTTATTATGGTATTTATGGTAGCATAGATCTATGTATTATATGTGTACTAATATAATGTATAAATATATATGTAGCTTTCTTTTACATGCATTTATATATGTTACAAAATATGTTAGGAATATATAATATATGAAAATATTTTATAATATATATATATATATATATATATATATATATATATATATATATATATATATATATATATATATATGTTTAATTAAGTAATTATATTATTATAGTTATTATGTGATTATTTATATATATGTGTGGATGAATATTTATTAACATATTTATGTATGTGTACTTTTAACCATGTTGTATTATGTACTTTAGTATATAGGATGTGTATTATAGCTATTTGGTATTTCTTTATATAGATATATATATTAGATATGTATTTGGATTATATATATAGATATATATAATTATTTATTTGATTTATATATACATATTGATATATATATATATATATATATATATATATATATATATATATATATATATATATTTACTATCCTTTATAGCAACAGCAGCTATTAATGACAGGTTCTGTCATTAATACCCGAGAGCAGCAGCAGCCGCTGTAGAGGGCGGCAGGAATTAATGACAGATTATGTAATTAATAACGCAGCAGCAGGCGGGAAGCATAAGCAGCAGCGGCGACGGTTGGTATGATAACGGTTTCAACCGTCACTAAAGAGGAGGCAACAGTGCAAAACGCAGCAGCAGTAGCGACGGCGGTTTAGTGACAGCCAGAACTGTCACTGAAAGTCTGTTTACTGAAAAATTAGTGTTTTTCAACACTGCTTTCAGTGACAGTTATGCAGTTTTTAGTATATAGTTTATATATTATATTTATATGTATATGTATATATATATGTATTAATATTGAGAAATAATAATAGTATTGTTATACTTCTTATTTGTATAATATTAGTATATATATAATATATTATGTATGAGGGTAATTACTATATCAAAGGTATTGAGTATTACCTTGTGGAAACCAAGGTAAGTGTGATACTCAAGATACGGGGTTTGGGTATCAAGTTTGTGACTTTGTGGGGATACCAAGTTGGTTCAAAACCATGGTTCCTATTTGTTTGTAATTAATATTCTATATTATTATAAATTATTGTTGATATATATATGTATTGTGAGGTTTACCTTGGATTCACGTATCCAGAGATACGGTATCCTAATATTTTAGGATGTGGGTTCTATGATTTAGATTTTAGTATTTTGACCCTAGATTTTTGTGTTAGACTTGTGCAACCTAGAAATAGATAATTGACCTTGGTTGACCATAGTTGACTTAGAGTTGACCATAGTTGACTTAGAGTTGACCATAGTTGACTTTTGACTTAGAATTGACTTATTGACCTAGAAGTTGACTAATTTAACTTATTCTCTTTTGGGGACCTTGTATTGATGTTATATTCTATATCTAGGTCTTCGAGGCACCAAGTCAGACATCTGTGAGACTATTCATTGGACTTCTAGCGAGTACATTCTCTGATAGTTTCTCATTTATGATATCCTCTATGTTTATTGTATCTAGTGTAGATATCCATGTTCTCTGGACCCTATGGTTACACGGATTGGTATATCCGGATCTCATCATGAGAAGTTATTCCTTGGTATATGGTATATATGGTGCAAGTATTGTTTCATTGGTTATCTTCTATATGTACAGATACCGATTCTTGGGAAGACTAGCTATCTTCTTGGGGAATCTCGTGCCATAGCATACCGTGGTTGGATCTATTATACCAGTCGGGGGTGGAGAGTATTAGTATAGATATGTGATCAATATCCCTATTGAATAAAGTACTGATTACTGAATAGTGTTGATCATACACCGCACGTATGATTAGCCAGGCCGTATTACATCTTGCCCAACCCGATCACATGTTAAGCTAGTACTCACACACTTAGTCATTAGTATTATTGTTTTATTGGCATATTGTTCATTATTGTATTTATTTCCAGTATTTCCTTATTGTATATATAACTCTTGTATCTATTGTGCATCTTATTTATCCACAGCTATTTACTGTTACATAGTTTTTATCATTAATTAGAACTGCTGTTAGAGATGTGCTCTGTTCCTTTCCTGACTGGATATATTTTTCCAGATGACACTGAGGAGTGGTACCCTACCTATTATGGACCCCAGGATATTGTGGGTTTAGATTTTGAGACCCTGACTCAAGAGAGACTTATCCCAACTGAGACAGTTGACCCTGGAGTTGTAGCTTCGTAGTATTCTTTGTACTGGATTTGTCTCCAGCTTATCTTGTTACTTCTTCAGACTCATTGATGTATTATTTTAGACTCATGAGTTGTATTGTGACTATTCTATTCTTTATCTGATTCGTGCTCATTTCTATCTTAGTTCTGTGATTGAGTATACTATCATTATTGGTGGTTCATTATATTGTTAGATAGTTCATCTAGACAGCGTTCTACCACCGATTCTGCGGCTTAGGCTGGACGTTGTTTTCGACTAGTACCCTTACACCGGGTGCGGGTCGTGACACGTTTTTGGTGGTGGCCCATGCAGGTCTAGCTTCACAAAGTATGTGATGTCGTGGTAGTGCGACAATTTAGTTGTACTACTGCGAGCCTGCGATAGGATATAGGATATAGGCTGAGATACTCAATCACATCTAGGAAAATTCTCTTGATTCAACTATTCTCCTTTGATATTGATACTTGATCCCTTAAACTGTCCTTTACTTGATGTCTTACATCTTGTGCCATATTGATTCTTTCTTCCGCTTTGTCTTAGGATACCGCCTAAGACTAGATCGCAGCAGGGGAGAGCAATTTCTGAGAGGTCTGCGACATCCCGAGGGCCTGCACCAGTCACTTCTCCGGTGATTGGAGTGTCAGCTGCTTTCGGAGGTCCACCACCTACTCAAAGGACTATGCCAGCTGTATCTGAGGGGCTTCCACCTCCACCTCCTGTGCCAGCAGAGGCGTCACAGATGTTTATACTATTTTGTGAGATGCTCGAGGCATAGAGGGCTCAGTCAGAGGCACATCAGAGGCAGACCGACGTTCTATGGCAGGGCATCGAGAGTGCTCATTAGCTTGCTCGTGCTATAGTTAAGAGAGGAGTTTTGATCCAGTAGCAGGTTGTTCCTCAGGTTGCTCAGCTTCGGCCAGGCAACATTCAGGACTTCAAGAAACTGAGCCTAGGGTTTTCAAGGGAACGGAGGGCATCGTCTATGCTGATGATTGGCTCGAGGACATTGAGCGTCTTATGAGGGTGTCCCGTCTTTCTGAGGATCTGAGGGTTGAGGTGGTAGGACTTCAATTGTTCGACGTTGCTCGTACTTGGTTCAGGAATGAGTCAGTTCTGGTTGATGCAGGACAATCTTGGGAGGTATTCAAGGACCTTTTCAAGAAGAAGTTTTTCGCACGGGCAGACAGGCTAGACTTGGGGAGACAGTTTGAGAGTCTCATTCAGGGGAGCATGTCTGTGGAGGAGTACGCTGCGGAGTTCGGCAGGTTGAGCCGATTTGTGGAGTATTTGGTGAGGGAGCCGGAGGTGCGAGCCATTCATTTCCGTGAGGGCCTAAACTGGGAAGTAAAGATTCTTATTCCGTCTTTTATGAGACATACTCGGAGATACTTGCGGAGGCACACAAGGTTGAGTGGGATTTTGGTTTGAAGACCAAGAGAGACCGTGATTCTTTTTTGGGAGCCCACGGTAGTGCAGTATCTGCCAAATGTCCTTATTTCCAGTCTAGACCTTTCCAGCAGCCACAGCAGAACCAGACTCCAGCTAGAGTGCCTTTTTATCAGGTACCTTAGCAGCAGAGACAGTTACAGCAAGCTCCATGCAACTACTGCAAGAAGCCCGGCCATATCTGGGAAGTTTGCAGGAGGAGGCTAGGAGTTTGTTTGTATTATGGTACTGAAGGGCATCAATCGAGGGAGTATCCTCGTCGTGCATTTTAGGGAGCAGCTCCAGCTCCGAGGGCACAGACGAGACCACCTGCAGCACACCCGAGGGGACCGCTTTCGACACAACAACAGCGTTTTGTCCATCATCAGCAGCAGGGAGGTGCTCGGCAGGGACAAGCGTTTGCTATGACCGTCGAAGAGGATGAACCCACCGGAGATGTCATCGCAGGTTCTATTCTTCTTGATTCCATTCCAGCTTTAGCTTTGTTTGATAGTGGTGCTTTCCATAGTTTTGTATCTGTTTCTTTTGCTCTAAAGCATGGTTTGGTAGCTGAGTCTTTGCTTAGGACTTGCAAGATCATGACCGGGGGAGGCATTATCCTGGTTAATAATATTTGCAAGGATCGAAGAGTTACTTTGGGAGGCTGGGAGTTGAGTGCGTGTCTACTTGTAATGCCACTTTTGAGCTACGACATTGTACTCAGGATGGATTGGTTGAGTAGGCACCGTGCTAGCATAGATTGTAGAGAAGGTAGAGTTTTGTTTGGTCCGCCAGGAGAGCCAGAGTTCGAGTTTGCTAGAGGAGCTGCAGAGCAGGGAGAAGGCATTATTTGTGGAGCTATGGTGGAAGACAAGGAGTTGCCGCATCCGTTGATAGCAGAGTTCTTGGATGTGTTTTCTGAGGAATTGCCAGGATTGCCACTAGATCGAGATGTTGAATTTTCTATAGACTTGGTGCCAGATGCAGAACCAATTTCGCAGCATGTCTATAGAGTAAACAACAGCGAGCTGGTCGAGTTGAAGAAGCAGGTAGGCGAATTGCAAGATAAGGGGTTTATCAGATCGAGTTTTTTACCATGGGGAGCCCCGGTATTGTTTGTACCGAAGAAGGATGGATCGGTGAGCATGTGCATTGATTACAAGGCTTTGAATAATCTCACTATCAAGAATAAGTATCCTTTGCCACAGATTGATGATCTGTTTGATCAGTTGAGTGGTGCGAAGGTGTTTTCTAAGATAGATTTGAGATCAGGCTACCATCAGGTGAAGGTAAAGCCGGAGGACATACCGAAGACTGCTTTTAGAACTCGGTATGGTCAGTACGAGTTTATGGTGATGCCGTTTGGTTTGACTTATGCGCCGGCGGTATTTATGAACTTGATGAACAAGGTATTCCACCAGTACCTTGACAAGTTCGTGGTGGTGTTCATCGACGACATACTCATATACTCAAGGACACCGGAGGTGCATGAGGAGCATTTGGGGATTGTGTTGGATGTGCTGAGGAAGGAGAAGCTGTATGGAAAGTTGTCCAAGTGTGAGTTTTTCATGGACAAGGTGGAGTTCTTGGGCCATGTTGTGACTGGTGATGGTATTTCAGTAGATCCGAAGAAGATTTCAGCAGTGGAATCTTGGAAGACTCCGAGTTCGGTAGCAGAGATCAGGAGTTTCTTGGGATTAGCAGGCTACTACAGAAAGTTTGTGCAAGATTTTTCGAGGATTGCTGAGCCGATGACCAGACTCACAAGGAAGGATATAGAGTTTGTTTGGACGGAGGATTGCCAGGTTGCTTTTGAGGAGTTGAAGAAGAGGTTAACATCTGCTCCTATTTTGACGTTGCCATCAGGGTCCGGAGGTTTCACTATTTATAGTGATGCATCGGGGAAGGGTTTGGGTTGTGTTCTTCAGCAGCATAGAAAAGTGATTGCCTATGCATCCAGGCAATTGCGTCCTCATAAAAAGAACAATCCTACCCATGATTTGGAATTGGCAGCCGTCATATTCGCTCTGAAGTTGTGGAAAAATTATTTGTACGGAGAGCGTGGGGAGATCTTCACAGACCACAAAAGCTTGAAGTACGTTTTCACGCAGAAGGAGTTGAACATGAGGCAGCGTCGGTGGTTGGAACTGATGAAGGATTTTAATATCTCTTTGCAATATCATCCTAGGAAAGCCAATGTAGTTGCCGATGCTTTGAGCAGGTATCCGGTAGCTATGTTCTTGACGCAGGATCGATATTTGTTGGAGGACTTGGAGAGCTTGGACATTGAAGTAATTGTTCCTGGTAGTGCTATGCAGATGTGGGGATTGCAGATACACTCAGATTTGATAGACAGGATCAAGGAAGCACAGTATGATGATGTATCTCTGAGGAGTATAAGAGCTCAGGTGAGAGCAGGATTGGAGGATGATTTCACTATTGGAGAGGATGGATCTTTGAGGCATGGAGTTAGATTGTGTGTGCCTAGTGGAGAGTTGCGGGAGGAGGTATTGCAGGAAGCGCATCGCTCTCAGTATTCCATGCATCCAGGTGCTAACAAGATGTATCGGGATATGCGAGAGAGTTTGTGGTGGTATGGCATGAAGAGGGAAGTGGGACAGTTTGTATCTAGATGCTTAGTGTGCCAGCAGGTGAAAGTCGAGAGGCAGAGGCCAGTAGGTTTACTTCAGCCATTACCCATTCCAGAGTGGAAGTGGGAACACATTACTATGGATTTTGTATCCGGACTTCCACGATCTCCAGGAGGGAAAGACACGATTTGGGTCATTGTTGATAGGTTGACCAAGTCGGCCCACTTCTTAACTTTCAAGGTGGGTTTGTCTACGAAGAAGCTGGCAGAGATGTATGTGAGGCAGATCGTTAGGATACATGGAGTTCCCGTCAGCATAGTCTTAGATCGGGATAGTCGTTTTACTTCTCATTTCTGGAGGAGTTTGCAGGAGAGTTTGGGCACTCAGCTCAAGTTCAGTACTGTATATCATCCCCAGACAGATGGGCAGTCAGAGAGGACTATCCAGACTCTCGAGGATATGTTGCGCACTTGTGTACTAGATTTTGGGGGTTCTTGGGAGGACCATCTCCATTTGGTAGGGTTTGCTTACAACAACAGTTACCAGGCCAGTATAGAGATGTCACCTTTTGAAGCTCTATATGGTCGGAGGTGTCGTACTCCTTTGTCTTGGGATGATGTTGGAGAAAGAGTTTTGCTTGGGCCAGAGATGGTTGTGGATGCAGCAGAGAAGGTTCAGTTGATCAGAGACAGACTTCGAGTGGCGCAGGACAGACAGCGGCATTGGGCCGATAGCCATCGGAGACCTTTGTAGTTTGAGGTATAGTTTAGATTTTGTTTTGTGCTTATTTTTGGTTGTTGTTATAGATTAAGTTCTTAAGGTGGTATTTTGTTCTAACTGGGTGGTTTGGTGTTTCTGAGGATTTTTCTGACACAAGGCACGATTCATTTCGGTGGAGGCGGAAAGCTTAGTCCGCGATTCATCGAACCTTTCACTATTCTAGAGAGGGTCGGTGCAGTTGCTTATAGACTAGACTTGCCACCTACATTAGAGAGAATGCATAACGTGTTTCATGTGTCACAGTTGAGACGATACGTGGCAGATCCCAGTCATGTATTGGATCACTCGGAGATAGAGGTGGGCCCTACTCTTAGCTATCCAGAGCAGCCCGTTGAGATTCTGGATCGGAGAGAGAAGGTGTTAAGGAACCAGACTATTCCTTTGGTATGCGTCGCATGGAGGCATCACTCTCCGGTGGAGTCTACCTGGGAGAGAGAGGATGAAATACGAGAGCGTTATCCATTTTTGTTTGTGCCTTGAGGTATGTTATTTCCTAGTTATGTTCTCTTCATTGTTATGTTCTTCTATAGCTAGTTGGGATTCTTTATTCTGTTCTGTTATTTCTGGGGTAGTTTTCATCTTTGAATTTCGAGGACAAAATTATTTTAAGGAGGGTAGACTTGTCACTACCACATTTTCTAGGAAAGGATATTTTAGTCTTTTCCTATTTAATTAAATATTGTGCATGGTAAATAATTATTGTTGTATTATTTAATTATTGTTAGATGTTATTTATTTAATTTAGACTTGTATTAGTGGACCTAACTAGTTTAGATTGGACCCATGGACCAACATGAATTATTTAGTTAGACTTAGCCCAATTAGAAAGTCCATTGTTAAGGAGATGGATTAAATTAATTAAATCATTAGACTAGAAGCTTCCTTCCTTAATTATTTCTTCATGAGAGGCCCCAAGGGGTATATTGGACATTTCATAATTACTTTAGGGAGAGGTAAGGGCCGGCCTATAAAAAGAGGGGAAAAATTCTCTCTCCTCTCTTTTTCATTCCAAATCTAGATCTAGAATTTCCCACTACCAAATTTCCTTTATTCCCATTTCATTTCCCTACCAAATTTATTCCAAATTCTTTCCAAATCACCATTAGAAACTTGAGAAGCAAGAATCTAGAAGGAGGAAGCAAGGATCTACAAAGAGGAGCAAGGATCTACAATTTGGAGGCAATTTTATCTCAATTGGAGATTTTATTGGGAATCTATCTCCCAATAGGTCTAATTCAGTTGTTCCCCTTAAAATAGCTTCTAAATCTGATATTTAATCATGGAAAATCAACCCATATGTATATACTACCCATAGGACTTAGTTTTGTGTTTATAGGAGACCCATGGAGAAAGTTATGGTACTTTTTGTGTCAATTTTGGGGGAATTCCGAATTGACATTTTGTTGTGTGTCAGTTGATCCTATAGATCAATTGGACATGTGTTTATGTGTTTGGGGCTAGTGTCGTGTCCATAATTGGGTACGTGTAGGTCGTATCCCAACAATTTGGTGATACGTGTTATTTTTGGAGTTTTTCCTCCGACACGGGACTTTGTACATGTCATATTTTGACACGGACACATAGATCTATATTTGACACTTTATTTTATTCATAAATAATATATATGACTTGCTTGTGTCCTTTGGGGTGCAATTGGTTGTGTATTGGACTCGTGTCGCATGCGTATCCTAGATCTAGTGGGATACGGTGTGATACTCTCCATTTGTGGTGTGTTTATGTGTAGATCTAATTAATTGTACTTTAATTCTTGAATTATAATTAAGTATATATATATATATATGTTATATATTTATTATAGTGTATTTATTGTGGTATTTATGGTAGCATAGATCTATGTATTATATGTGTACTATTATAATGTATAAATATATATGTAGCTTTCTTTTACATGCATTTATATATGTTACAAAATATGTTAGGAATATAAAATATATGAAATTTTTTTATAAAAAATATATATGTGTTTAATTAAGTAATTATATTATTTATAGTTATTATGTGATTATTTATATATATGTGTGGATGAATATTTATTAACATATTTATGTATGTGTACTTTTAACCATGTTGTATTATGTACTTTAGTATATAGGATGTGTATTATAGCTATTTGGTATTTCTTTATATAGATATATATATTAGATATGTATTTGGATTATATATATAGATATATATAATATTTATTTGATTTATATATACATATTAATATATATATATATATATATATAGATTATATATATATATATATATTTACTATCCTTTATAGCAACAACAGCTTTTAATGACAGGTTCTGTCATTAATACCCGAGAGCAGCAGCAGCCGCTGTAGAGGGCAGCAGGAATTAGTGACAGATTCTGTCATTAATAACGCAGCAGCAGGCGGGAAGCATAAGCAGCAGCAGGCGGGAAGCATAAGCAGCAGCGGCGACGGTTGGTATGATGACGGTTTCAACCGTCACTAAAGAGGAGGCAACAGTGCAAAACGCAGCAGCAGTAGCGACGACGGTTCAGTGACAGCCAGAACTGTCACTGAAAGTCTGTTTACTGAAAAATTAGTGTTTTTTAATACTGCTTTCAGTGACAGTTAGGCAATTTTTAGTATATAGTTTATATATTATATTTATATATATATATATATATGTATATATATATGTATTAATATTGAGATATAATACTAGTATTGTTATACTTCTTATTTGTATAATATTAGTATATATATATTATATTATGTATGAGGGTAATTACTATATCAAAGGTATTGAGTATTACCTTGTGAAAACCAAGGTAAGTGGGATACTCAAGATACGGGGTTTGGGTATCAAGTTTATGACTTTGTAGGGATACCAAGTTGGTTCAAAACCATGGTTCCTATTTGTTTGTAATTAATATTCTATATTATTATACATTATTGTTGATATATATATGTATTGTGAGGTTTACCTTGGATTCACGTATCCGGAGATACGGTATCCTAATATTTTAAGATGTGGGTTCTATGATTTAGATTTTAGTATTTTGACCCTAGATTTTTGTGTTAGACTTGTGCAACCTAGAAATAGATAATTGACCTTGGTTGACCATAGTTGACTTAGAGTTGACCATAGTTGACTTAGAGTTGACCATAGTTGACTTTTGACTTAGAATTGACTTATTGACCTAGAAGTTGATTAGTTTAACTTATTCTCTTTTTGGGACCTTGTATTTATGTTGTATTCCATATCTAGGTCTTCGAGGCATCGAGTCAGACATCTGTGAGACTATTTATTAGACTTCAGGGGATTATATTCTCTGATAGTTTCTCATTTATGATATCCTCTATGTTCATTGTATCTAGTGTAGATATCCATATTCTTTTGACACTATAGTTACACGGATTGGTATATCTGGATCTCGTTATGAGATGTTATTCCTTGGTATATGGTGTATATGGTGCAAGTATTGTTTCATTGGTTATCTTGTACATGTACAGACACCGATTCTCGGGAAGACTAGCTATCTTCTTGGGGAATCTCGTGCCATAGCATACCGTGGTTGGATCTATTATACCAGTCGGGGGTGGAGAGTATTAGTATAGATATGTGATCAATATCCCTATTGAATAAAGTACTGATTACTGAATAGTATTGATCATACACCGCACGTATGATTAGCCAGGCCGTATTGCATTTTGCCCAAGCCGATTACATGTTAAGCTAGTACTCACACACTTAGTCATTAGTATTATTGTTTCATTGGCATATTATTCATTATTGTATTTATTTCCAGTATTTCTTTATTGTATATATATCTCTTGTATATATTATACATCTTGTTTATCCATAGCTATTTACTGTTACATAGTTTTTATCATTAATTAGAACTGCTGTTAGAGATGTGCTCTGCTCCTTTCCTGACTGGATATATTTTTCCAGATGACACTGAGGAGTGGTACCCTACCTATTATGGACCCCAGGATGTTGTGGGTTTAGATTCTGAGACCCTGTCTCAAGAGGGACTTATCCCAACAGAGACAGTTGACCCTGGAGTTGTAGCTTCGTAGTATTCTTTGTACTGGATTTGTCTCCAGCTTATCTTATTACTTCTTCAGACTCATTTATGTATTATTTTAGACTCATGAGTTGTATTATGACTATTCTATTCTTTATCTGTTTCGTGCTTATTTCTATCTTAGTTCTGTGATTGCGTATACTATCATTATTGGTGGTTTATTATATTGTTAGATAGTTCTTCTAGACAGCGTTCTACCGCCGATTCTGCGGCGTAGGCTGGACGTTGTTTTCGACTAGTACCCTTACACCGGGTGCGGGTCGTGACATAGAGATAAATATGTCATGCTTAGACATAATACTTCTTGAGAAATTTGTCATTTATAGGCATCATTATCAAATCTCCATTAGACTTAGCGAGCCTGTAGGCTCCGTTAGAGAATAGTGTCTCCACCATATAAGGACCTTCCCATTTAGCTTAGAATTTGCCTTTGCTCTTATGAGTTGTGATCATAGGTCTCCATATTGAAAGGACTAATTCACCAACTTGGAATATTCTTTCCTTGACTTTTTAATTAAAAGCTCTAAAAATACATTCTTGGTATAGCTCAATACTCTGTTAAACGTGGAGGTGCTTTTCATCCAATGCTTATAATTCTTGCAGGCGCAATCGATGATTATTCTCCATTTTTAGTTCATTAGCAATATCTATTCTAAGAGAAGGTATCTGGATTTTAAGCGAAAAAGCTTCTTCACATCTTTAGACCAAAGAGAATGGTGTACAACCAGTTAGAGTTTGAACTGTTGTACGATAAGCCCATAAACGCTCTCCGAGTTTCTTATTCCGGTCGCGTTTGTTAGATGGGACAATTTTTAAGGATTTTGATTATGATCATGTTGAAGGCTTCCGCTAAGCCATTGGCTGCTGGATTATAGGTTGTAGATGCGATATTCTGGATTCGATTCTTGTCACAGAACCGATAAAATGCTTGACTGGCAAATTATAGTCCATTGTCATGTAATATCCTCTGGGGAACACCAAAATGATAGATAATATGGTATTTGATAAAGTTAATTATGTTGGAAGTTTTAACTTCGAAGAACATGACTGCTTCTGCCCATTTGGAGAAGTAATCGATTATTGTAAGTATAAATCAATGTCCTCTATAAGAAGATGGGCTGATCGGACCAACAATACCCATTCCAGAATCTTCAAAAGGCCAGGAGGCATCTTTAGGGTGTAAGAACTCTGTTGGTTGGTGGATAAAATCAGCATGGATTTGGCATGACTTGCATTTATGAGCGTAATCTACGACATCTGTCACCACGGTGGGCCAATAATAATCCATTCGCCTGAGGCAGCCTTATAACTTAGGACCTGCCTGATATGCTCCACAAATTCTATCATGAGCTTCACAGAGTGATTGTCTAACTTCAGGATTGGAAAGGTAACGTAACAGTAATCCCTCATAAGAACGACGATATAATATTTTGGATGAGGCATCATAATAGAATTGTAGTGAATGTCTTTTAATAGAAGTAGCTTCTTTCGGATTTTCTGAAAGAATTCCATAGGCAACGTAGTCTATAAAATGGTCTATCCAATCTTTATCCATGGAAGTTGACTTTATGACATAATTCTGTTCAACGTGCAAGTTATTTTTTGTACAGAACAATTCTTGACCTGTTAGAATAATTGAGTTTCGTCTCTTTAGGGGAACAACCAATGATGCTGCTAAGCCGGCCAAAGCATATACTTTCATATTCTGTAACCGAGGCACATGTTTGATGAAGAATCCTTTGAAAGTAAAAGCTAGTTCGATTATTGCTTGATGATAAGGGATGAGATCTTCATGCCGAACCTCTAGTAGCATGTCATCTTGCTTGAAGGTGATTGTAGAAAATTTCTTGATCACTTTGTGGCATTGAGGACACGCTAATGGCTCTTTATTAGGAGTCTTGAGTTGAGCTAAGCATAAGTCTGCATGTATCAGACCTTCGCTCAAAGATTTATGAGTCTCCTTCGACAAACGAAGTAACTCAAATATAAAAAGTTGGGCTGGGGTATTGGCCAGTTGTGCCAATATGTCAATATTTTAGGGGTTTTTAAGTCCTTGGGGTACATTTTTCTTTAGGGATTTGTCGAAGTATACTTCCTTTTGCTTCTATTTTTCTGTCATAGTAGGCTTCGAAGGACCAGGTTCGGTTGTTACCGGAGCAACATGAGTTGGCAAAGTAGGAAGAGTGTCAGGAACATCTTCCGAGACAGATTAGTAAGTTTTATGATAATCTATGCCAGACTTGGTACTAGTCATGGCTTCTTCTTCAGGCATCGGAGAAAGAAGCACCATGTTACAAGACTTGAGTTTTTTTTATCATGCCTCTTCTTGGAGTGAGTCTGTGGGCTAGTCTTATTGTAACCCAATCCACTACGGAATTATTGGACTACCCTTCGAGTTGTAGAGGAATACATTATCCTGTGCCAAAGTTTAAACCTTCAGCTTTCTGGAAGTCATACCCCATATTTTGCATCAAACGTACAGATTGCTGGCTTTATTTATAAAATTGGGGACGATTCTCCTCAAGCACCTGAGTTGAGGTAGATGCTTTAATTATTGTAGAAGGAGGAGCAAGAATTTGTGTAGGAAAACCTTCATAAGCAATAAAGATTTATTGTTTCCTATATAGCGGAACACTTCCAATTATGGACTATTGTTAGTGTGTCAAGCGAAGCTTGCGAGTAGAGCTCGGTAGGGTAATGTTCATATTTTGAAATTTGATCTTGAGAGATACGTCTTCTTGATGTTGATCTTGATCTCTGTCCGAGTGATGATCTGAAGAAATCATATTGCATGATTTATACTTCTTACCTTTCTTGAATTTTGAATTGGAAGATGCTGCTTCTTGGTCCCAATCGGGCAGCAGGTCGGGATGAATCCACATAATCTCGCCATAATCTGTGGTAAGAGGCACTAACCCCTCTGTTTAACTTTGAGAATACGAAAGATTTACTACTTCTATTTTAGTTCGAGGTATTGGGAAGACGCCGTTTAGGGTTTCTTGTGCTGGAAAATCGTCGAATTGAAGAGACACCCTATTAGCGGTGATCGTATTCTCCTCATTGTGAAGGGTGATAGATTTTGCATCTATCAACTATTGTATTTTACTTTTGAAGAAATAACAAGCCTTGGTAGAATGATGTACATACCAATGGTATAAGCAGTACTTTGGGTCATCTATTTTACCAGCCTCATTTGGTCGCTTGATATCAAGCAACTGCAACTTGTTGCTTTTTATCAAATATTCAAAAATTCTGTGGATATCGCTCTCATTAAAAGAATATTCTTCCTTAGGCCTGAAAGATTCTGGAGGATTTTGTTCTGGAGGAGAGGTAATTGGCTTTGACAGGTTTATTGCTAAGGCCTCATTTTCTTTGCTGTTGCGATTATTCGCTTATTGGAGAGACGCTTTCCTTCTGTATTAGTCATTTGTAACCCCAAATTACCTGCAACCTTGGTGTTACCTTCAGCAACTTCAATCCTGATGATGAACGTCGTCCATTCTTGAAATTGAGTCAGACCCGTCCAGAGCCCTACTTTAGGCAGTAGGCTCTTTTTGCAAGCATCAATGAATACGGAGTTTGGAATAAGGGAGGAAACTTTCGAGTTGCTTGCCTGAAATGCTCTATGAATTCACGAGCGGATTCCTTCTCCTTTTGTTTGATAACGATGAGTGAATACATTATCATATCCATGCCTCCCCCATAGAATCATGAAAGAAAAATACACTTCATGTCATCAAACGAGGATATGCACTTATCAGGTAAACTGTGATACCAATCGTAGGCTATGTTGGCCAAGCATCCCACAAATAATCTGGTAAGAAGAGCATATTCTTTCAGCAGATGAGCCATTATCATATTGAAGTAATAAATATATTGGCTCGGTGATGCCCTGCCTTCAAACAAGACTATCGATTAGGGCTTGTATTTAGGAGAAAATAGAACATTATCCCAATGAAGAGGATAAGGCTATTTCTGTAACGACCCGCTCCGCTCAACCCGGAGGGCCGATTCAAACGGCACAAGTGTAGCTATTCAACCCGCCTTGCTCAGAGAGATGGCTCGTTCGATGCAAAGGCTTTCATGCTGGGATCTTCAATGGAGTCAGACTTAGGCTATCAGAGGCGCGTCCGGAGTCTCGCTCGACCGATGCGATACATCGCTAAGGTGGGTGGCCCCGGTGAACCTGTCTCTACTTAGCTGCACACTAAGAAATTGAATGTTACATGCTAGTTTACAGGCGATAACCTTTGCATGCTAATAAAAGAGATGAACGCACATAGCCAAGGGGATAACCCCGCCTTATCATTGAGTAGAACTTGGAAATCTTACTTGCTATTTGCGTAGTCGGGATTGTTGAGTTGGAATGTAGTAATTTCCTTCATATATGCCATAAAGTAGTGTGAGTTCTTACTGAGGCGTTGCACCGCACGGAACATGACACGGGATGGAGTAAAATTAGGTTGCATGCATAGACGTGGAAGGCTATCAAATAGTCGTTCCAAGTCAGGAGATGGAAGGGAATGAATGTACTCGGGATATGCAGATCGCCGAGACAGTCTCTAATCAGAGAGCTGCGTAAAGAAGAAAAGATCCGAGTGTAGTCCTCGGCAAGGATTGATCCGAGTGTAGTCCTCGGCAAAGATTGATCCGAGTGTTGTCCTCGGCTAGGATTGGAAGTTGGGGGAGTAGTTGCATGGTCACGGACAACTGGTTGCGCACCAGGTAGAGAGAGTCCTCGACACGATTGCTGAGGCATCCGAATCGTGTCGGCCCGGGAGGACGGAGTGCCAGTGTAGTCCTGGCGATACGCTAGCTGATGACTAGCGGGCGAGAGCGAGGCATCCAGCAAGGCTTGCTACCGACCTGGATGGGCGTCGACTCGTTAGACGGCTAGGAGGCCCAGCAAGGCTAGCAACCGAGCTGGGGAGACAGCCGTCCATTGCAGATATTGTCCGATATGGCTAACAGAGCCAGTGACCTTCATATAGATAAGTCATGTTTGCATAGCGGCCATCCGCACTGAGAAAAGGAGAAACGGGGAGGAGTGTGTTTGCACGACATTATGCATAATTAGAATGGATGCATGGTATCACACATAGTTCTAGTAAAATGGGTCTTATGAGGCAGAGGCACGGCATAACACTTGGGTTTTATAGTTGCTTCTTGTTATTTCGTAGATAATTGTTTATATTGCTGCATTTGACAGGGAAGGCCGAATGGTAAGAAATGGTAAGGTGAACTCAATTGTTCATGAATATGACACTCTTGAGCTGACACGGAGATTACTTTCTTTATATTGCCATGTAACTGATCCTAAGACAAAAGAATAGAAAGACAACGGAACTAGTCGGTGCACATAACTAATAAACGTGCTTGTTTTGTGGCGTGGGCGAGAGGCCTCCCCACCAGTGCATTCAATGTACTGATACCCAACCAGTCTGCATGCAGGGTGCAGGGGGAACTCGTACGGATTCGGAGATCGCTTAACGCAATGGGGCGCCGGACCGCACTTGGCGTCTTGGAGCGTGACGCACGGACCTGGAGATCACATATACGGGACATAATGTATGGGAACATCATCATCCAGATCGTTTGTATTGGTTCCAAGCCTAAGGGCATATTCAATGTAAGAGAGAGAGAGAGAGAGAGAGCATGAGCGATTTGTAATCTCGGCTTAGCGCCGCTTGTAATCTTTACTTCATATCAATAAAGAGCTTAATTTGGATTCAATACTTGTGTTCATTTTATGTTTCCGCTATGACGACTCTGTGAACTAGTTATCAACGGCCGTTTCGGTATTTGCCTTGCGCGGGCGCAACCCTAGGCTCGCGCGGCATCGCGTCCCGATGGAAACGTACGTCCCGTGGGAGCGCTGGCGCGGTGATTCGTGCCTAGCGGGGACGGCCGATTCCGGCGGGAGATCGGGGCGTGACATATTGGTATCAGAGCACGGCCTTACGTCCTTGGAATTCGTTTCGATTCTCTCAGTTTTGAACTTGTGTGCTTGAAGAAGTGGTAGATGCTCTCTCTCGATGCTTTGATGGATATTCCATACAATAAGTCTAAATATTTTCAAAAAGTGCGTGTGAATTATACGATGGCTTGAACGGGATTGTGATGCGAGAGCTTTTGTCCCAACTTGTGAAAGACGTTGTGAGAGTAGGCTCGTGTTAATCGGCAAGTTATATGTCGATATGAAAACACCAAGCGAGTAGAGTGCGAGACGGTATATCGTTCAGACAGTGGTCTTTGCACATGGCCTTTTGGCCAAGCTGTGTTGAGTATCGTGCACCAAGACCCTTGATGCTAGCGAGTTGCAGCAAGATTTGGGTGTTGTTCGGATAAGAATAAAGTTTGACTCGGGAGGGAAATCGATAGAGACTTTATCGGAGTGCCGCTAAGGCGAATAATTGGAATCGTGTATGGAATTTTCAGAAATAGTTTGGACGGTTATTTATAGCGATAAGTTATGATTTGAAGCATAGTCTGTATAGAGGACAATGAATAGAGGTGTGTACGAGTCTAAGATCGCTAAGGCGATAATTAGGGACTGTGTTGGAGTTCTAAGGAACGAATTGGGAATACGAGTGAAGGATGCGAACGCGAATCAGGAGTTATTAGGATGACTCGATTCCTGAGTGGTGTATACGATAGTCCCCTGTTCGATTATGCGAATTGTGGATATAATGAGTTGTAAAGATTCAGGGAGTATAACTCGAACCATGAGTGGTGTATTGGTCGGCTTAGAAATGCTCGAACGAAGTCGTAGATTCGGAGTTAAGCGAGTCTAGCGGCGAACGACGAGATTGGGTAAAGCCTTAGTATAAATAAACAATGCCTAGCAAGTAAGCGAACTCGGAGAAAGCATGCAATAATTGGTTCGAACGAGTTACAATGAGTTGAATAAGAGATAAGGCATACATCGAATAGGAATTCAGGACAATTGAAATTGATATCGTGGTCGGGAAAACTAAGAGGATTGTACGAGCGATTTGAGTTGAAACAAGTGAATTAGAAACTTGAGTTGAGATTGAATAATTTGAGATGCGGTTGGAGTAAGTGCAATTGGAAATAATGGAATGAACGAATGAAAGCGTGCATGGAAAATTTAGATTTGAGTAGAATATCGGTCGATAGAGTTCGGTTTGAGTACGAGTGCCATGATTTCAAATTTTGGGATTTTTAGACCATAACAATGGTTGGAAGATAGTGTGGATTGATGCAGGTTAGTAAAATTATGATTTTGGTGGATCGAGTTAAGCGGTAACAGATTTGGCTTGGAGTTTGGAAGAACGATCTTGAAATCAAGTTCGGAGAGATAACATCCGAAATCTGTCCCAGTGAGAACGATTATTCTGCGGGAGCGCCGACGTGGTGATTTCACGTTCGGCAGGGATAATCGAACTCAAGGGAACATGTTCGGTGATTATTCCAAACGAACACGATGAATGGATACGTGTCAAATGGGATAGACTTTGAGTTTGGGATTTGAACTTAGTTGTTTGAGGAATGCTAAGAGTAGACAAAGAAATGTTCAAAATGGTAATATTGAAGTTGGATATTTTGGCTTAGCGAATTTTGATTGCAGTAAGAACGGTAGTTGGAAGAACATGACTTGAGGGATCAATGTACAACTTGAGATAAAACAAAAATTGATGATGAAGTGTCTGTTCGTTCGAGGATAACCATAACGATTGACCTTCTTGTCTTGTGCGGGTATAACTTCTTATTCCCACATGCGTCACGTCCGGATAGGACGATCATTCTGCGGGAACGTTGGCGTGGTGATATCACGTCCGACGAGGATGATTGAACTAGCGGGAGACCGGAATGTGACAATTGAGGGATCATTCTGACTTGTGGTTTAATACGATAAGATAAGTTTCAGGATAAAATGAGTCTAAGGATTTTCTTGAGGAGTTAGTCTAGAAACGTGAAGTAAGAGATGTTGGATGTTTTCATGAACGGATACGTAGATTGTGCTGGACGACTTAGAGTTCATGATATACATCGATGATTTATAATGGAATTGTGGCTTAGTGATACAGGTGTAGAAAAGGATGGATTGGTGAATTCTATCAACGTGATGGAAGAGATAGTGTGTGCGAATCGATGGGTTAGCCCTGAAACATGGGCGTATCATGGGTTCGGTTGGACGAGCGTGTTGGTGTGATAGGATGAACTGTGCTCGATGTTTAGAAATCTGAGTGAGACGAGCTTGGGTAGAATACCCGTGTAAAGGAACAATGGTTTGACCTTAGGGTGTTTGGGGCGAGCGTTGTGCAACGCGGTTGCGCGATGAGTCGCAAACTTGAGTTGTACCTATGACTGTGTGAGCTGACCTAGTGGCTAGGCAGACGACCTTGTGCCTTGAGTTAAACTAGAGTGGCTGACTTCAGAGTATCGTTAGGGAAGAACGATAGAACTGGGGCAACGAGACTTAGAGTTAGAATTCGGAATTGGGAATATACACTAGCAACGTTCGCGTTAAAACAAACGTAATGCAAGATAGGACTCGGGTGATAATTGATTTGGTTGGATAGGTTACGCGACGGTAAAGGATAAGACGATAGCTGGATCGAACAAGAGTTCGGTCATTCATATAGCAGGACGATCCGCGTTTTGAAAGATTTTCACGAGTAGCTTGTCAGACTTAGCTGTCACTGAGCTTGGTTGAAATACACATATTTGGGGGACGCCTTGAATATGGGTACGATCCAGACTTAGCGATATGCATAACTCTGATGCAGCTGCAAAGGAAAATGTTCGGATTCGCACGGATGAGTATGGCAACTGAAATAGGTTAGCCTCAACCTAAATTATCATAGAGGAAAGATTGTATCGTTCCCCGTGCTACCGAGATAGTTCTGCGCTAAGGCGCAGCAAGAAACTGAGTTTGGGAATGCAATAAGTTGTACGAAGGGATCATTCGGATAAAATGATTAAGCACTCGGGCGAACGGAACGAGTAAAAACGGATAGGAAGTTAAGTTCGATTGAGCCAAAGGCGCGAAGGACTTGAGCGTACCCCAGGTGGGCAATTTAGCTCTGCGCTAAGGCGCAATATAGACTGAGTCAAAAAACGTAGGTGATTGGGTGCGATTTACTTAGCGAGATTGGACGATGACTCAAAGAGAGTGATGCAAACGAGATTGGAAAATTAGCCCAAATTCAAACCTTTGGTTTAGGCGTAATGATGGGTTTCGATAGGCGACGTCAAGTAAACTGTCGAATGTGTTCGGATGCATTTGGTTCCTATGAGAGGTAATATAACAAGTTGGACAAGTCCACCCAATTGTGAGTTGTAAGTGCCCATTAAGTTATAGAATACCATGTGCTTGGGTATTATAGCCCTGCGCCAGGTGCAGTAGATTTTGAGTCGGGAGTGCAACGAGTGAGTTAAGTATAACTCGATAGCATTGAATGATAGAGTCGTTCGATGAGAATTGGCTAACGTTGGCGTAACGCATGGTGAGAAAATAAATGATTGTGGTATTAAGACAGTCCTTGGAAGTTAGGCAAGGTGTATAGAGTTGGGTTTAGAAGATGTGCGATAGTACGAGTTGCGCTCAGGAAGTCTCGAGGACGAGACTTGTTCTGAGTGGTGTATGATGTAACGACCCGCTCCGCTCAACCCGGAGGGCCGATTCAAACGGCACAAGTGTAGCTATTCAACCCGCCTTGCTCAGCGAGATGGCTCGTTCGATGCAAAGGCTTTCATGCTGGGATCTTTAATGGAGTCAGACTTAGGCTATCAGAGGCGCGTCCGGAGTCTCGTTCGACCGATGCGATACATCGCTAAGATGGGTGGCCCCGGTGAACCTGTCTCTACTTAGCTGCACACTAAGAAATTGAATGTTACATGCTAGTTTACAGGCGATAACCTTTGCATGCTAATAAAAGAGATGAACGCACATAGCCAAGGGGATAACCCCGCCTTATCATTGAGTAGAACTTGGAAATCTTACTTGCTATTTGCGTAGTCGGGATTGTTGAGTTGGAATGTAGTAATTTCCTTCATATATGCCATAAACTAGTGTGAGTTCTTACTGAGGCGTTGCACCGCACGGAACATGACACGGGATGGAGTAAAATCAGGTTGCATGCATAGACGTGGAAGGCTATCAAATAGTCGTTCCAAGTCAGGAGATGGAAGGGAATGAATATACTCGGGATATGCAGATCGCCGAGGCAGTCTCTAATCAGAGAGCTGCGTAAAGAAGAAAAGATCCGAGTGTAGTCCTCGGCAAGGATTGATCCGAGTGTAGTCCTCGGCAAAGATTGATCCGAGTGTTGTCCTCGGCTAGGATTGGAAGTTGGGGGAGTAGTTGCATGGTCACGGACAACTGGTTGCGCACCAGGTAGAGAGAGTCCTCGACACGATTGCTGAGGCATCCGAATCGTGTCGGCCCGGGAGGACGGAGTGCCAGTGTAGTCCTGGCGATACGCTAGCTGATGACTAGCGGGCGAGAGCGAGGCATCCAGCAAGGCTTGCTACCGACCTGGATGGGCGTCGACTCGTTAGACGGCTAGGAGGCCCAACAAGGCTAGCAACCGAGCTGGGGAGACAGCCGTCCATTGCAGATATTGTCCGATATGGCTAACAGAGCCAGTGACCTTCATATAGATAAGTCATGTTTGCATAGCGGCCATCCGCACTGAGAAAAGGAGAAACGGGGAGGAGTGTGTTTGCACGACATTATGCATAATTAGAATGGATGCATGGTATCACACATAGTTCTAGTAAAATGGGTCTTATGAGGCAGAGGCACGGCATAACACTTGGGTTTTATAGTTGCTTCTTGTTATTTCGTAGATAATTGTTTATATTGCTGCATTTGACAGGGAAGGCCGAATGGTAAGAAATGGTAAGGTGAACTCAATTGTTCATGAATATGACACTCTTGAGCTGACACGGAGATTACTTTCTTTATATTGCCATGTAACTGATCCTAAGGCAAAAGAATAGAAAGACAACGGAACTAGTCGGTGCACATAACTAATGAACGTGCTTGTTTTGTGGCGTGGGCGAGAGGCCTCCCCACCAGTGCATTCAATGTACTGATACCCAACCAGTCTGCATGCAGGGTGCAGGGGGAACTCGTACGGATTCGGAGATCGCTTAACGCAATGGGGCGCCGGACCGCACTTGGCGTCTTGGAGCGTGACGCACGGACCTGGAGATCACATATACGGGACATAATGTATGGGAACATCATCATCCAGATCGTTTGTATTGGTTCCAAGCCTAAGGGCATATTCAATATAAGAGAGAGAGAGAGCATGAGCGATTTGTAATCTCGGCTTAGCGCCGCTTGTAATCTTTACTTCATATCAATAAAGAGCTTAATTTGGATTCAATACTTGTGTTCATTTTATGTTTCCGCTATGACGACTCTGTGAACTAGTTATCAACGGCCGTTTCGGTATTTGCCTTGCGCGGGCGCAACCCTAGGCTCGCGCGGCATCGCATCCCGATGGAAACGTACGTCCCGTGGGAGCGCTGGCGCGGTGATTCGTGCCTAGCGGGGACGGCCGATTCCGGCGGGAGATCGGGACGTGACATATTGGTATCAGAGCACGGCCTTACGTCCTTGGAATTCGTTTCGATTCTCTCAGTTTTGAACTTGTGTGCTTGAAGAAGTGGTAGATGCTCTCTCTCGATGCTTTGATGGATGTTCCATACAATAAGTCTAAATATTTTCAAAAAGTGCGTGTGAATTATACGATGGCTTGAACGGGATTGTGATGCGAGAGCTTTTGTCCCAACTTGTGAAAGACGTTGTGAGAGTAGGCTCGTGTTAATCGGCAAGTTATATGTCGATATGAAAACACCAAGCGAGTAGAGTGCGAGACGGTATATCGTTCAGACAGTGGTCTTTGCACATGGCCTTTTGGCCAAGCTGTGTTGAGTATCGTGCACCAAGACCCTTGATGCTAGCGAGTTGCAGCGAGATTTGGGTGTTGTTCGGATAAGAATAAAGTTTGACTCGGGAGGGAAATCGATAGAGACTTTATCGGAGTGCCGCTAAGGCGAATAATTGGAATCGTGTATGGAATTTTCAGAAATAGTTTGGACGGTTATTTATAGCGATAAGTTATGATTTGAAGCATAGTCTGTATAGAGGACAATGAATAGAGGTGTGTACGAGTCTAAGATCGCTAAGGCGATAATTAGGGACTGTGTTGGAGTTCTAAGGAACGAATTGGGAATACGAGTGAAGGATGCGAACGCGAATCAGGAGTTATTAGGATGACTCGATTCCTGAGTGGTGTATACGATAGTCCCCTGTTCGATTATGCGAATTATGAATATAATGAGTTGTAAAGATTCAGGGAGTATAACTCGAACCATGAGTGGTGTATTGGTCGGCTTAGAAATGCTCGAACGAAGTCGTAGATTCGGAGTTAAGCGAGTCTAGCGGCGAACGACGAGATTGGGTAAAGCCTTAGTATAAATAAACAATGCCTAGCAAGTAAGCGAACTCGGAGAAAGCATGCAATAATTGGTTCGAACGAGTTACAATGAGTTGAATAAGAGATAAGGCATACATCGAATAGGAATTCAGGACAATTGAAATTGATATCGTGGTCGGGAAAACTAAGAGGATTGTACGAGCGATTTGAGTTGAAACAAGTGAATTAGAAACTTGAGTTGAGATTGAATAATTTGAGATGCGGTTGGAGTAAGTGCAATTGGAAATAATGGAATGAACGAATGAAAGCGTGCATGGAAAATTTGGATTTGAGTAGAATATCGGTCGATAGAGTTCGGTTTGAGTACGAGTGCCATGATTTCAAATTTTGGGATTTTTAGACCATAACAATGGTTGGAAGATAGTGTGGATTGATGCAGGTTAGTAAAATTATGATTTTGGTGGATCGAGTTAAGCGGTAACAGATTTGGCTTGGAGTTTGGAAGAACGATCTTGAAATCAAGTTCGGAGAGATAACATCCGAAATCTGTCCCAGTGAGAACGATTATTCTGCGGGAGCGCCGACGTGGTGATTTCACGTTCGGCAGGGATAATCGAACTCAAGGGAACATGTTCGGTGATTATTCCAAACGAACACGATGAATGGATACGTGTCAAATGGGATAGACTTTGAGTTTGGGATTTGAACTTAGTTGTTTGAGGAATGCTAAGAGTAGACAAAGAAATGTTCAAAATGGTAATATTGAAGTTGGATATTTTGGCTTAGCGAATTTTGATTGCAGTAAGAACGGTAGTTGGAAGAACATGACTTGAGGGATCAATGTACAACTTGAGATAAAACAAAAATTGATGATGAAGTGTCTGTTCGTTCGAGGATAACCATAACGATTGACCTTCTTGTCTTGTGCGGGTATAACTTCTTATTCCCACATGCGTCACGTCCGGATAGGACGATCATTCCGCGGGAACGTTGGCGTGGTGATATCACGTCCGACGAGGATGATTGAACTAGCGGGAGACCGGAATATGACAATTGAGGGATCATTCTGACTTGTGGTTTAATACGATAAGATAAGTTTCAGGATAAAATGAGTCTAAGGATTTTCTTGAGGAGTTAGTCTAGAAACGTGAAGTAAGAGATGTTGGATGTTTTCATGAACGGATACGTAGATTGTGCTGGACGACTTAGAGTTCATGATATACATCGATGATTTATAATGGAATTGTGGCTTAGTGATACAGGTGTAGAAAAGGATGGATTGGTGAATTCTATCAACGTGATGGAAGAGATAGTGTGTGCGAATCGATGGGTTAGCCCTGAAACATGGGCGTATCATGGGTTCGGTTGGACGAGCGTGTTGGTGTGATAGGATGAACTGTGCTCGATGTTTAGAAATCTGAGTGAGACGAGCTTGGGTAGAATACCCGTGTAAAGGAACAATGGTTTGACCTTAGGGTGTTTGGGGCGAGCGTTGTGCAACGCGGTTGCGCGATGAGTCGCAAACTTGAGTTGTACCTATGACTGTGTGAGCTGACCTAGTGGCTAGGCAGACGACCTTGTGCCTTGAGTTAAACTGGAGTGGCTGACTTCAGAGTATCGTTCGGGAAGAACGATAGAACTGGGGCAACGAGACTTAGAGTTAGAATTCAGAATTGGGAATATACACTAGCAACGTTCGCGTTGAAACAAACGTAATGCAAGATAGGACTCGGGTGATAATTGATTTGGTTGGATAGGTTACGCGACGGTAAAGGATAAGACGATAGCTGGATCGAACAAGAGTTCGGTCATTCATATAGCAGGACGATCCGCGTTTCGAAAGATTTTCACGAGTAGCTTGTCAGACTTAGCTGTCACTGAGCTTGGTTGAAATACACATATTTGGGGGACGCCTTGAATATGGGTACGATCCAGACTTAGCGATATGCATAACTCTGATGCAGCTGCAAAGGAAAATGTTCGGATTCGCACGGATGAGTATGGCAACTGAAATAGGTTAGCCTTAACCTAAATTATCATAGAGGAAAGATTGTATCGTTCCCCGTGCTACCGAGATAGTTCTGCGATAAGGCGCAGCAAGAAACTGAGTTTGGGAATGCAATAAGTTGTACGAAGGGATCATTCGGATAAAATGATTAAGCACTCGGGCGAACGGAACGAGTAAAAACGGATAGGAAGTTAAGTTCGATTGAGCCAAAGGCGCGAAGGACTTGAGCGTACCCCAGGTGGGCAATTTAGCTCTGCGCTAAGGCGCAATATAGACTGAGTCAGAAAACGTAGGTGATTGGGTGCGATTTACTTAGCGAGATTGGACGATGACTCAAAGAGAGTGATGCAAACGAGATTGGAAAATTAGCCCAAATTCAAACCTTTGGTTTAGGCGTAACGATGGGTTTCGATAGGCGACGTCAAGTAAACTGTCGAATGTGTTCGGATGCATTTGGTTCCTATGAGAGGTAATATAACAAGTTGGACAAGTCCACCCAATTGTGAGTTGTAAGTGCCCATTAAGTTATAGAATACCATGTGCTTGGGTATTATAGCCCTGCGCCAGGTGCAGTAGATTTTGAGTCGGGAGTGCAACGAGTGAGTTGAGTATAACTCGATAGCATTGAACGATAGAGTCGTTCGATGAGAATTGGCTAACGTTTGCGTAACGCATGGTGAGAAAATAAATGATTGTGGTATTAAGACAGTCCTTGGAAGTTAGGCAAGGTGTATAGAGTTGGGTTTAGAAGATGTGCGATAGTACGAGTTGCGCTCAGGAAGTCTCGAGGACGAGACTTGTTCTGAGTGGTGTATGATGTAACGACCCGCTCCGCTCAACCCGGAGGGCCGATTCAAACGGCACAAGTGTAGCTATTCAACCCGCCTTGCTCAGCGAGATGGCTCGTTCGATGCAAAGGCTTTCATGCTGGGATCTTCAATGGAGTCAGACTTAGGCTATCAGAGGCGCGTCCGGAGTCTCGCTCGACCGATGCGATACATCGCTAAGGTGGGTGGCCCCGGTGAACCTGTCTCTACTTAGCTGTACACTAAGAAATTGAATATTACATGCTAGTTTACAGGCGATAACCTTTGCATGCTAATAAAAGAGATGAACGCACATAGCCAAGGGGATAACCCCGCCTTATCATTGAGTAGAACTTGAAAATCTTACTTGCTATTTGCGTAGTCGGGATTGTTGAGTTGGAATGTAGTAATTTCCTTCATATATGCCATAAAGTAGTGTGAGTTCTTACTGAGGCGTTGCACCGCACGGAACATGACACGGGATGGAGTAAAATCAGGTTGCATGCATAGACGTGGAAGGCTATCAAATAGTCGTTCCAAGTCAGGAGATGGAAGGGAATGAATGTACTCGGGATATGCAGATCGCCGAGGCAGTCTCTAATCAGAGAGCTGCGTAAAGAAGAAAAGATTCGAGTGTAGTCCTCGGCAAGGATTGATCCGAGTGTAGTCCTCGGCAAAGATTGATCCGAGTGTTGTCCTCGGCTAGGATTGGAAGTTGGGGGAGTAGTTGCATGGTCACGGACAACTGGTTGCGCACCAGGTAGAGAGAGTCCTCGACACGATTGCTGAGGCATCCGAATCGTGTCGGCCCGGGAGGACGGAGTGCCAGTGTAGTCCTGGCGATACGCTAGCTGATGACTAGCGGGCGAGAGCGAGGCATCCAGCAAGGCTTGCTACCGACCTAGATGGGCGTCGACTCGTTAGACGGCTAGGAGGCCCAGCAAGGCTAGCAACCGAGCTGGGGAGACAGCTGTCCATTGCAGATATTGTCCGATATGGCTAACAGAGCCAGTGACCTTCATATAGATAAGTCATGTTTGCATAGCGGCCATCCGCACTGAGAAAAGAAGAAACGGGGAGGAGTGTGTTTGCACGACATTATGCATAATTAGAATGGATGCATGGTATCACACATAGTTCTAGTAAAATGGGTCTTATGAGGCAGAGGCACGGCATAACACTTGGGTTTTATAGTTGCTTCTTGTTATTTCGTAGATAATTGTTTATATTGCTGCATTTGACAGGGAAGGCCGAATGGTAAGAAATGGTAAGGTGAACTCAATTGTTCATGAATATGACACTCTTGAGCTGACACGGAGATTACTTTCTTTATATTGCCATGTAACTGATCCTAAGACAAAAGAATAGAAAGACAACGGAACTAGTCGGTGCACATAACTAATGAACGTGCTTGTTTTGTGGCGTGGGCGAGAGGCCTCCCCACCAGTGCATTCAATGTACTGATACCCAACCAGTCTGCATGCAGGGTGCAGGGGAAACTCGTACGGATTCGGAGATCGCTTAACGCAATGGGGCGCCGGACCGCACTTGGCGTCTTGGAGCGTGACGCACGGACCTGGAGCTCACATATACGGGACATAATGTATGGGAACATCATCATCCAGATCGTTTGTATTGGTTCCAAGCCTAAGGGCATATTCAATGTAAGAGAGAGAGAGAGAGAGCATGAGCGATTTGTAATCTCGGCTTAGCGCCGCTTGTAATCTTTACTTCATATCAATAAAGAGCTTAATTTGGATTCAATACTTGTGTTCATTTTATGTTTTCGCTATGACGACTCTGTGAACTAGTTATCAACGGCCGTTTCGGTATTTGCCTTGCGCGGACGCAACCCTAGGCTCGCGCGGCATCGCGTCCCGATGGAAACGTACGTCCCGCGGGAGCGCTGGCGCGGTGATTCGTGCCTAGCGGGGACGGCCGATTCCGGCGGGAGATCGGGGCGTGACAATTTCATTCCCAGCTTGCGTAGTTGGTCTTTGTTCTTTAAAATATCAAACTATACACGCAACTCCTGGTTAACTTTGAGAGGATCTTCTGGTCAGAGTGCTGTAACTGACTGATAAGATCATTGTTGAACATGTATTATCACCAGTAGAGGTCCACTCCCAATATTAAGAGGATTAAGAGTTGGCATCGCTGACTCTTGGTTTATGACTGCTTCTGGATTTGTGTTATCTTGCATAGGTATTTTTCCACGAGTAGGCTGTGCATGTATAAATGAAGCCACTTGGACAGGTACTTGTGCAACAAAAAATTGGAATGTCATCATTTGATGCATATTTTCCATCATAGTGTGCATGTCTCTGAGAGCGGCCTATAATGAGTTGAGACGTTGTTCGGTGGCATCTGGTGGAGAAGTATCTTGTTCATCACCAATGGTGTAAAAGCTAACATCCATGTGTACAACAGAGGGATTGGTAGAAAGATCCATATAGTTAGAGTCTACACTGTCAGTTTCAGAATCGAAAGAATTGCTATCCCCATCCTCGGATTCTGAGGAATGGGGATTCCCGTGAAGAACGAGCTCCCATCTTCGAGAACGAGTATTTTGGTATACTCCTTCAAAGGAATCGACGTGTAACTACAACTTTTTTAGAGAGGGGTATATTTGTAATTTTGTATGTGGTCAAATTTTTATATATTATTATATATTAGTGATTGCCTAGAATTATATGTGTGGTTAGTGGTTAGCCTATTTGTTAGATTAGTGCTAGTGAACCTAACAGTATCCAAGTAGACTTGACATAACCATTGGTTTAATTAATTTATTAGTTTGGTTGACTCATTAATTAGGGAGAATGACTGAGTAATCCCTTTCTAATTAGATTAGAACATTCCTTTAGTTAAACCCTCTTTATTAAATTTCTTCATGACAAATTAGAAAGGGCAAACTTGTAAATAAGTCAAATCCATCATGACAAAACCCTTTCCTCAAGTCTTCTTTATTCTATCTTATTTTATTTCTCCAGCACCTCTTCTTCTTCCCCACTTCATCTTTTCCATCTCCTCAAGAAGGGAGAAACCCTAATTTCCAATCTATTCCAAATCTGAATTTTGCCATTACCACACTATTCCACCTTTAAAATTTCTTCATATAGAGAGCTACTGGTTGGAGCTCAATGAGGAAGCCAAGGAGAATAATTAGCAAGAGGATTCGAGTCATTTCTTCTTCCATTCTTTCCCAAATTCATGGAGATTCATTAGGATCCAACTCCCAAAAGGTAAATCCTATTTTTCCCCTAATTTTTATGATAGGAACCAAAATGGAGCCAATAGAAACCCTCCCATAGGTGGGAATGACCTTCTAATGGTAGATCTAGGTGTTAGAGGACTTTAATCCACTAGATCTAGGCTTTTGAATTTTGTATTGGTCATTTTTAGGGTTCACTTGGTAGAACTACGAATTTTGACCATCAAGTGTTTGATGTATTGTTTAGTATGGGTGTGAGCCTTATTAGAGTGATATATTTATACTTATATGTGTAAATATATATATATATATATATGTATATATATATATATATGTATATATATATATATATATATATATATATATATATACACTATGTGTGCTCATATGAAGGGGAGATTGTATGAAAGTGTAAGTGCTGGTGTGTGCATGCAGTGTGTTGTGTTATAGTCTCTCTGTGTGTGTATATGAAGACAGTAAGAAGTATAAGTGTGTCTGTATGTAGAGATCAAGTGTCAGATGTGCTAGATGGGTATCAGTAAAGGGATCGAGTGTGTGCACTGTGCAAGAGTATGAGGTAGTATGTGTGCTTGTGTGTGTGCACAAGGGTGGGTGCACAAGGTGCTGAGCACAATGGGGTATCCCTACATCAGTGCATTGGGCTTGGAGTATTGGGTGGTTGATGGAGTTGAGTTATATGAGTGAGTGTGTGGAGAAGGCCAGTTTTGTCCAGAGTTGTGCAGGGGTTGGACCATGCTCGAGTGCAGGACATTTTGGTTGGGGAGTGTAAGGTTGTATTGGAGTTTTGCTGTTGGTGTTAACTTGGGACACTTGATATCAGTATCTTAGTATCATTAGCTGTAATATTGGGGGGGGGGGGGGGGGGGGGGGGGTCGAGCATTGTATTTCAGCATCAATATTATTTGCTACTCGAGGCAGTATTCATGGGATTGCAGTAAACTGGAGGGTAAAATACTTGGTTGGATGGTTGTGACAGTATATTGATGAAGGTGTGTTTCGTGGGATGCATAGGCTCGGGTTTGCACTGTTTGTGCAGGAAAGTAGTAAATAGAGATTCAAGTACCAGTGTAGTAGGCTCGGGTTCAGAGATTTGTTACGTGATGTGTGTGTGTAGGGGGGGTGAGGGATTTGTAGTCTCACAGTAGGAGTAAGGGGTATCAAGGTGAGGGGTGATGATAGCTGATTGGTGTTGGTGTGGGCTTGGTATGCACTGATACTAGGATCAATAGAGAACTGAAATAATGAGGCTTGGGTATTAGCAGCAACTTGACTTGAAGTGGTCGGCACTACTAGTGTTGGGTGATGTGGGATATGGAGGATTGCCAATGTAGATGAGGTAATTAGGGGGTACATCAGTGAGCAAGTCCATGGTATTAATAGTGGATTAGAGGGGCTCGGGTAGGACTAATGTTAAGACCTTGGGGTAATTAGGTTAATAGCAACAAGTAATAGCATTAACAGTAGAAGCAACATTAGACTAGGACTTGATCTCAGTTAAGACCAGCATGGTTGCCGCCATTTGGAACACTTCAGTAGTACAACTTTAGTTGCACACATTAGGATTAAGTAGGGGAAAATATCTGGACCTGGGAATTGGGTTATATGGATGGCAGCGTTGAGCATGTTAGTTAAGGTCTGACACTGATATGTATAGAGGACATTAGTTGTAGATTTGACACCACTGATACACTGTGATGTATCATTCAGTTAATGGGGGGCGAGCTTGTATCAGTAGGCAGTGTATTAGAGCATCAAATGTCACTTAGTATAGAACCAATGTTAAGAATACCAGTACACCTAGTGTTTATATATGGACCATGTGGATTAGAGCATTACAAGTAGTCTAGTACCATGTACAGCTAGTGTAGATAGATGAGGGTGATAACTTGGGGGCATTTGGAGGCCTTGATGTCAAATAGGAGTTGGATCATTGCAGGCTCGAGCAGTAGGCTATGTTTTAGACTGCAGTAGCAGTACAACCTGGTAAGTTTATGTGGCAGTGAGGTTCATGAAATACTTGTGAGTGTTGTGCACATAAATATGTAGTAGGACTGAACACTAGTGAGGGAGAGAGAAGGGTATCAGTTCACTATGGGCACTGATTAGAGGCAGCAATAGAATTTATCCAGCAACAGAAGCTATGAACTTTGGTTTGGACTCATGGGTAGTATATGAGTATGTTAGTGTATTACTTAGTAATGCAAGTTAAGTAGATATTAGTTATAATAAAGTATCAGTTAGTTGTAGTAGATATTATTTAATAAATTGTTACCAATTAGTGCCAGTTATTGTACTTGCTTAGCGACTGTTAGTAGCAACCTTAACTTAAATTATTTGATTATATAAAATAGAGTAAGTAGTAGTTAAGGTATCACTTAAAAACCTAGATAATACATAGTGTAAGCTAGTATAAGTTAATTAGTGACCAGTAAGAGTCTAAAACCTAGTGTGGACCTAGAAATGACCTAGAAGACATATTAGTGCATTGTATAACTTAATTATCATCCATTACACCATTTAAAATAATGATTCCTAAATAGGATTGTGTGACACCAACTTGGGCCCCAGGTGAGATCATTTGCTCCATAACAGAGGAGAGTACATCTCTCCGTTAGTTTTTAGTCATGATAGTGTATATATCAAATATTTTAGAACTATTTACTTGATTCCGACACAGTGATTACACGGACTAGTACTAAATGGATCCTGTCATGAGATGTTATCCCCTACCATGTCTAGCGGGTACTCCTTCGTATATATTTTATCATGTGTATCAGGTATTGATTTTCGTATGCTTAGTGTTCACATACTTCCCGTATTCAGTGTGATCATATTCGTTTACACACACTGCTCGTGTTCAGTGTCCCCATATTCGTGTTCGTAATATGTCGTGATTGGATCCATGAGTATTGTTTGCAGGAATTGGGGAGTAGGAGGTGGTTATCTGATCAAGCCCAAGTGTACTTGTGTACATGTCGATTATATATCACACGTGTAACCGATTTACCATATTGTATTCGTGTTCAACCCAAACCGACCACATAACAAACTTGTACTCTATGGCACATTAGCTAGTTTATCTATTTATATTACTTGCAGTTATTCCATATTGCATGTTCTTTCATTCTAGTACTTCACATGTTTACCCTAGTTCATTACCGTTTTCTATTGCTAGTTATCTTGTATTCTTTTCTATTTTTTGTCATATATTCTCTACCATGTATTTGGAACTGCTTTAATACTTTTGTACTTCACTCCAATCCTGATTGGATATATTTTTCAGATGATTGGCTTGAGGAACTGTGTCCCACTTACTACAGGCCGCAAGACGGCTAGCCATTAGAGGATACTCCCCTAGAGCAGGAGAACCTAGTGCCAGTGACCGAGGAGGCTTAGACTTATATTTTAGACATTGTATAAGTCTTATTTTAGACTATTGGCATGTATATCTTATTTCGGGAGTTGTTTTGTGCATAGATTTATATTGTGGATATATTTGTGACTCTTATACTTTTTTACACTATTTCATATAGTGCTACTTCTTTTCCTAGTTTGATATTATGATTGTGTATTGGATTCATTATCATATACCATATTATTCTTCTATTTGGAGTTGATAAACAATGACGGGCACCCTTATATACATATTGTGTGAGATATTAGAGAGTATTATTGACCAAGACAACATTCTACGTCATTCTTACGACGTAGGCTGGGCGTAGTTCACCGCTCGTGCCCCTATTCCGGGTGTAGGTCATGACACATTTTTAGTGGTGGCCCATGTAGGTCCGGTTTCATAATGGTGTGATGTTGTGGCAGTACAACGGCTTAGTTGTACTACTCCGAGCCTGCGATAGGATATATGATACTAGGATGAGAGAGTACTCAATCACAACTAGGATTTCTTAATGGATTAATGGAATGACCCTTGAGAATCTCACTATAAACTATATTTCAAAAATTATTTCCACTTGTTCCCGCCCACTCTCACTCGTTTGTTGTTGAATTTGATTTGATGTTCGTTGTTGACTTTGATTCTTGTATCAAGATAAATTTTTATGGCCTGAATTAAGGTATAATATGATAACATATTTTAAGGAGTTCACCGTCTGCCTTGGTTATGGAGCCTAGAGTATATCGCACTCATACTAGCTGGCATGGCGAAGACATTGAGCCTAATTTTGGATATACTTTTCTTGGTTATGGAATTTAGATTTTTCGTAGCCAAGCTAGCGACAGAACAAAATTTTTAGATACCATGATTCTAGAGTTGTGTACCTTAGATAAAGACTATATCGTTCATCGCAGTTATGCTTACTGGTATGGCGAGGATGCTGAGTAACATGATTTTGGATAGATGTGTATGATTACCAGATTGTACCTTAAGTTGGTTCATAAGATATCGTCTCTATCATTCCACTCCTGTTATTATAGAATTCTGTTCCATCACCCTTATTAGCTCAAGAATAGAGATTCCTTCAGTTTCTTTAATCCAGTTCCTTACAGAGCTTTATTTCATTAGTTCATGAGGTTCCTTGGATAGTGTAATAGTTGGTGACTTGTAATTAGGATCATCTCCTCGAGTATTAATAATAATTGTTTATAGTATAGTTTCTGAGTCTGTTATTGTATCTCGGTTAAGCATATGAGCTATAGGTATCAGTCCAGAGATAACTCATAGTACAGTACCATTGCAGTAGTAGTTCTATTGCAGGTGATAGTATAGTTAAAATTGTTACCAATGGTAGAAAAGAGAGTAAAAAATCTGTTGTGATTCTAGGAGTTGGTATCACTGTCATCTTGCTTGTTTAGATGGATATTGAGTGAGCTAAATAGCAATGGAGTATCGTAAAATTGTTTGAGCCTTACTATTCTATTGGTGCTTGACACTTAGTTATGTCATGAGAAGGAGAATGTATATCCAGGAGAGGTATCGGTTGGTGTGCCATAATAAAATAGTACCTATTAGTATAGGAGAGAGTGTGACAGTGTTAGAAGGAGTTGTGTTAGAAATGAGGCTTATGCTATATGTTGGGCTTTGATGTGAGTAGATATGAGTGCACCAGTAGATGTCTAGTGATGGGTATATCACCTAGTGTTAAGATTGTTGAGGTGTTAGATAGTGATAGGTGGAGGAAGGCGGTACAGTGCCTAGAATTATGTGCACAATGCTTAGTAAGTGAGGAGTAAATGAAAGATGGTTAAGTAAAATTCCAATAGTAATGCCATGAGTATCAACAAGTGGTGGTCTGAGTATTAGGAATTCCAATATCGTGTCATAGTTTGAGAAGTATCAAGATTGGTAAAAAAAATATGTTAGTGTACCCCATATTAGTGTATCAGTCTGTAAGATCAAGTATAGAAGGTATGGGAGGAGATATATACCAATAGAGATATAGAATCATGTGTCTGCCTAGGAGAGTGAAGTAAATCATATATATTGTATAAGTAAACAACTTGTGCATTAGATGCATGTGATCATGAGTTCTAGTGAGTATGATGGGGTAATCTAGTGAGTAAGCTAGTATCAAGAGTGGTGGTAGGGTGTGATGAGTTATTGTAAGTGTTAAGAAGTTAGTGTCCTAGAACATTAAGTGCCCAGGTTATGTGTAGTTAGGAAGTTAGTGTTTCAGCATAAAGAGTGCCTATAGCTTACCAGTGTATTGGGTATATCAGGGTTAAGCTGAGTATTGGATTAGTAGCAGTAAATATCTTGTTTGATAATATTAGATGGATGTATCAGTTAATATAGATATAGGGGTAGTTGAGAGTAAGAGTACAAATGTTCATTGTAAGAGAATGGTTAAGCAATTCCTAGGTGATTGTAAAAATTGAGACAAAAGGTAGTATCTTAGGAGTGTTCATGTAGTACCCTGGGTAGTGTGTGCTAGTGAGTTAAGAATATCCATGGCCTAGAACCATAGTTTACTACTAGTAATTGGTAACCCTCGATATTAAATAATCTCAGCTAGGTCAGATGTTAGCGAATGCTTGGTGTGAGATATGAACTAGTCCACCGGTGGCATAACAATTTTCTCCACACCAGCAGAGGAAGACACCCCAGCGGGGCATGGATTTTGCAATAAGGGTCGAGGAGACCGACGCTACAGGTGTTGGGTTAACAAGTTTTGTTTCCTTTTATCTATTGATTGTGTGATACCTAGTATATTATAGTTACCTTAGTAATTCGTGCTATAGTATGGACAATAGAAACCCTTAATGAGAATTGCAATTCATGACCGCTATGAGAATTGCAATTCATGACCGCTAGAGACTATAACCATGTGTGGTTGCTCCTTGAATAGAGTTGTAGAGCTGTATGTTATATGATATGACTTTCTTAGACTATGATTGTTGGGGGTTGATCGTAGTAAATTTTTTGATGAATAGGTTATGACTGACCCAAAGAGAGGGGCGAGGTGCCTTAATTTCGAGGACAAATTTTTTTTTAAGAAGGGTAGGATTGTAACTACCACATTTCCAGAGAGGGATATATTTGTAATTTTGTATGTGGTTAAATTTTTATTTATTATTATATATTAGTCACTACCAGAAAAAGTCAAATTAGCGACGTAAAAAAATATCGCTAAATAACAAAAAAATGTCGCTAATCACATTTAGCAACGTAATTAGCGACAATTTATAGAAGTCGGAACTCAGCACGTCGCTGAAAGGAAAAACGTCGCTAAACGTCGCTATACCGACATTTTTTAGCAACTTAAATATGTCACAAAATTAGCGACATTTAGCGACACAACGTCGCTAAATTAGCGACTTGCTAATCCATCGCTAAATATCGCTAATTAGCGACGTATTTAGTGACATATTCAGCGACGTATTTAGCGACGTATTCAGCGACGTATAGTAACGTCGCTAAACGTCGCTAAATTTTTATTAAAAAATAAAAAAATGTTAAAAATTATCAATCTCCTACAATTTATGAATTTCTAATTAAAAATAGACCCGGAACAATCCTCTATTGAATTCTCTAGGTTCGTCGACCCCTTCGATGGAACACTCAACACCGGTAATTTTTAAGTATCACATTACCAATCTCTTGCAATTTATGAATTTCTAATTAAAAATAGACCCGAAGCAACCCTCCGTTGAATTCTCTGGGTTCGCCGACCCCTTCGATGGAACACTCAACACTGGTAATTTTTAAGTATCACAGTCACACAATACACACAAAATAAAAGTATCGCAGTCACACAAAATGCATAATATATAAGTATCACCGTCACACAAAATGCATAATATATAAGTATCACAATCACGCAATAACCACAATAAAAGTATATGAAACATCACAATATCAATCTCGAGGATATCCAATACACTGGGGCACATACTAGTCCCTCAGATACTGTGCATAAACAACGTCTATGTGATCAATCTCTGCTATAGGTGCTGGGTGACTGGAACTCCCCATCTGAGATACAGCCGCTATAGGTGCTGGATGACTGGAACTCTCCGTCTGAGATACAGCAGGTGGTATCTCTTCCTCCTTAATAATAGGAGGCATCACTTCCTCCTTAACAGTAGGAGGCATCACTTCCTCCATAACAGTAGAAGGTATCACTTCCTCCTTAACAGGTGGTGTCTCTCTCAAGCGACGTGCACATGCTCGGGTCATGGGTGCCATCTGATAAGATAGATGAAAATAAAGAATATAATTGATAATAGATATTACTTAAGACATACCCTTAATATGGAAGATATAATAAACTTTCTATTTATCGATCATCTGCTCACAGATTATATGATAAGAAATATATTATTAATGCTATCATGAAAAACTAGATTTTATGCAATTATGCCTTTTTTAACAATCATAATTCATAAAAAAGAAATGTCAAAGCTCTAAAACTGATGTCATGCAACATTTTGTTTATCCAAATTCAACCTACATAGACTTGTGTTATGATATTCAACCTCACCGTGTATCAATCCATAATGTTCTAATTTTTAATCTCTGATTACAAAAAAAATTTATGAAAGAAAACAAAATTGAAACCCTATCCAAATTCAAGCCTAATACTTACTCTGAGATCCTTAAACGATACAAATGGCTGCTTCCCAATGAGACTTGTGAACCCACTCCCATTGAGATTCATGAATCCTCTAATTAAACACAACTATGAGGGAAATTAATGTTTTGCCTGGTTATTATAACATAGTTAACCTTCTTCACAATCCTAAGAAAGTTTAGCCCAGACACACCACAGAAACATACATATTAAATAGGTGGTAGAGGATCATTCCCCATACACCAAAACAGTACAAGCCATTGAAACCTTACTATTTTTTATTAAAAAAATAAAGGAACATTAAATTGGTACTCTATCTCAAGGTGTCAATAATTACTCTATTCTAAACATCATTTGAAGCCAATAAAATTGAAAAGGAGTACCCTTTGTTACCAACTAGTATGGGTTTCACGAAGCTTTGTTTCGTCAAACAACTTTTGTAGCCTCCATTATCAAGTTTTATTTGGTTTTACCAATACAAACTCTAGTTTCATGGTTTTCTTAGTCAGTATCAGAATTCATTTCAGTAACTTCAATTAGAGCATAAATATAATATTAAAAAATATTATATACCTTGGCACTAAACATACTAGTGGTGCCAGTAGGTATCCTAGTAGTTACTGGCTTCCCAAATTACTTTGTACATAAACATTAGCTTGAGATATATTTGTACTAGAGCTCATGAGCTTTTGATTTTATGTGTTCAGTAGGCTGTAATAAAAAAAGCATTTCTCAAGGTCGTTACAGTAGAACGACTAAAGTAAACTATAGTCTCAATCAACGAAGTATTAATTGTGCAACTCGATATTTCATGAGCGTTTGAACTTGTTGAATATATATAAATATCCTAAAAGTCCCTCCCCACCATCAAAGAAAATTTGTCTAGCTAGCATGTAAAGCTGAAGCAAAGCTGATTGTTAGCGTCAACTTTTTGATGAGCCAGTTCACCTTCTTCTTTTTTTGGAAAGATTGTAAGACCACGAAAGAGCCTGCTTTCGTAAGAATTTTTTGCCTGCTGTCATAAAATATTTTTTCAACTCGTACAAACTTGGGGACTTTAGCTATTTTGTTTATTATAAAGAGTGACATTGTTGCAATAGATATTGCAACAGTTCAAATATTTTATAAACATTCGACTTCTCCACAGTTTACAGAAAGACCAAAACATGTAGAAAAGAAGAAATGAAATAACCTTAACCCTAGGTCAAAAACCCGAGGTCAAAAACCCTAACCCTAACCCCAGGTCAAAAACCCTAACCCTAACCCCAGGTCAAAAATCCTAACCCTAACCTTAACCCTAGGTCACGTGTGTGTGTCGTGTCAGTGTGTGTCGTGTCTGTGTCTGTAACGTGTGTGTGTCATGTCAGTATCAGTGCCATGTGTGTTCTGTGTGTGTGAGAGAGAGAGAGCGGGTTTACCTAGAGGAGGAAGGGGGAGGACACGGCCGGAGGGGGGTCGCCGGGTGGGAGGAGGGGGCGTCGCGGGTTTGTACATTGGGAGAGGGAGAGGGAGAGATCGAAATCTTGGGGAAAAGCAGCCCTAAATGAAACAAATTTAGCGACGTTTTAGCGACGTCACTAATGACGTCGCTAACTTAGCGATGTCTGACACGTCGCTAATGACGTCGCTAATAACGTCGTTAAATATCCAAAAGATATACGTCGCTAAATACGTTGCTAAACGTCGCTAAATGAAATATTTTAGTGACGTTTAGCGACCTAAATTGAACTTATAGCGACTAATCTTTTAAAAACTGAATAAAAATCGTTAAGCGTCGCTAAATGTCGCCAATTAGCGACGTCTAGTGACGGTTTTAAATGGAGTCGCTAAATTAGCAACATTTTCTTTGTCGTCACTAAAAAATGTCGCTACACCCGCTTATTCTAGTAGTGAGTGATTGCCTAGAATTATATGAGTGGTTAGTGGTTAGCCTATTTATTAGATTAGTGCTAGTGAACCTAAGAGGATCCAACTAGACTTGACATGAACATTACTTTAATTAATTTATTAGTTTGGTTGACTCATTAATTAGGGAGAATGAATTAGTAATCCCTTTCTAATTAGATTAGAACATTCCTTTAGTTAAACTCTCTTTATTAAATTTTTTCATGACAAATTAGGAATGGCAAACTTGTAAATAAGTCAAACCCATCTTGACAAAACCCTTTCCTCAAGCCTTTATTATTCTATTTCATTTTATTTCTCTACCACCGCTTATTCTTCTCCACTTCATCTTCTCTATCTCCTCAAGAATGGAGAAACCATAATTTCCAATCTATTCCAAATCCGAATTTTGTCATTACCATACTATTCCACCTTCAAAACTTCTTCATATGGAGAGCTAGTGCTTGGAGATAAAGGAGGAATCCAAGGAGAAGCATTATCAAGAGGATTCGAGTCATTTCTCCTTCCATTCTTTCCCAAATTCATGAAGATTTATTGGGATCCATCTCCCAATAGGTAAATTCATTTTTTCTTAAATCTTTATGATAGGAACCCAAATTGAGCCAATATGAACCCTCCCATAGTTGGGAATGACCTTCTAATGGTAGATCTAGGTGTTAGAGGACTTGAATCCACTAGATATAGGCTTTTGAATATTGTATTAGTGATTTTTATGGTTCACTTGGTAGAACTACAAATTTTGACCAGCAAGTATTCGATGTATTGTTTAGTGTGGGTGTGAGCCTTATTAGAGTGATATATATATATATATATATATATATATATATATATATATATATGCTCTGATGAAGGAAGATTGCAAGGAAGTGTAAGTGCTGGTATGTGCATGTAGTGTGTTGTGTAATAGTCTCTGTATGTGTGTATATGAAGACAGTGAGAAGTATAAGTGTGTCTGTATATAGATATCAAGTGTCAGAGGTGCTCGATGGGTATCAGTAAGGGGATCAAGTGTGAGCACTATGCACAAGTGTGAGGTTGTGTGCGTGCTTGTGTGTGTACACAATGGTAGGTGCACAAGGTGCTGAGCACAGTGGGGTATCCCTACATCTGTGCATTGGGCTTGGAGTATTGGGTGGTTGATGGAGTTGAGTTATATGAGTGAGTGTGTGGAGAAGGCCAGTTTTGTCTAGAGTTGTGCAGGGGTTGGACCATGCTCGAGTGCAGGATAGTTTGGTTGGGGAGTGCAAGGTCGTATTGGAGTTTTACTGTTCGTGTTAACTTTGGACACTTGATATCAGTTTCTTAGTATAAGTAGCAGTAATAGTGGGGGGGGGGGGGGGGGGGGGGGGGGGGGGCTCGAGCATTAGATTTTTGCAGCAGTATCAGTTTCTGCTCGAGGTAGTATGCATGGGATTGCAGTGAACTGGAGAGGAAAATACTTGTATTGGATGGTTGTGAAAGTGTATTGATGAAGGTATGTTTCAGGGGATGCATAGGCTCGGGTTTGCACTGTTTGTGCAGGGAAGTAGTAAATGGGGATTCAAGTACCAGTGTAGTAGGCTCGGCTTCAGAGATTTTCTACCTGCTGTATGTATGTGTGTGTGTGTGTATTTGCCTATATATATGGGTGATGGATTTGTAATATCATAGTAGGAGGAAGGTGTATCACGGTGAGGGGTGATGATGGGTGATTGGTGCTGGTGTGGACTTGGTATGCACTGATACTGGGATCAATAAAGAACTGAAATGATGGGGATTGGGTATTAGCAGCAACTTAAGTTAAAGCGGTCTGCACTAGTAGTGTTTGATGTAGGATATGGAGGATTGCCAATGTAGATGAGGTAATTATGGGGTACATCAGTGAGCAACTCCATGGTATCAACAGTGGATTAGAAGGGATCGTGTAGGAGTAATTTTTAGACCATGGGGTAATTGGGTTAATAGAAGCAAGTAATAGCATTAACAGTAGCAGCAACATCAACCTGGGACTTGATCTCTGTTAAGACCAGCATGGTTGCCACTATTTGGAACACTTCAGTAGTGCAACTTGAGATGCACACATTAGGATTGAGTAGGAGGGAAATATCTAGACCTGGGAATTGGGTTATATGGTTGGCAGCAGTGAGAATGTTTAAGGTCTGATACTGATATGTATAGAGGATATTAGTTGTAGCTTTGGCACCACTGATACACTCTGATATATCAGTCAGTTAGGGGGGTGAGCTTGTATCAGTAGGCAGTATATTAGGGCATCAAATGTCACTGAGTATAGAACCAATGTTAAGAATACCAGTGCACCTAGTATTTGTATATGGATAAAATGGATTAGAGCGTTACAAGTAGTCTGGTACCATGTACAGCTAGTGTGGGTAGATGAGGGTGATAAATTGGGGGCATTTGGAGGCCTTGATGTCAATTAGGACTTGGATCGTTGCAAGCTCGAGCAGTAAGATATGTTTTAGACTGCAGTAGCAGTGCAACTAGGAAAGTTCATGTGGCAGTGAGGTTCATGAAATACTTGTGAGTATTGTGCACATCAATATGCAGCAGGACTGAACACTAGTGAGGGAGAGAGAAGGGTATCAGTGCACTTTGGTCACTGATTAGAGGCAACAATAGAATTTATCGAGCAACATAAGCTATGAACTTGGGGTTGGAGTCATGGGTACTATATGAGTCAGTTAGTGTATTACTTAGTAATGCAAGTTAAGTAGATGTCAGTTACAATAGAGTATCAGTTAGTTGTCCTAGATATTAGTTAATGAATTATTACCAATTAGTGTCAGTTAGTGTATTAGCTTATTGAATCTTAGTAGCAACCTTAACTTAATTAGTTGATTATACTAAATAGAGTAAGTAGTAGTTATGGTATCACTTAGAAACCTAGGTAATACCTAGTATAAGCTAGTATAAGTTAATTAGTGACCAGTATGAGCCTAAAACCTAAGTGTAGACCTAGAAACGACCTAGAAGTCATATTAGTTCATTATTAACTGAATTATCATCCATTACACAATTTAACATAATGTTTCCTAAATAGGATTGTGTGTCACCAGCTTGGGCATCGGGTGACATTATTTGCTCCGGACCAGAGGCGAGTACATCTCTCTATTAGTTTTCAGTCATGATAGTGTATATATCACATGTTCTAGAACTGTTTACTTGATTCTGACAAAGTGGTTACACGGGCTGGTACTAAATGGATCATGTCATGAGATGTTATCCCCTACCGTGTTCAATGGGTACTCCTTCACATGTATTTTATCGTGTGTATCAGATATTAATTTTTTTGTAATTAGTGTTTACACATTGTTCATGTTCTGTGTGCTCATATTCGTATATACACACTACTTGTGTTCAGTGTGCCCATATTCGTGTTCGTAACGTGTCGTGATTAGATCCATGAGTATTGGTTGTGGGAACGGGGGAGTAGAAGTTGGTTATGTGATCATGCCCAAGTATATTAGAGTATATATTGATTACATATCACACGTGTAATCGAGTTAACATATTGCATTCGTGTTCAACCCAAACCGATCATATAATAAAATGTACTCCATGACACATTAGCTAGTTTATCTATTTCTATTACTTGCAGTTACATTCTCGGAATAGAAGTGCAAATCAATGAACGAAAATAATGAAAACCATCGAAACCGTTCAAGGAAAACAAGCAAATCCCAAAACCAACTCAAAGCACGAAAGCAACAAGCGACATCGAAAACCGAGGCAATAAAAGATAGCAGCGGAGAGGTCCCTCCTGACTCTGCCGCTAAGCCGATCCTTGGGGCGCAGTCCACTGAATATGGGAATCGATTCCGAAGAAACAAATCCATAACGAGGACGAGTTCTTAATTCAATCTATCCCGATCGAACGATACCGTCTAGTGTTTCTTAGCCGCGCTCTCCGCATCGGGAGAACGGGGCGCTACATCCATATTACATGTTCTTTCATTCCAGTACTTCACATGTTTACTCTTGTTCATTTCCATTTCCTATTGCTAGTTATCTTGTATTCTTTTCTATTGCTTGTCATATATTATCTACCATGTATTTGGAACTGCTTTCAGAGTTTTGTACTTTGCTCCAATCCTTACTACAGGCCACATGATGGCGAGCCATTACCTGATTGGATATATTTTTCAGATGATTGGCTTGAGGAACCGTATCCCACTTACTACAGGCCACATGATGGCGAGCCATTATAGGATACTCTCTTAGAGTAGGAGAACCTAGTGCCAGTGAATGTGTTTGAAGAGCTCGCATATCCTCTTCCATAGCTGCACGCCAACCAGGATGTTTGAGTCCTTTCTTCGTAGAATTGGGAATCTAAATCCCGTCAATAGTAGCTACCAAGGACTGAGTCTGAATCGCAAGCCCTTTGGAAATATAATCTGTCGTTGATAGGAGTGGAGAAAACTCGATTTCAACAAAAGTAACATCCCGAGTCACAAAATACCTCTTCAAAGTTGGTGAAAAATAACGGTACCCTTTCTGATCTTTTGGATACCCAAAAAAAATAAACTTGATTTCTTTCGGATCCAACTTGGACAGAGTCGGTCGAGTATCCCAAACATAACACAAGCAGCCAAAAATTTTGAGAGGTAGAGGAAATGGCTCATCTTTGGGATTAGCCGAGAAAATGGATTATTGCCATTGAAAACCGAAGATGGCATACGATTGATTAGTTAACAAGTTATATGTCACGCCCCAGTCCCAAAATACCAAGGGACTTGCCACGTGGCAATGGCCAGCAGCACAACTTCAATGGGCAAACCCAATTTAATGGACCCGTTAGAGTGCACTTAAGCTGTCATATATATAAAATGGTCTACAAATATCTGTCACGGTCTATATATCTAATCTCATCCACGATAAGTAATAAAATCACAAAGTTACAAGTCCAGTCACAATAATATAAAATGATTTGTCCAACTAAAGCAATATAAATAATGTCACGGGGAACAAACCGTCATCAAAATAAAAAAGAAAATAACTCCAAGTACAATATCCAGAAGTCACTACAAGATCAAATATCTAAGAACACTAAGCATAATAAATGAATGGTGAGAATACTATGTGCTTAAGAGAAGTCCTCCAGAATAACCTCGTCCTTTGTAACCTGTACGTCTCCAATAGTAGCACCTGCCCCATAAACCTTGGGATAGCTCTCCTCATCTACACCTGGGAACATAATCTGGATCCAGGTCCTCAGGGGACATTGCAATGTACAATAAACACTCAAGCTAAATGAAATACAGCAAGTAAATATAAATAGATCCTCAGGGCAAGCTATGTAACCAGCTAAGTGAAATGCAAATGAGAGCATCACTAGTACTCAGGCTGAGACCACTACTGGTTTATGTCGGGGAGCCCATAGCAGCAAGTAGTATCACGACTCCAGTATATGTACCAAAGATCTGAGACAGAGTTTAAGGCACCTCTAGTAGTATATAAATAAATAATCGGCATGTAGCCTATGTGTCTCTCCCCACAAAATGTAATCTCATGTCTCATGTTCATGATGTCTCATGTCCATAACACGCAAGATCATAACCTCTAACTAGTACAACGAGTCATAATGATATCTCAATAGATGCAAGTCTCATGTCACGAATCCTGTAAGCATATACAGAATTACCATGAATAACACAGGAAATATTATGTTATATGAATAGTGTCAAGTGTCCTATGGTATGACGTACTTGGTAAAGCAAGCACGCAAAAGTATATCATTGCGGAATTAACTCTCTAAGTGACATTAAATGACTTCGCGTACGGCGTCGACACCCGAATCTTGTTCGGACGCTAAGCAACGTCTCACGGTCCTAGGTTGAACAGGCACATCACAAGAAAAAATATATATATAAAGAAACACAAGCAGGTAATATAATAGGATCTACTCCAAGTTTGGCAAGGAATACTTTCCTGGGTTCTGAACTCCATCAACTACTCCTGGAAAAGTGGAATCTGCACGTAAACCTCTGGATGCTGAAACAAACATCACCAATATTCTCAGAATACTTGAAATAGCTATGATTGATAACCCATAAGTCAAATTTGGACACAGGGACAAAATTGACAGTTTTGGGTTAAAGCAGAGTCCACATATGGCCAACTTCACACCAAAAAATGTGCCAGAGATAAAATTCTCTAAATTTGTCAAATTTAGTGTCTACAAGTCTAGAACAATGATACGAACCCAACAGAACATCCAAAACTAGATTCCAATGAGCCGATCACGAAATTGCCCGTCATATGAAACAGTGGGGCCCACGAAATGGGGTTTCGTCAACTTTCTTAGATTCGAACCAACCTTGGGTCACAGGACCAGCGTAACGCTGCGAATTCCATTGCACAAGTTTTGTTGCGAACCGACGAGTATACACGAAGTTATGGCGAGGTGTTGGAATAGGCCAATACAGTATTTTTCGAGGGATACAAATTGATTCCGGCGTGCACACAAGTTTAAATCAATTTTTATGAAAGTCCACACGTTCGCGTTCACGTTACGCACCATTCGGTATAATTCGTATGTGACGACGTGGCCTCGTTTGGTGGAACATATACCGTATTGGAGATTTTTGTATATTTTAAAAATAAGTTTTTGGTCATTTTGGAATCAAAATAATTTAACCATTAAGGCAAACTAATAAAAACTAATATAACAGTAAAAAATTTGGTTATATTGTGAAGAAGTTCTTTCAATTATATTTTTAAAATAATTAACGAGTTGGTAGAAAATTGGACATGAACAGGGGTACTTGGATTGAATTTCTGAACTATTTTGGTACAGTTTTTCGGCCAACTTTCCGTCGATTTTTCGATTAATCCCGGGTGCCTAAATTCGTTCCACTTAAAGGAAATCCTAGAGGGTTAGGTTGTGAACATACTAGCAAAGACGGAACGCAAAATGGACGAGCGAGGAGGGCAGAACCTCTGCTCGAAGGGGGGCCGCACGGTGCTGTTGTTGTGCGTGTGCGCGCGGTCGGCCGCGTGGCTGCTGCTGTACGTGTGCGCGCGGCGGCGGTGCGGGCGGCGCTGTGGGTAGTCGGCGACTCCGGTACTGCGTCGATGGTTCGACGTGGATGATGGTGGACGTGGCGTGGTTTAGGGTTAGGGTTTAGTTATACATATATGCTATATATATATATATATATATATATATATATATATATATATGGGAAGGGATCTCCTGTGCACGGGTTGGGTAGATTTAGGTTTTTGGTTTATTTTTTTGGGTTAATGGGTTTGGGTTTAGAATTTATGTTTTATTTTATTTCTTTTCTTTTCTATTATTTTATTTATGCATAATTATATATAGAAAATTTCCAAAAATTGTTAGGTTCTTGGAAAAAATTCTAGAAATTTATATTTCTTCCAACAAATAATTTACAACCAAAGTATATCAATTCAAAAGGTATTACTAAATACTAATAAATATTTAATTAGTTAAATAAATTTATTATTCTACTCTACTTAATATTATATTGGGGGTATGTAGAGGGTTCGAATAACGCAACTCGAGTGTCATGCACGTAATAGGACCAGTTAGGCTCATAGCATTGATTTGGTTGGAAGTAATGGGTTGGGGTGGCGTGTTAAAATTGTACACTACGACAAAAGGGTTAATTAATGATCATTTTCTCATAATTGTGTCGCAAAAGTTGTGCGACCAAAACAAAGCATGGGATTGCGAATTTGTGAGAGACAGTCATGACAGGAGCCTAATTTGACTCGTCTAAGTTGAGCATGCTAGGTTGGTTGGAAGGAAAATGCTAGTGTTGCACTCAAGATCTTAAAACCATATTGGTTGGTTACCAAAGTTCAATTAAATTATCGAATAAATATTAAAATAAAAAAATTATTAATTACCGAACTAACCCTATATAAAAATCAGGGTGCTCACAATCTACCCACCTTAAAAGAATTGCATCCTCGCAATTACGAAAAATAAAACATAACAGGTCATAAATGGTTTGCTCCAGAAGAGATGACGCAGTTGTATGACATTTATTGAAAAACGACACAAAGGATAAGGGGCCATGAGTAAGAAAAAAATTGAGAGGAAGGATGAGAATTTTATTCAAGCAGAACACGTAGGGAAGCAATACAAACTTTTTTTTCCTACGTAATGAGAGATGAGTAACTCAAGAGTAAATGAGTCTGATTAGAACGAGGGTCAACTACAGCTTCTGAAAACTTGGGTACTTCTTACATATTATTACTCTAGACTAATAAGTTCATGCTAACACAATACTAGGTATAGGCTAGGGAATGGAACTAACAGACACATGCTAAAGTATTACTAGAAATATTCGTTACTATAGCTAGCTATGATAAGACTAAATTTTACCCATATTCGCTACTCCTGGAGTCCGTGCCTCCTCTACTGTCATCGCAAAAGCATGTCCACGTCCTTGTGGTGGTGCCCTCTGCTGTTGCTGGGCCTGCAAGAAGAGTGCTGCCTGTGATGCCAAGGGTGGCCTCGGCTGATATCCTTCCAGTGCTGGTGGTCTGAATCCTCTATCTTCCGCCTGTGATACTCCTGGTACTGGATAAGTTGGTCGATGTGGCTACTGGACTAGCTCCGGGGCTGGTAAAGTGGGTCGATGAACCATCGGTGTTCCTTCTCGAAGCTCTGTGAAATCCCTAGCCGAATGCTAACTGGATTCGCAAGCTAAACATAATCCCAATTTGCGTCTGCACTCCCTTTCAATATGGCGTACCTTGCAACAGTAGTGACAAGTGGGAAGGTATGGGATTCGTGATGCTGCTCTCTATGGTAGATTCATCTGGGGTCGCTTTATAGGCTCCCCATGTGGTACTCGAGCTGGTACTAATGCATACGGTCTCTTCTGGCTGGACTCCCTCCTATGGATGCGCTCCATGCGTCGAACTACGGAAAGGACGTCCGTATAATAAGTAGGTACAATTGCGCCAATCAATCTTTGTAACTCAAAGCTCATTCCGTCAAGAAATTTCTCTGTCTTCTCTTCTTTTGTCGGGATCAGTATAGGGTCGAACAGTTGAATCAAGCATAATACAAGTCAAGGAATTTATTCGAGTCCAATATAGAGGTCAAGAACGTGTCAACATGTGGATGAGATCCTATAAATTTATTTTTATCCTAATCGCAGCTTGCTCGGTCTCTTAGTTGAAACCAAAGCAATATATTCGTAGACCTGTATGGGCCACCTGAAAAACTATGTCACGACCCAGTAAAAAAATACCAAGGGACTAGTCACGTGGCAATGGCCAACAGCACAACTCCAATAGGCAAACCCAATTTAATCGACCTGTTATAGTGCACTTAAGCTATAATACATATAAAATGGTCAACAAATATCAATCACAGTCTATATATCTAATCTCATCCATGATAAGTAACAAAATCACAAAGATACAAGTCCAGTCACAATAATATAAAATAATTTGTCCAACCAAAGCAATAGAAATAATGTCACGGGGAACAATCCGTCATCAAAATGGAAAAAAAATAACTCCAAGTACAATATCCAGAAGTTACTACAAGATTAAATATCTAAGAACACTAAGCATAATAAATAAATTGTGAGAATACTGTTTGCTCAAGAGAAGTCCTCCGGAATAACCTCATCCTCTGCAATATGTACATCTCCAATAGTAGCACCTGTCCCATAAACCTCGGGATAGTTCTCCTTGTCTACACCTGAGGACATAATCCGAATTCAGGTCCTCAGGGGACATAGCAAGGTACAATAAATACTCAAGCCAAATAAAATACAGCAAGTAAATATAAACAGATCCTCAAGGCAAGTTATGTAACCAGCTAAGTAAAATACAAATGAGAGCATCACTAGTACTCAGGCTGAGACCACTACAGGCTCTGTGTCAGGGAGCCCATAGCAGCAAGTAGTATCATGACTCAAGTATATGTGCCAAAGATCTGAGACAGAATCTAAGGTGCCTCAAGTAGTATATATACAAAATAATCAGCCTTTAGCCTGTGTGTCTCTCCCCACCCAATGTAACCTCATATCTCATGTCCATGATATCTCATGTCCATAACATACAAAATTATGACCTCTAGCTAGTACAATGAGTCATAATGATATCTTAATATATGCAAGTCTCATGTCACAAATTCTGTAAGCCTATACAGAATCATCATGAATAACTCAGGAAAGATTCTTTTATATGAATAGTATCAAGTGTCCTATGGTATGACGTACTTGGTAAAGAAAGCACGCAAAAGTATAGTATCGTAGAATCGACTCTCTAAGTGACACTACACGACTCCGTATACGGCATCGACACCCGAATCTTGTTTGGACGCTAAGCAACGTCTCACAGTCCTAGGTTGAACAAGAACAATACAAGATTATATATATAAAAAGAAACACAAGTAGATAATATAACATGATCAACTGCAAGTTTGGCATGGTACACTTGTCTGGGTTCTGAACTCCGTCAACTGCTCCTGGAAAAGTGAAATATACATGTACACCTCTGGATACTGAAACAAACATCACCAATGTTCTCAGAATACTTGAAATAGGTAGGATTGACTATCCATAAGTCCAATTTGGACACAGGAGCAAAATTGACAGTTTTGGGTCAAAGTGGGGTCCACTTGTTGCCTACTTCGTACCGAAAATATGTCAGAGATATTTTTCTCCAAATTCATCAAACTTAGTATCAACTAGTCCATAACAATGATACGAACCCAACGGAACGTCCAGAACTGGATTCCGATGAGCCGATCACGAAATCGCCTGTCATATGGAACTGTGGGGCCCACGAAATGGTATTTCGTCAACGTTCTCAGATTCAAAACAAAATTGGATTACAGGACCAGCGTAACGTTGCGAATCCCATGGCACAAGTTTTGTTATGAACCGACAAGTACACACGAAGTTATGGCGAGGTGTCAAAATAGGCCAATAAGGTGTTTTTTGAAGGATACGCGTTGATTCTAGCGTGCACACACGTCCAAATCAAGTTTCGCAAAAGCCCACACGTCCGCATTTACGTTAAGCACCATTCGATGCAATATGAATATGATGACGTGGCCTTGTTTGGCGGGACGCATCCCGTATCAGAGATTTTTGGATATTTTAAAAACAAGTTTTTGGTCGTTTTGGAATCAGAATAATTTAACCATTAAGGCAAACTAATAAAAACTAAAAGAACAGTAAAAATCTTGGTTATATTATGAAGAAGTCCTTTCAATTATATTTTGAAAATAATTAACGAGTTGGTATAAAATTGGACATGAACAGGGGTATTTGGACTGAATTTTTGAACTATTTTTGAACAGTTTTTTGGTCAACTTTCGGTCAATTTTTTGATCAAACCCGGGTGCCTAAATTTCCTTCACTTGAAGAAAATCCTATAGGGTTAGGTTGTGAACATACCAGCGAAGACGAAATATAAAACAGATGAGCGAGGAGGGAGGAACCTCCACCCGAAGGTAGGGGCCGCACGGTGCTGCTATTGTGCGCGTGCGGGCGGTCGGCCGCGCGGCTGCTGCTGCTGCCTGTGCGAGCGGCGATGTGGGTGGTCGGCGTCTCCGTCACTGCGGTGGTGGTTCGACGTTAATGGGTTTGGGTTTGGATTTCGGGTTAATTGGTTTGGGTTTAGAATTTTGGTTTTATTTTATTTCTTTTCTTTTGTTTTATTTTATTTATGCATAATTATAAATAGAAAATTTCCAAAAATTGTTTGTGAGGGACAGTTATGGCAGAAGCCTAATTTGACTCGTCTAAGTCGAGCATGCTAGGTTGGTTGGAAGGGAAATGCTAGTATTGCACTCAAGATCTTAAAACCATGGTGGTTGGTTTACAAAGTTCAATTAAATTATCGAATAAATATTAAAATAAAATAAAAAAATTATTAATTACCGAACTAACCCTATATAAAAATCAGGGTGCTCACACTATAAGAAGAGCATCCGACCAAAATTTCTTAGGCGTACGTGCTTGAAACATAAGAGCACGCGTTATTTACAAAAGATTGCAATTCTTGCATTCGGCCATACCATTATGTTTTGGTGTGTAAGGACATAAATTTTGGTGGGTGATGACTTGTCCAGTCAGATTAAAATTGAACTCACGAGATAAATACTCATGACCATTGTCACTCAAAAATACTTAATAGGAACCCCAAATTGGGGTTTGAATTTCTACATAAAAATTGTACCAAATATTAAATAATTCAGAGAAATTATTTCTCAAGTAGACAATGGTGACACGTGAGTAGTCATCAACAAAGGAAATAAAATACTTGAAGCCTACCACATATTCAATAGGACAAAGCCCCGTTACATCAGAGTGCACTAGGTGAAAAGAAGCTGATGCAGCTTTATTTAGACTCATCGGATAGGGTACAAGGAACAAAAAAATTGAAAGATGGATACATCTTATGGAGGGCTTAGTTAGATGGGTGACCCAACCGACAGTTCAACTCAAACAGATAGAGTTTCACGCCGGCATAGACAAGAAAGAATTTATGTCAAATAGGTACAATTCTACAGCACATGTCCCCTACTGATAGTCCTCCTAGTCTTTAGGTCCTAAAAAATACAACAATCAGGAAAGAAATATTACCGAATATTTCAAGTCACAAGTAATTATACTAATGGATAAGAGACTGAACGAATTACCATGTGTGTATAAAATTGATCTGAGTGGTAGGCCAGGAGAAAGATGGGAGCTTCCTTTTTCCACGAACCCTCAGGGAACTACCATTTGTAACATTAATATCTGATACACGACTGACAGATATATAATCATACAGCATACCTGTATCACCTGTTATATGATCAGATGTACTCAAATCGATAACCCACTTCTTTGACCTGATCACACACGTCGTTGAGTAACCAGCTGTAGATCCAGATATGGAGGAATCACCAAGATGCTGAGCTTGAAGGTCAGCAAATTTGGCATAGGACTCTGCCATCATTTGTAATGATATCCCATAATTATCAAGATTATCTGATACAATATTGGCGGCAAGAGCTTTAGAACACTGCCACTAAAAATAGCCTTGTTGATCACAGTTGAAGCATATGCACGATCTTCCGCCATCACGGCCGCCATTTCCTCGTCCATCATCACAACCACCACGTCGACCACCACAACCTCTACGAAATCCACCACGAGCAATGACCAAGCTAGACCGATTAGCTGGGGCATCATCCAAAGAAGTCTCAAAGACTTTCGCTGCCCGTAGGACACAGAAGTAGCTTCCATCAAATACGAAACGTCAGCTCCAGTAATGATCTGAGACCGTACAGAGTCTGCATCAAGATGAAGGGAGGCAAGATTTGACACGATGTAGAACTTCTGGCATTGATTCCTTGCCTTATTGATATCTATCATCAAGGGTACCATGTGATCCCCCTCATCAGTTAGTGCATTAAAGGCACGAAAATGGTTCTTATGTGACTTGTCTCATTGATCAGCTATGTAGAAACTGACGACCGATTTATAGATGCGAGACAAATTAAGTTTGCCATCAAAATTCATTGTAAGGACCTTCTATATCTCCTTCACTGAGTCAGTATTCTGAACCATATCCTCCACTGATGGTTCCATCAAATTTATCAACTGTGTGAATAGTAGACTGCCATCAGTCTTCCACTGCTCATATGTGAGATCACTCACTGTTGGAGGATTGTCAGTCAGAATTTTGACAACCGCATTCCCCGAAGCATCTTTTCGACCTTCTTGCGCCATGTCGAGTAGCGATTTAGTTCACCCAACCTTTTATTGACAAGTCGAACCGATGAAACCATAGTGTAAGTGCCCGATGTCCCTGCCACTATATTTTTGGTACTGGTATTAGTAGCACTGCTATTCACCTCATTGTTCTCCATCCTATAATGATCTCGATTCGACTATCGAATGGTCATCCTAACCCGATAATCACATCGACTCTACCAATGTGCGACCAACAAAGCTAGAACCGGTTTGCGGAAAGAAAGCAGAATTGAAGGTGGATCAAATAAACCAGGATAGAGAAGTAACCCAGGTTATTTTTTGATAGATCCTGATATGGATACCTGGTCGGGAAAAGTGATTCACACAAATCTAGGAATGCTCTCTATTAATTCCTGATACCTTAATCGAGAGTCATAGGTTCATGCAAACAAATCATTGTCTAACCACTAAAGATCCCAATAGGGGGTGGCTGCCACTCGGGAAGGGGGTGGTCGGGGGGTATAGTTGCCACGCGGGCAGGGGGGAGGCGAGGGGCGGGGGACGGGGGACGGGGGACGGGGGACGGGGAGGGGATTAGGAAAAAATTATGTGGAGAAAGGAATTTAGATTTTTTGCTCTGATACCATATAGGAAGAAATAATTGGATTATTCATTATCAATAAAGGAATACATATATATAGGAGAGGCTAACTCCTCCCTCTATTATTTACCCGATGTGGGACTAAAGTTCACATGACTAACACACTAATATTTAACACCTAGAATTAGATATGTTGAATATTTCCCATTTTGTGACAAATGTCACACACAAGACTAACCCGTGTGAATTAGTTTTAATATTCAGGACACTTCCTCACCTTTGGGTACAAGGTTATCCATTTCTCCCTAAGACATGATTCCCCCTTAACACCTTAAGAAAAATCTAACAGCAATTTCGGCTTGCTAAGTAATTTTTAAAGGTTTCAGTGTAACTTGTAACCTTAAGAGATTTATTTCTCAAACTCAATTAACATGATCACAATAAGACATTCACCTTTGGGTCGACAACAATCTTATATCAATCATGATTCTCCGAGTGACTACTTCACAGTCTTCCTTAAAACCATATTGGACAACAGACCTTGAGTAATACTACTCCTAATCCACAGGCCTTCTTGTACTAGTTTCCTTGTAGCGATCAGCACTACAAAATCTGCAGACGTCTTCATCCTTGCCGTCTTTATAGTATAATATGCACCCGTTGCGACATGCATCGATTTTCTCGTATCCCATCCAGAGTGATCTCACCATTCTCTTAGATCGATAGAAGTTTGTAGGTAACTTGGCACCCAGCGGTAAGATCTCTATAATTAAATCTATCAGTTGGTTGTAACATTCTTGCGACATGTTAAAATCAAATTTTTGATGCTCAACAATTTTGTAACAACTTCCAACGGTGAATGATCCTCACAACTAGGATATAATGGAGTCTTTGCATTCTCTAGTAACTTCATGAACTTTGCAGCATCGGCATTCAGTGCCTCCTCAATTGCATCATGATTATTTCGATCGAAACTAGGCTCCGCACCGTCGAAAACTATGTTCCACCCGTTATCGTAATCAGCATGGTCGTGGACATCCATATACTTCTCCAAATAAGGCTCTGGCTCTAATGCTAAAGGTACAAGATCTCTGTGTGATGTCCACTATTAATAATTCGGCATAAAATCCCTCGAGTACAAATGATATGACACATCCACTTCTGGATGATATTTTAAGTTGCGACATTCCACACATGGACACTTAATTTTAAGTTGCGACAAGTTCTCCGTGTAAGGTCCACTTATAGTAATTCGGCGTGAGACTCCTCGAGTACTAATGATATGTCATATCCACTTCTGGATGATATTTTAAGTTGCAACATCACATACACGGACACTTAATTTTGGGGTCGTCCATCTACTTAGAGAACGTCTTGGCGAACTGCAGAAACTTCTCTACTCTATGTATGAATTTATCTCGCACACCACACATGTCATCAGGATGACAATTATGCATCCACTCACAATGTCGTAGGAAGTAATTAATATACATGTTTTGATACTTCTGCAAAGATGAATACGTATTGTTCAAGTATACACATGTTCATCAAACTAACAACTCCTATTGATGCGTGAGTATCCGAGTTATGATGCGTGAGTACTCATATTGTCACGACCCGCACCCAGATAAATCCAGGCACCGGTTCGCGAGTACGTCCAGCCTACGCAGCAGTGTCGGCGGTAGTACGCTGTCTAGATCATATTCACAGGTAAATTAAAATCTAGCTCATTCACACAAAAAAATAGGCAAGGATAATAACAGGAAATAGGAATGCTAAGATTTCATAAGACAAATTGTGACATCCAAACCCACAGTTTAATACAGAACCAGAAGAAAAATCGGGGACAAACCCGAGTACTATGCTGAAAGAAAAATACTAGCTAACTGGCTAACTACTCCTCAAAAGTAGTCTCCTGAGTAGCAACCGGCTCCTCAATAGTATCACCTGCTACATCATATGGGCCATAAAAGGTAGGGGCATAGTCCTCATCATCGCCTAATATCAACGGATCCAGTCAGAAAAGGAGCAAAGTACCAATACACAACAAAGCTTAAACTAAATAATTATGACAAGTAGTAAAACTGACTAAGTACCATGATAAAATATGCATAATAAGTAGTAAAATTAACTAAGAGTTAATTGCTATAAGTCAGAGACATGAGTAAAACAGGATTATAATGAGACAAGAAAATGGAACTGCAACAAGACAACAGGAACTATGTGTGTGTGAAATTGTGTATTTAGAATACCTAGTTGGCATGTAGGGGGTTATAAGGCTAATAAGGACGTCATAGACGGCTACCAGTCAGGAATAATCGAGTATAAGGCTGATGGTACAGTCGCGTACCAACAGCTAGCAGTCAGGACAGGGGAAAGGGTAAACTACATGCCTCCTAGTATTCTCCCTCCCGACACGAAAAGCAAGACATAAACTCTAAATCCTAACACTAAGTGTAATCATCCAATGGTGCTAGTAGAGCAAGGAACTAATTACCATAATATAAAGAATAAACTTGAAGTGCAGGTACTTGCCTGATGTTTGGATTCCAACTACGGTTCTGTTACTCCGAAAATTTCCAAAAATGTCTTCGGATGCTGAAACAAACATTACCATCATGCTCAGAAGATATCAATCAGCTAGAAACGCCTGTCCTTGAGTCTAATTTGGACGCAGGGGCAAAAATGACCATTTTGGGTCAAAACGGGGTCCGCATGTGGGCCCGCTTTGAACCAAAAAATGTGTCAGGGTCAAAGGTCTCTAAATCAGTCCAACTTAGTGTCAACAGATCAGGAACGATGATACGAACCCAACAGAACTTCCAGAATTGGATTCCGATGAGCCGATCACAAAATCGCCCGTCGAACGGGGCCTGTGGGACCCACGACACGCGATTTCGTCAACGTTCTCAGAATCGAACCAAACTTGGGTCACAGGACCAGCGTATCGCTATGAGTCCGATGGTGCAAGTTTCGTTTCAATCCGACATGTGTACACAAAGTTAGGGCATGATTCAGAAAAGGCGGATACGGGACGGTGTCCGCGGATACGCGTTGATCCCGGTGTGCACGCACACCCGAATCGACTTCTGAGAAATCTCACACGTCCGTATCGATGGCGCGCACGTATATTTGAAGACCGCGCGGTACTAAATCGTCCCGTTTGGCGGGGCGTACCCAGTTCCGGGGTAAATCGGGTCGTTGTTTTTCCTGTTTTTGGATCGCGGTTCACGATCACCACGGACGCGATGCCCTGAGCGGTTTGCACGGGCACCGAGAGGGTCAGGCAGGGTTCGCGATGCAACAGACGGAATTGAAAATGGGGCAGCAAGGAGAGAGAAACAATTACCTGAACAGGGCTCGAGAAATTGGAATTTCTCGTATCCGACACGACTCGACGTGTCCTGCGTCCACGGTTAGGGTTTGGGGTCTGCTTGGCCGGAGGCGGCAGCCCGGCCGGAGCTGAGGTGGAGGGAAGCCGGGGACAGCGTCGCCGAGGACGGCTCAGGCGAGGTCGGCTGCTGCTGTTCTGGACGGGGACGGCGTCGGCGCTGGAGCCTAGGGCGGAGGGCGGCGTCGACTGGGAGGGAGGAGGAGAAGAGAGGTGGCTGTGGGCTGCGCGGAGGCTGGCGAAGCTCGAGGGGCGGTGGCGGTGGCTGAGCCGGGCGGTGGTAGGAGGAGGAGGTGAAGAGGAGGGAGGTTTTATAGGTGGAGAGGGCGAGGGGGTCGGCCGGGAATGGCGGAGGAGGGCCGACGGAGGCAGGGTCGTGGGGCGTGGGCCGGGAGAGGCGGAGCGGGCGGAGCGGCGTCGTGCGGTGCTGGCCGGCGGATCCGGCGGTGGACGCGGGCTAGGGCAGGGTCGTGGGGGAGAGAGGAGGAGCGGGTCTGCGGGCGACGGGTCGGGTTCGGGTGGACCCGACCTGACCCGTTAAGGTGGGCTGGGCCGGTTTGGGCCAGGGTTTGGGCCAGGGTTAATTAAATAAATAATTATATAAATAAATAATTAAATTATTTTTAGATGATTAAAAATAGGTCCGGGGCCCAATAAATTCCAGAAAAATTACCCTAAGTCCAGTTTTTTATTTTACACCCAAAAATATTATTTTTATAATATTTTAATAGTAATTAACAGCAAATAAAAATCATTTAATAATTAAAACCCTGATTTTAATTACAGAAAAAATCCTAGAAAATTCCAGAAAATTGTGAAAAAACTAAATTTAAAAATTCTTGAAAAATCAGGGGGTTTACAATCTACCCAACTTATAAAAATTTTGTCCTCAAAATTAAAATATGGTAGGGTTCTCTCTATCCAATCTCACTTGATTACAGTCTAAAGGATTCTCTCAAGTGAACATTGCGGTCTCTACCCAACTTAGAATTTACCCATCTATCATCTAAGGCTATACATCTAATAAAGCTATGTCCCAACTTTTTTTAATCATGGTATTGAATCCTTAAGTCTTTAACACCAAACACATCACCTATGGTATTCCCTTAATCATATATAAAATGGTCATCATCAATGCGACCGGCCTGTGGGGTATATCTAGTACTGTCTATATATCAAACTTATACCAAGCACGAGATTTCGTCTTTCCGAAATAAGGGAAGACGAAGATCAAAGAGTTCAAGGGTGAGGTGATAGAATAGAAGTATCGGGATCAAGGCGTTTAAAGAATTTAAATGGGAATTGTCAAGCAGTTATGGATTGAAATCCTATTCTGTTAATCATTTGTTCGCAGGCTCGTATTAGTACAGTTATGTAACTGATACGATATGCTCAGTCATATCTAGAGGGCAAGTATACTAGTCAACTATATATCTCAATCCACATGAAGTAGTCGTGCGAAGAGTGAACCAAATTGCATTAAGGTTGATCAGACCGTAATACACTGATTCTGAATAGACAGTTGTATTAGTGTGTCGACCCAATAATACATGTGTCATGAACAAGCTTGATGAAATGATAAGCTTGCAAAACTAGGCTATATTAGCAGCATAAGTCAAGGGGGTACAATAATTATAAGTACACTAGATGATGATGGAAGGAGGTACAACTTAATTCAAGTTCACAAAATAATACACAATAAGTACAATAACAAAAGACTCTACAATCTCTACAGTTATCAAATATAAAAGCATACCAGGTTATTAGCAAGTTCAAAATTACTAGGTTGGGGCTGAGGTCACGAACCAATAGGCACGAGCTAAAATAAGACTAGAAACGGATAACTACGAATCACTTACGCGCATTGGCTACTCCACGAGTCTGCGCTCTCTCCACGGTCATCGAGAAAGCTTGTCCGCGTCCGTGTGGTGGATTCCTCTGCTGTTGTTGGGCCTATTGGAAGAGTGCTGCTTGTGGTACCAAGGGTGGTCTCGGTTCGGGTGCTGGTAGAGCTTGTTGGTTTATTACAGCATCTCGTGGTGATCTTGTAGAAATCTTGTCGCTTGCTGGTAGATCCATTACTCTGCATCCAAAATAAACGATAAGAGGCGCACAGGAATTAAGGCAGGATGCAAGTCAAGAAATTAATTCGAATCCGAGATAGATGTCAAGAACGATTCAAGCAAGTGGATGAGATCCTAAAAATTATCATATTCTTACTGCAGGCCTGTTCGGTCCCTAAGTTGAAACCGAACAATTTAGTCGTTGACCTGCATGGGCCACCATAAAAATGTGTCACGACCCGCACCCATTTAAATCCAGGCACCGGTTCGCGAGTACGTCCAGCCCACGTCGCAGTGTCGGCGGTAGTACGCTGTCTAGATCATATTCACAGGTAAATTAAAATCTAGCTCATTCACAGAAAAAAATAGGCAAGGATAATAACAGGAAATAGGAATGCTAAGATTTTATAAGACAAATTGTGACATCCAAACCCATAGTTTAATACAGAACTAGAAGATAAATCGAGGACAAACCCGAGTACTATGCTGAAAGAAAAATACTAGCTAACTGGCTAACTACTCCTCAAAAGTAGTCTCCTGAGTAGCAACCGGCTCCTCAATAGTATCACCTGCTACATCATATGGGCCATAAAAGGTGGGGGCATAGTCCTCATCATCGCCTAATATCAACGGATCCAGTCAGGAAAGGAGCAAAGTACCAATACACAACAAAGCTTAAACTAAATAATTATGACAAGTAGTAAAACTGACTAAGTACCATGATAAAATATGCATAATAAGTAGTAAAATTAACTAAGAGTTAATTGCTATAAGTCAGAGACATGAGTAAAACAGGATTATAATGAGACAAGAAAATGGAACTGCAACAAGACAACAGGAACTATGTGTGTGTGAAATTGTGTATTTAGAATACCTAGTTGGCATGTAGGGGGTTATAAGGCTAATAAGGCCTTCATAGACGGCTAGCAGTCAGGAATAATCGAGTATAAGGCTGATGGTACAGTCGCGTACCAACAGCTAGCAGTCAGGACAGGGGGAAGGGTAAACTACATGCCTCCTAGTATTCTCCCTCCCGACACGAAAAGCAAGACATAAACTCCAAATCCTAACACTAAGTGTAATCATCCAATGGTGTAAGTAGAGCAAGGAACTAATTACCATAATATAACGAATAAACTTGAAGTGCAGGTACTTGCCTAATGTTTGGATTCCAACTACGGTTCTGTTACTCGGGAAATTTCCAGAAATGTCTTCGGATGCTGAAACAAACATTATCATCATGCTCAGAAGATATCAATCAGCTAGAAACGCCTGTCCTTGAGTCCAATTTGGACGCAGGGGCAAAAATAACCATTTCGGGTCAAAACGGGGTCCGTATATGGGCCCGCTTTGCACCGAAAAATGTGTCAGGGTCAAAGGTCTCTAAATCAGTCCAACTTAGTGTCAACAGGTCAGGAATGATGATACGAACCCAACGGAACTTTCAGAATTGGATTCCGATGAGCCGATCACAAAATCGCCCGTCGAGCGGGGCCTGTGGGACCCACGACACGCGATTTCGTCAACGTTCTCAGAATCGAACCAAACTTGGGTCACAGGACCAGCGTATCGCTACGAGTCCGATGGTACAAGTTTCGTTTCAATCCGACATGTGTACATAAAGTTAGGGCGTGATTCAGAAAAGGCGGATACGGGACGGTGTCCGCGGATACGCGTTGATCCCGGTGTGCACGCACACCCGAATTGACTTCTGAGAAATCCCACACGTCCGTATCGACGGCACGCACGTATCTGTGAAGACCGTACGCGACCAAGTCGTCCCGTTTGGCGGGACGTACCCAGTTCTGGGGTAAATCGGGTCGTTGTTTTTCCTATTTTTGGATCGCGGTTCACGATCACCACAGGACGCGATGCCCTGAGCGGTTTGCACGGGCACCGAGAGGGCCACGCAGGGTTCGCGATGCAACAGACGAAATTGAAAATGGGGCAGCGAGGAGAGAGAAACAATTACCTGAACATGGCTCGAGAAATTAGAATTTCTCGTGTCCGACACGACTCGACGTGTCCTGCGTCCACGGTTAGGGTTTAGGGTCTGCTTGGCTGGAGGCAGCGGCCCGGCCGGAGCTGAGGTGGAGGGAAGCCGGGGACAGCGTCGCCGAGGACGGCTCAGGCGAGGTCGGCTGCTGCTGTTCTGGACAGGGACGGCGTCGGCGCTGGAGCCTAGGACGGAGGGCGGCGTCGACTGGGAGGGAGGAGGAGAAGAGAGGCGGCTGTGGGCTGCGCGGAGGCTGGCGAAGCTCGAGGGGCGGTGGCGGTGGCTGAGCCGGGCGGTGGTAGGAGGAGGAGGTGAAGAGGAGGGGGGTTTTATAGGTGGAGAGGGCGAGGGGGTCGGCCGGGAATGGCGGAGGAGGGCCGACGGAGGCGGGGTCGTGAGGCGTGGGCCGGGAGAGGCGGAGCGGGCGGAGCGGCGTCGTGGGGTGCTGGCCGGCGGATCCGGCGGTGGACGCGGGCTAGGGTAGGGTCGTGGGGGAGAGAGGAGGAGCGGGTCTGCGGACGGCGGGTCGGGTTCGGGTGGACCCGACCCGTTTAGGCGGGCTGGGCCAGTTTGGGCCAGGGTTAATTAAATAAATAATTAAATAAATAAATAATTAAAATGTTTTTAGATGATTAAAAATAGGTCCGGGGCCCAATAAATTCCAGAAAAATTACCCTAAGTCCAGTTTTTCATTTTACACCCAAAAATATTATTTTTATAATATTTTAATAGTAATTAACAGCAAATAAAAATCATTTAATAATTAAAACCCTGATTTTATTTACAGAAAAAATTCTAGAAAATTTCAGAAAATTGTGAAAAAACCAAATTTAAAAATTCTTGAAAAATCAGGGGGTTTACACATATCATGATTCATGAGTATCCTTATAATAAGTAAATAGATAAGCTTTATTTTTATTTCCAAACCTAGTAGACATGTGGACAACTTTGATTTGAGGATACGGGTGTCTTTACGTATTCCTTATGAGCCATTCTCTAAAAAGAAATTTTACTTCTACAAACCTTTTGTGGCTATTAGAGTTCTATCAAAAAAATCTATGAACGAAAGATTGAGAGGCCTTTCTCACCACAAGTCTTTTAAGATATTTAGGTCATTTCATTCTTAGCCATTTTCGATAGAACCATAATAGCCTCAAAAGATTTGCAGAAGTACATTTTATTTTCAGATATATGGCTTACAAGGAACACGTGGACACTCATATACTCAGGATACCATAAGATACCCAACTCAACTCTAATACCTTAATACCACATAGGTACTTATTTACTTATAGGATAATCACTCATGTATGACTGATACACCATAAACAAATAATCTCCTTCTAGTTATGATACCTTACCCCCCTTCTTTGACATACGATCACAACTATTCCAAACTTATTAAATAGGTATAATAGAAAATAATACTTTAAAACCTAGTAGAGATGTGAACAACTCTGATTTCAAACCCCATTAAATGGATGACTCATAATAGTACCAAACCTCTAAAAGCATAAAAAAGATACATATTTAGCAAGACGTTGATGAAAATTTACTCTTCGAAGAAGGAGACATCGCGTAGATCATCGAGACAAAGAAAAGTAGTAATATTGTCATAAAGTTTGATATTCTAGAAAGACTACTCAATAGTATTTATGATGATAAATAAAGTTTTTCTTCTTAATATTGTATAACTTTGGTGGCATATCAATAATTTAAGGATTTGTGGATCTGTTCATACACGATGTATGAGAGGATTCACATATCCTTAAATTACTAATAAAAAACAAAAGTTAAACAAAATTAAGAAGAAAAACTATATTTATCAAAACAAATAATTTTGAATTTTGTCTTTCTAAAACACCAACTTTTACGATCAATATTATAATTTTCCCTTGCATGAAGACCTACTTATCTCATTCTTGCAAAATTAAATTATCGCCAATGACTTATTAATCAGGTAATCGTTTAGTAAAATTGTGCAGGTATAAGTGCACACTAGAAAAGAGTGTTAGATCCATACATCATTACCAAGTATGGGGACAAACATAAATAAAGAAGTATTATAAATTAAGATTACTATAAATTAAAATATTATAAATTTATTTTCCATGTATGGGGATATAATTGGATCAAAAGTTATTATTCAGACCCAACATATACTGATACTTACCCACAAATTTATCTTAGAATACCTTAGCTATTACAAGTATCTTAACCTATTACTTAGACACATACCTATTACCTTGCCCTCAACTCCAATGCATTAAGCCATAATTGATATCTTAACTAAAAACTTATCTCTTACCCTTATCAAATACCTTAGTAACTTGCATTGGTATCTCCATACCTATACTTACTTACCCACAAATTTACCCATTGATAATTGAGTACCATAGTATCATATTACCATAATACCCATGTATCACTTACTTACCCACAAATTTACATTGGTAACATGATACCATGATACTTGCATTGATAACTCAATACCTATACTTACTTACGCATAAATTTACTCATTGATACTTGAGTACCATAGTATCATATCACCAACTACTTAGTGCGATGCGCAAGTGAACATGACTAATATGTAGTAATGTCTCTCCCTTTAACCACAAGGAACTTTTCAAATTTGTTCGCTTTGTGTTCTCTTTGAGCACGGCAAATGGATCATATACAAAAAAAATTAAATTTTTATACTAATATAAATATGAGTTCAGAGTATTTGAATAATGGTAGCAACTTTAATATCTATCTATACTACTATATAATTAAAAAATAACTTTACCTTATTTTTTTCTTCTTATAAATATATTTTTATCTAATTTTACTAATTAAAATTATTGTGTCCTATGTCTGTTTGTCCTTGTGTTTAGGTTAGGGTTGTGTCATGTGTGTGCGTGTCTGTCCATTTACCATATGTATCAGGGTTAGGGTTGTGTCTTGCGTTTGTGTCTGTCCATGTTTCCTGGTTGTGTCCTCTGTGTGTGTGTGTCCTGGTTGTGTCCAGGTCAGGGTTAGGGTTTACCGAGCGGGAAGGAGGGAAGGAGGAGCGCTTGAGGGAGGTATCGACGGAAGGGACCGCGTCAAAGGGGAGCGATCGCGCCGGAAGGTTATGCGGCCTGAACTCTATGCCGCATACTGACAACATGTGTCCATCTTGTTGGATGTATGACTGCTTATTTTACACAAGTGTCCTTTAACTCCTTATATTTTCACTCGTTGGACGAATGAGAAATTTGCTAAGTCCAAAGAGCAATATGCGGCATGATCCTATGCGGCAAGCAGAGCATGCGGCCACCTTTCATTGGACGCATGACTATGAACCATTGTCACATGTTTCTGTGATTTTGCCCTTTCCCTTTGACACACTTTATTGCATTGTTACATCAGTCACATCAATCACTTTATGTCACATCACTGACACTTTATTTATTGGCCATCACTTCAACGCTTGTCCAAATGAGTAGAATTTAACCCTGACCATGCGGCCTAGATACATATACGGCCAGGACTTCATATGTGGCTTAGAGACATATGCGGCCATGACTTTATATGCGGCCTAAAGACATATGCGGCCAGAACTTTTTATGCGGCATAGAGACCCATACGGCCTTGATTGTTTTGATTAAATATTTTTTTTCTTTTATGATTGTATTTGGGTTAATACTTGTGTTATGATTCTAACGAATAATAGATTTAGTAACCAGACCTTGTGCTAAGACATGACCATGAGTTAAAATTGGCTATGAATATAGTATGAGTTAAACTAAGATTTCAGTATGAACCAGACTAAGTAGATAGTGACTAACCGGCTATGTGCATGACATAAGCATTTGTATTACAATAAGTTCTTGATTCATGTGACCCAATGTATAATTGGTAATTGGACTCGAATACTGTTTCCGTGCTGATACCATAATTGCCTGATAATTGGACTCAAATAATGTATCTATGCTGATACCACTATTACCACTATTGTTTGGTAATTATACTTGAATATTGTACCCGAGGTACGACATACCGTGTTACGTATTAAATGATTATATTTGGGTTAGGCATCGAGAATGCCTATAAATTTCTTAATATGTGATACTATAAATATAAATGTTTCCCCAACACTGGTATAATAAGCGAGTCAACTACTAAAGCGTAGCTCGGGTATTGATTGAATATTGCATACACGCTTGTGTGAATCCAGATTGAACTTCTGTGGATTCGTATCTAGCGTGCCCGTTCTCTGTACGATATCTTAAAAGAAATTATCATGTGACCACGTCTTGAGATTTTGAATACAATATAGGGATAATTAGGTAACTAAAAGTGGTAGTAAAATTTGGAGGGAACGGTATCCCAAGATCATGCCAACGAACCTTCCTATAGAGATTCATTCGAAGTACGTTATGGGTTGGCCACCACAGATACTGTATATCATCCGCCTTAGTGGAGTGCAATATCTGACCTATTATAAATAATGTCGAGCCACTATTTTACTATAGGAGCATTGGAACTGCTAATACGGTATTTTTACCGCAGAGGCCCTACGGAGAACTGATGCATTATGGAAGTGCTTGTATATTCCTTATTTGGCTCGGTTAGCTCATGTTCGGCAATGGTGTGATCTGACTTACCTTGTGGTACTTGATTGTTTCTTGTGCTCTTCTTTAGGGCTTCTTCTTGCCCCAAAGCTACAACAACAAGAGAGACAGAGTTACCAGTGGAATGAGATCCTGTAGAACCTCAGCCAAGGATCCGAGTTTAGCGCACGGCAAATGGGATAGAGCAGCAGGCTCCAGGTGTTCCTATACCTCCCACAGTGCCGACAATACTGGATATCCTGGGTTTTCTAGAGATTATTCGTGGATTGTTAGATGCCCAACAACACCATATGGTGGTATAACAATGACAACAACAGCAACACCTGTAACAATAGCTTCAGCAGTAAGAACAGAATGTCCTGTTAAACCAAGGATTACAGACGACCCTAGAACAAGGTGAAAGAACAGATTCTGGGTCATCTGTTAGATTTTGTAGACTGAACCCCAGATATTTCGATGGCACGGAGGACGCAATCTCGACAGATAATTGGCTCCAAGATATTGAGACCATTCTAGCAGCAGCTAAAGTTTTGGCCGAGAAATAGGTTGACCTGGTTCCCTTACAGCTCTAGGATCTTGCAAGTGATTGGTGGGCTACGATGGAGGTAGGATTGGGGCATCATATTTTGTAGAAGTATTTCAGAACTCGGTTCAGGGCTAAGTGCTTTAGAATTATGGCTCAGAGTGAGTTGCAGCAAATGTTCACTAACTTCAAGCAGGCTGGAAGAACAGTAGACGGCTACGCGACAGAGTTTTGCCGACTGAGCAGGTTTTCTCCAACCATGGTGGCAACTAAGTTGGAGAGAGAAATAAGGGTCCAGTAGGGACTTTACTTAGAAATCCTACACATAGTAGAGGTGCATGACTACCAGACCTTCAAGGCAGTATTGATAGCAGCCAAAAGTTTTGAGCTTACTTCTCAAAGGATGGCATCAAGAAGAGTGGATCGGAAGAGGCCTTATGGATATAGCAATGAGGGAGGACCAGTACCGCTAAAGTTAGTACCATCCCATGGAATATGTCATCCATGACATGACACAGAGGAGGCCAATAACCTCGACAGTGATGGCGCCAACTCGGCAAGAACAGCCGAGGCAGCTACAGCAGTAGCAACAACAGAAACAGCGAGGGGGAGCGACGATATTTTATACCTATTATGGCAAAGAAGGTCATACCCGAAATATTTTTTGGGCAGCTAACAGACTATGCTTGAGATATAGGAGCCCTGATCACAAGATTGCCACATATCCATTGATGAAGAGGCTAGGAGGGCCAGTATAACAGTTTTCTGTATTGTAAGCTCCAAGGGAGGTGTAGTAGGAGGACCAGCAGTAGTAGTCCGGCCTTTAGCTCAGCTTTTATTGTCGATGCAGGCCCAGCTTTATAGACAACAACAACAACAGAATTAGCAGGAACCGCAACAACAGCAGCAAAGAAGACAGCAGCAGGGGGCTCGACAAAGCCAAGGGCAGGCATTCACCTTGTCTTTGGAGGAAGCTATAGCGCCGGGTGATGTAGTGGCAGGTAAGATTTTTATTACAACCTTTCCTGCCATAGCTTTAATTGATTCTGGAGCTTCGCACTCATTTATATCTGCTCAATATGTGACACGTATTGGATTAAAGTTTGAGGCATTGCTAGAGAGGCTGAATATACTCACTAGCAATGGGATCATAGAAGTTAGTTGGGTGTTCCTAGCATGTCCAGTCGTAGTATGTGGGTATTTATTACTTGCAAAGTTGATCGAGTTTCCTATGGGCAACTTTAATGTTATCCTAGGCATGGACTGATTGAGAGACTATCATGCAATAATAGACTATCGCGAGGGTATAGTATTGTTTAGAATTTCCAGTATATAAGAGTTTGTCCTTAGAAGAATAGCAAGAGACCATCATAGAGGAGCAGTCGCAACAGTAGCAAAGGAAGAAGACCCGATGCCCAAGATAGTTGAAGACTTTATGGATATTTTTCCCAAAGAGCTTCTCGGATTACCCCCAGTTAGAGAAGTAGAGTTTTGTATAGAGTTGATGCCAGGAGCAGAACCAGTATCCCAGAAGGTATAACCAATGTCACCATCAGAGCTTGACCAGTTATATCGACACGTGGAAGAACCGAAGGTGAAAAAGTTTATTCAGACTAGTGGATCACCGTGGGGAGCATCAGTGGTATTGGTGAAGAAGAAAGATGGATCGACCCATTTGTGTATGGATTACAGGCGGCTAAATACTATGACCATGAAGAACAAGTATCCATTACCAAGGATTGATGATTTGTTTGACCAATTAAGTGGATCAAGAGTCCTCCAAGATAGATTTACGATCAGGATATCATCATGTGTGAGTCTGGGAGTAAGATATACTGAAGACAATATTTAGTTCACGATATGGGCATCACAAATTCCTAGATATGCCATTCGTACTGACTAATGCTCCATCGATATTTATGGATTTGATGAACCGTATTTTTATGACATCCTTTGAAGAGTTGAAGAAGTCAATCTCTGCACCAATCCTTACTCTTTCAGCAGGCTCCGGAGGATTCTCAGTGTATTATCTTTAAGAGGGATAGGGGCTACTCAGATTAGGTAGCCCAGCTGCCTCCCCCTCTCCTGGATTTACGAGTGTAATAGATCTGGAAAAGGACTTGGATGTTTTTTGATGCAACAAGGGAGTGTGTTAGCATATGCTTCTCGGCAGCTTAGGGATCATGAGAAGAACTATCCAACTCATGATTTGGAGTTAGCAGCGGTAGTGTTTGTACTCAAGTTATGGAGGCACTACTAATATAATGATCGAGTAGAAATATTCACAGATCATAAGAGTTTAAAGTATGTGTTCACGCAGAAGGACCTGAACATGAGATAGAGAAGGTGGCTAGAGTTGCTAAAAGACTATGACATGGAAATTTAGTATCATTGTCATGCCCCAGTCCCAAAAGATGCGGGACCAGGCCACGTGGCAATGGCCAGCTAATACGACTCTGAGGATTACCCAATTTAATGGATCCGACAAAGCGTACTACGTTGTCCTAAAATACTAACAAGTCCAATATGCTACATACAGTAGGTAAATGTCTAATCTCATCCACAGAATATAATATAATAATGACTGAAACAAATGCTGGCAAATAAAATAAAAGAGTCTGAATATCCATAATACATCTGAAAAGGTGTGATGGGGACAAACCTACTGAAATACAGCAATAGAAAAAGTGCAAGAAGAAGTAAGATAACTAGACTAGAGTATCAACAAACTAAATAAGAATGCTCTAGTCCAAAACAGCTGCGTACCCAAATTATAGGAACTCCTCTAAAAATATCTCGAAATCCTCAGTCAGGAATCCTGTCTCTACTCCTGCTCCGTAGATGGTCGGGTACAAGTGCTCATCCGGATCTAGAAGAGAACCAGGTCCTCAGAGGGACGTAACAAGATACAAAAATATATGTCATAAAGTAAATACTGTGTAAACTCGAGGGTGATCTAACGCGCTAAGTGAAATGCACTTTCAAGACAACCTTAGTACGTATGGGTAGTTGAAAGGTATAAAGCGTAGCGTCGATCCAGAGGCTAAGTACCTGGCATTAGCTGTAAACTGGATACCAGGAGTATATGTTGACTACATCACTGATCATGATAGCGCAACTAGTAATCTCTGTCGAATGTGCCCATAATCGGGTAACCGGATCCCATAATCGGGTAACACATGGCCCATAACCGGGTAACACTGAGGCTCACGGCCCCGCAGTTTACTCTGAAACTACGGTAACCAAATGTCTGTCCCATACGCCTACTAATTATCTTCCCCGCCCAATGCCAATGTACAAGTCATGAACACGACGTGGATATCTCGTACTATAATGCAAGTCTCTATAGAAATAAACAACTAAGCTAAATACCATCACACGTGCTGCTCATATTGATGGCCAGTCAATCATGAAGCATGCATCACTACATGATCTTAATCTGTGACGTGCAATGAGACGTGTCAAGGCCTGGGGAGTCATACTGATAACTCTATAACTTTAGGTGGGTCCACTAGACACTAGGTCAGACACAAGTTCTAACGTCAATGCCTTCGCTGACTGCACCCGAGTCTTTCTCGAACGCGCACAATTAAATATTAAAACAAATAAATATGCAACTAGATAATATCTGAATTTAAACAGTACAATAAGGCAAGGTATACTTGCTTGGAAATCTGGTGTGCACAAGCAATGATTCGGAACCAACAGCCAAGGTGGTATCGTCTTGGATGCCTACAATAAATAATAATAAATATTAATCACTATATTACACTATGCTAATTACGTACACAAGTACGACTTTTGCAACATCATGAGTCACGCAGATACCAATTAAACATTTTAAATATGATGGCTAGGGTTGACTAGTCACGGGTCAATGGGTTAGGGGTACACTTAGTCTACTAGTCCACAGCATTTTAAGTTATTCTATGGTATAAATTCTCACATGTTACGATCACGGTCCTAGCTCAGATTCGTGTAGGTGCTAAGTCGTACCTCTATCACATGGGTACCAGGTATCCTAATTTATTTTCGGATACGTCTGATGTGGGTAGCCATCTAGGTCTCCTTGCACGTGTACGTCATGACTCAGATATATTGCACAGCAAAATAATTATTATCAAAATGCTAAAATAACAATTAACAGCTCACACAAGATACCAGTCCTAACTGACAGGGTAATATACAGAAGTCCATTTTTTAGATACCTTGGTCAACACAAGTGTTTACATTAAATAACCATATTTCTATGTGGTAAGTTCTAACACTAATATTAATCTAAAATACATGTACACCTATACACAAATTTTTATTCTAAAATACACATACACACATAGCACTTAGGATTTCACATTTCTTGTATCCGTTCAACGATACGTCGACACCACGACACATGGAGAATAGAATAAAATAACATGTATAACTCGTCGTGGCGGAGAGGGGGGGTCTGCTACACGAGGGGGCCGATCTCAGGCGAGGGAGGGTGGAGCTCTGGCATGTACAGTACACTGGCTGCAGCAACACTGGAGGCAGAAGTGTCAATGTAGCAGCTCGCAGCGGCTCCGGTAGCGGTAGTGGCAGCGGTGGCGGGTTGCTGGCGGCGGGGGAAGGGTCATGGGAGGTCAGCGGTTATGGTAGCTGGTATCGGCGGTGGCTAAGGTGGTAGAGGGAAGTCAGAGAGGAGTCGGGTTGTGCTGTTGATGGTGGTCGGGTCGACGATATCGGGGGTGATGGTGACGACGGTGGCGGTGGAGATGGTTGTTGATGGTGGTGGAGACGATGAGGGGGATGACGGTGGCTAAGGTGGCGGTGTCGAGGGCGGCTAAGGTGGCGGAGGCGCGTGGAGGGGGAGTCGGGTTATTGGTGATGGGGTTGTTGATGTTAGTGATGGCGGCGATGGTGGTGTTGGTGATGATGATGACGACGGTGGCGGTGGTTACTGATGGTGGAGATATTGGCGGTGGTCGAGGGCGGGGACAGACGGAGGAGAAAGTCGTGCTGGTGGCGGTGGTGCTATGCAGTGGTGGTCGGGTGTAGGGGAGGCAGTCAGGTTGCTGTGAATGATGGGGATAAAGATGAACGGAGAAGGAGGAGGAGAAGGCTAGATGCTGGGACGTTGTGGTTGCGGTGGAGGTAGGCGGTGACGGCTGCTGGTGGAGGGTTGGACGGGTCGAGGTCGGTGGAACAGGGGGAGGAGGAAGGTGACCGCTGAGGGTGGCCGGAGGGAGGTGACTGGTCGGGTGAGGGAAGGTGAGGGATGTGTAGTTTCTAGTATTTCTTTAGAGTTTTGTAGTGATGTAGGTGGCTGTGGGTTTGGTTTTTAGAGAGAGAAAGAGTGTAGCATATGTAGGAGAGAGAGAGGGGGCTCTCCTTGGGATTTGGGTCGGCTAGAAAATATTTTTGGGGAGGTGGGAAACCTCAAATAGAGAAGGGAGGGCTAGGATGGAGGGATTTTAAAATAGAGGGTGAGGAAGTAAGAAGGAAAAGTTGTAGGAAGTACAACAAATTGGGGGGGGGGGAATAGGGTGGACCGGTCAAGGAGGGGGGATGAGGTTCTTCATGTGTTGGGGCCAATGGGAGGGGGACACCTCATTGCATATTTGCATAAAAGTCCCTTAACAATTGGAAAATTACACAATTAATGGAATTTAGGATTGGATAAGGCAAAACACCATATTTGGTGTGATGTAGTGGGCTAAAATGGTGTATGGTATTTAGTATAAACCTTGAGGGTGTGAGTGAGGGTTTGTGTTGGAGTTGGGTTAGTTTTGGGTGAGGTTGGGTGTCACGACCCGCACCCGGCATAGGGGTACGAGAGCGTGGGTACGTCTAGCCTATCTAAACAATCTGGGTCAAGCACTATCTAAACAATCTCGCACTAGTATCCAACTCCATAAGGAGACACGGATAACACTATATAAATAACAACATACTCAATCACATAACGACAGCACGATTAGAATTCGAAGGAAAAAATAAAAGTACAACACAAGTCTAAACTTTAAATAATCTAACTTAACATAAACCAAGTCTGAAATAAGATTTGCCGGAGACAAATCCGGTACCAAATAATATGCTAAAGGAACTAACTAGACAACTAATGATTCCGGCTATACCTCCCGGAAATCACGACTGAACTACCAAGCCAAGTCTCAGCTACTCACCATGTGGTCCATCAGTGTCAGATACCAGTCCTCTAGGCATAGTCTGGAAAATGTTTTCCAGTCAGGAAGGAGCAAAGTACATTTCTAAATAGCAGTTCTATATCAATAATATAAACTATGTAGTAGTTCTAGATGGAAATATACGAGATGCATGTATATGTACGAGAACATACAATAAGGGTATACTGGAAATACTGTAAGTAAATGCAAGAAAGGAAACAATATGTCAATGAGCAAGAATCCTATGACTAAGTGTGTGAGTACTAGCTTTAACATGTGATCGGCTTGGGACTAGTAAACTCATTACATTGGTTAGCGATCATCCTTGAGGTCAGGCTAATCCGTAAGAATAGCTATGATGCGAGTAATAGTCAGGCTAACCATATGTAACAGTGATGAGGCATGTAAAGGTAAGGCTGCACCGACGTGAGGCGTGGGTGAGCTATGATGCATGTAAAGTTGGGTATGATCACATATCTACACTAAAATAGTCCCCACCCCCGACTGGTGTAGTAGATCCAACCATGGTACGCTATGGCACGGGATTCCCTAGGAAGGTAGCAAATCTCCCCGGGAATCAGTGTCTGTACATGCACAAGATATCAAGGAAACAGGTCTTGTACAAGCTACACCATGAACAAGGAATAACATCTCATGACGAGATCCGTATATACCAATCCGTGTAACCAGCGTGTCAAAATATGGATATTTACACTAGATACAATGAACATAGGAGATATCATAAATTAGAAACTAATCAGAGAATGTACTCGCCTTGGGTCCTTAGCTGGTGAATACCGAGGTCCTGTTGCAGAGTATCGTCTGGAGGATCCAACAGTCCTATAACATATAATAAACAATACAACGTTTGCATCAGATGCTATACTAAACACACAATCAAATACCTAACTCAGGGGCTATGCCTGGCATGATACTGGTCAACTAGGGTCGTCTAGTAGATAGATATATAAGACACATTATACCTATTTTTAACTACATTAGTACTTACAATATATATACATGCACCAATTTATATACATTTACAATATATATATATATATATATATGTACCAATTTATATACATATCTAATTTATACTAGTTGAACAATATATATGTATACTCATACATATGCTAAAAATACATTTTTAAAAAATATAAATATATATATTGTCAATGTTATTATTATAATATATGCTAATACTAATACATCACATTAAATACATATACAATATATATATATACCATTTAATTTCATGTATAATATATATATTAGTTAAACAATATCTGTGTACCATATATACCAACTTAAAATTATACTAGGTGTATATACAAATACATATATATATATATATACCAATTTATATATATAAAAATATATTAAGTATATACAATATATATATATATATATATATATATATATATATATATATATATATATATATATATATATATATATATATATATACATATATACAATTGTATTAAATACATACATATACATACATGTATACTAATTTTATTAAATATATACATATACATTAATTAAATATATATATATACATATTAAACACACTATTTGATACATAATTAAAATACATACATGTACATTATCAAATACATATATATACACATTCATATTAACCATTAATTAAATACATAATTTACATATATCCATATATATATTAGTATATCCATATATGTATATACGTATGTATATATACAAGTATATACATAAAGAAGAGGGAAGAGGGGGAGCCTCACAGTGGTGGTGGTGCCGGAGTTGGGAGTTGGTCGGGGAGGATGTGGGCTTGACGCCCGGGTCGCAGCAGGGACCGGGTCGAGGCTACCGGAGGGATGCAGTGGGACGGAGATGAGACTCGGATGCCGGGTGTCGGAGTTGCAGGGAGTCGATGGGGTGGCCGGCCGGAGCAGTGGGTACTGGAGAAGGGAGGAGCTTGGGTCGGAGTTGGCGTCGGCGTGGAGGGGCTGTCGGGGTGGCTCGTCGCGGGGATATGGAGAAGCTGTGAGGTCGGATCAATGGAGGAGTTTGGGTCGGGGTGTAGCTCGGTAGGGAGGCCGCCGGAGTAGATGCACAGGTCGGCGGGGGATCGACTAGAGCCGGAGCCGAACAGTGGTGGTCGCGGACGCAGGGTGGAGACCGGAGCTGAGCAAGGAAGAGCTGGTGGGTGGTCGGAGAGATGCAGGGGAAGATGGAGGGAAGTGGCCGGAGCAGGGAGTCATGGCTGTGGGAGGGAGCTCGTCTGAGGTGAGCTGTGGTATGGGAGGAAGGAGCTAGGAGTTGGTCGGGGAAGTCGCGGAGCCGCGCCGGAGGGATGTGCAGCGGGACGGAAGGGAGTAGGCTGGTGATGAAGAACGGGGTCGGGGCTAGGCCAGGTAGCCGGATTGCCGGAGTATATTGAACAGTGGGTGATTGTGAAGGTTTCCCCCCCTTTTATGTAAGTTCAAAAAAACACAAAAAAAGAAGAAGGAGAAGGAAGAAGAAGAAGAACGCTGTCTGGTAGAACGCTGTCTGGGTCAAGCACAATCCAAACAATCTCGCACTAGTATCCAACTCCATAAGGAGACACGGATAGCACTATATAAATAACAACATACTCAATCACATAACGACAGCACGAATAGAATTCGAAGGAAAAAATAAAAGTACAACACAAGTCTAAACTTTAAATAATCTAACTTAACATAAACCAAGTCTGAAATAAGATTTGCCGGAGACAAATCCGGTACCAAATAATATGCTAAAGGAACTAACTAGACAACTAATGATTCCGGCTATACCTCCCGAAAATCATGACTGAACTACCAAGCCAAGTCTCAGCTACTCACCCTGTGGTCCATCAGTGTCAGATACCAGTCCTCTAGGCATAGTCTGGAAAATATTTTCCAGTCAGGAAGGAGCAAAGTATATTTCTAAATAGCAGTTCTATATCAATGATATAAACTATGTAGTAGTTCTAGATGGAAATATACGAGATGCATGTATATGTACGAGAACATACAATAAGGGTATACTGGAAATACTGTAAGTAAATGCAGGAAAGGAAATAATATGTCAATGAGCAAGAATCCTATGACTAAGTGTGTGAGTACTAGCTTTAACATGTGATCGACTTGGGACTAGTAAACTCATTACATTGGTTAGCGATCATCCTTGAGGTCAGGCTAATCCGTAAGAATAGCTATGATGCGAGTAATAGTCAGGCTAACCATATGTAACAGTGATGAGGCATGTAAAGGTAAGGCTTCACCGACGTGAGGCGTAGGTGAGCTATGATGCATGTAAAGTTGGGTATGATCACATATCTACACTAAAATACTTCCCACCCCCGACTGGTGTAGTAGATCCAACCATGGTACGCTATGGCACAGGATTCCCTAGGAAGGTAGCAAATCTCCCCGGGAATCAGTGTCTGTACATGAACAAGATAACAAGGAAACAGGTCTTGTACAAGCTACACCATGAATAAGGAATAACATCTCATGACGAGATCCGTATATACCAATCCGTGTAACCAGCGTGTCGAAATATGGATATTTACACTAGATACAATGAACATAGAAAATATCATAAATTAGAAACTAATCAGAGAATGTACTCGCCTTGGGTCCTTAGCTGGTGAATACCGAGGTCCTGTTGCAGAGTATCGTCTGGAGTATCCAACAGTCCTATAACATATAATAAACAATACAACGTTTGCATCAGATGCTATACTAAACACACAATCAAATACTTAACTCAGGGGCTATGTCTGGCATGATACTGGTCAACTAGGGTCGTCTAGTAGATAGATATATAAGACACATTATACCTATTTTTAACTACATTAGTACTTACAATATATATACATGCACCAATTTATATACATTTATAATATATATATATATGTACCAATTTATATATATATCTAATTTATACTAGTTGAACAATATATATGTATACTCATACATATGCTAAAAATACATTTTTAAAAAATATAAATATATATATTGTCAATGTTATTATTAAAATATATACTAATACTAATACATCACATTAAATACATATACAATATATATATATACCATTTAATTTCATGTATAATATATATATTAGTTAAACAATATCTGTGTACCATATATACCAACTTAAAATTATACTAGGTGTATATACAAATACATATATATATATATATATATACCAATTTATATATATATAAATATATTAAGTATATACAAAATATATATATATATATATACATATATACAATTGTATTAAATACATACATATACATACATGTATACTAATTTCATTAAATATATACATATACATATACATTAATTAAATATATATATATACATATTAAACACACTATTTGATACATAATTAAAATACATACATGTACATTATCAAATACATATATATACACATTCATATTAACCATTAATTAAATACATAATTTACATATATCCATATATATATTAGTATATGCTTATATGTATATACGTATGTATATATACAAGTATATACATAAAGAAGAGGGAAGAGGGGGAGCCTCACAGTGGTGGTGGTGCCGGAGTTGGGAGTTGGTCGGGGAGGATGTGGGCTTGACGCCGGGGTCGCAGCAGGGAGCCGGGTCGAGGCTGCCGGAGGGATGCAGTGGGATGGAGAGAAGACTCGGATGCCGGGTGTCGGAGTTGCAGGGAGTCGATGGGGTGGCCGGCCGGAGCAGTGGGTACTGGAGAAGGGAGGAGCTCGGGTCGGACTTGGCGCCGGCGTGGAGGGGCTATCGGGGTGGCTCGTCGCGGGGATATGGAGGAGCTGTGAGGTCGGATCAATGGAGGAGTTCGGGTCGGGGTGTAGCTCGGTAGGGAGGCCGCCAGAGTAGATGCACAGGTCGGCGGGGGGTCGACTGTGGAGCCGGAGCCGAACAGTGGTGGTCGGGGACTCAGGGTGGAGACAGGAGCTGAGCAAGGAAGAGCTGGTGGGTGGTCGGAGAGATGCAGGGGAAGATGGAGGAAAGTGGCCGGTGTAGGGAGTCGTGGCTGTGGGAGGGAGCTCGGCTGAGGTGAGCCATGGTAGGGGAGGAAGGAGCTAGGAGTTGGTCGGGGAAGTCGCGGAGCCGCGCCTGAGGGATGTGCAGCGGGACGGAGGGGAGTAGGCTGGTGATGAAGAACGGGGTCGAGGCTCGGCCAGGTGGCCGGATGGCCGGAGTATATTGAACAGTGGGTGATTGTGAAGGTTCCCCCCCTTTATGTAAGTTCAAAAAAACACAAAAAAAGAAGGAGGGGAAGGAAGAAGAAGAAGAAAAGAGAAGAAGAAGAGAAGAAGAAGAATGGAAAAATTTAGAATGAAGGAGGAAAGAGGCTACGGTTGAGGCTTGTGAGGAGGTGGGGGATTCCCTAGATTTTTGGGGATTAGGGCTAGGTGATAGGACATTAAATAGGGAGAGAGGGTGTGTGAATGAAGGGTGAGGATTGACCCATTTAATGAATGGCCAAGATTAGACATGAATGAATTCTTCATGTGGGAATGAGGGTGTTGACTAGTCAATGTTGGGCTTCTCCATTTAGTTGAACCAATGGGGTGTTGACACCAAATAAAAATTTATAAATTAGCCCCCTTAATTTTGGATATTTGCACAGATGCATAAAATGATGAAAATTTGGCGGACGATTCGGTGTTCGACGTTTTATAGGGTGAGGGGGCGTTGTGTGTTCGGTATGGGCTTAATTAGCAGGGTACTGGAATTAAACGGGATTAACGGAATCAGATAAAATGGTATCCTCAATTTAATTAGGAATAAATACAAGCTGTGTTCAAAAATTAATTAGGAGTACATGGGGCCAAAATTAGGTCGGGTCATCAATATCATTAATGAAGAAGACTCAGAACAGAATATTACCCTAATTTGGGCCGCACAAAAAATAGGTCAAGATTGCCTCCAATTTCGATTGGAACGCACAACGATACAAAATAGGAATTTACTTAGGAATTAAATAAACGTCCATGATGATTTTTGTGCGGCTAAAAATGAGGTACAGAGAGAATAATTATGAGTTGCAAAAATAGCAGAATGGAAGGCGGGCATGTCTAGGGCAATGTTGTGAAATTTGTTGGAAGACAAAAGCTAGGGTAGCGCTCCAAATATCGAAGCAAGGGCAGGACGCAACAATTAATTAAATTACGGTAATTAATTACTATCTCAATAATTAAATCCTAAATAATGAAATTAACACGTAATCCTATAATTCGGATAGGTGTTCGTCTAATGGCTTCTAGGTCGAGTCTACCAGCTCAAACATTAATGAACACTATAAATAATAATATATTTAATTACACATCTCACGAATTTATTTAATTTAATTATACACATCATGAAATTATTTAATTGTAACTACCACGATATTAATAATTAATAAAAGTCAAAAATACCCCTGTTTTCGGAATGTGGTAGTGACATTGGGTCCTTACACCAATTTAATTAAAATTAGTGTAATTTGTGCTCTTTAATTAATTGTAAGTACATAGAATTAAAATTGGGTGGGACACAAGTATCATGGATGTAGTAGTCTCAGAATAAAATATTGTCATAAATTGGGTTGGACAAAACGGGTCGAGATTGTGTCTCCAATTTCGATTGGAACGGACAAAGATGCAAAGTTGAATTTAATTAAATTTATGAACGGACGTTTGTAACGAATATTGTGCGACTAAAATAAAGCACAAGAGAGAGTAGTTATGAGTTACACGAGGGTCAGAAGGGTAGGTCGGCAAGTCTAGTAAAAGTGTATAAAATTTGGTTGAAAGCAAAGCTAGTGTAGCGCTCCAAATATTGAAGCAACGGTAAGGTGCACTAAGTGATATAAATTGTCACACCCCAATCCCAAAATAAGTAGGACTAGGACACGTAAGCATACCAGCCGCATGGTTATGGCACTTCAATATATAGAAACCATAACGCATACGTACGTTGTATTATGAATATCAATCCACAAGTAGTATAAATATATCACAAGTCACATGGTACAATATAAATCTCATCCACAGAATCATATATAAATAAATAATCAATATCTATGAAACTAGATCTCAATATAAAGTATCTAAGATGATAGTCGGATGGAAACAAATCCACTGCCGAACTAGAATATATAATTACAACACAACAAACACAATATAAGAATATCAACTAACAACCACGGGCTCGAAGAGAAGACCTCCTCGAAACATAAGTAGCAATCCTGATCTACTCTCCTACGAATACTCATGAACATCTATACCTGGCAAGGGACCAGGTCCTCAGAGGGACATAACAAGATACATAAAAGCATGCCAATAAAGTACTAAAATAAATATCCAATGGGTCGCCTAACCGTCTAAGTGAATGCAGTTTAAGAATAACTTTCCCAACACTTGGGCTATCTGGCTAAAAATAGGATTGGCATGGTTCTCTTGGAGATCCAGGGGCCTACAAAGCATGTCGTCTTTTAAACGGCAGAGGCCGCCTGATAATATATAATATATAGTGGTCATCACCACCCGTTTCTCCGGCGGAGAATCCGGGCAAACAAAAAGAAAGTGTAAAGGAGCCCAAACGCTTTACTTGTTGTTCTCCCCACCCCATGCTCTGAGCATGTCACATCCATAATACGATAATACCTTTAATAACTGCCAAGTCTACTAGCATATAAAGTTTCTAATAGTAGTTATCCCTAACGCACGTCCCACACGTATCGATGATCAGTCAATACGTACATCCGTGATCTATATGAGACTCATAACTCATATAAAAATGTGTCAAAATCAAATGAAACCTAATGATGCTTTATGATAATGGGGCGATCTCATAAACAAGGTCAATGCATATACATAATAAAAATAATCACGACGACACCGTCGTTGCGCCTAAATTTCCTTGGACGCACATTTTATATAACAATTAAAATATATGAACTAAAGACAGAAAATAAAGATGCATACAACATAAGGAATATGAATAACAGTACAATGACAAGGTATACTTGCCTGGCAAGAAACTACAAAATGTAACGTCCAGATGTCAAACACCAAGAGTCAGAAACTACGGCCTCAGAATGAACATCTTCGGATGCTGAGATAAATATCACCAACGTTCCTAGAATAAGTGAAATTGCTAGAAAATACTACCCTTTCGTCCAATTTGGACACAGGGGCAAAACAGTAATTTTGGATCAAAGTGGGGTCCACATATGGCCCACTTTGTGCCGAAAAGCATGCCAAGGGTAAAGGTCTCTAAATGGGAAAAATTATAGGTCAAATAAACTCTAAAAGTTAGTAGAAACTCAACGGTATGTCCAAATATGGATTCCGGTGAGACGAAAACAATTTTGCCCAAAAAGTCAACCGTGGGACCCGCCAATAGGTGACTTGGTCAACTATCTTAGAATTATATGAAAATTGGGTCATAGGACCAGCACGATACTAGGAGTCCAGAGGTGCAAGTTTTGTCGTATTCTGACAAGCGTGCACTAAATGCGCAGAGCTTTTGCATAAGTTACGATATGAGGAATTTTCGCAGATACGGGCTGATTTTGACGCGCACACGCATCCGAATCAGTTTTAGCAAAAGTCCTCACGTTCGGGTATACCGCGTGCACCTTTTGGTACTCTCGGTACGCGACGGGACGGTCCCTTTTGGCTGGGCGCGCTCCGTATCGCAATTTTTGGAATTTACGAAAAAGTACATTTCCGGATTTTCTAACTGATTTAATTCAGCATACAGCAAATAATAAAATATTGTATTTGACAAAAATTAATCTAGGTTAGGTGATCTTCGCATACCAAAAAGAAAAAGTAGATTCGGATCTCTGTGGTAGGAGATACGAGTACGTGAACATAGGTAGTTATCGCAGTTTTTTGCGATACTCAAAAGTAGTCATTTTTTGCCAACTTGGTCGTTATTTTCGCCTAGGTTTACGCGCTTTTCAAGGTCAACCAATACACAGATATGAAGGGGGTTAAGTCATGAACGTACCGGTGAAGACGGGGTCGAGTTTGGTCCAGCGGGGCCACGGGAAACAGAGCGGGAACACAGGTACGCTGCTATTCAAAACTGTTACGGCGCGCGGTGGGGTAGTCGCAGACGGCGGACGCGGGAAACTCCGGCAGACGCGGCTGGGCGGCGTGGCTAGGTCGACGGCGGTCTCGTGGCGGGGAGAGGGAGGATGAATTAGGGTTAGGGTTTGGTTTTGGGAGGTGAGGTGGTTATATATATATATAGAAAGAGAGATCGTGAGGTGGGGGGGAAAGGAAACGTGCGGGGAGATTAGGTTATAGCGGCTGCTGTTCCTTTGAAGGGGGCCGGATAGTTGGGTTTTTAGGAAACGGGTAGGGTTTTAGGCGGGTGTTGGGTAGAACATCCATTAGTAATTTCCTTTTTCTTTCTTTTTTTTCTTTTCTTCTTTTTATAATCTATTTCTAATTCTCTTTTTATATTTTTTTCTTATTTCTAATTCCTTTTAATAAACCATATATGTATACATATATTTACATAAAAAATTCTAGAAATTATTTTTAGTGTATACAATAATCTATTAACTGTCCACAGGGTCTCTTGGTACATGGAATAAATTAGGGAAAATTTATAATGGCTCCATAAATTCTCTAAATACACCATTACCTAAAATAAAAAAATTTAATAAATCATATTTCCTCTAATTAGCTCATAATTACTATAATTTAATTAAATAATTAATTAAATATTTTTTATGGTTTTTAGGATTAGGGATTTTATATTCTACCCAACTTATAAAAATTTTGTCCTAGAAATTAAAAACTAAGCCATGATAGAAAGTCAAGGGTGGTATAGGATAAAGATTTGCAGCTTATTATGTACCTTCCTCCATCCTAACCTCCATGATTTTTTAATTGTCATGGGGATGTTTGGAGGGCTATAAATTATATTATTTAAAATGCAAGACTAGGTTTAAAGGAGTGGGCGATGTTTCATATTGCACATTCCAAAGATCATGGAGAAAATTCACATGAACAAAAAAATAGGTTTCTTCATGTGTCATGTCTAATGGTGTGGACACCTCAATGCACCTTTGCATAAAAGTGCCTAACAATTGGAAAATTTACACAAAGATGGAAAATGGATTAAATTAATCAAAATTAATGCACAAAGTGTTCTTGCATTAATTAGAAGTACATGGGGATAACATTAGGTGGGACACAAGTGTCATGAGCATAGAGGGCTTAGGATAAAATATTACCCTAATTTGGGTTGCACAAAACGGGTCAAGATTGTGTCTCCAATTTTGATTGGAACGCACAATGTCACTACCTAATTCTAGAAAATAGGATTTTTTTTTTTATTTGGTAAATTGTGTATTGTATTTAATTAATTATATTTATATTTAATTAGTGATTGTATTATTTTTAATTGATTATTTTAGGGTTTTGGCTAGCCTAGACCCATGTCAGACCCTAGTGGACCCATGTCCGACCCAGCCCACACCCATGTGAGACTTATTTTTAGGTTTAGAATATTTATTATATTTTTAGTGGATTAGTTGGAGAGATTTGGAGTTAGTTTGAGTACTTTTGGAACCCGAAACCCAAACCTAAGTGAGAGGAGGGCATTTTGGACTTTTGGACATTAGGGAACCCTTTATTTTAGTGTGGCCGGCCCCAACAGCAGCCCATTCCCGTGAACCAGCAGTCACAGCCCCATTTCTTCATATTCTACTTCTTCTTCTTCACTTCTTCTTCTTCTTCTTCACTTCTTCTTCTTCTTCTTTTCCACTACTTCTTTCTTCTTCCTTCCTTCTTCCAAGTAAGTGTTTCCATTTTTCTTCCTTCCTTCTTCCATTCCTTCTTCTTTATGTGAACCCAAACCTTGCATTTTCCCTAACCTAGGTGTGTGAAGCCTAGACATAGTGTGGAGGCTAGATTTGGTGGCTTGGAGCTTGAGGGAGGTAATTTCTAGTGGATTGGAGACTTTGGCCTTGGGATTCCAACTCCCAAGAGGTAAACCCTAACTTTCTTCTTGCTAATTACTCTAATGTAGTATAATTAGTGATTTAGAACCTTCCTAGACCCTAAGCCTACCCGTGGGAGAAAGTTGGAACTAGTTTGGTTGAGTTTGGAGACTTTAACACTAGGTTTTGTGTCAATTTTGGGTAGAATCCGAATTTGGCCCAATTTTGTGAGATGCCCTAGGTTAGACAGACCTAGGTAGACGTTGTTGGATGTCTTGAGGGTGAGTGCGTGTCTCCGTTCAGACACGGGAAGTCGTGTCGCGGAGAAACGGGCATTTCGGGCGAATTTGGGGTTTTCGTCGCCGCCGATTCTAAGTGCGTGCGCGTTTTTGCCACGGGCCTAGAATCGACGGGATAGCATTTTTTCTAGGATCTAGGCATCGTTTAGAACCCGTGAATAAATTTTGGGCCGATTCCGAGTTGGTTTGGTGCGCGTTTAAGGAGGTTTTCCGAACCGCACACCGCGTGTTCGTCGAAATGACCGAACGGCCATTTCGACTTGGTTTCCTAGTTTCGGGCTTTTGCGCGCGTTGGGTTAGCATCGGGGAGTGTGTGCTAGAGTTCTCGGGTTATATTTTATATATTTATAGGTGTTTGTGCGTGTCGGGGTCGTTGGGCGTGAGTGGGGCGTGTTGTTTGTGTGTTGTGTGCGTTATGGTTGAGTTGTGTTTATATGTGTGTATATATATATATATATGTATAAGTGTGCGTGTGTGTGAATGTGTATATATATATATATATATATATATATATATATATATATATATATATATATATATATATGTATGTATGTATGTGTATATATATATATATATATATATATCTTCGAGTGTGTGTGTATATGTATATATATATATATATATATCTGTGTGTGTGTGCATATATATAAATATGTGTGTTTATATATGTATATAGATTAGTGTGTGTCTATGTATATATAGATGTGTGTATTTATATACCTATATGTAAGTGTGTGTGTGTGTATTAATATATATGTTAGTGTGTGTGTGTATATATATAGAGAGAGAGAGAGAGTTATATATATATATGTATATGTATATACGTGTGTGTGTGTCGTTGTGTTTGTGTGCGAGGCGAGCGAGGGGGCGCAGCAAGCAGCAGCAGCAGCAGCTGCTGCACAGCAGCAATAACTGCAACAGCAGCAGCAAGCAAAGGCACAGCAGCAGTAGCAGTACAGGCAGCAGCAGCAGCTAGCATTCGCAGAAGCGTGGCGAGGCTTGGGTAGTTAGCTAGGTAGTAGCGAGGGAGAGTGAGTTATATATATAGATTGGTAGATAGATAGATTGATAGAGAGATAGTTAGAATAGATTAGATAGATAGTTGGATAGATAGATTAAATTGATAGCTAGATAGATGGATTGATAGTTAGATAGGTAAATAGATAGATAGTTAGATAAATAGATAGCTAGTTAGATAAATAGATTAGATACATAGATAGATAGATATATCTATGGATAGATAGGTAGTTATCTATCTATATGTATAGATATAAATACATATAGTTAGATAGGTAGTTAGATATAACTAGATCTAGATAGATGTATATATATATTTGAGATGTGTGTGGGTATGTGTATATGTGTGATATATATACATATAGGTATTTAGGTATATATGTATATATATGATAGATAGATATATATATATTTTCTAGCCTAGAATAATAACTAGGTATATATTTATAAGCCTAAATAGCTAGTTAGTGGGGTAGTTAGTGAGGTATTGGGCGTTATCTCAATACCTTGAGATATCAAGGTATCTCACCAAGGTATTGAGTTTTGAGCGGGGTATTTGAGCAATAGCCTAAAAATAGTATTGGAGTAATTTTTATATGCTTATGTATATATAATTACGCGTGCTAGCATAGGTTTTAGCGGATTTAGGCGGGGTGCGTGGCCTAGGGCGAGGTATCGGATACCGAGGGTATCCCGGTATCTCGAGGAGGCGAGTTTGAGAGTTTTCTAGCTTAATGAGCTCGGTTTGACCTAGAATTTTAGGGGCACCCTAGTTTGACCTAGTTTTGACCGTAATTGTTCTCGTTGAGCGTAAAAGTCAACGTTTCACCTAGTTTTGATCTAGAGTTGACTTTTTGGACCTTGGGTTGACTTTTTGACTCAAATTTTATCGGTTTGACCCGTTCGACCTAGAATATCCCTAGAAGCCTGTTTTTAATTATTTTATATTAGTTTAAATCCTTAGAACCTTGTTTAATCTTGTTTTTCATAATAGGTTCTTGCGATATCGGTCCGGATCTCGATCCTCATCAGTTGCTCAGGACATCAGGCGAGTACCTACCTCTGATAGTTTCTATTTCATGATAGCGTTTATATCACCTGTTCTAGAACTGTGATACTTGATTCTAACACTTTGTTACACGAGCTGGTACTAGTGGATCCCGTCATGAGATGCTATCCCCCTTACCGTGTTCAGCGGGTACTCTATCACGTGTATTTCATCATGTGCTTCGGGTATTAATTCTCATGTGCTATCATATGCTTCTTGTGCTCTCGCCTTCGTGTGCGCGAGCTATTATCATGTACGTAGCGTGTTATGGTTGGATCCAAGAGTATTAGTGTGGGAGGGGAGTAGGAGTTGGTTATGTGATCAAAGCCAAACAGTATTTATGTGTATGTCGGTTATGCAACTCACGCATAACGGAGTTATCATAGTATTTTTTATGTGCAACCTAAGACGATCACATAACGAACTTGTGCTCAAGGCACTTAGCTAGTATTCATGTTTTCTCACCTGCAGTTACTTTTCTACTACTTGTATTGTTCTCCAGTTTACATTGCAGCTACTTATTCTGCTCCAGCATGTATTTATTTCCTGTGCATCTTTTATACTTTTCTATTGCTCGTCATATACACCTTACCATGTATTTGGAGTTGCTTTCAGAGTTATGTACTTCGCTCCGGTCCTGACTGGGTATATTTTTTCTAGAGGATCCTGAGGATTATTGCCCGATGTTCTACGGGCCGGGTGTCGACGAGTGCTGTGACCCCGAGACCGAGGAGGAGTGCGCCGAGGAGACGCCGTTAGCGCCCTAGTTAGCTAGGTGGGTTTCCTGGGTTGTTCCCAGTGATTTATTTCTGGATGATTGTACTTATTCTTTTGTTGCTGTGAGATATTGTAGACTATTATAGACTTGGACTGTATATTTTTGGATATTGTCTTGCTCTTTGCTTCTATTTCCTTTTGCTATCATATCATGCTTTTATTTCTTCCCCTAGTTATTGTGATTGAGAGATTATATATATTGCGTGGTTGCCCTCCTTTTGGAGAGGATTATTCATATATATATTGCGTGGTTGCCCTCCTTTTGGAGAGATTATTGTCAATTTTTTGTGAGATATAGATAGATGGTTGACCTAGAACGGACATTTACAGCGTTCTACCGCCGATTCTGCGCCGTAGGCTGGACGTACCCACGACTCATGTCCGATTTTTCGGGTGCGGGTCGTGACACATTTTTTGTGGCGGTCCATGCAGGTCTAGTTTTTAGGTTTACCTGTAATGGGATATAGGATATAGGCTGAGAGAGTGCGTGCTCAATCACAACTAGGACCCTTCCTGCTTTCTTTTGCTATCTTTAATTTTTTCTGAAATTGTTTTCCTTTGCAATATTACTGTCCTTCTTTGATGACATCGTTTCTTGCACCATATTGACTTCTTTTGATCTGTGTTCTTCTTGATTCCATTCCAGCACTTGCTTTATTTGATTTTGGGGCTTCCCATAGCTTTGTGTCTGTATCTTTTGTTGTTAGACACCATCTTGTTGCTGAACCTTTAGCTAGACTCTGCAAGATCACGACCGGGGGTGGTATCATCCTAGTCAGTGATGTCTACAGAGATCGGAGAGTTACCTTGGGAGGCCGGGAGTTGAGTGTGTGCCTACTCGTAATGCCACTTCCAAGCTATGATATTGTACTCGGGATGGATTGGTTGAGTATGCATTGTGCTAGTATAGATTATCGTGGAGGCAGAGTTTTGTTTAGTCTGCCGGGTGAGCCAGAGTTTCAGTTTGCCAAAGGAGCAGCGGAGCAGACCGAGGGAGTCTTTTGCGGAGCCCTGGTAGTAGAGCCGAGGTTGCTATATCCACTGGTAGAGGAGTACATGGATGTCTTTCCGAAGGAGTTGCCAGGGTTACCTCCGGTCAGATATGTGGAGTTCTCTATAGACTTGGTGCCAAGCGCGGAGTCAATATTCCAGCACGTCTATAGAGTCAGCAACAGTGAGCTGATAGAGTTGAAGAAGCAGGTGGATGAGCTTCAGGATAAGGGATTTATCAGATCTAGTTCTTCCCCGTGGGGTGCTCCGGTACTTTTTGTGCCAAAGAAGGATGGGTCGATACGGATGTGTATCGACTACAGGGCTCTGAACAACCTCACAATCAAGAACAACTATCCGCTGCTGCGTATTGATGATCTTTTTGACCAGTTGAACGGAGCGAGGGTGTTTTCCAGGATTGATCTGAGGACAGGCTACCACCAGTTGAAGGTCAGGAAGGAGGATATTCCGAAGACAGCTTTTTGGACCAGATATGGACAGTATGAGTTCATGGTGATGCCGTTTGGGTTGACTAATGCCCCGACAGTGTTCATGAATCTGATGAACAAGGTGTTCCATCAGCATCTGGACAAGTTTATGGTGGTGTTTATAGATGATATCTTGGTGTATTCGAATACCCCAGAGGAGCATGAGGAGCATCTGAGGATAGTGCTAGAGACTCTCAGGAAGGAGAAGTTTTATGGAAAGCTTTCAAAGTATGAGTTCTTCCTTGACAAGGTTGAATTCCTTGGTCATGTGGTGACTGGAGAGGTTATCTCGGTGGATCCAAGAAAGATCATGGCAGTTGAGGCATGGAGTGCTCCGAGTTCAGTAGCCGAGGTCAGGAGTTTCCTGGGACTGGCAGGTTACTACAGGAGATTTGTTCAGGATTTTTCCCGGATTGCAGAGCCGTTGTCTAGGCTGACTCGGAAGGACGTAGAGTTTGTTTGGTCAGAGGAGTGCCAGATCGCCTTTGATGAGCTGAAAAGGAGGTTGACGACAGCTCCAGTGTTGACGTTGCCATCAGGTTCTGGAGGATTCACTATCTATAGTGATGCATCGGGGAAGGGATTAGGTTGTGTGTTACAGCAGAATGGGAGGGTGATTGCCAATGCTTCCAGGCAAGTACGACCTCATGAGAAGAACTACCCTACCTACGATTTGGAGTTGGCAGCAGTCATTTTTGCTCTGAAATTGTAGAAACAATATTTATACAGAGATCGTGTGGAGATCTTCACAGACCACAAGAGCTTGAAGTATGTGTTTACCCAAAAAGAGCTGAACATGAGGCAGAGGAGATGGTTGGAGTTGATGAAAGAGTTCGACATATTGTTACAGTACCATCCAGGGAAGGCAAACGTAGTTGCAGATACGTTGAGCAGGTATTCGGTAGCTATGTGCCTGACTACAGATCGTTATCTTCTGGCAGATCTAGAGAGCTTGGGCATTGAGGTGATAGTGCCTGGAGTTGAGATGTAGATGTGGGGACTGCAGATTCAGTCAGAGTTGGTAGACCGGATCAGGGCTACACAGTTTGAGGATGAGTCCCTGAGGAGCATCAGGGCGCAGGTTCAGATTGGATTATCAGATGACTTTACCATTGTTGATGATGGTTCATTGCGGCACGGTACCAGGTTGTGTGTGCCGAGTTGGTCGTTGTGCGAGGAGGTTCTTTAGGAGGCGCATCGATCCCAGTACTCTATGCATCCAGGTGCCAACAAGATGTATAGAGATCTGAGACAGCATGTATGGTGGTATGGGATGAAGCGGAAGGTAGCACGCTTCATATCCCGATGCTTAGTATGCCAGCAGGTGAAGGCGGAGAGGCAGAGGCCAGGAGGTTTGCTCTAGTCGTTACCCATTCTAGAGTGGAAATGGGAGCATGTGACCATGGATTTTGTTTCTGGACTTCCCCATCTCCAGGCGAAAAGGATACGATTTGGGTCATCGTGGACAGGTTGACCAAATTGGCCCACTTTCTACCATTCAAAGTGGGTACGTCTACAGAGAGACTAGCAGAGATGTATGTGCGCCAGATAGTCAGACTACATGGAGTTCCTGTGAGCATAGTATCAGATCGGGACAGTCGCTTTACTTCACATTTCTGAAGGAGTCTGTAGGCTAGCTTGGGCACCCAGCTCAAGTTTAGTAGCGCGTATCACCCACAGACAGATGGTCAGTTAGAGAGGGCCATTCAGACGCTTGAGGACATGCTTCGCACTTGTGTTCTGGATTTCAGAGGCTCTTGGGAGGATCACTTGCACTTGGTAGAGTTTGCTTACAACAACAGCTACCAAGCCAGTATCGAGATGTCACTTTTTGAGGCATTGCATGGACGGAGGTGTCGCACTCCGTTATCATGGGATGATGTAGGCGAGAGAGCTTTGCTTGGCCCGGAGATGGTGGTTGATGCAGCGGAGAAGGTCAAGCTCATTAGAGATAGACTTCGGGTGGCGCAGGACAGGCAGCGGCATTGGGCCGATAGCTACCGGAGACCTTTGGAGTTCGATGTATAGCTTAGAATCTAGATTTTGTTCTTGTGTTTGCTTATGATTGCTTGTTTTAGACTAAGTGCAGAGACCTTATTTGTGCTAGGTTAGAGATCTGGTGTTCCTGAGGATTTCTTCGACGCGGGGTACTATTCGCTTCGGTGGAGGTGAAAAGCTTAGCCCACGTTTCGTCGGACCCTTCCGTATCCTTGAGAGGGTCGGCACCGTGGCGTATAGGCTTGAGTTGCCGCCTACGCTGGAGGGAGTTCATGATGTGTTCCACGTGTCGCAGTTGAAACGATACGTGGCGGATCCCAGTCACGTATTGGATCACTCAGAGATCGTGGTGGGCCCTACTCTTAGCTATCCAGAGCAGCCGGTGGAGATTCTGGATCGGCGGAAGAAGGTGTTGAGGAACCAGACTATTCCCTTGGTTCGCGTCGCGTGGAGGCATCACTCTCCAGGTGAGTCGACCTGGGAGAGGGAGGATGAAATGTGCGAGCGATACCCCTATCTTTTCGAGCCCTGAGGTATGGTTCTTTTTTTGCATTCCTGTCCTAGTTTCGTCTTTTAATTTTGAGGACGAAATTATTTTAAGGAGGGTAGGCTTGTCACTACCCAATTCTAGAAAATAGGGTTTTTTTTTATTTGGTAAATTGTGTATTGTATTTAATTAATTATATTTATATTTAATTAGTGATTGTATTATTTTTAATTGATTGTTTTAGGGTTTTGGCTAGCCTGGACCCATGTCAAACCCTAGTGGACCCATGTCCGACCCAGCCCATACCCATGTGAGACTTATTTTTGGGTTTAGAATATTTATTATATTTTTAGTGGATTTGTTGGAGAGATTTGGAGTTAGTTTGAGTGCTTTTGGAACCCGAAACCCAAACCTAAGTGAGATGAGGGCATTTTGGACTTTTGGACATTAGGGAACCCTATATTTTAGTGTGGCCGGCCCCAACAGCAGCCCATTCCCGTGAACCAGCAGCCACAGCCCCATTTCTTCATATTCTACTTCTTCTTCTTCTCCACTACTTCTTTCTTCTTCCTTCCTTCTTCCAAGTAAGTGTTTCCATTTTTCTTCCTTCTTCCATTCCTTCTTCTTTATATGAACACTAACCTTGCATTTTCACTAACCTAGGTGTGTGGAGCCTAGACATAGTGTGGAGGCTAGATTTGGTGGCTTGGAGCTTGAGGGAGATGATTTCTAGTGGATTGGAGACTTTGGCCTTGGGATTCCAACTCCCAAGAGGTAAACCCTAACTTTTCTCTTGCTAATTACTCTAATGTAGTATAATTAGTGGTTTAGAACCATCCTAGACCCTAAGCCTACCCGTGGGAGGAAGTTGGAACTAGTTTGGTTGAGTTTGGAGACTTTAACACTAGGTTTTGTGTCAATTTCGGGTGAAATCCGAAATTGACCCAATTTTGGGTGATGCTCTAGGTTAGACGGACCTAGGTAGACGTTGTCGGATGTCTTGAGGGTGAGTGCTTGTCTCCGTTCAGACACGGGAAGTCGTGTCGCGGAGAAACGGGCGTTTCGGGCGAATTTGGGGTTTTCGTCGCCGCTGATTCTAAGTGCGTGCGCGTTTTCGCCACGGGCCTAGAATCGACGGGGTAGCATTTTTTCTAGGATCTAGGCATCGTTTAGAACCCGTGGGTAAATTTTGGGCCGATTTCGAGTTGGTTTGGTGTGCGTTTCAGGAGGTTTTTCGAACCGCACACCGCGTATTCGTCGAAATGACTGAACGGCCATTTCGACTTGGTTTCCTAGTTTCGGGCTTGTGCGCGCGTTGGGTTAGCATCGGTGGTGTGTGCTAGAGTTTTCGGGTTATATTTTATATATTTATAGGTGTTTGTGCGTGTCGGGGTCGTTGGGCGTGAGTGGGGCGTGTTGTTTGTGTGTTGTGTACGTTGTGGTTGAGTTGTGTTTATGTATATATATATATATATATATATATATATATATATATATATATATATATATATATATATATATATATATATGTATGTGTGTCTATATATGTATATATTTATATATATATGTGTGTATTTATATATATGTGCTTGTGTATGTATATGTTAATGTGTTAGTATATATATATATATATGTATGTATTAGTGTGCGTGTGTGTGAATGTGTATATATATATGTGTGTGTATGTGTATATATATATATATATATCTTTGTGTGTGTGTGTGTATATGTATATATATATATATATATATGTATATATATATATATATATATATATATATATATATATATATATATATATATATATATATATATATATATATATATATATATATATATATGTGTGTGTGTGTGTGTTTGTGTGTGCATATATATAAATTGGTGTGTTTATATATGTATATAGATTAGTGTGTGTCTATGTATATATAGATGTGTGTATTTATATACCTATATGTAAGTGTGTGTGTGTGTTAATATATATGTTAGTGTGTGTGTGTATATATATATATATAGAGAGAGAGAGAGTTATATATATATATATATATGTATATACGTGTGTGTGTGTGTTGTTGTGTTTGTGTGCGAGGCGAGCGAGGCGAGCGAGGGGGGGCAGCAAGCAGCAGCACCAGCTGCTGCACTGCCGCAGCAGCAGCACAGCAGCAATAACTGCAGCAGCAAGCAAAGGCACAGCAGCAGTAGCAGTACAGGCAGCAGCAGCAGCTAGCATTCGCAGAAGCGTGGCGAGGCTTGGGTAGTTAGCTAGGTAGTAGCGAGGGAGAGTGAGTTATATATATAGATTGGTAGATAGATAGATTGATAGAGAGATAGTTAGAATAGATTAGATAGATAATTGGATAGATAGATTAAATAGATAGCTAGATAGATGGATTGATAGTTAGATAGGTAAATAGATAGATAGTTAGATAAGTAGATAGCTAGTTAGATAAATAGATTAGATACACGGATAGATAGATATATCTATGGATAGATAGGTAGTTATCTATCTATATGTATAGATATAAATACATATAGTTAGATAGGTAGTTAGATATAACTAGATCTAGATAGATGTATATATATATTTGAGATGTGTGTGGGTATGTGTATATATGTGACATATATACATATAGGTATTTAGGTATATATGTATATATATGATAGATATATATATTTTCTAGCCTAGATTAATAACTAGGTATATATTTATAAGCCTAAATAGCTAGTTAGTGGGGTAGTTAGTGAGGTATTGCGCGTTATCTCAATACCTTGAGATCAAGGTATCTCACCAAGATATTGAGTTTCGAGCGGGATATTTGAGCAATAGCCTAGAAATAGTATTGGAGTGATTTTTATATGCTTATGTGTATATAATTACGGGTGCTAGCATAGGTTTTAGCGGGTTTAGGCAGGGTGCGTGGCCTAGGGCGAGGTATCGGATACCGAGGGTATCCCGGTATCTCGAGGAGGCGAGTTTGAGAGTTTTCTAGCTTAATGAGCTCGGTTTGACCTAGAATTTCAGGGGCACCCTAGTTTGACCTAGCTTTGACCGTAATTGTCCTCGTTGACCGTAAAAGTCAATATTTGACCTAGTTTTGACCTAGAGTTGACTTTTTGGACCCCGGGATGACTTTTTGATCCGAATTTCACCGGTTTGACCCCGTCTTGAGATGCTATCCCCCTTACCGTGTTCAGCGGGTACTCTATCACGTGTATTTCATCATGTGCTTCGGGTATTGATTCTCATGTGCTATCATGTGCTTCTTGTGCTCTCACCTTCCTGTGCGCGAGCTATTATCATGTACGTAGCGTGTTATGGTTGGATCCAAGAGTATTAGTGGGGGAGGGGAGTAGGAGTTGGTTATGTGATCAAAGCCAAATAGTATTCATGTGTATGTCGGTTATGCAACTCACACATAATAGAGTTATCGTAGTGTGTTTCATGGGCAACCTAAGTCGATCACATAACGAACTTGTGCTCAAGGCACTTAGCTAGTATTCATGTTTTCTCACCTGCAGTTACTTTTCTACTACTTGTATAGTTCTCCAGTTTACATTGCAGCTACTTATTCTGCTCCAGCATGTATTTATTTCCTGTGCATCTTGTATACTTTTCAATTGCTCGTTATATACACCTTACCATGTATTTGGAGTTGCTTTCAGAGTTATGTACTTCGCTCCAGTCCTGACTGGGCATATTTTTTCCAGAGGATCCTGAGGATTATTGCCCGACGTTCTACTGGCCGGGTGTCGACGAGTGCTATGACCCCGAGACCGAGGAGGAGTGCGCCGAGGAGACGCCGTTAGCGCCCTAGTTAGCTAGGTGGGTTTCCTGGATTGTTCCCAGTAGTTTATTTCTCGATGATTGTACTTATTCTTTTGTTGCTGTGAGATGTTGTAGACTATTATAGACTTGGACTATATATTTTTGGATATTGTCTTGCTCTTTGCTTCTGTTTCCTTTTGCTATCATATCGTGCTTTTATTTCTTCCCCTAGTTATTGTGATTGAGAGATTATATATATTACGTGGTTGCCCTCCTTTTGGAGAGGATTATTCATATATATATTGCATGGTTGTCCTCCTTTTAGAGAGGTTATTGTCAATTTTTTGTGAGATATAGATAGATAGTTGACCTAGAACGGACCTTTACAGCGTTCTATCGACGATTCTGTGGCGTAGGCTGGACGTACCCAAGACTCATGCCCGATTTTTCGGGTGCGGGTCGTGACACACAAGGACACAAAATTAGAATTATTTCGAATTAAGAAATAACGTCCACGACGAATGTTGTGCGACTAAAATATAGCACAAGTGGGCTTAATTATAAGTTACGCAAAGGTCAGAATAGATGGCGGACATGTCTAGGACAAGGATGTGAAGTTTGTAGGTAGGCAGTGGCTAGTGTAGTGCTCCAATTATCGAAGGAACGGTAAGGTGCGCTAAGTGATATAAACATTACAAAATTAAATAAAATGTCGTGTCCTGTATCCAATTGGATACAAACAAGCCCTACTTTCTCTTTTTAAGCCAAGTAGGGCTAATCTTGGGTAAGAGGGTTTACAATCTAGCCAACTTAAAAACTATTTCATTCTCGAAATTAAAATAAGGCATAATTTGTTAATTCTTTCACATTCGCATATAAGACAAGTCAATCGCAATCTCTTTCAAAATTTAAAATCTATTCAAATCTATCGCAATCACTTTCAAAATTAAGGTAACCTCTTTTTAATCAAAATACTGTAATCTCTTCTCGATTTTTAAATAATCACATCCAAATTTAAGCTAAATCTATATGACATCTTTAAGATTTAAATAACCCATATCAAATTTTACATTACGATCTCCATCTATCATAATCTCCTCTACAAAATAATTCTAATCAAATATTATTCCTATTTTTCACTTAAGAATTTTGTACTCTTCAAATTTTTAAATTCAATTCACATCCTCAATATTTCAAATAGGTAATCCAATAATCAAATTTTAACTCCTAATTCTAATCATCAAATTGTAAAAATTTTAAATTCAATCCACCAATGTTCAAGTCTGAAATTCTATATTTATCCTCAAAATTCAAATTGATGATTTACCTTCAATATTCAAAATTGAAATCATGTACTTAAGGTATAAATATTTGGTCAGACATATCAAAATTTTAAAATTCATTAAATACTCATCATCTAACTCCTTCTTTTAAAATTCTCCACAATTAAAATGACTTAATCTCTCATTCTAATCCTACTTGATCACAATCTAAAAGAATTTAACCTCAAATTAACAATGTGACTTCTACCCAACTTAGAATTTATCCATCTATCATATAAGGCTATATACTTAAGAAAAATATTCCTTAATTTATTTACTCATGTCTTTCAATCCTCGAAACTTTAACACCAATTATATCATATATGATATACCCTTAATCAATTATAAAAGATAGTTACCAAATAATGCGATTGGCCTATGGGTATATGTAGTACTATTTGTATATCAAACTTATACCAAGCATGAGGTTTCGTCTTTCTAAAATAAGGAAAGACAAAAAACAATGATGAAAAGTTCAAGGGAAAGATAATAAAATAGAAGTATGGGGATCAAGGCATTTAAAGAATTCAAATAGGAATTGTCAAGGCAGTTGTGGATTAAAATCCTATTTTGGTAATTCTTTGTTTGTATGCTCGTATTAGTACAGTTATGTAACCGATACGATATGCTCAGGCATGTCTAGAGGGCAAGTACATTCGTCTACTAATCACTATATATCTCAATCCATATAAAGTAGTTATGCGAAGGGCGAACCAAGTGCACTAAGGTTAGCTATACCCTAATACACTGATTCTGAAATGTATTAGTGTAGTACTCCAATAATACATGTCATGAACAAGCTCGATAAGGGATAAGCTTGCAAAACTAGGCTATAATAGCAGCATAAGTCAAGGTAGTACATAAATTATAAATATGCTAGATTATGATGAGAGAAAGTACAAATAATTCAATTCACAAACAGATAAGACTCTACAATCTCTACAGTTGTCATACAACTCCTTGTCTAAGTCTCTAGTCAACCAAATAGGGTATGGGCCTCCAAGTTCTAAGTCTGGATAAACACTATTGTCTTATGCTAGCATATAATTGTTGTCATTCAGTTCTACTTCATCAATGGGTCGAGAGGACTATGTGATACTAGGTTGTGAGGCATACTACCCAACTTATAACAATTGAACTAATATTGAAGCTGCCTTACGGGGATTCTACAGAATAACCTGGTCCTTGTAAATAAAGTAGAACTCTTATTAGGGTACACGAGGAAAAGATCTTGGTACTCATTAAAGTCTCTTATTGCTTTATATAAGTAGTGGTCATCTTAAGTCTTAATCATAATGTTTATAGAACAAGTGTCAATAGTAAGAATGGAAAAGTTACTAGCCTCCAGGGAAAAGGGGATATAACTTGTATCGATGTGAGGGTACAATTTATGCGATTTAAAACTAAGGAATAATCATCGGTCACAATCTACAGAAATAACTCAAAACTATCAAGTTCTAATTACCATGCACAAAAATTTAAAATTTAAGATTATAACTATAATCCTAGCAAACTATATATCCTAACATAGAATAAAATCACTCGGTCTACAATCAGAAGAGTCAGGTGGCACGAGTTGAAAGATGAAAAAAAGAAGAACATAATTTAGTCATCGCACAATTAGCGAATGTTAAGGTCGCAGAGGAACAATATATGAAATTAAAATAGAGGGCTCTAGATAGCATCATGATTTTCTAAAGGGGAGTGGTATGCTACTTTCTATGTTCGAGGTATGATCAAGGAAAAAGTATTGATTACATTCCTCTAGGCTTCCTAAGGTACTGTCTACTAATAATAAGACAATGATTTAAGTTTATAGTTCTAATATTATCTCACTATAAAAGTTAGGTTTAGTCCAATTGTTAAATCTTGGATCTCTATTGGTTCCTTCATGCTAGGGTCAAACACTATGGTCAAATTTCTAACTGACTCTAGTAGTGTTTATACTATCTCAAGTCATCCCTAATTATCAAGCGATAATGGTCAATCCATCTACAGGTAAGGGTGATATGGTTCATTAAGTATTCAACTTAGTGATGTGCCAACACTCTAGTTGTACTCTTAATAGGAAGGTTACCCTACTTATCATCTAACAACAGGGACTTCTATATTCTAGGAGGGGGCTATACTCAAGGAACTATTAGGGAAATACATGAATCAAGCAGGATGCAACTATTCAAATAGAACATATTAGAAGAATGTGAGTCATAGTCAATAGTGGATGAGATCTTATATTCTAATCCTATTTGCAGGCTTGCTCGGTACAGTAACGTAACCGAGATAATATGCTCTCGACCTGCATGGGCCACCACTAAAAACATGTCACGCCCCAGTCCCAAAATGCGTAGGACTAGGACACGTAATCATGCCAACCGCATGGTTATGGCACTACAATATATGGAAACCATAACGCATATGTACGCTGTATTATGAATATCAATCCACAAGTGGTATAAATCTATCACAAGTCACAGGATACAATGTAAATCTTATCCACATAATCATATATAAATAAATAACCAATATCTATGAAACTAGATCTCAATATAAAGTATCTAAGATAATAGTCGGATGGAAACAAATCCACTGCCGAACTAGAATATATAAGTACAACACAACAAACACAATATAAGAATATCAACTAACAACCACGTGCTCGAAGAGAAGACCTCCTCGAAACATAAGTAGTAATCCTGATCTGCTCTCCTGCGAATACTCATGAACATCTACACCTGGCAAGGGACCATGTCCTTAGAGGGACATAATAAGATACATAAAAGTATGCCAATAAAGTATTGAAATAAATATCCAATGGGTCGCCTAACCGTCTAAGAAAATACAGTTTAAGAACAACTTTCCCAACGCTTGGGCTATCTGGCTAAAAATGGGAATGGCATGGTTCTCTTGGAGATCCAGGAGCCTACAAAGCATGTCGTCTTTTGAACGGCAGAGGCCGCATAATAATATATAATATATAGTGGTCATCACCATCCGTTTCTTCGACGGAGAATCCGGGCGAACAAAAGAAAAGTGCAAAGGAGCCCAAACACCTTACTTGTTGTTCTCCCCACCCTATTCTCTAAGCATGTCACATCCATGACATGATAATACCTCTAATAACTATCAAGTCTACTAGCATACAAATTTTCTAACAGCAGTTATCCCTAACGCACGTCCCACACGTACCGATGATCAGTCAATACGTATGTTCATGATCTATATGAGACTCACAACTCGTATAAAAATATATCACAGTCAAATAAAACCTAATGATGCTTTATGATAATGGGGCGGTCTCATAAACAAGGTCAATGCATATACATAATAAAAACAATCACGACGACACCGTCGTTGCGCCCAAGTTTTCTTGGACGCGTATTTTATATAACAGTTAAAATATATGAACTAAAGATAGAAAATAAAGATGCATGTAACATATGGAATATGAATAACAGTACAATGGCAAGGTATACTTGCCTGGCAAGAAACTGTAAAATGTAACGTCCAGATGTCAAATACCAAGAGTCAGAAACTACGGCCTCAGAATGAACGTCTCCGAATGCTGAAATAAACATCACCAACGTTCCCAAAATAAACAAAATAGCTAAAAAATACTACCCTTTCATCCAATTTGGACACAGGGACAAAACAATAATTTCGGATCAAAGTGGGATCCACATGTGGCCCACTTTTGTACCGAAAAGTGTGCCAAAGGTAAAGGTCTCTAAATGGGATAAATTATAGGTCAAACAAACTCTAAAAGTCAGTACGAACTCAACGGTATGTCCAAATATGGATTCCGGTGAGCCGAACACAATTTCGCCCAAAAAATCTACCGTGGGGACCGCCAATAGGCGACTTGGTCAACTATCTCAAAATTGCATAAAAATTGGGTTACAGGACCGGAACGATACCACGAGTCCAGTAGCGCAAGTTTTATTGTATTTTGACGAGCATGCACTAAATGCGCAGGACTTTTGCAAAAGTTGTGATACGGAGAATTTCTGCGGATACGGGCTGATTCCGACGTGCACACACGTTTGAATTAGTTTTCGCGAAAACCCATACATCCGGGTATACCGCACGCACCTTTTGGTACTCTCGGTACGCGATGGGACAGTCCCGTTTGGAAGAGCGCGCTCCGTATCACAATTTCTGGAATTTGGGAAAAAGTAATTTTTGGGATTTTCTAACTGATTTAATTCAGCATACAGCAAATAATAAAATATTGTATTTGACAAAAATTAATCTAGGTTAGGTGATCTTCGTATACTAAAAAGAAAAACTAGATTTGGATCTCAGTGGTGGGAGATACGAGTCTGTGAACATAGGTAGTTACCTAGTTTTCTGCAATACTCAAAAGTTGTCGTTTTTTGCCAACTTGGTTGTTGTTTTTGCCTAGGTTTACGCATTGTTCGAGGTCAACCAATACACAGATATGGAAGGAGGTTAAGTCATGAATATACCGGTGAAGACGGGATCGAGTTTGGTCGAGCAGGGGCACGAAAAACAGAGCGTGAACACAGGTACGCTGCTGTTCAAAACTGTCGCGGCGCGCGATGGGGTAGTCACAGACGGCGGACGCGGGAAACTCCGACAGACGCGGCTGAGCGGCACGGCTAGGTCGACGACGGTCTCGTGGCGGGGAGAGGGAGGATGAATTAGGGTTAGGGTTTGGGTTTGGGAGGTGAGGTGGTTATATATATATATAAAGAGAGATCGTGAGAGGGGGGGAAGGAAACGCGCGGGGAGATTAGGTTATAGCTGCTGATGTTCCTTTGAAGGGGGCCGGGTAGTTGGGTTTTTAGGAAACAGGTAGGGTTTTAGGAGGGTGTTGGGAAGAACATCCATTAGTAATTTCCTTTTTCTTTCTTTTTTTTCTTATTTCTAATTCCTTTTAATAAACCTTATATATATATATATATATATATATATATATATATATATATATATATATATATATATATATATATATATATATACATATATTTACATATAAAAATTCTAGAAATTATTTTTAGTGTATACAATAATCTATCAACTGTCCACAGGGTCTCCTACATGGAATAAATTAGAGAAAATTTACGAGCTCCATAAATTCTCTAAATACACCATCACCTAAAATAAAATTTTAAATAAATCATATTTCCTCTAATTAGCTCATAATTACTATAATTCAATTAAATAATTAATTAAATACTTATTACGGTTTTTAGAATTAGGGGTTTTACACAAATATTGTACAATAATTCTAAAATACTGCGTTCTAATCCTAATTGGCTCCAAATTAACTCTAGTCTCTCTATCTAAGTTAAGTAGACCTAAATTTGGTCGAGGGATTTTACAATCTACCCAACTTATAAGAATTTCGTCCTCGAAATTAAAATAACACATAACAAGCTATAAATCATCAAGCAATGCTACGGACATACCTAGGACTGGTGGAGCTGGCCTTTACGCTATCTACTGGGCTCTATCGATATACTGGGAACACTCATGAGCTTAATGCTGGTTTGATCCGCCCCTCAAACACAGTCCTAATCTTCTTCTGCAATCTTTCTGAACATGTCCTTTCTTTCTGCAAAAGTGATATGTCGGTAGCTCTCTCTGTTGATATGGCACTATCTTCTGTTGCGTCTACACTTCTGAATGACGGATCTGTCCTCCTGCTCCTGGCAGTGTCTTAGCTGGTACAGCTATACTGGAACGTCTCGATCCTTTACCAATAGCCTCATGGATCCTAGCCTATGACAGAACTTCCTCATAAGAAATCCTTGCCTGGGTGGTGGTGTACCTTTGTAGCTCGTACATCAGTCCATGATGGAATCTTCTGGCCTTCTCCAGATCATTGGGTATCAGGGCGGCACCAAATCTGCTAAGTCGACTAAACTCCTCGTCGTATGCATTTACGGTCATATTTCCTTGCTCCAGGTGCAGGAACTGGGAGTATAGGGAATTTCTGATCATAGCAGGGAAATACTTCACATTGAAATACTCTAAGAACTGCTCCCACGTCTGTGTCTTGCTGACGCTGCACTCTATGGAGTCCCACCAGTGATGGGCGTTGCCTTTCAGTTAGGCCCTCACCGCGGTCATCCAAAGATCTAGATGTAGCTGAGAAGCCTCCAGTAGCATCTCCGTATTGGCGACCCAATCAGAGATCTCCTCTGCAGTCTCGCTGCCTGAAAAAGTATTCGGGTCCATCTGGCAAAATCCTCAAACAGTACTAGCTGGCTGAACTATGCAGGTGCTGGTGCGGGTGCTGGGGCAGGTGTCCTCTCCAGAACTGCCATCAAGCTCTGTCTCATAGTCTCGGTCTGATGCCACTGCGCCTGCATCATAGACTAGAAGAACTTGAATATCTGCGGCTATTTCACTGGATGCTGTCATCTGGGTGGAAAGGGTGGGGGTGGTGGCAATGGGACCTCCGACTGCGTCGTAGGTGTCTTCTCAGATGTCGGCCTCTCGGACTGCGGCATCGACATAGCCCTCGAAGTCTGGCCCCCTCGAAGTCTGGCCCTCTATGTGGTGCGTCGGGGTAGTCTGAGAAGTCTGGCCCTCATGCTGCTGCGTCGGGTCATCAGGAGGAGTCGGGTGCCAATGTATCAGTGGGGCCTATGGGATCACCGGGGCCTGTGGTGGTGGCTGCTCTCCGGGTGGTCCCTGGAATGTCTTCTCTCTTGGTGCGGTGGCGGATGGCACAATGGCACTGTATGCCTCGCGTCCACTGCGCAAGTTCATCTTGTTGCAAAAAATAGAACTTCATTAAAAGAGAACAAAAATAACAAACAGGATACAGATATTCAATTAATCAAATGGGAAGGAGGTTCAAAGGCAAAAATAGAAGTGGATGAGATCTAATAATTTCTATCATATTGCTGGCTCGCTGGGCATAATACCATACCACAAGCGATAAATAGAGACCTACATAGGCCACCACTAAAACTATGTCACGCCCCAGTCCCAAAAGATACGGGACTAGGCTACGTGGCAATGGCCAGCTAATACGACTCCGAGGGATTACCCAATTTAATGGATCCGATGAAGCGTACTACGCTGTCCTAAAATACTAACAAGTCCACTATGCTACATACATCAGGTAAATGTCTAATCTCATCCACAAAATACAATATAATAATGACTGAAACAAATGCTGGTAAATAAAATACAAGAGTCTGAATATCCATAATACATCTGAAAAGGTCTTATGGGGACAAATCCACTGAAATACAACAATGGAAAAAGTGCAGGAAGAAGTAAGATAACTAGACTAGAGTATCAACTAACTAGATAAGAATGCTCTAGTCCGAAATAACTATATACTAAAATCATGGGAACTCCTCTGTAAATGCCTCAAAGTCCTCAATAACGAATCCTATCTCTACTCCTGCTCCGTAGATGGTCGGGTACAAGTGCTCATCCGGATCTGGAAGGGAACCAGGTCCTCAGAGGGACGTAACAAGATAAAAAAATATATGCCATAAAGTAAATACTATGTAAACTCGAGGGTGATCTAACCCGCTAAGTGAAATACACTTTGAAGACAACCTTGGTACGTATGGGTAGGTGAAAGGTATAAAGCATAGTGTCGAGCCAGAGGCTAAGTACCTGGCATTAGTTGTAAACTGGATGCCAGGAGTATATACTGACTACGTCACCGATCATGATAGCGCGCAGCTAGTAACCTCTGCCGGATGTATCAACAAGCATATACGTCCATAACCTGGTAACCTGAGCCCATATCCGGGTAACACATGGCCCATAACAGGGTAACACTGAGGCTCACGGCCCCGCAGTTTACTCTAAAACTACGACAATCAAATGTCTGTCCCATACGCCTACTAATTATCTTTCCCGTCTAATGCCAATGTACAAGTCGCCAACACGACATGGATATCTCGTACTATAATGCAAGTCTCTATAGAAATAAAAAACTAAGCTAAATACCGTCACACGTGCTGCTCATACTGATGGCCAGCCAGTCATGAAGCATGCATCCCTACATGATCTCACTCTGTGATATGCAATGATACGTATCAAGGCCTGGGGAGTCATACTGATAACTCTATAACTTTAGGTGGGTCCACTAGACACTAGGTCAGACACAAGTTCTAACATCAACGTTTTCGCTGACTGCACCCGAGTCTTTCTCGGACGCGCACAGTTAAATATTAAAATAATTAAATGTGCAACTAGATAATATATGAATTTAAACAATACAACAAGGCAAGGTATACTTGTATGGAACTCTGGTGTGCACAAGCAATGATTTGGACCAACAGCCAAGGTAGTATCTGTAGAAGCATGAAAAAATATGCTGGATAAGCTATACGCAGCATGTTCATACAGGGCAGCGTAAAAAGATGACCTCAGAGCCATCAACTTGCAACAGAGCTTTTCTGCTGAGCACAGCGTAAAAAATAAGCTCAAGGACCATCCGCGTAGTGCAATGTGTCCAGGCTGCTTCAGCGTAAAAGAGGTGCTACATCGCCTATATGGCGTAAAACTCATCCGCTTTCAATACAGCATTGAAGTGTACGAGGAACGCTTCGTGTTCTTCGAAATGAACCTGTCAGAGCATGCAATGAACCTGACGTCTGGACTCCTGACAAAGAGTACTGCACGACTACCCAGACGACAGGTATAATGATGGCGCGGTACTGTAACCCAGGCTGTCATTTACTGTCATTTCCTTTGCGTAAACCACTTTATACATACGAAGGAATACGCTGCCTAGTTTTACACAGGCGGATGTGAGCTATTTACGCTCCGCAGAAGACAAACAGCCTGCCACATCAAAAGCTGTACTTCGTACAGGGTTCGAGGCACGTCTCTGCATTTAATGCACAGAGCGGTGACAGTTTCTCAAGGCACGTCTCTACATTTAAAGTGCCGAATACTGACAGATGCCCGAGGCACGTCTCTGCACTTGAGGCACTGAAGGGTGGCAGACCTTCAAACCACGCCTCCTCATTTAATAAGCAGGATAATGGTGGATCTTCGCATTTAATGCAGGAGATTTGATTAAATGTCACCGAACCGTCGTTTAGTGGCATCCCCTTTGCGTAAACTACTCTTACGCATATAAGGGAATATGCTGTCCAGTTTTACACAGGCAGACGTGAGCTTCTTACGCTCCGTAGAAGGCAAACAGACCGCCACATCAGCAGTCACTCTTCGTACAGGATTCGAGGCACGTATCTGCATTTAATGAGCAGAATGATGGCAAATCTTAAAGACAAGCCTTTGCATTTAATGCACAAGATGGGGGCAGATCTCTGCATTTAATGCAAGAGATTTAATTATATCCCCAAGAGCCATAATTTTAGCTAAAACGTCCACATCGTCTCGGCTTCTACGCCTGCTCGGCTTTTATGCCCACTCGGCTTCTATGCCCACTCGGCTTCTACGCCTCCTCGGCCTCTATGACCACTCGGCTTCTACGCCTGCTCGGCTTCTATGCCTACTTGGCTTCTATGCCTACTCGGCTTCTATGCCTACTTGGCTTCTACGCCATGGTGACAGTCATTTGGCTTCTACGCCAACCTCTTCTACACAAGGGATAACTACCTACGTGGCTTCTACGCCATGATTTTCGCAGCAGATATACGCGTTCTGTCCCTTAGTTGGACGCGCGTCACATGCTCACTCAAAAGGTCATTTATACGCAGGCATTGGTTATTTTAAACCGTCGTGTAAAAGGGTGATGAACTTTCCACTACTCGGTTTCTACGCCGACTATGTGGTCACTGTCACTAAAAACTCTATAAATAGAGACCTCTATCAATGAGGAACAGGGTCAAAGAAATTAGGTCTGAAAACTGATCAAGAAATCCAATATCAGATCCAAGGTCTAAGAAACCGGTTGAGAGAGAGAGAGAGAGAGGAGAATCCAGAGCTCAGGCAAAGAGAAGGGATCGACGACTTTGGCATCGGGCATCCACCCTCTTTAGCAACCTTCGAAGCTGCTACCTGTCTTCCACAGCACTTCTTCAACATCGTGTGGTCCAAGGGCTAAAGTGATCGACTGCAGATAAGACACCTATAGCAATATTTACCCAGATTAAATAAATTGTACTTAGACATCCTCGTATAGGATCAAATTTGTACAATCTTGTTTGTAAACATAAAAAGAAGGGCGGGTCTTCGTACAAGACCTCGTTTTCTGTATTATCAAATCTTTTCTAGTTTATTATCCTAAACAAGATGGCGACTCTGCTGGGGAAGTCTTTCTCTTCTGATGAGGAAGCTATTGCTCAACACGATGCGGTATCCGTAGGATCCGTGAAGAAGATACTGGTCGTCCTGTTCGACCAGTCTGCCTACGAATACATGCTTCCAGCAGGAGGTAGCTCTCACTCCCTCTCCGTCTAAAGCAACAGGAAGCTGCGCAAGGTCTGGATGCCCAAGACATCCTCTACCATTCCTGTGGACTCTCCGATCTCTCCGACCAATGAGGTTGTAGCTTTGCTCCCTCCGTGCCTTGCGCGTAAAATTCAGTCGCCTATTTCTGGTAGGGCCGACAAAACTTCTGGCAATGCCTCAGCGCTAACCCAGAAGTATAATTCGTACCTTATGCGTAAAATTCAGTCGCCTATCTCTGGCAGGACCGACAAAACTTCTGGCAATGCCTCAGCGCTAACCCAGAAGTATAATCCACTCTCTATGCATAAATTTCAGTCTCCCGTCCCTGACGGAACAGACGAAACTTCTGACAAGGCCTCAGCGCTAGTCCAGAAGCCTACTCCGCGCTCTACACATAAATTTCAGTCTCCCGTCCCTGGCGGAATAGACAAAATTTCTGATGAAGTCTCAGCACCATATCAGGAATCACAAACGCGCTCCGCGCATAAAAATACATCTGCCTTCCGTAGGGAAGCAAATGATCCCTGCAATCTATGCGAGGGAAAGCATGCGGCGGACTACTCAACTTCCCGGCCTTTATGCCAGCAAGGGAACAGTATGCCTACCCTCCGGATTATGCGAGACGCTGATGGCCGACTAAGGACATCCTCAGCTTTACGCCAACCAGAGCAGAGCTCCAAATTACGCCATGAGAAGCCACTCAGCGTAAAGAAGGCTCAATTTACGGAAAGACACCCTCCTCGGGGATTATCTGCCACCCAGATGGCCAACCTGTTGTATACAGGTGGCACAGGGAAAATTGTGGTTCCCAACATCCGTATGCCCACTGATGTAAACAGAAGGAACAAGTCTTCTTCTTCTGCAACTCCTCCTGACCTACGCAATTATCTGATCCAGAAACACGAAGACGAGGGTCATAAACAGGCTTCAGTTCCCCTAACGGTCAAACGCGGGGAGATATTGTGGGAGGATGCTTCAACATCTAATGTCGTCATGACGGGTGGACCACGTGAAGATTCCATCTTTATTATTCCTCCCACTGAAGACAAAGTTATCCAGATTGACGTTGGGGATGAACTTTCGCCAAAGCCGATATTTATCAGTAAACAATCTTTCCGAAGCAGAAAGGGAAGAAGTTATCCAGCTGATAAAAGAATATATCGACGTCTTTACGTAGAATTATGAGGACATGCCAGGCCTTGATCCAAAGGTAGCTACTCATAGGCTCAACATATTGCCCGATTCGAAGCCTGTGAAGCAACATCAACGCCGATTCTGCCCGGATATGATGGACACCATTGAAGCTGAAGTCAAGAAGTTAATAGCCTGCGGCTTCATCCGAGAAGAACAATATCCCGACTGGGTCGCCAATGTTGTCCCGGTCATGAAAAAAATTTGAAAAATACGAGTCTGCATCAATTTTCGAGATCTAAACGCAGCCTGCCCCAAGGACGAGTTTCCTCTTCCCATCACAGACGTCATGATTGACAATACTAGCGGTTTTGAACATATGTCTTTCATGGACGGATTTTCAGGATACAATCAAATCAAGATGCATCCTGAAGACGAGAAGCACACTGCCTTCCAGACACCACTGGGGATATACTGCTATACGGTTATGCCCTTCGGATTAAAGAATGCCGGGGCTACGTACCAACGGGCTATGAGTAACATATTCCATGAGCATTTACGCAAGACAGTGGAGTATTACGTGGATGACGTAGCTGTCAAAAGCTGCCTCAAGGATCATCACATCCAAGACTTGAAGACAGTATTTGAATTGATGCGCCCACATCAACTCAAAATGAATCCTACAAAGTCCTTTCTGGGTGTATCTAGTGGCAAATTTTTGGGATTTGTCATTACCGCCAAAGGCATTCAAGTGGACCCTGATAAAGTCAAGGCCACCTTAGAAATGCGATCGCCCCGCAATCTGAGAGAACTCAGGGGATTTCAAGGTCGTCTGGCTTATATCCGGAGATTCATTTCCAACCTCTCGGGGAGATGTCAGCCATTTTCTCGTCTCATGAAGAAAGGTGTATCCTTCGTATGGGACGAAGCCTATCAGCAAGCGTTCGGTGATATCAAGCGCTACCTCACCAGTCCGCCAGTTCTGGTGCCTCCTGTCATGGGAAGACCATTCGTGATGTATGTTCGAGCGATGGATCATTCTCTGGGAGCTCTTCTCGCACAAAAGAACGAGATGGGTCACGAGCAGGCTATCTACTACCTCAGCAGGATGATGGTCGGAGCCGAACACCGGTACAATCCAGTGGAGAAAGAATGCTTGGCTCTGATGTTCGCTATCCAGAAGACGTGACACTATGTCACAGGCCAAACCATTCACATCATCTCCAGGATCAATCCTCTTCGAGTACTGATGAACAAGCCAAGTATTCTTAATTCTCGACTCGCGACTTGGGCGATGTTATTAACACCGTATGACATGGTGTACATCCCCCAGAAATCTGTTAAGGGCCAAGCATTGGCTGACTTCCTAGCTGCTCATCCAATCCCGGAGGCCTCTAAGCTGTACGAGGACATTCCTGACGAAGTTACAGAATGTAACTCCGCAATGGAAGGTGATGCATGGCAACTATTCTTCGATGGTGCCTCCAGAACTGGTCCCAGGGGAAACGTGGTTTCGGGAGTAGGAATTGTCCTGGTCACTCCTGATAAGCTCGTCGTCTACCGAGCATATTTCCTTAGCGAGCCCTGTTCCAACAATGTGGCGGAGTATAACGCTTTACTAATCAGCCTCCAAGTCGCTAAAGAATTGGGCGTCGAATCTCTGAAAGCTTTCGGTGATTCTCTGCTGATCGTCAATCAAGTCAGAGGAATATATAAAGGCCGGAATCCAGACCTCATCCCCTATCACCGAGCAACGGTCGAGATAGCCATAACGTTCAAAGGGTTCTTCCTAGAGCATGTACCTCGATCTCAGAATCTGGAAGCTGATGCCCTAGCCAGTCTAGCTGCAGATTTAGCTACCCCTATAAGAAGGCAGAATTCGGTAATCCTTCTTAACAGATACTTATTCTGTGTGAAAAACAACTTTCACATAGAATGCAGCTACGCTGTGGACACAGATCCTCCTAGGAGAGACTGGAGAAGTCCCTTCATAGATTTCGTAACATACGAAATCTTGCCAAAGGATACTAAGGAAGCGGTATCCGTCAAAAGACGATCATTACGCTTATTTTTCGACGCATCGTCACAATGTCTATATCGCCGGTCTTATGACAGACTATTATTACGATATCTCTCTGGTGATGAAGCACAGCAGATTATCTGGTAAGCCCACGACGGTGTATGCGGAGCGCATCAACCCGGTCCTAAGCTACAGGATCGCATCAGGAGAATGGGCTATTACTAGCCTACTATGATCACAGACGCAATAAAGTATGCAAGACAATGCAGAGCCTGTCAGGTCCATGCAGACTTTATCCATCAACCTCCCGAATATCTACATCCTACGGTTGCGTCCTGGCCTTTCGAAGCATGGGGTATGGATATCATTGGTCCTATTCACCCGTCTTCTTCCAAAGGTCACCAGTTCATACTGGCCATCACGGATTATTTCTCCAAATGGGCGGAAGCGATCCCTCTTGCTGAGGTAAAGGCATCTAATATGATCAGCTTCATCAAGCATCACGTCATTTACCGCTTCGGGATGCCACGAAGGATAATCCATGACAATGGATCGCAGTTCATCAGCCAAGCATTTCATCGATTTTGCGATAAAAATTGGATACAGAATATTGCCTCTACGGCATATAATCCTGCTGCTAATGGTTTGGCGAAAGCTTTCAACAAAACCATTATCAAGCTCTTGAAGAAGTTCGTCTCTTCAAACAAAAGGGATTGGAATGAGAAGCTGGGAGAATGTCTCTGGGCATACCGTACAACGGTACGGGCACCGACAGGTTGTACCCCATTCTCATTAGTCTACGGGAGCGAAGCAGTTCTCCACATCTAGATCCAAATTCTGTCACTCAGGATAGCCGTGGCTAATGAGCTGACTCAAGAAAAGAATGACATGTTAAGGCTTCAAGAGCTAGAAGGATTAGACGAGAAATGCCTCCAAGCTCAACAGTGCATCGCGCTCTACCAAGCACGCATTTCCAAGGCTTTTAACTAAAAAGTGAAGGAAAGGGTGTTCAAAGTTGGCGATCTAGTCTTAGCTGTGAGAAGGCCGATGATTCTTACTCACAGAAGTAAGGGCAAATTCTAGCCCAAATGGGAAGGCCCTTATGTGATCGAGACGACGTTCTCAAACGGCGCTTACAGGTTAGCCCAGCCTAATGGAGACCTGCTAATGGCTCCTATCAATGGCAAATTCCTGAAAATGTACTATGCTTAACCTCCTCTGCTCAAGTAGAATATGGCGAAAACCTTATTCTGATAAAACTACTTCCAAAGCGAAACTAGTGGGATCGTATTCTATCATGTCCATATAACCTCTGAATAGATGTATCCTGCTAAAACTTACCGAGAGTATATCACGTCCATATTACCTCTGATATCACTTTCACCCAAACCTGTCATTTACATTCCAAAATGATGGGTCCACAAAGTCAGATGAAAGCCTCTTTATTATTCCCAAAAAGGAGCGAAAGTATATTGAAAAGCAAAAGCAAAAGTACATCATTTAGGGGGAGCGGTCAGGTCGCGAAGCTGCTGGGCCAGTACGGCCATCCTCTCAGTCCTGGAATCCAAGACATCATGACGAGCCCGCTCCAGTCGTGCCTCGTCATTGCTCATGAGGGACAGTTCGGCTCTAGCCCGAAGAAAACCAGCACGAGCGACATCTACACGCGCCACGTTCTGTTGTGCTACGCCCAATCGGCTATCCACCACAGCTAGAGCTTCCGATGACTGAGAAGCCCACTCTTTTGCCTGAGCGAGTTTTGTTTCCAGCCTGAGGACCCTCGCTACATTCCCTTCATGCTCGGCCTGGCACTTCGTTTTAAGAGCAATGGCCTCCTCCAGGACGGCTTTTCCTTCATCCATCTCCCGCTCATGTGTTTGGATGGATTAATTTACGCCTGCCATCTGTTTGGCAAGCCGTGCAGTCATGGAGTCGTATCTAGCCTGGACCAGATCTTCAACATTGTCTTGAGCTAGCTGCAAGTATTCGTTAATGGGTTGCTCCAAACCATTAACTATCTCCTCCAGCGTTTCAGCTAGCCCAGTGTCGTCGAATTCTCGGATCGGCATTATCACAGACTGGGAGGACCTCTTCAGCGACGCAAAGCTCAGATTCTTCGCCAACACCCTTGATATTAATATTTTTAAAGTGGTATAGAAGATATCAGTGTACTGCCCGATCAGCACAGCTAGATCCGATTGGACGCTGGGGGTGGCCTCGACATTGGCGAATCCCCCTCCAAGAACAACCGCAGACGATGTTGTCACGGCCGTCGCCTCAACAGGTGGTACGACAAAAGAAGAAGCGCCAACACCAGACGAAGTGACCATCATACTCAAAGGAGGCGTAGTCGCAATGACAGGCTCGTCCTCCTCTTGAGATATCGGAACCTCGTCAACAGGCGAGCCGGCACCCGAAGATGCTTCCTCTTCAAAATCAGCCACCTCCGTGTCACCGCCAGGACCTGACACAGAGCCAAAGGGCACATCTACACTGCCCTCCCCGAAGAGGTCTTCCCCTGAAAAGAGGACGAAAGGAAGTTAATATCAGCATAATGTTAACTTTCCTAAAAGAAAAGGCGTGAAGACGACATTTACCCATGGCCGACGGCATATATGTCGCATCTGCAGCCTGTACAGCTAAATCATTCCTTAATGATGCTAGGCGAGCTATCATACCTGGAGAAGGGGTTGCTCTAAGGAGCACTGGCGAATGCTCTTCCAGGTCCTCGTCAAATTCCGACCGAGGCTCATCGGCTGGAATCCCGCCAGGTGCACTGGCAGACACGGCAGGAGTCTCTCCCGATGTCGATCTGCATAAAGGTATACTCAGCCCCGAAGGCGACCTCGTTCCACTACCTGAAGTAGTAGGAGCGACGACAGCCTCCAGCAGAGATTCTTCGGCACCACCAGTCGGAACATTAGAGGGTCCCTCTCTAAAAGGCGAGGAACCCCCAATCAAAGAATCATCCCCAACATGGGGAGATGCGAGCTCACTTCCAGGAGCCTCAATACCAAAAATCCGGAGAGGACGATTAACCATCCTCTTCTTCCTCTTGCGAGGGGAAGTCTCCTTCGGAGTAGGAGCCCTTCGCTTCCCAGAAATCACCAAAGGGCCTGCAGGCAGAGGTACTTCATCCTTCGATACCGCCACCAGAGGCTCATCCGGATTGACGAACTCCTCACCCTCGTCAAAAGAAACCGAGGGGACTTCGACTCTTCCCCAGACTTGGAAGAGGGCACCATAAAACTTCCATGCATGTCAAAATCGTGATGAAAGGTGTTCGTTGCCACATAGAACTGGGCATACGAGTGCAGGATGCGCAGCTCCGTGGAGAGTGTAATAACCGGCACGGTAAAAATTGCTCCAGTGCAACCCATGAGAAAATATTGCCATCCTCTCGCTCCATCAATGAGTCCACCCCTGGACCGAAAGCTGGTAACGGCATTGCCCACATGAACTGATCATACCCAAACTGCCTGGCAAACCGACTGGGCAGGTAGGGCTCCAAGAAGCAATGGTCTTCACTCTTGTACAATAGATGGGAAGGTCTAATGCAGACCAACCAGTTAAAAGATTCAGGAGAAAGATTGGTCTTCTCTCTACCGAAATCTTCAAGCCTAATCCCCGATTGATTGCGATGTACGGAGGGGACAGTGCAGAAAAGCTTCCAGCTGTGACTGAAGCCCAGCGCCCGCCGACAGTCTAGAACCGTGGTCACGTTCCAGGAAGACTTCTGGTAGTTCAACAAGAAACTAGTCCCCGAACTACTGCCGGAGCCGGGAGACATAACCCTGGGGTTATGAAGAATTAACCATCCCATCAAATACAGTTATGATAATTCTACCCTTGGAAAGCTATCACGCCGAGTTTCATCGGCGAGCAGCCCGTCAGTCATGGCCCTCAAGCCAGCTTGTATACGGCATACCATGGCAGGGAGCAAGCCCAGTCTACCCCCGAACACCAGACGCACTGCAGGCCACAGCGTGTTGCGGTGAATGCGGTCCGCAGATGTGACGTCAGGTACCACCACTCGACGCAGCCATATGGAGAGGAAGCCAGCCAGTTGAGCTTCCCTGGACAGAGGCATGCGAAAGCGCCTCAAATAACTATAGGCCTTAGTGCCTACAGGATAATATCCGATCCCTTCATCGAGGATCAAGTCCGGAGCCCCAGCGTCTACCATGAGATCGTCGGCTACCTGAGCATTGAGCGCGCTCAGAGGATTCACAGGCTGATCCTTGCCCTCCAATACCTTCTCCGGCTTAGCAGTCCTGGACCGGTGAAAGAAGAGGTAGGACGTCCATTTGCTGATATGAGCCAAATCTGAGGGCTCATCATAAAAATCGGTGCAGGAAAGGTAGTGACACATCAGCTCCTGGTAGACCTCCACTACCCGAGAGTCCGAATCCCCCAGCTCCCGGTTCGTGGGAACATACTCTTCATATGGAGTATCCCCCATCGGCAGTCCCGAGATCTCTGCCATCTCATGGAGGGCCAATCCCAACTCCCCCAGTGGAGTGGCGAAAGTCCCGGTGAGCGAAATATATGGCTCCATCAGTGCCAGAAATAGGTTGGGGTTAGGAGGTAACCCAACACTGGTAGCACTCACAGCTGTAAATAGACCAATGCTCTCCAACTCGGTCTGAAAATGCTTCAGGGCCCAATCAACTAAGCGAGCCCATCAAAGGTTTGAAGGGGTGATCCACCCACCGCACCGAGGGTTCACCTTAGGGTATACTCCCCCGTGCCCCATAAAATCATTGCAGAAAGTCGGTAATTGGACCGGCTGGATCACCAAGCTGTCTTCACTCGGGACACTGCCCGGGTACAGTCCCCTGAATACCGTCACATTGCCGGAAGGACGGCTGACAAACGACCCCTGGTCCACTCCTTTCAGATAAAATATCTTCCCCGTCCTGCCGTGAAGATCAGGAGTCGGCATCCACAACATCCTCCTGGGATGTGTGGCATGGAAGAAAGTCGATATAGGATAGTCTCTCGGCATCTTAGGCAGATACAAAACCAAGCTCCCGACAGGGAAAACCCAGAGTTCTCTCTTGGGCTTCGTCTGGGACAGCTTGTCAATCATGTCCCCAAAGAGGAAGGCCGGCTTTATGTATTGATCCCCGTCTATATACGTCAGGGGCTCCCTGTTGATCAGGTTCAGCAGCGTTCGCTCGCCCTGAGCCGATATCAGAATCTCCCTTCCTTCAGGATACTGCGGCCCGGAGATAGGAAATGTCACGTGTGACAGATCCTCCAGATAGTTGGAGTGCAGCATCCCTGCGGCAGAACCCTTCACATCGGCTAGCGGAGACACATGTAAGTCAACTGCAAGAGTACAAGAAAAACACGTCAACTAGACAATACAGACCTTGCAGCATACGCCAAAAAAATCAACAGTCTGTGCTCTACGCCAAGACCGTAAAAAAAAACAAAAACTTGACCATTACACTGGTATCCATTTCCTAAAGCGTAAAATTCAAGGCTGGCAGTATACAGTCTGTGCTTTATGCCAGACTAATAAAATTGAGGTATTACGCCAGAATCTTCATTCAGAAGCGTAACACTAAAATTTTACACACCATCTTTCGACAGTCAAAGCTTTTACGCCAGACTGCGAAAATATAGAGTTTTTGCTCTGACACATTAGAAATATGGGCGTAAAATATAAAATATCTCTGTACATCATCTTCCTCAAAGAGGCTATCAGCACAGAAGATGACCTAGCGCGGTCACGTACAACGTGTGCAAAGGATTTTCAGTCGTTCTTCTTCATCCCAAATGCTCTACCTTTTAGGCCGGGTGCACTGCTCATCGGCGGAATACTTCGCTCAGAAGGAAGTTCGCCTTGCCCGACCGAAGACGCTCTCACTTGAGCAGAAGAACAAGAAGAAGAATCAACCTTCTTTCCCTTAGTGGAGGAGGATTGTTTCGAGGCCATTACTAGAAACTTTGAAATCTCGAAGAAGAAACGAAGAAGAACTCGAATAGTTTCAGGCTTTCTTTCGCAGAAGACGGATGAAAAGTTTTTTTTCTCTCAGAAACTTGGGGTATATATAGAGTTCAGATGGACTCCTCGAATCCCGAACCAAATCTCCTAATTAATATTCGGTTATGATTAGGTACTACGTCAGCCTATCACTCAGAGAAGGCAGACAGTCAGCGAATTCGAAAAGTTTTCGCGCGAGGAAGATTCGTGGTTTTTACGCTAAGGGGCTTTTTACGCTCGACAGCTACAGATCTACGATTTTACGCTCACAGGCTACAAGTCTATGGTTTTACGCCCGGATGCCTTTGTGCTCGGTAGCTTTTACGCTCGAGAGGCTACAAACCTACGACTTCACGCTCAGCAGTTACAAATCTATGATCTCACGCTCGGTGGCTTTTTACGCTCAGAGGCAACAGATCCATGACTTCACGCTCGAAAGATTTTCTTTTCAGAAGCTACAAATCTACAGTTCTGCACCAAGGAGTTTTCTACGCTCGACAGCTACAAATCTACGGTTTTATGTTCAATGGCTACAAGTTTATGGTTTTACGCCCGGATGCCTTTGTGCTCTGTAGCTTTTATGCTCGAGAGGCTACAAACCTACGACTTCACGCTCAGGAACTACAAGTCTATGATTTCACAGTCGGTGGCTTTTTACGCTCAGAGGCAACAAACTTATGATTTCACGCTCCACGACTTTTCGCACATCTGAAAGATGCGCAGGCCAGTACAGTACATCTGAACGATTCTCAAGGCGGTCAATTACAGGAGTTCACACAGAAGATACTCCTTCTTGACCTCAAGATACCCCAAGTACCCGAAGCATACAGAGTTCAATATTGAAAATTACTCTTCTTCATGGGTCGATTCGAAGTTCATCCAGAATCAAGTCTGAATATTTCGTCTACAAATTCAAGATGGCGACTCAGTTTGACAGCCAGTTGCAGAGGATATTTGGTCGAAGATGTCGTCTTTTTTGGCTCCTTATATGCTGGAAGAGCGTGATCTCCTTCTTCCTCAAGTCGACCCGACGAACTCCGGCCATCATCTCTGTATGGTGAAGGAAGTATGGGAAGAACAGGAGAACTCCTCAGCTTTTTTATAGGCGAAAGAGATCACTGATCCCCAATAACTCCGCCATAAAGTCAGCCATAAAAGAACGTGTCAGGCTTGACCGTTTCAGGCTCCACTCAGAGCGTTTTGAGTTACGAGGAACGGTTCATGCTTTATTCAAAGCGTTTCAAATTACGAGGAATTTAAAAGCTTTGAAGGAGGTCTTGTAGAAGCATGAAAAAATACGCTGGATAAGCTATACGCAGCATGTTTATACAGGGCAGCGTAAAAAGATGACCTCAGAGCCATCAACTTGCAACAGAGCTTTTTCGCTGAGCACAGCGTAAAAAATAAGCTCAAGGACCATCCGCGTAGTGCAATGTGTCCAGGCTGCTTTAGCGTAAAAGAGGTGCTATATCACCTATATGGCGTAAAACTCATCCGCTTTCAATACAGCATTGAAGTGTACGAGGAAAGCTTCGTGTTCTTCGAAATGAACCTGTCAGAGCATACAATGAACCTGACGTCTGGACTCCTGACAAAGAGTACTGCACGACTACCCAGGCGATGGGTATAATGATGGCGCGGCACTACAACCCAGGCTGTCATTTACTGCCATTTCCTTTGCGTAAACCACTTTTACACATACGAAGGAATACGTTGCCTAGTTTTACACAGGCGGATGTGAGCTGTTTACGCTCCGCAGAAGACAAATATCCTGCCACATCAAAAGCTGCACTTCGTACAGGGCTCGAGGCACGTCTCTGCATTTAATGCACAGAGCGGTGACAGTTTCTCAAGGCACGTCTCTGCATTTAAAGCACCGAATAATGACAGATGCCCAAGGCACGTCTCTGCACTTGAGGCACAGAAGGGTGGCAGACCTTCAAACCAGGCCTCCTCATTTAATGAGCAGGATAACGGATCTCCGTATTTAATGCAGGAGATTTGATTAAATGTCACCGAACCATCGTTTAGTGGCATCCCCTTTGTGTAAACTACTCTTACGCATATAAGGGAATACACTGTCCAGTTTTACACAGGCAGACGTAAGCTTCTTACGCTCCACAGAAGGCAAACAGACCGCCACATCAGCAGTCACTCTTCGTACAGGATTCGAGGCGCGTATCTGCATTTAATGAGAAGAATGATGGCAAATCTTAAAGACAAGCCTCTGCATTTAATGCACAGGATGGGGGCAGATCTCTGCATTTAATGCAAGAGATTTGATTATATCCCCAAGAGCCGTAATTCCGGCTAAAACGTCCACATCGTCTCGGCTTCTATGCCCACTCGGCTTCTATGCCCACTCGGCTTCTACGCCACCTCGGCCTCTATGACCACTCGGCTTCTACGCCTGCTCGGCTTCTATGCCTACTTGGCTTCTATGCCTACTCGGCTCTATGCCTACTTGGCTTCTACGCCATGGGGACAGTCATTTGGCTTCTACGCCAACCTCTTCTACACAAGGGATAACTACCTACGTGGCTTCTACGTCGTGATCTTCGCAGCAGATATACGCGTTCTGTCCCTTAGTTGGACGCGCGTCACATGCTCACTCAAAAGGTCATTTATACGCAGGCATTGGTTATTTTAAACCGTCGTGTAAAAGGGTGCTGTACTTTCCACTACTCGGTTTCTACGCCAACTGTGTGGTCACTATCACTAAAAACTCTATAAATAGAGACCTCTATCAATGAGGAACAGGGTCGAAGAAATTAGGTCTGAAAACTGATCAAGAAATCTTGTATCAGATCCAAGGTCTAAGAAACCGGTCGAGAGAGAGAGAGAGAGAGAGAGAGAGAGAGAGAGAGAGGAGAATCCAGAGCTCAGGCAAAGAGAAGGGATCGACGACTTTGGCATCGGACATCCACCCTCTTTAGCAACCTTCGAAGCTGCTACCTGTCTTCCACGGTACTTCTTCAACATCGTGTGGTCCAAGGGCTAAAGTGATCGACTGCAGATCAGACACCTATAGCAATATTTACCCAGATTAAATAAATTGTACTTAGACATCCTCGTATAGGATCAAATTTGTACAATCTTGTTTGTAAACATAAAAAGAAGGGCGGGTCTTCGTACAAGACCTCGTTTTTCGCATTATCAAATCTTTTCTCGTTTATTATCCTAAACAGTATCGTCTTGGATGCCTACGAATAAATAATAATAAATATTAATCACTACATTATACTATGCTAATTACGTACACAAGTACGACTTTCGTAACGTCATGAGTTACGCAGATACCAATTAAACTTTTTAATTAAATATGATGGCTAGGGTTGACTAGTCACGGGTCAAGGGGGTTAGGGGTACACTTAGTCTACTAGTCCATAGCATTTTACAAGTTATTCTATGGTATAAATTCTCACATGTTACGATCATGGTCGTAACTCGGATTTGTGTAGGTGCTAAGTCGTACCTCTATTACATGGGTACCAGGTATCCTAATTTATTTCCGGACACGTCTGATGTGGGTAGCCATCTAGGTCTCCTTGCACGGGTACGTCATGACTCAGATACCGTGCACAGCAAAATAATTATTACTAAAATGCTAAAGTAACAATTGACAGCTCACACAAGATACCAGTCCTAACTGACAGGGTAATGTGCACAAGTCCATTTTTAGACACCTTGGTCAACACAAGTGTTTATATTAAATAACCATATTTCTATGTGGTAAATTCTAATAATAATATTAATCTAAAATACATGTACACCTATACACAATTTTTTATTCTAAAATACACATACTCACATTGTACTTAGGGCTTCGCATTGCCCGTGTCCATTCAACAACACGTCGACACCACGACACATGGAGAATAGAATGAAATAACATGTATACCTCGTCGTGGCCGAGAGGGGGGGTCTGCTGCACGAGGGGATCGGTCTCCAGCGAGGGAGGGCGGAGCTCCGGCGTGTACAGTATATTGGCAGCAAAAACACTGGCAGCAGCAATGTCAATGAAGCAGCTCGCAGCGGCTCCGGCGGTGGCAGTGGCAGCGGTGGCGGGTTGCTGGCGGGGGAAGAAGGGTCGTGGGAGATCGTCGGCTATGGTAGCTGGGGTCGGCGGTGGCTAAGGTGGTAGAGACGAGTTGGAGGGGAGTCGAGTTGTACTGTTGATGGTGGTCGGGTCGACGATGTCGGGAGTTATGGTGATGACGGTGGCGGTGGAGATGGTTGTTGATGGTGGTGGAGACGATGAGGGGGGATGATGGTGGCTAAGGTGGCGGTGTTGAGGGTGGCTAAGGTGGCGGAGGCGCGTGGAGGGGTAGTCGGGTTGCTGGTGATGGGGTTGTTGATGTTGGTGATGGTGGTGATGGTAGTGTTAGTGATGATGGTGACGATGGTGGCGGTGGTTACTGATAGTGGAGATGTTGGCGGTGGTCGAGGACGGGGACAGGCAGAGAAGGAAGTCGTGCTGGTGGCGGTGGTGCTGTGCAGTGGTGGTCGAGTTTAGAAGAGGCGGTTGGGTTGCTGTGAATGATGGGGATGAAGATGAACGGAGAAGGAGGAGGAGAAGGCTGGCTGCTGGGATGCTGTGGTTACGGTGGAGGTAGGCGGTGACGGCTGCTGGTGGAGGGTTGGTCGGGTCAAGGTCGGTGGAACAGGCGGAGGAGGAAGGTGACGGTTGAGGGTGGCCGAAGGGAGGTGACTGGTCAGGTGAGGGATGTATAGTTTCTAGGGTTTCTTTAGAGTTTTGTAGTGATGTAGATGGCTGTGGGTTTGATTTTTAGAGAGAGAAAGAGTGTAGTATATGTAGAAGAGAGAGAGGAGGCTCTCCTTGGGATTAGGGCTGGCTGGGAAATATTTTTGGGGAGGTAGAAAACCTCAACATGATGAAGGGAGGGCTTGGATGGAGGGATTTTGAAATGGAGGGTGAGTGTAAACCCCCTGATTTTTCAAGAAATTTTAATTTGGAATTTTTCACAATTTTCTGGAATTTTCTGAAATTTTTCTCTAATTAAACTAAGGTATTTTAATTATTAAATGATTTTTAAATGATATTAAATAATATTAAAATTTTATGTAAATAATATTTTATGGTGTAAAATAAAATATTGGACTTAGGATATTTTTTTGGGAATTTATTGGAACCCGAACCTATTTTTTTTAAAATCCTAAAATCTATTTTTTATTTTTAACCCCGAACCCGGTTCACTAAACCAAACCAAACCAAACCAACCCAAACCCAACCCACTCAGCTGCGGGTCGGATTCAGGTCAAACCCGCGACCCGAACTCGCGATCCGAACCCATTTTCAGCCCTAGCGGGTTGGGCCGGGTCTGCCCAACCCGCACCCGCCTCCGACACGACTCGCCTTACCACTTCCCCCACGACCCGCGCCCCGCTCGGCCACGCGCAATGCCGCCCGCGCTTCCCGGCCGCCCCGCCTGCTCAGCTCGGCCCACGCCCCCGCGACCTCCGCCTCCCCTGCCACGACGCCGCCTTGCTCGGCCCCGTCCCCTCGCCCTCTCTCCCTATAAAACCCTAGCCCCTTCCCTCTTCTCCGACCAAATCCCCCCGCCGACGACTCCTCCCTCACCCGCTGCCCGGCTCCGCCTCGCCGCACCGTGCCGCCCCGGCCTCCCTCTCCTTCCTCCTCCCTCGACAGCAAGCCTCAGCCGCAGTAGCAGCCGGCTCAGCCCTCTGCGCCACCTCCCGCGCACCGCCGCCTACGGCCGCTCAGCCGAGCCCTGCGCTGCCGTCCTCGACCACCTCCGGCCCTCGCCTGCCACCCTTCGGCCCGCCTCCGGCCACCGCGACTCCGACAGAAGCCTAACCCTAACCCTAGGTCGAACACGACTCGGACACGCGTCGACTCGGACACGAGAAAACTTATTTTTTGGAGCCCTGTTCAGGTACCCATTTCTCTCTCCTCGCTGCCCCGTTTTCGATTCCGTCTGTTGCATCGCGAACCCTGCGTGACCCTCTTGATGCCCGTGCAATCCGTTCAGTGCATCGCGTCCTGTGGCGATCACGAACCGCGATCCAAAAACAGGAAAAATAACGCCCTATTCCACCCCGAAACTGAGTACGCCCCGCCAAATAGGACGACTTGGTCGCGTGCGGTCTTCACCGATACGTGCGCGCCGTTGATACGGACGTGCAGGATTTCGCAGAAGTTAATTTGGATGTGCGTGCACACCAAAATCAACGCGTATCCGTCGACAACGTCCCGTATCCGTCAGTTCTGGAATGCATCGTAACTTTGTGTACACACGTCAGATTTTAACAAAACTTGCGCCATCGGACTTGTAGCGATACGCCGGTCCTATGTCCCAGGTTTGGTTCGATTCTGAAAACGTTGACAAAATTACGTATCGTGGGCCCCACAAGCTCCACTTGACGAGCGATTTTGTGATCGGCTCATCGGAATCCAATTCTGGAAGTTCCGTTGGGTTCGTATCATTGTTTTGGACCTGTTGACACTAAGTTTGATGAATTTGGAAAACTTTGTCCCTGACACATTTTTCGGTACGAAGCGGGCCACATGTGGACCCCGCTTTGACCCATCATTTTTGCCCTTGTCTCCAAATTGGACTCAAGGACAGGCATTTCTAGATGATTGATATTTTATGGATCTGATGGTGAAGTTTATTTCAGCAACTGGAGTACTGCCTGCAAATCTCGCTGCTGCCAGAGCTACAATTGGAGCCGGAACCTCAGACAAGTGTACCTTGCCAAAATCCTGCAGTATTGTTACTTATTTCCTTGATTTAATTAATTATTGTATATGCTTAAACCTAGGACCGTGTGACTTACTTAGCTTTCGATTAATAGTCGGGTGCCAACACCGTACGCGGGGTTGTGTAAGGTCAACTAGAGATGGATATCGTGACATTTACATTCTCGTACTTGCCATATCAAGTACATTATACCCAGGATACTTGACACGAATAATGAGACAGAATCTTCCTGAAACATTCAAGGTGGCTCTGTATAGGATACAGATTTCATGACTTGGACATTATTTTCTTAGATCTTAATAAATGACTTATGGCATTAGTTTGATCTTGCGCGACATGGACATGAGACATTATGAAACTGTGACATGAGATTACATTGGGTGGGGAGAGATTTAACATACAAAAGGCTGAATATATATATATATATAATACTTTAATGGATTGTGTCTTAGACTCTGACACAGAGCTTTGGTACCTTACTGGCCCTTCGAAAAAATACTGCTATGGTTTCTTCGACACTGATCCTGTAGTAGTCTCAGTCTGAGTATGACTAAAACTCTCACTTGCATATCACTTAGCTGGTTTATTTATTTATCTTATTGTTCCTTTATTTCTGTACTGCATTTATTTTGGCTTGTATTATCTGTACCTTGCTATGTCCCCTGAGGACCTGGATCCGGATTATGTCCCCAGGATTAGAAGACGAGATCTACCCCGAGGTGTACGGAACAGGAGCACTTCTCGGAGTAGAACCAGGAATCGAGGACGAGATCGTGCCCGAAGACTTCTCCTGAGTATTGGCTTTACATACTCAATTATTTCTATTTCCAGTTACTTTAATTCATGTCTATATGCTTTGATGTAACAGACTTATTCTCGGATTGTTCCCTGAGACACTCCTGTTGAGATATGCTCGTTTATATTCAGTTTCATTTATTCTGGCTTTCGATCTGTGTTTATATTCTGTGGATGAAATTAGAATAGACTGTGACTTGTATCATTTGATCTATTTATTGTTGTACTACAGCTTAAGTACGCCCTGATGGATCCATTAAATTGGGTTTGTCCATCGGTGTGTACTGCTGGCCATTGCCACGTGTCCAGTCCCTCGGTATTTTGGTACTCGGGCGTGACATAGTTTTTGTGGTAGCCCATGCAGGTCAATGACTAAATTGTTCGGTTTCAACTTAGGGACCGAACAGGCCTGCAATAAGAATAGGATAAGTTTTAGGATCTCATCCACTTGCTTGAATCATTCTTGATCTCTATATCGACTTCAAAAATAATTTACTTGCATCCTGCCTTGATTCTTCTGTACGCTTCTTATAGTTTATTTTGGATGCAGGGCAATAGATTCACAAGCGTGCGACGAGACTTCCCCAGGAACACCACAAGTTACAGGTGTCACCTATGACGATGAAGTGACACCAGTCGGTGGAGTTCAATCAGCTCAACAGAGCCATCAGGCAGGACAACCTACCTCAAGATTCCGGCGTGATGACATCCCACCTCTGCCGCAGTTCGTTCCTCTAATGCCCGTATTCCCACTAGGGCAGCCTATTGACGGGCAACAAATATTCCAAATGATCTACACAATGATGCAAGCCCAGCAACAAGTCCAACACGAGGCTCAACGTCGCGAGGCTGATTACTTGAGGAATAGCCTAGTAAATGCACTAGAGCAGGCCAACCTACCAGCTCGACGTCCAACGATGGGCTCCATCACCGATTTTTGCCAACTGAAGCCCCGTACCTTCTCAGGAAAGGAAGAGCCCACAGAAGTTCATGAGTGGCTCACCAACATACAACATCAATTAGAAGCAGCTGAGCTTCCACGGGAACGTTGGATGATTACCGTCAGAATGCAATTGACTGGCAATGCACATCACTGGTGGCTATCTGAAGAGAGACGGCTCGGACCAGACCGAGTCACTTGGGAGGAGTTCTCCAGACTCTTCCAGGAGATGTACATTCCGGCTATCGCTCGATCAGAACTGCGGGACAAGTTCAATCGCCTCACTCAGGATGCTATAACGGTGGAAGAGTACAACGCTGAGTTCATTCGTCTAAGTCGCTTCGCCCCAACATTGATCCTGACATAAGAAGAGAAAGCGGAGAAGTTCTTTGATGGGCTAAACTTTGAGCTACAAAGAATGATCGGATCCATCGCACCTACTTCGTACACGGACGTCCTTGCTGCAGCTCGACGTATGGAGCGTGTCATCAAACGAGAATCCAACCTGAAGAGGCCTTCCACATCAGCACCAGCCAGAGCACCGAATGGAGAAGCTGCCAAGAAACCAAATCTGTATCAAACACCACAGGGAGCTGCATCCAAATCCCTAACTCTTCCTACTTGTCACTACTGCGGCAAGATAGGCCATGTTGAGAAGGAGTGTAGACGTAAATTCGGACTATGCTTAGGTTGCGGATCCAGACAGCATGCAGTGAGAGACTGCCCTGAGCGTAGAGAAGGAGCACCAAGGGCAAACCAACAAGCACTACCAGCACCAGGAGGGTATCAACCACGACCACCCTTGGCACTTCAAGCAGCACCCTTCCAGCAGGCCCAGCAACAGTAGAGGGCACCACCTCAAGGATGCGGACAAGCTTTCGCGATGACTTTGGAGGACGCTCAGAATCATGGAGTAGCTAATGTGCGTAAGTTTTTATAGTTATCCGTTCCTAGTATTGCTTTAGTTCGTGCCTGCTGGTTCGTGACCTTAGATTTAACTTGACTTGCTAATAATTAATAACCTAGTGGTAACCTAATATGTTTTAAAGAATAACCTAGATTTTTCTAAAAACAGTAATTTTCTAGATTTCCTATATTTGGGAAATTGCATAACTTCCATTGCTTAGGAAAATGATTTTTTCTATGTGTTTTAAACCCTCAATCTTGACTATTCTTAATTGTGATGTGCTTCGAATAAATTTAGCAACCGTGTCATCTCTGTTGACCGGTTATTCTTTGATTGCGAGGATGCAATCTTCTTAAGGGGGGTAGATTGTAAACCCCCTGATTTTTCAAGAAATTTTAATTTGGAATTTTTTACAATTTTCTAGAATTTTCTGAGATTTTTTTCTAATTAAACTAAGGTGTTTTAATTATTAAATGATTTTTAAATGATGTTAAATAATATTAAAATATTATGTAAATAATATTTTATGGTGTAAAATAAAATATTGGACTTAAGGTAATTTTCTGGGAATTTATTGGACCCCGAACCTATTATTTTAAAAACCCTAAAATCTATTTTTTATTTTTAACCCTGAACCCGGTTCACTAAACCAAACCAAACCAAACCAACCCAAACCCAACCCACTCAGCCGCGGGTCGAATTCGGGTCAAACCCGCGACCCGAACTCGCGATCCGAACCCGTTTTCAGCCCTAGCGGGTAGGATCGGGCCGGGTCTGCCCAACCCGCACCTGCCTCCGACCCGACCCGCCTGACCACTTCCCCCACGACCCGCACCCCGCTCGGCCACGCGCAATGCCGCCCGCGCTTCCCGGCCGCCCCGCCCGCTCCGCTCGGCCCACGCCCCCGCGACCTCCGCCTCCCCCGCCACGATGCCGCCTTGCTCGGCCCCGTCCCCTCGCCCTCTCTCCCTATAAAACCCTAGCCCCTTCCCTCTTCTTCGGCCAAATCCCCCCGCCGACGACTCCTCCCTCACCCGCTGCCCAGCTCCGCCTCGCCGCACCGCGCCGTCCCGGCCTCCCTCTCCTTCCTCCTCCTTCGACAGCAAGCCTCAGCCGCAGCAGCAGCCGGCTCAGCCCTCTGCGCCGCCTCCCGCGCGCCGCCGCCTCCGGCCGCTCAACCGAGCCCTGCGCCGCCGTCCTCGACCACCTCCGGCCCGCCTCCGGCCGCCGCGACTCCGACAGAAGCCTAACCCTAACCCTAGGTCGGACACGACTCGGACACGCGTTGACTCGGACACGAGAAAACTCGATTTTTGGAGCCCTGTTCAGGTACCCATTTCTCTCTCCTCGCTGCCCCATTTTTGATTTCGTCTGTTGCATCGCGAACCCTGCGTGACCCTCACGATGCCCGTGCAACTCGCTCGGTGCATCGCGTCCTGTGGCGATCACGAACCGCGATCCAAAAACAGGAAAAACAACGCCCTGTTCCACCCCGAAACTTAGTACTCCCCCCCAAACGGGACGACTTGGTCTCGTGCGATCTTCACCGATATGTGTGCGCCGTTGATATGGATGTGCGGGATTTCGCAGAAGTTGATTTGGATGTGCGTGCACACCGGAATCAACGCGTATCCGCCGACAACGTCCCGTATCCGTCAGTTCTGGAATGCGTCGTAACATTGTGTACACACGTCGGATCGAAACAAAACTTGTGCCATCGAACTCGTAGCGATACGCTGGTCCTGTGACCCAGGTTTGGTTCGATTCTGAAAACGTTGACAAAATCGCGTATCGTAGGCCCCACAGGCTCCATTTGACGGGCGATTTTGTGATCGGCTCATCGGAATCCAATTCTGGAAGTTCCGTTGGGTTCGTATCATCGTTCTAGACCCGTTGACACTAAGTTTGACAAATTTGGAGAACTTTGTCCCTGACACGTTTTTCGGTGCGAAGCGGGCCACATATGGACCCCGTTTTGACCCGAAATTATCATTTTTGTCCTTGTCTCCAAATTGGACTTAAGGACAGGCGTTTCTAGCTGATTGATATTTTTTGGATCTGATAGTGATGTTTATTTCAGCAACCGGAGTACTTCCTGCAAATTTTGCTGCTGCCAGAGCTACAATTGGAGCCGGAACCCCAGGCAAGTGTACCTTGCCAAAATCTTGCAGTATTGTTACTTTTTTCCTTGATTTAGTTAATTGTTGTACATGCTTAAACCTAGGACCGTGTGACTTACTTAACTTCCGATTAATAGTCGGGTGCCAACATCGTACGCGGGGTTGTGTAAGGTCAACTAGAGATGGATATCGTGACATTTACATTCTCGTACTTGCCATATCAAGTACATTATACCCAGGACACTTGACACGAATAATGAGACAGAATCTTCCTGAAACATTCAAGGTGGCTCTGTATAGGATACAGATTTCATGACTTGGATATTATTTTCTTAGATCTTAATAAATGACTTATGGCATTAGTTTGATCTTGCGCGACATGGACATGAGACATTATGAAACGGTGACGTGAGATTACATTGGGTGGGGAGAGATTTACCATACAAAAGGCTGAATATATATATATAATACTTTAATGGATTGTGCCTTAGACTCTGACACAGAGCTTTGGTACCTTACTGGCCCTTCGAGAAAATACTGCTATGGTTTCTTCGACACTGATCCTGTAGTAGTCTCAGCCTGAGTATGACTAAAACTCTCACTTGCATATCACTTAGCTGGTTTATTTATTTACCCTATTGTTCCTTTATTTCTGTACTGCATTTATTTTGCCTTGTATTATCTGTACCTTGCTATGTCCCCTGAGGACCTGGGTCCGGATTATGTCCCCAGGATTAGCAGACGAGATCTACCCCGAGGTGTACGGAACAGGAGCACTTCTCGAAGGAGAACCAGGAACCGAGGACGAGATCGTGCCCGAAGACTTCTCCTGAGTATTGGCTTTACATACTCAGTTATTTCTATTTCCAGTTACTTTAATTCATGTCTATTTGCTTTGATGTAACAGACTTATTCTCGGATTATTCTCCGAGACACTCTTGTTGAGATATGCTCGTTTATATTCAGTTGCATTTATTCTGGCTTTCGATCTGTGTTTATATTCTGTGGATGAGATTAGAATAGACTGTGACTTGTATCATTTGATCTATTTATTGTTGTACTACAGCTTAAGTACGCCCTGATGGATCCATTAAATTGGATTTGTCCATCGGTGTGTACTGCTGGCCATTGCCACGTGTCCAGTCCCTCGGTATTTTGGGACTGGGGCATGACAGTGAGGATATAAGGAGGGAAAGTTGTAGGAAGTACAAAAAATAGGGGAGAAATAGGGTGGACCGGTCAAGGAGGGGGGATGAGGTTCTTCATGTGTTGGGGCCAATGGGAGGGGGACACCTCATTGCATATTTGTATAAAAGTCCCTTAACAATTAGAAAATTGCACAATTAATGAAATTTAAGATTGGATGAGGCATAACACCATATTTGGTGTGATGTAGTATGCTAAAATGGTATATGGTGTTTAGTATAAACCTTGAGGGTGTGAGTGAGGGTTTGGATTGGAGTTGGGTCTAGTTTTGGGTGAGGTTGGGTCCTTATACCAATTTAATTAAAATTAGTGTAATTGGTGCTCTTTAATTAATTGTAAGTACATGGAATTAAAATTGGGTGAGACACAAGTGTCATGGACGTAGTAGTCTCAGAATATAATTTTATCATAAATTGGGTTGGACAAAACCGGTCGAGGTTGTGTCTTCAATTTTGATTGGAACGGACAATGATGCAAATTAGATTTAATTGAATTTAAGAACGAACGTTTGTAACAAATATTGTTCGATTAAAATGAAGCACAAGAGAGAGTAGTTATGAGTTACACAAGGGTCAGAATGGTAGGTTGGCACGTCTAGGAAAAGTGTAGGAAATTTGGTTGAAAGCAAAGCTAGTGTAGTGCTCCAAATATCGGAGCAACGGTAAGGTGCACTAAATGATACAAATATTGTACAATAATTCTAAAATACTGCATTATAATTCTAATTGGCTCCAAATTAACCCTAGTCTCTCTATCTAAGTTAAGTAGACCTAAATTTGGTCGAGGGATTTTACAACCATCCAGGCAAAGCCAATGTAGTAGTCGATGGACTTAGCAGAAGAGGTGGAGAATTTATATTGACTACTCAGAAGCACATTATAGAAAACTTATGGGAGATGGGTATCAAAATAGGACTTCCACAGAGTACAGGAGTTCAGGCTAGCCTACAGATTTAGTTAACTATGGTAGATAGAATCAAACTAGCTTAGGCAGAGGACCCGAAGATTCAAAAGCAACGAAAAGAATGTGAGTCAGGTCTTTGGAAGGAGTTGACAATACATATGGATGGAACACTAAGGTTTGGGAATCATCTATGCGTACCAAGCAAAGATATTCGGCAAGAAGTTATGATAGAAGTACATAATTTCTAGTATTCCATTCATCCGGGAGGCACGAATAGGTATCAAGATATCAAGAAACACTTTTTGTGGAATGGAATGAAGAGAAAAATTGCACACTTCGTATCGAGATGTCTGATATATTAGTAAATGAAGGTAAAATAATAGAGACCGGCAGGATTATTACAGCCTCTCCCAATTCCAGTTTGAAAATAGGAACACATCACGATGGACTTTGTGACCGGTTTACCAAGATCACCGACTGGTCGAGATACAGTGTGGGTGATAGTGGATCGTCTCACAAAAGAGGCATATTTTCTCCCCTACAGAATGGGACAGTCTACAGAGTAGTTGGCATTTCTATATGCGACAAATTGTGAGACAGCATGGAGTGCCAATAAGCATAGTGTCAGACCGAGATAGGAGGTTCACTTCTCAATTTTGGAGAAGCTTGCACGAAAGATTGGTTACCAAGTTAATATTTAGCACGATGTACCACTCCCAGACAGACGGGCAATCAGAGATAACTATCCAAACCTTGAATGATATGCTGCAAGCCTGTACCTTAGACCTTGGTAGATCTTGGGAATCACCTTCACTTGGTAGAATTCTCGTATAACAATAGTTACCAGGCTAGTATTCAGATTGTATCTTTCGAGGCACTGTATGGCCGAAAGTGTAGATCACCATTGGCTTGGGACGATATTGGTGATCGAAATATGTTAGGCCCCAAAATGATCACACAGACAGTAGAAGTTGTCAGACAGATCAGAGAGCGACTTCGCGTTGAGCAAGATTGATATCGTCATTGGACAGATCAACATCGTAGGCCTTTAGAGTTTCGTGTCGGCGACCAAGTATTCTTGCAGATTTTGCCTACTCGTGGGGTCATTATATTCATGGTTCGCAGGAAGCTTATTTCGTGATATGTTGGGCCGTTAGACATTCTCAATCGGGTATGCGATGTGGCTTATAGTCTTTCCCTTCCACCTTCGCTCCGTGAGGTGCATGATGTATTTCATGTATCTCAATTACGGGTATGTTTCGGAACCAAGTAATATCCTCGATCACTTTGAATTAGTCGTTGGTACCGACTTATCTTACGAGGAGCAACCTGTATCCATTTTGGATTGAAGAGAGAAGGTACTCAAGAACTGGATTATTCCTCTTGTCCGAGTTGCCTGGGGACATTATACTCTTGGAGAATCGACAAGGGAGCGCAAGGACGATATTCGGTCTCAGTACCCGCACCTGTTCTATTCGGAACGTATATTCTATCTTATGCCTTCGTATCTAGACTCTATAATCAGGTGATCACCTAGTTTTAAGATGTTACTGCTTGCATGTGTAGTTTACTAGTAGAATATATCGTGCTTGTCCTGACTTCTCTAGCTTACTAGTAGAATATTCGAATTTTGAGGATATAATTTTTCTAAGGTGGATAGAGTTATCACTCCCTATTCCAAAATCTACGTATTTGGAGCATATTATTTTTCTTGCTTGCATGTTTAGTATATTGCATAAGACTAAACCCATTCTTTGGTTTATCTTGGTTAACAGTTTATTTGTTGGGTTGGTTTAATCATGAGTTGAACCCATGTTCTAAACCATAAACCCTCCAGGTATATAAGACAATATTTCCTTTCTATCTCTTGTTTACTCTATTTTCTTTCTCTCCCATGTGTTTTCTGCCTCTAAGTCTTAGGCAAGTACACCTTGCATGAAAAATAAAAAAAATCCTCCATATTATTGGTTAATTATGTTTATTATGTGTTTTAAGCACTTTTAATACTTGGAGTTTTCGGTTTTTATGGCCAGATTTGAGTAGATCTATATTTGAAGTTAGGGTTTCATGGGTGCTATAAGTTTTTTTTGGTTTTGATCTACTAAAACATGGTATTTTAGAAAACCAATTTTTGTGGTTGTTGGAGCACTTTATTTTGAGCATTTTGGCTTTTAGTTCACTTAATTCGGAGTTAAAATAAAGTTTTTATGAAAAAAATATTTTTTGATTTTTTTTAGAGATTTTCGTCATGGTTGAACCTGCTGTTGGAGAAGAAGAAGTTCACATGCGGCCAACGAGTATATGCGGCTGAGAGTTCCATGCGGCCTGAGAGGGTTATACGGCTTGAACTCTTTGCCGCATACTGACAGCATGCGTCCATCTTGTTGGATACATGACTGCTTATTTTACACAAGTGTCCTTGAACTCCTTGTGTTTTCACTCGCTGGACGAATAAAAATTTGCTAAGTCCAAAAGGCAATATACGGCATGATCCTATGCGGCAATTAAAGCATGCGGCCACCTTTCCTTGGACATATGACTCTGAACCGTTGGTATATGTTTCTTTGATTTTGTTCTTTCTCTTTGACACACTTTATTGTATTGTTACATCAGTCACATCAATCACTTTATGTCACAATATTGACACTTTATTTATTAGATCCCAAGGAGTAGACCTTAACCCTGACCATGCGACCTAGAGATATATGCGGCCAGGACTTCATATGAGGCCTAGAGACATATGCGGCCAGGATATCCCATGCGGCATAGAGACCCACGTGGTCTTGATTTTTTTGATTAAATATTTTCTTTTATTTTATGATGGTATTTGGGTTAATGCTTGTGTTATAATTCTAAGAAAGAATAGATTTAGTAACCATACCTCATGCTAAGACATGACCATGAGTTAAGATTGGCTATGAACGTGTAATGAGTTGAACTAAGATTTTATTATGAACCAGAGTAAGTAGATAGTGACTAACCGGCTATGTGCATGACATAAGCATTCGTGTTACAATAAGATCTTGATTCATGTGACTAATGTATAATTAGTAATTGGACTCAAATATTGTATCCGTACTGATACCCCTATTCCTTGATAATTGTTCATGATTAATGTGCGCCGAGGTACGACACACCGTGTTACGTGTTAAGTGATTATATTTGGATTGTGAAACAAGAATTCCTCCAAATTTTTGAATGTGTGATATTATAAATATAAATGTTTCCCCAACACGGGCATAATAAGCGAGTCAACTATCAAAGCGTGGCTAGGATATTGATTGAATGCTGCATACACGCTTGGGTGAATCCAGATTGAACTTTCGTGGATTTGTATCTAGTGTACCCGTACTTTGTACGACATCTTAAGAAAAATTCTAATGTGACCGCGTCTTAAGATTTCGAACACAATATAGGGCTAATTAGGTAACTAAAAGTGGTAGTAACATTTGGAGAAAACGGTATCCTGAGATTATGCCAACAAATCTTTCCATAGAGATTCATTCAAAGTGCATTGTGGGCTGGCCACCATATATAATGTATATCATCTGCCTTAGTAGAGTGTAGTATCTGACCTATTATAAATAATGATGAGCTACTATTTCACTATAGGAGCATTGGAACTGCTAATACAGTATTTTTAGCGTAGTGATCCTAAGGGGAACTAGTGCATCATGCAAGTGCTTGTATATTCCTTATTTGGCTCGGTTAGCTCATGTTCGACAATGGTGTGATCTGAGGATACCTGTTATGCATTATTTTCTGAGATAACATCAGACTGCACAAAATAGCAAGCCGTACATGTGTTTGGCCGATATAGGAAATGGACTTGGTTGTGATTGTAATATTCGGTTAGTAACCTAGGGAAATAGACTATCATAGTGTGATAGTTTAACCTTTGTCCTTATTTGGTTGTAGGGTTGGACCTTTATGCTAGGATATGCCATGGACCTAAGTTACGACGCTGAACCTATGTAATATTATATACTCCATTTCGTGCTTCCTTGTGGTAGTTGCTATTTGGGGTCTAACCCCACTGGTTTTGCATAGCCATGTTTCGATCCAGCACTCGAGGATGCAGCTTACCTTTCCCAACTTATGGCGCATACCAGGAAGATGGTCACAGAGGATAACGACTGGGTTTTATTTTTTTTCTACTCGTCATTGTACATTTACTTCTTTTGGGCGTTTAGCCATCGGCACTTGTTAGCCGAAATATCTGGATATTAGTTTCCTTACATGATTGTATTAAATAAGACTGTAGTTGATCACTGTCATGTACTTTTGATACGCTATCAGCTTCTTATTTTGCACAGCTGGTCTTTAAATTTTTTTGACAAAGCACTTGGAACGCTTTGTTGATTTATCTTATATGTTGTTTACTATTTTTCTTGTTTGAATGATTGAGACATAGAAGTTGTTGACCCTAGGAGACTTGATTGTATCATGCACCCCCTTGTCTTACTACAGCCGTGATCGTCATATGACGTATAGTACCTTGTACTGGATAGCTGGCCATGTTCGTCTCCATATTCCGGTACTGGGGCGTAACAGAAAAAGTGAAAACGATCGGACCATATGTAAAATGTTAGTGACGTATTATACTAACGTCGTTGATCATCGCAAATAGAAAAAAAATTAGCGACGGCTCAATTTTCTTTGTCGCTATACGTCGCAAAATCCAAAAAAGTAGCGACGTCTAACGACTCATAGCGACGCATTCTTCTCAGTACCTAATTATAGCCCCTAATCGTAGTAATTCATTGCAAACTGCGAATTTAGCGACGTCAGTTCAATTCATCGCTAAATTAATATAAGTTAGCGACATTTACATATGACATCGCAAAAAATGTCACTAATATGCTAGATTTTGGTAGTGTTTGAAATCAAATAAACCGAACGCTCATCCCTAGCCCCCTCTACTTATTGATGCTCCCTCTCTCGTCCAGGATCCTCCTATCGCATCTATCATTTTTGCTGAAGTGAGGCACCCCTCTGCAGCCATGAAGGCTCAGGTGAGCAACATGTACAATTATTAGAGGGAATATGGGGACGAGCTCGACTCTAATAAGTGGAGGAGGGAGAGGGAGCGAGAGCAACAATCCAAATGTGGGAAGGGGTGTGGCGGTCGAAATTGTGTTTGTTGTTTGGTTAGGGTTGGCTAAAGGAATATGGTTTTTGAAAAAAAAAAAAGGAGAAAAAAAAACTTTTGAATAAAAAGTGATGTATGGTCACATTGGTTCAATGGGAAATAAAGTGTTATTTGAGAATACTTACAAAGTTTATGGGATTTACTTGACTAATAAAATAATATTGAATACTCAAAAATGATAGGTTCACATATTTAAGTAAAAAAAAAATTACAATTTCCATAGAAAAAAAAAATTTGCGTTTGAAAACGTCCAAAAAATTAGAAGAAAAAGTAAATAATTGAAAATAAAAAATTAGTAAATAATTGGAAGTGGAAAATTAAAACATCTGGTGTAAATATTATTTTCTTTCATGCGGCCAAAAAATTTCTCCTATAAAAGATTACAAAAGTGGCCAAATCATTTTTCCTATGAAAGATTTTAACCTTTGACCTTTGAATTGTTAGAGTCCTCCTTATACAGAGAACCCTCCAAAAATGAGAGTATGCTGCTTAGTGTGACAAGCACACGGTATTCTTTAGTAAAAGGCGAAAGAATAGTTCGCTTTGTGCTCAGCACGCAGCTGCTTGATTTAAGAGAGAGTAAGCACAAGCGTTTATAAAGGGGAATGACTTATGGTGGTTGTTTCTCCTAACAATGTGGGACTAAAGATCACACATTCGCTCTAGACGTCCAGAAAGAAAGAATGAACTTCTGCATAGTTTGGACCTGGAATTGGAAAGCTAATGCATGTGAGGGAGGTTTTGTTTAATTATTATATAAAAATCCAAAGTAACTATAGATAGTACTTTCTCAATGGATCCTAAAACAATTTTATTCTTCTTTTCCACCTTGCTTACGTACCTGCAAAGCTAAAAGTTTTATATGTAATGAGCACAATATAAAACTTGGGAGCTCGATCAGCTTCCAATTGACAAAGCAAGAAGCTAGCTATAGCTAGAGCACAATATCTGAGTGTGTTATGAGGAGGACGGACATTCATGGGGTTGCTTGTTGATCTCTCGTCTATACTAGTACTTCTGTTAGGGACGGAAATGGACACAGGCACGGACACGCTGAATTATTATTCACAACAACAGCTCCCTCTTGCAGGACTCCGTATCTCTGTGGTGCTTGCCCTGCCTGCCTGTCCTTAGACCAAATGTTTATTTTGATCCTTAAGAACTCAATCTATTAATAATATTTTATTTTCTAAAATAAATCTTTTCTAAGTAAAGAATTTATTTTCGTTTCTTAACTTAATTACGTTTTCTTTATTCTTTTCATATTTTATATTTGTGATCTTTTGTATCCTACTTGTTCGTGTCGGTATGTCGACTCTTCTCCAAAAGTGGATCAAACAAGATACCTTGCTCTTATATTTTATGTCCTGTTAGCTAATATGTTTACATAATTACTGTTATATCAATTTTTGTACGTCCAAGTACGGATTGGGTGCGATCGACGATAGCCGTTGATATGGTTCAATACGAACTTAGAAGGATAGTTGTAATAATTAAGTAACGAATAACTAAAAAAATAAGAATTAAAAAAATCAACAAGGATACAAATCAGAATACTCATCCGTCGATAATGCTCGGAGTACGGGATTGATCCACCTGTATGGTGACCAGCCTTAGCACGGGCTGCCCTGGCCTTCTCGTACTTCTCCTTATATGCTGGAGTGTCCATCTTCTCCTTTATTTTCTCTCAAAACTACTCCTTCAGCCACTCCTTCCAAAGATCTCTTGGAAGCAGAGAAAATGCCTTCTTGTCGTTGATCAAATACCTTATTCTCTTGTCGGCGATGGACTTGTAGCACTTCCGGATAGACATCTTCTACAAATTAAAAAAAAAATCCAAAATGAGCAAATATATAAACAATATTGTAATAAAAAAATCTTATACGTACGCCCAACATCTCAATCCAAACGTATCGTTGTCGGTGGGATGTCACTAAAGTTGAGTTAAGGACCATGAAAGTGATGCCGTATGATTTTCCCCAACTCAGTGCCAACCTTGAGTGGAAAGAACCTGAAATAAGTAAACAATGTACAATTAGAATTTTAAAAAAATGTGTGAATTGACAATGAAATAAAATGATATACTTACGTCGCTCCATCGGCCCACAACTCAGGACGATCGATTTTAGCAGGCCGCTCTGGTAGAGTAAGGGGATCTAAAAAACCTAGACGATGGACATATACTTCGTGGTCCAGCAACGGGACAGGATATGGATTCCCCTCCCCCATAGGAGTACAGGCGTAGACCCCGGTGTAGTAGTAGCAGTAGTATAAGGGGTAGTAGTAGGTGTAGATACTAAGGGAAGACCAGGAGATGGAGTAGCTTCGCCTACTAATGAACGAATATATGGCGGGGATAAACCATCATCGGTATCTACGAAGTCGTCCTCTAACTCCTCTTCGACCTGCATCTGGTGTAGTGGGTGGGGGATGGTTGGATGAAGATCCTCAACGTCCACAGCCTCGTCCCATAGGTAAATCTGCAGGAAATAAAAAATGGTGTGATAAAACAAATAAATAATAGTTTGATGAAATAAATAATAATGGTGTCATGATAGTCATAAAGTAATGGTGTGATGCAAGAAAGAAATACTAGTGTGTTGATACTAATAATAATAGTGTGGTCCAAGGTCGGTCCTGAGGTTTAGTAGGCTCGGGGCAAAAAAAATGTGTGCCCTTTTTTCATAAAGTGATTATGTTGAGTAGTTGAGACTTGAGAGGTCTGTTTAGCCTATCTAACCAAAGAAACATTAGACGTTGTCATGTTGATAACTTGAAAACCAAATTGGAACTTTGAGTTGGCCACAAAAAATTGTCAAGGCTGGCCCATGGAGTTTTCAAGTCAACATCATGTAACCACAACTTTCCATCTTAGGGATATTTTGGTAATTTTGCATGTTACCAATTATATTGTATTATATAATATAGTGGTTGCTAGAATTATATTAGTGTTAGTTGCTAGTCAATTAGAATGTGTAAGTGTTAGTTCAAGTCGACTAGAAGTATCAAATAAGATTGTTAGTCATGACTTTAGTGATTAGAAATAATTAATGTTAGTTAGTTGTCATGGAGAGAATATTACATATTAGTTGTAGAGATTCCTTCCATTAACTAATTAGATTCATTTGCCTCTCAATTTGAATTTAAATTGGAATGGAGAGTGGCACAATTAGTAAATAAAACCAATCCCAAGCCTATGTAGGAGGCCGGCTCACCATGATAGAATTCAAATTCAAATTTTCCCTATATTTATCCCTACTTCTTTCCCAAACAACATTCATTTAATTTTCCACCAATTCCTAGATCTAGAATTTGAATTCCAAACACAATTTTCTTCCAAAACTACTAATTCTTCTTCCATTAGAGAGCATGATGTTTGGAGCACTTGAGGAATCTTGAAGAGGAGTCCAAGCATTGGAGATCGTTTCTGATTCGCCTTCTTCATATTCAAATTCGGAGTTCTTCAAAGGAGCTACACAAACACTAGGTAATTCTCTCATTTTCATCAATTTCATGGTTAGTAACACCCCTTGGGCCTATATGAACCTTTCCATGGTTTGAATTGACCCTCATAAGGACTATTAATGTCTATTTGGTTGTTTGTTGGTATCCGTGTGTCCATAATTGGATATGGGGTGTTTTATCATGATACACCGTGTTACGGGTGGATTGAATTGGTAATTTCTTTGTATTAGTGTTCCATTGTGTCAACTTCCTATAAATTTATTTGAATTACTTTTTTTTGACTAAATTATAGATATATTTCATTATATTAATTATGTTTTATAAATATCTTTGTAAGGGGTTTATATTAAGATAATTGTAAGATTTAGTTATATATGAGTCTATATATGATACTTAGTATATAATATTAACTAGTATGTCTTAGAAATTAGTGTTAGCAAGGTATTGACCTAGAATTTACTAGTTTAGCTATATAGGCCAACCAAGTAGCTAACTTGGAACCCAAATTAGGTAATTGACTTAGTTTGACTCAAATAACCTAGTTTTGACCTAAAAATGACCTAGAGACCTAGTTTTGAACAAGTTAAGCTTATTTATGATTCCAAAATACCCGTTAATATGATAATTCATATTTAGGTCTTCGAGGCTCCAATACGGACACTGTTTGATATTTCGGCATGGATTCCAAGCGCGTACATTCTCTGATAGTTTCTATTATTTGATATTTACTATGATTAATGTACTTAGTGATATTATATTTGATTTCTGACACGAGGGTGCACGGATTGGTGTATATATTGGATCCTCAGTCATGATATATTAGCATGCTTATCGTATTAACATCGTACATCGTATTGTTAGTAAACATTGATCATTTTATCGTAATATGTCATGTTTGGATCCCTTGTATCAGTCGGGGTGGGGAAGCTTTAGCTAGATGTGTGATCATATCCCTAGTGTTATTGTGTCGATATTGTTAGTGTTAATCATACACCTCACATATGATAACCAGGCCAATATTCATTATACAAGTTCCCAAGCAGATCACATATCGAAATTAGCTAGTACATCAAAACACTTTGTACTTACATTTCTTTTTTCCTTCATACTTATTGAGTTGTACCTTACTTGCTATGTCTACTTACTTTTTATTACTTGTATGCCATATACTCAGTGTTTACTTATTCCTCATATTGCCATTGTCAGGATATGTTGATAGTTCTGCTTTTACTCATCATTTATTACATTCACTATTATAGTTTTATAGTCTTTGTCATTTAATTGGAACTTCATAAAGTTGTACTCGTTGCATCCTAACTGGATAACATTTTTAGGCATTATTGTGCTCCACCTTCCTGAGTTCGGAGAGATGCTATGATCGAGACTACGTTTTCACTATGGACCTAGAAGTGACCTCTGGTGATCTAGGCTTGTATTTCTCTATCTTAGGGCCATGCTTAGTTTCATTGTTGTTTGGAATTATCTTTCTTGTGTTATTTCTTTCTGTAGAATATTGTGATTGAGTACACTTAGTTTGCTAGCTGATGTTGTATTGAGCTTAAGGTCTAGAAAGTATTCTACAACCGATGTTGCGGCGTAGGCTGGACGTACCCACGTACTTGTGCCCGAATATCCGTGTGCGGGTCGTGACACATCATCACAGTATGATTGTCATATCCTAAAATCAGCAGACATAAATAGCAAATGAGATCGTGTCTGACACGACACAGCTCAACACCATCCAACTATAAACCTTAATTAACACTTTCAATTTAAAACTCAAAAAATTGAATCAAACTCTTCATCTTCCATCCAACATGGAACTAAACATCAGAGTTTCACAATTAATGTGTGTAAACAATACCATGATTTATTTTTTACTTTAGTAAGAAGTCTTGTTTGATTGTCCAATATAAAACTTTTTAATTGTAAGTTGTGACCTATTTCCTGTATTTGGTTTTAACAAATAGAATGTCGGTGACAAAATCAAACATATTTCTAAATGCCATTGTGTAATTTTGTTACATCATGCTTCATCCGACTTAATCTTTAATTTATCTACCAGAAGCTACAAATTGTACTCTTAATTTCTTTTTATAATTACCGCTTTTTAGTGACTTTTTTAATACAAAACCAATAAGAAGTCTGCCAAAACTAATATATTTATACAGTTGAGTAATGTTTTCTTCCTTTGTTATTCTCTAAATTTTATTATGAATTGACTCGCAATCAGGATTGATGGGAAGCCACGTTGAAAAGTCTCATTTGGTGTCAGTGTGTCACCGCTCATTGATCAATTGACTTTGAAATTTTTAGTGATCACCAGTTCACCACTTGTCTAATTTAGTTCATCAGGTTAAAGACAAGTAGTTCATCAGTAATTGTCGAATCACCACTAAGTCTCATTTAGTTCAAGCCGAGTTCAATACTTCAACATAATATGTCCATTTTGAACCATTGTCTTCAACATGTGATTATTTCAACTTATGGCTGGAAGAATTTGGTGTCACCGAACTTGAAAAAATTCAGTCATTATAGATTGCTATCTTAACTTGCTAACCAAACTCTATTACATTAATATAACTTTAATTTGATTAAAACAAAATCTCTATTAACCCAATCTCTATGAAATATTTCATCAAACAGAAGAAAGACAAGGAACAGATTGAAAAAGAAAGAAAGAAGGAATCTTGAGTTGAGACACCAGAGCAAGGAAGCAGCAGTGCTTCAACCTGACGATCCTTTCTCTCTCTCAAAATCTTCTTTGAATCTTAGATTGAGAACCCCCGTTGATTCTTCTTCTCTGTCCATATGAAAAATAGCACCCTGGCTTCTGTTATGTTAGGCTCTGGAATCCTAAATATATTTAATGCCATTCTTATTTGGTCCCTCAATAGTGAGCCTATGATCAAACATATATAGAAAATCAAAATATAAATGGTGCCCCCTCTTCCATTTGGGCCCTGGGCTACAGCCCAGGCTACCCTACGCCAGGGCTGGGCCTGGTGTGGTCATACTGATAAATAATCATGTGATGAAACAAATAAATAATCTAATATAATACAAATATAAGTACGTACTAATCTTCTTCATCTTCTGATTCGTCTTCATCATCCGCATCATCTTCCAAATTATCTTCATTTTCTACTTCTTCATTTTCATTTTAACTATCACTTTTACCTTCCTCTTCCAATTCTTCTTCCTCATCTGATACCGCCATATCAGAGTTCTCCTCTACATGAGGTAAATCTTCAATGCCAAGCTTTTCGTCAACTCTATCATTCTCTACAATAATGTCAACCTCCATATCATTATCACCGATAAAACTTATATATGTAAGTTGAGGCATAACCACCTCATCCTCCTAGTATGCTAGATGCTCAATATTATATGTGCTTCTAGCTTTCATTTTGTAGACAGCCCAGCGTTGTCGACTAGAATAACTCTTATAATACACTTGAGCCATTTGACTAGCCAACACAAATGGTTCGAAACATACATATCCTTTTCCATGTTTTATATCAAAAAATCTAAATTGTTTGTCAATTTTCCATTCTTGCTTGGGTGTTGTGTCGAACAATCACATTTAAATAACATAATTTTATATCAAAAGAGTAATCCAGCTCTACGACATATCTTAATACACCGTAGTCAAATTCTGGATCAGCATCGTAGGCTGAACTCCTTACACAAAATCTAAAGTTATTTTTATAATTAGCCTTCTCATCGACAAATGAGTGAGTTATAGGCTTATTAGTGGTTCTAAATTTGAATGCATTGATGGTGTATCCATCGCAACACTCTGCCCTCTTGCTTGGTCTGAAAGCAAGTGTTCGAAGTCCTTCTCTTTGTAACCGTGTACCAGGACAAAAAATTGGATGCATCACGTATCATATAGACATTAGACGATATGGTCCGATTGCTAAATTTAGAATATTTAATATTTAGAACCCTTATATAATTATGTAACCACGACAAAATTTTTCTATTAACCTCTCTAGCTAGATCATTATCATCAATATTATGTCTCTCCATTTTTACCTCGACTCTAAAAGTACTGTGATAATAAGGAGAAGAGTTAGAGACTTCTTTTCCAAGTATAAACAAAATTGAAATATATAAAGCAAACTTGTGTCGCTTACTTGTCAATATCTTACATCTCCTTTATATCACTATTTAACACTATATATCGATGAGCATCTTCAAACTCAAGGTCTTCCAACCACTGTACCTTAGTAGCACTTGTAGGCTAGCACCCCATATTGAATATAGTACGGATTCGACCATCTTGTGCATTAATCCCATATTCTTCATTCCTTGGGGCTCTATTCTGATTTGTTCTGACATTAGTATCGAAGTAGATAGTGTAGAAGTTTAAATCCTCCTCATTGATATATGCTTCGTATATCAAAGCTTCTATATGAGCCTTATTGTCACGACCTGCACCCGGTGTAAGGGCACAAGTCGAAAACAACGCCCAGCCTACGCCGCAGAATCGGCGGTAGAACGCTGTCTGGATAATCTATCTAACAATATAATGAACCACCAACAATAACAATATACTCAATCACACAACTAGATAGAAACGAGCACGAATCAGAATAAGAATAGAATAGTCAAAATACAACTCATGAGTCTAAAATAATACATCAATGAGACTGAAAGAAATAACAAAATAAGCTGAAGACAAATCCAGTACAAAAGAATACTAAGAAGCTACCAAACCCGGGTCAACTGTCTCAGTTGGGATAAGTCCCTCCTGAGCAAGGGTCTCAGACTCTAGACCCACAATATCCTGAGGTCCATAATAGGTAGGGTACCACTACTCAGTGTCATCTGGAAAAATATATCCAGTCAGGAAAGGAGCATAGTACATCTCTAACAACAGTTCTAATCAATGATAAAAACTATATAACAGTAAATAGATGTGAATATACAAGATGCACAATAGATGCGAGAGATATATATACAATAAGGAAATACTGGAATAAATACAATAATGAACAATATGTCAATGAACAAGAATACTAATGACTAAGTGTGTGAGTACTAGCTTTAACATATGATCGACTTGGGAACATGATACAATATATATGGCCTGGCTAATCATACGTGCGGTGTACGATTAACACTATTCAATAACAGTACTTGATACAATAGGGGTATGATCACATATCTACACTAAAGTACTCCCCAACCTCGACTGGTATAATAGATCCAACCATGGTATGCTATGGCACGAGATTCCCCAAGAAGATAACGACTCTTCCCGAGAATCAGTGTCTGTACATGTACAAGATAACCAATAAAACAATACTTGCACCATATACACCATATACCAAGGAATAACATCTCATGACGAGATCCGGATATACCAATCCGTGTAACCACAGTGTCAAGAGAACATGAATATCTACACTAGATACAATGAACATAGAGGATATCATAAATGAGAAACTATCAGAGAATGTACTCGCCTGAAGTCCAAAGAATAGTCTCACAGATATCTGACACGGTGCCTCGAAGACCTAGATATGGAATACAACATCAATACAAGATTTCGGGAAAAAAAATAAGTTAAACTAGTCAACTTCTAAGTCAATAAGCCAATTCTAAGTCAAAAGTCAAACTAGGTCAACTATGGTCAACTATAGTCAAACTATGGTCAACTATGGTCAATTACCTATTTCTAGGTTGCTCAAGTCTAACACAAAATATTGGTTTCAAGATACTAAGTCTAAACTATAAAACCATATCTTAATTATTAGGATACCGTATCTCCGGATACGTAATTCCATAGGTAAAACATCATATATATATATAAGCCAAACAGTTATTAATAATATAGAATCCAAATTACAACATTAAATAGGTACCGTGGTTTTGAACCAACTTGGTATCTCAACAATAATTCAAAAACTTGCTACCCAAACCCAATATCTTGGGTATCCCCAATTACCTTGGTTCCTCAAGGTAATACCCAATACCTTGTTATATTAACTACTCGTAATATATATATATATATATATATATATATATATATATATATATATATATATATATATATATACTATATTATTTATTATACATATACTATAATGTAATTAGCAATTTAGGAGATAATTACTTATATATTAATATATATATATATATATAAACTGTCAAACTGTCGCTAAAATTATTCCTGTTGTCACTGAAAGCTGCTGTTAATATTGATATACTGCTGTTTTAGTGACAGTTTCCTGTACTGTCGCTAAAAACTATCACTAAAGCCCCTGATACGCTGCTGATACGTTGCTGTTTCAGCGATAGTTTTTCTGAAACTGTCACTGGCTGCTGTCACTGCTTCCTGCTATCGTTGTTGCTGCTTTTCCGCGACAGATTGCTGTCGTTGTTGCCTCCGTTGCTGCTGCTGCTGTGCTGTTTTGCTTCTGTCGCTGTTTCCAAAAGCCGATGTCGCTATATATATATATATATATATATATATATATATATATATATATATATATATATATATATATATATATATATATATATAACCCACATAGTGTATATATATATCTATATACATAATTACTACTAATAACTATACATACACCCTCACCTAGTATTATGTACATAATAACTATATAGTGACATACACACACATACATAGTAATATATATAGATAACTATACGTATATGTATATGTATATATAATCATATAACATACATATATAAATATAAATATAACAACATATAAATATCTATTTTAAACATATGTATATATCTATACATGCTTCAATATATATATACTTACACAATAATACATATAACAATATAGTATCATATATATATACATAGTTACAACTATATAGAATATATGTACATAATAAACACATATAATAATAATAACATACATATATATAGTAACATATATATAAAACAATATATATACATATTTACACATAACATATATACTATATATATATATACTACAATATATATATATATATATATATATATATATATATATATATATAGAAGAATAGCTACATACAATATATACACATATAGTACATACATAATACATAGATCTAAGACACAATAATATATAAATATTGTCACAACAATATATATATATATATATATATATATATATATATATATATATATATATATATATATATATATATATATATATATATCACAATGACAATAGAAATAGATCTAAGATTTAAATTATACCAACACATAGATCGTATCCCTCTGTATCCCACTAGATCTAGGATACGCTTGCGACACGAGTCCACCACACATCCAAACGTACCCCGAAGGACACGAACAAGTCATATATTTTATTTATGAACAATACGAAGAGTCAAATATAAATCTACGTGTCCGTGTCAAAATATGACATGTACAAAGTCCCATGTCGGAGAAAAAACCCCCAAATCAACACGTATCACCAAATTGTTGGGATACGACCTACACGTATCCAATTGTGGACACGACACTTGCCCCAAACACACAAGCACATGTCAAATTGATCTATAGGACCAATTGACACACACAACAATTGTCAATCTCGGAATTCCCCCAAAATTGACACAAAAAGTACCATAACTTTCTCAATTGGCCTCATATGAACACAAAACCAAATCCTATGGGTAGCCTATGCATATGGGTTAATTTTCCATAGTTAAATCTCAGATTTAGAACCTAAATAAAGGGAAAAAACTGAACTATACCTATTGGGAGATGGATTCCCAATGTAACCTCCAATTGTGATGAAATTTCCTCCAACTTGTAGATCCTAACTCCTCTTTGTAGATCCTTGCTTCCTCCTTCTAGATCCTACCTTCTCTAGCCTCAAATGGTGATTTAGGAAGGAATTGGAATAAAATTTGGTAGAAAAATGAAGTGAAAATGAAGGAATTTGGTTGAGGAAAATTCTAGATCTAGTTTTAAAATGAAAAAAGATGAGAGAATTTCCCTCCTCTTTTAATATAGGCCGGCCCCCTTTCCCCTCACTCAAGTTATTAGGAAAAGTCCAATATACCCCTTGGGGCCTCTCATAAAGAAATAATTAAGGAGGGAAGCTTCTAGTCTAATGGTTTAATTAATTTAATCCATCTCTTTAACAATGGGCTTTCTAAATAGGCTAAATTCTATCAATTAATTCATGTTGGTCCATGAGTCTAAACTAAACTAGTTAGGTCCACTAACACAAGTCCAAATTAAATAACTATCATCTAACAACAACTAAATAATACCATAAATAATTATTTATTATGCACAATATTTAATTAAATATAAAATTACTAAAATACCCTTTCCTAGAAAATGTGGTAGTGACATTTATTGCCCACCTTCTTTTCAGGTGATGTAGATATCTATAAATAATGTATTAAATATTATAATTATTTGAATGCAAAAAATTACTGATACAAGCTAATCAATTTATCTCTCAAAAATGGATACATCCGTCGATAATGGATGGGAGCACCGATACAGACTTCGTATGCAAGATAAATTGGCAAATGCTCCATACTATCAAAAAGGTTGGGCAGAAATACCCATTCTAAGTTGAACAATGCCAATGCAATCTTTTTCTCCTGTTCCATGATATGTTGCACCGTCAACATACTTGAACACAAATCTCTAAAGAATATAGATAACTCGGCTAGCGATATCCATACTTGAGGAGGCAGCATGTCTCTCAGAGAAATGTAAAGTAACCTCTCCATGAACATGTAGCAATCATGACCCTTCATCTTTGTCAGCTTGCGTTCGTTGAGATGACACAACCTGCCAGTTTTGACACGTAGCCGTAAAAAAATCTCAACTTTGAAATCCAGTAGTATATTATCATTTTTCCATCCATACTCAATTTAAATAGCGCAGGAGGCTTGACCCAATTTTCATTGGAACTTCATGTTAGGTGCAAATCTGGATGTCTGCAAATAATTTCCAAGTACTATCTTGCTTTGGAATTGTCTTTCGTTTTCCGGTCAATATCCAACACCATATTGAAGATGTTGTCAAATACATTCTTTTTGATATGTATGACATCAAGTTGTATCTTATTAGATTGTCCTTCTAATAAAGTAAGTCCCAGAAGATACTCCGCGTCGTCCAATTATGGTGCCTATGTCTAATCCTTCAAAGGGAAGGCCTGATCTCGGTTCTTCCATTATAGTCGACAATTCTTCTACCTCTTCTCAAACTTCTTCTCCTGTCAATCTCAACAGGAGAGAAGATAGATTCTGTTTACCAGCTCTAAATTCCTTCTCTACGAATGCGACACAGGAAGGAACTGACAGTGATAATAAAAAAGCATAATTTTTCTCCAATTTGGAGATTGAATGCCTGACTCTTTTCCATACATATCGGACAAGACAGTACCATGATTACTCCACCCCGATAATATCTCGTATGTTGTAAAATCATTGATGGTCCACATGAGTGATGCTCCCATCTAAAAGTTCTGCTGGTTCGATATATCAAACATCTGAATATCGAACTGCCATAATTATTTTAACTCATTCACCAACGGCTGTAAGTAGTGGATTTTTTCGAACGGATATGATAAGTGTCAGGAACATGTATGGAGTCTTCATGCACATCCACGGTGGTAGATTGTAAGGGGTCAAAATCACCGGCCAACAAGAGTACTGAGATCTCGACTGTTCGAAGGAGTAAATCCATCAAAACATAAAGCCAACCGTAACATTCCTAGGCTCTACAGCAAATTCAAGATGACCCCAATCAAAATACTTCCACTACAAGAAAAAAAACCCTTTGACAACGTTGAAAAAATATTGTAAAAGAAAATGTTAAATGTTTAATAGGAGGTTATATCCAAGGTTATATAAAAGGAGAGGTATCTACCACAACGTTTGTTTGAAGGTTGTAAAAATGTTGTAGAAGTTATTCCCAAGAAAGTTTACAAACATTTTTAAAATTTGACAAAAAAGATTTCTACAACGTTTTCCAAATATTGTAAAAATATTTTGTACAACTGTGTACAAACATATTACAAGTATTATAAATATAATTTCAACCATGTTCTGCAACTATGGTAGAAACAATATCTATCACGTTCAGTAAAAGTTGTGTATATATTTTGTACAACTGTGTACAAACATTGTAAAAATAGTTTATACAACTTTTAAAAATTGTTGCATACATTATTCAATCATGTTTTCCAAACGTAGTAAATAATATTTGTATGCAGTAATTGCAATATCAACTATAATTTAAAAGTATTATAAATGAGGTTTATAATGTTTAGAAAAGTTGTTAAAATATTATCTTACAACAGTTTATAAATATTGATGATTGGGTTTCCATTTAAAAATATACAATTTATAAATAAAAATATATTAATTACAATTATAATACAAATATATTATTTTAATTCTGAATGAAATCTCAAGTAGAACTGTAGAATATCTGTCTACAATAGAGACCTAGCTAACATTCCTAAATATGCGGCATTGAAACCCAAAGTCACCATTAATGTCCACAATTGGATGTTCATGCTATCAGGTGAAAAAAAAAAAAATTCGATTAGCTAGAGAGAACATGTATAGTCGTTTGAAGATAGAGTGCAAGGTGATTATTTTTCATAACTTTGAATTATATGACTATTACAAAGAAATAGTGTGTATTGATGCTAGTGATATCTCAAGCAAAATATGTGGTCACTCTGAAACTATCATTAAACCAAGGAAAATACTATTTTGCCCACGGTTCTGGGACCGCCAACCAGACAGTGGGCCACGTGGTAGATCCCCATTGCCCCTATTTACTTGGGCCCACCACAAAAAATTTGGACCAATGGGGAACTGCCACGTGGTCTGCGGTCTGGTTGGTGGTCCATAACCGCGGTCAACATAGGGTTGCCGTTAAACGAAACCACCAGCAAGAGTATATTGTATTGTACGCACTTACAATATACACACAAATTAATAAGTACTATACACTATGCTAAAGGTAAATATGCATACTTTATTCAAGTTGATATGTGTATCATCAGGAGGAATCCTTGTATAGTTAAATATATAGTAAGGATAATACGGATAAGGATACCATTTTCATTTGTCCAACATATATGGATACAGATACAAACAATGACACAATACACACACAGTTACTTACTGATAATGCTAGAAACACTGAAGCAATAGGGATAGTTATTTTTCATCCGTAAATTTTAGGGTTTTATAGTGAGTAAAATACACACAATAGCAGCATAAATCATGAAAAAAAATATAATGGAATGCAAAATGTGCTCTAGAGATACTTAGATGAGGCAAGGTTTGATGCATGCATTAACAAAATCAGTTGGGGGCAGTGTCGTGATATTTCCATTTAAAGAGAACCAAACTCCTAAGTACAACCATGTCTTGGCCAAAACTCTATCATGCTATGTTATAGAAAATTAAAAGCATTTAGGCCACATTATAGAAAATTCCAGACATTTGGATGATTGACTTTTGGCCACATTATAGAAAAAAACATTTGGAAGATTATATATCACATAATAGGAATTTGGATTCTAAAATCCAAAATGAAGCTAATTTTTGACCAAAACAAAAATAACTAAAGGTTCCAATGACAAATCGTCTTTCAGGAACAAATCGGTCACAAATATTTTAATTATGCAAAAAGTGAACTAAATATGTACATAAAGAACTCTTCGTTCATGCAAAATTTTCTCAAACTCAAAGATTTTTCTTCTTTCCAAATCAAATTTATTATGTACTGATAGTTATAATTGATTAAGCTCTCAATTACATTCAGAATAACATTCTTGGTATATCAGTGGACTATTACCTCTCGGTGATTTCCCACATTTTAACATTGTTTGTTTGCGCCAGTTTAGAACCTAAGAGTACTCATATTGCATGCTAATGCTAACTATGTAAGAGAATAGGAAGTAATGAAATATTTGGTATTAAGTGTTAAAGCTTGGCAATGGTAATGATCAACTGATAATACAATCAAACAATAAATAATATATCCTAAGCCTATAGCTAGCATTGCCTGCACTCGTGTCGAGAATATTTTGACAATTCATAAAACATACGAATATAAGAGAATGAAATTTAAATAGTCCATTAGATACCGTAGAAGTATAGTAGTTTGGATCGCTATGATCCAAATAGTACTCATTTTCCTCGGCAAGAAATGTTCCTTTTCCACCTGAGACACATATAATCACCGTATACCTTAATTCGATAATTACTAAAAGCTGCATATTCTAATACTTCAAATCAAAAAAGAATAAAGCAAAACCAAAATTAAAACAAAACATAATATATACTTAATCAAATCTTAATGATATAAAAAAGATTTAAGAGACGCACATGCTATCTTGTAATACATGTACATTAGAAGAATATAAAAAGTATTTACTAAACTCTAGAACAGAAATTCACATCCTTCATGAATATCACAACTTTTGCAACATCATTATTGGAAGAAAATCCTTCGTGAAATTTCTTCTCTATGATCGAAACAGGGATGTTTACCTCAAATCGTGAAAACTTCTCTATGATCGATCAGTTTATCTATATTAACATATATGAGCTTGGGATAGTTTAGGTGTGTATATTTATGTTAATGGCCGAGTACAAAACATAAAGCTGATAGAATCTGAACATATACCTAATATTATGAATCGGCCAAATGGAAGAATAGTACTGCTCACTAGGAATATCCATATTTAATTAATTTCCATACGATGTTGTCTTTGATGATCTCAAGATACATTAGGTCTTGAGAGTTCAGTAAAAACAAGCAAGATATATCTATAGATGTGTTGGTTGAAGACTAGTAGAATTTGGCTTTGAACCCCTATGCAAAATTAGTTCAAACTAAGAACTAAAGTGATCAAAATAGTGTGCTTGGCCAACATGAGCAAAATTATAAACATGTAACTGAATAGAGTTCTAGCTAGCTTCCAATATATATATATATATATATATATATATATATATATATATATATAACGCATGCAACTAAAATACCAAGCTTCATAGCGTCAAAATCTTATAGCCCCTTAGTAAAAGGAAAAAAGAAGATAGAAGCATACCCTTCTTCGAACGACTCTCTCTTCCTGACTACTCAGATCCCTGCACCATTTACACACCATCAAACCCTCCCTCAATAAATAAAATACCAAATAAAGAAAAATGTCAAGAGAAGCGGCTGATCTATTAACAAGCTAGCACCAAAAATCCAATTTAATCAGCTCACCTGAACCCCTATAATTGGAACCACCATGGCATAAATGATTAAATTCACCTTTATTAATTCAGTTTATCCAAATGAAGGACAGGAGCATCAAAGCTGCCAAAATTAAGGCTGGGGATCGTAGATGTAGATCCGAAGGCAACCAGAGTTGTATCCAAGAGATGCGCTATTAGTTATATATCTTAATGCGCAGTTGTAGTTACTTGTTTTTCTTAAACAGAATCAAACTGCATTCCCAGTAACAACACCTCCAGCATACAAAATAGATAACAATACAATCTGGAATATATGTAGTCCTTGATAATGATTCCTAATACTTAAAGAGATTTACTTAAATCAATATAAATATTTACCTCAACCAGTTCTGCACCGCCCCATGGAAGAGAAAACAAAATACATGAAACATAGAAGACATCACGATGAATTCCCAGTATCTTCATTGACCATAGTAGTAGAAGATAACAGTGCCTCATAAGTTTCATTTATCGAACAGAATGCTATCATTGTTACACTTTTACCCCAAAAACAAAAGGAATTTAGTAATTAAAAGTACTCTTTCTTGTCAAACAAGTAGAAATCAAAGAATAATAAAAACACTCAGAAATATCAGTTTAAGGATTATAAAATCTTTCCACAGCACCCAAGAAGTTTCCAGTAGTGGTTAAGAAATTGAAAAGTAAACAATAGCACAACCGCCAAATTGAATGAATAATGAAGATCAAATGAATATGAAAAGTAATTGAGTAAGTGTTCCATAGAGTTAAGTAAACATTATTTGGTAATTTGGAAGATCAACAAGCCTACGTCTTCTGACCTTGTTCATAAGTCAATCCAGATAAGACTTTCTTGAAAAGAGTTTCTTATCACAAAGAATTATGAGTGAAAATATTAACAATATTAATTTTTATTATTGGATGATGTAAAAAGATCATACAACTATGAATATATATAGAGAGATAATATAACTATATCCGGATAGGAGTAGGAGAAGAGATATGTATCCGGATAGGAGTAGAAGAAGAGATATGTATCCATATAGGAAAAATAATCTATTATTAAATCTAACTAATATCTAATCCTAAATCTAATTATTCTTAACACCCCCCTTCAAACTCATTGTGGATCAAACAATATGAGTTTGCCCAACAAAAACTGAAATCGTGGTGGGGGGGGGGGGGGGGGGGGGGGGGGGGTCTTTGTGGTAGAGAAATAGTGCCAGCCAAAAAATTCTCACGGATGAAGTGACAATCAATCTCAATATGCCTTGTCCGTTCATGAAAATTCGGATTGTCTGCAATCTGTATAGCACTCTTGTTGTCACAGTGAAGCGGCGTAGGTCCTTTAGGAGCAACACCCATATCAGAGAGCAGTCTACGTGCATGGATGATATCCTTGGTGGTGGCAGCAATAGCTTTGTACTCTTCCTCAGTAGAAAAAAAATACAACAACGTCTTGTTTCTTGCTTCACTATGAGATCAACGAATCTCTAAGAAACAAACAAAATTCTGTAGTAGATCGTTTGGTGGTCGGATCTTCTGCTCAATCTGCATCAAAAAATGCTCGAAGCTCTAGAGTATATGTAGAAGACATAAATAATAAACGTGTAATGGAGCCCTAAAGATATCGGAGAATCCGGAGTAAGGCACTATAATGAGCTGATCGAGGCACAAAAATAAACTGGCTAATAATACTAACTGCATAAAAAATATTTGGCATGGTCAAACAGAGATACACAAGTTGACCCACTAGCCGGCTATAACGAGTAGGATCTGTGAGAGGCTCGCCATCTTGGGACGAAGCTTCATCCTGAGAAACTAGTATCTCTCTCTTACCTTGTGCAATCTCGAGTCCAAGGAAATATCGAAGATTGCCGTCTTTCATCTGAAACTACTGATGAAGGTAACTCTGAGTAGCTACAATCCCTGCTGAATCATCGCCAGTCAAAATCATGTCATATACATAGAGTAAAAGAAGAACCCACCCCAGCGGTAACGATCACATAAATAAAGATTCATCCTGAGAACACTGTTCAAAACCTGCCTCACATATAGCACTCCGAAAATACTCAAACCAAGCTCGGACAGCTTGCTTGAGACCACAGATAGCACGACGAAGGCGACAAACATGTCTCGACGGAGTAAAAAGTCCTTGACGGGGCTCCATATAGACAACCTCGGATAAAGAACCATGAAGAAAAGCATTCTTCACGTCCATTACTAGATAGTGCCCCGCAGCGAGTGACCCCCTCCGCAGCCGAGCGTCCGACCGCTGTCCCCCCCCCCGCAGCGTGCGACTGGCCGCTGCCACCGCAGCTGAGCCTCCCCGCGTGGCTGTGCAGAGCCGCTGCCGCCCGCTCCCGTGCGTCCCCGCCGCCGGGCCGACCTTCCCCTCGCTGAAGCTGCCACTCCGGCGGAGCAGTCCCCCCGCTCCGGCCAGGCAGGACAGCCACTCCGGCGAGCCTCCTATTTTTCACCACCTCCATCAACACTTCCCCATCTCCCTCCTTCATCACCACCACTACAACCACCATCACCACCACCCAGGCCATCTTCTCCGACCGTACCCGACACCGTTGTCGCCAAGGTCGATTCTCCACCTATCTCAAATTTATTTCCAGATTTGTCTTGGTTAATTAAGATGGTGATTATACATATATTTGCTATGCTAGCTAGGATTTATTTAGTGTAGTATGATAAATGAAATATATAGTTATTAAATATATATATATATGTAGAATATGTTAGGGAGATTAAATATGAACATGGATGAGGATTATGTTAATGAAGACTAAATATGAATATGGATGAGGTTGTGGTTAATGAGATTTAAATATATTTCTAGTATTTAAGAAATGATGAGATAAATGATTAGCGTAGCATAATACTTGAACTACGTGATTAAGGTTTATGTTGGCTAAGGCTAATGATGATTAATGCGAGAATGGATCTTAATGACTTGAGGTTGTGTTAGCGTGTTCTAGGGTTTATTTAGTGTAGTGACCTTGTAACTTATGTTATATGAAGATAAATTTGGAAGTGGTACTTGGATGGAAATTAGAGTTGGTTTCTACATCAATTATCGAGATTTAATAAAAAATATGTGCTCGAGGAGAATATGCAGATGACTAGTTGTTGGACTGTCGTACCATTAGTCTGTCGTAGTCAGCCCTCTAGTATCTTACCCTTGAGGGTCATAGAATAGATTATTAATTCGGGTTTGTATCTCTTCACTAGGTACTGCGGGACCTGAGGACTTGGACGCGGTACCAGATCCCCGTCATCAGCAGCCGCACGCAGGCAAGTGTACCTTGCCACCCTGTATTTCAGTTTACAGATATTGATTGTTTCGTTATGTACATTGTGCACGGTTTTATGTTGACGTTCGATACTTCGCGTCCGGATCGCAACCGGGTGTTGACGTTCATCGAAACGTCGTAGAATAAATGGTTAGATGCGTTGTAGTACCTCGATGCACGTACTTGAGTACATCGACACCCCAGGACACACTCATACATTGTGATCGTGCCAGATTCCTGTATCCTGATACTGACATCATGACCAGAGACTGGGACGACCTTAGGGTTGCGTCTGTTGAGTTATCTTCCGTGTGTCGAGACTATAGTTAGAGGTTCAGGTTCAACGCACAATCGTTGACCGCTTGGGAAGGGGAAGACAGTTACTAGACGCTTGGGCTCCTCTGCACGCACTTATATATATATATATATAGTATCTATGTAGTGATCCTGTATCTAGTGTAGTGGTTTCACCCGTGTGACTCTTTGCCCGGAGCTGCGGTACGTGCCGTGTGTTTCCGTGTCCGGAGCTACGGTTTTATTTTGGACAGCCCACGCGTCGAACATTGTCTTTAAACTGTGTACACTAGTTGGTTATGATAGAGTACCCTGTCGTGCACTTGTACTTTCTGTTTACTAGGCATGTTGTATTTCTGTACCTTGTTACGTCCCTCTGAGGACCTGGTTCCCTGCCAGTTTTGCAGCATAGATGATTACGGAGCATTTGGAGTTGCTGTTGGAGTTGCATGTCTTGCGGGCATGGTACCAGGTACTCATATTATATCTACCGGCATTATGGTTATTTTACATTGATTATTCATCTGCTGTTGTAGCCTAGATTTGTAGACTCATACTTCTTCTCGAGTCTATTCGAGTTAGTGTGTTATTGGGCGGCCGACCTTAGCACATTTAGCTCTTTCTTGTATACTGATGTACATTTGGATTGAGACATAGAGGTTTACATTTATGGAAAATTCTAGATAGTGCCCTTTATATTACAGCTTATACGTATTTGAGTCAGACCAGAGTCTGGTCGAATGCGTAGCTGGCGTGTCACGTATTCCTGGTCCTACGTATTTTGGGACTGGGGCGTGACATGTTTTTTTGGTGGCCAATGATGAGCGTCATAAACATCTAGTAATGTACGAATTATGATCATCTGAGCAACATGTGCAAATGACGCATCATAGTCAATCCCATGCCCATGTGTAAAACCCCGGGCAACAAGGCAAGACTTCTGTCGCTCAATAGATGCATCACGTTGATACTAGACCTTAAGGACGCACTTGCAACTAACATACTTGACCCCGTCTGGTAGTGGAACAACATCCTAAGTACCTGTCTGTTGAAATGCTCGAAACTCCTCTACTATGGCCTCCTGTCACTCAGGGTACTAAACAGTCTCTTGATAAGAAGTGGACTCTCGTGTAGTATGAATAGCAGTAAAAAAAGAATAAAATTATGGAGAATATGAGGCTAATGTAGCAAAACCAAACTTGTCCGGTGGACCAGAATAATCAGAAGTAAAATAAGCAGGAGGTCGATGAGTACATTGTGACTGGCGGAGAGGTGGTGGTGGAGGCGTAGATGGTGGAGATGATAGTGTATTAGATGTTGGTAGAATATATGGAGGATCCTCATGAGGCAGCGATGGAGGCATCGTAGAATGAGCTATACCAGGAGAGGTGAACAAAAGAGTAGGATCAATGGTAACACGTGACAACGGAGCTGGAGGGTACAAAAAATGGACATTCAGTGGTGGAAAAGTAAAATAAGGAGAGTCCTCTAGAAAGGTGACATGGTGAGATATACTAAGACGACGGGCCAAGAGATCATAACAACGATATTCCTTATGCTCGGAACAAAAACTGAGTAAGACACACTTGGTTGATCGGGCTGTAAACTTCGTGCGTTCTGTCTTAGGAAAAAGAAAAAAAACTAGTACACCCAAAAGTTTGAAGCATACTATAATTATGAGAATATAAAAATAAAACTCCCAAGATGTTTTCGACCAGACAAAACAGAAGAATGTGTGATATTGATAAGATTGATAGAGGTAAGAATGGCCTTTGCCCACAACGTTTATGGAACAGAAGAAGATAACAAGAGAGCACGAGCAGTCTCAAGAATATGACGATATTTGCGCTCGGCTACCCCATTCTGTTCATGAGTGTAATGGCAGGACTTCTGAAAAATGGTGTGAGATTGCAAGATAGATCTTGTGATAGTGGAGAGATACTCACGAGCACAATCAGAACAAATTTTTTTAATCCTAGTATTGAATTAAGTATGAATCATAGTAGTAAACGTCGTATAAATGGTAGAAAATCAAAACAATGATGTATGAGATAGACCCAAGTATAACGAGTATAATCATCAATAAATCTAATATAGTAGAGAAAACCTATCATAGATGGGATAAGCGTAGCTCCCCATATGTCAGAGTGGACTAATACAAAAATGCTAGTAGATTTTGATAAACTCTTAGGAAAAGGTAGGGCTATATATTTTGCCAATTTACAGCCCGTATTTGCCAATTTACAGCCCGTACATACGGATAGAGGAAAGAAAGAACCACGTCCAAGAGCTCCACTATAGAATAAAGACTTTAGACGGGGCTCTGTAATATGACCTAAGTGTCTGTGCCAAAAGTCGACGACAGACGTGATGATGGCAGCATGACTAGAACTAAAAGGTTGAGTTGATGGAAGATAAAGAAACTCTAAGCGGCACAACCGCCCCTGTCTACGATCACGACCAATCATTTAGCCTATTTGAGGATCCTTTACAGAATATGTAAGAGAATCAAAAGAAATAATAGTCCAATCTCATAAAGGCTACTGACTGATATGAGGTATAAAGTAAGATGAGGAACATGTAAGATAAAAGAAAGACTCAAATTGTCAAAAATAATGGAGCCAGATTGAGCGATGACCAAGTAAGAACTATCAACCGTGTGTAAAGAGGAAAAGTGAGATGGTAAAAATGTAATACTAGATAAGAGACTAAGATCAGAAGTCATATGATGAGAAGCACCCGAGTCTAATATCTAAGAAGTAGACGTACCAATAGAGACAGATACAGAGGAGCCAGCAAAGAGAGGTTGGCCCTAGAGCCGGAGCTGGACCTGGAGATCTAACTGAGAAAGGCGGTGTTGAATATATGCCGATGCCTGTGTACTATCAACAATGTCATCCTGAGACACTAGAGATCAAGTCGAGGAATAATCCTTTGTCTTTATTCGCTTGAAAATTTGAGTCATTAAATGTGGATGAAGCATAAAATAATTCTCCACTGGATGACCGGTCTTATGGCAGTGAGAACAAATTATATCAGACCGCTAACGAGCATAGTAGGTGATAGCATAATGACCATGCTTCCTACAATAGGTACATAGAGGGTGCTTTTTTATATTTTTTTTGTGATGATTTTTTATTCAAACTCTGAATAAGAAGAAGAAGAAGAAGAAGAAGAAAATAAGAAGAAGAATTGTTGGTCATTACAACTGCCTGACTTGGACCAGATTTTTTTTTTGTTTTTTTTTTGTTTTTTTGAAATGAACCAACAACTAGAGTTCCAACTTTACTTTTATAGCAAAGTTGATATCTTTACTTTTGTAGCAAATTTGGCATACCAAGTTTTGGCCCTTATAAGTCAAAAATTTCAAATCTAAAAGATAAGGAAAGTCAAAGTTGGCATACCAAAAATTTCAATTTTACTTTTGTAGCAAAGTTGGTGGTTCTTGGATGGAGTAGAAGCACGTTCCTCAACTGGATGAACGATGCGTAGTAGCGAGTGATCGAGCGGCCGACGGCTTTGATGAATATTAGTACAGGAGTATCGAATTTATAGAGAAGAGACTACAGCGGAGGCACTTGCTCGACAAGCGACCTTCAATGATTCGGCTCTGATATTTTGGATGGTTCTAGGCTTAAAAAAATCCTAGGCTGTGATACCATAAAATAAATCAGCAATATTAATTTTATTATTGGATGATGTGAAAAGATCATACAACTACGAATATAGAGAGATAATGTATCCATATCCGAATAGGAGTAGGAGAAAAAAATATGTACCCGGATAGGAGTAGAAGAAGAGATATATATCCATATAGGAAACAAAATCTATTATTAAATCTAACTAATATCTAATCCTAAATCTAATTATTCTTAACGAGGTATAATAAATCACAGTTGATTGTATGGTACTGACTGTAAGACATAAAGAAAATATTGATCCTCGTCACCATCATCGTCCAAGATTTCTCCGATTGAAATGATATGGAGCACGAGGAAGCTCAAGGAAGGAATTGACAAAGTTTTTATAAATGGCTATAAACCTGACATTAAGCAGGGCTGACCTTAGAACTGGATGGCTGGCAGAAGGAAAGCGCTTAGCTTAAGACTAAAAATGCATGACTGGGCACTAGGCGGGATGGTCAAATATTAGACTTCATACACCTTCAAGTTCATAGGACAAAAAAAGGTTCTTTTTAGACCGTTATACTCCTCACTTTGCTCGCCTAGCATTGAATGGACTGGTATTAACCTTATCAATTTTGCCTTTTTTTTAGAAGGCGAGCGAAGTGAGGGTGAGGTGAGGCATCAATCGGTCATCCACACAAACGAAGAAGGACATCTCGCATAAAAACCACGGAGTCAAAAGTGAATTACGAGTCAGACCAATCATCGAGCGAGCTCCCCTTGCAATGATGTGGTGGTGAACCTCTCATTCGTCTTCAATGCTCTCCGAACCGTGCGGGAAGGTTTCCCATCACACGGTTCACCAACTTGATCTTCCGCATGAACCGTATGTCTTGCGAAGCCGAGATTTCGGAGGATCTAAGCCTAGGTGCAGGCTTGCTCGGTACAGTAACGTAACCGAGACAATATGCTCTTGACCTGCATGGGCCACCACAAAAATATGTCACGCCCCAGTCCCAAAATACGTAGGACTATGAACACGTAAGCATGCCAGCCGTATGTATATGACAACTCCAATATATGGATACCATAATACACACGTACGCTGTAATATGAATAAAACTCACATGTGGTATCTATATTATCACAAGTCACAGAAGTACTAATCTCATCCGCACAACAAGTCACAGAAAGGAAATAACTAAACTAGAATAAAGAGTCTGAATAATCCATAAATGATAGTCGGGTGGAGACAAATCCACTACCAATGACTATATCAAAACAAAAATGAGAGAGAAGTGTAAAATCTCCTATATAAAATAAAGCGATGACATAAAAGTGTCATCTAAGGGATCCATCGCTAGAGATAATCAATGGTGCTCAGAAGGTAAGACCTCCTCGGCAAAAAATAATGCGTCAGGTCCAGGCCCGTACTCCTGCGGATACTCCTGGTCGTCTATACATGACAAAGGGACCAGGTCCTCAGAGGGACATAACAAGATACATAGAAGCAAGCCAATTGAATACAGTAAATATGCATAATGTTTGAAAATATATAAGTACGCTGTACAAGACAATCTATATAAATACAAATGACGACAACTTTTTGACATATGGGCAAGGGTAGGCTACTCGATCTAAGCCTCACAACTCACACCCGTCTAGAACATCAGAAATCGACTTACCGCGGGGGTAGCGACCAGCGTGTGACTCCAGAAATCGACATACCGTGGGGGTAGCGACCAGTGTGACACACTACCGTAGTGCAAGCTAGATACTACAGTTTACCAGAGTGGTTAAAGCCCATACGCCTAATGATTGTCCTCTCATGATACTAGGTGTCAAGTGTGTGTCAATATATCTAATATATAGTAATGACTGAACGAAATTACACATGCAATGAATATACAGAAATGCAATGAATATACAGAAATATAAATAGCATGCAAAAGTACTGTAAATAATTTGGCAAGGTATACTTGCCTGGCAAGAAAGCTGCAAAGTATAAACGCCCAGATGCCACGCACACAGGAGTAGAAACTACGGCCTCAGAATAAACGTCTCCGGATGCTGAAATAGGCATCACCAATATTTTCAGAATAAGCGAATAGCTAAAAAATACTACCCTTTCGTCCAATTTGGACACAAGGGCAAAACGGTAATTTTGGGTCAAAGCGGAATCCACATGTGGCCCACTTTGCATCGAAAAATGTGCCAGGGGTAAAGGTCTCTAAATGGGACAAATTATAGGTCAAACCAATTCTCAACGTTAATACGAACTCAATGGTACGTCCAACTTTTGATTCCGATGAGCCGAACACAAATTCGCCCTAAAAGTCAACCATGGGGCCCGCAAATAGGCAGCTTGGTCAACTGTCTCAGAATCGCATAAAACTTGGGTCACAGGATCAGCGTGATACCACGATTCCAATGGCGTAAGTTTTGTCGCGTTCTGACGAGTGTACAATAAATGGTGCGGAGTTTTACAAAAGTCGCGATACGGGGACTTGTCGCGGATACGGGCTGATTCCGACGCGCACACACGTCCGAACCAGTTTTTGCGAAAGCCCACATATTTGGGTATACCGAGCGCGCCTTTCGGTGCACTTGGTACATGACGGGGTGGTTCAGTTTGGCGGGGCGCGCTCCGTATCACAAGTTTTAATATTTCGAAATCAAGTTTTTCTGAATTTTTAACCTAATTTATTTTAGCATACAACATCAAATAAAATAATATAATTAACAGGAATTAATCTAGGTTAGGTGGTCTTCACATAGCAAGAAAAAAAACTAAATTCGGATCTCTGTGGTGGGAGATACGAGTCCCTGGACATGGGTCATCGCAGCAGATTTTTGCAGCGTAAAATTCGTGGTTTTTCCTAAAGTTAGCGTCGATTTTTACCTAGTTTTACGTGCTATTCGGAGAAAACTAAATTATGGGTTTTAGAGAGGGATAAGTAGTGAATATATCGGTGAAGACGGGGTCGAGTTTGGTCCAGCGAGGACGCGAGAAACGAGGCATGAACAGAGCTTCGCTGTTCAGTACTTGCTGTGTATTCCAGTCGCGACGCGGGCTCGAATGGCGGACGTGGTGGTCGCGGGGGCAGTGCTCCGGCGGCTCTGGCCTGGAGGCGGTGGTTGCGGCTAGGTCGAGATGGTAAGGGATAGATTAGGGTTAGGGTTTAATAATGGATAATATATATATAGAGAGAGGGGAAGAGAGCGGAGGGGTGAGATCGCGAGCTCATGCGGTCTGGGCCTGGGAACCTCTTTGTTCGCGGGGGGGTAGTTATTAGGGTTTTTTTTCTTTTCTTTTTCTTTTATTCTTTTCTTATTCTTTTTCTTTCTATTTCTTTTTCTTATTCTTTTTCTTTTCTATTTCTATTTCTTTTATATTATTATTACTATAATTAATATTAATACTATTACACTATTTATTAATATTAATATTAATATTAATATTAATATTAATATTAATATTAATATTAATATTATTATTATTATATTATTACGCTATTTATTATAAGCATATATATATATATATAAGGTATATAAAAAAATACGTTTGTACCCAAATTAAATTCTAAAAATCTATCCCTCTTCTGCAATTATTCCTAAAATAAAATAATAGATTTTTGTACAACAATTCTAAATAATTAATTATCTAGGTACTTAAATCACTACGTATATATTATCCAAATAACTACGTAATAATATAAATAAATTAATTAAATAACTAATTAATTAAATTAATAAAATATTTAAATATATAGAATTTTACACCCTTAATAAGTAAGTGTTGATTTAGGCGAGTGGGTTCGTCCCGCTCACCAATACAGCTGAGTATTGATCCAGGTTTGTGGGCAAATATTTCAGGCACTCAGGGTGTGCAACGCCAGTAGATAGACGAGGAGGCGTTAGAAGGTCTTCTATTTTGAAGTATCGTTGGAGCCAGTTTATTTTAGAGGCTTTGATTTTTAATATATACAAGGGCATAATGTACGAACAACAAAGCTTATCTGATGGAGCGCGCCCTACCTTTTGAGTTTTCTTTGTAATGCAATCAATATAGCCGAGAGGCGCAACAAATTTAAACAATATGTAAATTAATATGAATTATCAATGAAAAACATGTTTTCTTCCTATACTTTGTGTTTAATTTTCTGTGAATATGTTTTCTAACTTGTCTTTCAAATTGATTACTAACACTGCACGTTCTTGCCTTGTGCGAGCTTAACTCCAGGATCGCACGGTACCACGCCCAAGTGAGAATGATCAGTTCCGCAAAGGATCCAAGCAAGGACGATCGACCCTTGCGGGATCGGGGCATGACACCCACCCAACGCACAAACACGCATGCACAAAATATGTAACTTATGATGGGGTGTGTCTTTGTTTGGTCAAACAGATGGATATGTAATTTAAATTAGTGAAAAGATTAATACATTCGCAACATTTAACATTTATTTTTAGTAGCAAAATAAAGATAAATTTGTAACTTTGTATAAACATTATTAAATACACAATTTTTACAAGTAAAAGTTGTTGAAGTAACCCTTTTAAAGTAACTTTTAAACATTGTAAAAAGAAAATACATACACAATGTTTATAATTATATAAAGTGGTAAAATAAAATTAATTTTACAACATCAAACAAATATTGTAAAAGATAGAAAGTTTACAACACTTGATAAACGTTGTTGAACATGACATTTTTATAATATTTTAAAAATATTGTCAAAATTAATAACTTTGACAACATTAAATAAACGTTGTCAAAATTAATAAGTTTTACAATGTTAATAAAACGTTGTTGAAGACAGTAATACACAACTTTTGTGAATGGCCGTTGTAGAAGCCATAACATTTGAATATAAAATATTATTTGCACTGGTATTTTATAAAATTTTTACAATAAAGATTGTAGAAGACCCTCCCCTTTTACAACATTTTCAGGATCTGTGTTGTAGATGAAACATTATAAAAGGGGTTTTTTTGTTGTTGTGTTTCTTACCTCTCCATCGGAAGGATGTGATAATTATCCTCCATCCATATTCCATTCCTTACTATGTCATGTCATGTATTATATTGTATTTGTAGAAATATACATTCTCTGCAGCCTCTTTGTGATCGGCAAAAACTGTATACACTTGTAGGGACTCAACCTTGTTCGGGCAATTACCTTTTTTTGCCCCGAATTAGCTTGTACCGGTATTCGTGATAGAAAATACATTTGTCTTTGTCATTGTTCTTCTTGTAGTACAACATGCAATCGCTTCGACAATAATCTATATTTTCGTAGCCTATTCTGAGTTTATGTATCATAATCTGTGACGTGTAGAAGCTTCAGGCAAGTCCTATCCTTTTGGCAACAACTCTCTAATAAAATGAATTATTCGGTCGTAGCATTCTCACGGCAAGTTAAAATTGGACTTGAGTTTCAACAGCCACATCACCTCCGACAGGACAAAATAATAATCATAACCCAGATATAATGGAGTATTGACATCCTTGAATTTATCGTAGAACTCCTTTGCATCAGGATTCAGATCCTCTGGATCAAAACTAGGACCGACCGTATTAAATACCAACTCTCGTGCCAGGTTTCGCTGCCGATATTCTAAGTAATCTTTGAGAGTGGAATCTTCCACCTCCATATTGAAGAAGTATTGATATTGCAGAAACAAAGGTTCTCCTTAGCCGTCAACTCCTTGTAGTTCGACATGAAACCCTTCTAGTAAAGATGCTCCTTTACAAGATCCACCTCTTTGAATGGTCTATTATGATATTTGACACAAGGTTACTTGATGAGCCTCTCATCCATGAAATAATATTGGCTACTAGCGTATTTGAGAAATTTCTCAACCCCCGTCTTGAAATTATCGGTCAAACCAATCCTGCTCTCATGTCGCCGATTGTACATCCACGATTGATTAACTAATTATCGACTCATTGATTCTGAATGTACCTTATATATTCAAACAATATAGATTATATACAAGTGTCAAAGAAAAATAAAAATAAAGATGAGTACCTAGTTAGGATACTTTCTAAAGGATTAGTTAGTTCGGACAATTGCTAAATAAAAAACATAAAGAACTAATGGAGCCATCGAAAACTAGGAGCAGCCATCAGATGTTCTAGCTCTACGTCCTCAACACCTATATGTTCTTCCAAAAGGCCATATTTGAGTATTTCTCAGTATTTTACATGTATCCAAACTTATACTTCCTCGACAATCCTCCTAATATGGCCCGCATCTACAGGTTCCAAAGGAGTCCAAAACGGGTATCAAACTGATGATGCTACTATCAATTACCGTCACATTCGTAGAAGTCGAACTATCAAAGCAAGTCTTAACACATACTCAGTGAGTTTTACTTATCACTGGATAAATATTGCCCAACATAAGTCCTCTAACTATTCAAATTCTCTTCTTTATAAACACATGTTGATCCTCAAATCGTTCCTTGTCAATATTTAAATCGATAATCGGATGAGCACAAAAGTAAGGATAAATGCTCGTTCGGCTCTATGGTAATTATTGTAAGAAGTTCAAATATTGGATAACTCCATAAAGTATCTAACAGGAGATCATTTAACACAGTTATATGATCTTTCTTGTATTGCATGACATGTAAGGGGAATGTTCACCATGCAATGCAATATTTTTGGTTCAGTCTTTCAACATCATTTTCTTTACAGCATTGTTGTTCTCAAATCGAATCAGTTCTATAGAAATATACTGCAAAAGCCTGACATTTGAAGAAAATATATGATAACTGTGTATGTTACAGTAAAATAGATGGTACAACCAATATTACCCAAATTCAAAATCCTAATTTTACCTTCTTCTTCCCTAATTCTAATTATGCCTCTTCCAACATTACCCAAATTCAGATTCAAAATTATTCTCCAAACGATTATCAGTAACCTTAAACCTAAAATAAGCTTAAATGCAAAATCTCCTTTCCTATATTAAAGCAAAATATAAAACAAAAAATAAATGAATGAGGGGGTTAGGGTTCACCGAAGGCCCAACGGGAGTCGATTGAACTGCCGGAGGCAGATAGGGCGGTTAATAGGAGGGCACTAAAGGGTCGATGAGGAGGGCCGCGAGAGATGGTCATGCAGAGGAGGAGGGTCTCAAGGAGGAGTGGTCACACAGAGGAGGAGGTGGTCACACGGAGGAGGGTCGCCGGAGGTTGGCTGCCGCCGATCGAACGAAAGAGGAGGGAGGAGGGAGTATTTGTGGGGGGGGGGGGGGGGGGGGGTTCGATCGAAAATAAAGAAGAACCAAGTTGTGCTAATATGACATTTTGCAGTGACGGAATGCTTCCGTCGTTGATCCGTCGCTAAGCTTTTTTCTAACGAGCTGGCGGCGGATCAGTGGGTTAAAATTTAATATTATTTTTTTTGGTTATCAGTCGCGGTTCCGTCGCTCTTTAGCGACAGAAATACTTCCGTCACTGAGTTCCATCGGTAAATTACTGTAATTTTGTAGTGATACTGAATTTTATTTTTTCACTTAAATATTTGATATGTTGTTGTTTATAAGTTAGTTGTAATGGTAAACATCAAAAGTGAATAATCTCTCTTATTTTTTTCTATGATAATTTTTTTTTTAATTTGCTTAATTGATAAAATAATAATTAAAGAATAATGATAGTCTTCTTCCTCCTTACTCTTCCATCCACATCTTTAAAACTAGCCATTACCCTAAAATTGTCAATCTTATGCCGACTCGCGTCCCCTTTTTGGGGTGAGCATTATTCGGTTTTAGACCAAGAACCGAACCAAATAAGAGATCAGTTCAGTTTAATTTTTTTTTTTTATTTTTTTATTTTAGGTTTCGGTTTTGAAAATACTAAAATTTCTTATTTAGTTTCGATTTTGGTTTAGGATTTCGGTTCCGGTCAAAAATTAATAATCAAACAAGACCTACACAATTATGTAAATAAACTTAATTTTATGATTATAAATGTGTATATTTTTAAAACAACAATTCTATGTATGTTTTTTAAAGTCCAACTTTAGTAGTTTAACAACTAGTCCAACTTTGGATCCAACTTTGAAATACAACAAAAGTGCACACAAAAATTACGTATTTAATATAATTTAACCACAATTTTAACTTTGGGCTCGGCCCATTAAAAATAAAATAGGTCAACCGAACAAAGCGAATCAATTAGTCTTGTTCGGTTTTGATTAATTTGGATTTTTAGAAGTTCAGTTTATTCAGTTTTGACTTATTGAAATCAGATAAATCGAACCCTCATCCCTAGTCCCCTCCAGGTTTATTCATGTTTTGACTTATTTCAGTTCGTTTGAAATCAAATAAAACAAACGCTTATCCCTAGTCCCCTCCACTTGTTGACGCTCCCTCTTCCGTCCCAGCTCCCCTTTCCTCATCTATCATTTTTCGCTCAAGTCGGACACCCCTCTGCAACCATGAAGGCTCAGGTGAGCAACATATACAATTGTCAGAGGGAATATGGAGACGAGCTCGAACTCTGGGAGGAGAGGGAGAGGGAGCAAGAGTAACAATCCAAATGAGGGAAGGGGTGTGGCGGTCAAAATTGTAATTTTTGTTATGTTAGGTTTGGCTAAAGGAATATGAAATTTTTTTTTTTTTTTTAAGGAAAAAAAATAATTTAAGGACTAAAAAGTTATATATGGTCACATCAGTTCAATGGGAAGTAGTGTTATTTGAGAATACTTACAAATTTTATGGGATTTACTTGACTAATAAAAAAATATAGAATATTAAAAAAATGATAGTTCCACATATTTAAGTAAAATTTTTAAAAAAATTGCAGTTTCCATGGAAGAAAAAATAGTTTGAAAACGTCTGAAAAAATTGGAAGAAGAAGTAAATAATTGTTAGTAAAAAAGTCAATCCATGTGGGGAGTGGAAATATAATTTTCTTTCAGCTCCTCGTTTCTTTTGGCATTGAAATATATTTCAAATTCTTAAAGAAAGAACCCTCCAAAAATGAGAGTACGCTGCTTAAGTGTGGCGAGCACACGGTATTCTTCAAGGCGAAAGAATAGTTCGCTTTGTGCTCACCACGCAGCTACTTGATTTAAGAGAGAGTAAGAACAAGCGTTTATAAAGGGGGATGACTTATGGTAGGTTTATCTCCTTCCAATGTGGGACTAAAGATCACACATTCGCTCTATACATCCAAAAAGAAAGAATGAACTTCTGCATGGTTTGGGCCTGGAATTGGAAAGCTAATGCATGTGAGGGAGGCTTTGTTTAATTACTATATAAAAACCCAAAGTAACTATAGATAGTACTTTCTCAATGGATCCTAAAACATTTTTATTATTCTTTTCAACCTTGCTTACGTACCTGCAAAGCTAAAAGTTTTATATGTAACGAGCATAATCTATGATCTATATTACAAATTATGACGAAGTAGTAGATGACTTAGAGGTGTTACAGGGACGAGCTACTCACTGCGAACTTGGCCTGCCCATGTTTTCTTCCTTGACAATGACTTAACGTTGCATGGTGTCTTTTTAGCAGTCTTTTCTTTGCATACAGGGCCTGTTTGGATCGTAGAAGCTGCCCTGCAAGTGGAGAGAAATGCAGTAAGTGAGGTGCAACTCAAGATGTTACAAATGTCATATTTACGTTTTCAATGAGTTACTTCTATCCAAACAGTCCCTTAGTGTATCGTATTTCATTTTTGTAGTTTTTTGTTGATTTTATTGATGGGAGTCTCCAGTATCAGATGCGTGTCGAACATGCGTACAATACTGCCTCTAATTATCTCCTACTTGAAGCACTCGACAGAGCACCTTAAACGTTGAAGCTAGCTTTCAAGGACATATTGGGACGTACAAAGTTCCAAGATCATGAATCAACGAGCCGTCTAATCACTTGTGCTGCAACTTGCAAACCAACATGCTACTTCGAATGATCAATACACGTAAGGTAATTCAAAGTATTTTGAATAAACAACTCATTGCATATCTTCGAAAAATTTAGGAGGGTACAGTTGGGTGTTCCTACTTTAAGGAGGAGAGTTTAAATTCATGGGTTAAATGAGAAGAATCTAAATTCATACCTTAAATGATAGCCACATAATTTAAATGTGTAGTTTATATTAGAAATTGTAGGACATTCCTATGGTAAGGAGGAGAATTTAAATTCATGCACTAAATGAGGAGAATTTAAATTCATGCCTTAAATGATAGAAATGTGATTTAAACGTGGAGTTTAAATTGGAAAGATGGTTGGTTTAAATAGATTTGATTATTTCAAATCTAGGTATATCTTTATGATTCAATTTGTATAACCTCTCATCTAACTTGTATCCAGTATATATATGACTGATGACTCTCAAGAGATAGATATATGAAATCTCATGAGAGAGAGAGAGAGAGAGAGAGAGAGAGAGAGAGTTGTGTGTATCCAAGAGAAAATAAAAATTGCTCTTGAAGTGTGGTGGTGAATCTTCTACCGCGGTAGAAAGTGTAAATTCAAAAATTGATAGTGAATTTTTTTTGGATGAGGTCACGTGCTTTTTACTCTTCGTTTTGAAGAGATTTTTCACGTAAAAACTTTGGTATCTCTTGTCTCTTATTGTTTTTAATATCTTCTTGTATTTGTTTATTTGTGGTTGCACATAGGAGAGAGTTAGAGATTTTTTCTTAACAAGGGATTTTAGAGCAAGGTTCGTTGTTGTGTGCAAGCCATGGAACATAACACAAGTAGGATGGTGAGCTTCAATGGGAATAATTGGGCGATATGGAAATCGAAGATGGAAGATCTGCTTTACTGCAAAGATCTCGCCGAGCCGATTGAGAATGACAGAAAGAAGCCAAAAAAGATGTCCGAGTCTGATTGAAAAAAATTTGATCGAAAAACCTTCGAGTATGTTCGTCAATGGTTGGACGATAGCATCTATTATCATGTTTCGGCAAAAATATCAATATATTCTCTTTGAAAAAATTGGAAGGCCTTTATGTGAGGAAGACGACGGAGAATGAAGCTTTCTTGATTAGAAAGCTTATGAATCTGAAATAAAAAGATGGTAAGTCCATTGTTGAACATCTGAATGAAGTCTAAAGCATTATTAATCAACTATCTACAATGAAGATGAATTTAGAAGATGAGATGCAAGCCTTATTGTTGCTCAGTTCGCTGCCATAAAGTTGGGAGGCATTGGTTGTGTCTCTAAGACATTTTGCCCTAGATAGTGTCAAGACAATGAACCTCGTTACAAGGAGCCTATTGAATGAGGGGAGGAGAAGAAAAGCCTCGAGTTCATCAAAATCAGAGGTGCTTGTTACAGAAAATCGGGAGAGAAAAAAGTAAGAATTCTCAATATCATGGTATATCCAGGAGTAAATCCAAGAAAAGAAAGGATGCAAATGTGCTTATATTATGATAACGTGGGCCACTACCGAAATGAATATAGAAAATACAAGAAGGATCAGCAGAATAAAAAAGGTGATGAGAAGCACGAAAATGATATTGCAGCTCTTGCAAAAGATGGGAATATCATTTTTGTCTCTAGATGTGAAGATAATTGTTTGACTGTTACATCCTTTGATACAGACTATGTAGTTGACACGGGCGCTTCATATCATGCTACTCCATGGAGAGACTTCTTTATTTCATACAAGATTGCTGATCTTGATGTTGTGAGAATGGAAAACAGTGGTATTTCTGAAATTGTCGACATAGGTGATATAAGTATTAAGACCAATACATATTGCATGTTGGTTCTTAAAGATGTGAGACATGTACCGGATCTCCGATTGAACCTAATTTTAGTAGAAAATTAGATGAGGAAGGGTATATGAGTCAGTTTGGCAACAAATAATGGAAGCTTACGAAAGGTTCCATTGTAGCGGCTCGAGGAAAGAAGTGTTGCATGTTGTACAAGGCTCAAGGAAAAGTCAACAAGGCCGAGTTGATTATAGCAGAGAAAGATCCTCCATAGATCTGGCACAGGCGGCTTGGTCATATAAGTGAGAAGGGACTTCAAATCCTCATTAAAAGGTAGGTTTTGCCAAAGAAGAAATGTGCGCATTTTGTTAGTTTCACTCATTGTTTGGTAGGCAAACAACATAGAGTTAGTTTTCATAAAATTTCTCCCAAAAGAAAATCAAATATTTGGAGCTTGTTTATTCTAATGTGTGTGGACCTATGAAAGTTAAAACATTAAGTGGTGCTTCGTACTTTGTTACTTTTATAGATGATGCTTCCAGAAAAGTTTGGACGTATGCCTTGAAGACCAAAAATTAAGTTCTTGGGGTTTTTGAAGCCTTCCATACTATGGTAAAAAGAGAAACAGGGAAGCAACTGAAATGTATCTTCACAAATAATGGGAAAGAATACATTGGGCCATTTGAATAATATTGCAAGAGTCTTGGTATCCGTCATGAGTAAATAGTTTCGAACATACCTCAACATAATGGTGTAGTAGAAAGGATGAACCGCACCATTGTAGAGAGAATCAGATGCATACTCTCACATGCTAGACTGTCGAAAATATTTTTGGGAGAAGCAATAAATACTGCATGTTACTTGATAAATCGTTCCCCTTCAGCCCTTCTTAACGGAGAGGTTGCAGAGAAGGTATGGATAGGTAAAGATGTTAAGTATGATCATTTGAAGGTGTTTAGTTGCAGGGCATTTGTGCATATTCCTAAAGATGAAAGGTCGAAGATTGATAAAAAAACCAAGTAGTGTATTTTCTTGGGCTATGTAGATGATAAGTTTGGGTATGAGCTATGGGACCCATGCACATGAAGGTCACTACCAAAATATGATAAAATAGCGACGTTTTTAGCGACATCATAATAAAACGTCGCTAAAATTAAATATTTGAGTGACTCCAAAAATAAACGTCGTTATACGTCGTTATTGGCGACACTTAGTGACGTTTAGCGACCGTACTTCAATTTTTTAAAGAATAGTCGCTATAAGATTCTTTAACGTCGCTAAATGTCGTTGAGTTTTTTGATTTAACGACGTTTATCAACGTATTTATCGACGTAGATTTTTTTGATTTTTAGCGACGTTTTTATCGACGTCGCAGACTTTTCAATTATTGACTTTTAGCGACGTCTATTTATGACGTCGTTAAATTTTTAATTAGCGACGTTTAGCAATGTCTATTGATGACATCGCTAAAAATTTTAATATTGGGTTCATTCCTCCCATTCTGTCGATCCCCTTCCCAAAATTTTGAAATTCCCCCTCTTCCCCACCCCCTCCGGGGAACTCCCCCCACCTCCGAAGTCCTCCTCCTCCACCTGTCCCTACCCCCCCCTACCGGCTCCCCCCAAGCCCCCCTCCGGCCCAGCGCCCAGAGCACCTTCCCCCCCCCCCGCATGGCTCCTCCCTTCCGGCGTGACTCCTCCCCTCAGACGACCTCGAGCTTCTCCTCCTCTTCCTCCTCTAGGTAAATGTCACACCCCAGTCCCAAAATACGTTGGACTAGGAACACGTAAGCATGCCAGCCGTATGTATATGACAACTCCAATATATGGATACCATAATACGTACGTACGCTGTAATATGAATAATAACTCATATGTGGTATATATATTGTCATAAGTCACAGAAATACTAATCTCATCCACACAACAAGTCACAGAAAAGAAATAACTAAACTAGAATAATGAGTCTGAATAATCCAAAACTAATAGTCGGGTAGAGACAAATCCACTACCAATGACTATATCAAAACTAGAATGAGAGAGGAGTATAAAATCTCCAATATAAAATAAGATGATAATGTAAGAGTATCAGCTAAGAGATCCATCGCTAGAGATAATGAAAGATGCTCAGAAGGTAAGACCTCCTCGGAAGTGATAAGTAGTAAGTCCTGATCCATGCTCCTACGAATAGTCAAGATCGTCTATACCTGGAAAGGGACCAGGTCCTCAGAGGGACGTAACAAGATACATAGAAGTATGCCAATTTGAATACAGTAAACATGCAATATAGACAAAAAATATATAAGTACGATGTACAAGACAATCTATATAAAATGCATAATGTGGACAACTTTTTGACGTATGGGCATGGGTAGGCTACTCTATCTAATCTAACAACTCACACACATGTCAAGAACATCATTAGCCGACATACCGCGGGGGTAGCGACCATCGTGACACCATCAGCCGACATACTGCGAGGGTAGCGACCATCGAACACGACTAACATAGTGCGTGCTAGTTACTACAGTTTATTAGAGTGGTTATAGCCCATACACCTACTGATTGTCCTCCCCTCCCATGATACTATGTGTGAAGTATGTGTCAACATATATATATATATATATCATATATTTATGACTGAAAAAAATACACATGCAATAAATATACAAAAATATAATAAGCATGCAAAGTACTGTAAGCAATTTGGCAAGGTATCTTGCCCGGCAAGAGAGCTGCAAAGTATAACGTCCAGGAGTCAAGCACACAAGATCAGAAACTACGGCCTCAGAATGAACATCTTCGGATGCTGAAATAAACATCACCAACATTTCCAGAATAAGCGAGATAGCTAAAAAATACTACCCTTTCGTCCAATTTGGATACAGGGGCAAAACGATAATTTCAGGTCAAAGCGGGGTCCACATATTGCCAACTTTGCACCAAAAAACGTGCCAGGGGTAAAGGTCTCTAAAAGGGACATATTATAGGTCAAACCAATTCTAAATGTCAATACGAACTCAACGGTACATCCAATTTTGGATTCCGATGAGCGAAACACAAATTCGCCCAAAAAGTCAATTGTGGGGCCCACAAATAGGCGGCTTGGTCAACTATCTCAGAATTGTGTGAAACTTGGGTCACAGGACCAGAGTGATACCATAAATCCAATCGCGTAAGTTTTATCTCGTTCTGACTAGCGTACACTAAATGGTGCGATATTTTGCAAAAGTCGCGATACGGGGCCTTTTCACGGATAGGGGTGATTCTGACGCACACACGCGTCCAAATAAGTTTTCGCAAAATCCCACACGTCAGGGCATACCATGCGCGCCTTTAGGTGCAACTGGTATGCGATGAAGCGGTCCCGTTTGGCGGGGCACGCTCCGTATCACAAATTTTAATATTTCGAAAACAAATTTTTCTAAATTTTCAACCTAATTTATTTCTGATTTTAACACAATATAAAATAATGTAATTGACAGGAAATAATCTAGGTTAGGTGGTCTTCACATAGCAAAGTAAATTTCTAAGTTTGGATCTCTGTGGTGGAAGATATGAGTCCTTGAACATGGGTCATCGTAACAGATTTTTGCAGCGTAAAAGTCGTAGTTTTTCTAAAAGTTGGCATTAATTTTTACCTAGTTTTGTGCGTTGTTCGGAGAAAAATAAATTACTTGATTTAGAGAGGGATAGGTGGTGAACATACCGGTGAAGACGGGGTCAAATTTGGTTGAGCGAGGGGGCAGGAATCTGCACGAGAAGGGAGGTTCGCTACTGTCAGATTTTTATTGTTGCTGCGATGTGCGGCCGCGACAATCGCCGGCGCGGCTAGGTGTAACACCCTATTCCGCTCAAGCGGACTGCCATCTCAAACGGCAATCGTGCAGCTGTCCTGACCCACTTTGTCTCAAACAAGAAGCAAGGATATCCAGACTTGTCCCTACAGGAATCCGGCTTGGACTTTCAGAGGCTCGCTCAGACGTATCGCTCTACCGAGGCGAATCATCGCTAAGGTGGGTGGCTACGGTGAACTTGTCTTTGCTTAGCCAGCACATATAAAATCTGGAATCATATATGCTAGTCGCTAGGTGAATCACCTCCTGCATGCTAATAAATCCAACTCACCTAGCTAAGGGAATAATCCCAACTCATATTGCTTGCTAGAACATGGAAATGAAATACTGCTTATACTCAGACCCTCGCATGCTAAGTCCCTTAACGGTTTCATCTCTCGGACTACCTTCGGGCCCGAGCAACGTGCCTGCTTATGTTCCTTAGAAACGCATGCTTGTCTGCTTAATGGTTGCCTTGTTTTCATCCAAACCCCGGGAGACTACTAAGTAGTCGTCCCGTGCGTGATTGAACCTGCAAGTATCTAAGACCGTTGGGTCATCAGGCAGCCCCGAACCAGGGGAATGCATCAAGACAAGTCAATCAATATACAGAATCAAGAATCAAGTATCTCCAGTTCTCGTGTTCAAAGTGCATTTGCGTCATCAATTCCAGTGCACTCTTGTTCCCGTGTATCTCGTGATAACTGACTGACCCAACCACTGCATGTCGCGGACAACCTGTGCACAAGGTATTGAACGTTCAAGTTCCTGCGGACGGCTACACCGGGGCACCGGAGCCGATCCGATCCGGACGGAACTTTCTGATAGTCTAACGTGAGTGGGCGGCATGGAGTGAACGCCCCTATGGCCTAGCGTCTCGCTCCATACCGTCCCGGGCGAGGTGACGTGTAGCGATGCAAGACCTCTCGCACCCAACCGCCCAAGACTATAAACGGTCCTTTATGGCTTGCCAGCGACTACTGTTCATATAGATAAGTCATCCTCGCTTAGCGGCTATCCGCGTGCGAGTCATTGCATCGTGTCAAGAAACAACCAAACACCTAAACGATCAAGACATAACGACTCTCTTGTTGCATATGCTATTGGTTTGGTTTTCATCAAGTATGCCTCCTGAATGTTTTATACTTGCCCGTGCTTAAATCAATAATGTTTGCCTTGGACAGGGAAGGACAAATGGTAAGTCTCGCCGTGTTTCCTCTCATATCGCACGGCGCACTGCCAACACGAGTCAGACTATTCAATATTTGCATGAAACTGATCCTAAGGCAATTAGAAAGACAACTTAATAGTTGTGCACGGAACCTGTACTACGTGTTTGGATTTGTCGAGCGGGCGAGTAGCTTCCCCACCAGTGCATTCAATGTACTGATAATCCACCAGTTGATATGCAGGGTGCGGGAGAACCTCGTGCGGTGCGGATGCCTCCTTCGTGCGTGCTAAGGCCAGGAGTTCCCTCTGAAGCCTTGCAACGGTGCGTCCGGGACTGAAGCACATATACAAGACATAAGTTGTGAACATCGCCTGACCATCGCCTGTACATTCATTCCACAGTTGTAGCCACTTGGCACGCTTTTACTGTTTCAGAGAGAGGCTCGAGCGACTTGTAATCTCGGCTATACGCCGCCTGTAATACTTGTTCATATCAATAAAGAGATTACTTTACTTGTTTCAATGCTTCCGCTATATTTGTCAACTCAGAGAACTTGTTACCGAATTGCTATGCGTTCATGACTCCGCTGCACTCGGACAATCTGTGCGACTCTGTGGCTTAGAACTCTTATCGCCAGCCAATGAATCACGGCCTTGCACGGGCGTGGCTCACGCTCGTGCGGCATCACGCCCGGATGGGTTAAGCGATCGTTCCGCGGGAGCGCTGGCGAGGGTGATTCCCGCCTAGCGGGAACGGCCGATTGCCTGCGGGAGATCGGGGCGTGACATGTTGGTATCAGAGCCTGGCTTCTACGCCTTTGGACTTCGATTCGATATCTCTGTTTCGAAAGCTCGTTCGTGGGTTATGTGCACGCTCTCTCTCAATGCCTCGATGGGATGTTCCAACAATAAGTCTAAATACTTTCAAAATGCGTTTTGAATGATATGCTTGCTTGTCTGGTTGTATGCTGCGAGTGGCCTTTGTGCCAACCTGTGCGAACCCTTGAGAGTATCGCTAGTAGCTTGTCCGAGATTTTCACTAACCCTAAGTTTGGTTGAATGCATCTATCCGAGGGACGCCTTGAACTAGTGTACCATCCAAGACTTAAGAAAAGGTGAAACTCGAGTGCTGAGACTTCGCTATCACTAAGCTGGTTGACGTGTTCACACTAGAAATGCATGTCGAAGGTGCGCACGATCCAGTCTAAGCGATATGCTAAGATCGAAGCTTGTGCAAGTGAATATCCAAATGAACAAGTACAAACGACTTGTCTAGGATTGTCTCAACCCTAGATTACTGCTTGTCCTTAGTAAGTCTCGAGGACGAGACTTTTTCTAAGTTGGGTAGGATGTAACACCCTGTTCCGCTCAAGCGGACTGCCATCTCAAACGGCAATCGTGCAGCTGTCCTGACCCACTTTGTCTCAAACAAGAAGCAAGGATATCCAGACTTGTCCCTACAGGAATCCGGCTTGGACTTTCAGAGGCTCGCTCAGACGTATCGCTCTACCGAGGCGAATCATCGCTAAGGTGGGTGGCTACGGTGAACTTGTCTTTGCTTAGCCAGCACATATAAAATCTGGAATCATATATGCTAGTCGCTAGGTGAATCACCTCCTGCATGCTAATAAATCCAACTCACCTAGCTAAGGGAATAATCCCAACTCATATTGCTTGCTAGAACATGGAAATAAAATACTGCTTATACTCAGACCCTCGCATGCTAAGTCCCTTAACGGTTTCATCTCTCGGACTACCTTCGGGCCCGAGCAACGTGCCTGCTTATGTTCCTTAGAAACGCATGCTTGTCTGCTTAATGGTTGCCTTGTTTTCATCCAAACCCCGGGAGACTACTAAGTAGTCGTCCCGTGCGTGATTGAACCTGCAAGTATCTAAGACTGTTGGGTCATCAGGCAGCCCCGAACCAGGGGAATGCATCAAGACAAGTCAATCAATATACAGAATCAAGAATCAAGTATCTCCAGTTCTCGTGTTCAAAGTGCATTCGTCATCAATTCCAGTGCACTCTTGTTCCCGTGTATCTCGTGATAACTGACTGACCCAACCACTGCATGTCGCGGACAACCTGTGCACAAGGTATTGAACGTTCAAGTTCCTGCGGACGGCTATACCGGGGCACCGGAGCCGATCCGATCCGGACGAAACTTTCTGATAGTCTAACGTGAGTGGGCGGCATGGAGTGAACGCCCCTATGGCCTAGCGTCTCGCTCCATACCGTCCCGGGCGAGGTGACGTGTAGCGATGCAAGACCTCTCGCACCCAACCGCCCAAGACTATAAACGGTCCTTTATGGCTTGCCAGCGACTACTGTTCATATAGATAAGTCATCCTCGCTTAGCGGCTATCCGCGTGCGAGTCATTGCATCGTGTCAAGAAACAACCAAACACCTAAACGATCAAGACATAACGACTCTCTTGTTGCATATGCTATTAGTTTGGTTTTCATCAAGTATGCCTCCTGAATGTTTTATACTTGCCCGTGCTTAAATCAATAATGTTTGCCTTGGACAGGGAAGGACAAATGGTAAGTCTCGCCGTGTTTCCTCTCATATCGCACGGCGCACTGCCAACACGAGTCAGACTATTCAATATTTGCATGAAACTGATCCTAAGGCAATTAGAAAGACAACTTAATAGTTGTGCACGGAACCTGTACTACGTGTTTGGATTTGTCGAGCGGGCGAGTAGCTTCCCCACCAGTGCATTCAATGTACTGATAATCCACCAGTTGATATGCAGGGTGTGGGAGAACCTCGTGCGGTGCGGACGCCTCCTTCGTGCGTGCTAAGGCCAGGAGTTCCCTCTGAAGCCTTGCAACGGTGCATCCGGGACTGAAGCACATATACAAGACATAAGTTGTGAACATCGCCTGACCATCGCCTGTACATTCATTCCACAGTTGTAGCCACTTGGCACGCTTTTACTGTTTCAGAGAGAGCTCGAGCGACTTGTAATCTCGGCTATACGCCGCCTGTAACACTTGTTCATATCAATAAAGAGATTACTTTACTTGTTTCAATGCTTTCGCTATATTTGTCAACTCAGAGAACTTGTTACCGAATCGCTATGCGTTCATGACTCCGCTGCACTCGGACAATCTGTGCGACTCTGTGGCTTAGAACTCTTATCGCCAGCCAATGAATCACGGCCTTGCACGATGCGGCATCACGCCCGGATGGGTTAAGCGATCGTTCCGCGGGAGCGCTGACGAGGGTGATTCCCGCCTAGCGGGAACGGCCGATTGCCTGCGGGAGATCGGGGCGTGACACTAGGGGTGGTCGCCGGCGCGGCTGCAACGCTGGCTGGAGGTCGGCGGCGCTGGCATGGGTAGAGATTTAGGGTTAGGGTTTTGAGTATTCATATATATAGGGAGAGAGAGAGTAGGGAAAGCGGGTGAGGGGGTTCCCTGCGCGCGGGTATGGGCTGAGGGAAAAATTAGGCCGGGGGGGGGATTGGGTAGTTTACTGTTAGGTTTTTTTTTTCTTTTTCTTTTTCTTTTTTTCTTCTATTTCCTTATTCTTTTTCTTTTCTTTTTCTTTTCTTTTCGATTTCTATTTCTTTCTCTTTTCTATTTCTTATTTAATTACATTATTATTATTACTAATATTATTATAACTATTACTTATTATTATTACTATTTCTATAATTATTATTATTAACATTATTATTATTATTATTATTATTATACTATTTATTTATTTATATATATATTTAAGGTATAACAAATTTAGAAAATAATATACCCAAATAAATTCTAAAAAATCTATCTCTCTTCTGCAAATATTTCTAAAATAAAATAATAGGACTTTGTGCAATAATTCTAAATGATTAATTATCTAGGTAGTTAAATCAATAATATATTTTCTAATTAACTAAGAAAATAATATAAATAAATTCAATAACTAATTAATTAATTAATATTTAAAAATATGGGGTTTTACAGTAAACCCTAACCCTATCTCTCTCTCTCTCTCACCGATACGGACACAATATGACACTGACACAGATATGACACATACACACACTGACATAGATACGACACACACACTAACACAGACACGACACACAAATACACTAGCCCAAACACGACACACTATCACAAACACACATACTGAGATAGACACGACACAAACACACTAACGCAGACGACCTCGGGATTACTGTCTCGATCAAACAAGTAAAAATTTGGGGACAAACTGATAACCTAGGCCAAAGGCAATGAGTGGAGCTATAGAACAGTAACAACCGTTAATACTGTTGTTTGTTGTTTCCATTGGATGTGTGTGTGTGTGTGTGTATGTGTGTGTGTGTTATGCCGCCTTTATCACGAAAACAATAAAGATGACAGTATAACACAAGGATAATATTCAGATCAGAAGATTGGCAACAGCCATTATCTTATTCTAAAATAAAGCGATAAGTATCAAAATAATAGAATACTTTGATCTCTCACCATCAATCCCCTAGCTACTTAAGGTTGGGGTTTGCAAAATATAAACCACCTCATCCAAAATTAGGCCTACTTGGCTTAGATAGAGAGACTAGGGCTAGTTTGAATCCAATTAGAGACATAACACTGTGTTTTAGATAATTTTATAATATTTATATCACTTAGTGCACCTTACCATTGCTTCGATAATTGGAGCACTACACTAGCCATTGCCTTCCTACAAATTTCACACCCTTGTTCTAGACATGCCAGTCATCTATTCTGACCTTTGTGTAACTTATAATTATGCTCTCTTATGCTATATTTTAGTCGCATAATATTCGTCCCAGACATTTATATTTAATTCTAAATAAATTTAACTTTGTATCCTTGTGCGTTCCAATCAAAATTGGAGACATAATCTTGACTTGTGCAACCCAATTTATGATAATATTATATTCTGAGCCCTCTACGTCCATGACACTTGTGTCCCACCTAATTTTAGCCCATTTATTTCTAATTAATTTTAGAACACCATTTGTATTAATTTTAATTAATTTAATCCAATTTTTATCTTTGTGCAATTTTTCCAATTGTTGGATGTTTTTATGCAAAAGTGTATTAAGGTGTCCACACATTTGGACACAACACATGAAGAAACGTATTTTGCCTTCATGTGAATTTTCTTCACGATTTTTGGAGTGTGTAGCATCAACATCACCCGTCATATAATCCTAGCTATGCATTTTAAACAATGCAAATCCTAGCCCTCCAAACATCCCCAGGTGAAGCCAAGACCCCTTTCCAAGGATGTTTACCAAGGCCCAACTACCTAGGTAAACACCCCACCCAAATTCTACATATAAATATAACTTTTTCCTTTTCTTTTCTACCCAAACCCAAAACCAATACCTAGCCGACCCCCTCCACTATTCACCATCCCCATCAATCCCATCTCCTTCCCTTCCCTGCGCAGAACCGCTGGAGCTCCACCACGGCCATCTTCCTCGCCCCCTCGCTTGAGAACACCCTCAAGTATCTCCACGACCCGCCGTTCCTCATCCGCCGTACCACCTCTTCTCCCTGTTCTCTCTATCCCCGGCCAGTCCTTCATCGGAGCACTGTCAACACTGAGCCTCACCTCACCCGACCTCCGTTCTTCTCCCATCATGGACAACCCAACCACCGTGCTCTCCTGAGAAGTCGGAGCAACCCCGTCCGTCCTCCACCTCTTTCTCAGATCTCCTCCACCCGCAACCCCGCTGAACTCACCATCACAGTCTCCTTCCTCCCCTCTACCCCTCACCCCTTGCCGGAGCCACCCGCCTGGACTTTAACCCATGACCCCCACCGAGTCTTCGACCTCGACCACCCTCCTCTTCTCTGACTTCTCCTCCTCTTCCCGACCTCAGTCTCTGTCAGAGTCGGCTGAACTGACCGCTGCAGTCCTCTCCTTATTCCCTGGTTGCCATTGACGTCGGAGACCCGACTGCATCGACACAGCCTTCCCTCCTCCGGCCGACTGCACATGAGCCTTCCCTAACTGACTGAACACCTCCCCCGATTGACCCCCAGCCTTCTCCGCCGCTTGAGCACCACCACGACCGACTTCGTCTCCCCTTCCTCCTGTTGTCATCATCCCGAGCCTCGCCGGACCTCTACGACACAACTTGTCAACCTCCGATCAACCCGATGTCTCCTCCTCAACCTGAACCGACTGAACCCAGTCGTCCCTGACTTCTTCACCTCCATCCCTGTTTAACGCCTGAACCGCCACTCCCCGCCGGACTCCTACAGTAAGTCATCATCCCCTTCATCACCATCATAACCTACATCATCATTATCATCACCATTGTCATCAACCTAATCACCTTAATTGTCACCATTATCATCCTAATCATCATCACCCTCATCATCACAATCGTCATCACCAATCATCACCCTCGTCATCATCATCAACATCGACATCATCGTCGTCATCGTGGACCATTCATCCTCGTCGAAGACGACCTACAGTAGTCACCCTCGATTCTCGTACCCTGTGCGCGCATCCTGAGGACCATTGGATTATTCTGCAAGACTCCAAGAGCAGGCTATTGGCACTACACAGCTTTCTTACTAGGCAAGATACCTTGCCAAATTGCTTACAGTACTTTGCATGCTTATTATATTTTTATATATTCATTACATGTGTGTTTTCTTTCAGTCATATTTATATAATATATATATGTTAACACACACTTGACATATAGTATCATGGGAGGGGAGGACAATCAGTAGGCGTATGGGCTCTAACCACTCTAGTAAACTATAGTAACTAGCATGCACTATGGTAGTCGTGTCCGATGGTCGCTACCCTCGCGGTATGTCGGCTGATGGAGTCACGATGGTCGCTACCCTCGCGGTATGTCGGCTGATGATGTCCCTGACATGTGTGTGAGTTGTAAGATTAGATCGAGTAGCCTACCCATGCCCATACGTCGAAAGGTTGTCCTCATTATGCATTCATATAGATTGTCTTGTACAGCGTACTTATATATTTTCTACCTATTATGCATGTTTACTGTATTAAAAATTGGCATGCTTCTATGTATCTTGTTATGTTCCTCTGAGGACCTGGTCCCTTGCCAGGTATAGACGACCAGGAGTATCCGCAGGAGTACGGGCCAGGACCTGACACATTATTTCAGCCGAGGAGGTCTTACCTTCTGAGTGTCTTTGATTATCTCTAGCGATGGATCGCTTCGCTGATACCTTTATATCATTATCTTATTTTATATTGGAGATTTATCCTTCTCTCTCATTTTAGTATTGATATAGTCATTGGTAGTGGATTTGTCTCCACCCAACTATTATTCTTAGATGATTTAGACTCATTATTCTAGTTTAGTTTTTTTTATGACTTGTTGTATGGATGAGATTAGTATTTCTGTGACTTGTGACTATATATATACCACATATGAGTTAATATTCATATTACAGCGTACGTATGTATTATGGTATCCATATATTAGAGTTGCCATATACATACAGCTGGCATGCTTACGTATTCCTAGTCCTACGTATTTTGGGACAGGGGCATGACATATTTTTGTGGTGGCCCATGCAGATCGAGACCATATTGTCTCTGTTATATTACTGTACCGAGCAAGCCTGCGCATAGGATTAGAGTATAGGATCTCATCCATATTTGACTATGACTCACCTTCCTTCCAGTCTGTTCTATTTAAATAATTGCATCATGCTTGATTCATGTACTTCCCTAATAGTTCCTTGAGTATAGTCTTCTGCTAGAATGTAGGAATCATTGTTATTAGGATGATAATTAGGGTAATATTTCTACTAAGAATTCAACTAGAATATTGACACATCACTAAGTTTAGAATACCTAATGAACCCTAGCATCCCTTACCTGTAGATTACTTGACCATTATCCCTTGATATATTTATGAAGGACTTGAGAGTAGTATAGACACGACTAGAGTTAGTAAGAAATTTGACCATATTGTTTGACCCTAGTATTGAGGAACCAATAGAAATCCAAGATTGAACATTAGGACTAAACCTAACTTTCACAGTGAGATAATATTAGAACTATAAATTTAGATCATTATCTTGATATTTGCAGAATAGTACCTTAGGAAGCCAAGAGGAAAGAATATAACATTTTTCTTGATCATACCTCGAACACAGAGATTAGCATACCACATTTCTATAAGAAACCATGATATTATCAACAGCCTCTCATTTTAATTTCATATCTTGTTCCTCCGAAACCTTAACGCTCGCTATTGGTGCAACAACTAAAATTTTCTTTCATCTTTCAATTTGTGCCACCTAACCCTTCTGATTGTAGGCCAAGTGATTTCCATTTATGTTAGGATATATAGTTTGCTAGGATTATAGTTATTAATTTTGAATTTTAAAATTATGTGCTTAGTAGTTAGAACTTGATAGTTGAGTTGTTCATTTAGATTGTGATTTTATGATTATCTTTTAGTTTCAAATCACGTAATTTGTACTTTCACTCATCATAATCCAGCGTACTTATAATTTCTGTACTACCTCGACTTATGCTGCTATTATAGCCTAGTTTTGCAAGATTATTCTTTTATCGAGCTTGTTCATGTCATATATATTATTAGGGGCCCACACTAATACATTATCTAAATCAGAATTAGTGTATTATGGTCTGATCAACCTTAGTGCACTTGGTTTGCCCTTCGCATAACTACTTTACATGGATTAAGATATAGTTGGCTCAGCATATTAGATGAATATACTTGCCTTTAGATATATCCGAGCATATCTTATCGGTTACATAACTGTACTGATATGAGCATGTGAATAGGAATATACCAAAATAGGATTTCAATCCACAACTGCCTTAACAACTCCCTTTTGAATTCTCTAATCCCTTTGAATCCCGTACTTGTATTCTATGACCTCCACCTTGGATTTTGTATTATTGTTCTCCGTCTTCCCCTATTTCGGAAGACGAACGCTCGTGCTTGGTATATGTTGGTATACAGATAGTACTAGATATACCCCATAGGCTGATCACATTACCTTGTGACTATCCTTTATAATTAAGGGCATATCATATGTGATATATTGGTGTTGAAATTTTTGAGGATTGAATAACACGACTTAGTAATTTGAGGAATAATTTTCTTAAATGTATAAGCCTTATATAATAGATGGGTAAATTCTAAGTTGGGTATGAGGTAAATTTTTTTTAGATTGTAATCAAGTAAGATTAGATAGAGAAAACCATGCCTTATTTTAATTTTGAGGACAAAAATATTTTAAGTTGGGTAGATTGTAAACTCTCTCATCCAAAATTAGGCTACTTGGCTTAGATAGAGAGACTATGGCTAGTTTGAATCCAATTAGAGACAGAACACTATGTTTTAGATAATTTTACAATATTTATATAACTTAGTGCACCTTACCATTGCTTCGATAATTGGAGCACTACACTAGCCATTGCCTTCCAACAAATTTTATACTCTTGTTCTAGACATGCCAGTCATCTATTCTGACCTTTGTGTAACTTATAATTATGCTCACTTATGTTATATTTTAGTCGTATAATATTCGTCCCAGACATTTATATTTAATTCTAAATAAATTTAACTTTGTATCTTTGTGCGTTCCAATCAAAATTGGAGACACAATCTTGACTTAGGTAGAATTAGGGTATCTCCCTCGCCCCCATCTACTTTTCACCATCCCCATCAATCCCACCTCATTCCCTTCCCTGCGCAGAACCGCCGGAGCTCCACCGAGGCCATCTCCCTCGCCCCCTCGCTTGAGAACACCCTCGAGTATCACCACAACTCGCTATTCCTCCTCCGCCGTACCACCTCTTCTCCCTGTTCTCTCCATCCCTGGCCAGTCCTTTACCGTAGCACTGCCAACACCGAGCCTCGCCTTACCCGACCTTCGTTCTTCTCCCATCATCGACAACCCGACCACCACGCTCGCCTGAAAAGCCAGAGCAACCCCGTCCGTCCTCCACCTCCTTCTCAGATCTCCTCTACCGTAACCTCGCTGAACTTTCCATCACAGTCTCCTTCCTCCCCTCGACTCCTCACCCCTCGTCGGAGCCACCCGCCTGGACTTCAACCCACGATCCCCACTGAGTCTTCGACCTCGACCACCCTCCTCTTCTCTAACTTATCCTCCTCTTCCCGACCTCAGTCTCTGCCGAAATCGGCTGAACTGACCGCCGCAGTCCTCTCCTCATTCCCCGGCTGCCATTGACGCCAGAGACCGACTGCATCGACACAGCCTTTCCTCCTCCGGCCGACTGCACCTGAGCCTTTCCTGACTGACTGAACACCTCCCCGATCGACCCCCGGCCTTCTCCGCTGCCTGAGCACCACCACGACCGACTTCGTCCCCTCTTCCTCCTACTATCATCATCCCGAGCCTCGCTTGACCTCCACGACACAACCTGTCAACCTTCGATCAACCCGATGTCTCCTTCTCAACCTGAACCGATTGAACCCAGTCGTCCCTGACTTCTTCTCCTCCATCCATGTCTACCTCCTGAACCGCCACTCCCCGCCGGGCTCCAACAGTAAGTCATCATCCCCTTCATCACCATCATAACCTACATCATCATCATCATCACCATTGTCATCAACCTAATCACCTTAATCATCACCATTATCATCCTAATCATCATCACCCTCATCATCACAATCATCATCACCAATTATCACCCTCGTCATCATCATCAACATCGACATCATCATCATCATCGTAGACCATTCACCTTCGCCGAAGATGACCTGCAGTAGTCATCCTCGATCCTCGTGCCCTATGCGTGCACCACGAGGACCATTAGATTATTCTGCGAGACTCTAGGAGCAGGCTATTGGTACTACGCAGCTTTCTTACCAGACAAGATATCTTGCCAAATTGCTTACAGTACTTTGCATGCTTATTACATTTTTATATATTCATTGCATGTGTGTTTTCTTTTAGTCATATGTATATACTATATATATGTTGACACATACTTGACACATAGTATCATGGGAGGGAAGGACAATCAGTAGGCGTATGGGCTCTAACCACTCTGGTAAATTATAGTAACTAGCATCTACTTTTCACCATTCCCATCAATCCTACCTCATTCCCTTTCCTGCGCAGAACCGCCGGAGCTCCACCGCGGCCATCTCCCTCGCCCCCTCGCTTGAGAACACCCTTGAGTATCACCATAACTCGCTATTCCTCCTCCGCCGTACCACCTCTTCTCCCTGTTCTCTCCATCCCTGGCCAGTCCTTTACCGTAGCACTGCCAACACCGAGCCTCGCCTCACCCGACCTTCGTTCTTCTCCCATCATCGACAACCCGACCACCACGCTCGCCTGAAAAGCCAGAGCAACCCCGTCCGTCCTCCACCTCCTTCTCAGATCTCCTCTACCGTAACCTCGCTGAACTTCCTATCACAGTCTCCTTCCTTCCCTCGACTCCTCACCCTCGCCGGAGCCACCCGCCTGGACTTCAACCCACGATCCCCACTGAGTCTTCGACCTCGACCACCCTCCTCTTCTCTAACTTATCCTCCTCTTCCCGACCTCAGTCTCTGCCGAAATCGGCTGAACTGACCGCCGCAGTCCTCTCCTCATTCCCCGGCTGCCATTGACGCCAGAGACCGACTGTATCGACACAGCCTTCCCTCCTCCGGCCGACTGCACCTGAGCCTTCCCTGACTGACTGAACACCTCCCCGATCGACCCCCGGCCTTCTCCGCTGCCTGAGCACCACCACGACCGACTTCGTCCCCTCTTCCTCCTGCTATCATCATCCCGAGCCTTGCTTGACCTCCACGACACAACCTGTCAACCTCCGATCAACCCGATGTCTCCTTCTCAACCTGAACCGACTGAACCTAGTCGTCCCTGACTTTTTCTCCTCCATCCATGTCTACCTCCTGAACCACCACTCCCCGTCGGACTCCAACAGTAAGTCATCATCCCCTTCATCACCATCATAACCTACATCATCATCATCATCACCATTGTCATCAGCCTAATCACCTTAATCATCACCATTATCATCCTAATCATCATCACCCTCATTCACAATCATCCTCACCAATCATCACCCTCGTCATCATCATCAACATCGACATCATCATCATCATCGTAGACCATTCACCTTCGCCGAAGATGACCTGCAGTAGTCATCCTCGATCCTCGTGCCCTATGCGTGCACCACGAGGACCATTAGATTATTCTGTGAGACTCTAGGAGCAGGCTATTGGTACTACGCAGCTTTCTTACCAGACAAGATATCTTGCCAAATTGCTTACAGTACTTTGCATGCTTATTATATTTTTATATATTCATTGCATGTGTGTTTTTTTTCAGTCATATGTATATACTATATATATATGTTGACACATACTTGACACATAGTATCATGGGAGGGAAGGACAATCAGTAGGCGTATGGGCTCTAACCACTCTGGTAAATTGTAGTAACTAGCATGCACTATGGTAGTCGTGTCCGATGGTCGCTACCCTCGCGGTATATCGGCTGATGGAGTCACTATGGTCGCTACCCTCGCGGTATGTCGGCTGATGATATCCCTGACGTGTATGTGAGTTATGAGATTAGATCGAGTAGCCTACCCATGTCTATATATCGAAAGGTTGTCCTCATTATGCATTGATATAGATTATCTTGTACAGCGTACTTATATATTTTCTACCTATTATGCATATTTACTATATTCAAATTGGCATGCTTCTATGTATCTTGTTACGTCCCTCTGTGGACCTGGTCCCTTACCAGGTATAGACGACCAGGAGTATCCGCAGGAGTACGGGCCGGGACCTGACGTATTATTTTCAGCCGAGGAGTTCTTACCTTCTTAGCATCTTTGATTATCTCTAGCGATGGATCACTTCGCTGATACCTTTATATCATCTTTTTATTTTATATTAGAGATTTACCCTACTCTCTCATTTTAGTATTGATATAGTCATTGGTAGTGGATTTGTCTCCACCCGACTATTATTCTTGGATGATTCAGACTCATTATTCTAGTTTAGTTATTTTTTTTCTATGACTTGTTGTGTGGATGAGATTAGTATTTCTGTGACTTGTGAATATATATATACCACATGTGAGTTAATATTTATATTACAGCGTACATATGTATTATGGAATCCATATATTGTAGTTGCTATATACATACGGCTAGCATGCTTATGTATTTCTAGTCCTACGTATTTTGGGACTGGGGCGTGACACAAAAGCACTGCAGGACTGTTTGGATGGCTTGGGAAGGTGGGAAGTGGTTGTCTACAAGCATTGCATAAGTTGATCTCGACAAGATTTTTGAAAGGAAATTATGGCCATAAGTTAAGCTCCAATAATGAGGAAACCATCTTCTAGATCGTTCGTTCATGAATCAGGAACATGAGAGGGTTAGAGCCCATAGTCACGGGTTGATGGAACCAGCCCAACAGCAAGTGACATGTAGGCTTCCCGAAAACTCTTATGCAGATCACAGGTTCATTAGCTAGCAAGGAATTAAGCGAGGGAAAATAGTAGTAGATGTTAATACAGAGATTAAGAAATGTTAAATCTCGTGAGGCTCGTCCTATGCTTCTTAACATTTTACAAACGGACAAAAAACTAGATTTAAGAAAAAATTTAAGGATTCAATGCTTCAAATTTTATATAAAGTCCAGATCAAGCAGAGATTCTAGTGACAAATGGAGAAAAGATCAAGCTAGATAGAGATGCTTGTATCAATTGGCTATAATTCATAATTAAGAAAAATCGAGGGCTAAATAATAAATACATGCATCCTGCCCTCAAGTTGCAACTCTCACAAGGCTCAGGCTCAAGATCTAGACTAGAGATGGATTGAGTAGAGGCATTTGTGCCTCCACAAGAAACAGATAGCAGCGATCAAGTTGAAATGGCTGAAGATATGGGTGAATAATTGACAACTCAATCATCTTGTGAATAATTATTGTACTAATAGGAACACAAACAACAAGAAGACCCACATAGAATCTTAGAGTCTAATAATAGAATACATGAGGTTAGCAAATTGGCCCCGGGACATGGAAATATTTATTTTAAGGTGAAGCTCTAAAGAGACATGAGTAAATTACTATAACAAAGTCTACAAACAAAATTTAACTCATCTTTCGATAGTTGAGCACATCTTTCGATAGTTGAGCACAAAAAGGCTTTGACTAAAAGTATGGATTTATCCTTGACTGTCATATGTCAAGTATACATATCTAGAAGTGTATCAGTGAGTGTCAACTATGTATCCTGGACAAAATAAAATTGACACTGGATATCTATGACTTGACTTTTCAATCAGAAAATCATGGCCTAAGCCAATATCAAGTGTGGATATCCAGGATACAGAGTTGATACTCACTGATACACTGATACACTGCAATAGAAGTATCAGTGCATGTACTGTATTTAAATGAAGAAGATAAATTTTTAGAAGAGGATTAAAAATATCAATATGAAATCCATTTAGACATGTGACATGTATTATAATTTAAACTATTTTCTTGAACGATGTCTATTCATCTTTGCATATCTGGAGTGAGTGTCATTTAGATAATATAAACTACCAAATATTCACATGAGTATATACTTGAACGATGTCTATTTATCTTTGCAGAAGTATCTAGAAATGGATATGAATTACTATCTGCGTCATCCTTCGTGGATGTACAACCGTTATCCTAATGACATATGTGGTGTACAGGATAAATTTATAGAGGATATACATCAGTTCCTGCAGTTCGCCAAGGCGTTCCCTCAGTACATGGACGGTACTAAAATTAAGTGTCCTTGTGTGAGATGTCGCAACTTAAAATATCATCCAAAAGTGGAAGTCACATATCATTTGTACTCACAGGGTTTCACGTTAAATTACTATCAGTGGACCGCGTACGAAGAACTTGTGTCTTTAGCATCAAAGTCGGAGCCTTATATAGAGCCATATATAGATGTCCACGACCACACTGTCTACGATGACGGGTGGGTGAACATGGTTTTTGATGTGACGGGGTCTAGTTTCGATCCGGACAATCATGATACAGCTGAAGAGGCACTGAATGCCGATGGTATAAAGTTCATGGAGTTGCTGGAGAATGCAAGGACTCTATTATATCCTAGTTGTGAGGATCATTCATCGTTGGAGGTGGTTACAAGACTGTTGAGCATCAAGTACGATTTTAATATGTCGCAAGAATTCTACAACCGACTGGTGGAGTTGATTATAGAGATCTTGTCAGAGGGAGCTAAGTTGCCTAAGACTTCTACCGATCTAAAAGGATGGTAAGATAGCTCAGGATAGGATACGAGAAAATTGATGCATGTCGCAACGGGTGCATATTGTACTACAAAGACGACAAGGATGAAGACACGTGCAGATTCTGTGGTGCTGATCGCTACAAAGCAACTGGTAGAGAAATATTTGTCGGTGCAATAAAGCATATTGATTCGATGCACTACTTGCCTTTGACGCCGCGGTTGCAGAGGTTGTTTATAGTAAAGAAGATTGCAGAAAACATGAGTTGGCACAGGCGGGAACAGATAGAAGGAGTATTGGATCATCCATCCGATGGAGAAGCCTGGAAGCACTTTGATCTATTTAAATTTTTCTTCGGATCCGCGTAATGTCAGATTGGGGCTCTCCTCCGACGGTTTTACCCCATTCGGACTTTCGGGCTCCCAGTATTCGTATTGGTCTGTGATTGTCACTCCGTAAAATCTATCACCTTGGATGTGCATGAAGACTCCGTATATGTTCCTAACCATTATTATTTCGGGTCCAAACAATTCGAAGAGAAACATCGATGTGTATTTATAGCCGTTGATAGATGAGTTGAATCAGCTGTGGGAAGTAGGTGCCAACACGTAGGATGTATCTAGATAGCAAAATTTTTAGATGAGGGCAGCACTTATGTGGACCATCAACTATATTTTGGCCTATAGAATATTATCGGGATGGAGCACTCATGGTCGTCTCTCATGTCCATATTGTATGGACCGCACTAAGGTTTTCCATTTAAAACACGGAGGCAAACCGTTCTTCTTCGTATGTCATCGACAATTTCTGTCGAAGGATCATCAGTACCAGAGGAACATGAATACTTTTTGTGTAGGCGTTATGGAGAAGGCCAATCTACCGCCAAGGTAGCCCAGATACACGATATGGAAAGAGGTCAAAGATTTACTAAGTGTTATCGAAGAGCATGCTAAGGGGTACAAGTGTGACGAATTTGGTCGAACCCAAAACTGGACGAAGACGAATATATTTTAGGATCTGCCATATTGGAGCACCAATCTGATCAAACATAACCTTGATATCATGCACATCAAGAAGAATGTGTTTGATAACATAATTAATACTGTAATGGAGGTAAAGGGGAAGACGAAAGACAATCTGAAGGACATGTTAGACTTAGAATAAATATGTAGACGTCCTGCGTTGTATTTGATAGAGGAGAGAAATGGAAAGTTAAAGCAACCTAATTCAATTTTCTCACTGGAGAAGGAGGATAAAGGAAGAATTTGTAGGTGGATTCAGGGTCTAAAATTTCCAGACGGGTACGTGTCAAACTTGAGAAGATGCGTCGACCTCGAGGAGAACAAACTGGAGGGTATGAAGAGCCATGATTCTCACGTGTTCATGGAGAGGTTAATTTTGATTGCATTTCGGGAATTCTTACCACAGGTCATTTGGGATCCATTGACAGAGCTCATCATATTCTTTAGAGATATTTGTTCTACTAAGTTGTTCATCGATCATCTAGAAAAGCAAGAGAAGGATATTGCGGTAACATTGTTCAAGTTCGAGAAGGTGTTTCCTCCTGGATTCTTCAACTCCATGGAGCATTTGCCAATTCATCTTTCCTATGAGACACGTGTTGGTGGTCCTGTCGGTTATCGGTAGATGTAACATTCGAGCGATATCTGAATCACCTAAAGAGAAAGGTAAAAAATAAGGCATGGGTTGTGGGCTCTATTTGTGAAGCTTATGTTCTCGAGGAGATTATAAACTTTTTCTCAACGTATTTTAAACCTCATGTTGCTACTAATTGAATAAGAGCTACGAGAAACAACGACGGATATCAGAAATCTAATGATGCAATAATAAAAGTATTCAATGCATCAGGAAAGCCTTCGGGGAAAATAAAGAAGAGATATTCGAAGGACAACGAGCTAAGGGCTGCTCAGTTGTATATATTACTCAATTGCGATAAGGATGAAGTGGAGAAGCTAGAGGGGTAAGTAATTAATACATCCACATTTACCTTATCTTAATACAATAGTATAAGCTAATATTATGCTACTAATTAGCGGTTGCTTCATTGTTTTTAGGACATATAATGATGAGCAGGGGTCGGTTAGACCTACATAACAAACGAAGAAGTATAACAAGAAATGAGACATCATTTTCCTTCTTGGTTGAGCGCATATATAAGGAGCTCGATAATTACTTTTTCTGTATGCACTTGTACAATAAATAACTTACTCGCTACTTTGGTATTTAGGTCGATCGTCTAATAACACCCGAGACTGGATCAATTAGAACTCAAGCCAAGAGGCCAATTACTATCATGCCCCAGTTCCAAATATAAGGAACTGAGCCACATGGTAATGGCCAGCAGCACACTTCGGCGGGCATCCCAATCTAATAGACACGACGGAGTGCACCTAAGCTGTAAAGTATAATGATAAAATCTAACACATAACACATAAATAGTGAAGCTAAATCTCATCCACAGGCAACAGATATAACAGCACATAGAGGTAATCATAACTACTAATGTGCAGGAGGAAAATATCATAAAAAATGTATCATAGTACAAATACTAGAAGTTATACTAAAATAAACCCGCTAGTACAAATACTAGAATGAAAGTAAGCAATAAGATAACTAGGAACGGTATCTGAAAGCTAGATAGTAATACCGTCACAAGGATAATGTCACTACCAGAGATCAGACGAAGTCCTCAAAAATTATCTCGTCCTCTGCAACGGATCCTGCTAATGGATATGCACCTGGTCCGTACTCCTCCAGGTAATCCTTCTCGCCTAAGCCTGAAAGGGAACCAGGTCCTCATAGGGACGTAACACGGTACAAAATTACAGCATGCCAAGTATAACAGAAAGAAGCAAGTGCAAAACCGATATAATCTAGCATAACCAACTAAATGAGACACAGTTTAAAGACAATGTTCGACGCGTGGGTTATCCAAAATAAAATTGTAGCTTATAACACAGAAACACATGGGACATACCGCAGCTCCGGGCAAAGAGTTACACGGGTGATACCACTAATCCAGATACAGGAATACTACAAAAATAGATTATATACATATATATAGCGCGTTCAGATGAGCCCAAACGTCTAGTAACTGTCTTTCCCTTCCCAAGCGGCTAACGATTGTGCGCTGAACCTGAACCTCTTTCTAGCAGTCTCGTCATACTGAAGTAACTATCAATCAACGTGACCCTAAGGTCGTCCCAAATTTTGGTTATGCTGTCAGTATCAGGATACAAGAAATCTGGCATGATGACAGTGTCTGAATGTGTCCTAAGATTATGATATACACAGTTACATACATCAAGGTATTGTGAATCATCTATCCCTCGTTACTAGACGTTACCGACGAACGTCTATACCCGGTTGTGACCCGGACGCGAAGTAACGATTCTAATCAAACACGCGCATAATGCATATAATAAAACAATAAATATCTGGTAACTGAAATACAGGATGGCAAGGTACACTTGCCTGGATCCGGCTGCTGAAGATGGGTCTCCGGTACAACGTCCAAGTTCGCGGGTCCCGTAGTACCTAGAGACGAGATACAAGCTCAATCAATAGACTATCATGTGGCTAAAATAAGATGTGACACACGTCTAGCATATGTTCAATCTCTGTTTCACTCACATAGACACTAAGCTAGAGGGTTGACCAAGGTTGACTAAGGTAGGTTACATCTCATCCAATTAATCTTCTGTATAACATCATCAGACAAAATCCTTAATCTTACTATATTTATCACGATGTTCAGTAGTTCAAGTACGTTCATTCCTTATATTTTACCCTGGTCGTCACAGACATTATCATGCACGTTGACATATCTCATCCTCAAATAAATTATCAATTATTTATTAAACCCTGTAATATATACAATCACTATCATTTTATAATAAAACTTCTTCTTAATTAAATTCATTATTATTATTCATCCCTTAATAATTGACCAACGTTTAAGTATTACGACATATACTCGATCAACCGATCAACAATGCATATATCATTATGTATAAAACCCTAAAATCTCATATGGCATTTAAATCCTAACCTCATTATATATATCATTTCCAACCATCAAATGTATATATTTTATAACCTCAACCCATGAATATCAATGAATATTTAAAACCCTAAATAATCAACTTAGCATTTAACTATCAATTTTATATTATAACATGTATTAAACCTAAAATCTCACATGCAAATATACACAACCCTAAAACTAACTAAACTATATAACAATATACAAAATACAAAAATATACATAAGTAGAGGGGGAGGGGTTTACCTCGACGATGTGGTGGTGGTGCTGCGGTGGCTACATGCCGGAGGGGGAGGTGGTGGTGTGGGTGATGATGGTGATAATGATGATGATGATGATGAGGATGATGATGATGATGATGATGATGATGATGATGATGCTAATGATGAGAAGGAGGAGGATCGACAGAGGGTGGAGCTGCTCGGGTTGGCCGGAGTAGGGGTGCATCGACGTGGGGGAAGACATGGTAGAGTCGGGGGTGGCCGGTCGACTGGAGGCAGTGTGGTTGTCGAGGTGGGATAGCTCAGGCAGAGGTGGTCGAGGCCGATCGTGGGAGGGAGGTTTGCCGAGAAGGGAGTACCGTGGTAGTGGTGGTGAGGTGTTGGTAGTAGCGGTCATGGTGGTGGTCGTGAAGGTGGTGGTAGTGGTGCTGATGATGGCGGGTGGCGAGGGAAGGTGGTCATGGTGGTGGTTTGTGCAGCGGGGGGAAGCTCGACTGAGGCTGGTCGGTCGACGGCAAGGTGCTAGTGGTGGGGACGACTGGAGCCACGACGGAGGAGGGAGGTGATGGTGATCGAGCTTCTCGCTAAAGGGAGCGGGGGAGCTTAGCTGAAAGGAGATGCAGGTGGTCAATCGAGGAAGTGATGGCTGTTCGAGGTGGCTCGAGGGGAAGCTCGGCTGTGCTCGGCGGTTTGGCCCAAGTTACAGTCGTCGGAGGAGATAGAATCGGGAATGGGTAAATTCGGTGGCAGGCGATCGACTGGCCGGAGTATCAGGGTCGGCCGAGCGGGTGTAGCATTGAAGAAAAGGTGAGGAGGAAGAAGAAGAAAAAAAGAAATGGGAAGAGAAGGTTTCGATTGGGAGTATGAGGAAGAAGAATGAGAGAGAGAGAGAGAGAGAGAGAGAGGGGGTAGGGTTTTCAAGGTTTGGGGATTAGGGCCTGCTCCTTGGGAAGGGTGTAAGGAGTGATTTTTTAGGGGGTTATGTGAGGGATGTGTGGTGAGGATGAGCTCCAAATTCAAATGGATGGCTCAGATTTCATATGGAGGAAATTGCTCATCCAAAGGAGAGAGAATGGTGTGGTTGAACCGGTTAAGAGGGAGGGTGCTTCTTCATTTGGTTTGAACCAATGAGGTGATGACACCTATTATAATATTTGCAAATAAGCCCATTAATTTTAGGTATTTGCACAAACACATAAAATAATAGAAAAATGGTGTGGGAAATGGTGTTTGGTATTTTGTAGGGTGATGGGGTATTGTGTGTTTTGTATGGGCTTAACTAATGGAATATTGGGTTAAATTGGGGTTAAGTTAGGATAGTCAAAGTTGGTATCCCCAATTTAATTAAAATAAATTATCATGTGCTCTTAAATTAAATGGGGGCATATGGAGTCTGAATTTGGAGTGACAAAAAGGTCATGAAAGGTGTAGGCTTGGTGTCAGTCTTGGACCCTTTAATTGGTCCAGCTAAACAGATTGAGTTGGTGTCTCAAAATTGATGGCAACGACACAGGTGCCCGACACAGGATTAAAGAATATATTTCGGGTATGAAAAGTTGTGCAATTAAATTAGAGCACAAATGATTAAAATTTTGAGTGACAAAAAAGTCCACCGCCTAAGTTGGCTTGTCAAGTCAAGAGTGTAGCAATTAGTTTGAAGTTTTGGGCTAATATTGGGTTCGAATATTGCAACAACGGTAGGGTGTACCAAGGGTTATAAATAATGAATTAAACAACTGCAACTAATTTCTAAACCTCAATTACTCTAACGCTACAACAATATTTCTAACTAAATCTGGTCTAACTAAATTCAAATTTTGAGGGGGTTTATAATTACTGCGGTCAAAATATGGTCGAGTTACTTTGTGAACGGATTTAGGTTTAAGTCAACAAATGCTCCGATCAGAGACAACTTTCTGGATCTTGGTTCCACGAAAAATAGTTGTTTGTGTATCAAATCTTCGAACTATAAAGACGTCGATCCAGGCAATAATTTTTTTTGCATCTTATGAGAGATTGTGGAGTTGACATATAATTATGGCACAGAACCTGCTAAGATCATAATATTTAAGTATGAATGGTTTGATCCGATTCAAGATCAAGATTAGAAAATTGACAAGCATGGTCTTGTGGATATAAACTACAAGCGTAGATATCAAGACTACGAACCATTTGTCCTATCAAGTCAGGCTCAGCTTGTGTACTTCATAACTTATCCTAGACGGGGGACAACGAGGTCGGATTGGTGGAAAATATGCAAGACTAAAGCTAGAAATACTTTTAACGTTGACGAAATAGCTTATCAGAAGAAAGAGCTACTTCTTGTAACAAATATTTAGATGTGGACTCAACAGAAGTTACTCATTACACGACTAATAATATAGAAGAGGTAGAATTATCCGAAGAGGAAGATGAAGACGAAGACGAAGTAGATGAAAGTGAAGATGAGAAGGAAGAGGAAGAGGAGGACGAGGAAGGCGAACAAGATAAATTTTCTAAAGATGATTAAAAATAAAATAAATCAATTTGGAACATGTATTATATTTTGACTGTAGAATGTACTATCCAGTTAGACATGTGATACTACTAGTTATTTATTGTGCAATTCTATTAATATTATGAGATATGCATAATATTTTGACTATAGAATGTACTATATATATGTTTATGTGTTCTTTCGTCAAATATTGTTATTAGGTATGACAGGACGATGCAGAGCGTTTGGCAGGTCCCGAGGTAGAAGGAGTGGTCCTCCGGTACTGCCTACTGTTGGTTCTGGATCCTCGTCGCCAAGTACCCCAGTATATCGACCAGTCACATCTCCGACTGCGACAATGTTACGTGGCACCCCTCCTGGGATAAGTAGTTCCAGGCCTGAGACTACTCCTTCGTCTTGCGTTCCTCCTGCTGACGGAACCATGGAGACAGATGAGCATATGGCGGAGGATGAGCCAACGTCGTCCAAACATCAGCGAGATCCTCCATGCGCACCTCCGGACGAGACGAGGACGGAGATTTGGGCCGACAGTACAAAATAAGTCAATTAGTTGGTTTATCATCATATATATCATATATTTATTTATTCCTCATATATTAACTTTTTTGATAAAAATAATTATCTCTATATAGATATCGTCCCTCGTCGGTACAGAGACGCCTGGGCCACTTTCTAAGGTACAACTATGGTGGCCCTTAGATCAACTACTCTGATGCTCTGGATGAGAGAAATGCATTCTGGTTTGCGCACTTCAAGGTAAAAGTATATTTGGTTTTAATATCAATAATCTAATTTATGCATATTGCATAACTTACTAAATTACTTCTTATAGCAAACGTATTTCTATCCACCGCACCGGGCCGAGTTTATCGAGCAGATATTTTCTGTCATTGCTGCCAAGCTGATCCGTGATGCACTGGATGACTGGAAGGCTCGTGATCACGAAGGAAAATAGATCCAAGGTAGTATCACGCCTGAGCAGTGGACTGTGATGAGGGCTAGATTCGATGATCCAAGGTACAAGGAAAAGTCTGAGAAGGCCAAGGCGGCTAGGAAGAAGGCAGTAAAGTGGTGTAGTGGCTCAATTTCGATGATGGAACATTTTTGTTGTTTGGTATATTTTTTATTTTAGATATAATATTTTAATCCAAGTACGATTATGAATAAAATGTTTAATAGGATAAAATATTTAAAATACAAGTACAATGGTAGTAGGATAAAATATTTAATTTTAGTACTAAATAATATATTTTAACAGGTAGAGAGGGGTAAAGATGCCAACATGGTGACCGTCTTCATGACCACCCATCAAAATAGCAAAAATCTCATTGATGAGAGGGTCTCGCAGACATATATAAGTATTATTTTACTTTGTGTTAATTTTAAAATAACTTAGAAAATATGCAAATAAATATCCATGTAGTTAGTAATAAGTACCTTAGATATTATCAATTATGAGTATCCATACTTTTCTATGCCGAGTATCTTAGGCTGCATGAGCGGGTGACTGCTAGTGCACCTACAGCGGGAGAGGCTGACGATACGATTGCTAGTGCACCTCGCAGGCGTCGGCCCGGGTCCAGAAGACCGTTGACCGTCAGATTGCGTCTCTCCGTTACGAGTTACTGCGAAGGATGGAGGAGCAGCCCCTGTCCTAGCCGCAGGCGAACGATGCGACGCTCATTACATGATTTGATACACTCGAGTGCAGCATTATGGAGCTCAGGGAGATGACAGCTGATCTTAGAGCATCAACAGAGCGCAGCGTGACGGAGCTGCAAGCATCACAGCTGGCCATGGGCGAGAGGCTGACGATGATGCAAGATTCAATGGTTTATAGCAGTACGAGGTTGTTATCTACCATGGATTCATACAACCATCGACTAGCAGCATTGGAGAAGATACGTCCTCCTGGTGCGCCTTCATCGACATAGACTCCACCGACGTCACTGTCTTCTTCATAGACATCGGTGTCGATTTCACAGGAGCAGTATGATTTCTTCTTATCCCTGATGCGGTGTCGGTGGTCATCCTCCTACAAATCTGTAGTAGTCCAAATTATGACAGTTTACTGGTTGTTTGTGTTTTGACCCATGATATTGGATTATTTATTAATATTATATATTTTTGAGGCTTTCAGACTTTATTTTTTGCACTCAGTTGTATGGATATTTATTGCATTCTTTACGACGAGATTTTCTTCAGACTCGGTTTATAATTTCAAGGTTACATTTTCTTCAAATTTTACTTTATTATTCATATTAAATGTATGTTAATTTTTGAGTATTGAGTGTTCCACCGGAGGGGTCGACGAACCCAGAGAATTCAACGGAGGGTTGCTTTGGGTCTATTTATATAAATTATAAATTTATAAACTACAGGAAGATTGGTTTGAAAACCATTTTATATTCTATTTTTTTACTAAAAATTTAGCGATGTTTAGCGACTATTAGCGATGTTTAGTGATATTTATATACGTCGCTAAATTCGTCACTTAATATGTCACTGAATACATCGCTGAATTGTTGACATGGCAGTATTTGCTAGGTCAACAAAACATCGCTAAATGTGTTTCAAAACATCACTAAATAAAAAAATATTAGCGACGTTTAGTGACACACAATATGTCGCTAATTTAGCTACGTTGCGTCGCTAAACGTTGCAATAATGACGTTTTATGATATTTTTCCTGTCAGCAACTAGCTTAAACACGACTTTATTGAAACGTCGCTAATTACATCGCTAAATTTTTTTAGCGACGTTTTTATGCCATTTAGCAACATTTTCAGACGTCACTAATTTGACTTATTCTGGTAGTGGGTTGTCAGAAGCAGAGATGTGGACTTTCTTGAAGACCAAACTATTGAAGACTTTTAGAAGATCGAAGAGTCCGAGCCTCACAATGATGACTTGATGGATGTTGATCCAATTATTTATCCTATAGTACAAGATGGCATTGATGCTACATATGCCCATGATCATGATGTCACTACCATATTTTCTAGGAATGATATTTTGGTCATTTCATAATTTATGTGCTTGTTGAATATTTATTTATTGCATTATTTATTTATTATTAGATGTTATAATTGATTTTGGACTTGTGTTAGTGGACCTAACTATATTAGACTAGACTCATGGACCCATATTAATTCTAGTTAGATTGAGCCCAACAATCAAGCCCATTCATTAGGAGAATGACTTAATTAGTTAAACCAATTGGATTAGAACATTCCCTCCTTAATTAATTCCTTCATGATAAGCCCCAAGGGGTATTGTGGACTTTTTTTAGTGACTTGGAGTAGGAGGCAAGGCCGTCCACAAGGGAAAGGAGAGAGACTCTCTCTTCTCATCCATTCATTTCAATTCTTGATCTAGAATTTTTCTCTTCCAAATTTCTTCATTCCTACACCAAACCCTACCCAAATTATCTTTCAATTCCTTCTCTACTCATAATTGGAGGCTATTGGAACAAGGAGGAGGCAAGGATCTACAAGGAGGAGGAAGGAGCACAAGTTGAAGGATCTTAACACTCAATTGGAGACTTGCATTAGGAATTTATCTCCCAATAGGTATAATTTAGTTTTTTCTCTTTATTTAGACTCTAAATATATAGTTTAATCATTAGAAATCCTCCCATGTACTAAGACAACCCATAAAAAGTGGAATTAGGTTCATAGGAGGACTATGGAGGAAGTTATGTGGTATTTTGTGCCAATTTTGGAAGAATTATGAGATTGGCACATCATGTGTTTGTCAATAGGTCAATTAGACCAAATTGACATGTGTTTGGTTGTTAGGGACTAGTGTCGCATCCACAATTGGATACGTGTAGTCCGTATCACGATAATTTGGTGATACAGGTTGATTTGGGGGTTTTCTTCCGACACGGGAGTTTGAGCATGTTATATTTTGACACGGACACGTAATTGAGTAGCTAGCTCTTTGTAGTACTTCTAATTGTGATTCTAGACTTGCTCGTGTCCTTTGGGATATATTTGGTGGTATGGTAGAGCCGTATCGTAAGCGTATCATAGATTAAGTGTGATACGGGTGTGGTGCACTCCTTGTGTTTGTGGAATTGCCATGTTAATATATATAGTGTTTTATTGTATTTTAATTGTTAGATTGATATATGTCTATTTGAGTGTTATACTATACATTTATATAGTTTTGACTAATAGCATATATATAGGTACCATTGTTTATGGGTATTATGGGGTGAGTTTATGTGACTCGTACCTTGGAGTTTGGTTTATGATTTTCAATTTTAGTGTTGATATATGTAAGTATATAAATATGGATATATATATATATATATATATATAGATATATGTTTGTACATAGGAGTTATAGCGTGTGTGTGTATGTGTGTGTGTGTGTGTGTGTGTGTGTGTGTGTGTGTAAGTAAGGTAAGGAATGAGGGAAACTCGGGCATGTGCACTTGGTGCACAGGTAGTGAGAGCAACTGCTACTTGGCAGTGACTGTGGTATAGGTTGACTGATACTTTAGGATTTATGAGCAGTGAAGATCTAAGTGTGTATCAGTTTTAATATTGATGAATGTATAAACAGTATGTTTATACATATGGGGAGGGGTATCTTATAGTTGTGATAACCAGTCGGGTATGGGGGTTTTGTAGCAGCAGCAGCATGCTAATTCGGGCAGTAGCAGCAGCTGCAAATGCAACTAGGCAGTAGAAGCAGCAGCAAATGCAACAAGTAGCAGCAGCAGCAAATGCAACTAGGCAGTAGCAGAAGCAGCAAATGCAACTAAGGGGCAGCAGCAGCAGCCAATGCAACCAGTAGAGGCAGCAACAACAGCTACCATGGTGAGAGGGGTTGGGTAATTATAGGTTGGAATCGTGTAGTTAGTGTTTAAGCTTAGTTGTTAGGTGGAGATGAGTTTATATGTGTTAGTATGTATTAGAGTTAGTAATAAGTTAATGTGTATTTATATATTACAGTTAAATTAACATGTTAGTGCTAGATTGTGTTAGATGATGCTAGCTCTAGATGTTAACTGTTAGATACTCATGTTAGTATTTAGTTAGAGTATCATGATTAGTAGTTATAATAAGTTAGTATATATGTTAATATATAGTTATACACTAGATAGAATAGATATTAGTATGGGTTGAGGCTAGTTCTAGAATTACCTTGAGATACACCAAGGTAATGTCAAGGTATTGACTTATCCTTAAGTATTGGCAGTAAGTATCAAGATGAGGGTAGCTAGCGTGATACCGTGTTGGCTCAAAGCCAAGGTATCCACTTAGTATTAGTTTAGCTAGGGATACTAGTATGTAATATTCCATATTTAGGTTGCTGAGGCACCGTTCTGAACATCTTTGATATTTTTTACCGGATTTCAGGCAAGTACATTCTTTGATAGTTTTTTATTTATGATATCCCCTATATTTCTTGTATTTAGTGTAGATATCCTTAATTTCTTGATACAATGGTTACACGGATTGGTATATCCGGATCTCTTTATGAGTTGTTATTTCTTGGTAGTTATGGTGTATCTTGTGCAAGCCTTGTTCTTCATTTTTCTTGTACATGTATAGACATTAATTCTTGGGAAGACTAGCTACCTACCCAGTGAATCCCGTATCATAACGTACCATGGTTGATCCACTATACCAGTCGGGGCAGGGAGTGTTAGTGTAAATATGTGATCATACCCTTCTTGTGCATGTCCTTGTGAGTGTTGATCATACACCGCACGTATAATTAACCATGCCCTAATCCTTGTGCAAGTTCCCAAGCCGATCATATATTAAAGCTGATACTCACTCATATAGTAGTAGTAGTATTTCTTGCTCATTTCTATGATGCTCATTTCTTATATTTAATTTTAGTATTCCTATTTTGTATACCACTTACATCTTGTATATTTACTCTATTTACTGTTACATAGCTTTTATCATTTATTGGAACTATCGTTAAAAGTGTACTTTGCTCCTTTCCTGACTAGATATATTTTTCCCAGATGACACTGAGGAGTGGTATCCCACTCACTACGGGCCTCAGGACGTAGTTGGCTTAGACCCAAAGACTTTGGCTCATGAGGATCTCATCCTGGTTGAGACAGACGACCCAGTACCTGTAACTCAGTAGACAGGTTTATTGTACTAGATTTGTCTCCAGCAGTTTGGTATTCTTATTATATTAGATGACTAGTTGGATATTATTTTGTCTTGTGAGTTGTATTTGACTTTTTAGTTCTTTATATCATATTCGTGCGATTATTTCATCTTATAGATCTATGATTGAGTATTCATATTTTATTGGTGGCATTATTATATCTTGATGATCATTATTGCTAGATAAAAAGTTTACCCAAACAGCGTTCTACCGTCGATGCTGCGGCGTCGGCTGGACGTTGTTCACTACTCGCGTCCCTACACCGGGTATGGGTCATGATACATAAATTTAAAGACATTAAAAATAAAGCCCATACATATGATGATGTTCCTATTGATGAAGATGAAGAGCAGGTACAAGCTCCTCAAAAACTACCTATTGAGTTGAGAAGATAGGATTGTAGAAGCATGAAAAATATGCTGGGAGGATCTACGCAGCCTCTTGATGCAGAGCAGCGTAAACAGAGGCCTTCAGAGCCGTCAAACGTGCAACAGAGCTTTCTCCGCTAAAACACAGCATAAAATATAAGCTCAAAGGACCATCCGCGTAAGTACAGTACGTCCAGGCCGCTCCAGCGTAAGACAGAGTTCTTCATCGCCTCCATGGCGTAAAACTCAGCCGCACTCAAAGCAGCGTTAATGCGTACGAGGAACGCTTCATTTTCTTCGAAATAAACCTGTCAAGTCACGCAGTGAACCTGGCCTCTGACTCCTGACAAAAAGTGCTGCACGGCTACCCAGACGACGGCTGGAAACGATGGCAGACCCCTCGGGACGCGCCCACAGTATGATGGCGGATCTCGGCATTTAATACAGAGGATTTGGTTAAAATATCACCAAACCATCAGTTACTAAAGTCCCTCCAGCGTAAACCGCTCTTTCGCGTACAAGGGAATACGCCGCCTTGTTTTACACAGGCAAACATGAGCGGTTTTATGCTCCGCAGTAGACAAACCGCCTGCCACGTCAAAAGCTACACTTCGTACAGGGCCCGAGGCACGTCTCTACGTCAAATTGCACAGAGCGGTGACAGTTTCCCTCAAGACATGTCTCTGCGACGGATGCACAGAAGGGCTGCAGACCTTCAAAATACGTCTCCGCATTTAATGCACAGGATGGTGGCAAATCTCTGTAAGAGATATGATTACACCTTCGAAAGCCATAATTCCGGCGAAGACGTCCACATCAACACTCTGGCACGGTACACAGCGGCTTCTACGCCCATCCAGGATCTGTGCTCATTCAGCTTCAAACGCCCACTCAGTCTCTACGACCATTCGACTTCTATGCCTGTTCGGCTTCTATGCCTGTTCGGCTTCTATGCCTATTCGGCTTCTACGCCTGTTCGGCTTCTATGCCTATTTTGGCTTCTACGCCAGGGGTGACAGTCATTTGGCTTCTACGCTAACCTCTTCTACATAAGAGATACCTACCTACGTGGCTTCTACGCCGTGATCTTCGCAGCAGATATACGCATTTTGTCCCCTTAGTTGGACACGTGTCACATGCTCACTCAAAAGGTCATTTATGCTCAGGCATTGGTTATTTTAACCGTTGTGTAAAAGGGTGCTGTACTGTCCACTCCTCGGTTGTTACACTGACGGAGTGGTCACTGTCACTAAAACTCTATAAATAGAGACCCCTATCAATGGGGAACAAGGCCGACAATTTGGAAGATCGAACCAGGTCGGAGAATTGGTAAAAAAGAGAGAGAGAAAGAGAAGGAGAAGAAGAGAAGAGTCCAGAGCTCAGGCAAAGAGTAGGGGTCGACGGCTCTGGCACCGTGCATCCACCCTCTTTCGCAGCCTTCGAAGCCGCTACCCGTCTTCCATGGCACTTCTTCAACATCGTGTAGTCCAAGGGCTAAAGTGATCGACTGCAAATCAGACACCTATAGCAATTTATACCCAGATTAAATAAATTGTACTCCCGCATCCTCGTATAGGATCGAATTGTATAAGTTTGTTTGTAAACCAAAGGGCACGGGTCTCGTATAAACCCTGTCATTGAAATACACTTCAATTCTTTCATTTAATACCACAAACAAGATGGCGACTCTGCTGGGGACGTCTTTATCTTCTGACGAGGAAGTAATTGCTCAACATGATGCGGTATCCGTGGGATCCGTAAAAAAGACACTGGTCATCCAATTCGACCAGTCTGCCTATGAAGACATGCTTCGGACTGGGGGTTGCTCTCACTCCCTCTCCGTCCGAGACAACAGGAAGCTGCGCAAAGTGTGGATGCCCAAGACATCCTTCGCCATTCCTGTGGACTCTCCGATCTCTCCGATCTCTCCGACCAATGAGGTGGTAGCATCGCTCCCTCCGTGCCCCGCACGTAAAATTCAGTCTCCCGCTACGCGCGGTACAGACAAAACTTCGGGCAAAGCCTCAGGGCTAACCCAGGGGTATCCACTGCGCTTTACACGCAGAAATCAGTCTCCCGCTACGCGCGGTACAGACAAAACTTCGGGCAAAGCCTCAGCGCTAACCCAGGAGTACCCACTGCGCTTTACGCGCAGAAATCATTCTCCCGCTACGCGCGGTACAGACAAAACTTCGGGCAAAGCCTCAGCGCTAACCCAGAAGTATCCACTGTGCTCTACGCGTAGGAACCAGTCTCCCGCTATGTGCGGTACAGACCAAACTTCTGGTGATGCCTCAGCGCCAGGACAGACAATATCTGACCTCTACGAGGAACCAGATGAACATCGTGATTTCTGCGAAGGGAAGCAGGCAGCGGAATACTCGACTCCTCGGCCGTTACGCCAGCGAAGGAGCAATCTGCCTACCCTCCGAATTATGCGGGAAGCCGACGGCCAGCTGAGGACCTCTTCAGCCTTACGCCACTCTGAGCGAATCTCCAATTTACGCCGGGCAAAGTCCAACGACGTAAAACAAGCTCAAGTTGCTACTCCCCCTGACCTGCGCAAATACTTAATCCAGAAGCATAAGGAGAGGGGACCTTCCAATATGTCTATTACGCCCCCTAGCGAGCAATGTTGTAATAGTCATAAAATTATGATTGACTGTTGCTGTTCTAAGACAAAACGGCCGGTTTTCGACCGATTGAGCTACTCTCAGTCTTTCCCGGAAGAAGAGCCCGCATATACGTCCGTGAACATGGCTTCTCACATACCTAGAGGAGGGCCGAGCTCAAGACGTCATCTCGCAGGGGCTCCGAGCCGAAGAAGATTCGAAGACCTCCTCAGGAACACTGAAGCTGGGGTGTTCTAAAATACCCGTGCAAGGTCACATCAACCGGCTTCGTACTCATCTGATTCCAACACTGGGGGTCGCCAATCTCCCAGATCAGATGCTGAGAGTATAGAGTCGACTTCTGCAGCGACCTATACTTATCCTTCGAGGACGCCCAGGGAAATGGGAGTCTATGCCATTGAAGACGAACGCGAGGAAGCTTCACCGTCAGGAAACGCGGAACAACGCATCACTATGCTGGAAACATCTCTGGGACAAATGTAATCCATGATGGAGAACATGCACCGGATGATGCTAGCTCAGCACGCCACTGTCGTGGCTCAAGCATCGGTCTTGCCAACTCAGATACGTGTGGGGGTGGACTTACCACCATCCAACCCGGGCCAAGAGCCTGCGCTAGATCAATAGTCAGCAGTTCCTCTGCTTCCTCACTCAGGGAATGCCTTACCTCCCGCTGGAGTTACGATACAACCAACTCCGCACCACTCCGTAGCCCCGCTTTCGACCAAAAATCCGATGCAGGCAGTACGGGAATTGAAAGCCCAGTTCGACGCCTTGAAGCATAAAGATCAGCTCAAGAAACTGGGAATCAACCAACCCTACCCCGCTATCTGGGAAGAAGTCCCTTTTCCTCCGAAGTAAAAGCCCCAGACTATGGCTCTATTTGAAGGAAAAACATCGCCCAGTCAATACATGAACTATTTCAGTATGATGACGGTGTTGCTACAAGGGAACGACGCCCTCCTCACTCGGGTGTTCAAAGGCTGCCTCTCAGGAGTAGCCTATCAGTGGTACCGTAGCTTGGCGGACAACTGCATTACTTCCTTCGAAGACTTCAAAGCTTTATTCTTCACACGATTCTACGAGGGTGGGATGGACATGTCTATGTCCTCTCTCATCGAAGTCAAACAAAGGGAAAAGGAGGATGTTCACACCTTTGTCGAATATTTTCGTCAGGCCACCTTACAAATGCCTCCAGGAGTTCCGGACTCGGCGTTAGTAGACATTTGCAGGAAAAACCTCCTTCCTGTAGTCTCGGTATTTACATTGTAGAAGCATGAAAAATACGCTGGCAAAAGCTACGCGGCGTATTGATACAGAGCAGCGCAAGCAAAGGCCTTTAGTGCCATCAGGCGTAAGAGCTCAAGGGTGCAGTGCGTCCAAAACTGCTTCGGCGTAGACGGGACCCCCCCCATCGCCTCCAGGGCATAAAAACTCAGCCGCTCTCAAAGCAGCGTTAAAATAGCGTACGAGGAACGCTTCATCTTCCCCGAAATGAACCTGTCAAGTCACGCAGTGAACCTGGCCTCTGACTCCTGACAAAAAAGTGCTGCACGGCGACCCAGACGACGGCTGGAAACAGGCACAGACCCCTCGGGACGCACACCATAGTATGATGGCGGATCCCTGCATTTAATGCAGAGGATTGGGTTAAGATACCACCGAACCGTCGTTTACTAACGTCCCCTCAGCATAAACCGCTCTTTTGCGCACAGAGGGATACGCTGCATTGTTTTACACAGGCAGGCATAAGCCGGTTTACGCTCCGCAGTAGACAAACCGCCTGCCACGTCAAAAGCTGCACATCGTACGGGGCTCGAGGCACGTCTCTACGTCTAATTGCACGGAGCGGTGACAGGTTCAGTCAAAGCACGTCTCTGCAAACGGATGCACAGAAGGGCTGCAGACCTTCGAAATACGTCTTCGTATTTAATGCACAAGATGATGGCAAATCTCTGTAGAAGATTTGATTACATCTTCGAAAGCTGTGATTTCGGCTAAGACGTCCACGTCAGCACTCGGGCACGGTACGCAGCGGCTTCTACGCCCATTCAAGACCTGCGCCCCTTCGGCTCTCAACGCCTCTTCGGCTCTCAACGCCCCTCCGGCTTCAACGCCTCTCCGGCTTCAACGCCTATCTGGCTTTCAACGCCTCTCCGGCTTCAACGCCTCTCCGGCTTCAACGCCTCTCCGGCTCCTACGCCTACCCGGCTTCAACGCCTATCCGGCTTCTACGCCTATCCGGCTTCTACGCCTATTTCGGCTTCTATGCCTATCTGGCCTCTGTGCCAGGGTGATAGTCATTTGGCTTCTACGCCAACCGTTTCTACACACGGGATACCTACCTGCGTGGCTCTTACGCCGTGATCTTCGTAGCAATAGTACGCGTTGTGTTCCCTTAGTTGGACCCGCGTCATACGCTCATTCAAAAGATCATCCATACGCAGGCATTGGTTACTTTAACCGTTGTGTAAAAGGGTGTTGTACTTCCCACTCCTCGGTTTTTACACCGACGGAGTGGTCACTGTCACCAAAACTCTATAAATAGAGACCCCTATCAATGGGGAAAAAGGAGGAAAAAAGAATTATCATCCAGGAGAGAATTATCGTCCAAGGAGAGAGAGAGAGAGGGAGAGAGCCCGGAGAGCAGGCAAAGAGCAGGGATCGACGACCTTGGCCTCGTGCGTCCAACCTCTTCTACAACCTTCGAAGCTGCTACCTGTCTTCCACGGTACTTCTTCAATATCGTGTGGTCCAAGGGCTAAAGTGATCGATCGCAGATCAGACACCTATAGCAATTTATACCCAGATTAAATAAATTGTACTCCCACATCCTCGTATAGGATTACATTGTACAAGTTTGTTTGTAAACAGAAGGGCGCGGGTTTCGCATAAACCCCGTCATTGAAATACAATTTCATTCCTTTCATTTAATACCACAAACAAGATGGCGACTCTGCTTGGGACATCTTTCTCTTCTGACGAGAAAGTAATTGCTCAACACGATACGGTATCCGTGGGAACCTTGAAGAAGACGCTGGTCGTTCATTTCGACCAGTCAGCCTACAAAGACATGCTTCGAGCCGGGGGTAGCTCTCGCCCTCTCTCCGTCCAGGACAACAGGAAGCTGCGCAATGTGTGGATGTCCAAGACATCCTCTACTATTCCTGTGGACTCTCCGATCTCTCCGGACTCTCCGATCTCTCCGATCTCTCCGGACTCTCCGATCTCTCCGATCTCTCCGGACTCTCCGATCTCTCCGATCTCTCCGATCTCTTCGGCCAACGAGGTTGTAGCGACGCTCCCTCCGTGCCCCGCACGTAAAATTCAGTCTCCCGCTACGCGCGGTACAGACAAAACTTCGGGCGAAGCCTTAGCGCTAACCCCGAAGAATCTACTGCGCTTTACGCGTAGGAAACAGTCTCCCGCTACGCGCGGTAAAGACAAAACTTCGGGCGAAGCCTCAGCGCTAACCCAGAAGCCTTTACTGCGCTTTACGCGTAGAAATCTGCCTCCCGCTCCGCGCGGTACAGACAGAACTGCCGATGGTGCCTCGACGCCAAGATGGAAGTACAAATCACGCTCCATGCGCAAGACAACATCTGACCTCTACGGAGAACCAGATGAACGCTGTGATCTCCGCAAGTGCAACGACAAGTCTGGGGGTAGTCTCCCTGGACAAAATCGAGCAACGTCCAAAGCTGGGGGTAGAATTCTCTCAGAATCTGAAGATGATGCAACGATGACGATCTTCCCAGATGTAACCTCCGATTTCCAATTTCCAAAATAATTAGATTTTTAATTTATTTTAAATACCAAGTTTATAAAATATTTTCTCCTTGAATTTTTGTATTTGATTTGGAACAATGTTTAATTTTAGAAGGTAATTAAAATCTTTTATAAAAATCATTTTTTCTAAATATCGATTTCTTATAAATAAATAAATAAATAATAATGTATATATATTTCTCTAGTTTCAAATGTTTATTGGCTTAAAATCATAAAATTAGTTATTTGATAAAATTAATTAAAAGACTAGTTGTTTCTTCATAATAAATTTTATGTTTATTGGGATAGTAAATAAATACGTTTCATACTTTCTAAGATTTTGCAAAAATGGGTTTAATTAGTAGCTAATTGGAATCAGCTAGCCTTGGAAGCCTTAAAAAAATATTTTCTTAAATTATAATATTTTCTATTAATTTTATGAGTTTACCGTCTCCCATTTCACCCTCATTTTTCCCACATGAATTTATTCATGTATGATCTTGGGCCATTGTTATTTGGGCCAACCCTCACCCTTTATCCCACACTTTCTCTCCCTATTTAAGGCTCTCATCACCATTCCCAAGAAACCCTAGCTAGCCCTCACAAATCCCCACAAGCCAACAAGCCATCACCACCATTTTGTGTGCTCGTGTCCGTGTGTCCAACATCACCGTGTCAGCCGTGTTGGCCTCGGGTCCGACCCCGGGTGTCCCACCGTATCCATTCATTTCCTGTGTCCGGTTACAACTTTACAACCTGATTTTCGTGTCCGACACACCCGGACACAACCCCCACACCACAGCAAACACCCACCCCGTGTCCAACACCCGGACACTCCCACTGTACAGCGAACCCATCGTGTCCAGCCGACACGATGCACCCCGACACATCCACTAAACCTAACCCTAACCCTAACCTAACTCCGGCGAGCGCCGGTGGCCGCCCAGATCCGCCGAGATCTCCTTCCGCTGAGTCGAGACGCCGGTTCCTCGAACCACCGCCGCCGCCGAGAAGAACCGCCGACCGCCTCCTCGATCTGACCCTAACCCTAGATCAGACCACCTCACCCTCGAGCCGAGTTCGACAGCCGCCGCCGCCGCTGGAACCGAGCGCCGCCGCTGGAACCGAGCACCGCCGCTGAGTCGAGCACCGCCGCTGGAACCGACCCGCCGCCTCCTCGGGACGAGAACACCCGCCGCCGAACAGATCCGCCGCCCCGAGTCGAACGTCGACCTCGCCGACGCCTGACCCGCGCCGACCCCGGCGGATTTGCTCCTCCGTCGACGACGAATGTGAGCTTCTCTTCTCCCCCTTTCTTCTGTTCTGTAAGTAAAGAATTAGTTATAGTGTATTAGTTAATTAAATGTGATTAGTTAGTTAATTAATTAATTAGATTAGTTAGTTTAATTAGTTTAATTATAATAATTAGAATAGTTAATTTGTATTAGTTAGTTTAGTTAATTATTTATAATCAGTAAATAAATTCTTAATCAGTTAATTGATTTATTAATTAATTAGTTAGAAATTTCATATAAATTAGTTTAGTATATAATTAGTTAAAATACATAATTAGTTTGGTTTAGTTAAATAATTAATCAGTTATACATATTTTGTATAAATTTTTTGGTATATATACATATATGTAGATTATATTTTCGTATTGGTATATGTATATGTATATATTTTGTATATACTTAATATATTTCAATATAAAATTGGTACATATGTGCATATCTATATTTTCAGTATATGTTGGTAATTGTTAACTGGTATATGTTTAACAAAAACATAATTTGGCATATATAAATAAATGTAGCATAATAATATATTTTTGGTATAATTATAAATTGGTATAGTATAATATAAATACGTATTGTATTCCTTTTCAATGAACTATGTCTATATAGATATACATTCAAGTGTTAATTATTATGCTTATATATACATTCAAGTATTATTTATTATGTTTATATATATATACACAAGTATTATTTATTTTAAAGTATATATATACTAGTATAAATTAAATTCATGTATTAGCATAGTCATTGTACTTTGGAATTTAGTAGATATAGTAAAATTCTAACTTGGCTTATTTTTTTGACTATACCTTGTATAACGTATTTCCCAGTAGCTATTGTAATTAAAACATACAGTATTAATATTACGTAAGGTATATATATATACACTTATCTATTTTCGTACCAAATGTATTTGATGTATATGTTAGTACAATGTGCACACTTCTATGTCTCTAATAGACGACCCTAGTTGACTGAGTCCCATGCCTGACATGGCCCCTGAGTTAGTATTTGCTTGTGTGTTTAGTATAGCTTCTGATGCAAATATTGTATTGTTATTATATGTCATTAGGACTGTGGGTTCCTCCAGGCGACACTCTGGAACAGGACCTCGGTATTCACCAGCTAAGGACCAAAGGCGAGTACATTCTCTGATTAGTTTCTAATTTATGATATCTCCTATGTTCACTGTATCTAGTGTAGATATCCATGTTCTTGACACATTGGTTACACGGATTGGTATACACGGATCTCGTCATGAGATGTTATTCCTTTTTCATGGTGTAGCTTGTACAAGACTTGTTTTCCTTGTTATCTTGTGCATGTACAGACACTGATTCCCGGGGAGATTTGCTACCTTTCTGGGGAATCCCGTGCCATAGCGTACCATGATTGGATCTACTATACCAGTTGGGGGTGGGGAGTATTTTAGTGTAGATATGTGATCATACCTAACTTTTTATGCATCATAGCTCACCCCACATCTCACGTCGGGTGCGGCCTGACCATCTCAGTGCCTCATAGCTGTTACGTGTGATTAGCCTGACCTCTACATGCATCATAGCTAACCAACGGTTAGCCTGACCTTCGTGAATCATAGCTAATCACATGTAACCAGCCTGATCAAGTTCCCAAGCCGATCACATGTTAAAGCTAGTACTCAAACACTTAGTCATAGGTTTCTTGCTCATGGACATATTGTTTCTTTTCCTGCAGTTACTTACAATATTTCTAGTATTTCTTTCATTGTACATTTCTCGTACCTATACATGCATCTGGTATATTTTTATCTAGAACTGCTACATAGTTTATGTCATTTATATAGAACTGCTATTTAGAGATGTACTTTGCTCCTTCCTGACTGGAAATATTTTTCCAGACTGTGACCTTAGTAGACTGGGTTCTGACACACTTGGGGATTGGAAGTTAATGATTGCAGGTATGATTATTTTGTCATTAGACTTGTGTTGTATTCTTTTGTTTCTTCAAATTCCTATCGTGCTGTAGTTGTGATTGAGTATGTTGTTAATATTTTCATAGTGTTATCCGAGTCTCCTTATGGAGTTGGATACTAGCGTGAGATTTTATAGATAGTACTTGACCTAGACAGCGTTCTACCGCCGATGCTGCGGCGTAGGCTGGACGTACCCACGCACTCGTGCCCCTAAATCGGGTGTGGGTCGTGACACCAGAAGACCATGGAACTCAAGCATCAGGAGCCCGAAGGCCAAAAGGGACTTTCTCCTTCAATGAAGATGATATCAGTGGAATCTTCAATACGTTGATGAAGGAAAACAAACTTCAGCTTCCCAACATCAGATACCCTGAGAGGGCTGGCAAAATTGATAACCCAGATTATTGTCTCTTTCATCGGTACATTCATCATCCTACAAAGACATGCTATGTACTAAAAAAGAGAATCCAGGAGTTGATCGATGCCAAGGTCATCACTCTGCATCTGTAAACGATGGTCTGACTATCGATTATTATGTTCATATTACCTCTGATATCGGTTGTCATCTCAACTTAACACCCGTACTTAACTCTAAGTACGCCAGTGGTGTTGAGTCCACAAAAAACTGCTACGTCCATATTACCTCTAGCAGGGCTTGTCTCAAACCTATTGCTTGTACTTAGGTGCGCAAAAAGTGATGGGTCCACAAAATTAGCCATGTTCATATTACCTCTGAGCTATAATCCCCAGCTGAGTTTGTTATGTTCATATTACCTCTGAACAAACCATCCTGGTCCGACCATCGATTATCATGTTCATATTACCTCTGATATCGGTTGTCATCTCAACTTAACACCCGTACTTAACTCTAAGTACGCCAGTGGTGTTGAGTCCACAAAAACTGCTACGTCAATATTACCTCTAGCAGGGCTTGTCTTAAACCTATTGCTTGCACTTAGGTGCGCAAAAAGTGATGGGTCCACAAAATCAGCCATGTTTATATTACCTCTGAGCTGTAACCCCCAGCTGAGTTTGTTATGTTCATATTACCTCTGAACAAACCATCCTGGTCCGACCATCGATTATCATGTTCATATTACCTCTGATATCGGTTGTCATCTCAACTTAACACCCGTACTTAACTCTAAGTACGCCAGTGGTGTTGAGTCCACAAAAAACTGCTACGTCCATATTACCTCTAGCAGGGCTTGTCTCAAACCTATTGCTTGCACTTAGGTGCGCAAAAAGTGATGGGTCCACAAAATCAGCCATGTTCATATTACCTCTGAGCTGTAATCCCCAGCTGAGTTTGTTATGTTCATATTACCTCTGAACAAACCATCCTGGTCCGACCATCGATTATCATGTTCATATTACCTCTGATATCGGTTGTCATCTCAACTTAACACCCGTACTTAACTCTAAGTACGCCAGTGGTGTTGAGTCCACAAAAACTGCTACGTCCATATTACCTCTAGCAGGGCTTGTCTCAAACCTATTGCTTGCACTTAGGTGCGCAAAAAGTGATGGGTCCACAAAATTAGCCATGTTCATATTACCTCTGAGCTGTAACCCCCAGCTGAGTTTGTTATGTTCATATTACCTCTGAATAAACCATCCTGGTCCGACCATCGATTATTATGTTCATATTACCTCTGATATCGGTTGTCATCTCAACTCAACACCCGTACTTAACTCTAAGTACGCCAGTGGTGTTGAGTCCACAAAAACTGCTACGTCCATATTACCTCTAGCAGGGCTTGTCTCAAACCTATTGCTTGCACTTAGGTGCGCAAAAAAGTGATGGGTCCACAAAATCAGCCATGTTCATATTACCTCTGAGCTGTAATCCCCAGCTGAGTTTGTTATGTTCATATTACCTCTGAACAAACCATCCTGGTCTGACTATCGATTATCATATTCATATTACCTCTGATATCGGTTGTCATCTCAACTTAACACCCGTACTTAACTCTAAGTACGCCAGTGGTGTTAGGTCCACAAAAACTGCTACGTCCATATTACCTCTAGCAGGGCTTGTCTCAAACCTATTGCTTGCACTTAGGTGCGCAACAAGTAATAGGCCCACAAATCAGTCATGTCCATATCACCTCTGAACTGTATTTCCTTGGAGAATCTGCCATGTCCATATCACCTCTGAACAGGCTTTCCAAGATTCTGACCATTGATTATCACCTCTGATATCGATCGTCACTTCAACTTAACACCCGTACTAAATCTAAGTACACTAGTGGTGTTAGGTCCACAAAATCTGCTACGTCCATATTACCTCTAGCAGGGCTTGTCCTCAAACCTATTACTTGCACCTAGGTGCGCAACAAGTAATAGGCCCACAAAATAGCTATGTCCATATTACCTCTGAGCTGTAAACTCTAGTAAAGCCTATCACGTCTATCTCACCTCTGATAGTACTTTACCTACAAAACTTGGCCAAAGCACGTTCTATCATGTCCGTATGACCTCTGGATAGATGCGCCCTGCTGAAGTTTATCGAGAGTTTATCACGTCCATACTACCTCTGATACCACTCTCGTCCTAACCAAGTCTCGCATTAATAGTCGGATATGATTGGGTGCTACGTCAAACCACTACCCTCGAAAGACGGACAGTCAGCGAATTCGAAAAATTCTTCGCGCAAGACAGTTCAGCAGTTCTACGCTAAAGGAGCTTTCTACGCTCGACAGCAACAGATCTACGACTTCACGCTCAGGAACCACAAGTCTACGACCCCACGCTCGACGGTGTTTTACGCCCAGACGCTACAGACTGAGGATTTCACACTCCGCGACTTTCCGCTTATCCAAAATAGTCCCCGACCCGGTCAAGTGCAAAGAGTTCACACAGAAGATACTCGTTCTTGACCCTAAGTACCCGAAACAGACAGAGTACAACCATTAAGAAATTACTCTTTTTGGGTCCCGAAATTGGAGGTTCATCCGGACTCCAGTCTGAACATCTCGTCTGTCAAAATGACAAAGCTCAGCCAGAATCCTCGACCCTGTTTCAAGGGAGTTCCGAGAGATCATTCTTGAAGACGAAGACTTAACAAAGCTCTGCTCATCAGAAGCAGCGGTTCAGAACTCTACGCGGTTCCTTAGTCCTAGCAACAGGACAGTTCTAAGTGTTCAAAATGCTAAAGCAGCGCTCTATGCACTATCCGCTGCACGAAAAGAACAGGACAGAACCTAGTACTCTCTATACAGGGTCGCATAAAGTATCAGACATGTCGAAGCTGCACACATTCAGACTTCACAGCAACGTATGGCAAGTGATCATATGAAGAAAAGACGACTTTATTGAAGATTAAAATCATGATTACATATGAGGGAAATCCTGTCTACAGGGGTTTTTCCTTCACTTTTCATGGTTACATACGAGGGACAACGCCTCTATTAGAGGTTTCCTCATCATCGTCTGAAGATCGCACCGAGAGGCTGTTCTGACAGGTTCTCACATCGGTGAAGGTCTTCCTCTTCTTCTAAGAAGATGATCACCGGCGGACACGACAGAGTTGGGGCTTGCATAGATTTTGCAGATCCCCTACTCCGTGCACCGCTCAAACCGGGACAGCACGAGTCTGTCTGACTCTCATCACCGGAGGTAAGAGGAGAAGGCGCCAGTTATAGGCAGCACGGTCAAGAACGACCGTTCCTCTCGCCAGACGCAATGCCATACAAAGTTGCTGATTATCCCGAGCAAGGGAGGCTAAGATATCCTTCCATGATCCATCGCTGAAGTGGACACTTGCTCGAAGACGCCATCTTTTTCGGCTCCCAACATGCTGGAAGAACATGATCTCCTTCTTCCTCAGATCGACCCGACGAACTCCGGCGATCATTTTAGCATGGTGATGGGAATATGGGGAAACAGGTTAACCCTCCCGCCTTTTTATAGGCAAAAGAGATCACAACAGTCCCCAATAAATCTGCCATAAAGGCCGCACCGACCGTTTCAACGCTCCATTCAGAAACGTTTTGAGTCACGAGGGGCCATTCATGCTTCATTCAAAGCGTTTCAAATTCCAAGGAATTTAAAAGCTTTGAAGGGGGTCTTGTAGAAGCATGAAAAATACGCTGGCAAAAGCTACGCGGCGTATTGATACAGAGCAGTGCAAGCAAAGGCCTTCAGTACCATCAGGCGTAAGAGCTCAAGGGTGCAGCACGTCCAAACCGCTTCGGCGTAGACGGGACCCCCCCATCGCCTCCAGGGCGTAAAAACTCAGCCGCTCTCAAAGCAGCGTTAAAATAGCGTACGAGGAACGCTTTGTCTTCCCCGAAATGAACCTGTCAAGTCACGCAGTGAACCTGGCCTCTGATTCCTGACAAAAAAGTGCTGCACGGCGACCCAGACGACGGCTGGAAACAGGCACAGACCCCTCGGGACGCACACCACAGTATGATGGCGGATCCCTGCATTTAATGTAGAGGATTGGGTTAAGATACCACCGAACCATCGTTTACTAACGTCCCCTCAGCATAAACCGCTCTTTTGCGCACAGAGGGATACGCTGCATTATTTTACACAGGCAGGCATAAGCCGGTTTACGCTCCGCAGTAGACAAACCGCCTGCCACGTCAAAAGCTGCACATCGTACGGGGCTCGAGGCACGTCTCTACGTCTAATTGCACGGAGCGGTGACAGGTTCAGTCAAAGCACGTCTCTGCAAACGGATGCACTGAAGGGCTGCAGACCTTCGAAACACGTCTTCGCATTTAATGCACAAGATGATGGCAAATCTCTGTAGAAGATTTGATTACATCTTCGAAAGCCGTGATTCCGGCTAAGACGTCCACGTCAGCACTCGGGCACGGTACGCAGCGGCTTCTACGCCCATTCAAGACCTGCGCCCCTTCGGCTCTCAACGCCTCTTCGGCTCTCAACGCCCCTCCGGCTTCAACGCCTCTCCGGCTTCAACGCCTATCCGGCTTTCAACGCCTCTCCGGCTTCAACGCCTCTCCGGCTTCAACGCCTCTCCGGCTCCTACGCCTACCCGGCTTCAACGCCTATCCGGCTTCTACGCCTATCCGGCTTCTACGCCTATTTCGGCTTCTATGCCTATCTGGCCTCTGTGCCAGGGTGACAGTCATTTGGCTTCTACGCCAACCGTTTCTACACACGGGATACCTACCTGCGTGGCTCTTACGCCGTGATCTTCGTAGCAATAGTACGCGTTATGTTCCCTTAGTTGGACCCGCGTCATACGCTCATTCAAAAGATCATCCATACGCAGGCATTGGTTACTTTAACCGTTGTGTAAAAGGGTGTTGTACTTCCCACTCGGTTTTTACACCGACGGAGTGGTCACTGTCACCAAAACTCTATAAATAGAGACCCCTATCAATGGGGAAAAAGGAGGAAAAAAGAATTATCATCCAGGAGAGAATTATCGTCCAAGGAGAGAGAGAGAGAGGGAGAGAGCCCGGAGAGCAGGCAAAGAGCAGGGATCGACGACCTTGGCCTCGTGCGTCCAACCTCTTCTGCAACCTTCGAAGCTGCTACCTGTCTTCCACGATACTTCTTCAACATCGTGTGGTCCAAGGGCTAAAGTGATCGACCGCAGATCAGACACCTATAGCAATTTATACCCAGATTAAATAAATTGTACTCCCACATCCTCGTATAGGATTACATTGTACAAGTTTGTTTGTAAACAGAAGGGCACGGGTTTCGCATAAATCCCGTCATTGAAATACAATTTTATTCCTTTCGTTTAATACCACAAACATACATGACCATATCAGTTCCATGAGTGGCCTTCGTTCATCGTCTCGGCAGTGGCCGCCGAAGACAACAGTAGCAAGGCGCGCGACAATGGCATCATGATCTCCGCCTCCGATAGAGGCAAAAGGTCATCTCCCAGCAGCGACCATCCTCGCAGCTCCAAGGGAAAAGAAGCTCTGACAGTCAATACGTCTAGACAAAAGACGGCGGCGACCACGCAGGCGAAGCCCGGGACTTCCAGGCCCGTCGAAGTCTACTCTTTCGACGACGACGATATCCCTAGTATATTCGAATGTCTCGTCAAAAGCGGCAAGATCACCCTTCCAGAGCTAAGGCGGCCCCAAGAAGCCGGCAGTACTGACGACCCCAAATACTGTATCTTCCACAGATACGTACACCACCCAACAAAGGCGTGTTACATACTGAAGAGGAGAATCCGGGGGTTGATCGATGCCAAGGCCATCATCGATGCCAAGGCCATCACTCTGCACAACACCGAGAAGACGGTCATGGCCAACATGATCTCTCTACGGTTCGGCGATCTGCCTTCCCAAGAGGTCATGAACGATGTCACGCCCATTTCCTGGGCTACGATGGACATCGTCAATCTCCCTCCCTCTAGAGACCAAAATCAAGACCTAGTACCCCTGACCACCCGGCAGGGCAAAATCATGTGGGTTCATCCAGATTTGGTGTCAGAGCTCGAGGAAGAGACCAAAAAGAGCCCCAAATACAGACCATGCCACATGGTCGCAACTTCTTCTGCATCGGACGAAGACGAAGTATTTGCCGCAATCCGTTCGGGGAAGGCCTACCTCAACGATAACGGAGCAGGTCAGGAAGGCGCGCCGGCTGACGCTCCAGCCGCCAAACCTTCAGAACAAGGTCCCGCCATGCAAAATATCAGCCCTGCGAAACCTACTCCGACGAAAAAGGGGAAGCAGAGAGAAGTACGCTTTGATAAACCTGTGAAAAACATTCCAAGCAAAGGTTCAGAGAAGCCGTACGAATTTGACATCCTGGCCCAACTAGCCAATACGCCGGCCAGGTTGTCCATCTTTGAGCTACTCAGGCTCTCCCCAGACACTCGTCTAGCCCTGAGTGAAGCACTGATGCAGGCGGAGGTATACTTGACCTAGCTCAAGTCCCCCGACGAGGAGCCAGTGGCGTGTCCTCAATGCCACAGCGTGATGGAGGTGGTCCCAAATATCACTTTTACTCAAGACGACATGCTGTTAAAACATAACAGACATGACAGGCCCCTCTATTACACCGGGTACATCGGTTCCATGGAGGTCGACCGAATTCACATAGATCCGGGGTCGTCGATCAGCATCATCCCTCACAGTCTGCTCAGGCCGCTAAGAATTCCTACCAGCAAACTGGCTTACACTACCACTACAATCGTGGGTTTCAACGCTGGAAGAAGTAAGCCATTGGGGAAGATCCGCTTGAGAATCCAGATCGGCAACCTTAGATCGGTGGCCACATGTTACGTCATCGATTCAGAGGTGTCCTACAATATTTTGCTGGGAAGACCGTGGATCCACGACCACAACATCGTTCCTTCAACCCTACATCAATGCCTTAAATATGTAGACGCACAAGGAACCGTACAAACAGAGGTGGCTGACCTAAACCCGTTTAAAGGAATAGAATCCTACTATTCCGATGCCGTATTGTACTCCCAAGACCACACAAAAGAAGCGCCAGGCGAGGCCAAAGATGGACCACTCGTACAAGAGCCAGAAGAGCCCTCTACCACACTGCCGTTGTCGATCAAAGTGAAAGGACGAACCACTCGTCCAAGAGCCATAGAGCCTATGGCTATCCACCTTAACAAGACCAAGTCAGGAGAAGGGAGTGATCCTCTGGTAATCACTTTGAACCGGAAGCCTCCACCCTTGGCCATCAACCTTCGGCACAACAGGCAGCCGACTGATGTAAGCGCAACCAGGAACGAAGTTCCAGATGATAATAAACATCCTCTTTTCCGGTACATCGGTGCTCAAATTCCGAAACAGGAATCTACTCCCCATGACGAAGTAGAACCAATAGCACAAAAATTCTTGGAAGCTATAAACTCCTACCATCCGTATGTCTGGGAAGTGGCGTCATCATCCAATATCGTCACGACATATGGGCCACACGAGGATTCTATCTTCATCGTCCTACCTACCTGCAGCAGCCAGCGTTCGATAGTCTTCGGCCGCATGCGCAATCAACCGACTGCCCAGGAAGATCCTTTCGACAATGATAGTGGGAGAATGCAGGTTCACCGATACAGCCCTCAAGCGCTGAAGATCATGCAAAATATGGGCTATGACTTAAAGCGGAAGCCAGGCCTCAACTACGGAAGAGGCAGACGAACGCCGCCGCGCGGCAACACCCGCTATCAACAGACCCGTTTCGGATTAGGATATGCCACCGCCCTTGCGACTTCTAAGTCAGACGAGGACATCTCTTCCTCCTCCCAGAACGGCTCGTCGCCCCCCGACTCACCTGATGCTCTCGAACAAACACTATCAGTAAATATGGTGGTGACAGATCCCTCAGGAGCAGATGAGCAGGATTCGGAGCCGTTTGAGAATGACTCTTGGGCTCAGCAAATGGATACACAGTGGGAGTTTCGCTTCGAGCAAAGAGAACCTCCCACCAAAGACGAAGTTATCCAGATCGATGTTGGGGGTAAACTTTCGCCGAAGCCAATATTTATCTGTAACAACCTTCCCCCAGCTGAAAGGGAAGAAGTTATACAGCTGATAAAGGAATACATCGACGTCTTTGCATGGAATTATGAGGACATGCCAGGCCTGGACCCGAAAGTAGCTACTCACAAGCTCAATATATTGACCGATTCGAAGCCAGTAAAGCAGCACCAACGCCGGTTCTGCCCAGATATGATGGACACCATCGAAGCTGAAGTCAAGAAGTTGATAGCCTGCGGTTTCATCCGGGAAGAACAATATCCCGACTGGGTCGCCAATGTTGTCCCAGTCATGAAGAAAAATGGAAAGATAAGTATCTACATCGATTACCGAGATCTGAATGCGGCCTGCCCCAAGGATGAATTCCCTCTTCCCATCACAGACATCATGATCGACAACACCTGCGGCTTTGAACGCATATCTTTCATGGACGGGTTCTCAGGGTATAATCAGATCAAGATGCATCCTGAAGACGAGAAGCACACCGCCTTCCGGACACTATTGGGAGTATATTGCTACACGGTCATGCCCTTCGGATTGAAGAACGTCGAGACTATATACCAACGAGCTATGAGTAACATATTCCACGAGCATTTACGTAAAATAGTGGAATGTTACGTTGACGACATAGCCGTCAAGAGCTGCCTCAAAGGTGATCACATTCAAGACCTGAGGACGGTATTCGAGTTAATACGCCAACATCAACTCAAGATGAACCCTACGAAGTCCTTTCTGGGTGTATCTAGTGGCAAATTCCTGGGATTTGTCATTACCGCCAAAGACATCCAAGTGGACCCTGATAAAGTCCAGGCAATCGTGGAAATGCGACCGCCCCGTAATCTGAGGGAACTCAGGGGATTTCAAGGACGTCTGACTTACATCCGGCGATTCATATCCAACCTCTCGGGGAGATGTCAGCCCTTCTCTCATCTTATGAAGAAAGGTGTATCCTTCATATGGGACAAAACCTGCCAGCAAGCGTTCGGAGATATCAAGCGCTACCTCACCAGTCCACCAGTTCTGGTGCCTTCCGTTATGGGAAAACCGTTCTTGCTGTACGTCCGAGCAATGGATCATTCACTAGGAGCTCTTCTCGCACAGAATAACGATGTAGGGCATGAACAGGCTATCTACTACCTCAACAGGATGATGGTCGAAGTCGAACACCGGTACAACCCAGTGGAGAAAGAATGCTTGGCTCTGATGTTCGCTATCTAAAAGACGCGGCACTACGTCACCGGCCAGACTATCCACATCATCTCCAGGATTAACCCTCTTCGAGTACTGATGAGCAAGCCGAGCGTTCTTAATTCCCGACTCGCAACTTGGGCGATGCTGTTAACACCATATGACATGGTATACGTACCGCAGAAGTCCATCAAAGGCCAAGCGCTGACCGACTTCCTAGCTGCTCACCCGATCCCGGAGGCCTCCAAATTATACGAAGACATTCCCAAAAAAGTTGCAGAATGTAATTCCGCAATGAAAGGTGACGCATGGCAACTGTTCTTCGACGGCGCCTCCAGAACCGGTCCTAAGGGAAACATCGTTTCGGGAGTGGGAGTCGTCCTGGTCGCCCCTGATCAGCTCCTCATCTATCGAGCATATTCTCTTAGCGAGCCCTGCTCCAACAATGTGGCGGAGTACAACGCTCTACTAATAGGGCTCTAAGTTGCTAAAGAGCTGGGGGTAGAGTCCCTGGAAGCTTTCGGTGATTCTCTGCTTATCGTCAATCAAGTCAGGAGAATATATGAAGTCCAAAATCCAGACCTCATCCCCTATCACCAAGCGACGGTCGAGATAGCCATGACATTCAAGGAGTTCTTCCTAGAGCATGTACCTCGATCTCAGAATCTGGAAGCTGATGCCCTAGCCAGTCTAGCGACAGATTTAGCTACTCCCGTAAGAAGGCAGGATTCGGTAATCCTTCTTAACAGAGACTTGTTGTATGTGAAGAACAGCTGTCACATAGAACGCAGCTACGCTGTCAACACCGATCCTCCTACGAGAGATTGGACAAGTCCCTTCATAGATTTCGTGGCATACAGAATCTTGCCGGAGGACCTCAAAGAAGCAGTATCCGTCAAGAGACGATCACTACGCTTCTACTTCGATGCATCTTCACAAAGCCTATATCGTCGGACCTACGACGGATTACTATTGAGATGCCTCTCTAACGACGAAGCACAACAGATTATCCGTGAAGCTCACGACGGCGTATGCGGAGCGCATCAACCCGGTCCTAAGCTACATGATCGCATCAGGATAATGGGCTATTACTGGCCTACTATGATTGCAGATGCAATATGGTATGCAAGACATTGCAGAGCTTGTCAGGTTCATGCAGACTTCATACATCAACCGTCCGAACATCTACATCCCACGGTCGCATCCTGGCCTTTCGAAGCATGGGGTATGGATATCATCGGTCCTATTCACCCGTCTTCTTCCAGGGGTCACCAGTTCATACTGGCCATCACGGATTACTTCTCCAAATGGGCAGAGGCAATCCCTCTCGCTGAGGTAAAGGCATATAATGTGATCAGCTTTATCAAGCATCACGTCATTTATCGCTTTGGGGTACCCCGGAGGATAATTCATGATAATGGGCCTCAGTTTATCAGCCAAGCGTTTCATCGGTTTTGCGATAAAAATCGAATACGCAATATTGCCTCTACGGCATACTATCCAGCTGCTAATGGTTTGGCGGAAGTTTTCAACAAAACCATTATCAAACTCTTGAAGAAATTTGTCTCTTCAAACAAAAGAGACTGGAACGAGAAGCTGGGCGAATGTCTCTGGGCATACCGCACAACGGTACGGACGCCGACAGGCTGACCCCGTTCTCGCTGGTCTACGGGAGCGAAGCGGTTCTCCCCATTGAAATCCAGATCCCGTCGCTCAGGATAGCCGTAACTAATGAGCTGACTCGAGAAAAGAATGACCTGTTAAGGCTCCAAGAGCTGGAAGGATTAGACGAGAAACGCCTCCAAGCTCAACAGCGCATCACGCTCTACCAAGCACGTATTTTCAGAGCTTTCAATCATAAAGTGAAGGAAAGGGTGTTCAAAGTCGGCGAGCTAGTTCTAGCCATAAGAAGGCCGATGATTCTTACTCACAGAAGTAAAGGCAAATTCCAGCCCAAGTGGGAAGGCCCTTATGTGATCGAGACAACGTTCTCGAATGGCGCTTACAGGTTAGCCCAGCCTAACGGAGACCTGTTAATGGCTCCTATCAATGGTAAATTCCTGAAGAGGTACTATGCTTAATCTCCCCCGCTCGAGTGGAATATAGCGAGAGTCCCGATTCTGACAAAACTACTTCCAGAACGCAATTAGTTGGGTTACACTCTATTATGTCCGTAAGGCCTCTGAATAGATGTCCCGCTAAAAGGTTATCGAGAGTTTATCATGTCCATACTACCTCTGATATTACTTTCGCCTAAAAACCGTCATTTACATTCCGAAATGACGGGTCCACAAAAGTCAGAAAGGAGTCACCTTTATTTATTCCCAAAAGGGAGGCAGAATTACATCTAGGCAAGCAAAAAGGGAAAGGATACATCATAATGGCGGAGTAGTCAGATTGCGAATCAGCCGCTCCAGTGCAGCTATCCTCTCATTCCTAAGAGCCAAGGCGTCGGCGTGAGCCTGCTCCAGCCGTGCCTCGGGAGTGTTCGTAAGGGTCAGATCGGCCTTCGCCCGAAGATAGCCCGCACGAGCAGCTTCTACACGGTCCAAATCCTGTCGCACTGCGCTCAGACGACCAACTGCTACCTCTAGACCCGCCAGCGACTGAGAAGCCCACTCCTCTGCCCGAGCGAGTTTTTCCTTCAGCTTGGAGACCCTCGTCGCATTTCCTTCATGCTCGGATCGACACTGCATCTCAACAACAAGAGCCTCTTCCACGACAGCTTTTCTTCTATCCATCTCCAGCTTATGCTTCTGGATGGAGTTGTCTAGGCCTTCCAGCTTTGTAGCAAGCCGCGCAGTCATGAGGTCGAACCGAGCCTGGACATCAGCATCGAGGCTGCCCCGAGTCAGCTGCAAGTATTCGGTAATGGGTTGCTCTAACCCATTAACCACCGTCTCCAGGGCGTCAGCTACCCCAGAATCGCCGAGCTCCCTGATGACCCCGATCGAAGCAATAGAAGTCTTCTTCAGGCGCTTGAAATCTAGACTCTTCGCTAACACCATTGATATCATCATTTTTAAACCGGTGTAGAAGAGGCTGGTATGTTGCTCGGTCAACGCAACTAGATCCGACTGGCGTCGAGAGCGGCCGTAATATCAGCAAGTCCCTCTCCAGGGATAATTGTAGACGAGGTGGCCACAGCCGTCGCATCGACGCATGGCGCGACCGAAGAAGGTGCGGCAACGGCGGTCGAAGTCATCGCCACACTCACAAGAGGCAAGGTCACGACGACGGGTTCATCCTCCTCTTGAGGTGACGAAACTACTCCAGGCGTACTGGCCCCCGAAGCCACTTCCTCATCGAAGTCGGACGCCTCCGTATCATCGTCAGGAGCCCGAGCGGAGCCAGAATGCGCTTCAACGCTATACTCCCCGTGGGCGCTATCCCCTGAAAAGAGGACAAGAAAGTTAATATCAGTATGATGATAATTTTTCTAAAGGGAGACATAAAGACGACATTTACCCGGAGCCAACGGCATATACGACGCATCCGCACCCGAGGTAGCTAAACCACGCCTTAATGATGCAATGCGAACCATCATACCTGGAGAAGGAGGTAGGCCGACCGACATCACCAAGAGTTCTGTCAAGCCTCCACCGAGACGCGGTCGAGGTTCATCAGCTGGAATCTCGCCAGACGTGCTCGCTGACACGACGGGAGTTTTTCCCGCTGCTGACCTCGGGAAAGATTCTCCCATCTGCCTTGGCCACACAGGCAACCTCGCTCCGCTACCTGGAGCAGCAGCCACGACAGTGACCTCTAGCGAGGATTATCCGACGCCGCCGGCCGGAACTGTAGAAGGTCCCTCTCTAAAAGGCGAGGAACCTTCAGCCAAAGAATCATCCCTGATATGGGGAGAGGCAGGCTCATTCCCGGGAGCCTCAACACCAAGAATGCGGAGAGGACGAGCAACCGTCTCCTTCCTCCTCTTACGAAGAGAAACTTCCTTCGGAGTAGAAGCCCGTCGCTTCCCAGAAGAGACTACCAAAGCCCCCGCAGGCGGAGGCACTTCGCACCTCGGCACCGACACCAGAGGCTCATCCGGAGTACCAGACTCCTCGCCCTCGTCCGAAGAAACCGAGGGGACATCAACTCTTCCCCCAGGCTTGGGAGAAGGCACCCTGAAGCTTCTACGCCTGTCAAAATCATGATGGAAGGTGTTAATCGCCACATAGAACTGGGCGTAAGAATGGAGAATCCGGAGCTCCGTGGAGGTTGTAACGACCGATACGATAAAGATTGCCCCTGTACAACCCATGAGGAAATACCGCCACCCTCTGGCTCCATCAATGAGTCCGCCCCTGGACCTAAAGCTGGTGACGGCATTGCCCACGTACAACTGATCGTACCCAAACTGCCGGGCAAACCGACTAGGCAAGTAGGGCTCGAAGAAACAATGATCTTCGCTCCTATACAGCAGATGGGAGGGTCTAATACAGACCAACCAGTTAATAGCTTTCGGGGAAAGGTCGGTCTTTTCTCCACCTGAATCCTCAAGCCGCACCCCTAATTGATTGCGATGAACGGAGGGGACAATGCAGAGGATCTTCCAGCCGTGGCTGAGGTTCAACACCAGCCGACAGTCTAAGACTGTGTTCACATTCCAGGAGGAATCCTTGTAATTCAGCAAGAATATACCCCCGAGCTGCTACCGGAGCCAGGAGACATCACCCGGGGATTATGGAGAATTAACCATCCCATCAAGTATAGGTATGGTAACTCCACCCTGGGAAAACTCTCACGCCGAGCTTCGTCGACGAGCAACCCATCAGTTATGGCTCTCAAGCCAGCCTGTATACGGCACACCATGGCAGGAAGCAAGCCAGTCTTGCCCCGAACACCAGGCGCACTGCCGGGCCACAGGATATTCCGGTGAATACGGTCCGCGGACGCTGTGCCGGGCACTACTACTCGACGCAGCCATATGGAGAGGAAACCAGCCAACTGGGCTTCCTTAGACAGAGGTCGGCGACAGCGCCTCAAGTAACTACAGGCCTTAGTGCCTTCGGGGTACTTTCTACCCCCTCGACGAGAATCTGATCCGGAGCTGCGGCCTCCTCCATAAGGACCCTCGATGACCTGGGGCTAAGTACGCCCAAACAATTCACGGGCTCATTTTTGCCCCCCGAGGCTTTCTCCGACTTGGCAGCCCTAGCTCGGTGAAGAAGAGGTAGGACATCCACTTGGTGGTATGAGCCAAATCAGAAGGCTCGTTATAAAAAGCGGTGCACGCGAAGTATTGATACATCAGCTCCTGATATACTTCCACCACCCGAGGGTCCAAATCCCCTAACTCCCGATTGGTGGGAACATACTCTTCATAGGGGGTATCCCCCATCGGCAGTCTCGAGACAACTGTCATCTCATGGAGCGCCAATATCAACTCCCCCAGTGGAGTGGCAAAGGTCCCAGTGAGCGGAATGTACCGCTCCATCAGTGCCGGGAACAAGTTAGGGTTCGGAGGCAACCCGACGCTCGTCGCACTCACAGCCGGCATATAGCCCAATGACCTCCAGCTCTCTCCGGAAGTGCTTCAAGGCCCAGTCCACTAGGTATGTCCATCGGGAGTTTGTTGGGGCGATCTACCCATTACATCGAGGATTTCTTCTTGGGATATACCCCGCCTCGTCCCATGAAGTCGTTGCAGAAGGTCGGCAATTGGACCGGCTGGATCACCGAGCTGTCTTCACTCGGGACACTACCCGGGCACAGTCCCCGGAACAACTTCACAAAGCCGGAAGGGCGACTGACAAACGACCCCCGGTCAGCTCCTTTGAGATGAAAGATCTTCCCCGGCTTTACCGTGAAGATCAGGAGTCAGCATCCACGATATCTTCCTAGATGCGTCGCATGGAAGAAGGCCGAGATGGGATAATCCCTCGGCATCGTTGGCAAATACAAAACCAAATTCCGGCAGAGAGAAACCCAGGGCTCCCTGTTGGGCCTCGTCTGGACTGTTTGTCAATCATGTCCCCAAAGAGGAAAGCCCGACTTTATGTACTGCTCCCCGTCTATGTAGGTCAGGGGCTCGCCATTAATCATGCTCAGCAGCGTCGCTCGCCTGAACCGATATCAGAAACTCCCTTCCCTCAGGATACTGGGGTCCGGAGATGGGAAATGCCACGTGGGACAGATCCTCCAGGTAGTTCGAGTACAGCATCCCAGCAGCGGAGGCCATCACCTCGGCCAGTGGAGACTCGTCCAGATCAACTGCAAAAGTGCAAGAGAAATATGTTATTACAAATCTTGCACAAATGTACAGACCAAGGAAACGACAGTCTGTGCTCTACGTAGGATCGTAACCATTTGGTTATTTTACGCCGGAAGTCCCCTCCACAAGCGTAAAACTCAAATTTTATGATATACGCCAACTTTCGGTAGCCAGAGCTTTACGCTCAGGGCTACGAAAATATGGAGTCTTTACGCTGGCACATTAGAAATGTGGGCGTAAAGATAAAAATGCCTCCGTGCATCATCTTCCTCCAAAGAGGCTATCAGCACAGAAGACAACCTACGGCGGTCACGTTCAACGTGTGCGAAGGATTTCTCATCGTTTTTGTCACCCAAAGGCTCTACCTCTAAGGCCGGGTGTGCTACTCGTCGGCGAATACTTTGCTCGGAAGGAAGCTCGTCTTGCCAACCAGAGACTCCCTCGCTGGGGCAGAAGAATGAGAGGAAGAACTATGCTCTTTCCCTTAGCAGAGGGGGTTTGTTCGGCGCCATTTCTGAAAGACTCTAAGTGCTCGGAGAAGAACGAAGAAAACTCGAACAGTCGAAAGCTCTCTTCGCAGAAGACAGATAAAAAGTTTTTCTCTCAAAAACTTGGGGGTGTATGATAAAAAGTTTTTCTCTCAAAAAACTTGGGGTGTATATAGTCCGGGTGTAGACTCCTCAAATCCTCGGACGAACTCCTCGAGACCCTAACCAAATCTCGCAGATTGGTTATGATTGGATGCTACGTCAGCCCACTACCCTTGGAAGACGGACAGTCAGCAAATTCGAAAGGTTTTTCGTGCAAAATGGTTCAGCGGGGTTCTACGCTAAAAGAGCTTTCTACGCTCGACAGCAACGGATCTACGGTTTTTATGCTCGCAAGCTACAAGTCCTATGATTTTACGCCCGGATGCCTTTGTGCTCGGTAGCTTTTATGCTCGAGAGGCCACAAACCTATGACTTTACGCTCAGCAGATACCAAATCGTCGATCTCACGCTCGGTGGCGCTCAGTTTACGCTCAGAGGCAACAGATCCGCAAACTTCACGCTCGAAGAAACTTTCTTTTCAGGAGCTACAAATCAAAAGTTCTACGCTAAAGGAGCTTTCTATGCTCGACGGCTTACGAATCTACAGCTTTATGTTCGACAGCTATAAGTCTATGGTTTTATGCCCGGATGCCTTTGTGCTCGGTAGCTTTTATGCTCGAGAGGCAACAAACCTACGACTTCACGCTCAGAAACCACAAGTCTACGATTTCACGCTCGATGGTGTTCTTACGCTCACAAGCTACAAATCTCCAGTCCTATGCTAAAGGAGCTTTCTACGCTGGACGGCTACGAATCTACAGCTTTACGTTCGACAGCTATAAGTCTATGATTTTATGCCCGGATGCCTTTGTGCTCGGTAGCTTTTATGCTCGAGAGGCAACAAACCTACGACTTCACGCTCAGGAACCACAAGTCTACGATTCCGCACTCGATGGTGTTTTACGCCCAGAGGTTACAGACTGATAATTTCGCGCTCCACGACTTTCCGCATATTCAAAACAGTCCCCAAAGCGGTCAATTACAAAGAGTTCGACACAGAATATACTCGTTCTTGACCCAAAGCATCCCAAGTACCCAAAGCATACAGAGTTCAAACATTGAGAAATTACTCTTCTCGGGTCCAAAATTGGAGGTTCATCCAGACTCCAGTCTGAATATCTCGTCTATGAAAAGATGGCAACTCAGTTAGACAGCCATTTCTCGACCCTGTTCCATGGGATTTCTCGGGAAGTCATTCTTGAAGACGAAGTCTGAACAAAAAATTCTGTTTATCAGAAGTTCAGAGCTCTACGCGGTTCCTCAGTCCTAGCAACAGGACAGTTCTAAAATATTCAAAATGCTCTACAGCGTTCTTTGGACTATTCGCTATACGTAAAGGACATGACCTAGCACTCTTTCTACAGAGTCGGCATAAAGATTCAGACGTGTTGAAGCTACACGTATTCAGACTTCACAGCAACGTATGGCAAGATGATCATATGAAGAAGCAAGACGATTTTATTAAAAGATCAAAGTCATGATTACATATGAGGGAAATCCAATCTACAAGGGTTTTCTTTTTATTTTTATGATTACATATAAGGGAAGCTCCGTCGACAAAGGAGTCCCCCATCGTCATATGAAGATCGCCCAGAAGCTGTTCTGACAGGTTCTCACATGGGTGGAGATCTTCTTCTTCTTCGAAGACAGTTCATCGACTACCACAGTCATGAACAAGAAGATCCTCCATTCGCCATGGCCGATCCAGTTGAGGTTTCTTTAACCCAACTCGATCGAGGACGATAGATTATGGTTTGTCTAATCTCGTCCGTGGGGATCTCAGGATAAAATATGCAGCTTGCCAGCCGTATGGTAAAATATGATTCTTTGTCTCTCCCGAAAGAACCACCATACAAAGTTGCTGATTATCCCGAGCAAGGGAGGCTAAGATATCCTTCCATGATCCATCGTTGCAGTGGACATTCGCTCGAAGATGCCGTCTTTTTCGGCTCCCTACATGCTGGAAGAACATGATCTCCTTCTTCCTCAGGTCGACCCGACGAACTCCGGCGATCATCTCTGCATGGTGATGGGAATGTGGTGAGAACAGGTTCACCCCCCAGCCTTTTTATAGGCAAAAAAGATCACAGCGGTCCCCAATAAATCTGCCATAAAGTCCGTATCGACCGTTTCAGCGCTCCATTCAGAAATGTTTCGAGTTACGAGGGGTCGTTCATGCTTCATTCAAAGCGTTTCAAATTCCGAGGAATTTAAAAGCTTTGAAGGGGGTCTTGTAGAAGCATAAAAAATACGCTGGGAGGATCTACGCAGCCTTTTGATGCAGAGCAGCGTAAACAAAGGCCTTCAGAGCCGTCAAACGTGCAACAGAGCTTTCTCCGCTAAAATACAGCATGAAGTATAAGCTCAAAGGACCATCCGCGTAAGTGCAGTACGTCCAGGCCGCTCTAGCGTAAGACAGATTTCTTCATCACCTCCATGGCGTAAAACTCAGCCGCTCTCAAAGTAGCGTTAATGCGTATGAAGAACGCTTCGTTTTCCCCGAAATGAACCTGTCAAGTCACGCAGTGAACCTGGCCTCTGACTCCTGACAAAAAGTGCTGCACGGCTACCCAGACGACGGCTGGAAACGATGGCAGACCCCTCGGGACGTGCCTACAGTATGATTGTGAATCTCGGTATTTAATGCAGAGGATTTGGTTAAAATATCACCAAACCGTCGGTTACCAAAGTCCCCCCAGCGTAAACCGCTCTTTCGCGTACAAGGGAATACGCCGCCTTGTTTTACATAGGCAAACATGAGCTATTTTACGCTCCGCAGTAGACAAACCGCCTGCCACGTCAAAAGCTACACTTCGTACAGGGCCCGAGGTGTCACGACCTGATTCCTTAGAATCACTTGAGGCATCCCCCGAATCGTGACCGCTGTGCGGGCCTGGAGTTGCGCCCGCACAAGGCTTTAATGATTTGCATAGCAAGCACATATTCAGAGTACGCAGATAAATTGAAACACAGATTTGAAACATAGAAAAATTCTCTTTATTGATAATGAACATCTATTACAAACTCTTGAACGAGTTAGCCAATATGCCGAGCGGCTTACAAAAGAGATGACTCAAAATGAGATAGCAGTCCTGTACATTACATCCCTTTATAAACTCAAAACGATAAAGACCTCCAGGCTGGAGGACGGCTTTGCCACGGAGCTGCATTTGTGTATGAAGAGTTGCAGCTTCTGGCTTCAAAATGCTTCAAGGGGCGCGATGAAGGTGCGCCAACAGTTGGACTGGATCGGGTAGATGACTTCGGCTCCTCGCTCGGTTCACCTTGGTGCGGAGAACCTGTTTCAACGAGGGTCAGCATATCGAAACATGCTGGTGAAGGCGAGCTAGCCGAACTATACCAATCAACACGTTGTTTAGTGAAGCATGCATATTTTTATGGGTTTCTATCTTGCCTTAGTTCATTTACAAGTAAGCAGCATATAGAATTTACTGAAATGAACGTGCCACCATTAGGTGGATTTTACCTACCCGTCTGAATTACCTGCACAATACTTACCATGCCTTCCCTGCCACGAAGACACAAGTTAGTATGCAACAGGTTTAAATATACACGATGATCACTGGCATGGTTGCCATAATGGACCAATTTTAGTCACTGACGAGGATGGTATGCAGCGAGAGCACGGGAGTGCTGCACGCCATTCCGTCCTTGCACAGGATGACTAAACAGGAGAGTTCCCGCCTGGATCGGATCGGTGCCAGTGCCCCAGCGACCGTCCGCAGAAACTAAGGGCCTTGTGCACAAGTTGTCCGTGATCAACATATACACTAAGTTAGCAGTTGAGGCAAATCAGGGCAATAACAGGCACGGGACAGTAACAGGAGGAGAGCTACTTTGGCATAGTCTTCCTATCAGATTATTGAATTCAGGATGAGTTATGTTCATAGCATAATTTAAAGAAGAGCATACATTCTAACTTGTATTATGCATATGATAAATATTTTCGAATGAACACGCATGCAAGTAAGTAACCGTTCATAGTTTGATTGACAAGCAGTATTAACCAAGTCTATTCTCTTTTATCTTGGTTTCTTTTATTATTACGTGGTATCGTTTGATCGGGGCAAGGAGTGAAGCTTGGAAGCAGGGCTAGCTAATCGGGTTGGTAGCCACTCACTTAGATTTTGGAAAGAAGAAGGAAAGAGGCGCTTCACGACTCCGCTCGCAAGCCGCCTACTGCTCGTTCACCTGCACACGAACAGCTCGATTAATACTTCTTCCTCTCTTTCCAATCTCAGAATAGAAGTGCAAGTCAATGAACGAAAACAATAAAAACCATCGAAACCGTTCAAAGAAAACAAGCAATTCCCAAAACCAACTCAAAGCACGAAAGCAACAAGCGACATCGAAAACCGAGGCAATAAAAGATAGCAGCGGAGAGGTCCCTCCTGACTCTGCCGCTAAGCTGATCCTTGGGGCGCAGTCCACTGAATATGGGAATCGATTCCGAAGAAATAAATCCATAATGAGGACGAGTTCTTAATTCAATCTATCCCGATCGAACGATACCGTCTTGTGTTTCTTAGCCGCGCTCTCCGCACCGGGAGAACGGGGCGCTACATCCTACCCAACTAATTGGAAGTTTCATCCCGAAACTTAGGAATAGGGCCTACCGTTAGGGAGCAGGGGTACGGTAATCCGGGTGGGGGCAAGCATCGACCCGATGGTTAGGATCACCGCAACGGAGGCAATATCCGAGTCGCTTACGACAATCTCGGAACAGGTGCCCTGGCTTCCTACAGAAGTTACACGTTTGGTTGGGATTTGCTTTCTGCTTCCCGCCGTCATTATGACGCTTTGTAGCGTTGTTTCCTCCCTCGTTGCTTTGGCGTTTGTGATTGTAGGTATGCACAACGTCGGTAGAAACGTGAGGATACTGCGGTTCGAGGGATAGGGCATGATTCATGACTTCACGCATTGTTCCATACTGATTATTGACCACGTGTGAATGGATGGCAGGGCGTAGTCCACCTTCAAACCTTCTAGCTCGACTCGCTGCATCAGGTAAATAGGCCCTAGCGAATTTGGAGAGTCGGTTGAATTCGGCGGAGTACTCTTTAACTGTCATCCTGCCTTGCCTCAGTTGCACGAAGTTATTTTCTATTTGACATTGTACTGGAGGGGGTATAAACTCCTCTTCGAACGCGGCACGAAAGGTCGTCCACGAGATCGCCTCTTCTCCGTGATCAAATTGGAGAGATCGTCGATGCACGTCCCACCAATCGTGTGCGTTGAGGCGGAGCTGTAGTTGCGCGCAGGAGACACGCTTCTCTTCGGGGACCTCTAGCAGAGCGAAGTGATCTTCTAATTCTGCTAGCCAATCTAGAGCTACCACTGGGTCCTCAGTCCCGTTGAATGGGGTGTTACAGACTTTCTTGAAATGGCCCAAGTTGAAGGCAGTCACGTCCCTCGGCCTTGGGATTTGCGGCGTCTCTACTTCAAGCACGGGCTGTTCCACCGGAGTCGTTGCTGTTGCGGCGGAATGGTTGGCAGCCAAAGTCTGAACGATCTATTGCAGGGCATCTACCTGCTTTTGTTGGACTGAGAATCGGGTCTCTAGATTACTCTCGAACTTGGCTTGGCGAGCATCATCTCTTTGTCGTTACGATTCTAACATTTGTATTACCCGTTCAAGCGGGTCGACTTGAGATATGCCTCGCTGGCTCCGAGAGCTTCCCGAAGTACCCGAACTGCTTTCTTGTGTTTCGTTTGGTGGTTGCGCTGCAGATTGCGCTGGATCCATTCCTTCAAAAGAAGGTAAATTACATTAGGATCATAATGTATTATGGACTTATTGCATGAACGTATCTCATTTTGGCCTAGCGAGTTCAAGAGTTCGCACAGGAATTTGATCGTTAAAGGAACTTTTCCAGCATGAAGTCTAAGGAACTTGAATCTGTGCTCTGATACCACTATGTCACCACCCGATTCTTTAGAATCACTTGAGGCGTCCCCCGAATCGTGACCGCCGTGTGGGCCTGGAGTTGCGCCCGCACAAGGCTTTAATGATTTGCATAGCAAGCACATATTCAGAGTACGCAGATAAATTGAAACACAGATTTGAAACATAGAAAAGTTCTCTTTATTGATAATGAACATCTATTACAAACTCTTGAACGAGTTAGCTAATATGCCGAGCGGCTTACAAAAGAGATGAATCAAAATGAGATAGCAGTCCTGTACATTACATCCCTTTATAAACTCAAAACGATAAAGACCTCCAGGCTGGAGGACGGCTTTGCCACGGAGCTGCATTTGTGTATGAAGAGTTACAGCTTCTGGCTTCAAAATACTTCAAGGGGCGCGGTGAAGGTGCGCCAACAGTTGGACTGGATCGGGTAGACGACTTCGTGTAAGCCCCTGATTTTTCAAAAATATTAAATTGGGATTTTTCACAATTTTCTGGAATTTTCTGGGAATTTTCTGTAATTAAAATCAGGGTTTTCAAATATTAAATGATTTTTAATAGATAATAAATGATATTAAAATATTATGAAAATAATATTTTTGGGTGTAAAATAGAAAACTGGACTTAGGGTAATTTTTCTGGAATTTATCGGGCCCCGGACCTATTTTTTAAATCACCTAAAACTATTTATTAATTAATTAATTAATTTATTATTATTATTATTATTATTATTAATATAATTTTAGCCCAGTCCGGCCCGCGGCCCGTTGGGCCGGCCCGGCCCAATTCCCCGAACCCAGCCCAGCCTTAGCGGGTCGGGTAGGATCCACCCGAACCCGACCCGACCCGGTGCCCGGACCCGGACCCACTCCCCAGCCTCTCCCCCGCCTGACCCGCTCCCCTCCGCTTCCGGCGGCGCCGCCGTGCCACGCAGCCACCGCCTCTGCGCTGCCCGCGGCCACGCGCCCTCGCCTCCGCGCTGGCCGCCGCCTCCCTCGGCCCCGAGCCACCACCCTCTCCCATTATAAATCCCCCCCGACTTCCTCTCTCCGGCAGCTTTCCGACCACCGCTCCGCCGCCGGCTCACCCCCGCTGCTCCGCCGTCCACCGCCACCCTCGCCCCGACCTCGCCCTGCCGTCCTCCTCCCTCCACGGCTCCGGCCTCCCCCTCGATCGACAGCAGCAGCAGCCAGCAGCGTCGGCGCCTCCGCCCGGCCGGCAGCCCAGCCGCGCCGCCCTCCGCCGCAGCACCCCGGCCCCCTCCGCCTCAGCCTGGCCAGCCCAGCCGCCGTCTCCGCCCCTCGCCGGCCGGATTTTACCTGAACCCTAACCCTAATTCCCAAATTTCCCCCGTGTCCGACACAGGACACTGTGTCCTGTGTCGTGTCGGACACGTTTCAGACCCTGGTTTCGGGTCCCCTTCAGGTGCGTGTAACTTTTTGCTCGTAGCTCCGTTTTCGATTCTGTAAATTGCGTTGTGAAGCCTGTATGACCCTCTCGGTGTCCGGACAAACTGTTCGGGGCATCGCGTCCTGTGGTGATCGCACACCGCGATCCAAAAACAGAAAAAACCAGACCCTGTTTCACCCCGGAACTGAGTACGCCCCGCCAAACGGGACAACTTGGTCGCGTGCGGTCTTCACAGATACGTGCGCATCATTGATACGGACGTGTGAGTTTTCGTGAAAGCTGATTCGGGTGTGCGTGCACACCGGAATCAACGCGTATCCACGGACATCGCCACGTATCCGCCTTTTCTACAATTTACCCTAACTTCCTGCACACTCGTCAGATCGAGACGAAACTTATGCCATTGGACTCGTAGCGATACGCTGGTCCTGTGGGTCAAGTTTGGTTCGATTCTGAGAACGTTGACGAAATCGTGTGTTGTGGGCCCCACAGGCCCTGCTCGACGGGCGATTTTGTGTTCGGCTCATCGGAATCCAAATCTGGAAGTTCCGTTGGGTTCGTATCAGCGTTCCTGACCTGTTGACACTAAGTTTGGTGAATTTGGAGACCTTTGACCCGGACACATTTTTCGGTGCAAAGCGGGCCCACCGGCGGACCCCGTTTTGACCCAAAACTGCCGTTTTTGCCCTTGTCTCCAAATTGGACCCAAGGACAGGCGTTTCTAGCTATTTGACATCTTCTGAGCATGATAGTAATATTTATTTCAGCTTTTGGACTCATCTCTGGATATTTCCCCCAAGAACTATTAATCGGATCCAAACAACAGGCAAGTACCTGCACTTCAAGTTAATCTTTATATATTGTGATAATTAATTCCCTGCCATACATGTACTCTTGATGTTTACACCTAGTGTTAGAAATGTTGAATTTCATGTCTTGAATATTGGTAGTTCCTGTCTTGTTTTTCATGTCGGGTGGGAGAATACCTAGAAGGCATGTAGTTTACCCTTTCCCCTGTATTGTCTAATAGCTGTTGGTACACGACTGTCCATCAGCCGGATCTTGATTGTATTGTCTAATAGCCGTTTATGACAGCCGGATTAGCCTTATAAACCCCTACATGCCAACTATGTATTCTAAAAACAAACACAAGTTCACACAGATAGTTCTGGTCATGTTATATTTCTTGCTGGCTATTATAGTTTCATTTCTTGTTTCATCTAGTTTTGTTTCTCATATTCCTGTTTACAGTTTGACTCTGAGATAATAATGTTCTGTTATGCTGTTTCTCAACATGATATCAATATTTAATTGTCATAAAATATTTAGTTTAATCTTGTTGTGCACTGTGTACTTGCTCCTTTCCTGACTGGATCTGTTGATTTAGGCGATGATGAGAACCTTGCCCCCACCTATTATGGCCACTATGAGTTAGCAAGTAACACACATGAGGAGCCAGTTTCCCCCAGGAGGCTACTTCTGTGGATCAGTTAGCTGTAGCTGCTTATTCTTTCCTTTTTAGCATATACTCGGGTTTGTCCCCGATTTATCTTCTGGCTTGTATTAACTGTGGATTGGTTGTCACAGATTAAATATTATGAAATCTTAGCATTCCTATTTCCTGTGATTATTCTTACATGTTCATTATTGTGGATGAGATAGATGCTTTTTGACCCCAGAAATGACCTAGACATTGTACTACCGCCGACACTGCGGCGTAGGCTGGACGTGCACACGCACTCGTGCCCGAATAACCGGGTGCGGGTCGTGACATATTTTTGTGGTGGCCCATGCAGGTCAACGACTAAATTGTTCAGTTTTAACTTAGGGTCCGAACAGGCCTGCGATAAGATTGAGGATTTTAGGAAAAGCTCATCCACCTGATTGAATCGTTCTTGATATTCATATCGCCTTAGAATTATTTTACTGACTTGCATCCTGCCTTGATTCCTGTGCGCCTTTTATCGTTTATTTTTGGCTGCAGAGTAAAGGATCTACCAGCAAGCGATGAGGTTCCTACAAGATCACCACGAGATGCTCTACCAGCATGACCGTGGAGAACGCGCAGACTCTTGGAGTAGCTAATGTGCGTAAGTGATTTGTAGCTACCGTTCCTAGTATCGTTTAGCTCGTGCCTATTGGTTCGTGACCTCAGCCCCAACCTAGAAATTTTGAACTTGCTAATAACCTGGTATGCTTTTATATTGATAACTAGAGATTGTAGAATCTTTTGTTATTGTGCTTATTGTAGGTTGTTTTGTGAACTTAAATAATTTGTACCTCCTTTCATCATCATCTAAGCACACTTAATTTTGATGTACTTGACTTATGCTGCTATTCTATAGCCTAGTTTTGCAAGCTTACTCTTTATCGAGCTTGTTCATGACATATGTATTAGTGGGTCGACACACTAATACGATTGTCTATTCAGAATCAGTGCATTACGGTCTGATCAGCCTTAGTGCATTTTGATTCGCCTTTCGTACTACTTTACGTGGATTGAGATATATAGTTGGCTAGTATACTTGCCCTCTAAACATGTCCGAGCATATCGTATCGATTACATAACTGTATTAATACGAGCATGTGAATAGGAATTACCGAGATAGGATTCAATCCACAATCACTTGACAATTCCCACCTGAATACTTTAAAAACGCCTTGACCCCGATATTTCTTTTCTATCACCCCACCCTTGAACTCTTTATTATTGATCTTCGTCTTTCTTTATTTCGGAAAGACGAAATCTCGTGCCTGGTATAAGTTAGTACATAGATAGTACTAGATATGCCACATAGGCCGATCACATACTTGAGGATTAAATTTTCGTAATCGAGGACATATCATATGTGACATGATCGGCGTTGAAGTTCGAGGATTGAATGACGTAGGTAAACATATCAAGGAATATTTTCTTAAGGTATATAGTCTTTTGTGATGAATGGGTAAACTCTAAGTTGGGTAGCAATGCATTTGTCAACTCGAGAGGAATGTCCTTTGGATTATGACCGAGTAAGGTTAGATTGGAAGAAGCAAGCCATTCTAATTTTGAAAATTTAGAGGGGTGACTAAGATGATTAATGAATTGATATCGAGGACCCAATAGTTGCATCTTAGGTACATGATAATGCAAGTAAAATCATCAATTTGAATTTAGAGGATATATAATTCAGACTTGAACATTGGTGGACTACACTTAAATTATTTTTGAAGTTGGACTACCTAGTTAGAATATTGAGGACGTAAATGTAATTTAAAAGGTTGAAGCATACAAATACTATTGGACTCGAATCACTTCTAGAGGTAATTATGATAGTTAGAATCGTTAGGCAAATTCATAAGCGTGTACAAATTCTTGAAGATGTTACATGGACTTAATTTAAATTTTTGCCTGTGGGTAATTTGAGGAAGTAAGAAGTGATAACCATAGGTTGAATTTTGATTGGAACAGTAGTCATCTTAACCTTGAAGTGATTGCAGTGGATATGATTAGGATTCTAATTATCGCAAGGAGATTGCGATTGACTTGCTTTGTGTACATGAAGGGTTAACAGATTATGGCTTAATTTTGAATTTCGAGGACAAAATTTTATAAGTTAGGTAGATTGTAAGCCCCTGATTTTTCAAAAATATTAAATTGGGATTTTTCACAATTTTCTGGAATTTTCTGGGAATTTTCTGTAATTAAAATCAGGGTTTTCAAATATTAAATAATTTTTAATAGATAATAAATGATATTAAAATATTATGAAAATAATATTTTTGGGTGTAAAATGGAAAACTGGACTTAGGGTAATTTTTCTGGAATTTATCGGGCCCCGGACCTATTTTTTAAATCACCTAAAACTATTTATTAATTAATTAATTGATTTATTATTATTATTATTATTATTAATATAATTTCAGCCCAGTCCGGCCCGCGGCCCGTTGGGCCGGCCCGGCCCAATTCCCCGAACCCAGCCCAGCCTTAGCGGGTCGGGTCGGATCCGCCCGAACCCGACCCGACCCGGTGCCCGGACCCGGACCCACTCCCCAGCCTCTCCCCCTCCTGACCCGCTCCCCTCCGCGTCCGGCGGCGCCGCCGCGCCACGCAGCCACCGCCTCCGCGCTGCCCGCGGCCACGCGCCCTCGCCTCCGCGCTGGCCGCCGCCTCCCTCGGCCCCGAGCCACCATCCTCTCCCATTATAAATCCTCCCCCGACTTCCTCTCTCCGGCAGCTTTCCGACCACCGCTCCGCCGCCGGCTCACCCCCGCTGCTCCGCCGTCCACCGCCACCCTCGCCCCGACCTCGCCTCGCCGTCCTCCTCCCTCCATGGCTCCGGCCTCCCCCTCGATCGACAGCAGCAGCAGCCAGCAGCGTCGGCGCCTCCGCCCGGCCGGCCGCCCAGCCGCACCGCCCTCCGCCGCAGCACCCCGGCCCCCTCCGCCTCAGCCTGGCCAGCCCAGCCGCCGTCTCCGCCCCTCGCCGGCCGGATTTTCCCTGAACCCTAACCCTAATTCCCAAATTTCCCCCGTGTCCGACACAGGACACTGTGTCCTGTGTCGTGTCGGACACGTTTCAGACCCTGGTTTCGGGTCCCCTTCAGGTGCGTGTAACTTTTTGCTCGTAGCTCCATTTTTGATTCCGTAAATTGCGTTGTGAAGCCTGTATGACCCTCTCGGTGTCCGGACAAACTGTTCGGGGCATCGCGTCCTGTGGTGATCGCACACCGCGATCCAAAAACAGGAAAAACCAGACCCTGTTTTACCCCGGAACTGAGTACGCCCCGCCAAACGGGACGACTTGGTCGCGTGCGGTCTTCACAGATACGTGTGCATCGTCGATACGGACGTGTGAGTTTTTGTGGAAGCTGATTCGGGTGTGCGTGCACACCGGAATCAACGCGTATCCACGGACATCGCCCCGTTTCCGCCTTTTCTGTAATTCACCCTAACTTCGTGCACACTTGTCAGATCGAGACGAAACTTGTGCCATTGGACTCGTAGCGATACGCTGGTCCTGTGGGTCAAGTTTGGTTCGATTCTGAGAACGTTGACGAAATCGCGTGTCGTGGGCCCCACAGGCCCTGCTCGACGGGCGATTTTGTGTTCGGCTCATCGGAATCCAAATCTGGAAGTTTCGTTGGGTTCGTATCAGCGTTCCTGACCTGTTGACACTAAGTTTGGTGAATTTGGAGACCTTTGACTCGGACACGTTTTTCGGTGCAAAGCGGGCCCACCGGCGGACCCCGTTTTGACCCAAACTGTCGTTTTTGCCCTTGTCTCCAAATTGGACCCAAGGACAGGCGTTTCTAGCTATTTGACATCTTCTGAGCGTGATGGTAATGTTTATTTTAGCTTTTGGACTCATCTCTGGATATTTCCCCGAAGAACTATTAATCGGATCCAAACAACAGGCAAGTACCTACACTTCAAGTTAATCTTTATATATTATGATAATTAATTCTCTGCCATACATGTACCCTTGATGTTTACACCTAGTGTTAGAAATATTGAATTTCATGTCTTGAATATTGGTAGTTCCTGTCTTGTTTTTCATGTCGGGTGGGAGAATACCTAGAAGGCATGTAGTTTACCTTTTCCCCTGTATTGTCTAATAGCTGTTGGTACACGACTGTCCATCAGCCAGATCTCGATTGTATTGTCTAATAGCCGTTTATGACGGCCGGATTAGCCTTATAAACCCCTACATGCCAACTATGTATTCTAAAAACAAACACAAGTTCACACAGATAGTTCTGGTCATGTTATATTTCTTGCTGGCTATTGTAGTTTCATTTCTTGTTTCATCTAGTTCTGTTTCTCATATTCCTGTTTACAGTTTGACTCTGAGATAATAATATTCTGTTATGCTGTTTCTCAACATGATATCAATATTTAATTGTCATAAAATATTTAGTTTAATCTTGTTGTGCACTGTGTACTTGCTCCTTTCCTGACTGGATCTGTTGATTTAGGCGATGATGAGAACCTTGCCCCCACCTATTATGGCCACTATGAGTTAGCAGGTAACACACATGAGGAGCCAGTTTCCCCCAGGAGGCTACTTCTGTGGATCAGTTAGCTGTAGCTGCTTATTCTTTTCTTTTTAGCATATACTCGGGTTTGTCCCCGATTTATCTTCTGGCTTGTATTAACTGTGGATTGGTTGTCACAGATTAAATATTATGAAATCTTAGCATTCCTATTTCCTGTGATTATTCTTACATGTTCATTATGGTGGATGAGATAGATGCTTTTTGACCCCAGAAATGACCTAGACAGCGTACTACCGCCGACACTGCGGCGTAGGCTGGACGTGCCCACGCACTCATGCCCGAATAACCGGGTGCAGGTCGTGACACTTCGGCTCCTCGCTCGGTTCGCCTTGGTGCGGAGAACCTGTTTCAACGAGGGTCAGCATATCGAAACATGCTGGTGAAGGCGAGCTAGCCGAACTATACCAATCAACACGTTGTTTAGTGAAGCATGCATATTTTTGTGGGTTTCTATCTTGCCTTAGTTCATTTACAAGTAAGCAGCATATAGAATTTACTGAAATGAACGTGCCACCGTTAGGTGGATTTTACCTGCCCGTCTGAATTACCTGCACAATACTTACCATGCCTTCCCTGCCACGAAGACACAAGTTAGTATGCAACAGGTTTAAATATACACGATGATCACTGGCATGGTTGCCACCGTCCTTGCACAGGATGACTAAACAGGAGAGTTCCCGCCCGGATCGGATCGGTGCCAGTGCCCCAGCGACCGTCCGCAGAAACTAAGGGCCTTGTGCACAAGTTGTCCGTGATCAACATATACACTAAGTTAGCAGTTGAGGCAAATCAGGGCAATAACAGGCACGGGACAGTAACAGGAGGAGAGCTACTTTGGCATAGTCTCCCTATCAGATTATTGCATTCAGGATGAGTTATGTTCATAGCATAATTTAAAGAAGAGCATACATTCTAACTTGTATTATGCATATGATAAATATTTTCGAACGAACACGCATGCAAGTAAGTAACCGTTCACAGTTTGATTGACAAGCAGTATTAACCAAGTCTATTCTCTTTTATCTTGGTTTCTTTTATTATTACTTGGTATCGTTTGATCGGGACAAGGAGTGAAGCTTGGAAGCAGGGCTAGCTAATCGGGTTGGTAGCCACTCACTTAGATTTTGGAAAGAAGAAGGAAAGAGGCGCTTCACGACTCCGCTCGCAAGCCGCCTACTGCTCGTTCACCTGCACACGAACAGCTCGATTAATACTTCTTCCTCTCTTTCCAATCTCGGAATAGAAGTGCAAGTCAATGAACGAAAACAATGAAAACCATCAAAATCATTCAAAGAAAACAAGCAATTCCCAAAACCAACTCAAAGCACGAAAGCAACAAGCGATATCGAAAACCGAGGCAATAAAAGATAGCAGCGGAGAGGTCCCTCCTAACTCTGCCACTAAGCCGATCCTTGGGGCGCAGTCCACTGAATATGGGAATCGATTCCGAAGAAACAAATCCATAACGAGGACGAGTTCTTAATTCAATCTATCCCGATCGAACGATACCGTCTTGTGTTTCTTAACCGCGCTCTCCGTACCGGGAGAACGGGGCGCTACACGAGGCACGTCTCTACGTCAAATTGCACAGAGCGGTGACAGTTTCCCTCAAGACACGTCTCTGCGACGGATGCACAGAAGGGCTGCAGACCTTCAAAACACGTCTCCGTATTTAATGCACAGGATGGTGGCAAATCTCTGTAAGAGATTTGATTACACCTTCGAAAGCCGTAATTCCGGCGAAGACGTCCACATCAACACTCTGGCACGGTACGCAGCGGCTTCTACGTCCATCCAGGATCTGTGCTCATTCGACTTCAAACGCCCACTCAGTCTCTACGACCATTCGGCTTCTATGCCTGTTCGGCTTCTATGCCTGTTCGGCTTCTATGCCTATTTTGGCTTCTACGCCAGGGGTGACATTCATTTGGCTTCTACGCCAACCTCTTCTACACAAGGGATACCTACCTACGTGGCTTCTACGCCGTGATCTTCGCAGCAGATATACGCGTTTTGTCCCCTTAGTTGGACATGTGTCACATGCTCACTCAAAAGGTCATTTATGCACAGGCATTGGTTATTTTAACCATTGTGTAAAAGGGTGCTGTACTGTCCACTCCTCAGTTGTTACACCGACGGAGTGGTCACTGTCACCAAAACTCTATAAATAGAGACCCCTATCAATGGGGAACAAGGTCGACAATTTGGAAGATCGAACCAGGTCGGAGAATTGGTAAAAAAGAGAGAGATAGAGAGAGAGAAGGAGAAGGAGAAGGAGAGAAGAGTCCGGAGCTCAGGCAAAGAGTAGGGGTCGACGGCTCTGGCACCGTGCATCCACCCTCCTTCGCAGCCTTCGAAGCCGCTACCCGTCTTCCACGGCACTTCTTCAACATCGTGTAGTCCAAGGGCTAAAGTGATCGACTGCAGATCAGACACCTATAGCAATTTATACCTAGATTAAATAAATTGTACTCCCGCATCCTCGTATAGGATCGAATTGTACAAGTTTGTTTGTAAACCAAAGGGCACGGGTCTCGTATAAACCCTGTCATTGAAATACACTTTCATTCTTTCGTTTAATACCACAAACAAGGATAGAGTACCAAAGCCATCAATAAAATATCCAATTACTGAGTACGCGATGCTTACTGATGGGGAAGATCTAGAATGTTACAAAGAAGCTCTAGAATATGCACATAAAAATAAATGGTTAAAATCTATGCAAGAAGAGATGGCTTATTTGCATAAGAACAACACTTATGAGTTGGTTGAAAAGCCAAAAGATCAGAAAATTCTAAAAAACAAATGGATGTTCAAGATAAAGATAAAAAAATAGCTCACAACCAAGTTACAAGGCACGATTGGTTATAAAGGGATTTGGACAAAGAAAAGGAATTGATTTTGATGAGATCTTCTCACCGGTGGTGAAGATGACTTACATACGTGTTGTATTAGGATTGGCAGCTAGCATGGACTTAGAGATTGAGCAGTTAGAGGTAAAAAATGCATTTCTTAATGGTGATTTGTAGGAGGATGTGTACATGGAGAAGCCAAAAGATTTTAATGTCAAAGGTAAGGAGCAAATAGTTTGCAAGCTGACAAATAGTCTGTATGGATTAAAACAGGTACCAAGGCAGTGGTATAAAAAGTTTAAGACTTTTATGGTGGACCAGGGTTACAGGAGAACGTCTTAAGATCAATGTGTTTTTATGAAATTTTTTGTAGACGGTGATTTCATCATTCTTCTCATCTATGTTGATGATATGTTGATTGTCGGACAAGAATCCAGCAAAATTGCCAAGTTAAATAAAGAGTTGAGTCGGGCATTTGATATGAAGGATTTGGGTGATGCATAATAAATCCTAGGCATGCATATCTCTCGTGATAAGAAGGCCAGGTTCGAAGTTATTGATATCACAAGAAAAATATATTAAGAAGGTATTACAGAGATTTAAAATGGACAAGGCTAAGCCAGTTAGTTGTCCACTTGGAGGCCACTTTAAGCTTACTAGTGATCAAAGCCCTTCCACTGAGGTCCCTTATGCATCAGTAGTAGGGAGTCTGATATATGCAATGGTGTGTACAAGGCCAGTTATTGCGTTTGTAGTTGGTATTGTTAGCAGGTTTCTTGTAAATCATATCAAAGAACATTGGGATGCAGTAAAATGGATACTCAGATACCTCAGACGTACTTCCAAGTCATGCTTATATTTTGGATGTGATGAACCTGTGTTAGTTGGCTACACAGACACAGATATGGCAGGTGATGTTGATTCTAAGAAGTCTGCATCGGACTATCTATTTACATTTGCAGGGGGAGCAGTGTCATGGCAGTCAAAGTTACAAAAAATGCGTGGCTCTATCCACCACTGAGGCAGAATATATTGGAGCAACAGAATGCGGCAAGAAAATATTGTGAATGAAGAGATTATTTGGAGAACTCGATGTCAAGCAGGACAAGTTCATCATTTATTGTGACAGTCAAAGTACTATTCATTCTAGTAAAAATCTAAGTTTTTATTATAAATCAAAACACATAGATGTGAGGTATCATTGGATCCGGAATATACTTGAAGAGAAAAATTATAACTTGAAAAGATTGATACTGAAGAGAATAGTTCAGACATGATGACAGACATTTCCTAGAGGCAAGCATGAAGTATGTTGCAGCTATGCATGTTTGGATCTGGTGAATCCCTCCTTATGATCGAAAGGGGAAGATTGTTGAGTGTTCCTATCTTAAGTAGGAGAGATTAAATTCATGTCTTAAATTAGGAGAGTTTAAATTTATGCCTTAAATGATAGAGACATGATTTAAACATGGAATTTAAATTGAAAATTGTTGGACATTCCTATCTTAAGGGGGAGAATTTAAATTCATGCATTAAATGATGAGAGTTTAAATTCATGCCTTAAATGATAGAGACCTTAAATGATAGAGACATGATTTAAATGTCGAATTTAAATTAAAAATTGCTAAGCATTCCTATCTTAAGGGGGAGAACTTAAATTCATGCCTTAAATGAATAGAGTTTAAATTCATGCTTTAAATGATAGAGATATGATTTAAACGTGGAGTGGAATAGCTGGCCTTCGGGCCAGAATAGTTGACCTTAAGCTTAATATCTAATTGGATCTTGTTTAAGTTATCTAATCTTAACCGTTGATTTGAACCATCCAAATCAATGGTTAAGATTAGATGACTTAAACAAGATCCAACGGTTGATAACATGGGGATGCTTGGAGATGCAAAATATTGGGGATGCAGATCCCTCTCTCTCTCTCTCTCTCTCTCTCTCTCTCTCTCTATATATATATATATATATATATATATATATATAGTTGTAGTAATAGCAAGGTCGGTCCGGAGAGTTGGGTTGCCTTCGTCGGAGCTAATTTTAGTTGTCCTTCACCTCTATTGGAAATATATAGGTTTAAGTTGAATTTGGTTAGATTGGTCCTAAGAAAACCAAATGTCCCGATGGGTTGCCCTATAAGGGGGGGGGGGGTGTTGCCTAATCCAAAAATCTTATCTGGCTTACCCAGAGCCAGCCCTGAGTAGTAGTAGTAGTAGTAGTAGTAGTAGTAGTAGTAGTATATGTTGGAGTGGGTGGAATTCCAAACCTATGTGGAGAACATCCCAGAGTACGACGAGGACCATTCGAGATTTCTAAGAAGCTCGGGAGTAGCTACTGGCCAGAGGGGTTCAGAGTTCGGACCAAACTCGGTCCCCCATGTCGTGTTCGGGCCGAGTTCGGTCTGGGGGGTTTCAGAACCCTGTTGTTTGGCTGCTATTTTATTTTACTCGCAAACACTGACTCGAGCCGAGTTCAGTCCGAGTTCGGTTTCGGGGGATGACGGTATTGTTTATACACCGTTGGATCGTATCCTATGATACATGTTAGTTGCGGGATTTGGGAGTATAAGTTAGGGTTTTTCTAACCCTAATCTACGTGACGACATATTGGAAAAGGTGGCAATAGTGCTTTTGCAACTTTGGGAAGGAGAAAGAGCGATTGACGGCCATTTCGGAGAAGGAGATCGTTTTCGGGTAATCTATTCCCGTCATCTTTATTCTTCATGGTTTGTAATCAGTTTTATATTCCTAAGTGTCGTGGTGATCTGCGTTGGATCGGTGAGGAGCTTGTAGAGGGTGTAATCTCTTTATTTCATTAGTGAAGGTTCTTCAGGATTGGACTCCGATCGTCCCGTGGTTTTTTTCGCAAGAGTTTTCTATGTCAAAAATTCTCTGTGATTGTTGGCGATTTGGTTTGTGCGTTGTTATTGTTTGGTTCTATCGTAGGGCTCTCTGGTTTGGGAGAACGGCTTTCGCGTTTTGTTCCCAACAGTATCTTTAAACTACAATGGCATCGATTATCCAATCTCTTCTAATCACATTTAATGATGTTAAATGTTCATTAATATTAAGGATCTTTAATTGAGGTTACATATATCAATCTATATAACCCATAATATTTTTACAATCAAATTTAACCAAGTGGTTGAGTCCTTCTATAGTCAGAGGTAGGGTATATACTAAACACCAATTTGGATGCTTTAGAACTCTGCAACAATTTCAACCGTCCATACAGTTGGGATTGTTTTGTAAAAAAAAAAAAAATTCTATTTGTCGGGCTCACTGTATTCTTCTCCTCCCAATGGTTAGATTGTATGTATGAAAATATGTGCATGCATACATCTTCATGCAATCTAATAATTATGATTCACATAGAAGATATATAGTGATATCGACACAGAGAATAATTTTTCGTTATGTATAAACAACCCGAAACATATTCTTCTCAAAATCCAAGTACGTCCTTAGTGTAGAGTTCTACCCTACTCTATTTTTCAAGACTCTTGTTAAAGGCACTACAGAAGTTGATCGTGGCTGGTCCAAGTTTTTTTTTTTATAAGTTTTCACTCAAAAATTTAGTCAGGACTAATCCAAAAATTTATTTAGGACAGTCATAATTTTTGACAGTCCTAAATAAATTTTTGTACTAGTTTTGAGTAAGTTTTTAAATAAAAAAATTATTAAAAATATAAATTTCATTCAGTACCGATCAACTTCTATAGTGTTTTTTATAAATGGCCTTCTTGGATGGCCTTTATTCTCAAAATATGTTTCTCGTATTACAGAAATAGCTATGAATGCTTTAGATGTCTCCATCCGTTGGTTTTAATTTGTTTTAGGCTTTGGACGGCTAATTTTTGTAGGTTTTTTTATTTTTTTTTTATTTTTTTTAAGAAATAGAACAAAAATATAATATCAATTGAAACCCCACATGTAAGAGAAATAGAATAAAAATATAAAACAGAATATGTAGGACAGTTGATTTGTTTCCCAAATGACAGACATAAGAAATGAGAGAATAAATATAGGACAAAATGTAATAGAAGACTTTATTATAGTTTATACTTAGAAGCTTTGTCCGACTTATAATTGTTGGTTCTAATATTAGTTTGTAGAAAACGCGGTGAGATTCAAACTCAATTTGATCTATGAAAAAGTAATATTGGAATTTACTCGTATGATTAAAAAAATATTACTTGATAAGTTTACCATTCTAATATATCTATATATCATCCTTGTAATTTGTTTTCAAAGTGGACTAAACTATTTTCCACAACTATCCCTTTATATCATTCACCAAATTTGTAAAGTTTTAATGCTTAACCGGATGCACGATAGAACCAAACAAAATTGACATTTTGTTGGAAAAAAATGATACAAAAACGATACCAACCCACCAGAAGATAACGAACCTCCGTTTCACACAAGCACAATTACAGATCAAACACAGTATATGTTTTTCGATCTTCTCGTCGTCTTCGCTACAACTTTCATTGATGCTTCACGACGTCTAAATTGTTCTATCGCACATCTCGAATCGAGATTGGAATCCTACAAACTACCCCTCTAGTCCAGGAGCGGATCCATACTTTTTAAGCTGGGGTGGGCCACACTGGAATAGGGATGGGCTAACCCATATAAAAAAATAAAAAATAAAAAAAATCAGATGAAAAAAAAGAATGAATTTTTTCTTAAAGAGAAAATTTGAGTTGAATCACACTTTATTTACCATAATTCAATGTGCACCCCACTACTTTACCATAATGTACAACACCCCCCACTTCAATCAAAAACTAAATATTAACTCCGTTGACCGTTAATTTTTGACCGAAATACTCCTTCCCTCTTCCCAGGGTGAGGATGGAGGACGGGTAATAATGGTGATTTATTAGGGGTATTTTGGTCAAAATTTAACGATCAACGTAGTTGTGTGTTAGTTTTTGATGGAAGCGGGAGGTGTTGTACATTATGGTAAAACATTTTAGTGCACCTTGAATTATGGTAAATAAAGTGGGGAGCAACTCAATTTTTTTTTTTTTTGGGAGGTTCCCCAGTTATGTGCTGGATCCGCCCTACGCTAGTGTGATGAGAGGTGTTAATTTTATGGCTCCTCAACTAGATTACATACATGTCGTTCCCGACAATTTTTCTATTTTCCTCATCATTGATCTCTAATCTCCGGGTTGCTTTGCATCTTCTTTCGTCTCCAGCTCCTTGACTACCACGTCGATGCTATTTTCCATGCGTAGCACCTCCTTAACAAATAGGATCTAGTCGATATCAATAACTTAACCAAGATTGAAGTATATTACCCTCATCCTCGCTGCAAGTCTTGGTTGTTTTTCTCTGACTTCTAACTTTCATCGGAACGTGCTCCCATTCCGCCGAGCTTCTTTACTTCTCGAGATAGCATTGGTAATCCTTTGTAAACTTTCAATCTTTGTCCAAAATCACACTACGATAACCACCATCTACCAGCTTCCTATATATACCAAATTGTAGCGCAAAGTCGGTACATAACGACCCCCCTTGAGAATGAGTGTCTCGCCAAACTCTGTAGTCAAGTGCAAATTACTGATGCCCACAACTACATTCATCCCCTTGTCACCCATCTTCACACTCCAAATCTACCTCTTCGATATGACGTAAAGATTATCCTCTATGGAGTGACATGATACGATGATGCCACCGTGTCCAACATTTAATCACAATCATGATACGTGCCACAAGATTTCTATGCATAGGTTGCTGCGATGATGAGATCTCATATAGACATAAATCTACCTGATCGTTATTACCTTCAGTCTTCTCATCTTTGAGCTTCATGCAGTATCTTTTAAAATAACCACTTTCACCAAGGTGATAGTAGCTCTCCATGTGGTCCATCCTCGCAAGATCCTAAGAACTCCCTCATACATCTTGATTGTGACTTGGGCCTTCCCTTCTTGTATGAAGCAACTAAAGCAAACTCCTATGACAATTCTGATTACTTATAATCCTCATTCAACAAATTACTTTTTTCTACTTCCATCGTGACAACTCCATCAGGTGAGAAGTTACTCACATACACCACCAATGTCTCAGCCTTTACGACAAATAACTAAAAAGTAGTATGGTCTGAAGCTCATCCTCAATCACTATCTTTATCTTCGACAATTGACTGATGATACCTTAAACCTCGTTCAGATATTGTTCCACCAAGGCACCCTTCGTGTATTCGAGTTGACGAGTTAGCGAATAAGAAATTTCTTGTTATGAGCCGTTCGTACAATGCATGTAGCTTCTTTCATAACGCTTTTGTCGAACTCTCCATGGACATGTGATGAAATACCGAACATCCAGCCATTGACAGATGAATCCAATAACATTTTGATCCAACTTTTTTTAGTCATCAGCATATTTGTTTAATGTTTGGTGATGTCATCCTCCAGCGGATCATGCAAATCTTTACACCAGATTAGATCCTCCAACCTTGGTTTCCGATTGTCCAGTTCCCCCTGTGAGGGTAGCCATACGTGTATTCATATGCTCTGGAGACATGGTTGCAACTTCTCTTTTGGAAACCTGAAATGTATGATACTAATTGTTGGCAAAAAAATACTATGGAAACAATACCAACCCATCGAAAGATAACAAAACTTTGTCTCATGAAGCACCAAGACAGATCAAACATAATTTATATTCAGTGATTACGTCACTTTTAGACAAATTTCAATCTATATATTCTACCAATACAAGGTTGATTACAAATATGTTGAACCCTTTGACCACAAATTCAACCCATCAATAATCTCAAGAAATAAAATGATAACAATTGAAATCACGCACCCATCCCTGTGATGATCTCCCTGAACGAAGTAGATGACTGCTCGAACATATTTTTTTCCAGTCTATCTCGAAAGGCGAGCCGAGCCCTAAGAGTAATGTACGAACTTTTTTTAGATTATTGTGTACTTGCACCCTTGAATCTCTCTAGTGATTTTTTTTTCTGAGCAGCCACCTGACTTCTTTATATAGATTAAGAAAACCTAATTTAGAGTGAAAAATTTCTAAATTAGTCCAGCAATAATACTGGCCGTCCAGATTAGATCACACGGTAAAAACATATCATGACTTGGGTCTACGTCTGAACCGAAATTCAACAGAGGGTATACCATGGTGTACAACTTAGACCTTCAAGATAGGTTCTGGAATTAATTATATGTCGTAGATATGTCTTGCTAGATGGTTTGGGAATTTTTTTTGCTATATTTCCTTTTGGTCCTAATTTGTTGGCATAAATTAATATCATTATGTCATCATGTTTGTCTATTTATACTCTTAACATATCATGGGTCAAGGTGTTTAATGGGTTGGCCCGGCCCGGCCTGGCTCGAGGTCCCCTTTGACCAGTTTTGACCGGGTTCGGGTCGGTACGGGCCCAACCTGTTACCAATAGCGGGCCGGACCAGGCCGGGCCAGGTCTGTTGAATTGGCACCCGACCCAGTCCGAACCCGTGACCCGGTCCGCGGTGGACAGGGCCGAACGGGTTCGGGTCAGGACCGGACCAATTTTTTTATTTTTATTTTATTTTTTATTTTTTATTTTTTATTTTTTATATATATATTTTTATATATAATATAATATATATCATATATTATATATAACTTATATAAGTTAATACATTCTAGTTAAAATTTATAGGTTTTTTGTTACTAAGTTATTTTTGTATAATTTAAAATTTTTAAGTTATTATTTTTTAGAAAGTTTTTTTTTTGTATAATTTATGTAAAAATTTATATAAACATTAAGTAAGAAAATTTTATTTGATTTATTTATATCAATATTTATATAATTTTAAGTATAAATTGAAATCTAAATATTTATAAGTTGAAATTTATTTTTGAAATCTTTTAGCTTGCTCTTCATGCATGCATGGGTTTGCTTCATATTCTCCCAGTTGTAGTAAAAAATTCGAATCTTCCGGTTTTTTTTTTTGTCATTTGATATTGTTCACACAGAATCTCCTATTCATTTTCTCAGGAATTGCTCTACTATGTCACCATGATTTCTTTATATGGTTGTTTCCTTCAACTATTCAGTATATATATATATATATATATATATATATATATATATATATATATATATATATATATATATATATATATTGTTGGCTGTGTATGTGAGCAAAAGCTCAACTTCCTCTTTTTTCTTTAGTCCCACATCGGTTGGACCACTCCCCCCTTATATATATATATATATATATATATATATATATTAGTTCTTCTTCATTGCTCCCTTAAAGATGTTGTGTGGGGAACCCCTTGGGCCAGACGCGTGCGTCGCCGTCCGATACGGTTCGATTCGGTTTGGCACGCGTAACGGCTGCGGGTACGTGTCTATACCTGCGGGCGCCGAATGCCGATGCAATTTACTCTTCGGGTTCTGGCTGGAATCCAAAAATCATTTTGCTCCCCTTTATTTTTTGAAGGTTCATTTTCCACCTTTTGAACATGTGACAGCTCAACAAATTTCCTTATTCATTACTCATTAAAACGTCTAGATTAATAAGCATTTACTCTGTTGTCTGTAGTGAAGGCTTGGTTCTCTCCCTATATATTTGTTGAGGCTCTCATCTCATTTTCTTCCTACAGAAAATTTTTCTACGTGAAATATCTCTCTCTCTCTCTCTCTCTCTCTCTCTCATTCTTCTCTCGTACCACATTCTGTTCTCTAAATCCTTGCTCTAGCAGAGCTAAGTTCGGTATTTCTCTTCGAGTTGTGTGCAACGAAGAAAATTCGGTAGTCAGGGGGTTTTACCACTATGAGCTTCCGAGAAACGTCTGCACATAGATCTCGGAACAACTCTTAGGGCAGTGCTTCGTGCACGACTTCCCTGGAGGCCGATAATATTTTTTCCTCCTTTCTTCTCTTATCAGATTTTTGGAAAATAACACACACACACACACACACACACACACACACACATATATATATATATATATATATATATATATATATATTAACAACAATCTAATAGTTGTTCCGACATATTACAAAATAGTTTGTAGCATGATGTTAAATGTGTTGTAGGAATAATTTACATTCAACATTGCTACTGATTAGCACAGTAAAAAAATTTACTTAATATTTTGTTACGAAATTGTGTTAAAATATTCTGTAGCAAATTTGTATTAAATAACCTGCTATTTTTTATACACTGTGACAAACTATTTGGTAGTAAAACATTTGTTAGTTCTCTATCTTAATTTGTTAGCAAAATATTTGTGAGTAGAATATTTGCTATCAAAGTTCTTTTATATATACATTAACTTTCAATTGCTGGATCATACATCCGAATTGACTGCTGGAACAAATAAACTTGTTTTTAGCTAGTCTAACATTAGTGTGTAGCAAATATGTTAACAATATTACGTACATATAGGGTCAGTACACTAGTTCGTGTTTTATATTCGGTGTTCAACTTAGTATAAAACCTACTGTCATCATAAGTTTTAATTGTTTTATATTACTTCAGAATTTGTATTAGAACATTTTTGTTACTAAGGACTATTAACAGAATATTTGCCAGCACATATAATCTTGTGATTCAATTTAGCTACTGTAATTTAGTATTTGTAGCACATAAAATCTTGCTTAATATATATACCATCATTGGTATTCATTGCTATTATTAGCTCTACATTTACATATTGTTAACTACAATATTGTTTATTTGTAACGACCTCATGACAATCTCACTGCGTCTCCAGCATTGAACAAATAATAGTTGTATAATTGCAAATCTCTTTGAGTCTAAATTCTAAAAGTAGAGATAAATTTGGGAACAAGCCGAAAGGGTTCTTCTGTCAACCGGGTGTAAATAGCCCTAAGCGACACGGTATTTAAGTGTCTTCGGACCACCGCTAGCTGAAAACCGGCCCCTATAGCTAACTCAAGTTAATCTACACTTGACAGACTAAAGATTTTAAGATTGATTAGAAAAATCACTTGAACTATTATTCTAAATCATTGGACATTATTATTGAGTAATTACGTATCTTTCAGTTTCAGACCTTTCTCATTAGCAACCATGACCGGCAAGGATGAGACCTTTACTGCTAAACCTACAAAGTTCAACAGGACCTACTTTAAGAGATGACAAAGTCAGATAAAATTTTGTCTCACTACCTTAGGATTAATCTCAGCCATTGATGGTTCCACGCCAATCACAAATGACTCTGATGACACTGAGTCTGACATAGGTGTATCCAAGTCCTCTGGCTCCACTAGACCCAAAACCCCTAAGGAAATAGACTATCATTGCTTCCATAGAATTCTAAGCACTTTGTCTGAATCACTATATGGCATATTCTTTGAATACAAAAGTGCTAAAGAACTTTGGGATGCCCTGGAAGATGAATATAGCTGTGATGAAGCTGGAATTGAAAGATTCAATTTCTCCTCATTCAACAGATACTTTATGGTAGATAATAAACCTATGAATGACCAAATACATGAATTCAAAGAATACCTTAGGCATATTCAAGCCAAAGGCACTTTCTTCTCTACTGAGTATAAAATAGCCTGCTTAATAGACAAGCTTCCTCCCTCTCGGTCTGATGTCAAGAAAGACCTTATTCATACTCAAGATGACCTTACCTTTGCTCAAGTCCTAAAGAAAATTAGAACAGAAGAACAAATTAGGCTAAGGTCTAACCCTAAATCTGAGTCTAAATGTAAACCCCCTCGACCAATTTAGGATTTATGTAATTTAGATTGAGAGATTAGGATTAATTTGGATACAATTAGAATTAATGTACTGTAATTATGTGACTTAATACACCCCACCGTTGCTTCGATGTTTGGAGCGCTACATTAGTAGTTACCTTCAAACAAAGTTCATACGCATCTCATAGACATGCCAGACTACCCATCGGACCCTTGTGTAACTTTTAGATACTCGTTATTGTGTTACATCTTAGCTACGCAATATTCGTTAAAAGAACGCCTTGAGCAATATTTTTAATCTAATTAAATTAGAGGCAAATTTTACCCAAAGCAAGACCTAACCAAGCCCATGTACACCTTTCATATGGACCAGCCCCTACCTCAACGAGTCCTGGCCAGCCCAATTCTCGAGGTCAGCCCATAAATCCCCCCATATAAATACACATATTCTCTAACTTAAAACCCTAAAAATCAATTTCATCACCACCATCAAATAAACCCTAGCCGAAATCCTTCATCTAACCCGAGCACCCCCGCCCTTCCCGGCCGGACACCGACCACCACCACCTCAAGCCACCATCACCACCTCAAGCCACTATCGCCGGACCACCCTCCCAGGCTGCTTGCACCGCCGCCTAGCCACCATCCCGTCATCACCATCCCTATCTTCATCAAACCCGACCCGGATTATCCCTTAGCCGACTGCCCCGAGTGCCCTCAGCCGCCTCCAGCACCGCCAACCACCACTTTCAGACCGACCCCGATCTCCCCCATGACCCTGACCACCTTTCCCCACCGCCAAGACGCCGCTGCCGCCACTATCAGGTTGCTACTACCGCTGCTGCACCTGCTGCAGTTACTGCCGCTGCTGTGCTACCCGCTGTCGTGGTTGCCGCAGGTCGACCGGAGCCCCATCCCCACGTCGGAGGACGGCCAGCCAACGAGCAGACCCCCCCTCGTTCAGCCAACTAGGTACTTCTCCCTTAGTCCCCTTTCCTTTATTGTATCATCGTATAATTGCGTGGACTTGTGTCATCGTATCGTGTCGTTACGTGGACACAAACTATTTTAAAAGGAAATTTTATATGTGTATGCATGTATGTTTGATTACGTTAGTTAGAAATAAATAAATTAATAAATACCCTAATAATAGGACTTGTTATTAAGACTTGTTTTTCATCAATAAAATCTAGACATTAACCAAGTATAGTCAGCATGGGAAATAGGACATGTATTCGTACAAAACAAAATTAGTTTGGTCACCCATAACTTTGATAATTTATTGTCGTGAGGTACATGGTAACCGAGGATAGAACACGTGTACATCTTAGCTACGTGCACACGCGACTCTGTAGTCGACCAGCCGTGACCCTTGCGTCAATACCTAAGAGCAACGTCGTAGTTGTGTATATTTTGCTTTAGTGTCTGATACTAGATTGCTATATTATATTATGTTTAGGGTCATTGGACCAGCCAAGAGATACTGCAGAAGCAGGCTATTGGCATTCTCAACTTGAGGACCCAGGCAAGATACCTTGCCATATTTACTGTCTAATTTAAATTATGCATATGTTGTATGATATCTTGTTGCTTTATTTCATATGACTGTGCGCGTCCGAGATTGACTCGGGTGTAGTCGACGGTTGCGTCGATGATTAGTGTACTTGGCCTAGTCACTAGCAGACTCACCCTATTGGGGGGATACTCTGATATCTTTCGAGACCTGACACTCTTACACATTTCACAGTGAGTTCGCGTACTCGACTAGCTATCAGTGCGTGTGACATGCATCACGGTTAGCACGTAATTCAGGATTTCATATTAGTAGAGACTTGGCATATAGATACGTGGTATGCACATCGTGTATTTGACTTATATATCTACATTGGGCGAAGAGGACAACTAGTAGGCGTATAGGATACACACATTGGACTCCGTAGTATCCGGAGGAGCCACGGATCTAATGACTTCCTTTATTGCATACACCGTGCTCTTCGGAGTGATACGAACGTATATATATATTGCAGATACCTCATTCTTCGAAATGATGGACGTTACAGATACCACGCTCTTCGGAGTATTGGACGTTATGCCTACGCCTACCCATACATACCAAAGTTGTTCTCACATTGCATTCACTAAGATGGTTAGCACACCCTTTATTGTATTTATTTTATTCAGTATTTATATATATGGCATGCTTCTATGTATCTTGTTACGTTCCTCTGAGGACCTGGTACCTTTCCAGATTTGGACGAGGCATATTACCCCACAATGTACGGCCCAGGATAGGAGACTAGATACGCTACAGCCGAGGAGCTAGAGGTACTACCGTCAGAGTTTTCATGATCAGTTGGTAGGCCTTCTGCCTAGGATTTGGAGCATCATTATCTAGTCAGCCGATGCCCTAGTCATTACTCTTTTTATCTGTCATTCAGTACTTTATTTTCGTCATAGTAGTGGATTTGTCCCCACCAGACATTCTTGGTTGTACTATGATATTTTGAGACTGACGTTATCTTCCAGTATTTATTTTAGTATTTTCTTTCTGATTATATTGTGGATGAGATTAGATTTACCTGTTATTGATTAATATTGGACTTATTAGTCATTTAGGACAGCGTAGCACTCTTCATCGGATCCATTAAATTGGGATATCCTCGGAGACGTGACAGCTGGCTATTGCCACGTGGCCTAGTTCTATATATTTTGGGACTGGGGCGTGACATGGTTTTAGTGGTGGACCATGCAGGTCATGTTTTCACTTTTGGTATGGTAACATGCCCAGCGAGCCTGCAATAGGATAGAAATTACTAGGTCTCATCCACTTTGATTACGTCTTTGAACTTCCTTCGTATTACTTCTAAATATCTGCATCATGTTTGCTTGATTTCGTACTCTTTTTGATGAAGTCCTATCTCTTGCAGCAAGATGAACTTGTGCAGTGGACGAGGAGCACCCAGTGCCGTGGTGCCAGACGACACCACCCAAAGGAAGGAGGTACCCCAGGGACTACCTGGAGGACAACCACCATTACAGGCCCCGCTAATACATTGGCACGAGACTTCTCAGGGCGATCCTACACAACAGCACGAGGGACAGACTTCCCAGACAATCCCTATACAATATTTTGAGGGCCAGACTTCAGGGGCTACGCCAATGCCATAAAGTGAGAGGCCGATATTTAAGAAGACACCTACCGCACAGCCAGAGCTTCCATTACCACCACCTCCACCTTATCCACCTCAGATGCCATAACCCGATGGACAGCCACAGTTGCTTCAATTCTTCCAGACTATGATGCAAGCACAGTGGCATCAGACCGAGACGTTGAGACAGAGTTTGATGACAGTACTAAAGAGGACACCTATCACAGCACCAGTACCAGCACCTCCACCAGCCCAGACAAGTAGCACTGTAAGATGGTTCCGACAGATGGGACCAGATACTTTTTCGGGCAACGAGACTGTAGAACAGATCTCCGATTGGGTCGCCAACACGGAGATGCTACTAGAGGTTTCACAACTGCATCCAAACCTTTGGATGACCATAGTGAGGGCCCAACTGAAAGGCAACGCCCATTACTGGTGGGATTCTATTAAGCACAGTGTAGTTAAGAACCAGACTTGGGAACAGTTCTTAGAATACTTCAATGTGAAGTATTTTTTGGCTACAGTCAGAAATGCCCTTTACTCCCAGTTCCTACATCTAGAACAAGAGAATTTGACTGTTGACGCATATGACGCGGAGTTTAGCCGTCTTAGCATATTTGGTGCCGTCCTGATACCCAATAATCTAGAGAAGGCTCAGAGATTCCATCACGGTCTTACTTTTGAGCTGCAGAGGTATACCACCACACATGCGAGGATTTCTTATGAGGAGGTTCTTTCAGAGGCAAGGATCCAGGAGGCCATCGGCATAGGAGCAAGATGTTCTAGCATGACCACATCAGCCAGAGCCCAGCCCGGAGCAGGAGGATCGATCCGTCACCCCATAGCATGTGTTGTATGTGCCGTCTATCAGAAAAAATTTAGTTAGTGGGTCTCTTCTTGTAGATTTAGGGTACAAGATTGTTATGGAGGCAAATAAAGCAATATTTTCTAAGAATGACTCTTTTATTGGAAAAAGATTTGTAAGAGATGGTCTTTTTATTTTAAGTACTGTGAATAAAATTTCAGATCCTTCTTTTGTTGTTTCCAATATAGCATCTTCAAATGTGTGGCACAGTAGATTAGGTCATATGAATCTAGGTTCCCTAAGAAGGATAATAAACTTAGATTTTATTCCTAAGACTTTAATTGATGATAAACACAGGTGTGAGATCGGTGTTCAAGCCAAACACACTAGGCTACCTTTCAAATATGTACAAAGAAACTCTGACCTTCTAGAGCTAGTTCATAGTGATGTGTGTGACTCAAATAGATTTTTGACCCGAGGAGATATAAAATACTTTGTTACCTTTATAGATGATCATTTAAAGTATTGTTATACATATCTTCTCAAAACCAAAGATGAAGTTCTAGACAGATTTAAGGTCTATAAATCTGAAGCTGAGAACCAGTTAGAGAGAAAGATTAAGATACTTAGATCAGATCGTGGTGGAGAGTATACATCAAATGATATGACCAATTTTTGTGTAGAACATGAAATAATTCATGAGGTAACTGCTCCATATTTACCACAGTCTAACAGAGTTGCTGAAAGGAAGAATCGTACTCAGTTAGACATGGTGAATGCCATGCTCCTCAGCTCAGGTTCTCCCAATAATTTGTGGAAAGAAGCATTATTATCTGCCTGTTACATCCTTAATAGGATTCTTAGTAAGTCTAATGATAAGACTCCCTATGAATTATGGAAAGGTAGAGCTCCGAGGATCCATTATCTCAAAGTTTGGGGATGTCTGGCTAAAGTAGGAATTCCTGAACCAAAAAAGAGAAAGATTGGACCTAAGAATGTAGATGTTGTATTCATAGGATATGCCCTAGATAGCAATGCTAATAGATTTATTGTTACTCACTCAGAAGTAAATAAAATCTCTAATAATACTATTATAGAAGCAAGAGATGCAGTTTACTTTGAGAATATATATCCTTTCAAAGATAGAATTTCTTCCTCTCCCTCCAACTCCTCTCTTGCTCCGTCTACTAGCTCTCATATTCAAATATTTAGTTCACAACCTGAACAAAATATAGAACCTAGAAGGAGTAAAAGAGAAAGAATTGAAAAGAACTTAGGAGAAGGTTTTTTCACTTTTTTGATAGATGATCCCTTAACTTATGAAGAAGTAATATCTTCTCCTGATGCCCCTTTCTGGAAAGAAACCATTAACAGTGAGTATAACTCCATCATGGAGAATAATACTTGGTTTCTAGCAAACCTACCTTTAGGTAGTAAACCCATAGGTTGTAAATGGATATTCAAAAAGAAACTTAGAGCCGATAGTACTATAGAAAAATACAAGACAAGATTAGTAGCCAAAGGTTTTACCCAGAAAAAGGGATTAGATTATTTTCATACCTACTCATATGTAGCTAGGATCACCTCTATCAGAACCCTTCTAGCCATAGCATCCATTCATAATATGCTAATCCGTCAAATGGATATAAAGACAACATTTCTAAATGGAGACCTAGATGAAAAAATCTATATGGAGCAACATGAAGGTTTTATTGCTAAAGGCTAAGAAAAGAAAGTTTGAAGATTAGTCAAATCTCTTTATGGCCTAAAGCAAGCTCCCAAAAATGGCATAACAAATTTGACATAGTCATCTCAGAATATAGTTTCGTGCAAAATAAGTATGAAAAATATATATACTCCAAAATTATAGATGAAAGTTGTGTCATCTTATGTTTGTATGTAGATGACATCCTTATTCTTGGATCATCACTAGAATTAATTTTTAATACCAAGGACTATTTATCCAGCCAGTTTGATATGAAAGATCTAGGCGAAGCTAACTTGATTCTAGGCATGCAACTGTCCAAACACAAGGATGGCTATACTGTAATGCCCCGCAATCGCTCGGAGCGTTACGCTGAGTCGGAGTCGGATTTAATGAATCAAATGCTGGTTACATTTGAAATATCAAATTTCGGGAAGAAGGATTAATCGAGTTAGTTTCAATGTGCAGATGGCTAGCGGGTTCGATGGAAATCAGGTGTTCGTTCAGAACAGTACTGAATAGCTGGATGGAAACGATAATGCCGTCTTCCTTAGTCCGATCGGTCGGATGATTTGGAGAGCACGGCCTGCTCGCACGGTCATACCAGTTGAGTAGGTCGCGCTTGCATCGGACCACGGGTTCAAGGGATTGGTCGTATCGGCAGGACAGGATGCCTAACGGATTCAAACAATGTGAGTGGGCTCTTTCCCTTCTCCTCTACTCCTTCATGCCTAATAATATGGAAAACACGTAATGGCTTGGTACACAATTGGCTTCCGCTGTAACTTGGTTGTTTCGATGATAACTTTCGTGTTTAACAACATCGCCTTGTACGAGCGCAACTCCAGGCTCGTACGACATCACGTCCCGAAGAGAACGATTGTCCCGCGGGAGAGCTGCAATGTGGTGATTTCACGTTCAGCGGGGACTATTGGGCTTGCGGGAGTTTGGGGCGTGACATATACTCTATCCTTAGCAAACTCTATCAAGAAAATGCTAAATTTTTTTGAGTATTTTGATAAGAAACATGCCCTAACTCCTTATGACAATAGTGTTGTTCTCAAGAAGAATAAGGGTTCTCCCGTAGAATAACACAGATATTCACAGATAATATGTTCTCTCATGTATATATCAAACAGGACCAGACCTGATATTGCATTTGATATTGGGATACTATGTAGATATACTAGTAACCTAAATCAGTTACATTAGACAACATTAGAAAGAGTATTTTGATATCTTAGGGGTACTCTAGATTATATGCTGCACTATACTAGACACCCTGATATCATAGAAGGTTATTCAGATACAAATTGGATAACTGACTCATATGATGTAAAACTCACTACTGTATATGTTTTCACTCTAAGAGGTGCTGCAATCTCCTGGGGCTCATGTAAACAAACTATCATAGCTAGGAGTACAATGGACTACGAAATGATAGCCTTGGACACTACATGTATTGAAGCCGAATGGCTAAGAAACCTTATTATGCATATACCTGTTTCTATTAGACCTGTTCCTATAATTTCTATAAACTATGATAATAAATATGTTATGGAACTACTAAAGCATGATTCTGTGAATGCTAAGATGAACAGGCACATGCACCTGCGCTTCAAGTCTATAAAGAGCCTATTGGGAAAATATGTGGTTCTTGACTATATAAAGTTAGAAAAGAACCTTGCAGACCTCTTGACGAAGGGTCTGTTTAGGATTTTGATCCTAGAATCATTGAGGGGGATAGGGTTAAGCCCATAAGTAAAGTCACCAGCAGTGGCAACCCAACCGAGTCTGACTGGAGATCCCAAGAAGCTGGTTCAATGGGTAGGAACAAGCTGGTCTTAGGTGACTTTTATGGAACACTAACCCGAGATTAAAATTTTATTGTATAATTCCCAAGTGGCTGTACATGCGTACAATGATTCCCTATTCCTATGGTGATAGTGTTCTTGAGTGATATGGTTAGGATGAGTTTTAAAACTCTTAATAGGTCCAAGTTGATATGCGGTAAAAGAAGTCTGATTCAAGGCATAGTCCATCAAGCACTTCTTCAGACAAAGATAATAGTCACTAAGTGATATTCAAGGCTGTAGTCCATCTCATCTATACATAGTATATACCTGCCCAGATACTCTTCACCTTTAATTTCTTTGTCACTTCTATTTTGGAACTTGACCTTTTGGGGGGGGGGAGATTGTTAGCTGTGTATGTGAGCAAAAGCTCAACTTCCTCTTTTTCCTTTAGTCCCACATCGGTTGGACCACTCTCCCTTGTATGTATATATATTATATCTTCTTCATTGCTCTCTTAAAGATATTGTGTGGGGAACCCCTTGGGCGACACGCCCGCGCCGCCGCCGCCGCCCGACCAGGCTCTGTTCGGTTTGGCGTGCGTAACGAGTACGGGTACGTGCCCACACCTGCGGGCGTCGAATGTTGATCCAATTTACTCGTCGGGTTTGGGCTGGGATCTAATTTTTTTTTTGCTTCCCTTTATTTTTTGAACCGATTTGACTCATTCAAATTTTGAACGTTGGACATTTATTACTCCCTATGTCCAGGTTCATTTCCCACCTTTTAAATATGTGAAAGCTCCACAAATTTCCTTTTTCATTACTTATTAAAACGCCTGGATTAATAAGCATTTACTCTGTTGTTTGTAGTAAATGCTTTGTTCTCTCCTTATATATTTATTGAGGTTCTCATCTCAATTTCTTCCTACAGAAAATTATCCTACATGAAATCTCTCTCTCTCATTCTTCTCTCATACTACAGTATATTTTCTAAATCCTTACTCTGGGCAGAGCTAAGTTCGGCCTCTCTCTCTGAGTTATGTCGAACGAAGAGAACCCGGTAGTCAGGAGATTTTACCACTAGGAGCTTCCGAGAAATGTCTACACATAGACCTCAGAATAACTCTTAGGGCAGTATTTCATATCATACCCCGATCCCGTAGGGGCCGATCGTCCTCGCTTGGTCCCTACGGAACCGTTCGTACTCGCTTGGGCGTGATGTCGTGCAAGCCTAAGTTGCACTTGTACCAGGCAACGTACCTGCATAAGATACAAGATAGACGAAAATATACATATATATAGGTACAGAATGAAAATGCAGATAACCAAAGTTGAACACATTGATAGGCATAAAATACTTTGTTTTATTGAATACTTGAATATTTGGATTACAAAGTGCTTGCTTGGCTGAGTTACAAAATATGCCTTAGAAGGCTTACAACTCTTTTTATATTCCCAAAACTAGCCACAACGTCCAAATATTACATCCTTGTAGTAGGACCAAAGATAACAAAATATCTAGCAGAAGAGGAGTAGCCCACTGGAGAGGGAAGCAAAGGGAAGCAGCACGAGCACAGTCCTACGAAAGGTTGCGCTGACGCTGATTTAAATTCAGGATGCTTGCCAAGCTCTCGCTTCCAGTACCTGGATATTTGCCCACAAACGTGGGTCAGTACTACCACATGTACTGGTGAGCGACCGTGGCCAAACTTACCTTAGAAATCCATACTAAGTAAGCAGATGAAGCTAGCATTATTAGGTCATCTTTCTGGTTGTCTAGTTTCTTTTTAACAATTCATTCAAGAAAAATATAGACGATATATAGCATATGCATATGATAATTCTTACCCACAGCCGAACGGTTATCCCTGCAGCAAACACACAAGTTAGCCACAATTTGCATATGAATAACTTATGAATCAATATAGGCATCAAGTGTTAGGTATGCAAGAAGGTAAATCTAGCATGCACCCTAACTACATGATTGTCCTCTCCACGGGATTAGTAGTTGGGACATACAAGCCCATCTCACTAATGGACGTGTCTACCCTTCCATAAATAAGGGCTTCAAGCCTCAGGATATCTAGATCTCTCCCAGGCCGAACGATCCCCAGTGCCCCAGGAACCGCTCGAAAGATAATCCTTGTGCACAAGTTATCCTGACCAAATGCATGAATGCAAGCTCCTATCAGAAAAATATGCTATCATGCAACTAATGAATAATGAATAAACAAGTCTATCTCTTCTTCTCTTTTCTAGATTAAGTCCAGATGTTTCCAACAATAATTCTTTATGCACAGCACACAAGGGACAGATAAGCATTCAATATGTAACTAGTAAGGTAGCAGTTCTATACTTGAAGCATGCAATACTTTTTTTTCTTTTTTAGCTTATCTTTTTAGTGAGGCAACATAATTCAAGTGAACTAGAGATTCTTTATTAGGCATGCAGACTAAAGGATTCATCGAAGGGCCTAAGCCACTCACCGAATGAATCGAACGAGAGGATGGGGAAGCCTTAAGCGACGTTCACTCTTCGGTTATGCGTCTTAAAAATGCAATAATACTTGGTTAGCATACTTTAATCTCTTTCCCTTACGATTCGAAAAGAACGCGCAAGCGAGAAAGCGAAATCATGAAAACCAAGTCATCGAAAGCAACTCAAAATACAAAGCAACACAAAACCAAGAAGCAAAGCAACCAACGAAAACTCTTGGACTAATTTTAATAGAAGTCGTTCCATTAATTGGAATATTTCATTGCACTTCGTCCATGTTGATTTGGCGGTAAGGTTTCCCCCAGACTCGATTCTCAACCGAGTCAAAGTAGCAAGTGTTCCATAAGTAACCGTTCGGAGCGGGGCATTAAATACTACCCCACTGAGAAGAAGTTTCATCCTCAAAACTTACGAGATCAAGGAGGTAAAGATCAAAGCATCAAGAGGTCAAAGAAATCAGACTCACCAACATCGTGCCCACTATCATCACATTCTATATTCAACTGATAAACTCTTGGCCTCCTTATCTGATAAGCTAGATCAAGAGCAGGAACCGAAAAGGTATGAGTCTCTATCTGAGAAGTATTTTTGTTACTGTACGGCGACAAAACCCTCTTGTTTCGACAGTTCACAGCCAGATGTCCTTTCTGTCCACAGTTAAAATACTCGTTGTTTGCAGCACGACAAATATTTATGATGTGGCCCATTTTGCCATAATAACTGCACGCAGGACCTGGGTGCTCCTTGCCCGTTGTCTTTCTTTCCCCATTATGGTATCTTTTTGTAGAAGGATTTTGAGGAGTCGGTGCCTTTTCTGGAGCAATTTGAGGCATGAACTGCTCATTCTACACCGCTGCCTCAAAGGCTTGTATGTACGTTTTGCACTCCCGGTTCATAACATCCTTTCTCATATTATAGTTTAAGCCTTTTATGAACCGATGTGTGCGGGCTCCCTCATCGAGAATCATTGAGCTAGCGAACTTGGCAAGTTTGGAGAATTTTGACTCATAATCTTCGACGGACATGCTCCCTTGCTTAAGTTCGGTAAACTCGTCTTCTTTCCTCTGTCTGACAGTTGGTGGAAGATATTGTGCAAGGAATACTTCCTTTAGCATTCCCCAAGTGATCTTACCATCCTGATGCTTGGTGGCTAGATCTGCTTTCTTTATTTCCTACCAGTCATGTGCACGTAACTGCAGCTGCATATCTGCACACGCCATCCTCTTGTTCGCAGGTATTGAAGCAAAGTTAAACAAGCTCTCCATCTTTGCGATCCAGTCCATCGCCTTATCCGGCGTGGTCCTGACTTCAAACTCCGGAGGGTTCAACTTCAGGAACTCAGCACCCTTAAAGGAAGACTTCCTGGCTGCACGTTGAAGCTCGTTAGTTTCTGCTAGGCCTGCTCCCTGAGGCATGGTCGCGGCAGTCACAGGTATTGTGGCAGTTCCCTATGCACCACTGTGTGCAACCAGCATTATCATGATTTGAGTCAGGGATTCAAGCTGTTGTTGTTGTGCCAAGGCTCTAACATCAGCTCGTTGCTGCTGTGCTTTGAACCGTTCCTATTGTGCAACATGACGATCATTTTGATTCTGAAACATAGCGATCATCCTATCAATTTGATCATCGCTCATGCTTGCGGTGCATGATGTCTCACGATTACTAGCACCTATTTTTGTCATTCTTGCTGCAAAAGAGAGTAGCTTGCATTAGTCTCATAATGTATTATGGACTTATTGTATGGGACGTTGGGGTTTTCATACTCCAAGGGACATTAACACCTTCCATTTACTTATATATATATTCGCAACCATTTTTAAAATTCGGGACTTTTGAAACCACTTGAAAACTTATATCATTTTCAAAAATGATATTTGAAGAGGCCAAGGATGTAAAACCATGCTCTGATACCACATGACGTGCCCCCCGATCCCGTAGGGGCCGATCGTCCTCGCTTGGTCCCTACGGAACCGTTCGTCCTCGCTTGGGCGCGATGCGTGCAAGCCTAAGTTGCGCTTGCACCAGGCAATGTACCTGCACAAGACACAAGATAGACGAAAATATACATATATATAGGCACAGAATAAAAATACAGATAACCAAAGTTGAACATATTGATAGGCACAAAATAATTTCTTTTATTGAATACTTGAAGATTTGGATTACAAATTGCTTGCTTGGCTGAGTTACAAAATATGCCTTAGAAGGCTTACAACTCTTTTTACATTCCCAAAACTAGCCACAATGCCTAAACATTACATCCTTATAGTAGGACCAAAGATAACAAAATATCTAGCAAAAGAGGAGTAGCCCACTGGAGAAAGAAGCAAAGGAAAGCAGCATGAGCATAGTGTGGTGCCCCGTTCCCCCTATTCGGGGAGCGCGGCTAAGAAATACTAGAAGGTATCGTTCGATCGGGATAGATTGAATCAAGAACTCATCCTCGTTATGGATTTGTCTCTTCGGAATCGATTCCCATATTCAGTGGACCGTGCCCCCGGGATCGACTTAGCGGCAGAGTCAGGAGGGACCTCTCCGCTGCATTCTTTGTTGCCTAGTTTTCGCTGTCGCTTGTTGCTTTCGTGCCTTGAGTTGATTTTCGGATTTGCTTGGGTTTTCTTGAACGGTTTCGATGAATTTTATTGCTTTCGTTCTTAGGACTGCACTTCAATTCCGATAAGGGAAAGAGAGAAAGAAGTACTGATCAGCTGTTCGTGTCAATACAGGTGAACCAGCTGTAGTCGTCGCTCGAGCGGACTCCTAAAGCACTTCTTTCCTTTTCCTTCCAACTACCAAAGTGAGTGGCTACCAACCCGATTAGCTAGCCCTACTTGCTAGTCTTCACATCTAAATCTTGTCTTCGTGCTTTGCCCGATCAAACGAAACCAAGTAAATAACTAAAAGATATCAAGATAATAAGAGAATAGACTTGGGAAATATTGCTTGTCAAATGAAACTTGTGAACGGTTACTTACTTATATGCTTGCTCATTTGGAATGTTCATCATATGCATAAATATAAGTTAGAATGTATATTTCTTCTTAAAAACTGTGCTATGTATAGAACTTATTTTCAATGCAATAACTCAACAGGAAGACTATGCAAAAGTAGATCTTGCCCTGTTATTGCCCTGTGCCTGATTTGCCTCAAATGTTAACTTAGTGTACTGCGTTGATCACGGACAACTTGTGCACAAGGTCTTAGTTCCTGCGGACGGTCGCTGGGGCACTGGCACCGATCCGATCCGGACGGAACTCACGATAGTTGTCTGCTTCGGATCGAGTGGCTTGTGGCGCCTCCTGTTCTCTGCGCCGCACGCCATTCCGTCCCGAGACTAACCCGTCCATTATGGCAACGTGCCAGTGATCCCCTCGTATATTTAAACCTGTTGCTACTAACTTGTGTCTTCTTGGCAGGGAAGGCAAGGTAAGTATTATGCAGGTGGTTCAGACGGGCAGGTAAATGTCACCGAACGGTGGCGAGTTATTTCACTGATTCTATATATATGTCTTGCTGTAAAATGAACTAAGGCAAGATAGAAACCCACAAATATGCATGCTTCATTAAAACAACGTGTTGATTGGTATAGTTGGGATAGCTTGCCTTCACCAGTACGTTTCGATGTACTGACCCTCGTTGAAACAGGTTCCCCGCGCTAAGGAGAGCCGAGCTAGGAGCAGGAGACAAACCCCCAATCCAGTCCAGCTGTAGGCACGCCTCGACCGTGCCAACCTTTGAAGCATTTTGAAGAAGAAGAAGCATTTTGAAGATAGAAGCTAGCCACCAAGCAACCATGCAACTTCGTGGCAAAGCAGTCGTTCCGATGCAAGGTCTTATATTTTGAGTTTAGTAAGGATGTAATGTAAAGGACTGCTATCTCATTTTGTGTCAACACTTTTGTAAGCCCATAGAGGCAATCCTTATGACTCAGTTCAAGGAGTTTGTAATAGATGTTCATATTATCAATAAAAGAGAACTTTTCCATGTTTCAATATGTGTTTCAATTATCTGCGTACTCTGAATATGTGCTCGCTATGCGAAACAAAAATACTTAGCCTTGTGCGGTGCGCAACCTAGGCCCGCACGGCGGTCACGCCCGGGGGACGACTATCGATTCTGCGGAATCGGGGCGTGACATGTTGGTATCAGAGCACAGATTCAAAGTTCCTTTGACTCTTAAACTGGAAAAGTTCCCTTAACGATAAATCCCTGTGCGAACTCCTGAACTCGTTAAGGCCAAAATGAGATACGTTCATGCAATAAGTCCATAATACATTATGATCCTGATGTAAATTACCTTCCTTTCAAGGAACGACGCAAGCGCAACCATCAGCGCTGGTGCCAGGCGAGACAAGGACTCAGGAGAGCAGTTCCGGAACTTCAGGAAGCTCTCGGAGCCAACGGGGCATGTCTCTATCAGATTCCCTTTATCAGGTGATGCAAATGTTCACGGAGCAACGACAGAGGGATGATGCCCGCCAAGCCAAGTTCGAGAGCAACCTAGAGGCCCGGCTCTCAGTCCAACAAAAGCAGGTAGATACCCTGCAGCAGCTTGTTCAGACCCTGGCCTCCAACCATTCTGCCGCAACGACAGCTACACCAGTGGAGCAGCCAGTGCTTGAAGTCGAACCACCGCTAGCGCCAAGGACGAGGAAAGTGACTACCTTCCCTTTTGGCAACTTTAAGAAGGTCTGCAACACGCCGTTTAATGGGACTGAGGACCCGATCGTGGCCCTAGATTGGCTCGCCGAGCTTGAAGATCATTTTTCTCTCCTAGAAGTGTCGGAAGACAAGTGCGTCACCTGTGCCCAACTATTGCTTCGCCTCAATGCGCACGACTGGTGGGACGTGCATCGACGATCTCTTCAACTTGGCCATGGAGAGGAGGCGATCGCGTGGACGACTTTTCGTGCCGCATTCGAGGAGGAGTTTATACCCCCACCACGACGTCAAAGGGAAATCAATTTCGTTTAACTCCGGCAGGGCAGCATGACAGTGAAGCAATACTCGGCAGAATTCAATAAACTGGCCAAATTTGCTACCGCTTATCTACCGGATGCAGCGAGTCATGCCAGACGATTCGAAGGAGGGCTACGTCCTGGCATTCACGGGCACGTAGCCGTTCCGCAGTATCAGACGATGCGGGAAGTATTAAACCATGCCCTTTCGCTCGAACCGCAGTATCCTCACGTTGCCGCCGGCGCTGTGCAACCTTTCAATCACAAACGCCAAAGCAACGATAGAGGAAACAACGCTGCAAAGCGTCAAAATAACGGCGATCGTCAGCGAGAAAACCAGGGGCAGCGTTGCACCTACTGCAACAGAAGAGGGCACACCGAGAATGTCTGTCGCAAGCGGCTCGGCACTTGCCTCAGATGCGGCGATCCTGGCCATCAGATTAGCAGCTGTCCGCTTCGTACACCGCAACAACCAGATCAGACTCCGGCTCCTCAGGCAAATCGAGCAGCGCCTCAGCAAGGGCGTAATCAAGCTCAAGGCCGAGTCTACACCATGACACGGGAAGAAGCATTAGCTTCGGATACCATCGTGTCAGGTACCTTACTTTTCAATAATATACCTGCTCGCGTTCTATTTGATTCAGGTGCAACCCATAGCTTTATTTCTACAAACTTTGCCACGGAGAACAATGTTAAAATGACTCCGTTGCATTTAGATTTAAGCGTTAGCACCCCATCTGGTACAAAAATTCCTGTCTGTTCAGCATGCCTAGGCAGTTATATCTGTATTGGGGAGAGAAAGCTGTCACTTGATGTTTTAGTTCTTGATGTACGGGACTATGATATCATTTTGGAAATGGACTGGCTAGGCGCATGCGCGGCAACTATTGAGTGTGCAGAGAAGCGAGTCATTTTCTGTCTGCCCGGAGAAGCCGTGTTCTGTTACACCAGTAGTCCAGCGAACAATGCGACCAGGGCCTGCATGGTGATTTCGGCAAAATCTGCTCGGCGAATGCTCTACACAGGCTGCGAGGGATTCCTGGCATCGGTTCGGGACACACGGCAGGACTACGCAAACGTCGAGTCAACTTCCGTTGAGGCAGAGTTCCCCGATGTGTTCCCGAGCGAACTACTCGGTATGCCGCCAGACCGAGAGATTGAATTCACTATCGACACATTTCCAAATACAAAGCCGATTTCCAAGCCTCCGTACAGAATGGCACCTGCAGAGCTGAATGAATTAAAGCGCCAACTCCAGAAATTACTTGATCGCGGGTTCATCCGTCCGAGCGTGTCTCCTTGGGGCGCTCCCGTGCTCTTTGTGAAGAAAAAGGACGGAACTCTACGCCTCTGCATAGACCATAGGGAATTAAACAAAGTCACAATCAGGAACAAATATCCTCTGCCACGGATAGATGACTTGTTTGATCAGTTACAAGGGGCAACGGTGTTTTCTAAAATTGATCTTCGCTCGGGTTACCACCAGCTGAAGATTAAGCCAGAAGACGTGCCCAAGACTGCTTTCAGAACCCGCTACGGCCGTTACGAGTTTTCCGTGATGCCGTTTGGACTGATGAATGTTCCTGCTATATTCATGGATATGATGAACCGTGTCTTTAGGCCCTTCATCGATAAATTCGTGGTGGTGTTTATCGATGACATCTTAGTGTACTCGAAGACTAGGGATGAGCACGCAGGACACCTGCGGATGGTGCTGCAAACCCTTTGAGACCATAAGTTGTATGCCAAATTAAGCAAATCAGAATTTTGGTTGGACAGTATCTCATTTTTGGGGCATCTCATCTCCTCGGAAGGCATCTCAGTTGATCCGAAGAAGATAGAAGCAATCACGCAGTGGAAACGACCGGAGTCAGCTAGCGACATCCGAAGTTTCCTTGGTCTGGCAGGGTACTACCGGAGATTTATACAAAATTTTGCTAGAATCGCTTCACCCTTGACTCAGTTGACACGAAAGGGTGCGAAGTTTACTTGGACAGAGGACTGTGAAGTTTCGTTTACGGAGTTAAAGCAGCGCCTCATCTCTGCCCCAATTCTCACTCTACCGAACGGACCGGATGACTTTAAAATATATAGTGATGCCTCAGGAAAGGGTCTAGGATGTGTCCTAATGCAGCGCGATAAGGTGATAGCCTACGCTTCTAGACAGCTAAAGCCACACGAGCAGAATTACCTAACGCATGATCTCGAACTTGCCGCGGTAGTGTTTGCATTGAAGCTGTGGCGTCACTATCTTTATGGCGTGATGTGTGAGATTTATACGGACCATAAGAGTTTGAAATATTTGTACACTCAAAAGGATATGAATCTTCGGCAGCGGCGATGGCTTGAACTCCTGAGCGACTTCGATCTCACGATCAGATACACGCCTGGAAAGGGAAACGTAGTAGCTGACGCGTTGAGTCGAGTGTTTGTAGGGAGTTTGGTTATTGATGATAAACTGCGCCGAGATCTTGAATCACTGGGTATTACACTAAAAATAAGATATAAGAAGTGGGCGCAAGTAGCTCAACTGCGCCTCGAGCCCGACTTGTTACACAAAGTGAAGGCCGCTCAGAAGGACGACCCGTTCCTGCAGAAGATTCATGCCCTTATCTTGGCAAAAAAGGCGTCCGACTTTGCGGTAAGCACAGATGGGATGCTTCGAGTAAAGGGAAGACTATGTGTTCTGAACGACGCGGCCCTCAGACAAGAGATACTCACGGAAGCTCACTATGCTAGTTATACTTCTCATCCGGGTAGCACAAAGATGTATCGGGATCTTCGCACGACGTTTTGGTGGCACGGCTTGAAACGGGATATGGCGCAGTTTGTGTCGCATTGCATGGCTTGTCAACGAGTAAAGGCCGAACACCGGAAACCACGCGGAGAGCTTCAGAACCTTGCTATTCTGGAGTAGAAATGGGATGATATAACGATGGACTTTATTGTTGGCTTGCCGAGGACGCAACAGGGACATGATGCAGTCTGGGTTATCGTCGATCGACTCACCAAGTCAGCTCACTTTCTGCCTATCAAATCTACTTGGAGTGCCGACCGCCTGGCTCAGATATATCTTAACGATATCGTCCGACTTCACGACGTACCCGTAACCATAGTCTCCGATCGAGAAGGTCGATTCATATCATGTTTCTGGGGAAGCCTGCAGTCAGCAATGGGGACAAAGTTGAAATTCAGCTCCGTCTACCATCCACAGACCGATGGCCAAACATAGCGCGTCAACCAGATCCTCGAAGATATGCTGCGACTCTACGCCTTGGACACGAAGACTAGTTGGGACCTTCATCTACCTCTAGCCAAATTTGCTTACAACAATAGTTATCAATCAAGCATTCGAATGGCGCCGTATGAGGCATTATACGGGAGGAAGTGTAGATCTCCTATCTGTTGGGACAAATTCGGGAAGCGGCAAGTACTTGGCCCTGAGCTCGTGGAGCAGACCGTCCAGAAGGTTCGGCTGATTCGGGACAGATTAAAGATAGCTCAAAGTCGTCAGAAGAGCTATACGGATGTTCATCGGAGACCGCTAGAGTTTCAAGTAGGTGACCGGGTATTCCTCAAGGTCTCGCCCATGCGAGGGGTCAGCAGGTTCGGAGCGAAGGGAAAGCTAAGTCCACGATTTGTTGGCCCGTTCGAAATACTAAAGCGGGTTGCTTCAGTTGCTTATCAGATCGCTCTACCACCATCCCTAGCTGACGTACATGATATATTCCATGTTTCCCAACTTAGAAAATATGTGTACGATCCAAGCCACGTGGTAGACCTGGGACAACTGAACCTTCAGCCCGACTTGACGTATGTAGAACAGCCGGTACAAATTTTGGATAGAAAAGAAAAGCTGCTTCGGACCCGTTCAGTTCCTCTAGTGCACGTGCTTTGGCGGAATCACTCTGTCGAAGAATCTACTTGGGAGCTCGAATCCGATATGAGGGAACAGTTTCCCTCATTATTTCCTAGTGGTAGGTTTTATTCCTTAAGTTTCGGGATAAAACTTCCAATTAGTTGGGTAGGATGTGGTGCCCCGTTCCCCCTATTCGGGGAGCGCGGCTAAGAAATACTAGAAGGTATCGTTCGATCGGGATAGATTGAATCAAGAACTCATCCTCGTTATGGATTTGTCTCTTCGGAATTGATTCCCATATTCAGTGGACCATGCCCCCGGGATCGACTTAGCGGCAGAGTCAGGAGGGACCTCTCCGCTGCATTCTTTGTTGCCTAGTTTTCGCTGTCGCTTGTTGCTTTCGTGCCTTGAGTTGGTTTTCGGATTTGCTTGGGTTTTCTTGAACGGTTTCGATGGATTTTATTGCTTTCGTTCTTAGGACTGCACTTCAATTCTGATAAGGGAAAGAGAGGAAGAAGTACTGATCAGCTGTTCGTGTCAATACAGGTGAACCAGCTGTAGTCGTCGCTCGAGCGGACTCCTAAAGCACTTCTTTCATTTTCCTTCCAACTACCAAAGTGAGTGGCTACCAACCCGATTAGCTAGCCCTACTTGCTAGTCTTCACATCTAAATCTTGTGTTCGTGCTTTGCCCGATCAAACGATACCAAGTAAATAACTAAAAGATATCAAGATAATAAGGGAATGGACTTGGGAAATATTGCTTGTCAAATGAAACTTGTGAACGGTTACTTACTTATATGCTTGCTCGTTTGGAATGTTCATCATATGCATAAATATAAGTTAGAATGTATATTTCTTCTTAAAAACTGTGGTATGTATAGAACTCATTTTCAATGCAATAACTCAACAGGAAGACTATACAAAAGTAGATCTTGCCCTGTTATTGCCCTGTGCCTGATTTGCCTCAAATGTTAACTTAGTGTACTGCGTTGATCACGGACAACTTGTGCACAAGGTCTTAGTTCCTGCGGACGGTCACTGGGGCACTGGCACCAATTCGATCCGGACAGAACTCACGATAGTCGCCTGCTTCGGATCGAGTGGCTTGTGGCGCCTCCTGTTCTCTGCGTCGCACGCCATTCCGTCCCGAGACTAGCCCGTCCATTATGGCAACGTGCCAGTGATCCCCTCATATATTTAAACCTGTTGCTACTAACTTGTGTCTTCTTGGCAGGGAAGGCAAGTTAAGTATTATGCAGGTGGTTCAGACGGGCAGGTAAATGTCACCGAACGATGGCGAGTTATTTCAATAATTCTATATATATGTCTTGCTGTAAAATAAACTAAGGCAAGATGTCACGCCCCAGTCCCAAAATGTCGTGGGACTAGACACGTGGCAATGGCCAGCAGTACACATCGATGGACATCCCAATTTAATGGATCCATCGAGCATACTTAAGCTGTAATATAGGTCTACAATATCATATCAAAAACTAATCTCATCCATCACAGAATAATAAGAACAACAGCAAAAAGAAAGTACATCAAGTCCAGTCTCAGCAGAGTATGTCGGGGAACAACCCGACCAGAGTCTAAAATACTGGTTCATCCGACCAGAACAAAAGAGTCCAAAATAAAGTATCTGAAGAGTACAAATGACATAATCTCAAGTAAAATCTTCTGCCATCACCTCTGCTTCTATGTTAGGTTCTCCTTCAGCAACAGCTCCTGGTATAGCTTCAGCTCCTGTCCTGTAAACCTCGGGATAATGCTCTTCTGCTAAACCTGGGGACATCATCCATTCCAGGTCCTCAGGGGACATAGCAAGGTACAAATAATACAAGCCAGAAATAAATGCAGTGAAATAGTAAATGAAATAAGCAGGGTAACTACATAACCATCTAAGTAAAAATGCAACTGAGAGCAACACTAGTACTCAGGCTGAGACTGCTACAAGCTCTGTGTCGGGGAGCCGGTAGCAGCAATAGTAGTGGTCTAGCTCTGCTCGAGAGTCTACAACCTCACAATAGTAGTATATATGTATAGAACAGCCTGTAGCCTGTGTGTCTCTCCCCACCCAATGTAACCACACGTCTCATGTCCATGTCACGTGAGATCAGATCTAATGCAACAGTCATAAACTAAGAATATATAACTATGTCCATCCTGTATCCTATACAGAATCACCTTGAGTATGTCAGGAAGATTCTGTCAATGTATGGTGTCAAGTGTCCTAGGTTGTAGTGTACTTGATAATCAAGCACGAGAATATAAAGGGTCTCGAATGTCCATCACTAAATGACATACCCAACCCCGCGTACGGGGTTGGCACCCGACTGTGATCGGACGCTAAGTAGGTCATACGGTCCTAGGTTATATCATGTACACTAGTTACAGAAAATAGAGCAATAGAACAAAATAAACAATTAGACTGAAATTTATGGCAAGGTACACTTGCCTGGGATTGGAATACCGGTAGCGGTCCTAGTAATAGTGGGTTCAGCAATAACTCCTCCAAAAGCTGAAATAAACATTACCAACAGTCTCAGAACATAGGAATTAGTTAGAAACGCCTGTCCTTAAGTCCAGTTTGGACACAAGGACAAAAACGACATTTCTAGGCCAAAGCGGGTCCATATGTGGGCCGCTTTGGACCGAAAACCGAGTCAGGGTCAAAGGTCTCCAAATCAGTCCAACTTAGTGTCAACAAGTCAGGAACGTTGATACGAACCCAACGGAACTTCCAGAATTAGATTCCGATGAGCCGTTCTCAAAATCACCCGTCAGGTGAAGCCTATGGGGCCCACGACACGCGATTTTCCAACGTTCTCAGAATCGAACCAAACTTGACCCACAGGACCAGCGTATTGCTACGAGTCCGATGGCGCAAGTTTCGTCTCGATCTGACATGTATACACTAAGTTACAGCTAATTACAGAAAAGCCGGATACGGAGTGTTGTCCGCGGATACGTACTGATTTCGGTGTGCACGCACATCCGAATCAGCTTCTGCGAAATCCCGCACGTCCGTATCAACGACGCTGACGTGTCGGTGAAGACCGCACGTGACCAAGTCGTCCCGTTTGGCGGGGCGTACTCGATTCCGGGGTGAAACAGGGCTTAGTTTTCCTGTTTTTGGATCGCGGTGTGCGATCACCACAGGACGCGATGCCCCGAGCGGTTTGCCCGGGCACCAAGAGGGTTATGCAGGCTTCGCGATGCAATTTACGGAATTAAAATCGAAGCTACGAGCAGAAAGTTGTGGGTACCTGAACTGGGCCTGGAAAACAAGTTTGAATCGTGTCCGACACGCGTCTGAACTAGGGCTGCGTCCTGGATCCGTGTCCACGTTGTATCCTGGCTAGATCGGAGCTCTGCGACGTGTCCAAGTCGCCGGAGGCTCGCTGGCAGCCGTGGGGTGGTCGTCGACCGTCTGGGCGGTCTGTTCCGGCGCTGTGGGCGGCCGGACGTCACCTGGAAGGAGGAGGGAACTAGTCAGGTTCGACTGCTGCGGGGTCTGGAAAGCTCGGGCTGCACAGGCGGGTCGTCGAGGTCGTGAAGACAGTGTCCGTCGGAGGCTCGGGTGGTGCTGCACTCGGTTCGGGTCTTGGAGGTATGGCCGGAGTACAAAGACTCGCCGGAGAAGAAAGAATGGAAGGCGATTTCCGGTGGCCGGCTCGGGATTTTATAGAGGAAAAAGGGGAGAAGAAGAGCCGTAGGTTCGCCGGAAGAGGAAGGGAGGAGGTCGCCGGGTGCGGGGAAGCCGAACCGAGGGGTCGGCCGGCGGCCACGGCGGCGAAAACGGCCGCCGGCCAGGCGAGGGGTCGGGGCTGTAGGGATTCAGATTGGGGGTTAGGGATTCGAACAGTCGGGTCGGGTCGGATCCTGGCGGGTCGGGTCTGACCCGGATCCGACCCGCTAGGCAGCGGTTCGGTTCAATGAACCCAGCCGGTCCGGTTCAGGGTTCAGTCCGGTTTAACCTATGGTTCGGTTTGGTTTATTTATTAATAATTTATTTATTAATCAGTTAAATTTTACAATAGTTTTTAATGCTTTAAAAATTCATCCGGGGTCCAATAAATTCCCGGAAAAATACCCCATGCTCGGTTTTTAATTTTACACTAGAAAATATAATTTTCATCATATTTTAATATTATTTAATTTCATTTAAAAATTCATTTTAAATCAGATTGCTTTAATTTATAGGTTGAAAATTCACAGAAAATTTCTAATTAATTTCAGAAAATTAATTTAAAAATTCTTTAAAATTTTCAGGTGATTACAATCTACCCCCCTTAAGAAAATTGCGTCCTCGCAATTTAAAGATTAAACTACTAATAGCACAGAACTACAGGAATTAAAAATTTACTTAAGATATACCTGCATCCTCGAATAGGTGGAGGTATTTCTGGCGCATGATATCTTCCCTCTCCCAAGTAGATTCACCAGGTGAGTGTTGCTTCCATGCCATACGAACCAGTTTAATTATATGCCCTCGTAGTGTCTTCTCACTGGTTCCGAGTATACCCACCGGTTGTTCTTCATATCTCAGACTTGGGCCTACGGCGATCTCAGAATGATCCACTATGTGACTTGGGTCAGTCACATACCTTCTCAACTGTGAGACATGGAATACATCATGCACTCCCTCTAAAGATGGAGGTAATGCAAGACGATACGCCACCTCACCAATGCGCTCTAGAATATCAAAGGGCCCAATGTACCTTGGACTCAACTTGCCTCTGCTCCCAAAGCGAATGGTTCCTCGAGTAGGCGAGATCCTCAGGAATACATGTTCTCCTTCCTTGAACTCCAATGGACGTCGGTGTGTATCAGCCCAATGCTTCTGTCTGTCCTGAGCTGCCCGAAGATGATTCTGGATTTGCTTCACCTTCTCCACTGTTTGCATCACCAACTCTGGTCCCAAAATTTGACGCTCTCCGACGTCACTCCAGCATATTGGTGATCTGCACTTCCTACCGTATAACGCCTCGAAAGGAGCCATCTTGATGCTTGCTTGATAACTGTTGTTGTAGGAGAACTCTACCAAATGCAGATGATCTTCCCAAGATCCTCCAAAGTCTAACATACAGGATCTCAGCATATCCTCCAAGATCTGAATTGTACGCTCTGATTGACCATCTGTCTGAGGATGATAGGCCGTGCTGAATTTTAGTCTGGTTCCAAGACTTTCTTGCATACTTCTCCAGAAATGAGAGGTGAATCTCGAATCTCGATCTGATACAATACTAACCGGCACTCCATGCAACCTTACTATTTGTCGCATATATATGTCGGCTAGTATTTCTGTGGATTGTCCAACTCTAAACGGCAAGAAGTATGCCGACTTAGTGAGTCGATCCACGATAACCCATACCGCATCTTTTCCGCTGGGGCTCCTTGGGAATCCTGTGACGAAGTCCATGGTGATATGTTCCCACTTCCATTCTGGTATGGGAAGCGGCTGCAACATTCCTGCAGTCCTCTGATGCTCGGCTTTCACTTATTGGCAGACTAAGCATTTAGCTACGAATCTCGCAATCTCCCTCTTCATTCCATGCCACCAGTAATACTGCCTTAGATCTCGATACATCTTTGTTCCTCCTGGATGAACAGAGTATATCGAGCTATGCGCTTCAGTCATTAGCTCCTGTCTCAGTTCTCCATTTGGAACATATAGACGATCTCCGCACCTTAATGTACCATCCTCATGTATGCGAAGTCCCGTCTGCAAGCCTGCTTCTGTCTTCTCTTTGAGTCTTCGAAATCTTGCATCAGTGGGCAAAGCTTCCTTAATCCTTTCCACGAGCGATGACTTCACTTCCAGGTTAGCCAGCAAGCCACTCTGCCTTGGTAGAATAACCTCTATCTGAAGCTCCTGTAGATCTTTCAATAGCTCAGGTTGTATTGTCAAGAAATAAGCTGTAGGCTTCCTGCTAAGTACATCTGCTACTACATTCGCCTTCCCTGGGTGGTACTGCAGATCTATATCAAAGTCCACCATTAACTCAAGCCAGCGTCTTTGTCTCATGTTAAGATCCTTCTGAGTATATACATACTTCAGACTTTTGTGGTCAGTGAAGATTTCCACCTTCTTCCCATAAAGATAATGCCTCCAAATCTTCAGTGCAAAAATTACAGCAGCTAACTCCAGATCATGCGTTGGGTAGTTTTTCTCATGGACCTTCAACTGTCTCGATGCATAAGCAATAACTTTGCCATGCTGCATCAAAACACATCCTAGGCCACTACCTGACGCATCGCTATAAACAACAAAACCGCCTGACCCTGAAGGAAGAGTCAAGACTGGTGCTGTTGTTAGACGCCTCTTTAATTCTTCAAAGGCCAGCTGACATTCTTCTGTCCATGCAAAGTCCTGATCTTTCCGTGTCAACTTCGTCATTGGCTCCGCAATCCTTGAGAAATTTTCTACGAACCTTCTGTAATATCCAGCAAGTCCTAGAAAACTCCTCACCTCAGCAACTGATGTTGGTGTAGGCCAAGTCTCAATAGCAGCAACCTTCTCCGGATCAACTGACAGCCCTTCTCCTGAGATAATATGTCCCAAGAATGGCACCTTATCCATGCAAAACTCACATTTACTGAGCTTAGCATAAAGCTTCTCCTGCCTCAACGTCTCTAGCACGATTCTAAGATGTTCTTCGTGCTCTTCATGGCTTTTAGAATATACCAGAATGTCATCGATAAATACCACCACGAATTTATCCAAGTATTGATGGAAGACTCGGTTCATCAAGCTCATGAACACAGCAGGCGCGTTGGTTAAACCAAACGGCATTACTAAGAACTCATAGTGTCCATACTTGGTTCTAAAGGCTGTCTTCGGGATATCTTCCTTTCTCACCCTAATCTGGTAATAACCGGATCTTAGGTCAATCTTCAAAAATACCCTAGCTCCACTCAACTGATCAAACAAGTCATCAATACGAGGCAAGGGATACCGGTTCTTAATGGTCACAGCGTTTAACGCCCTGTAATCAATGCATAGGCGAACTGTTCCATCCTTCTTCGGTACAAAAAGTATAGGTGCTCCCCAAGGTGAAACACTGGGCCGGATGAAACCCTTCTCCAGAAGTTCATCAACTTGCTTCTTCAATTCTACTAACTCCTTAGGTGCTAGTCTATAAACTGTTGAAGTGATCGGTTCTGCTCCTGGAGTTAAGTCTATAGTGAATTCTATTTCCCGATCAGGTGGTAGACCTGGAAGATCATCGGGAAATACATCCACAAACTCTGATATAACTCTTGGGTAACTTGACTCCCCTTCTACAGTTAATACCCTAAGAGTTGGCTGAACACCTTGTTCTACAGCTCCTCGAAGAAATTCAAACTCTGAGTGTCCAGGTGGTCTGAATATAACCTTTCCAAGCCGACAATCAAGAGTAGCATGATACTGACTTAACCAGTCCATACCAAGTACCACATCATAGTCAGGCATAAAAAAGATCAGAAATTGGGCTCACATCTCTCTTCCGCAGACTACTACTGAACATGATCTACAGATATCACTAACAGGTATGATTCCACCTCCCGTAAGAATTCTCTTAGTCTTCGGAACGGGTGCAGTAGCTACTCTATGGGTGGCTACGAAGCTAGCAGCTATAAATGAGTGTGATGCCCCAGAATCAAATAAAGCTACAGCAGGTAATGAAGCTACTAAGATGGTACCTGCTATAACTTCTCCAGCAATAGCTTCTTCCTGAACAGCCAATGCAAAAGCCTGACCTCGTCCCTGTGCTGGTCCCCTCTGCTGACGAGCCTGTTGGAATAGTGCTGCTTGAGGTGGCAATGGAGGTCTTGGCTGATATCCTCCTGGAGCTGGTGGTCTGACTCCTCCAACTCCCGTCTGCTGTGCTCCCACTGCTGGATAATCTGGCCGTGGTGCAGGTAGAGCTAGTCGTGGTTCTCCCTCTCGACGTGCTGTGCAGTCCCTGGATAGATGCTGGTTGGAGCCGCATACCAGGCACAGTCCCAATTTACGTCTGTACTCCTTTTCAATATGACCCAACTTGCCACAGAAATGACAAGTAGGTAGAGTTCTTGGGGCTGCCCTCTGCGGTAGATTCCTCTGAAGTCGCTTTGCAGAATCTCCTTGTGCTGCCTTGGATGGTGCTGAGGTAAATGGCCGCTTCAGACTTGACTCCCTCCTGGTGACGCGCTCCATGCGTCGTGCCGCAGCAAGGACGTCGTTGTATGATGTAGGGGCAACAGATCCAATCAACCTCTGAAGCTCGAACCTGAGTCCATCAAAGAATTTCTCAGCCTTCTCTTCTTCGGTAGGAATTAGAGAAGGGGCGAAACGACTCAGGCGAATGAATTCAGCATTATACTCCTCCACCGTCATGTTGCCCTGGATGAGGCGGTTGAACTTATCTCGGAGTTCTGATCTAGCAACGGCTGGGATGTACATCTCTTGGAAGAGTCTGGAGAACTCCTCCCAAGTGACTCGGTCATGTCCGAGCCTCCTCTCTTCAGCTAGCCACCAGTTGTGCGCGTTGTCCATCAGCAGTCATCCATCTCTCCCGCGGAAGTTCAGCTGCTTCCAACTGATGTTGTGTATTGGTGAGCCACTCATGCACTTCAGTTGGTCCTTCCTTGCCCGAAAAGGTACGGGGCTTGAGTTGACGGAAATCAGTGATAGATCCCGTCGCTGGTCGCCTAGCTTGCGGGTTTGCTTGCTCCAATGCATTTACTAGGCTGTTTCTCAAGTTCTCTGCCTCCTGACGCTGCGCCTCCTGTTGAACTTATTGTTGAGCTTGCATCATAGCATAAAACATCTGGAACATTTGCTGCCCATCCATTGCTTGTCCTGGTGGGAAGGCAGGCATCTGTGGAGTGAACTGTGGCGGAGGTGGGATATCATCGCGCCTGAACCTTGAGTTATGCTGCTCATCTTGTCCACTCTGAGAGGATTGACCTCTGTTCTCTGGTGTAACCCCATCACCATAGGTAACCACAGCGTCTTGTGGTGTAAAAGGAATTTCATCTCCACTCCTTGGATCCATCTTGCTGTATTCAAAAATAAACTTTATGAGAACGTTTAGTAGAGTCAAGCAGGATGCAAATTCAAGTACTTAATTCGAATGCGATATAGAGTTTCAAAAAAACGTTCAATAAATGGATGAGATCCTATAGCCTATCCTATCTTTTTACAGGTTTGTTTGGTCCCTAAGTTGAAACCAAACAATTTGTCGTGGACCTGCATGGGCCACCACAAAAACCATGTCATGCCCCAGTCCCAAAATGTCGTGGGACTAGACACGTGGCAATGGCCAGCAGTACACATCGATGGACATCCCAATTTAAAGGATCCATCGAGCATACTTAAGCTGTAATATAGGTCTACAATATCATATCAAAAACTAATCTCATCCATCACAGAATAATAAGAACAACAGCAAAAAGAAAGTACATCAAGTCCAGTCTCAGCAGAGTATGTCGGGGAACAACCCGACCAGAGTCTAAAACACTGGTTCATCCGACCAGAACAAAAGAGTCCAAAATAAAGTATCTGAAGAGTACAAATGACATAATCTCAAGTAAAATCTTCTGCCATCACCTCTGCTTCTATGTTAGGTTCTCCTTCAGCAACAGCTCCTGGTATAGCTTCAGCTCCTGTCCTGTAAACCTCGGGATAATGCTCTTCTGCTAAACCTGGGGACATCATCCATTCCAGGTCCTCAGGGGACATAGCAAGGTACAAATAATACAAGCCAGAAATAAATGCAGTGAAATAGTAAATGAAATAAGCAGGGTAACTACATAACCATCTAAGTAAAAATGCAACTGAGAGCAACACTAGTACTCAGGCTGAGACTGCTACAAGCTCTGTGTCGGGGAGCCGGTAGCAGCAATATCTAGTAGTGGTCTAGCTCTGCTCGAGAGTCTACAACCTCACAATAGTAGTATATATGTATAGAACAGCCTGTAGCCTGTGTGTCTCTCCCCACCCAATGTAACCACACGTCTCATGTCCATGTCACGTGAGATCAGATCTAATGCAACAGTCATAAACTAAGAATATATAACTATGTCCATCCTGTATCCTATACAGAATCACCTTGAGTATGTCAGGAAGATTCTGTCAATGTATGGTGTCAAGTGTCCTAGGTTGTAGTGTACTTGATAATCAAGCACGAGAATATAAAGGGTCTCGAATGTCCATCACTAAATGACATACCCAACCCCGCGTACGGGGTTGGCACCCGACTGTGATCGGACGCTAAGTAGGTCATACGGTCCTAGGTTATATCATGTACACTAGTTACAGAAAATAGAGCAATAGAACAAAATAAACAATTAGACTGAAATTTATGGCAAGGTACACTTGCCTGGGATTGGAATACCGGTAGCGGTCCTAGTAACAGTGGGTTCAGCAATAACTCCTCCAAAAGCTGAAATGAACATTACCAACAGTCTCAGAACATAGGAATTAGTTAGAAACGCCTGTCCTTAAGTCCAGTTTGGACACAAGGACAAAAACGACATTTCTAGGCCAAAGCGGGTCCATATGTGGGCCGCTTTGGACCAAAAACCGAGTCAGGGTCAAAGGTCTCCAAATCAGTCCAACTTAGTGTCAACAAGTCAGGAACGTTGATACGAACCCAACGGAACTTCCAGAATTAGATTCCGATGAGCCGTTCTCAAAATCACCCGTCAGGTGAAGCCTATGGGGCCCACGACACGCGATTTTCCAACGTTCTCAGAATCGAACCAAACTTGACCCACTGGACCAGCGTATTGCTACGAGTCCGATGGCGCAAGTTTCGTCTCGATCTGACATGTATACACTAAGTTACAGCTAATTACAGAAAAGCCGGATACGGAGTGTTGTCCGCGGATACGTACTGATTCCGGTGTGCACGCACATCCGAATCAGCTTCTGCGAAATCCCGCACGTCCGTATCAACGACGCTGACGTGTCGGTGAAGACCGCACGTGACCAAGTCGTCCCGTTTGGCGGGGCGTACTCGATTCCGGGGTGAAACAGGGCTTAGTTTTCCTGTTTTTGGATCGCGGTGTGCGATCACCACAGGACGCGATGCCCCGAGCGGTTTGCCCGGGCACCGAGAGGGTTATGCAGGCTTCGTGATGCAATTTACGGAATTAAAATCGAAGCTACGAGCAGAAAGTTATGGGTACCTGAACTGGGCCTGGAAAACAAGTTCGAATCGTGTCCGACACGCGTCTGAACTAGGGCTGCGTCCTGGATCCGTGTCCATGTTGTATCCTGGCTAGATCGGAGCTCTGCGACGTGTCCAAGTCGCCGGAGGCTCGCTGGCAGCCGTGGGGTGGTCGTCGACCGTCTGGGCGGTCTGTTCCGGCGCTGTGGGTGGCCGGACGTCACCTGGAAGGAGGAGGGAACTAGTCAGGTTCGACTGCTGCGGGGTCTGGAAAGCTCGGGCTGCACAGGCGGGTCGTCGAGGTCGTGAAGACAGTGTCCGTCGGAGGCTCGGGTGGTGCTGCACTCGGTTCGGGTCTTGGAGGTACGGCCGGAGTACAAAGACTCGCCGGAGAAGAAAGAATGGAAGGCGATTTCCGGTGGCCGGCTCGGGATTTTATAGAGGAAAAAGGGGAGAAGAAGAGCCGTAGGTTCGCCGGAAGAGGAAGGGAGGAGGTCGCCGGGTGCGGGGAAGCCGAACCGAGGGGTCGGCCGGCGGCCACGGCGGCGAAAACGGCCGCCGGCCAGGCGAGGGGTCGGGGCTGTAGGGATTCAGATTGGGGGTTAGGGATTCGAATAGTCGGGTCGGGTCGGATCCTGGCGGGTCGGGTCTGGCCCGGATCTGACCCGCTAGGCAGCGGTTCGGTTCAATGAACCCGGCCGGTCCGGTTCAGGGTTCAGTCCGGTTTAACCTATGGTTCGGTTTGGTTTATTTATTAATAATTTATTTATTAATCAGTTAAATTTTACAATAGTTTTTAATGCTTTAAAAATTCATCCGGGGTCCAATAAATTCCCGGAAAAATACCCCATGCTCGGTTTTTAATTTTACACTAGAAAATATAATTTTCATCACATTTTAATATTATTTAATTTCATTTAAAAATTCATTTTAAATCAGATTGCTTTAATTTATAGGTTGAAAATTCACAGAAAATTTCTAATTAATTTTAGAAAATTAATTTAAAAATTCTTTAAAATTTTTAGGTGATTACACAAGATAGAAACCCACAAATATGCATGCTTCATTAAAACAACGTGTTGATTGGTATAGTTGGGATAGCTTGCCTTCACCAGTACATTTCGATGTACTGACCCTCGTTGAAACAGGTTCCCCGCGCTAAGGAGAGCCGAGCGAGGAGCAGGAGACAAACCCCCAATCCAGTCCAGCTGTAGGCACGCCTCGACCGTGCCAACCTTTGAAGCATTTTGATGAAGAAGAAGCATTTTGAAGATAGAAGCTAGCCACCAAGCAACCATACAACTTCGTGGCAAAGCAGTCGTTCCGACGCAAGGTCTTATATTTTGAGTTTAGTAAGGATGTAATGTAAAGGACTGATATCTCATTTTGTGTCAACACTTTTGTAAGCCCATAGAGATAATCCTTATGACTCAGTTCAAGGAGTTTGTAATAGATGTTCATATTATCAATAAAAGAGAACTTTTCCATGTTTCAATATGTGTTTCAATTATCTGCGTACTCTGAATATGTGCTCGCTATGCGAAACAAAAATACTTAGCCTTGTGCGGTGCACAACCTAGGCCCGCACGGCGGTCACGCCCGGGGGACGACTATCGATTCTGCGGAATTGGGGCGTGACACATAGTCCTACGGAAGGTTGCGCTGACGCTGATTCAGATTCAGGATGCTTGCCAAACTCTTGCTTCCAGTACCTGGAGCATATCATCATCAATGGTACATCTAGCAATAAATAGAAATACAAGTGAATGCTAGAACAATAAACTAGAACATAAGTGAATGCTAGAACAATAAACTAGAACATAAGTGAATGCTAGAATAATAACTAGAACATAAGGAACGCTAGATCAATAAACTAGAACATAAGTAATGCTAGATCAATAAACTAGAGATACATGTCAAGAACATCTAGCTAAGTGTATAAAACATCAGCATATCATGTGATCGGCTTGGGACTGATCAGGCTTGTTACATATGATTAGCTATGATTCATGTAAGGTCAGGCTAACCATCCGGATAGCTATGATGCAAGCAATAGTTAGGCTAATCACATGTAACAGGCTATGAGGCATGTAATGGTCAGGCTGCACCGACGTGAGGTGTGGGTGAGCTATGATGCATGTAGAGTTGGGTATGATCACATAAGCTGCTAATATTTCCTCGTCCCCAGCTAGCACGATGGATCCTAATCACGACTCCTCGTGACAGGTCTCGATGATGCCAACTCGTGTATACAACAGTGTCAGAATTATGTACGCTATACAACTAGAATCATAGAGATAATAAACATAATAAAAACTGTCAGAGAATGTACTCGCCTGTGGTCCTCTGCTGGCAATACCAATGTCCTATTTTGGAGGATTTGCAGAACAATCCAATGGTCCTATATACATATAATATAATACAATACAGCATCAGCCATTATACTAGCACATACACAACCATAATTACACTGAACTCAGGGCTACACTAGGGTGACACTAGTCAACTAACTGGGCCAAGTATGCGTCTAACTGTACGGTGTCACGTCTGCAATTGTTGCATAAAATCAGACAGTCAAACACTAACTTAGGTCTCGCCAGTACGTCAGTGTACATAAGGCTGTCAACTCACAAGTCTCTGGGTCACATGGTCAATGTAATTACGGGATATTTGTAATTAACACTAGGGTCTCCTAGAATATATATACATAGTATATATATATACATAGTATATATATATATATATATATATATATATATATATACCAAATTGAATAATATACGCATATGCGTACGTATACGCATAGGAGTCATTGGGTTCACCGACACGGGTCTGATGTCAACTAACTGAACCTGTTATGAAGCAATACTAAACCCTACACTATTCACACATACGTACATAAAATCGCGAAGGAGGAAGGGACAGGTACGAACCTGTGCAAGTGCACGAGATCGACGATGACGGCGATGTTGATGATGATGACGTTGACGATGATGACGATGGTGACGACGATGGTGATAATGACGATGATGTTGATGACAATGACGATGATGTTGATGACGATGACGATGATGTTGATGATGGTGATGATGATGGTAATGATGAAGGTGATGATGATGATGATGATGATGGCTTCGGCGAGAATGGTAGCCGAAGGGGAGAACTTAGGTGGTTGTGGTGGTGGACTCGGGGTGCTCAGGCCGGAGATGAAGTCATGGGGAGGAGGTTCAGTGGGCTATGGTGGTCGTATTATGGGGACGAAGATGGTGGGGAACAGGGAGGAGAGGTCGACGGGAAGTGGTGGAGGAGTCATGGAGGTCCGACGGTGGTTGAGGGAGTTCAGGTGATGGTGGGTCGGCAGGCTGATGTTCAGCGGGGTCATGAAGACGGTGTACAGTCGGATTCAGGTTAGGCTCGGTGGGCTCTTAGGCGAGTCGAAGGAGGGGAGGTGACGTTCAGGCGAGGATGGCAGGGGGGAAGTCGGCAGGCGGTCTGCTCTAGTCGATGGTCAACGAGGTATGGTTGTTCGTCGAGGAGAAGGGCAGAGGAGGATGACCGGAGGGAGAGGAGGAGGTCATATGGTGAAGAAGGTGGTGGTGCAATGAGTCAAGGTTGTGCTCAGGCGGTAGGGTGAATGATCGGCTCCGGCGGGAGGACAGGGATGAAGGACTGACAAGCGGGTTGCGGTGGCCGGACTCGATGGACTGGCAGGAGGAAGGAACTTCTACATCGAGATGGGTGATTGAGGAGGCCGACGGGTTGTGTAGGAGAACGGAGAGGGAGATGAAGTCGGGCTGCGGTGCTCCGGTTCAGGCGAGGGAGAACGACGGGGTGGAGATGGCCGGGTGAGGCGTGGGAAAGAGGAGGAGGGCTGCTCGGGGTATTCTCAAGCGAGGGGGCGTCGGGCTCCGGCGAGGTCGGAGGCCGGGAAGAGGAGGTGAAGGTGACCGGAGTTGGGATGAAGAAGGAAGAAGTGGTTTAGTTTAGGTTTGGTTGAGGTGGAGGTGATGAATGGTAATGTAAAATAATGAGGATGATGGTTTTGCATGTAGGAGACATAGGGTGATGTTGACATCCTAGGGATTAGGGCCGGCCAAGTACATCTTGGGATAGGGTTTGAATTGGAAGAGGGGTTAGGATATATATATATATATATATATATATATATATATATATATATATATATATATATATATATATATAATAGAGAGGGTGTTGTGTAGTGATGATTGCTTCATTTAAAATGGGTGGCCAAGATTAGACATGGAGGAAATGTCAAACCAAGAAGGAGGAGAGAGTTGAATGGTCAAAGGAAGGGGTTGATTTCTTCATGTGCTTTTTGACCAATATGATGGTGACACATTATTTTACTTTTGCAAATAAGCCCCCAACAATTGGAAAATTGCACAAAAAGTGGGTTTTGGGATTTAATGAGGGAAAACACCATGTTTGGTGTGATGTGTTGGATGAAAAGGGTGTGTGGTGTTTAGTATGAGTCTTGAGGGTGTGAATGGGGGTTTGGTTTGGTGTTGGGTCTAGTTTTGGGTCAAGTTGGGTCCTTACACCAATTTAATTAAAATTATTTTAAATGGTGTTGGGAGTACATGGGGCTAAAATTAGGTGAGACACAAGTGTCATAGACGTAGAAGACTAAAAATAGAATATTGTCATAATTTGGGTTGCACAAAATGGGTGTAGATTGTGTCTCCAATTTCGGTTGGAACGCACAAGTATACAAAGTTGGATTTTATTTAGAATTAAAATAAACGTCCGCTACGAATATTGTGCGACTAAAATAAAACACAAGAAAGCATAATTATAAGTTACACAAAGGTCAGAATGGTAGGCAGGCACGTCTAGGACAAGGTTGTAAAATTTGTTGGAAGGCAAAAGCTATGATAGCGCTCCAAATATCGAAGAAAAGGTAAGGCACAACAATTAAATAAAATTACGATAATTAATTATAATCCTCAATATTTAATTCTGAATAATACAAATTAAATCCATAACCCTATATTTCGGTCAGGGGTTCATCTGGTGGGCTTCTAGGTCTAGTCCAATAACTCATGCATTATGAACACTATATACAATATTATATATATATACATATCATGCAATTATTTAAAATAAATACATACAATACGAATAAATAATAAAAAGACAAAAATACACCTATTCTGGAATATGGTAATGACAAATCTACCCTCCTTAAAAGAATTTCGTCCTCAAAATTTAAGATCCTCAATAGTTGTATTTATTTATTTATTTATTACCATCAAAATTTAAATTCATCAACCCATATAATCAAGTAAATCCATATTGTCATTACACAAAATCTTCAAAATTCAATAGATATCATATTCCTGAAAATCTTCAAGTTTAAAATTATATTCCATTTTTATCACAATCTCCTCCATATTTTTAAATTAATAACTAAATCCTCAAGAATTAATATCCAATCCTCTAATTTAAATCCAATCAATGCATATTTATAAAATCTGAAATCTCATCCCAAAAAAATAATTTTGAATTCAAACACTAATCCATTAGTTATCTTATTCCTCGATTTCTTTTTTCACACAATACTCAAACAATGTAATACTTATGGAATATTCAAATACGACATTCAATTTATAAGTTTTTAAAATTTATATCTTGCAGTCAAATAAATATAATGATAATATTCTTAAATTCCTCAAAATTTAATAATAAATTTAATCATATCGTAATCATCATAAAATCAATGTTTTAACAAAATTGACAATTTTGTCATATTAAATTCTCAACTCTTTATTTAAATTAACGTTTATTCTCGAAATTTAAGGCACCTTGTCTCTCTCTGTCCAGTCATAACCTCTTTATTAATCTTCACTACGGTCAAACCCCCAACAATCAAGGTCTAAGAAAATTCTACCTACAGTCATACAACATGTAATCCAGGTAAAACATGCATGGTTATGGTCTCTTTTGTCATGGTATTGCAGTTTCTGTCGGGGTGTACTACTAACTACATTCTAGCAAGAGAATTATTGATACAAACTACAGTACTAAGAAATCAATCAATCAATCAAATAGACAAAAAAAGAACAGAAGGAAAAGAACAGAACCTGCTAACACAACCATGATTTAATAATGCATCCAAAGTTTGATACCCCTATCCTTTGGTACCATTGTTTCTACTACAAGCACACTCACTGCTAGCTCTCTTATCTACTGCAATTATTTATACTAGTTGTTCTTATCACTCAAGTGCACGCCAAGTGCAACACACCATACTAAGTACTGCTCCCTCTAATACAACTTTAGATGGATACCCAAGTCAGTTTGCAGTGCCATCTCAAGCATTCTCAAGCCAATAGATCCTTACACATGCACTTCATCTACTCATATACCGATACACATTTCTTACCCACCATAAAATTTTATCCTCAAAATAAAACCCTCAAAATTTAACTTCTCGAACAATTTAAAATAAAATGTATATACTTTCCTCAAAAGTCAAGTATTCAATTATTGAAATAAAATTTTAATCACTTCAAAAAATCTTTATAGCTTTGACTATGTTTATTGAATTGAATTTGAATCCTCAAAAATTTAATAACATAAAATCTCAACTCCTCAAAAATTCTTAAAAATTAAAATTTATTTTCAATCTTCAAATTATAAATTTAAATCCACATCTATCTAAGTATACCTATAAATACCCACAGTATCTAATACTCAAGGTACACACAAATATACCAATTATCTACACTCCTCAACTGTGTACCGAATATTGCACTGCCTGGATTACTTGCACTATTACTTCCAATAATTTTTTTATCCATATTAACTGATACACCAATATAATATTATCACACGAAGTACTTACTGTCACTAGCATATTTCTCAACTAATCCTTGATATAGAAACACTAGCACTATTGTATGGTAATACTAGCTTCATCATTAGATTACCTCATCACACTTATTAGAACTCATGATCACTTGCACTTTTATAATACACATGTTTCACTTCACTCTCAAAGGCAGGCATATGGTTCCATATTTTGATAGATGTATAAGTATTTTCCATTAACCTTTTACAAACTGATACACTAATCAGTGATATACTTCATACCTTTCATGATCAATCTTGATATTCCTCTATCCATGGCACACTTATTAATTCTCTTTATCCTATACATTTTTTCACTCTTAACACACCCAAGTATCAACCATCAAATTAAATATCATGCTCCATTAATTTTTTTAACACAAATTCCTTGATACTTAATTGTTTACATGGATCACCCAACTTCATAAATTCATGACTATCCAGGACTGGCATGCTGACTCTGATACTAACTCCTGGAACTATTTTTGATACTCTTTACTCCCCCTTCTACATATAGTATCAATACTAACAATAATGACACCTATGATAGAATAATTGCTACAAGGTACTACGCTATATGTTAACTCTAAATTGATGCCCATTGCTCACATATCCAACCAAGAAACACTTACAGACTCACAAGTCATATTCAGTCAACACTGATACAAGACACAGACCTAATTGTAAGTCATCAATTATCACACTAACAGGGATCCTTAAAGAAATAAAGCTCAAGAAGAAACTGGACTAAGGACTGAAGGTATCTCTACTGCTAGCAAGGAAAAAGAAGCGATGGAATAAAGTCCTAGAATAACAAAAGTAGATACGTTTTGAGATGATACTTTAAGAACCAATTTAAGATAAAACCTGATAATCATACACGTCTGTCCGAAATCATGACACTCAGAATCTTCGCCACGCCAGTAAGCATAGCTGCGATAAACGACAGGTTCCATAACTAAGGTATGCAACTCTATAATCATGTCATCTAGAATCCTCGCCACGCCAACCGGTATGGCTGCAAGAAACTCTAAATTTTATGACTTAAATATGTACATCTAAGGTCAGGTTCCTATGTTTCCTCTATGACAGCTAATATGGCTGCGATAAACTCTAGGCTCCATAACCAAAGTAGATATTTTACCTTTCTCACTGTCCTCATCAACATATTTTATCAGATGATACTATAAATTTTAGTTCGTAAAATTCATCTTGATATGAAATCAAAACTCAACAACAATACCAAGAATTAAATTTAACAACTGGTCAACAAGAATCAAACTTAATATCAACAAGTGAGAACGGACGAAAACAAGGGGAAAAGATTTAAATTGGAAATTATAATAAGATTCTCAAGGGTCGTCCCAGGAATCTCTCAAAAATTTATGATTGAGTATACTCTCTCATTCTAGTATCCTATGTCCTATATCCTATCGCAGGCACGCAGTAGTACAACTAAGACGTCGCACTACCACGATATTACATAATTTGTGAAGTCTGACCTGCATGGGCCACCACTAAAATGTGTCATGACCCGCACCCGGTATAGGGGCACGAGTGCGTGGGTACGTCTAGTCTATGCTGCAGCATCGGTGGTAGAACGCTGTCTAGGTCATGATACTATCTTATCAATCTCACATGAATATCCAACTCCATAAGGAGACACAGATATCACAATATAATATGGAAATATTCAATCACAGAAATTAAAGCACGATGAGATATCGAAGAAAATAATGAAATACAATACAAGTCTAAATAATAAAAATAGTCTAACCTGCAATCAATAACATCTAAATCTCCAAGTATGCTGGAAACAAGTCCTCTAAGTCATAGTCTGGAAAAATATTTCCAGTCAGGATGGAACAAAGTACATCTCTAACAGCAGTTCCACAAATATTGACAAAAACTATAATATAGTGTAAAGAAATACAAGATGGATATGCATACTGGCAATAAACAATACTGGAATAATGAAATACTGGAATAAAGGAATACTGGAGTAAAGGAAATACTGGAGCATATCATCATCAATGGTACATCTAGCAATGAATAGAAATACAAGTGAATGCTAGAATAATAAACTAGAACATAAGTGAATGCTAGAACAATAAACTAGAACATAAGTGAATGCTAGAACAATAACTAGAACATAAGGAATGCTAGATCAATAAACTAGAACATAAGGAATGCTAGATCAATAAACTAGAGATACATGTCAAGAACATCTAGCTAAGTGTATAAAACATCAGCATATCATGTGATCGACTTGGGACTGACCAGGCTTGTTACCTATGATTAGCTATGATTCATGTAAGGTCAGGCTAACCATCCGGATAGTTATGATGCAAGCAATGGTCAGGCTAACCATCCAGATAGTTATGATGCAAGCAATGGTCAGGCTAATCACATATAACAGGCTATGAGGCATGTAATGGTCAGGATGCACCAACGTGAGGTGTGGGTGAGCTATGATGCATGTAGAGTTGGGTATGATCACATAAGCTACTAATATTTCTCCGCCCCCAGCTAGCACGATGGATCCCAATCACGACTCCTCGTAATTGGTATCGATGATGCCAACTCGTGTATACAATAGTGTCAGAAATATGTACGCTATACAACTAGAATCATAGAGATAATCAACATAATAAAAACTTTCAAAGAATTTACTCGCCTGTGATCCACTGCTGGCAATACCAATATCCTTTTTTCGAGGTCTTGCAGAATAATCCAATGGTCTTATATACATATAATATAATATAATACAACATCAGCCATTATACTAACATATACACAACCATAATTATTCTGAACTCAGGGCTACACTAGGGTGACACTAGTCAACTAACTGGGCCAAGTATGCGTCTAACTGCACGGTGTCACGTCTGTAATTGCTAGAAAAAATTAGACAGTCAAACACTAACATAGGTCTCGCCAGTACGTCAGTGTACATAAGGCAGTCAACGCATAAGTCTCAGGGTCACATGGTCAATGTAATTACGGGATATTCATAATTAACACTAGGGTCTCACAGAAAATATATACATAGTAAATATATATATATATATATATATATATATATATATATATATATATATATACCAAATTGAATAATATACGCATACTCATACGCATACGTATACGTATACGAGTCATTGGGTTCACCGACACCGGTCTGTTGTCAACTAACTGAACCTGTCATGAAGCAATACTAAACACTACACTATTCACACATAGGTACATAAAATCACGAAAGAGGAGGGGAAAGATACGAACCTGTGCACGTGCACGTGCACGAGATCGACGATGACGACGATGTTGATGATGACGACGATGACGACGATGATGATGGTAACGATGATGATGATGTTGATGACGATGACGACGATATTGGTGACGATGACGACGATGTTGATGACGATGACGATAATATTGATGATGGTGATGAAGGTGATGATGATTGTAATGATGAAGGTAATGATAATGATGATGATGATGGCTCCGACGAGAATGGTGGCTGAAGGGGAAAACTTAGGTGGTTGTGGTGGTGGACTCAGGGTGCTCAGGCCAGAGATGAAGTCGTAGGGAGGAGGTTCAGTGGGCTGTAGTGTTCGTGGAGAGGGGCCGGAGATGGTGGGGAACAGGGAGGAGAGGTCGACGAAAAGGGGTGGAGGAGTCGTGGAGGTCCAGCGGTGGTTGAGGGAGTTCAGGTGATGGTGGGTCGACGGGCTGATGTTCAGCGAAGTCGTGAAGATGGTGTACAGTCGGAATCAGGCGAGGCTCGGTGGGCTCTCAGGCGAGTCGAAGGAGAGGAGGTGACATTCAGGCGAGGATGGCGAGGGGGGGGGGGAGTCGACAGGCGGTCTGCTCGAGTCGACGGTCGACGGGGTGTGGCTGTTCATCGAGGGGAAGGGCAGAGGAAGATGCCCGAAGGGAGAGAAGGAGGTCATGTGTTGAAGAAGGTAGTGGTGCAGGGAGTCGAGGCTGTGCTCAGGCGATCGGGTGAATGATCCACTCCGACGGGAGGACAAGGATGAAGGGCTGACAGGCGGGTTGCGGTGGCCGAACTCGGCGGACTGGCCGAAGGAAGGAACTGCTCCGGCGGGATAGGTGGTCGAGGAAGCCGACGGGTTGTGGAGGAGAACGGAGAGGGAGACGAAGTCGGGCTGCGGTGCTCCGGTTCAGGCGAGGGAGAACGACGGGGTAGAGACGGTCGGGTGAGGCATAAGAAAGAGGAGGAGGGCTGCTCGGGGTATTCTCAGGTGAGGGGGCGTCGGGATCCGGCGAGGTCGAAGGCCGGGAATAGGAGGTGAAGGTAACCGGAGGTGGGATGAAGAAGGAAGAAGTGGTTTATTTTAGGTTTGGTTGAGGTGGAGGTGATGAATGGTGATGTAAAATAATGGGGATGATGGTTTTGCATGTAGGAGAGAGAGGGTGATATTGACATCCTAGGGATTAGGGCCGACCAAGTACATCTTGGGATGGGGTTTGCATTGGGAGAGGGGTTAGGATATATGTATATAATGGAGAGGGTGTTGTGTGGTGAGGATGGCTTCATTTAAAATGGGTGGCCAAGATTAGACGTGGAGGAAATATAAAACCAAGAAGGAGGAGAGTTGAACGGTCAAAGAAAGTGGTTGATTTCTTCATATACTTTTTGACTAATAGGATGGTGACATATCATTGCACTTTTGCAAATAAGCCCCCAACAATTGGAAAATTGCACAAAAAGTGGGTTTTGGGATTTAATGAGGGAAAATACCATGTTTGGTGTGATATATTGGATAAAAAGGGTGTGTGGTGTTTAGTATGAGTCTTGAGGGTGTGACTGGGGGTTGGTTTGGTGTTGGGTCTAGTTTTGGGTCAAGTTGGGTCCTTACACCAATTTAATTAAAATTAATGTAAATGGTGTTCTAAAATAAATTGGGAGTACATGGGGCTAAAATTAGGTAGGACACATGTATCATGGATGTAGAAGATTAAGAATATAATATTATCATAATTTGGGTTGCACAAAATTGGTCAAGATTGTGTCTCCAATTTTGATTGGAACACACAAGGATACAAAGTTAGATTTTATTTAAAATTAAAATAAACGTCCACGACGAATATTGTGTGACTAAAATGAAGCACAAGAGAGCATAATTATAAGTTACACAAAGGTCAAAATGGTAGGCGAGCACGTCTAGGACAAGGTTGTAGAATTTGTTGGAAGGCAAAAGCTATGGTCGCGCTCCAAATATCGAAGCAACGGTAAGGCACAACAATTAAATAAAATCACAGTAATTAATTATAATCCTCAACATTTAATTTTGAATAATACAAATTAAATCCATAATTCTATATTTCGGTCAGGGGTTCATCTGGTGGGCTTCTAGGTCTAGTCCAATAACTCATGCATTAAGAACATTGTATATAATATAATATATATACACATATCATGCAATCATTTAAAATAAATACACACAATACGAATAAATAATAAAAAGAAAAAATATCCCTATTCTGGAATGTGGTAGTGACAATATAGGATGAGATATTGCATCAAGGTTTATTGTACCATTATTATACCAGGCAATCTCTACCATAATTTTTTTTTGAATCATGTAGTTATAAAGTATATTGATATAGCAGTAACTTTAGGGGATTCTTTATAATCACGTGATTAAAAAGAAATTTTGAGTTGCACCCCACTTTATTTCACTATATTGAAGGTACACCCCATCCGATTAACATAATGTATGACACCCCCACTTTTGACGAAAATTATCTCGAACTCACGGTCAACTCCTTTGACGAAAGTTTTTTTGACAAAAATACCCTCCTCATTTTTTCCGGCCCTCCCCCCCTCTGCCCCGTCCCCTCTGTGTGCCTCCGCCGTCGTGCGCCCTGCTCCTTCCTCCCCCCTTCAGTGGTATGGTGTGTTGGTGGACTATGGGAAGAAAAGTTCTAGTGGAAGCACTCCTTCCACCACTGCTCCTCCTCCTCCTCCTCCTCCTCCTCCTCCACCACGGCCTCTTCCATCTCCTCCGCTGCCAACCGAGTTCCTCTGCCCCATCTCCTCCTCCCTCATTGCCGACCCCGTCAACCTTCCCACCTCAAAGATCAGCGTCGTCGCGTCCCTCGTTAGCCTCTCCATCAACCCCGACAACAAGGTCAGGATCGTCCACTCCGACACAGTCCCTAGCCTCGTCGAAGACCTCAGGTCAGGATACCCGAAGGCCTGGGATCACACAGCATACGCCCTGTTTAGCCTCGCAATCGAGCAGGACAACCGCCTCGTCATCGGTGTGCTCGGCACGATCCCCCCTCTCGTTCACCTGTTCTACCAGGACGGCAGTCTACCGGGCCCGTAAGGAGGTGGGGATGGCATTGTACCACTTGACGCTCGTGGCAAACAACACGGTGAAGCTGGCGAAGATAACGGGAGCGACGAGGGCGATTGTGCGCGTGGCAAACGAGGAGGGAGGAGGCGAAGAGGCGACATGGTTGTGGAGGATCACGATGATAATTATGGGGAACATGGCGGGCAGAGGGGAGGGTGGAGCTGATGGACGCGGGGGTGGCGGGGGCAGTGGTGGGGATGCTGAGGGAAGGGGACGGGAGGGAGGATGAGTAGTGCATTTGAGTGGGGCAGCGGTGGTGGGGATGATGATGGACGCGGTGGCAGTAGGGGCGGTGGTACGGATGCTGAGGAAAGGTGGACGCGACAGAGAAAGGGGGAGTGGATAGGAGGAGAGCAACGATGGAGGGGAGGAGAGGGGGTCTTGGGGAAGAAGTGTCACTACCACATTTTCTAGGAAAGGATATTTTGGTCATTTTATAATTAATTGAATATTGTGCTTATTATATAATTATTTATTGTGTTAGTTAATTATTGTTAGATGTTAGTATATGGTTTTGGACTTGTGTTAGTGGACCTAACTAGTTTAGGTTAGATCCATGGACCAACATTTATATTTAGTTAGAATTGAGCATAATTAGAAGCTCATTCATTAGGAGGAGGATTAATTAAACTAAACCCGTTAGACTAGAACATTCCCTCCTTAATTATTTCTTCATGATAGGCCCCAAGGGGTACTTTAGATATTGTATAGTAGCTTGGGGAGGGGGCTAAGATGGCCGGCCATATAAGTATAGGAGGAAAATTTCTCTCTCCTTATTTTTACTTCAAATCTAAATCTAGAATTCTTTCTTCCTAATTTCTTTATTTTAACACCAAATTTCTACCCAATTCCTTCCCAAATCACCATTGGAGGCTATTGAAGCAAGGATCTACAAGGAGGAGCAAGGATCTACAAGTTGAAGACTCTTTTCACATATTTTGGATATTTTATTGGGAATCCATCTTTCAATAGGTATAATTCAGTTTCTTCTCTTTGCTTAGACTCTAAATCTTTGTTTTAATCATTAGAAACCACTCCATATGCTAAGGCTACCCATAAGAATTAGAATTAGGTTCATAAGAGGCCTATGGAGAAAGTTATGGTATATTTTGTGTCAATTTTGAGAGAATTCTGAGATTGACACATGTTGTGTTTGTCAATTAGTCAATTAGACTAATTTGATATCTGTTTGATTGTGTGTGGCTAATGTCGTGTCCATAATTAGATACGTGTAGGCCATATCCCAACAAGTTGGAGATATAGATTGATTTAGGAGATTTTTTATCCGACACGGGGCTTTGTGCATGTCACATTTTAACACGGACACGTAGATGTGTTTTGACTCTTCGTATTGTTTATATATACTATTTTAGACTTGCTCATGTCCTTTGGGGTACGTTTGGTTGTGTGGGGGACTCATATCGCAAGCGTATCATAGATCTAGTATGATATGGGTGCGATGCACTCCACGTGTTTGTTCCATTGCATTTCTAGATTCAATTTGCATTATTTATAGCTATTAGTGATATATATATATATATATATATATATATATATATATATATATATATATGTGTGTGTGTGTGTGTGTGTGTGTGTGTGTGTGTGTGTGTGTGTTCATAGTTGTAATTATATATGTATAGTTGTGTATGGGAGAGAGTAGTTTTATATATATATATATATATATATATATATATATATATATATATATATATAGCTACTAGTGAGAGTGTGCATAGTTGTGTGTAGTTGTGTGTGTGCAGTGTGTATAGGGGGTCAGGACAACATGGAATATAGCACAGCAGGAAGCTAAGCATTCAACATAGAAGCACATAGCATCAGCAGCTCAGGAAGTGGCAGTGAGCTACATTGCATAGCATGCAGCCACAACATCTACATCAGCATGCATCAAGGAAGTGAGCTAAAGTGCCTTAGCAGCAAAAGCTCTAGCAGCAATGCATGAGCATGTACATCAGCAGCAAGTGCCCAGCACTGCAGTGGAGATGCAGCAGCACCCTTGGCAAGCATTGCAAGCTACAACAACAACAACATGCAGGCAACAACTCCAGCAGCAGCAGCAGCTTGATCAGCATAAAGCAGCAAGAGGACAGCAAGGTGCAGATACATGGATAGTAGGGTATCAAGTTTCAGAGTAGGTGAGTTGGTTTGAGTTAGTTTAGTTGGTTAACTAGTAGTAGTTAGCTAGTTTCTGGATGTATAGTTATTAGTAGCTTGATAGTTATCTAGTTAAGTTGCTAGTTGGTAGTTATATGTACACATGTATACATATGGTTATTTAGTAGTTAGATCTATATGTATATACTTGTATCTCTATTAGTGTTATGTACATATATGTATCTCTAGTTAGTAATATATATGTAGGTATGTACATATGTATATATATACTAGTAGTTCCTAGTTAGTATAGCTAGTAGTATTTGTATTAGGTAATGCAAAATAGTTGTTAGTATATAGTTAGAGTTGGGTAGCTAGCTATATGCTAGAGTGACATTACCTTGAGATACCAAGATAAATGTCAAGGTATTGAGGGATACTCAAGGTATTTAGATTTGAGTATCAAGATGGGGGTGTAGTGGTGCGATACCACATTGGTTCAAAGCCAAGGTATCCACTTAACATTAGTCTAATTAGGAATATTCGATAATATTGATTGTATATACATATTGTGGTATTTCATATCTAATTATTTGCTTATCTTAAGATATGGTATCCTATTAATTTTTTAGTATCCTAGTAGAGCTAGTATGGCCTAGTTACATAGTGTATGGATCCAATATCCAAGAGATAGACTCATACAACCTAGAAATAGCTACTTTGACTAGTTTGACTTAGAGTTGACCTAGTTTATATCATTGATTAGAACTGATGTTAGAGATGTACTCTGCTCCTTTCCTGACTAGATATATTCTTCCCAGATGAGACTGAGGAGTGGTATCCCACTCACTACGGACCTCAGGATGTTGTGGGCTTAGAGCCAGAGACCTTGGCTCAGGAGGGTCTCATCCTGACTGAGACAGACGACCCATGACTCGTAGCTTATTAGTTAGACTCTTTGTACTGAATTTGTCTCCAGCTATTGTTATTAGTTTTCTCTAACTCATTTGATATTATTATTTGTCTCATGAGTTGTATTCGTGACCCTTCTATTCTTTTATCATATTCGTGCTTATTTCTATCTTAGATCAGTGATTGAGTATATTCATATTGTTGGTGGCATATTTATATTGATAGATAGTTTACCCAAACAGTCTTCTACCATCGATGCTGCGGCGTAGGCTGGGCCTTGTTCACTACTTTCATCCCTACACCGGGTGCGGGTCTTGATAAGAAGATAACATGGAGGGGTATTTGGGTCAAAAAATTGATCAAATCAGTTGACCGTTCGTCATTACCAATTTTTGACAAAAGTGGGAGAGGGGGGAGGGGTTGTTATGTATTATGGTCCTCACTACAAGAATAAGTCAAATTAGCGACGTCTTGAAACGTCGCTAAATGGCATAAAAATATCGCTAAAAAATATTAACAATGTTTATTGAAGTTGCGTTTGAGCTAGTCGTTGATAGGGAAAACGTCGTTATAGCGATGTTTCCAAGCGACTTATCCTCGTCGCTAATATTTTTATATTAGTAATGTTTAGCGATGTAACGTAGCTTAATTAGCAACGTGTCATGTGTCACTAAATGTCGCTAATATTTTTTTATTTAGTGACGTTTTGCAATACATTTAGCGACGTTATGCTAACCTGGTATATTCATCCATGTCAGCACTTTAGCCACGTTTAGCGACAAAACTAGTGACTGTCACTCCCCGTTCCTAATATACATATTTTTAACGTATTCTTGCTTGTTGGCATGGTTGTCAGGTTGGTTGGAGGCCAGACTATTTTTTGGTAGAGTTTGGTTCTTGGTTTATTTTGAGATCAGAGCTTGGTCATGACTTGAACCAATGGTCAAGTGAACCCAAACCCTTCCTATATAAACCAAAACTCTCTCTCTCTCTCTCTCTCCTCATTATTTTCTTTTCATTCATTATTTTCTTTTCATTCTCTCTCTTAGGTTTTCTCTCTTCCTCCATAGGCAAGTGCACCTTGCATGAAAATGGAGAAACCTTATATTTTATGAGTCCATTATATTTTCTATATGATTCTCCATATGTTCAGAACTTGGTATTTTCGGTTTTGGTGGATGGATTAGTGTAGATTGACATTTTAGTTTAGAGTTTTTTTTTGTTCTTGAGTTTTCTTTGGTTTTGATCTCTTAAAACTTATTATTTTCGAAAACTTGTTGTTCTATGTTGATGAGCATTTGATTTTGAGTAGTTTAGAACTTTACTTTGTTGGATTTGGACTTCGTTTGAGATTTCCATAGAAGAAATAAAACTTGGGTTTTCGGAACTTCCATGGCCGAAACCTGCTGTTCTGGGACGAAGGAGCTTCATGCGGCCCGCTTAACATGTGACCTAGAGTTCTCGCTCCAAATTCAGCATACAGTCATCTTGTTGGACGTATGACTGAAATCTGCACATGCACCCCTTTGCCAGATGCATAAAACTTGAATAAATGAAATTTCTCTAAGTCAAAGTCATCCATGTGTCCAAGAGGAGCATGCGGCGAAGGACAACATGCGGCCTAGAGCTATGTGTTTCTCTTTCTTTGAACGCATGACTTAGCACCGCCTTGCTCATCTTTTCATGATTTTGTCTTGTTCTTCTGACACCCTTTATTTTCATGTCACATCGGTCACATCCACACCTTTATGTCACTTTTTCTGACTTGCATTTATTGCCCATCACTTTGACACTCTTCCCAAAGAGTGGACCTTGCCCCTCCCATGCGGCCTCGACTGCATACGGCCTATTGCCTTTTACACACGTTGGACACTTGCTTGGTTTAAATGTTGTCATTTGATTGACAGATTGTGATGTTATGTGTTAAACTTAGAAATGACTTGTATGACCCAGATATGACCATGTGCCAAATTTGGCTAAGTACCTGACATGAGCATCCCTTGATCACCTTATTATAAATTGGATTAAATAAGGGACGTAGTTCAACTCGGGGAAAAGTTTACAATCCCGGTCTTTGTTTGGTTTAAGGATTGTTGATCTGATCTCGAAGGGTTCTCGCACTACTCTTATTCGCATCTATCGATATAATAAAGTGACGATAGGCTGTGGACTGAAACTATGAAGCAGAGTTACTTTAGTTTGACCATAATCAAGGAATGTATTCTATCTTGATGCGATAAGGCACTTCATATCCTTGTTTGGTGAAGGGGTATTGTATCATGTCATGGATAGGACATATGCCATTAATTGTTGGCTCATGCATCTCATGCAATAGAACTGGTTTTGTTTCTTTATTTCGTGCTTCCTTTGTGGTACTTGCTATTTGGGGTCTGACCCCATTGGTTTTGCATGTCCAGTTTTAAATCCAGCACCTGAGGATAAAGCTTACTTTCCCTCACCGATGGCACGCCCTCGAAGGATAGCTGCTGAGGGACACGAGTGGGTTCCTTTATTCACTGCTCGTCTTTTGTGAAATATATTCGTTTGGGCATTTTGCCAACCGGCACCTATTAGCCGGTAAATATAGAAACTAGTTTCCTACATGACTGTAATATATTCAGACTACAGCTAACTCACTGTCATGTATACTTTTAATCTTGTATCTGGCTTATCATTTTGTCTTGCTAGATCTCTAAGAATATTTTGATGCGATATTTGGGATACATTACTATTTATTCTAAAAAATATTCTATATTATTGCTACTTGTTTGAATGATTAAGATTTAGACGTTCTTGACCAAAGGAGACCTGATTGTAGTATGCACCAACTTGTCTCTAGATAACCTTAACATATTGCTAGTTGTTTCGGTATTCTGCAAGGCGTGGTTGGCTGAGTCATTCTCCCGCTCTCCAGTATTCTGGATCTGGGATGTGACAACGACGTTCGGATACAGTTAGGGACGTATTCAGAGACGTGTATAAATGTCGCTAAATGTCACTAAATTAAAAATTTTTTTAAAAAATTGAAATAAATGTATGCTTGCAGTTTGTCATATATTTTTGTAATATCATAGTTCATAAAAATAGACAGATCTGGAGCAACCCTCCGTTGAATTTCTTGGGTTCGCCGACCCCTTCGGTGGAACACTCAATACCGGTACATTCACACTCAACACCAAATTTTACACAAAAGTATACGAAATAAAGTAGATAAAAATTAATAAAATAAATAGATAAATGTATGAAATAAATATCCCCATTGAGTCACACAATAAAAGTGTCACAGTCACAAAATAAAAGTATACAAAAATAATAATAATAAAAGACCCATGAATGGGTCAACACACAAAATTATCCAAAGAACTACTATTGATCAGGAGGAGGAGGAGGAGCACTGCTGTGTATCTGGGATATCAATGTGGCCTACTGCTCCGATAAAAGCATCACGGCACTCGATGGAGGAGTCTGTGCAGTCGATGTCGCCAGTCTAGGAGAACATATCTACTCCAACGCTGTCAGTCGAGCATTTTAAGTATTCATGACATATTACATCCTCATAACACTCTTCTCCATTGACTGGCTCATTTGAACCTGTGTCATCTGCAGCCTCATCAATGCATCTTCCATGCCTACATGCGACCCATATAGAGCCGCCACGTTGCACTCTGTCGACATGGCCAGATCTCTCAGCTCCGCCATTCTACGCTCAAGAGAATCAAAATGTGCTGAGATTGTTGCATTGTCCATCTGCGGTGTGGGATACAACGTAATCCTCTGTCGCAACTCGTCATACAGAGATGCAATCTGATGGTCAACCCTCTCCTACTGGGATCGCATCGACTTCTAGGAGGCCTGTGTGGTATGCACACTGGAAAAAGGGGTCCTAGAGGACTGTGACACAATATAGATGCCGTAGAATCCCATATCGAAGTGCGTACCCGTCTACAGAGCACCAACAACGGTCGTCCATAACTCGTCAGCTGTCACACCCCAGAACCAGAATATTAGAGAGGGAGGAGGACAAAGCCAGCTACGTACACCCGAGTACTCAATACTCTGAGATACGATTATGGTTGTCTAGACATGTGAGAGTTTTACTCTATAATCCAATAGTCATTCCTTGGTCAAGGTTCTAGGTGTCTCAATCTCAAGCAAGCAATAAGTTACTAAAGGTATGATCACCAAACATATAATAGTAAGACGTCCCAAACTATACATACATAGATGATCATGCAGCTAGTTACAAAATGAAGAACTAGCAAGAGTATAATATTACATGACCAACTCTAGCTATAGTCTAGAATATGCTTTATATATAGGCCCGCAGGCTAGAATATCAATTTCAAAACATGAGCTAAACATATGCTCGGTGGCTAAATGTCTCAAAAGTATAAGTACAAGACCAAGTGGGTGATGAAGAAACTCACTCATATCCTCGGGTGCTCCTGGTGTTCACCATCTTGAGACGGAAAGTACGGGAGATCATGTGGTCCTTCTCCAAAATTTGGCTATACAAAACCAGTGGGGTCAGACCCAAAACAGAAAGTATCATAAGGGAGCCAACTTAGGAACTAAAACCAGCATGCAAACAAATTAAAAAGAAATTTCATAAGAAATAGTTAAATAAGTACAGCATGTAAAATAACAGTTAAACAGTTCTGGAGTATTTAAACAAGGATATCTAAAATAAGTAATTATGTTAAATTTTTTGGATCAATTATTAAACAAATCAGGACAGGACTAGACTAGACTGAAAATCAAGCAATCATGGTAAATCATGCCTTACGACTTGTTATCATTAGCTAACTAGGGTTATCACAGTCCTAGTTACTATCACATGCATTTTGAGATTCCATACAACCACATGCCGTATAGACTATCCGGGTTATCCAGGCGTAAGAATACAAAGAATAGATTATATCAGGTATAGTAATTTATAGGTAAATGCAACACTTGACGGCGTGCTAAAAGTGTGTCCCTCACGACGGAGAGATCCAAATCCATCAGGTGTTGCTGGGATATAGGATTGCATGTAGCCAAAAAATCTCTCTAGATGCTTCTAATATATTATTCTAGTTGTTATCCTGGGCAAGTTATTAAGAATTTCTGACGGTGGTGCTCAGGAATTTACCTTAGACATAATGCAGGATAGGATAGTAGCTTGACAAGTACATTCAGGACATGAGCAAGCAAATCAACCATATAAATTTATCTTATAAATTCAAGCATTCCATTTCAGGAAATTCTAGCATGGCAGGAGTGTGCTTCATCGAGCCACTCTCGGAGTATCAATACATGTCAGGTTAACTCGATATGATGAGCTATTATCAGAAATATCAGGAAAAGTCTGGTATCGAAAGTTTAGATTAATAGTGTCAATACAATCCATGTTCAGAGAACTCCAGGTTCTGGCAGGATGTCACAAATTGGGTTATAAGCAATTTAGAGAAAGCTTGCATTCATAACAATTAAACAGAATAGGATAAACAATAGAAACAGTTAAACCATAAGAGAATAAATCATAAGAAGCTAAGCTACTACAACTTTTATAGGAGCATGGGATAAGCTGGTCGGATACAACAAGCTGCCCGCAAGCAAGAGCTGGCAGATGTATCACACTGGCCGCATGTGAGATGCAACATCCACTGCTCGGGATAAGGTGAGTGACAAAAAATAAATACAAAGTCAGGGAAAGGACTCATGTGACTGGCCCTGTCAGAGAAGTGACCAATGTAACTAGTCAAGAAAGGGAGTCAGAAAGAAAAGACAAAACCATGGAAAGTCATGCTAAGGCGGTATTGAGTCATACGTTCAAATAAAAGAGGAACGAATAGCTTCGGGCCGCATGGATGACTCAGCCGCATGCTTCTCTTGGCCGCATACACATTTGGTCGCATGAAATCTTTTAAACTTAGAGAACTTTCATTCATTCAAGTTCCATGCATTTGGCCTAGGGGCGTATGTACAGATTCAATCATGTGTCCAACAAGATGGCTGCATGCTGACTTGGAGTGATAAGTCCATGCCTCATACCAAGCGGGGCGCATGGAACTTCTTCGTCCAAGAATAGCAAGTTTCATCCATGGAAAAGTTCCAAGTCTGAAAACTTATTTTCTCCATAAAATTCTTATTTCAAGTCCGAATCATGCAAAGTAATATTCAAAATCGCATAAAATCAAGTGTTCATCAATATGGAACTACTAGTTTTGGAAAATATCAAGTTTGAAGAGATCAAAACTAAGTAAACTCATTGAAGCTACAAACTTGAAAATAGATCTACTATAACCAAGGCATAAAAACCGAAAACAATAAGAAGTAAACATGAAGAGTAGTTGATAAAGCATAATATAGACTAATTAAATACAAGAGTAGATAAAAGTGCAAGTTCTTCCTCATTGACAAGATATACTTGCCTAAAATTACTACTAAACAACTACCACTACTACCCAAGGCAAGCTTACGGCTGGGGCTAGGGTTCGGCCAAGGAGAGGAGAGGGAGAAGAAAATGAAGAAAGAGAAGAAAATAAAGAAGAATGAGGAGGAGAGAGAAAGAGAAGTTTTTATATATATCATAGGGTGACTATCACTATTCACAATTCTGGAAATTACATGAAAGCAGCTAATTTTTTTTATAAATTACACGAAAAGTAATATACAGCTATAACACACATATACCAGATAAAATACAATAATACTAAAATAGTGAGACGGGTCTCACAACTCTCACCTCCTTAGAAAAATTCGATCATCGAAATTTTAATAAGGTACTGGTTCTATCAAGGTATCTCTAGAGATCTGGCAGGTAATAAAATAAACAAGACCATACGATTATCAATCACATGGCACGAACTACCTAGAATAAGACAAGCATGCACAAGAGAAGATAATGGTACAAGATATACGAACAAATATACCTCATAAGTCAAACGAATATGGGTATCTAGATCGGATATCATCTTTGTGCTCCCAAGTCGATTCGTCAGGTGAGTGATGCCCCCAAATAACTCGGACTAAACGATTGGCCCAATTCTTGAGAATCTTCTCTCTCTGTTCCAAAATGGATACTAGTCTTTCCTTATATGAAAGGTCGGTACCAACAACTAATTCTGAATGATCCAGGACATGACTCGCATCCTGTATATACCGTCATAACTGGGATACATGGAAAATACTATGTATCTCACTAAGTGATGGCGAAAGAGAAAGACGATAGGAAACATCTCCCACTCACTCAAGATAATTGAACGGACCTATGTACCAAGGACTAAGCTTTTTCTGCACACCGAATATGATGAATCATCAGGTAGGCAAAATCTGAAGGAATACATGATTGTCGATAGAAAACTCCAGAGGTCGCCGAACCGAATCAGCCCAATGACGCTGACGATCTTGGGCTTCCTTGATATGTCTCTGGACTTGCTTGACTACTTTAACTGTTTGGGCTATCATTTTAGGATTAAAAAATTGCCTCTCGCTAATATCATATCAAACTACAGAGGGTCTGCACTTCCGGCCATATAGTGCCTTGAATGGTGCCATTTGGATACTTACTTGAAAACTGTTGTTGTAAGAGAATTTGACCAAGTACAAATGATCATTTCACGAACCACCTAAGTCAAGGATATATGAATAAAGTATATCTTCTAGAGTATGGATGGTACGCTCCGATTGACCATCTGTTTATGGGTGGTAGATTGTACTTAACTTTAGACGGTTACCTAACCTCTCCTGAAGACTTTGCCAAAAATAAGAAATAAACCTAGAATCTCTATCCAAGACTATGCTAACTGGAACACCATGTAGTCTGATAATCTGTCTCATGTACATCTCAGCTAACTATTCTGTGGACTCGCCAATTATAAAAGATAAAAGTATACAACTTTTTATGAGATGGTCCACTATTACCCAAATAACAGCTCTGTCGGCTGAGGATCTGGGAAGTCCTGATACAAAATCCATGGTAATATGCTCCCACTTTCACTCCAAAATTGGTAAAGGTTGAAGAAGTCCTGCAGGTCTCTAATGCTCAGCTTTAACTTGTTGATAGACCAAACATCGAGAGACAAATCGAGTTATTTCTCTCTTCATTCCGTTCTAACAGAAATGCTGACGAATATCTCTTTACATCTTTGTTCCTCCGGGATGCATTGAATACTGCAAACTATGAGCTTATGCCATAATCTCGCAACGAAGGTCTCCACTTGGTACACAAAGCCGATTCTCAAAATAGAGAGTTCCGTCATGGAAAATACTTAGTTTTGGTCTACGTCCTGCCTCACACTCTGCTCTGAGACATTAAAGCTTGACATATGTTGGTTGTGCTACCTTAATTCTTTCTACTATACTGGACTGAACTTGCAGACCAGTAATCAATGTTGTGTTACCAGGCAATAATACTTATATGTCCATCTCCTGAAGATCTTCTAATATTCTTCGCTGTGTTATCAATAAATAGGCTCCTGCTCTCCTGCTCAAGGCATCCATTACGATATTGGCCTTCCCAGGGTGATATTGAAGGTCAAGGTCATAGTTAATCATCAACTTTAGCCATCTTCTCTGCCTTATGTTGAGATCCTTCTGAGTAAATACATACTTCAAACTTTTGTGATCAGTATAAATTTTTACCTAATTTCCATAGAGGTAATGTCTCCAAAGTTTGAGTCCAAAGACAACAGCTGCTAACTCCAAGTCGTGCGTCCAATAATTCTTCTTATTTTTTTGAAGCTGTCGAGATGCATAAGCTATAACCTTGCCATGCTGCATAAGAATATATCACAATCCTTTGCCTGATGCATCATAATATATGCTGAAACCACATGTTCTGTCTGAAAGAGTCAAAATAGGTGTCGTGATCAACTTCTACTTGAGCTTCTCGAAAGAGGTTTGATATTCATCTGTCCAATAAAAGCATACATTTTTTCGTGTTAGTTTCATCAAGGTCACACAAATTCTAGCAAAGTCTGATACGAAGCACCAATAATATCCTGCTAATCCCAAGAAACTACGAACTTCTGCAACTGTTCGAAGAACTGCCCACGTCTTAACGGCTTCTATCTTCTGGAAATCTACTTCAACTCCAATTTTAGCAATAATATGCCCTAAGTATATAATAAAATCAAGCCAGAACTCGCACTTGCTGAACTTAGCATATAACTTATATTCTCTAAGGACTTGAAGAACTGCGCAAAGATGCTGCTCGTACTCTGCTTTACTTCGAATGTACACCAAGATGTCGTCAAAGAACACTATCATGAACTTGTCCAAGTATGCCATAAAAATATGATTCATGATATCCATAAACATTGCTAGCACATTGGTTGCTTCAAAGGGCATTACTAGAAACTCCTAATGTTCATATCTCAATCTGAACGCCATCTTGGGTATATCCTGCTCCCTGAATATGATCTAGTGATATCTTGACCGCAAATTAATCTTCAAAAATACCATTGATTCACTAAGCTGATCGAACAAGTCATCGATCCTTAGCAAGAGATACTTGTTCTTGATGGTTACCGTATTAAGTGTACGATAATCAACACATAATTGTGATGTTATATCCTTTTTCTATACATGTAGCATTGGGACTCCCCAAGGAGATCCACTAGCACGAATGAATTCCTTGGCTCTAAATTTTTCAATCATCCGGTACAAGACTTCTTACTCTGAAGGCGTCATCATGTAGACTCTCTCTGACACTGGTGATGTTCTTGGAAGTAGATCAATGGTAAACTCGATCTTTCTTTCTGGTGGCATGCCTAGAAGTTCTTCTGGAAATACATCTGGGAATTAATTAACAACTCTGGGAAATTATACTACCTATGTTACTGCCATTCTCATGATCGCTGATGAAGACTCCATCTCGCCTCTAAAAAAATAAGAATTCATTCTCACCAGGGATATGAAAGATAACATTGCCATTATGACAATCTATCGTTGCGTACTGGGCACTCAACAAATCCATGCCTAAGACGACGCCATAATCTTCTATAGAAAATTTTATCAATCTAGCGGGAAACTATTGCCTGCATACTATGCCTCAACATAAGGCATAAACTCTATCGACTCCCACGATATTTTTACTAGTAAGTATATTGAGTCTTATTGATAATGATTTGGGTTCTAATCCAACTCGTATCGTAAATCATGCAAACATAAAAGAATGTGATGCACCAGAGTCAAACAATACTGAAGCTGAATGAGAGTTGACAAGAATAGTACCTGCCACACTTTTCCTAAAGCCAACTGCTCTTCCATAGTGAGTGCCATTGTCTAACCTCGTTCTCTCGGTGCTGGTCCTCTCTGCTGCAGACCTCCTGGCCTAGCCTGTACTTGAGCTTGGGCCTGCATATACTGTTGTGGCCTCTGTTGCTAGAATACTTGAGATTGGGTCGGCAAAGGCCTCTGACCCTGGTATTGTTGAACCAGTACTGGAGCCCTATATTGTACTCTTATCAGGAAAGATGATAATGAACTGGCTCTTTGTGGGCAAGATCCTATTCTATGTCCTGAAGCTTCACAAGCTATGCACAACCCTTGTGCTCTGCGGCACTCAAAAACTATATGCCCAGGCTTTCCATAATAAGAACACCCTGCTGAAGAAGATGTCATTTGCTATTGAGTTTATGTTGGGACTATTTGCTGAACTGAGGCGGTCAAAATTGGCCACCTCGGAGATCCGGAAACTAAAGCCCTAACTGCGGAGGTTGGTGCTGAAGACTGTGTGTAAGAACCTCCTGATATGTGGGTCCTCTTTCGTCCCCCAGTCCTGTCCATATTGCACTTGAAAGTATACTCATGCCTCCTTGATGCACTTAACACAACATCAAAAGTCTGGAACTCATGCTGTTTTACTGCCAATATAATCTCCAGGTGAAGTCCCTGCTGGAACCTTCTTGCTCGATCTAATTTGGTTGCCACCAAGGTGGGAGCAAACTGACTAAGTCTGTAGAACTCTACCCCGTAGACGTCGACAGTCCTTTCTATTTGCTTCAAGTTATTAAACATTTTCTACAAGTCATAACGCGATACCGCATCAAAATATCTTGTCTAAAACCTTTCACTTAAGACAGCCCAAGGGACTGGTATTGTTAGTAAAATCATCTATCTTGCCCACCAGTCTCGGGCCAAATCTAGAAATTATAGTCTTACCGCTGATACTTACTTTCTAGCCGGTATACCAGCTACCTCTAGGATAGCTTTTTTGTCCTAAAGCCATGCATCCGATGCAATTTCATCCTCGGTGCCATAGAAATACGAGGCATAGAGGCGCTTGAAGTTGCTTGCTGAGTTGTGGGCACGATGTCCGCCTCTTTCCAAATTCTCTTGTACTGACTGAGTGAGTTTATCCTCTTGGCGTCCTTGTGATGCCAATAATTCTTGAAGGATATCAACCGGCACACTGGTGCCCCCTCCTGCCTCAGGTATTGGTTGCATAGGAGGCACTAGCTGGATCTGAGGTTCCTTATTTTGAGCTGTTCTGGACCCGACCCCGAAATGCTGAGGCTGAACCTCAAGGGTTTGCTGGGCATCGGGATGATGTCCTTCTACTGGAGAAAATTGGGCGGGATGATCAGAAGAACTAGGAACAATGTCCCTAAAAGATAAAGGACACAAGCATAAAAAAGGGATGGACATGATTGATTGACGATCAAGGTAGATGTTGTATTAAGATTCCAAGGATATAAATTTGACACTGGAGGAGATCAAGGAGCAATAGAATTGAGACATCTAAAATATTGGGTAAACCTCCCACACTTCTGAATTTTTAGACCTGCATGGGCCACCACTTAAACCGTGTCACGAGCCAGAACCAAAATACTGGAGAGTGAAGGTGGACAAAGCCAGCTACGTACACCAGAGTACTCAATACTCTGAGATACGGTCACGGCTGTCTAGACATGTGAGGGTTATATCGTATAATCCAATAGTCATTCATGGGTCAAGGGTCCTAGGTATCTCAATCTCAAGCAAGCAACAAGTTATAAGAGGTATAATCACCAAACATATAATAGTAAGGCATCCCAAACTATACATACACAGATTATCATGAAACTAGTTACAAAATAAAGAACTAGCACAAGTACGATATTACATAATTAGCTCTAATTATAGTATAGAATATGCTTTACATGTAGGTCCAGAGGCTAGAATGTCAAGTTCAAAACATGAGCTAAACACGTGTTCGGTAGCTAAATGCTCAAAAATAAAAGTACAAGATCAAGTGGATGATGAATAACAAACCCACTCATGTCCTCGGGTGCTCCTGATATTCATCATCTTGAGACGGGAAGTACGGGAGATCATGTGGTCCTGCTCTAAAATTTGGCCATACAAAACCAATGAGTCAAACCCCAAAACAACAAGTACAACAAGGAAGTCAACTTAGGAACTAAAACTAGCATACAGACAAATCAGTAAGAAATAACACAATAAATAGTTAAATAAGTATAGCAGGTAAAATAATAGTTAAACAGTTTTAGAGTATTTAAACAAGGATATTTTAAATCAGTAATCAGGTTACAATTTCCGGATTAGTTGTTAAACAAATCAGGGCATGACTAGACTAGACTAAAAATTAATAAATCACAACAAATCATGACCTACAGCTTGCTATCATTAGCTAACTAGAGTTATCACATTCCTAGTTACTAATAGATGTAGTTTGAGATTCCATACAGCCACATGTCCTGCGACTGTCCGGGTTATCTAGGCGTAAGGATACATAGATTAGATTATATCAGGTATAGTAATTTATATGTAAATGCAACACTCGACGGCGTGCTGGAAGTGTGCCCCTCACGACGGAGAGCTCCAAATCCATCAGGTGTCGCTGGGATATCGGGAATGCATGTAGCCAAAAAATCTCTATAGATGCTTCTAATACATTATTATAGTTGTTATGTTAGGCAAGTTATTAAGAATTCCTGACCGTAGTGCTCAAGAATTTACCTTAGATATGATGTGGGATAGGACAGTAGCTTGACAAGTATATTCAGGACAGGAGCAAGCAAATCAACTACGATAATTTATCATATAAATTCAAGCATTTCAGTTCAGGAAATTCTAGCATGTCAGGAGTGTGCTTCGTTGAGCCACTATCAGGAGTATCGGTACATGTCAGGTTAAATCGATACGACCAGCTATTATCAAGAATATAAGGGCAAGTCTGGTATCGAAAGTTCAAGATTAACAGTGTCAATACAATCTATGTTCAGGAAATTTTAGGTTCTGGTAGGTTGTCACAAATTGGGTTATAAGTAATTTAGAGAAAGCTTGCATTCATAACAATTAAACGGAATAGGCTAAACAATATAAAGAGTTAAACCATAAGAGAAGAAATCATAAAGCTAAGCTACTACAAGTATCATAGGTACATGGGGTAAGCTAGTCGCATGCAATAAGCTGGCCACATGCAAGAGCTGGTCGCATGCAACACACTGGCCGCATGGGATATGAAATATCCACTCCTCTGGACAAGGTGAGTGATAGGAAATAAATATAAAGTCAGGGAAAGGACTGATGTGACTGGCCGTGTCAGAGAAGTGAATGATGTTACTGGTCAAGAACGAAGGTCAGAAGGAAAAGATAAAATCATGGAAAGTCATGCCAAGTCTGTGCTCAGTTATACGTTCAAAGAAAAGAGGAACGGATAGCTCTGGGACGCATGGACGACTCAGCCGCATGCTCCTCTTGGCCGTGTACACATTTGGCCACATGAAATCTTTGAACATAGAGAACTTTCATTTATTCAAGTTTCATACATTTGGCCAAGGGGCTCATGTGTAGATTCAGTCATACGTCCAACAAGATGGGCGCATGATGACTTGGAGTGAGAAGTCCATATCTCACACCAAGCGGGGCACATGGAACTTCTTCGTTCCAGAACAGCAAGTTTCAGCCATGGAAAATCTCCAAGTCTGATAATTTATTTTCTCCATGAAATCCTCATTTCAAGTCCGAATCTTGCAAAATAAAGTTTAAAATCGCATAAAATTAAGTGCTCATCAACATGGAACTACTAGTTTTTGAAAATATTAAATTTTAAGAGATTAAAACCAAGTAAACTCATTGAAGCTATAAATTTGAAACATAGATCTACTCCAACCAAGGCATAAAAACCAAAAATAACAAGAAATAAACATGAAGATCACTTCATAAAGCATAATATAGACTAATAAAATATAAGAGCGACTAAAAGTGCAAGTTGTTCCTCATTAGCAAGGCATACTTGCCAAAACCCACTACTAAACTACTACCACTACTACCCAAGGCAAGCTCACGGCTGGGGCTAGGGTTCGCCCAATGAGAGGAGAGGGAAAAGAATGAAAAAAGAGAAGGAAATAAAGAAGAATGAGGAGGAGAGAGAAAGAAAAGACTATATATATCAAAGGGTAATTAGCACTATTTATAATTTTGGAAATTACATAAAAGCAGCTAGTGAAATCCATATATTATACGGAAAGCAATATATAGCTATAACACACATATACCAGATTAAATATAATAATACTAAAATAGTGAGACGAGTATCACATCAGCCGACAGAGCTGGGTGGGCAGGCGGCTGTGAGGAACTACCGGCCTCTCCCTGTGTGGGTTAGGTCGACCGCTTTCGGAGCCTAAGATACTCATCCTAAAAAATACGTATCTCTCAATAAGCGCACTACTTACTATTCACTCGTCATGCATAATTGTTAATATATATCTAATGTACTTATTACTAACTACATAAATATTTATTTGTATATTTTCTAAGTTATATTATAATTAACCAAATATAAAGCAATACTTACGTAGCTCTGTGTGGCCCTCTCATCGATGAGTTTTTCTCCCTTCCTATGGGTGGCGAGGAAGACTGACACCATGCTAGCGTCCTCACCCCTCAGGACCTGTTAAAAAATATATTGTGTGTTACTAAAGTCTGAATACTGGGACCTCGAAAGTCCAAATGGGGTAAAACCGTCGGAGGAGAGGCCCAATCTACATTACGCGAATTCGAAGGAAAATTGGGATACTCTCGATCAAAGTTCTTCTATGCTTCTCCATCGGATAGGTGATCTAACACTCTTTTAGTCTGTTCTCGTCTGTACTAACTCATATTTTCGGCAGTCTTCTTCACCATAAATAACCTCTACAACTGCGACATCAAAGGCAAGTAGTGCATCAAATTGATCGGCTTCCTTGCACGAACATGCCTTCATGTACTAGTTGCCTTGTAGTGATCAATACCAAAAAATCTGCCCATGTCTTCATCCTTGTCGCCTTTGTAGTACAACATGCAACCGTTGTGACATGCATCGATTTTCTCATATCCCATCCAGAGAAATCTCACCATCCTCTTAGACCAACCGTTGTGACATGCATCAATTTTCCCATATACCATCCGTTGTGACATGCATCGCCTTTTTAAAAATTGGTAGTATCACGCCCCAGTCCCAAAATACGTAGGACTAGGAATACGTAAGCATGCCAGCCGTATGTATATGAAGACTCCAATATATGAAAACTATAACACACGTACCCTGTAATATGAATAACAATTCACAAGTGGTATATATATGTCACAAGTAATAGGGTATAACTAAATCTCATCCACAGAATCAAATATAAATAAATAACTAATAACTATATAAGCAAATCTTAATATGAAGTATTAAAGGATGATAGTCGGGTGGAAACAAATCCACTACCAAACTAGAATATAAAAGAAATAATATAAATACATTTAATGAACAATGAGACTCGGAGAGAAGACCTCCTCGAAATATACGTAGCAAGTCCTGATCCGCGCTCCTGCGAACAGTCATGTTCGTCTATACCTGGAAAGGGACCAGGTCCTCAGAGGGACGTAACAAGATACATAGAAGCATACCAATATAGTACTAAAAAATAAACATCCAAGGGGGTCGCCTAACCGTCTAAGTGAATGCACTTTGAGAACAACTTTCCAACACATAGGCTATCTGGCTAAAATAGGATTGGTATAATTCTCTTGGAGATTCAGGGGCCTAAATAGCATGACGTCTTTTGAACCTCAGAGGCCGCCTGATAATAATATAGTATATAGTGGTCATAACGACTGCACATCTCCGACGGAGCGTACGGGTTACACAAGGAAAGTACAAAGGAGCCCAAATGCCCTACTTGTTGTTCTTCCTACCCCATGCTCTAAGTATGTCATATTAATGACACGATAATACCTCTAATAACTGTCAAGTCTTCTAGCATGTAATTTCTAACAACAGTTATTCCCTATCGCATGTCCCATACGTACATGAGGCCACCCTGTCATACAAGTCTGTATCCTACATGAGACTCACACTCGTGCAACAGATGTGTCACGGCCAATGAAACCTAATGATGCCTCCAAATCATATGGTGGTCTCATAAAACTAGGACAACATGCATATACATAATAAAAACAGAATACGATGCCACCGTCGTTGCACCCAAGTTTTCTTGGACGCGCAGTTTATATAGCAGTTAAAATATATGAACTAAATAACAGAAATAAAAATGTATGCACCATATGGAATATAAATTGCAGTACAATGGCAAGGTATTCTTGCCTGGCAAGAAAGCTACGTAGTGCCCATAACCTGCTCCTGGAGTCTCGCAGAACAATCCAATGGTCCTATATATATATAATATAATACAATATAACATCAGCCATTACACTAGCACATACACAACCATAATTACACTGGACTCGGAGGGTACGCTAGGGGTGACACTGGTCAATTAACAGGGTTAAATGTGCGTCTAACTATGCGGGTGTCCTGTCCTCAATGTTGTATAAAATTAGACAGTCAAACTAACACGTCTAAGCCAGTACGTCAGTGTATATAAGGCAATCAACTCACAAGTACTCAGGGTCAATGGTATATACAATTATGTGGGAAAATCTACAGTCCTAGGGTCGTACATCATAAATACATATATAGTCACAATTAGTTTTAGCATTTAATTACATATATCTATATCCATATATTTATATTTATCAACTAATATTATATGCATACGCACACACACATACGAGCACACTCGTCATTTAGTTCCCCGATACGGTCTGCAATCCTATCAACCAACTAAACTGAACCAATATGCTAACCCTTAATACTATTCACACAAGCACACATAAAATTAAAGAAGAAGGACAGGTTCGAACCTTGGCGTGCACGCACGGGATCGAGGGTGACTGTTGCAGGTCATCTTCGGCGAGGGTGACAGGTCCACGATGATGGTGATGGTGATGATGATGATGATGATGAACAGGGATGATGATTGGTGATGATGATGGTGATGATGATTTTGATGATGAGGGTGATGATGATGGTGATGATGATGATCGCCGAAGACTGCTGGAGGAGGTTCAGGCGAGGAGAAGGAGAGGTGGTGGTGCTCTGCAGTCAGGGGGAAACTCAGGCGGGTCGAGGGACTACGGTCAGGCGGTTCAGTCGACTGGGAAGAGGTTCAATGGGGTGTTGCCCGGTTCAGCGGGGTACAGCGGCGCTCAGTCGTGGGGAGTCGTCGAGGGAAGGGGGTTGTCATGTTGTCGAGTCGTTGAAGAGGAGGAAGTCCAGCAGCTTGGTATGGCATGGCGAAGTCGAGAAGAGTCGGGTTCAGGCGGGTCATCGACGGAAGGTATATTCAGTCGAGTGGCAGTGGTGGCTCGGCTGCACTGTCAGGCTCAGGTCGGCAGGAGAATGGATGGTCGCGGCGTTCAGTTGAACGCGGGAAGGAGTCAGGCAGGGTGTTGACAACGAGGGACGTCAAGGATGAAGACGACGGGAAAGTCGGCTGCTCCGGTGATGCACAGTCGTGGGGAGTGCTATGCGTTGAGTGGAGGACAACGGTGAGAAGGAGGGATGTCGGGTTGATGGAGAGGCTGTTCCGGGCTCCGACGGAGGAGTCGGGCCGGGGTGAGGCGGTGTCGAGGTCAGGATGCAGGTGTTGGAGGAGAACGGAGGTCAGGTCCGACGTGGCATGGTGGTCGAATGTGCTGTTCAGGAGATCAAGGATGAGGGAGATGGTGGTTGCAGAGGCGGGGCTGCTGACGAGGAGAAGTCTCGGGTCTGCTCAGGCGGTGATCGGGCGGAGGAAGATCGGGTCTAGCGGTGGTCAGGCGGAGGATCTCAGGCGAGTTGGCTCCGGCGAGGCGCTGCTCCGGTCGACGGTTGCAGAGGGAAGGAGTGGGAAGAAGGAGATGAACAGGAGGAAGGGGTCGTCTAACTTGGGTTTAGGTTTAGGTGTGATGGAAAAAAAAGGAAAAGGAAAAAGTTGTATATATATATGTGGGAAATAGGGTTGGGTGTTGACCTAGGAAGTTGGGCCTGGTCAAAATCCTCCTTGGAGTAGGCTTTGGCTTTACATGTAGGAATTTAAAAGGCTAGGATTTGCATTGTTTAAAATTTAGGGCCAAGGTTTAAGGAGAGTTGATGTTGAGTGTTACACACTCCAAATTCATGGAAAAAAATCACATGACCAAACAATGAAGGAAAATTAGGGTTTCTATATGTGTTTAGTCCAATGGGGTATGGACACCTAAATGCACTTTTGCATAAAAGTCCCTAACAATTAGAAAATTACACAAAGATGGAAATTAGATTAAATTAATTAAAATTAATGCAAAAGGTGTTCTAAAATTAATTAGAAGCACATGGGGCTAAAATTAGGTGGGACACAAGCATCATGGACGTAGAAGACTCAGAATAGAAAATTATCATAAATTGGGTTACACAAAACGGGTCAAGATTGTGTCTCCAATTTTGATTGGAACGCACAAGAATATAAAGTTAGATTTATTTAGAATTAAATATAAACGTCTGCGACGAATATTATGCAACTAAAATGTAGCACAAGAGAGCATAATTATAAGTTACACAAAGGTCAGAATGGAAGACGGGCACGTCTAGGACAAGGGTGTAAAATTTGTAGGAAGGCAATGGCTAGGGTAGTGCTCCAATTATCGAAGCAACGGTAAGGTGCACTAAGTGATATAAATATTATAAATTCATCTAAAACACCATGTTCTATTTCTAATTGGATTCAAACTAGCCATAGTCTCTCTATCTAAGCCAAGTAGGCCTAATTTTGGTCGAGGGGGTTTACAGGTAGAAATCTAAAAGCCTCAAAAAGGTTTAGAGATGTAAATTTACTTTTCAGAGAAGAGCTCACATGAACACTTGACTTCGGGCTGACATGAATACTTGACATACGAGATATTGATATCTCTGTCATCATGTGTTTCTTGTGAGCCCACAAGGAACACTTGACCTCAGAGTGTCTAATATGCAAATCCGTCTTGATAAAACTCTAGGTATTTGTGTATCATATGGATATCACATACCATGGTACACAATATCATATTGATACTCTCTTATATCTTAACACTAGGATACAGTTTCAAATACCCATGACACTAACTATATTTGACACTTGGTATCTTGGTACCAACACACAATTTAGGCCACTCACTCTTGACTCCCAACACATATTTATACCTACTTCTATAACTGTATATTTCTATACCCTTATATATGTATCTATCTATATAGATTAGTAACCTTCCCTCTAGGCCACTCATCCCTCACTTAAACATATACACATACACACTTCTATCTCTCTCTCTCTCTCTCTCTCTCACACACACACACACACACACACACACACACACACACACACACACACATCCCGATATGCTACAAGCTAGCTCCGATCAATATAGAGAGATCCATAGTGGTTTTAGTGTCAAGCACTTAACTGACATAATTCTAAAAAATAATCAAGTTTTAGAATTTCTAGGATGAACCTATTCATGAAGGATAAAGTTATTCGAAATAATTTGTTCTAGGAAGTTTTTGAAGTTAAGAATTTGTACGATATTTTTCTAGTCTATTTTATATTTTCTTAATTCTAAAACCTACAAACATATATAAACTCAATATCCATATCCATAACAACACTCATATCTGTACTCAAAATGTCGCACCATGAATCCGACAAGGAGTGAGTTAGACCAAAAGCTAATGGTTAAGCAAAAAGATTGTCATAGACAAACCCAACCCTAGTTAAACCTCAATCCTGACATCATAATTCGATACAATTTTATTATTGTTAGTTTTTTCATTAATATTAAATTATTTATATGTTATAATTACGTAGAATTTTTTGATAAAACTTCTTTTGATAAAATTATCTCCTTTAAATTTTTCTTAATTTGAGAAAACTAACCCTAGTTAAACCTTAATCCTCACATCATACGTGTACTTTGTTATTCTATATAGTCTCATCCCCGTAGGATACTTGACAAAACAAACCTTAGTTTACCTTAGAATTTAAGTGTGTTCGTGGTCGTATTAGTTTGTGTCCGTGTTAGTGTCAAGAGAATCAGTGTCAATGTGTGTGTCTGTGACAATGTCAGAAGAATTAGGGTTAGGGTTTACCGGAGAACAGGGGAGACCGTTGAAGGCGGTGGGAAGCTGGAGCAAGGAAGGGTAGTCGGGGGGGGTCACGACGGAGGGGGTAGGCCGATTCGAATATTGTTGGGAGTCGGAGCACAGAGGAGGTTACAGCGAGATGGGGAGCTGGAAAACGGAGGGGGTCACGACGATGGGGAGCCGAAGCACCGAAGGGGCATAGTGGTGGGTGGGCATGGTGGGGGGAGCTCACAGCGGTAGGGGGATTTCGATTTAGGGTAGGATAGAAAATTTTGAGCAACATAGAATAGGGGAAAAGTGAAATAAGATGGGTATATTAAATAATTTAGTGACATCCCGTACATACGTCGCAAAACGTCATAAAAATTAATCTTTTGGCGATGCTAGAAAAAGCCACATCGTCAAACATCACAAATATTATATCCATAGTGACGTTTAACTATGTTTAGCTATGAGATTTCTTACAGTACTTAATACCGGTCACTACTCATCGTAATTCGTCGCAGACTACGACATTTTATGATGTTTTAATCTGGCATCGCTAAATTAGTAGAGTTTAGCGACATACACTTACGCCATCGCTGGTAACGTCGCTAATTCTTCTTATTTTGGTACTTAATCGGGTGGGGTGCACATTGAATATGGGTAAATAAAGGGGGGTGCAACTCAAATTTTCTCTAAAAAAATGTAAGGTTGAGATTGTTTGGTGCAATATTGGTGCAATAACTTTGGTATAATATTCTGCTAAGGGATCGTGATTCCTACACTTATGCATCCCCTTATGTTTTCCAAAACAACAACCATTGGATTGACATTTTTTGACAGTCCAGCTTAGATCCTTAAACTACCCAAATTCTAGCAAGAAATTGATCTAATATGGACCGTCAAAAAAGATAACCAACAACTGCTATCTTGGAGACATGCGAGAATGCATAAGTGTGGAGATCATGATCCCATATATATATATATATATATAATACAACTTAGAAATGACTCAAAATTAAGCCGTCTAAACCGTATGTATATTATCAATCAATTAATAAATTTTAAATTTTTAAATATTTTTTAAATGTTCGCATATGTTTTTTCTTACGTAATTGAGTACATGAGATAAAAAAATTCAAATCACCTGAACATATAACAAATTATAAAATATATTCAAAATTAAAATTATATTTAAACTAGGGTATTATCTAATTAGACACATATCCAAAATTCTAAAATTATATCAATAACAAATCATAATTAAAATATATTCAAATCATATTTAAAATATTCTAATATAATTTAATTTTCTATTAATTGTTTAATAATATCATAGATTTTTTGATACGTGCATCACACATGAACGTGACTATATATATATATATATATATATATATATATATATATATATATATATATGAGTTATTTGTATTTACTCTTCCCCCAATCCTAATTGGAATGTTAATTGAAATCTTAATTCGAACATGTATACCTAAAACATGTAAATCGATATAGGATCTTGATCATAAAATGATAAACATACCCTAATCCAAAGTAAGATATGAAATCCACCTTCTCTTTCTTGACCTATTTGGTAAGTTGTGTTTCTTGAGATGATCCTAATGATGGAATTAATGTACATATATATTGGCAGAGAGAGAAAGTGGTCAAATTTTTCTATAGATCTAATCTCAACCGTCCATCAAAGTTGCTTAATTATAGGAAAGATTTTCTAAATTAACCAGATTCCTATTATTCAACAGTTACCTAATTTAACCAGGATATGGAATATAGGCCACATAATGAAGGGATCTTTATGAAATAAATTTAAGATTTACACAATCCCATAATAATATGGATATATATACAATCCCATAATAATAGAGATTTAATTTTGGTATGAATTCGAATTATTTCTAAAACTCTCTCACTTAATCCATATGAAAATCCTATTTATGGTTTCATATAGGAATCATAATGAGCGCATAAATGCTAAAATTAAATAATATACTAAAAAAGTTTATCTTAATTATCTTAGTTAATTAAATCATTGATGAGAGTCATAGAGGTTTCATATTAATTATAGAACATGGTCCCTTCCATGTACCATACACCAATAATCTACTTAACCAAGTCTATATAATGAAACAGTCATAATGGTCCCTTTACGTCTTAATGAAAAAACTATTTTTGTTATCATTCATCAATTCACATAAAATGTACATAAACAATGAAAATAGAAAAATTTAGAATTTTCAATAACGAATTCTCAAAATAATGTCAAAATAAAAGCACATAATAACCCACAAATAAGAAAAGGCCATTGGTTACTCTCAAGACCTATCTTGTTAGTATGTTGCTTAAATGTCTTGGGTGGTACCCATTAGTTTGTGGATCTAAACTTTTGCAACCATAATCTTTGAAATATATCCACAAAGCATGCCACAAATTCAGCCTCCATGGTGGATGAAGTGATAATGCTTTGTTTGGCAATCTTCCACGATATAACACCTTCAGCTAATACAAAAACAAAACCAAAAGTTGTTACTACCTTTTCATCGGAGAGGGTATTTTTGTCCTTTCCTATTATTGGTAATATTGTTAATATTAGTATTCCAAAAATTATTATATTGAATGGTATTTCATAATTATTTATTTATGGTACATGTTATATATTTATTTATTATAGTATTTAAATATTGTTGGGATGTGACAAATTCAGACTCTCTCCCCTCTCTTTTTTATTCCAAAATTTTATATCTAGAATTATTCTTCCCCAAATTCTCTTCATCCCTACATCAAATTCCTACAAAATTTCTTACTAATTCATCCCTACTTTACCATTGGAGACTCTAGAAGCAAGAAGGAGGCAAGGATCTACAATTTAGAGAAATTTGTACAAGTTGAGGCTTCTTTGTGTTCATTGGAGACTTTTATTAGGAATCCATCTCCCAATAGGTTATAATTCAGTTTTTTCCTTCTAATTAGACTCTAAATCTGTAATTAAATTATTAGGAACCCACCTATGGACTAGGGCTACCTATAGGAAGAAGAATTGACCTTTGGGGACCTCTATTATGAATGTTATGATATGTTTTGTGTCAAATTTTGGAGAAATCTAATATTGGTGCAACATGTGTTTGTCAATAGGTCAATTGGACCAAATTGATATTAGTTTGGTTGTGTGAGACTAGGTTCGTGTCAACAATTGGATACGAGTAGGCCGTGTCATGATATTTTGTGACTCGGGTTGATTTAGGAGTTTTTCTTCGACACGGAGGTGTGGACAAGCCATATTTTGACACTGACACGTAGTGGTGTAGCTAGCACTTTATATTGCTTAAAAATATGATTCTAGACATGCTCGTATCATTTGTGACATATTTGGTGATGTGTTGGGGCAATATTTCAAGCGTATCATAGAATGAGTGTGATATGGGCGAGATGCACTCCACATGTTTAATGGAATGCGTATACTCTATGCTAGTGTTGTTTATATATATTTTAGAGTGCTCTAATATATATATGATATCTATATAAATGTGTTGGTATATATTTATGTCGGTTATGCTTATACTAGGTGTTTAAGCATCTATTACTATGTGTATCATATTATATATGTATTATAGGTTCAGGTGCTATATTATGGACTGTGTAGTTCATATTGGACCGATAGGGGACTATTTTGTGTGATGGACAGTGTGAAGACTGTCATGGGGGGGTGCTGCCCGACTGTTTTAGATTTGTTCTTGACTGTTGGAGTGACCAATAGTTGGTTGTTGCAGTGTGGTGACTTTGCACCTTGATGTGCACAGCATATAGTCAGGTCTGAGAGGAAGGTCGAGCAGTTGCACCGCAACTGATGTGATCTAAGCTTCTGTTAGCACTAGCAGCAGATAGGACAACAATATTTCAAGAGCAGCACAGTACCAGTTAGGGGGTACTGATGGAGGTCGCAACCAGTTGGTTAGCTAATATATTGAGGATTAGATGTATGTTAGTCGCTAGTTGTCTATTAATTGTTAAATATTAGAGGTAAGTGATAGATTAGTTGAATGTTAAGTTAGATGCCAAGTAAGATGTTCCTTGTTAGTTAATTTTCATGATGTTAGAAGTTATAAATTGTTAGTTATATATATATATATATATATATATATATATATATATATATATATATATATATATATATATATATATATATATATTAGTATGTTAGTGTTAGTGTCAAGTTAGATGATATCTATTATAGTGTTATTACTTAGTTGATTGTTTATATGAAGTTAGAATGAATGTTAATATATGTCAGTTAGTAGGTATTGTTAAGTTAGACAATCAGATTTATGATATGATATTTAGATATATATGAGTGATCTACTTATGATTGGTATATATATAACTATATACTTTAGTTAGTAGTAGATACTAGTATTAATATTAGTTACCTTGAGTTATCAGAAGGTAATGTTAAAGTCTGGGTTTCAACTCAAGGCATTGACATTGGGTATCATGGGATATTTGTAATTGAATACCAAGATGTTAGCTAGGTAGTGATACCAAGGATGGCTCAAAGCCAAGGTAATCATATAGAGCTTATATTTAGCTAAGAGATAACTAGTGTTGTAATATATAATTGTGTATCTATTGACACTATATAGTATTCATACTCTAGTATCATAATATAGCTAGTATGGCCTAGATAAGTAGTGTATGGACCCAATAACTTAGATATGGACTCATACAACCTAGAAATAGTTAGTTTGACCAAGTTTGACTAATTTGACCTAGAGTTGACTTAGTTTGACTTAGACTTGGCCTAATGACCAAGATTGGACTAGTTTAAATTATTTTTATTCCAAAATCTTGTATTGATGTTATATTCCATATTTAGGTCTCCGAGGTACCATTCTGGACATGTATGATATTGTTTCACAGGATTTCAAACGAGCAAACCCTCTGATAGTTTTTTGCTTATTATATCTTCTATGTTTCTTGTATTTAGTATAGATATCCTTAATTTTTCTTGATAGTTGATTACAAGGATTGGTATTTCTTGGATCCCGTCATGAGATATTATTCCTGGTAGTTCCTAGCCTATTTCTTGTGCGAGCTCCATTATTCTTGTACATGTATGAATACTGATTCATGGGAAGATTAGCGCCCTTCTTGTGGAATCCCATATCATAGCGTACCATGGTTGGATCCATTATACTAGTCGGGGGCGGGGAGTATTTAGTGTAGATATGTGATCATACCCCACAGTTCTTGTTTTTCTTGTATAGTATTACTCATACACCGCACGTATGATTAACCAGGCCCGTGGTTCTTGAGCACTACCCAAGTCGATCATATGTTGTCACTAGTACTCACTCACTTAGATGTATTTCTTGATTCTATATATGATGTTCATATCTTTTGTATGCATTTCCCATATTTTCTTATTTGGGTATATTCCTGCCAAGCTTTATTTATCTGGTATATGTTCATATCTTTTCTGATTGGATAATATTTTTTAGTGATAGTTGTGCTCTTCATTCCGGAATCTCAGAATGGTGCCTTAGACTGGACTACTATTACCATGTGGACTTGAGGTAACATTTGTAGAGATCTAGTTTAGTGTTCCTATACTATATCTTGTCTAGTTTTCTTTATTTTAGAATGATTATTTGATTATATTTTTTGTTCATTCTTTCTTTAGATTATTATGATTGAGTACATGATAGAACTGGTTGTATTAGTATGATTGATAGTTAACCTTGTAGAAGCATAAAAAATACGCCGGATGGCTATACGCAGCATATTGATGCAGAGCAGCGTAAACAGAGGCCTTCAGAGCCATCAAGCGTGCAATAGAGCTTTTTTCGCTAAACACAACGTGAAATATAAACTCAAAGGACCATCCGCGTAAGGCAGTACGTCCAAGCCGCTTCAGCGTAAACATGGTGCTTCATCGACTCCTGGGCGTAAAACCCATCCTCTTTCAACGCAGCATTGAAGTGTACGAGAGACGCTTCGTATTCTCCGAAGTGAACCTGTCAGATCCTGCAATGAACCTGTCAGATCCTGCAATGAACCTGACGTCTGGACTTCTGACAAAGGGATACTGCTCGACTACCCAGACGACGGCTATAATGATGGCACAGCACTGCGACCCAGGCTGTTATTTACCGCCATCTCCTTTACGTAAACTGCTTTTACGTGCATGAAGGGATACGCTGCCTTGTTTTACACAGGCAGACATGAGCTGTTTATGCTCCGCAGTAGACAAACCGCCTGCCACATCAAAAGCTGCACTTCGTATGGGGATCGAGGCACGTCTCTACGACTGATGCGCAGAGCGGTGACAGTTGCTCGAGACACGTCTCTACGTCTAATGCACAGAGCGATGACAGTTTCTCGAGGCACATCTCTGCGACTGATGCACATAAGGGCTGCAGACCTTCAAAAACACGCCTCTGTATTTAATGCACAGGATGGTGGCAAATCTCCGCATTTAATGTAAGAGATTTAATTATATCTTCAAAAGCCGTAATTTCGGCTAAGACGTCCACATCAGTACTCTGGCACGGTACGCAGCGGCTTCTACGCCCATTCAGCTCCTGTGCTCACTCGGCTTCTACGCCCATTCGGATTCAACGCCCACTCGGCCTCTATGACCACTCGGCCTCTATGACCACTCGGCCTCTATGACCACTCGGCTTCTACGCCCACTCGGCCTCTATGACCACTCGGCTTCTACGCCCACTCGGCCTCTATGACCGCTCGGCTTCTACGCCTATTCGACTTCTATGCCTGCTTTGCTTCTACGCCATGGTGACGGACATTGGCTTCTACGCCCACCTCTTCTACACAAGGGATACCTACCTACGTGGCTTCTACGCCGTGATCTTCGTAGCGATTATACGCATTTTTTCCCTTAGTTGGACCCGCGTCACACGCTCATTCAAAGGATCATCTATACGCAGGCATTGGTTATTTTAACCGTTGTGTAAAAGGGTGCTATACTTTCCACTCCTCGATTTTTACACCGACGGAGTGGTCACTGTCACTAAAACTCTATAAATAGAGACCTCTATCAATGAGGAACAAGGTCGAGAAATTGGAGGATCGAAGGAATTGGTCTAAAAACCTCCAAAGAGATCGAACCACGGATCGAAACTTTGAAAGAAGGATCGAACAAGGTCAAACTTCCAAGAAAGATCGAACCAGAGGTCAAGAGAGAGAGAGAGAGAGAGAGAGAGAAGAATCTGGAGCTCAGGCAAAGAGTAGGGATCGACGACTTTGGCATCGTGCATCCACCCTCTTCTGCAACCTTCGAAGCTGCTTCCTGTCTTCTACGGCACTTCTTCATCATCGTGTGGTCCAAGGGCTAAAGTGATCGACTACAGATCAGACACCTATAGCAATATTTACCCAGATTAAATAAATTGTACTCCCACATCCTCGTATAGGATCAAATTGTACAAGTTTGTTTGTAAACTAAAGAAGGCAGGTTTCGTGTAAACCCCATCTTGAATACATTTTTATTCTTTCGTTTTCCACCACAAATAAGATGGCGACTCTGCTGGGGACGTCTTTCTCTTCTGATGAGGAAGTAATTGCTTAATACGATGCGGTATCTGTAGGAACCGTGAAGAAGATACTGGTCGTCCAATTCGACCAGTCTGTCTACGAAGACATGCTTCGAACCGGGGGTAGCTCTCACCCTCTCTCCGTCCAAGACAACAGGAAGCTGCGCAAGGTCTGGATGCCCAAGACATCCTCTACCATTCCTGTGGACTCTCCGATCTCTCCAACCAATGAGGTTGTAGCATTGCTCCCTCCGTGTCCCGCACGTAAAATTCAGTCTCCCGCTACGTGCGGTACAGACGAAACTTTAGGCAAAGCCTCAGCGCTAACTCAGAAGTGTCCACTGCACTCTACGCGTAGAAACCAGTCTCCCGCTACGTGCGGTACAGACGAAACTTCTGGAAATGGCTTAACGCTAGTCCAGAAGTTCACTCCGTGCCCTGCGCATAAAATATAGTCTCCCGTCACTGGCGGAATCGACAACATTTCTGATAAGGTCTTAGCGCCAAATCGGAAGTACAAATCATGCTCCGTGCGTAAGACGACATCTGACCTCTACGGGGAACCAGATGAGCGTTGTGATCTCCGCAAGGGAAAGCAAGCGGCAGAGTACTCAACTTCTCGACCTTTACGCCAGCGAGGGAACAATCTGCCTACCCTCCGAATTACGCGAGAAGCCGATGGCCGACTGAGGACCTCTTCAGCTTTACGCCAGTCTGAGAAAATCTCCAAATTACGCCAGGCGAAGCCCCTCGGCGTAAAACAAGCTCAGGTTGCGGAAAGACACCCTCTTCGGGGATTATCCGCCATCCAGATGGCCAACCTGTTGTACACAGGTGGCACAGGGAAAACCATAGTGCCCAACCTCCGCATGCCCACTGATGGGAACAGAAGGAACAAGCCGTCATCTTCGTCTACTGCAACTCCTCCTAACCTGCGCAAATATCTAATCCAGAAGCGTAAGGAGAGGGGACCTTCCAACATGTCTATTACGCCTTCTGGCAAGCACTATTGTAATAGTCATAAGATTGTGATTGATTGCTGCTGTTCTAAAGCAAAACGGTCAATTTTCGATCGGTTGAGCTACTCTCTATCTTTCCAGGAAGAAGAGCCCGCGCATGCATCCGTGAGCATGGCTTCACACATACCTAGAGGAGGGTCGAGCTCAAGATGTCATCCCTCTAGGCCTCCGAGCCGAAGGAGATTCAATGAGCTCCTCAGGAACGCTGAAGCTGGGGTATTCCAAAATACCCGTGCAAGGTCACAACAACCAGCTTCGTACTTGTCTGATTCCGATACTGAGGGTCGCCAGTCCCCCGGATCAGATGCTGAGAGTATAGAGTCGACTTCTACAGCGACCTATACTAATCCTTCAATGACGCCCAGGGAAATGGGAGTTTATGCCATTGAAGATGAACGCGAGGAAGCTTCGCCGTCAGGAAACGCGGAACAACGCATCACTATACTGGAGACATCTCTGAAACAAATGCAATCCATAATGGAGAACATGCACCAGATGATGCTAACTCAGCACGCAACTGCCATGGCTCAAGCATCGGTCCTGCCAACTCAGATACGTGTGGGGGTGGACTTACCACCATCCAACCCGAGCCAAGAGCCTGCTCTAGATCAAGAGTCAGCAGTTCCTCCGCTTCCTCACTCGAAGAATATATTACCTCCCGTTGGAGTCACGATACAACCAACTCTGCACTACACCGTAGTCCCGCTTCCAACTGAAAATTTGATGCAGGCAGTACGGGAGTTGAAAGCCCAGTTTGACGCCTTAAAGCACAAAGATCAGCTCAAGAAACTAGGAATCAACCAGCTTTACCCAGCTATCTGGGAAGCGGTCCCTTTCCTTCCGAGGTACAAACCTCAGACTATGGCTCTGTTCGAGGGAAAAATATTACCAAGTCAGTACATGAACTATTTCAGTATGATGACGGTGTTGCTACAAGGGAATGACGCCCTCCTCACTCGGGTGTTCAAAGGCTGTCTCTCAGGAGTAGCCTATCAGTGGTACCATAGCTTGGCAGACAACTGCATTACTTCCTTCGAGGACTTCAAAGCTTTATTCTTCACACGATTCTATGAGGAAGGAATGGACATGTCTATGTCCTCTCTCATCGAAGTCAAGCAGAGGGAAAAAGAGGACGTTTGTACCTTCATCGAACGTTTTCGTCAGGCCACGCTACAGATGCCTCCAGGAGTTCCAGACTCTGCGTTGGAAGACATTTGCAGGAAAAACCTCCTTCCCGTAGTCTCGGTGTTTACAGGACCATATCAGTTCCATGATTGGCCCTCGTTCATCATCTCGGCCGTGGCCGCTGAAGACAACAGTCGCAAGGCGCGCGACAATGGCATCATGATCTCCGCCTCTGACAGAGGCAAGAGGTCATCTCCCAGCAGCGACCATCCTCGCAGCTCCAAAGGAAAAGAAGCTCTGGCGATCAATACGGCCATGTAAAAGACTGCGACAACCGCACAAGCGAGACCCGGGACCTCCAAGCCCGTCGAAGTCTATTCTTTCGACGACGATGATATCCCAAGTATATTCGAGTGTCTCGTCAAAAGTGGCAAGATCATCCTTCCGGAGCTAAGGCGGCCCCAAGAAGTCGGCAGTACTAACGACCCCAAATACTGCATCTTCCACAGATACGTACACCACCCGACAAAGGCGTGTTACATACTGAAAAGGAAGATCCAGGGGATAATCGATGCTAAGGCCATCACTCTGCACAACACCGAGAAGACGGTCACGGCCAACATGATCTCTCTACGGTTTGGCAATCTGCCTTCCCAAGAAGTCTCGGACGGTGTCACACCCATTTCTCGGACCACGATGAACATCATCAATCTCCCTCCAGCTAGGGGTCAAAATTATGACCTGGTACCCCTAACCACCCGACAGGGCGAGATTATGTGGCTTCATCCGGATTTGGTGTCAGAGCTCGAGGAGGAGACTAAAGCTACTAAGGCTACGTCTAGAAAGAGCTCCAAATACAAACTATGCCATATGGTCGCAACTTCTTCCGCATCAGACGAAGATGAGGTATTTGCTGCAACCCGTTCAGGGAAAGCCTACCTCAATGACTACGGAGCAAGTCAGAAAGATGCAACGGCGGACGCTTCAACTGCCAAACCTTCAGGACCAGGCCCCGTCGTACCAGATGCTAGCCCTTCAAAACCAACTTTGGCGGACAAGGGGAAGCAAAGAGAAGTGCGCTTTGATAAACCTGTGAAAAATATTCCAAACAAAGGTTTAGAGAAGCCATACAACTTCGACATCCTGGCTCAACTGGCTAATACATCAGCCAGGCTGTCCATCTTCGAGCTACTCAGGCTCTCCCAAGACACTCGTCTAGCTCTGAGTGAAGCACTGATGCAGGCGGAGGCATGCTTGACCCAGCTCAAGACCCCCGACGAAGAACCGGTGGCGTGTCCTCAATGCCACAGTGTGATGGAGGTGGTCCCAAATATCACTTTCACTCAAGACGATATGCTGTTAAAATATAACAAGCATGACAGGCCCCTCTATTACATCGGGTACGTCGGTTCCATGGAGGTCGATCGGATTCACATAGATCCGGGATCGTCGATCAGCATCATCCCTCACAGTCTGCTCAGACCGCTGAGGATTCCTACTAGCGAATTGGCTTACACCTCCACTACAATCGTGGGTTTCAACGCCGAAAGAAGTAAGCCGTTGGGAAAAATTTGCCTAAGGATCCAGATTGGCAACCTCAGATCGGTGGCCACATGTTACGTCATCGATTCAGAGGTATCCTACAATATTTTGCTGGGAAGACCGTGGATCCAAGACCACAACATCGTTCCTTCAACTCTACATCAATGTCTTAAATATGTAGACCCCCAAGGAACAGTACAAACGGAGGTTGCTAACCTAAACCCGTTTAAAGGAGTAGAATCCTACTATTCTGATGTCGTGTTGTACTCTCAAGACCATACGAAAGAAGTGTCAGGCGAGGCAGAGAAGGAATCCCACCGGGAGCCAGAAGAACCCTCTGCCGTACTACCGCTGTCAATCAGAGTGAAAGGACGAACCACTCGTCCAAAAGCCATGGAGCCTATGGCTATTCACCTGAACAAGACCAGGTCAGGAAAAGGGAGTGATCCTCTAGTGATCACTTTGAACCAGAAGCTTCCACCCTTGGTCATCAACCTTCGGTGCAACAGGCAGCCGACTGATGTAAATACAACCAGGAACGGAGTTCCAGGTGATAATAAACATCCTCTTTTCCAGTATATTGACACTTAAATTCCAAATCAAGAATCCACTCCCTGTGACGAGGTAGAACCCATAGCACAAAAATTCTTGGAAGTTATGAACTCCTACCGTCCGTATGTCTGGGAAGTAGCGTCATCATCCAACGTCGTCACGATGTATGGACCACATGAGGATTCTATCTTCATTGTCCCGCCTACCTGCAGCAGTCAACGTTCAATAGTCTTCGGCCGCATGTGCAATCAACCGACTGTCGAGGAAGATTCTTTCAATGACGATGCTGGAAAAATGCAAGTTCACCGATACAGCCCGCAAGCGTTGAGGATCATGCAAAACATGGGCTATGACTTAAAGCGGAAGCCAGGCCTCAACTACGGAAGAGGCAGACGAACGCCGCTGCGCGGCGACCCCTACTATCAACGAACTCATTTCGGGTTAGGGTATGCCACCTCCTCTAAGTTGGACGAGGATATCTTTTCCATTTGTCAAAATGGTTCGTCGCCCTCTGACTCACCTGATGCTCTCGAACAAACATTATTAGTGAATATGGTAGTGGCAGATCCCTTTGAAGCAGATGAACAGGATTCTGAGCCGTTTGAGAATGACTCTTGGGCCTAACGAATGGATATGCAGTGGGAATTCTGCTTTGAGCAAAGGGAACCTCCCACCAAAGATGAAGTTATCCAGGTTGATGTTGGGAGTGAACTTTCGCCAAAGCCGATATTTATCAGTAACAATCTTTCCCCAGCTGAAAGGGAAGAAGTTATCCAGCTGATAAAAGAATATATCGACGTCTTTGCATGGGATTACGAGGACATACCAGGCCTTGACCCGAAGGTGGCTACTCATAAACTCAATATATTGACCGACTCGAAGCCTGTGAAGCAGCACCAACGCCGATTTCGCCCGGATATGATGGACGCCATCGAAGCTGAAGTCAAGAAGTTGATAGCCTGCGGTTTCATCCGGGAAGAACAATATCCCGACTGGGTCGCCAACGTTGTCCCAGTCATAAAGAAAAATAGGAAAATACGTATCTGCATCGATTACCAAGATCTGAATACAGCATGTCCCAAGGATGAGTTCCCTCTTCCCATCACGGATATCATGATCGACAACACCTGTAGTTTTGAACACATGTTTTTCATGGACGGGTTCTCAGGATACAATCAGATCAAGATACATCCTGGAGACGAGAAGCACACTGCCTTTCGGACCCCGTTGGGGGTATATTGCTATACGGTCATGCCCTTTGGATTGAAGAACGCCGGGGCTACATACCAACGGGCTATGAGTAACATATTCCATGAGCATTTACGCAAAATAGTAGAATGTTACGTGGACGACATAGCCGTCAAGAGCCGCCTCAAAGATGATCACATTCAAGACTTGAGGACGATATTCGAGTTAATGCGCCAACATCAACTCAAGATGAACCCTACGAAGTCCTTTCTGGGTGTATCTAGTGGCAAATTCTTGGGATTTGTCATCACCGCCAAAGGCATCCAAGTGGACCCTGACAAAGTCCAGGCCATCGTAGAAATACGACCGCCCCGCAATCTGAGGGAACTCTGGGGATTTCAAGGTCGTCTGGCTTATATCCGGAGGTTCATATCCAACCACTCGAGGAGATGTCAGCCCTTTTCTTATCTCATGAAGAAAGGTGTATCCTTCATATGGGACGAAACCTGTCAGCAAGCGTTCGGAGATATCAAACGCTACGTCACCAGTCCGCCAGTTCTGGTACCTCCCGTCATGGGAAGACCATTCTTGCTGTACGTTCGAGCAATGGATCATTCGCTAGGAGCTCTTCTCGCACAGAAGAACGATATGGGGCATGAACAGGCTATCTACTACCTCAGCAGGATGATGGTCGGAGCCGAACACCGGTACAACCCAGTAGAGAAGGAATGCTTGGCTCTGATGTTCGCTATCCAGAAGACGCGACACTATGTCACTGGTCAGACTATTTATGTCATCTCTAGGATCAACCCTCTTCGAGTATTGATGAGTAAGCCAAGTGCTCTTAATTCCCGACTCGCGACTTGGGCGATGCTGTTAACACCATATGACATGGTATACGTCCCGCAGAAGTCCATCAAAGGCCAAGCACTGGCCGACTTCCTAGCTGCTCATCCAATCCCGAAGACCTCCAAACTATACAAGGACATCCCTGATGAAGTTGCAGAATGTAATTCCGTAATAGAAAGTGACACATGGCAACTATTCTTCGATGGAGCCTCCAGAACAGGTCCTAGGGGAAACGTGGTTTCAGGAGTAGGAATAGTCCTGGTCACTCCTGATAAACTCGTCATCTACCGAGCATATTCTCTTAGCGAGCCATGCTCCAACAATATGGCAGAGTACAACGCTCTGCTAATCGGGCTCCAAGTCGCTAAAGAGCTGGGGGTCGAGTCCCTAGAAGCTTTCGGTGATTCTCTGCTCATCGTCAATCAAGTCAGGAAAATATATGAAGTCCAAAATCCAGACCTCATCCCCTATCACCAAGCAACGGTCGAGATAGCCATGACATTCAAAGGGTTCTTCCTAGAGCATGTACCTCGATCTCAGAATCTGGAAGCTGATGCCCTAGCCAGTCTAGTTGCGGATTTAGCCACTCCTATAAGAAGGTAGGATTCGGTAATCCTTCTTAACAGAGATTTATTCTGTGTGAAGAATAACTTTCACATAGAATGCAGCTACGCTGTGAACACAGATCCCCCTGAAAGAGACTGGAGAAGTCCCTTCATAGATTTCGTGACATACGGAATCTTGTCGGAGGACCCCAAAGAAGCAGTATCCGTCAAAAGACGATCATTACGCTTCTACTTCGATGCATCTTCACAATGCCTATATCGTCGGACCTACGAAGGACTGCTATTGAGATGTCTTTCTAACGACGAAGCACAGCAGATTATCCGGGAAGCTTACAAGGGCGTATGCGGAGCGCATCAACCCGATCCTAAGCTACAGGATCGTATCAGGAGAATGGGCTATTACTGGCCCACTATGATCGCAGACGCGATCAACTATGCAAGACAATGCAGAGCCTGTCAGGTTCATGCAGACTTCATACATCAACCGTCTGAATATCTACATCCTACGGTTGCATCCTGGCCTTTCGAAGCATGGGGTATGGATATCATTGGTCCTATTCACCCGTCTTCTTACAGAGGTCACCGGTATATACTGGCCATCATGGATTACTTCTCCAAATGGGCAGAGGCGATCCCTCTTGCTGAGGTAAAGGCGTCTAATGTAATCAGCTTCATCAAGCATCACGTCATTTATCGCTTCAGGGTACCCCGGAGGATAATTCACGACAATGGGCCTCAGTTTATCAGCCAAGCATTTTACCGATTTTTTGATAAAAATCGGATACATAATATTGCCTCTACGGCATATTATCCAGCTGCTAATGGTTTGGCGAAAGATTTCAACAAAACCATTATCAAACTCTTGAAGAAGTTTGTCTCTTCAAACAAGAGAGATTGGAATGAGAAGCTGGGCGAATGTCTCTGGGCATACCGCACAACGGTACGAACACCGACAGGTTGTACCCTAATTTTACTGGTCTACGGGAGCGAAGCAGTTCTCCCCATTGAAATCCAGATCCCGTCACTCAGGATAGCCGTGACTAATGAGCTAACTCAAGAAAAGAATGACCTGTTAAGGCTTCAAGAGCTAGAAGGATTAGACGAGAAATGCCTCCAAGCTCAACAGCGCATCGCGCTCTACCAAGCACGCATTTTCAGAGCTTTCAATCATAAAGTAAAGGAAAGAGTGTTCAAAGTCGGCGAGCTAGTTTTAGCCGTAAGAAGGCCGATGATCCTTACTCACATGAGTAAAGGCAAATTCTAGCCCAAGTGGGAAGGCCCTTATGTGATCGAGACAACGTTCTCAAACGGTGCTTATAGGTTAGCCCAGCCTAATGGAGACCTGTTAATGGCTCCTATCAACGGTAAATTCCTGAAAAGGTACTATGCTTAACCTCCTCTGCTCAAGTGGAATATAGCGAGAATCTCAATTCTGACAAAACTACTTCCAAAACGAAACTAGTTGGGTCATATTCTATCATGTCCATATAACCTCTGAATAGATATGTTCGACTAATTTGGAAATACAATACCTATCACGTCCATATTACCTCTGATAGTGTCTTGTCTACAAACTTTAGTCAAAGCATATTCTATCATGTCGTATGACCTATGAATAGATATATCCTACCAAAGTATATTCTATCATGTCCGTATGACCTCTGAATAGATATGTCCTGCTAAAAGTTTATCGAGAGTCTATCATGTCCATACTACCTCTGATATCACTCCCGCCCAAACCTGTCATTTACATTTCGAAATGATGGGTCCACAGAGTCAGAAAAGATTCACTTTATTTATTCCCAAAAAGAGCAGAATTATATTTGGGAAGCAAAAAGAAGAAAGGGTACATCATTGTGGGGGAGCGGTCAGATCGCGAATCAGCTGTACCAGTGCAGCTATTCTCTCATTCCTGGAAACCAAGGCATCAGCACGGGCCCGCTCCAGCCGTGCCTCATGATTGCTCATAAAGGACAGTTCGGCCCTTGCCCGAAGAGAGCCAGCACGGGCAGCTTCTGCACGCTCCAGATCCCGTCGTGCTGTGCTCAGTCGGCCAGTCGCTACATCTAGACCTGCCAACGACTGAGAAGCCCACTCCTCTGCCAGAGCGAGTTTTTCCTTCAACTTGCGGGCCCTCGCTACGTTCCCTTCATGCTCGGATTGGTACTTTGTCTGAAGAGCAAGAGCCTCCTCCACGACAGCTTTTCTTTCATCCATCTCCAGCTTATGTGTTTTGATGGAGTTATCTAGGCTTTCCAGCTGTTTGGTAAGCCGCGCAGTCATGAGGTCGTATCTGGCCTGGACCTCAGCTTCAAGGCTGCCCCGAGCCAGATGCAAGTATTCGTTAATAGGTTGCTCCAAACCATTAACCATCGCCTCCAGGGCGTCAGCTACCCCAGAATCGCCGAATTCCCTGACCGTCCCGATCGAAAACTGAGAAGCCTTCTTCAGATGCTCGAAATCTAGATTCTTCGCCAACACCATTGATATCAGCATTTTCAAACTGGTGTAAAAGAGGCTGGTATACTGCTCGGTCAGCGCAACTAGATCTGATTGAACGCCAGGAGTGGCCGCGATATTGGCGAGTCCCCCTCCAGGAGTGGTTGCAGACGATGTGGCCACGGCTGTCGCCTCAACAGGTAGTGCGACCAAGGAAGATGCGACAACGACGGTCGAAGTCATCGGCATACTCGCAGGAGGCGATGTCACAATGACAGGCTCATCCTCCTCTTGAGATGACGAAACTCCTCGGGGCGAGCCAGCACCCGAAGATGCTTCCTCTTCAAACTCAGGCACCTCCATGTCGCCATCAGAAGTCGAAGCAGAGCCAAAAAGCTCTTCAGCGCTCTTCTCCCCGCAGACATCTGCCCCTGAAAAGAAGATAAGAAAGTTAATATCGACATGATGTTAATGCCTCTAAATAGAATGGCGTAAAGACGACATTTACCCACGGTCGACGGCACATATGTCGTATCTGCAGTCAGTACAACTAAATCACTTCTTAATAATGCTAAGCAAGCTATCATACCTGGAGAAAGGGGTCTGATAGCTGACACTGGCAGGTGGTCTTCCAAGTCCTCCTCAAATTCCAACCGAGGCTCATCGGCTGGAATCTCGCCAGGTACTCTCACAGGCACGAAAGGGGTCTCTTCCGACGCTGATCCGGATAAAGGTATATAGAACCTTATACTCAGCCCCAGAGGCAACTTCGTTCCACTACCGGAGGCAGTGGCCGCAACGGCAGCCTCAAGCAGGAGTTCTCCGGCACCGCCAGCCAAAACTGAGGGTCCCTCTCCGAAAGGCGAGGAACCTCCAATCAAAGAAACATCCCCGGCCGGAGAGACAACAGGTTCCTCTCTAGGAGCCTCAATACCAGGAATCCGGAGAGAACGATTAACCGTCTTCTTCTTCCTCTTGCGAAGGGAAGTCTGCTTCGAAGCAGGAGCCCTTCGCTTCCCAGAGACTACCAAAGCCCCCGCAGGCGGAGGCACTTCATACCTCGGCACTGACACCAGAGGCTCATCCGGAGTGACGGACTCCTCGCCCTCGTCAGAAGAAACCGAGGGGACTTTGACTCTTCCCCCAGGCTTGGGAGAAAGCACCCTAAAGCTTCCACGCATGTCAAAATTGCGATGGAAAGTGTTGATCGCCACGTAGAACTGGGCATACGAATGGAGGATGCGCAGCTCCGTGGAGAGTGTGATGATCGGCACGATAAAGATTGCTCCCGTGCAACCCATGATAAAATACCACCATCCTCTGGCTCCATCAATGAGTTCGCCCCTGGACCTGAAGCTGGTGACGGCATTGCCCACGTGCAGCTGATCGTATCCAAACTGCCTGGCAAACCGACTGGGCAAGTAGGGCTCGAAGAAGCAATGATCTTCGCTTCTGTATAGCAAATGGGAGGGTCTAATGCAGACCAACCAATTAAAAGCTTCCGGAGAAAGATTGGTTTTCTCTCCACCTAAATCCTCAAGCCTAATCCCTGATTGATTATGATGTACAGAGGGGACAATGCAGAGGAGCTTTCAGCCATGACTTAGGCTCAGCACCAGCCGACAATCTAGAACTGTGTTCACGTTCCAGGGAGAGTCCTTGTAGTTCAGTAAGAAACTACCCCTGAGCTACTACCAGGGCCAGAAGACATCACCCTGGGGTTGTGGAGAATTAACCATCCCATCAAGTACAGGTATGGCAACTCTACCCGGGAAAAGCTATCACGCCGAGCTTCATCGACGAGCAGTCCATCAGTAATGGCTCTCAAGCCAGCCTGTATACGGCACACAATGGCAGGAAGCAAGCCCAATCTTGCCCCGAATACCAGACGTACAGCAGGCCACAGGATGTTCCGGTGAATGCGGTACGGGGATGCGATGCCGGGCACCATGACTCGACGCAGCCATGTGGAGAGGAAACCAGCCAGCCGGGCTTCCTTAGACAGAGGCCTTTGGCAGCGCCTCAAGTAACTGTAGGCCTTAGTACCTTCAGGATACTTTCCTACCCCGTCATTGAGAATCTGATCTGGAGCCTTAGCATCCTCCATAAGATCCTCAACGACCTGGGCACTAAGCACGCCCAAACAGTTCACAGGCTCATTCTTGCCCCCCGAGACTTTCTCCGACTTGGCGGTCCTGGCCCGGTGGAAGAAGAGGTAGGACGTCCACTTAGTGGTGTGAGCCAAATCAGAAGGCTCATCATAAAAAATAGTGTAAGCGAAGTAGTGGCACATCAGCTCCTGATATACTTCCACCGCCCGAGGGTCCGAGTCCTCCAACTCCCGGTTGGTGGGAACATACTCTTCATATGGGGTATCCCCCATCGGCAGTCTCGAGATCACTGCCATCTCATGAAGGGCCAACCCCAACTCCCCCAGTAGAGTGGCGAAGGTCCCGGTGAACGGAATGTATCGCTCCATCAGTGCCAGAAACAGGTTAGGGTTGGGAGGCAACCCAACACTCGTCGTACTCACAGCAGCATACAGTCCAATGACCTCCAGCTCTCTTCAAAAATGCTTCAAGGCCCAGTCAACTAGGCAAGCCCATCGGAGGTTTGTTGGGGTGATCCATCCATTGCACCGAGGATTCTCCTTGGGGTATACCCCCCCTCGCCCCATGAAGTCGTTGCAGAAAGTCGGCAATTGGACCGGCTGGATCACTGAACTGTCTTCACTCGGGATGCTGCCCGGGCACAGTCCCCTGAACACCGTCACAACGCCGGAAGGACGGCTGACAAACGACCCATGGCCAGCTCCTTTCAAATGAAAGATCTTCCCCGTCTTGCCGTGAAGATCGGGAGTCAGCGTCCACGACATCCTCCTGGGATGTGTAGCATAGGAGAAAGCCGAGATGGGATAATTTCTCGGCATCGTGGGCAGATACAAGACCACACTCTCGGCAGAAAAAACCCAGGGTTCTCTCTTGGGCTTCGTCTGGGACTGTTTGTCAATCATGTCCCCAAAGAGAAAAGCCGGCTTGATATATTGGTCCCCGTCTATGTACGTCAGGGGCTCTCCGTTAATCAGGTTCAGCAACGTCCGCTCGCCCTGAGCCGATATCAAGATCTCACTTCCTTCAGGATACTGGGGTCCGGAGATAGGAAATGTCACGTGGGACAGATCCTCCAAATAGTTTGAGTGCAGCATCCCGGCAGCGGAACCCATCACCTCGGCCAGTGGAGACTCATGCAAGTTAACTGCAAAAGTGCAAGGAAAATACGTCATTACAAATCTTGCAACATAAAGACCAAGAAACGACAGTCTGTGCTTTACGCCAAGACTGTACAAAATTTGGTCATTTTACGCCGGAAGTCACATCCAGAAGCGTAATTGGCGGTATACGGTCCGTGCTTTATGCCAGACTGCCAAAATTCTAGTTAATACGCCGGAGGTCCCATCCACAAGCGTAAAACCAAAATTTTATAGTATACACCAAGTTTTTGGCAGTCAGAGCTTTTACGCTCAAAACTGCAAAAATATGGAGTTTTTACGCTGGCACATTAGAAATGTGGGCGTAAAAGATAAAAACGTCTCCGTGCGTTATCTTCCTTAAAGAGGCTATCAGCACAGAAGATGACCTAGCGCGGTCACGTTCAACATGTGCGAAGGATTTTTTGTCATTCTTTGTCATCCCAAAGGCTCTACCTCTAAGGCCGGGTGCGCTACTCGTCGGCGGGATGCTTCGCTCAGAAGAAAGTTTACCTTGCCCGACCGAAGACTCTCTCGTTGGGGTAGAAGAACGAGAAGAAGAACCTATACTCTTTTCCTTAGTGGAGGGGATTTGTTTCGGCGCCATTTCTGAAAACTCGGAGTGCTCGGAGAAAGAACGAGGGAAAAAACTCAAACAGTCGAAGGCTCTCTTTCGCAGAAAATGGATGAAAAGTTTTTCTCTCAAAAGCTTGGGATATATATAGAGTTCGGGTCGACTCCTCGAATCCTCGGACGGACTCCTCGAAACCCCAACCAAATCTCACAATTAATATTTGGTTATGATTGGGTACTACGTAAGCCCACTACTCTCGAAAGGCGGACAGTCAGCAAATTCGAAGAGTTTTTCGTGCAAAAGCAGGTCAGCGATTCCTACGCTAAGGAGCTTTCTACTCTCGACAGCAACAGATCTACGATTTTACGCTCACAAGCTATAAGTCTATGGTTTTACGCCCGGATGCCTTTGTGCTCGGTAGCTTTTATGCTTGAGAGGTTACAAACCTACGACTTTACGCTAAGCAGATACCAAATCGATGATCTCACGCTCGGTGGCATTTAGTTTACGCTCGGAGGCAATAGATCCACAACCTTACGCTCGAAAGATTTCTTTTTCACAGGCTATAAATCTACAGTTCTACACTAAGGAGCTTTCTACGCTCGACAGCTACGAATCTACTGTTTTACGCTCGCAAGCTATCAGTCTATGGTTTTATGCCCGAATGCCTTTGTGCTCGATAGCTTTTACGCTCGAGAGGCTACAAACCTACGACCTTACGCTTAGAAGCTACAAATCTATGATTTCACGCTCGGTGGCTTTCTACGCTCAATAGGCTACGAACTCAGGATTTTCAGCTCATCTACACTAGGATCTCTGACTTTTCGCATATCCGAACAGTTCTCAAGGCGGTCGATTACAGGAGTTCACACAGAAGATACTCCTTCTCGACCTCAAAATATCCCAAGTACCCGAAACATACAGAGTTCAAACATTGAGAAATTACTCTTCTCGGGTCAATTGGAGGTTCATCCAGACTCCAGTCCGAATATTTTATCTATCAAGATGGCAACTTAGTTTGACAGCCATTCCTCGACCCTGTTCCAAGGTATTTTCGAGAAGTCATTCTTGAAGATAAAGTCTGAAACAAGAATTCTGTTTACACAGAAGTGAAAAACAGTTCAGAAATTCTACGCGGTTCCTCATTCCTGACAACAGAACAGTTCGAAGACTCGAATGCTAAAGCGGCTTTCTGTGCATCACTAGTTATGCGTAAAAGACAGGACAGGGCCTAAATACTCTTTCTATACAGAGTCGACGTAAAGAATCAGACGTGTCAAAGCTACACATATTCAGACTTCACAGCAACGTATGGCAAAATGATCACACGGAGAAGAAGACAACTTTATTAAAAGAAAATCACGATTACATATGAGGGAAATCCGGTCTACAAGGATTTTTCTACATTTTCATGATTACATATGAGGGAAATTCCGTCTACAAAGGATTTCCCCATCATCGTCTGAAGATCGCCCAGAAGCTGTTCTGACAGATTCTCAATGGGCTTTAATTCTTCATCCATCTTCTCCAACAGTCAGTCAGTTCCAGCGAACTGACTGACATGGCAATGATCAACGGTGGAAGAATACAGAGTTGGGGCTTGCATAAATTATGCACATCCCATGCTCCGTGTGCCGTGACCGATTGAGTTAACATATTCCATCCAACTCAATCCTGGACAGCAGCCAGTTTTGCCTGCCCTCGTCCACCGGTAACGGGAGAAGACACCACTTGCAAGCTGTGTGGTCCAATGCGACCATTCCCTTCTCCTGGAAGAACCGCCATATAAAGTTGCTGATTATCCCGAGCAAGGGAGGCTAAGATATCCTTCCATGATCCATCATTGCAGTGGACACTTGCTCGAAGACGCCGTCTTCTTTGGCTCCTTACATGCTGGAAGAATATGATCTTCTTCTTCCTCAGATCGACCCGACAAACTCCGGCGATCATCTCTGCGTGGTGATGGAAATATGGGGAGAACGGGTCAACCCCCCAGCCTTTTTATAGGCGAAAGAGATCACACCGGTCCCCAATAAATCCGCTATAAAGTTAGCATCGACCGTTTCAACGCTCCATTCAGAAACGTTTTGAGTTACGAGGAGTGGTTCTTGCTTCATTCAAAGCGTTCCAAATTCCGAGGAATTTGAAAGCTTTGAAGGGGTTCTTGTAGAAGCAAGAAAAATACGCCGGATGGCTATACGCAGCATATTGATGCAGAGCAGCGTAAACAGAGGCCTTCAGAGCCATCAAGCGTGCAACAGAGCTTTTTCTGCTAAACACAGCATGAAATATAAACTCAAAGGACCATCCGCGTAAGGCAGTACGTCCAAGCCGCTTCAGCGTAAACAGGGTGCTTCATCGACTCCTTGGCGTAAAACCCATCCTCTTTCAATGCAGCATTGAAGTGTACGAGAGACGCTTCTTATTTTCTGAAGTGAACCTGTCAGATTCAGCAATGAACCTGTCAGATCCTGTAATGAACCTGACGTCTGGACTTCTGACAAAAGGATACTGCTCGACTACCCAGACGACGGCTATAATGATGGCACAGTACTACGACCCAGGCTGTCATTTACCGCCATCTCCTTTACGTAAATTGCTTTTACGTGCACGAAGGGATACGCTGTCTTATTTTACACAGGCAGACACGAGCTGTTTACGCTCCGCAGTACACAAACCGCCTGCCACATCAAAAGTTGCACTTCGTACGGGGCTCGAGGTACGTCTCTATGACTGATGCGCAGAGCGGTGACAGTTGCTCGAGGTATGTCTCTAGGTCTAATGCACAGAGCGGTGACAGTTTCTCGAGGCACGTCTCTGCGACTAATGCACAGAAGGGCTGCAGACCTTCAAAAATACGCCTCTGTATTTAATGCACAGGATGGTGGCAAATCTCTGCATTTAATGCAAGAGATTTGATTATATCTTCAAAAGTCGTAATTTTGGCTAAGACGTCCACATCAGCACTCTGGCACGGTACGCAGCGGCTTCTACGCTCATTCAGCTCCTGTGCTCACTCGGCTTCTACGCCCATTCGGCTTCAACGCCCACTCGGCCTCTATGACCACTCGACCTCTATGACCACTCGGCTTCTATGCCCACTCGGCCTCTATGACCACTCGGCTTCTACGCCCACTCGGCCTCTATGACTGCTCGGCTTCTACGCCTATTCGGCTTCTATGCCTGCTTGGCTTCTACGCCATGGTGACGGACATTGGCTTCTACGCCCACCTCTTCTACACAAGGGATACCTACCTACGTGGCTTCTACGCCATGATCTTCGTAGCGATTATACGCGTTTTGTCCCTTAGTTGGACCCACGTCACACGCTTATTCAAAGGATCATCTATACGCAGGCATTGGTTATTTTAACCGTTGTGTAAAAGGGTGCTATACTTTCTACTCCTCGGTTTCTACACCGACGAAGTAGTCACTGTCACTAAAACTCTATAAATAGAGACCTCTATCAATGAGGAACAAGGTCGACAAATTAGAGGATCGAAGGAATTGGTCTAAAAACCTCCAAAGAGATCGAACCACGGGTCGAAACTTTGAAAGAAGGATCGAACAAGGTCGAACTTCCAAGAAAGATCGAACCAGAGGTCAAGAGAGAGAGAGAGAGAGAGAAGAATCCGGAGCTCAGGCAAAGAGTAGGGATCGACGACTTTGGGATCGTGCATCCACCCTCTTCTGCAACCTTCGAAGCTGCTTCCTGTCATCTACGGCACTTCTTCATCATCGTGTGGTCCAAGGGCTAAAGTGATCGACTGCAGATCAGACACCTATAGTAATATTTATTCAGATTAAATAAATTGTACTCCCACATCCTCGTATAGGATCAAATTGTACAAGTTTGTTTGTAAACTAAAGAAGGCGGGTTTCGTGTAAACTCCATCTTGAATACATTTTTATTCTTTCGTTTTCCACCATAAACAAACCTAGACAGCGTTCTACCGCTGATGCTACAGCGTAGGCTGGACGTACCCATGTTCTCATGCCCTTACATCTGATGCGGGTCGTGACACATTTTTAGTGGTGGTCCATACAGGTCAGACTTCGCCAGTTGTGCGATATAGTGGTAGTACTGCAGTTTAGTTGTACTATTGTGAGCCTGCGATAGGATATATGATATAGGATATTTGGATAAAAATATCCAATCAAAAATTAGGACTTCTTGAGAGATTCCTGGAACGACCCTTGAGAATCTTATTATAAATTCTATTTCAAATCTTTTTCTCTTGTTTATGTTTACTCTTACTTATTGTTATTGAATTTGATTCTTGATGATCAGTTGTTGAATTTAATTCTTGGTGTTTGTTGTTGAGTTTGATTTTATATCGAGATAAATTTTACAAACTGAATTACGGTATATTCTGATATCATATGTTGATGAGGACAGTGAGAAAGGTAAAACCTCTGCTTTAGTTATGGAGCCTAGAGTTTATCGCAGGTATATTAGCTGGAGTGGTGAAAATATTGGGACCTGATTTCGGATATACATATCTTAGTTATGAAATTTATGATTTCATGCAGCCATACCGGTTGGCGTGGTGAGAATTCTATATGACATGATTATAGAGTTGCATACCTTAGTTATGGAATCTATCGTTTATCGTAGCTATGCTTACTAGCATGGTGAGGATTCTGAGTATCATAATTTCAGACTTACGCGTATGATTATCAGATTATATCTTAAACTGGTTCTTAATGTATTATTTTTATTATTTCACTTCTGTTATTATAGGATTTTATTCCATCACCTTCTTTAACTCAGGAGTAGAGATACCTTAAGTTCCCTTAGTCCAGTTCCTTATGGAGTTTCATTCAATAGTTCATGTGGTTCCTTGGATAGTGTAATAGTTTGGTAACTTATAATTATGGTTGTGTCTTTGATTATTAATGTTGATTGTTAGGAGTATCGTTTATGAGTCTGTGGGTGGTTCTTGGTTGAGCATGTGAGCTATAGGTATCAGTTAGAGATAACTCATAGTACAGTACCCTTGTAGCATTAGTTCTATGATAGGTGTTAGTATAGTTAGTATTGGTACCAATGGTGGAAGGGAGAATAGAATATCAGTTATGATTTCAGGAGTTGGTGTCAGTATCATCATGCATATCAAAATCTTGTATTGATGTTATATTCCATATTTAGGTCTCCAAGGCACCATTCTGGACATCTATGATATTATTTCATAGGATTTCAGGCGAGTAAACTCTCTGATAGTTTTTCGCTTATGATATCTTCTATGTTTCTTGTATTTAGTGTAGATATCCTTAATTTTTCCTGATAGTTGATTACAAGGATTGGTATTTCTTGGATCCTGTCAAGAGATATTATTTTTGGTAGTTCCTGGCCTATTTCTTGTGCGAGCTCCATTGTTCTTGTACATGTATGGATACTGATTCATGGGAAGATTAGCACCCTTCTTGTGGAATCCCATGTTATAGCGTACCATGGTTGGATCCATTATACCAGTCGGAGGAAGGGAGTATTTAGTGTAGATATGTGATCATACCCTGCAGTTCTTATTTTTCTTGTATAGTGTTACTCATACACCGGACGTATGATTAACCAGGCCCGTGGTTCTTGAGCACTACCCAAGCCGATCATATGTTGTCACTAGTACTCACCCACTTAGATGTATTTCTTGATTCTATATATGATGTTCATATCTTTTGTATGCATTTCCTATATTTCCTTATTTCAGTATATTCCTGCCAAGTTCTATTCATCTGGTATATGCTCTCTATTTACTGTTACATACTCTTTATCATTTATTGGAATTACTATTAGAGGTATACTTTGTGTCTTTCCTGATTGGATAATATTTTTCAGTGATGATTTTGCTCTCCATTCCGGAATCTCAGAATGGTGCCTTAGACTGGACTACTATTACCATGTGGACTTGAGGTAACATTTGTAGAGATCTAGTTTAGTGTTCCTATACTATATCTTGTCTAGTTTTCTTTCTTTTAGAATGATTATTTGAGTTATATTTTTTGTTTATTCTTCTTTTAGATTATTGTGATTGAGTACATGATAGAAATGGTTGTATTAGTATGATTGATAGTTAACCTAGAGAGCATTCTACCGCTGATGCTGCAGCGTAGGCTGGACGTACCCATGTTCTCGTGCCCTTACATCTAGTGCGGGTCGTGACACATTTTTAGTGGTAGTCTATGCAGGTCAGGCTTCACCAGTTGTGCGATATCATGGTAGTACAGCAGTTTAGTTGTACTACTGTGAGCTTGCGATAGGAAATATTATATAGAAAATTAGGATAAAAATACCCAATCAAAAATTAGGACTTCTTGAGAGATTCCTGGAACGACTCTTGAGAATCTTATTATAAATTTCATTTCAAATCTTTTTCTCTTGTTTATGTTTACTCTTACTTATTGTTATTGAATTTGATTCTTGATGATCGGTTGTTGAATTTAATTCTTGATATTTGTTGTTGAGTTTGATTTCATATCGAGATAAATTTTACAGACTGAATTACGGTATATTCTGATGACATATGTTGATGAGGACAGTGAGAATGGTAAAACCTCTGCTTTGTAAACCCCCTCACCCAAAATTAGGTCTACTTGGCATAGATAGAGAAACTAGGGCTAGTTGGTATCCAATTGGAAATAGGACACTGCATTTTATTTAATTATACAATATTTATATCACATAATGCACCTTACCGTTGCTTCGATAATTGGAGCACTACACTAGCTTTTACCTTCCAACAAATTTCACAACCTTGTCCTAGACGTGACCGCCTACTATTTTGACCTTAGTGTAACTTAAAATTATGCACTCTTGTGCTACATTTTAGTCGTACAATATTCGTCGCAGACATTTATAATTAATTCTAAATAATTCCAACTTTGTATCATTGTGCGTTCCAATCAAAATTGGAGACACAATCTTGACCCATTTCGTGCAACCCAATTTATGATAAAATTCTACTCTGAGCCCTCTATGTCCATGATACTTATGTCCCACCTAATTTTATCCCTATGTACTTCTAATTAGTTCCAGAAAACCTTGCTCATTAATTTTAATTAATTTAACCCAAATTATGTCTTTGTGTAATTTCCCAATTGTTGGGTTCTTTTATACAAAAGTGCATTAAGGTGTCCACATCATTGGACAATACATGAAGAAAACTCATTTTTCCCTTCACATGAATGTTTTCCATAATTTTTGGAATGTGCAACACGCAACATCGGCCCTCATTTAATCCTAGCCATTATATTTAAATAATGTAATTTATAGCCCTCCCAAACATCCCCTTGTCAAGCCTTGGCCTATCCCAAGGAGATGTTGACCAAGCCCACTTACCTTGGTCAACCCAAACCCAAAGTCCCCATGTATAAAATAACTTTTTCCTTCCTTTTTCTTGATTTTTTTTCAAAATCACCTAAACCTAAATAATACTCAGCCGACATCTCCTCCTACTTTCTGTTCACCTTCTTTCCTCCTTCTTTCCTATGCACTCCCTACCTCGCCGGAATCCCGTCGAACTCCGTCAGCCTCCCTCTCCTCAATCTCCTCTTCATCCTCCTCTTCCCTCCTTCGCCTGACGCCGGAGCCTCGCTGCCAACCCGTCGTGGACACGTTGCCCATCCCGACCACTGCTCACCGTCTCCCCCACGATACCACGACGGGAACCCGACTCCGCCGCCTTCCACTGAACCACCACCGCCATTATTACCGCGACCACCACCACCCTCTTCTCTCCTCCTCTCTTCCCTGATCTCCTCCGCCGTACCCCCTCGACTGAACGACTCCCCCCCGACCGCCTTAGGCCTCCACCAGCACCACCACGCCTGTACTTCCTTCCTGCTCGACCCTTCTCTTCTTCTACCATCACCTGGCCAACACCACCAGCACCGCCACCACCTCTGGTCCTTTCTCCCGAGCCCCTTTCCTGCTCCCTGTCCTCCTCCTCCTCTTCCTTGCCGGACTCCCCTGGCCGGAATGGTAATGATCCCATCACCACCACCATTGCCATTATCAACACCATCACCATTAACTTCAGCATCATACAACACCAACACCACCACCACCTCCCCTCATCCCTGACCCTGACCACAGCCTCCTCTCCTCCCCTGACTGGACCTCCCCTCCCCCTGTCCGGGCTCCGGTCAGCAGCTCCACACCCATCATCGTCATCAACATCATACTCTTCACCATCATCACCACAATATTACCATCTCATCATCATCATCATCACCAATACCTTAACCCTAATCATCCTTGTCACCATCCTCGCCATCACCATCGTCCACATCATCATCCTTGTCATCACCATTATCCCCATTATTATCCTCGTCATCACTATCATCCACATTATCATCCTCGACATCACCATCATCCACATCTTCATCCTCGTCATCACCATCGTCCACATCATCATCCTCGTCACCACCATAATCTATATTATCATCTTCGTCATCTGTAATCATCATCATTACCTCTATCGTCATCGTTATCCATACTGTTTCCATCATCATCGTCATCAACATCGTTGTCATCAACATCATCATCGTCATCCATATCGTTGCCACCATCATTGTCATCAATATCGTTATCCTCAACATCGTCATCGTCATCCACATTGTTGTCATCATCATCGTCATTGTCATCGTCGTCAACCTCATCATTGTTACCGTCATTCCCGTGCGCGTACCCTGAGAGGACCGATTGGATTATCTGCACGACTTCAGGAGCAGATTATTGATACTATACAGCTTTCTTGCCAAGCAAGTATACCTTGCCTTGTTGTACTATTTATATTTAGTTATTATTTAGTTGTATGTTTATTTATTTTAAACTGTGCACGTCCGAGAGAGACTCAGGTGCAGTCAATGAATGTGTTAACGTTAGGACGTGTGTCCGACCTAGTGTTTAGTTGACCCACCTGAAGTTGTGGAGTTATCGGTATGACTCCCCAGGCCTTGACATTTTTCTTACATGTGTTGTGAGTCTCATGTAGGGCACGGACTTGCGTATGCGGTTGGCCACCTGTACGTGTAGGTCGTACGACGGATAGGGTATAACTGCTAATAGTGATACATGTTAGAAGACTCAGCAGTTATTAGTAGGCGAAACATAGACTATCGTGGTACGATGGTCCAATCTTTGTCCTTGTTTGGTTGTAAGGTTGGACTATTGTTCTAACGATAGACTATGAGCCAGAGTTACGACACCGATACTTGCCCTCTGTCTCGGTGTAGTAGTTACAACGTGTTGTAGATACAACATGCATAGATCATTGGGCAGGGAGGACAACTAGTAGGCGTATGGGACACCCACTTCCTTTATACTCTGCCATACTCGACGGAGTGATATGGACGATATATACTATACTGTTGCCACGTTCTTCAGAGCGATATGGACGATATACTATACTGCTGCCACGTTCTTCGGAGCGATATGGACGATATATTATACTGCTGCCATGCTCTTTGGAGATGGACGTTATTATACAGTGCCCTTATATGGGGGCATATGTGGCATATACTAGCCAGTTGTCACGATTGGTGAATTACGTCAGCATATGTCTAGCCTACACTTTTCCATACACTCAAAGTTGTCCTCAAATTGGATTCACTTAGATGGTTAGTGCACCCCTTTATTTATTCAGTATTTACTTTATGGCATGCTTCTATGTATCTTGTTATGTCCCTCTGAGGACCTGGTCCCTTTCCAGGTGTAGATGTTCATGTGTATTCGCAGGAGCGCAGATCCGGATTGCTACGTATGCTTCGAGGAGGTCTTCTCTTCGAGCCCGTGATTGTTAGTTGATATTCTTATATTGTATTTATCTTGTTTATTCTATATTCTAGTTTAGTAGTGGATTTGTTTCTATCCGACTACCATTATTAGATACTTTATATTGAGATCTAGCTACATAGTTATTGGTTATTCATTTATTCATTGATTTCTGTGGATGAGATATAGTTATGCCCTGTGACTTGTGATAAATATATACCACTTATAAATTATTGTTCATGATACAGCGTACGCATGTGTTATGGTTTCTATATATTGGAGTTGCCTTATACATGCGGCTGGCATGCTTACGTGTCATAGTCCTATGTATTTTGGGACTGGGGCATGACATCTTTGATTATCAATGTTGATTGTTAGGAGTATAGTTTGTGAGTCTGCGGGTGGTTCTTGGTTGAGCATGTGAGCTATAGGTATCAGTTAGATATAACTCATAGTACAGTACCCTTGTAGCATTAGTTCTATGATAGGTGTTAGTATAGTTAGTATTGGTACCAATGGTGGAAAAATGAATAGAATATCAGTTGTGATTTCAGGAGTTGGTGTCAGTATCATCATACATATTTTAGATGGATGATTTAGTGAGCTAAGTAGCAAAGGAGTATCATAAAAATTTTGGGCTTAATATTCTATTGGTGCTTGACACTTAGTTGTGTCATGAGGAGGAGAATGTTTATCTAGGAGAGGTGCTAGTGAGGGTGCAATAATAGAATGGTACCCATAAGTGTATAGGTGAGTATAACAGTATTAGAATGTATTGTGATAAAGCAGTAGGACTTATGTTACATGTGAAAGAAGAGCGTTGATGTGGGTATTTTGGGGTGCATCAGTATTTGACTAGTAATGAGTATATCACTTAATTTTGAGGGTGTTGATGTGTTAAGGAGCAAGGTATGGTAGAAGAATGAAGTGTGATATTCAGAATTGTGTGCACAATGCACAGGGGATGATGAGTGAATACAAGATGGTGAAGTAAAATACCAGTATAAGAGTTTCAAGAGTATCAGAAGTAGGGGTCTGAGTATTAACAATTCCAATGGTGTATCATGGGTAGAGAGGTATCAAGGTTGGTCATGGAAAATATACTAGTGTATCATGATTAGTGTATCAGTCTGTAGGTTCAGGTATAGAAGATATGGAAGGATATATATATATATATATATATATATATAGAGAGAGAGAGAGAGATATAGAATCATGAGTTTACCTATGTGAGTGAAGTAAAACATGTGTATTATAGAAGTAAAATAACTAAGTATATCAGTTGTATGTGATCATGAGTTTTAGTGAGTGTGATGAGGTGATCTAATGGTGAAGCTAGTGTCCAGAATGGTAGTAGTATTGTGGTGAACAGTTATAAGTAATAAGAAGTTAGTGTCCTAAAATATTAAGAACATATGATATGTATAGTTAGGAGCTAGTGTTTCTGTATCTAGAGTGCCTAGAGAGAGTAGCAGTATTCATAGTACAACAAAGTTTAGTTGAGTAATATGCTAGTGTAAACCCCCTCACCCAAAATTAGACCTACTTGGCTTAGGAAGAGAAACTAGGGCTAGTTTGAATCCAATTAGAAATAGAACACGACATTTTGTTAATTATACAAGATTTATATCGCATAGTGCACATTACCGTTGCTTCAATAATTGGAGCATCTCACTAGCCATTGCCTTCCAACAAATTTCACAACCTTGTCCTAGACGTGCCCTTCTACCATTATGACCTTTGTGTAACTTATAATTATGCTTTCTTGTGCTACATTTTAATCGTACAATATTCATCACGGACGTTTATATTTAATTCTATAATAATTTCAACTTTGTACCCCTGTGCGTTCCAATCGAAATTGGAGACACAATCTTGACCCATTTTGTACAACCTAATTTATGATAAAATTCTACTCTGAGCCCTCTATATCCGTGACACTTGTGTCCCACCTAATTTTATCCCCATGTACTTCTAATTAATTTCAGAACATCATACGCACTAATTTTAATTAATTTAATCCGAATTTCGTCTTTGTGTAATTTTTCAATTGTTGGGCGCTTTTATGCAAAAGGGCATCGAGGTGTCCACACCATTGGACAATATATGAAGAAATCTATTTTTCTCTTTCATAGGAATTTTTTATAATTTTCGGAATGTGCAACACGCAACATCGCCCTTTATTTTAATCCTAGCCATTGTACTAAATAATGTAATTTATAGCCCTCCCAAATATCCCTATGTGAGCCCAAGGCCCAACCCAAGAGAGTGTTAACCTAGGTCAAACTTTTTTAGGTCAACCCAACACCATGTATAAATACCTCATTTTCCTTATTTTCCCAAAACTTAAACCCAAACAAAAATTTCAGCCGACCTCTCCCTTACCATTACTGTTCACCTTCTATCTCACCATCCCCCGCCGGACCGAACCCCCTCCTCCGCCGTGCCTCCGCCTGACCCCCGGATCCTGCACCTTGCCCTCTTCTACGTCACCTCCACGCCACCGTCTCCACCCCTACATCGTCCGCACCACCTCCCCACGACAGCAGAACCCGACCGGAGCAGCCCCGACACCCCGCTGCCATTCGCCTGAGCCACCTCCCATCGACCACAGCGACTACCTCTTTCCTCCAGACTCGACCGGATCTTCGTCGTCCTCTCCTCGCCGGAGCAACCCCCTCCTCCGTCGAGTCCTACGCCCTGTCAGCCGCCATCCACCACCATTACAACCATCTTGACCTCCGTTCTTCCTCCGACTGTATCTCCCCTTCCATGATAGACCCCGGCCTCCTCCGCCTCTGCACATCTCGACCCACCGCCTCTTCCCGACTGTCCTCGACCTCCTTCCCTCGCCTGAACCGGGAGCACCCCACCTGCCGACACCCTGAACGACTAAACACAGTCACCAACAGCCACACCATCACCTCCACCTCTCCCTGAGCTCCTCCACATCCAGTCGACCAAGCAGCCACCATCACCTCCTCCTCTTCCCTGTCATCCTTGCTCACTGTCCTCCTCCTCCCCATTGCCGGACCTCTCCTCCCCTGGTCGGACCTCCTCTCCCCCTAGCCGGACTCCGGTCAGCAGCCCGCAATCATCATCATCATCATCATATCAACACCACCACCATCAATATAAACACATCACCATCAACATCTCATTAACACCTCTTCATCATCATCATCCCATCATCCATGTTATCAATATCCTCCCTACTCTTCTCCTCCTCATCGTCGTCACCATCGTCGCCATTACCATCATCAACACCATCACCTCAATCGTCATAACCCTCATCATCATCGTCATCGTCGTACCTGTGCGCGTACCCCAAGGTACGAACCTGTCCATCTTCTTCTTGCGTGCTTGTGTGTATGCCAGTAGGATATTAGTATTGCTTATTGACTGTTAGTCGACATCAGGCCCTGAGTCGGTGAACCCAAACTTGTGTACGTATATGTACACGTACGCGTATATTATTCATTGTATACATATATTTATATATATATTAGTATATGTATTCAATTGGTATGTATATAATTATTGGTTGTTATATATAGAAATATATAAATATATGGTATGTACATAAATTATAAGTAATTAAATACTACGCTAAATAATAATTAGGACTATATATATTTAGACTGTACGACCCTAGGCCACGGTGGACTGCCCCATATTTACCTTGACCATGTTGACCCTAAGAACAATGTTAGTTGACTGCCTTGCGTACATTAACGTACTGACGAGATCCGTGATAGTTTGACTGTCTGATTGTGTACATCACTTGAAGACGTGACACCGGCGTAATTAGACGCACAGTTAACCATTAGTTGACCAGTACCACCCCTAGTGTACCCTCTGAGCCCAGTATCTTTATGGTTGTGTATGTGCTAGCATAATAACTGATGTTTTATTATTTTTTATTATATTATATGTACATAGGATATTAGATTTATCTGCGCGACTTCTAGAGCAGGTTATTGATACTACATAGCTCGCTTGTCAGGCAAGTATACCTTGCCATTGTACTATTATTCATATTCCATATGTTGCATGCATCTTTATTTTCTGTCTTTAGTTTATATATTTTAACTGTTATATAAAAATGTGCGTCCAAGGAAAATTGGGTGCAACGACGGTGTCGTCATGATTTGTTTTTATTTATGTATATGCATTGACCTTGTTTATGAGACCGTCCCATTTTCATGAAGCATCATTAGGTTTTATTGGCCGTGATACTACTGTTACACGAGTGTGAGTCTCATATAGATCATGGACTGTATGATAGGTCTGGCCTCCTGTACGTGTGGGCCGTGCGTTAGGGATAACTATTGTTAGAAACTTTGTATGCTAGTAGACTTGGCAGTGATTAGAGGTATTATCGTGTCATGGATGTGATATGCTTAGAGCATGGGGTAGGGAGAACAACAAGTAAGGCGTTTGGGCTCCTTTTCACTTTCTTTTTGTTCGCCCGGATTCTCCGTCGGAGAAACGGGTGGTGATGACCACTATATATTATATATTATCAAGCGTCCTCTGGCGTTCAAAAGATGACATGCTTTGTAGGCCCCTGGATCTCCAAGAGAACCATGCCATTCCCATTTTTAGCCAGATAGCCCAAGCGTTGGGAAATTTGTTCTTAAACTGCATTCACTTAGACGGTTAGGCGACCCATTGGATATTTATTTCAGTACTTTATTGGCATGCTTTTATGTATCTTGTTATGTCCCTCTGAGGACCTGGCCCCTTCCAGGTGTAGCTGTTCTTGAGTATTCGCAGGAGCGCAGATTCGGATGGTTACATATGTTTTGAGGAGGTCTTTTCTTCAAGCCCCGTAGTCGTTAGTTGATATTCTTATATTGTGTTTATTGTGTTGTACTTATATATTCTAGTTCGGCAGTGGATTTGTTTTCATCCGACTATCAACTTAGATACTTTATATTAAGATCTAGTTTCATAGATATTGGTTATTTATTTATATATGATTCGGTGGATGAGATTTAGATTGTACCCTGTGACTTGTGATAGATTTATACCACTTGTGGATTGATATTCATAATACAATATACGTATGTGTTATGGTTTCCATATATTGGAGTGCCATAACCATGCGGCTGACAAGCTTACGTATCCTAGTCCTACGTATTTTAGGACTGGACGTGACATATTTTTAGTGGTGGCCCATGCAGGTCGAGAGCATATTGTCTCGGTTACATTACTGTACCGAGCAAGCCTGCACCTAGGATTAGAGTATAGGATCTCATCCACAATTGACTATGACTCATATTCCTTCCAATCTGTTCTATTTGAATAAATATATCATGCTTGATTCATGTACTTCCCTAATAGTTCCTTGAGTATAGCCCCCTCCTAGAATATAGAAGTCCCTGTTGTTAGATGATAAGTAGGGTAACCTTCCTATTAAGAGTACAACTAGAGTATTGACACATCACTGAGTTAGAATACTTAATGAACCATAGCACCCTTACCTGTAGATGGATTGACCATTATCCCTTGATAATTAGGGGTGACTTGAGATAGTATAAACACTACTAGAGTCAGTTAAAAATTTGACCATAGTGTTTGACCCTAGCATGAAGGAACCAATAGAGATACAAGATTTAACAATTAGACTAAACCTAACTTTTATAGTGAGATAATATTAGAACTATAAACTTAGATCATTGTCTTATTATTAGTAGACAACACCTTAGGAAGCCTAGAGGGATGTAATCAACACTTTTTCCTTGATCATACCTCAAACATAGCAACTAGCATACCAATCCCCCGTAAAAAAACCATGATGCTATCTAGTGTCACGCCCCGATCTCCCGCAGGCAATCGACCTTTCCCGCTAGGCGGGAATCACCCTCGCCAGCGCTCCCGCGGAACGATCATTTAACCCATCCGGGCGTGATGCCGCACGAGCGTGAGCCACGCCCGTGCAAGGCCATGGTTCATTGGCTGGCGGTTAGAGTTCTAAGCCACAGAGTCGCACAGATTATCCGAGTACAGCGGAGTCATGAACGCATAGGCGATCGGTAACAGGTTCACTGAGTCGGCAAATATAGCAGAAGCATAGAAACAAGTAAAGTAATCTCTTTATTGATATGAATAAGTGTTACAGGCGGCGTATAGCCGAGATTACAAGTCGCTCAAGCCTCTCTCACTGAAACAGTAAAAGCGTGCCAAGTGGCTACAACTGTGGAATGATTTGTACAGGCGATGGTCAGGCGATGTTCACAACTTATGTCTTGTATATGTGTTTCAGTCCCGGACGCACCGTTGCAAGGCTTCAGAGGGAACTCCTGGCCTTAGCACGCACGAAGGAGGCGTCCGCACCGTACGAGGTTCTCCCGCACCCTGCATATCAAACTGGTGGATTATCAGTACATTGAATGCACTGGTGGGGAAGCTACTCGCCCGCTCGACAAATCCAAACACGTAATACAGGTTCCGTGCACAACTATTCAGTTGTCTTTCTAGTTGCCTTAGGATCAGTTTCATGCAAACATTGAATAGCTTAACGTGTCGGACAATGCGCCGTGCGATGTTTGAGGAAATACGACGAGACTTACCAACTTACCATTTCCTTCCCTGTCCAAGGCAAACATTGAGGCAAACAGTATAAATTCGAGCAGAGGCATGTATAAACATTCAGGAGGCAAGCATATGCAAACAGGAGGGTCGTTTTAACATGATCGTTCAGGTGTTCAGTCGATGCGATGCAGTGACTCACACGCGGATAGCCGCTAAGCGAGGATGACTTATCTATATGAACAGGAGTCGCTGGCATAGCCATAAAGGACCAGTTATAGTCTTAAACAAGGAAGGAAAGCAACAAGGATGCAGTGGTGGTTGCAGACCATCCTGTCCAGATGCAGTAGACTATCGTGCAGTTCGTTATAGTCTTGAACGAGGATGGAAAGCAACAAAGATGCAGTGGTGGTTGCAGACCATCCTGTCCAGATGCAGTAGACTATCGTGCAGTTCCATCCGGATCGGAACGGTCCCAGTGCCCCGGTGACTGCCCGTGGAACTATACCTCGTTTTCGAGTTGTCCGCGACATGCAGGTCAGGGTCTCGGTCTGGTACAGGAACAAGTTCGATGCAGTATATGTATATATTGAACAAGTTCGCTAGAACGGAACGGAGTGTTACATCCTACCCAACTCAGAAAAAGTCTCGTCCTCGAGACTTACTGAGGACAAGCAGTAATCTAGGATCGAGGCAATCCTAGACAAGTTGTTTGTACTTGTTCATTTGGATCTTCACTTGCACAAGCGTCAAAATCAGCATATCGCTTAGACTGAATCGTGCGCACTTTCGACATGCATTTCTTGTGTGAACACGTCAACCAGCTTAGTGATAGCGAAGTCTCAGCACTCGAGTTTCACCCTTTTCTTAAGTCTTGGATGGTGCACTAGTTCAAGGCGTCCCTCGAATAGATGCATTCAACCAAACTTAGAGTTAGTGAAAACTCGGACAAGCTACTAGCGATACTCTCAAGGGTTCACACAGGTTGGCATAAAGGCCGCTCGCAGCATACAACCAGACAAGCAAGCATATCATTCAAAACGTATTTTGAAAGTATTTAGACTTATTGTTGGAACATCCCATCGAGGCATTGAGAGAGAGCGTGCACATAACCCACGAACGAGCTTTTGAAACAGAGATATCGAAATGAATTCCAAAGGCGTAGAAGCCAGGCTCTGATACCAACATGTCACGCCCCGATCTCCCGCAGGCAATCGGCCGTTCCCGCTAGGCGGGAATCACCCTCGCCAGTGCTCCCGCGGAACGATCGTTTAACCCATCCGGGAGTGATGCCGCACGAGCGTGAGCTACGCCCGTGCAAGGCCATGGTTCATTGGCTGGCAGTTAGAGTTCTAAGCCACAGAGTCGCACAGATTATCCGAGTGCAGCGGAGTCATGAACGCATAGGCGATCGGTAACAGGCTCACTGAGTCGGCAAATATAGCAGAAGCATAAAAACAAGTAAAGTAATCTCTTTATTGATATGAACAAGTGTTACAGGCGGCGTATAGCCGAGATTACAAGTCGCTCAAGCCTCTCTCACCGAAACAGTAAAAGCGTGCCAAGTGGCTACAACTGTGGAATGATTTGTATAGGCGATGGTCAGGCGATGTTCATAACTTATGTCTTGTATATGTGTTTCAGTCCCGGACGCACCGTTGCAAGGCTTCAGAGGGAACTCCTTGCCTTAGCACGCACGAAGGAGGCATCCGCACCGCACGAGGTTCTCCCGCACCCTGCATATCAAACTGGTGGATTATCAGTACATTGAATGCACTGGTGGGGAAGCTACTCGCCCGCTCGACAAATCCAAACACGTAATACAAGTTCCGTGCACAACTATTCAGTTGTCTTTCTAGTTGCCTTAGGATCAGTTTCATGCAAACATTGAATAGCTTAACATGTCGGGCAGTGCGCCGTGCGATGTTTGAGAAAACACGGCGAGACTTACCAACTTACCATTTCCTTCCCTGTCCAAGGCAAACATTAAGGCAAACAGTATAAATTTGAGCAGAGGCATGTATAAACATTCAGGAGGCAAGCATATGCAAACAGGAGGGTCATTTTAACATGATCGTTCAGGTGTTCAGTCGATGCGATGCAGTGACTCATACGCGGATAGCCGCTAAGCGAGGATGACTTATCTATATGAACAGGAGTCGCTGGCATAGCCATAAAGGACCAGTTATAGTCTTGAACAAGGAAGGAAAGCAACAAGGATGCAGTGGTGGTTGCAGACCATCCTGTCCAGATGCAGTAGACTATCGTGCAGTTCGTTATAGTCTTGAACGAGGATGGAAAGCAACAAAGATGCAGTGGTGGTTGCAGACCATCCTGTCCAGATGCAGTAGACTATCGTGCAGTTCCATCCAGATCGGAACGGTCCCAGTGCCCCGGTGACTGCCCGTGGAACTATACCTCATTTTCGAGTTGTCCGCGACATGCAGGTCAGGGTCTCGGTCTGGTACAGGAACAAGTTCGATGCAGTATATGTATATATTGAACAAGTCTGGTATGGAACAAGTTCGATGCAGTATATATACAGAACTTGTTGAGGCAGGATTCAGTGATTCAGTAGGGCTTGCCAGGCCAGTTGATTCAGTGATTGATTCAGTCAGGGTACAAATTCCCTGGTTCGGGAATTGCCTTGGTGACCTAACGGTCCCGGATACTTGCAGGTTCATTCAGGCACGAAGCGACTACGTAGTAGTCTTCCAGGATTTGTATGAAAACATGGCAACATTCAAGCAGACTAGCATGCGTTTCTAAGGAATATAAGCAGGCATGTTGCTCGGACCCGAAGGTAAGCCGAGAGTGAAACCGTTAAGGGACTTAGCATGCGAGGGTCTGAACATAAGCAGTATTTCAATTTCCAAGTTCTAGCATAAGCAATAGGAGTTGGGATTATTCCCTTAGCTAGGTGCGTTGGATTTATTAGCATGCAGGGATGAATCACCTAGCGACTAGCATAATATTCCAGATTTTATGTGTGCTGGCTAAGCAAAGGCAAGTTCACCGTAGCCACCCACCTTAGCGATGATTCGCCTCGGTAGAGCGATACGTCAAGCGAGCCTCTGAAAGTCCAAGCCGGATTTCCTGTAGGGACAAGTCTGGATATCTTTTGCTTCTTGATCGAGGCAAAGCGGGTCGGGATAGTTGCACTATTGCCGTTTGAGATGGCAGTCCGCTAGAACGGAACGGGGTGTTACATCTAGAGCTCTCTATTTTAATTTCATATATTGTTCCTCTGCGACCTTAACATTCGCTAATTGCGTGACGACTAAATTATGTTCTTCTTTTCTTCATCTTTCAACTCGTGCCACCTGAAACTTCTGATTGTAGACCGAGTGATTTTATTCTATGTTAGGATATATAGTTTGCTAAGGTTATAGTTGTAATCTTGAATTTTAAATTTCTGTGCTTGGTAGTTAGAACTTGATAGTTGAGTATTCATTTAGATTATAATTTATAGTTATACCTTAGTTTTAAATCATGAAATTGAACCCATATCTCCATATAAGTTATATCCCCTTTTCCCTTGAAGGCTAGTAACTTTTCCATTCTTACTATTGACACATGTTCTATAAGCACTATGACTAAGACTTAAGATGACCATTACCTATATAATGTAATAGGATATCCTAATAGGTACCCAGATTTTTTCCTCATGTACCCCAATAAGAGTTTCTGCCTTATTTACAAGTGCAAGATTATTTCGTAGAATCTCCTTTAAGGCAGCTATAGTATTAGTTTATTATTTTAAGTTGGGTAGTATGCCTCACAACACAGTATTACCTAGTCCTCTTGACCCATTGATGAAGTATAACTGAATGGCACCAACTATATACTAGCATAAGATGATAGTGTTTGTTCAGACTGTAGAACTTAGAGGCTATACCCCTATTAGGTCGACTAGCGACTTAGACAAGGAGTTAGTATGACAACTGTAGAGACTGCAGAGTCTTAACTTCTTTGTGGACTTGAATTATTATGTACCTTCTTTCATCATGATCTAGCGCATTTATATTTTATATACTACCTTGACTTATGCTGCTATTTTATAGTCTAGTTTTGCAAGCTTATTCTTTTATCGAGCTTGTTCATGATATATGTATTAGTGGATGCATACATTAATACATTTCAGAATCAGTGTATTAAGGTCTAGCTAACCTTAGTGTGCTTGGTTCTCTCTTCGCATGACTACTTTACGTGGATTGAGATATATAATTTACTAGTAGACGAATATACTTGCCTTAGACATCTTCGAGCATATCATATCAGTTACATAACTATACTAATATGAGCATATGAATAGGAATTTATTAAAATAGGATTTTAATCCATAACTGCCTTGACAATTCCCTTTGAATTCTCTAAACGCCTTAATCCCTATACATGTATTCTATTACCTCCCCCTTGAACTCTTTATTATTGTTTTCTGTCTTCCCCTATTTCGGAAAGACGATCGCTCGTGCTTGGTATAAGTTGATACACAGAGAGTACTAGATATACCCCTTAGGCCAATCACATACTTGAGGATTATTCTTTTGTAATCAAGGGCATATCATATGTGATATATTTGGTGTTAAAGTTTTGAGGATTGAGTAACATGATTAAGTAAATTTGAGGAATAAGTATTCTTAAATGTAAGAGCCCTATGTAATAGATGGGTAAATTCTAAATTGGGTAGAAATTGTATTGTTAACTTGTGATGAAATACTTTTAGATTGTGATTAAGTAAAATAAGATTGAGAGGTTCAAGTCATGTTAATTTTAAGAATTTTAGAAGAATGAATTAAAATGATAAGGAATAACGAATTTTAAAAACTGTGATATGGCGAATCAAATAATTATAATTGAGCAGGATTTAAATTTTGAGTATTGAAGGTTGAATCGTCGATTTAAATCTTGAGAAAAATAAATAGAACTCTAACCAAGAAATATCGACGGATTGAATTCCAAATTTGATGATTTGTATTAAAAATTAAATTTTGATTGATGGGATCACCTATTTAAAATATTGAGGAGGTAAATTGAATTTAAAATTTGAAGAGTACGGGATTTCCAAGTTGAAAAATAGGAGGAATATTTGATTAGAATTATTTCTAAAGAAGATTATGATAATTGGAGATCGTGATATAAAATTTGATATGCGAAGATGTTATATGGGTTGACTTAAATTTGGATGTCGATGATTTGAAAAAAAATCAAGAAGTTAGTGCGATGTGTTGAAGTTCGATTTAAACAATGGTTAAACTTTAAAGTGATTGCGATAAATTTAAAGGATTTTTGTTATTTAAGATTTTGGAGAAATTGCTATTGACTTGCCTTATATCCGCATGTGAAGGAATTATCCAATTATGCCATATTATAATTTTGAGGACAAAATTATTTTTAAGTTGGGTAGATTGTAAACTCCCTCACCCAAAATTAGACCTACTTGGCTTAGGGAGAGAAACTAGGGCTAGTTTGAATCCAATTAGAAATAGAACACGACATTTTGTTAATTATACAAGATTTATATCGCATAGTGCACCTTACCGTTGCTTCGATAATTGGAGCACCTCACTAGCCATTGCCTTCCAACAAATTTCACAATCTTGTCCTAGACGTGCCCGCCTACCATTCTGACCTTTGTGTAACTTATAATTATGCTTTCTTGTGCTATATTTTAATTGCACTAAATTTGTCGCGGACATTTATATTTAATTCTATAATAATTCCAACTTTGTACCCCTGTGTGTTCCAATCAAAATTGGAGACACAATCTTGACCCATTTCGTACAACCTAATTTATGATAAAATTCTACTCTGAGCCTTCTATGTCCGTGACACTTATGTCCCACCTAATTTTATCCCCATGACTTCTAATTAATTTCAGAATATCGTGCACACTAATTTTAATTAATTTAATCCAAATTTTGTCTTTGTGCAATTTTCTAATTGTTGGGCACTTTTATGCAAAAGCGCATCGAGATTTCCACACCATTGGACAATATATGAAGAAATCCAGTTTTCCCCTTCATAGAAATTTTTCTATAATTTTCAGAATGTGCAATGCGCAACATCGCCCTTTATTTTAATCCTAGCCATTGTATTAAACAATGTAATTTATAGCCCTCCCAAACATCCCCATGTGAGCCCAAGGCCCAACCCAAGAGAGTGTTGACCTAGGTTAAACTTTTTTAGGTTAACCCAACACCATGTATAAATACCTCCTTTTCCTTATTTTCCCAAAACTTAAACCCAAACAAAAATTTCAGCCGACCTCTCCCTTACCATTACTGTTCACCTTCTTCCTCACCATCCCCCGCAGGACCGAACCCCCTCCTTCGTCGTGCCTCCGCCTGACCCCCAGATCCTGCACCCTGCCCTCATCTACGTCACCTCCACGCCATCGTATCCACCCCTACATCGTCTGCACCACCTCCCCATGACAGCAGAACCCGACCGGAGCAGCCCCGATACCCCGCTGCCATTCGCCTGAGCCGCCTTCCATCGACCACAGCGACCACCCCATTCCTCCAAACTCGACCGGATCTTCGTTGTCCTCTCCTCGCCGGAGCAACCCCCTCCTCCTCCGAGTCCTCCACCCTGTCAGCCGCCATCCACCACCATTACAACCATCTTCACCTTCGTTCTTCCTCCGACTGTATCTCCCCTTTCCTGATCGACCCTGGCCTCCTCCGCCTCTGCACATCTCGACCCACCGCCTCTTCCCGACTGCCCTTGACCTCCTTCCCTCGCCTGAACCAAGAGCACCCTACCTGCTGACTCCCTGACCGACTAAACACAGTCACCAACAGCCACACCAAACCTCCACCTCTCCCTGAGCTCCTCCACATCCAGTCGACCAAGCAGCCACTATCACCTCCTCTTCTTTCCTGTCATCCTTGCTCCCTGTCCTCCTCCTCCCCATTGCCGGACCTCTCCTTCCCTAGCCGGACCTCCTCTCCCCCTGGCCGGACTCCGGTCAGCAGCCTGCAATCATCATCATCATATCAACACCACCACCATCAATATAAATACATCACCATCAACATCTCATTAACACCTCTTCACCATCATCATCCCATCATCCATGTTATCACCATCCTCCCTACTCTTCTCCTCCTTATCGTCGTCACCATCGTTGCCATTACCATCATCAACACCATCACCTCAATCGTCATAACCCTCATCATCATCGTCATCATCGTCATCGTCGTGCCTGTGCGTGTGCCCCAAGGTATGAACCTGTCCATCTTCTTCTTTTTATGTGTGCTTGTGTGTATGCCAGTAGGATATTAGTATTGCTTATTGACTGTTTGTAGATATCATGCCCTGAGTCGGTGAACCCAAACTCGTTACGTATATGTACGTGTACGTGTATATTATTCATTGGTATATATATATATATTTATATATATATTTAGTATATGTATTTAATTGGTATGTATATAATTATTGGTTGTTATATATAGAAATATATAAATATATGGTATGTACATAAATTATAAGTAATTAAATACTATGCTAAATAATAATTAGGACTATATATATTTAGACTGTATGACCCTAGGCCACGGTGGACTGCCCCATATTTACCTTGACCATGTTGACCCTAAGAACAATGTTAGTTGACTGCCTTGCGTACATTAACGTACTGGCAAGATTCGCGATATTTTGACTGTCTGATTGTGTACAGTACTTGAAGACTTGACACCCACGTAATTAGATGCACAGATAACCATGTTAGTTGACCAATACCACCCCTAGTGTACCCTCTGAGCCCAGTGTCTTTATGGTTGTGTATGTGCTAGGGTAATGACTGATATTATATTATATTTTGTTATATTATATGTACATAGGATATTGGATTTATCTGTATGACTTCTGGAGCAGGTTATTGATACTACGCAGCTCTTTTGCCAAGCAAGTATACCTTGTCATTGTACTGTTATTCATATTCCATATGTTGCATGCATCTTTATTTTCTGTCTTTAGTTCATATATTTTAACTGTTATATAAAAATATGCGTCCAAGGAAACTTGGGTGTAATGACGGTGTCGTCGTAATTTATTTTTATTTATGTACATGCATTGACCTTGTTTATGAGACCGTCCCATTTTCATGAAGCATCATTAGGTTTTATTGGCCATGACATAGCTGTTACACGAGTGTGAGTCTCATATAGATCATGGACTGCATGACAGGTCTGGTCTCCTGTACGTGTGGGATGTGCGTTAGGGATAACTGTTGTTAGAAACTTTGTATGCTAGTAGACTTGGCAGTTATTAGAGGTATTATCGTGTCATGGATGTGATATGCTTAGAGCATGGGGTAGGGAGAACAACAAGTAAGACGTTTGGGCTCCTTTGCACTTTTCTTTTGTTCGCCCGGATTCTCCGTCGGAGAAACGGGTGGTGATGACCACTATATATTATATATTATCATGCGGCCTCTAGCGTTCAAAAGATGACATGCTTTGTAGGCCCCTGGATCTCCAAGAGAACCATGCCAATCCCATTTTTAGCCAGATAGCCCAAGCGTTGGGAAAGTTGTTCTTAAACTGCATTCACTTAGACGGTTAGGCGACCCATTGGATATTTATTTCAGTACTTTATTGGCATAATTTTATGTATCTTGTTATGTCCCTCTGAGGACCTGGCCCCTTCCAAGTGTAGCTGTTCTTGAGTATTCGCAGGAGCACAGATTCGGATGGTTACATATGTTTCGAGAAGGTCTTCTCTTCGAGCCCCGTGGTCGTTAGTTGATATTCTTATATTGTGTTTGTTGTGTTGTACTTATATATTCTAGTTTGGCAGTGGATTTGTTTTCATCCGACTATCATCTTAGATACTTTATATTAATATCTAGTTTCATAGATATTGGTTATTTATTTATATATGATTCGGTGGGTGAGATTTAGATTGTACCCTGTGACTTGTGATAGATTTATACCACTTGTGGATTGATATTCATAATGCAGCATACGTATGCGTTATGGTTTCCATATATTGGACTGCCATAACCATGCGGCTGGCATGCTTACGTGTTCTAGTCCTACGTATTTTGGGACTGGGGCATGACAGCTAGTATCAGTAAATATCGTATGTGATCATATTAGACTAGTGTATCAGTTAATATGGATAGAAAAGCATTTAAAAGTAGGCAGTAAATGAAAGAGGCTATCTATATAGAAGTAAGTTTAGTAGGTACAGTACCTTGCTAATTTTGAGTATAGAAGTCGTATATATCAGGGAATAGTATGAGGTGTATAAGGATAATAGTGAGATATCATGGTGTCGTAATGGCTAGAAGGTGTTTGTGTATGTATTGTGATACTAATGTATAGATGAGAACCCTAGAGTGATTAATAGGTGTTAGAGTATGAGTTTGCGCCAAGTATCAGGATAGGAGGAGTACCCTAGTAGCAAGAGTCGGAGTATCTAAAGTATTATGGAAGTTTAGGCAAACATTTTTAGTGACTAAGTATATTAAGTATAGAGGAGAGACGTAAGTAACTTGGTATGATAATGTCATCTAAAGTGCCATATAAGAGCTAGTACCGTGTGTAGACGGTATCAAGATATCAGTAGGCATCCTATTGAGGATATTCAAGATGGACAAGGGAGTATCAATAGAGCACATGATTGAGGTCAAATACAAATGTTTCTTGCAAGAGAATGATTAAGAAATTTGGGTGATTTCAAGAACTTAAAAAGATAAAGGAGGTCGTGCAAGTAAGTTAAGTATGTCCATGACATAGAACTATAGTATTTGACTACCCTCGATATTAAAATATCTTGACTGGGTGATAGTTATTGAATGCTTGATGTGAGATAAACTAGGCCACCGGTGGCATAGAAGATTATTTTGCACCAACAAATGGAGACACCCCAGCGGGGTAGAGCTTTTTACAATAAGGGTCAAAAGGACCAATGCTACAGGTGTTGGATTAGCATATTATGTTTCCTTTTATCTAGTTGATCTGTGTGATACCTCGTGGATGATAGTTGCCTTAGTGTTTATGCTATGGTATGTGAAAACCCTGATAGAGACTGATATTCATGATAGTTAGAGACTATATCCAAGTATGGTTGCTCTTTCAGTAGAATGGTAGGATTGTACGTTATAAGATAGGACAATCTTGGACTATGATTATGGAGGTGGACCGTAGGTAGACTAGTCACTACCGCTTTTCTGGATAGGGGTATTTTAGCCTTTTTCTATTATTTGTAATATGGTTAATATTAGTATTTCAAAAAATTATTATATTGAATGGTATTTCATAATTTTTTATTTATGGTGCATATTATATATTTATTTATTGTAGTATTTAAAAATTGTTGGCATGTGACATTATATTTTGGACTAGTGTTAGTGGACCTAACTAGACTTGACTTGAGCCATGGGCCCACATTTAAGTTAGACTAGACTTGAGCCCAATATTTAGCCATTTCATTAAGTTAGTGTTTTAATTAGCCAACCCATTAGGAATAGATGCTTCCTCCTTAAGTCTTTTTTCAAGAAAATCCCTAAAGGATATTTTGGATATTTTATATTTCTTGGACATGAAGAAAGGGGCCGTCCACTACATATGGGGGTGGAGACTCTCTCTCCTCTCTTTTTTATTCCAAAATTTTAGATCTAGAATTATTCTTCCCCAAATTTTCTTCATCTCTACACCAAATCCCTACCAAATTCCTTCTTAATTCATTCCTACTTCACCATTGGAGACTCTAGAAGCAAGGAGGAGGCAAAGAACTACAATTTGGAGAAATTTGCACAAGTTGAGGCTTCTTTGTGTTCATTGGAGACTTTTATTGAGAATTCATCTTCTAATAGGTACAATTCAATTTTTTTCTTCTAATTAGACTCAAAATCTGTAATTAAATCATTAGGAACCCATGCATGGACTAGGGCTACCTATTGGAAGAAGAATTGACCTCTAGGGACCCCTATTGTGAATGTTATGATGTGTTTTGTGCCCAATTTGGGAGAAATCCGAGATTGGTGAACCATGTGTATGTCAATAGGTCAATTGGACTAAATTTACATTAGTTTGGTTTTGTGAGACTAGTGTCGTATCACCAATTGGATACGAGTAGGCCGTGTCATGATATTTTGTGACTCGGATTAATTTAGGGGTTTTCCTTCGACACGGAGGTGTGCACATGGCATATTTTGACACGGACACATAGTGGTATAGCTAGCACTTTATATTGCTTAGAAATATGATTCTAGACTTGCTCATATCATTTGTGATACATTTGGTGATTTGTGGGGGCCGTATCGCAAGCGTATCATAAAATAAGTGTGATACGGGTGCGATGCATTCCACATGTTTGATGGAATGTGTATACTCTATGCTAGTGTTGTTTATATATATTTTAGAGTGCTATGATATATATATATATATATATATATATATATATATATTGTCACGCCCCAGTCCCAAAATATCGAGGAACTGGACACGTGGCAATGGCCAGCAGCACGCACCGATGGACAAACCCAATTTAATGGATCCATCGGGGCATACTTAAGCTGTATTATAATGATCAGGGTTTACTAATCTCATCCACAGAATAAACACAGCAATATCAACAAAAAGTATTAAACAACATGCAGTCAAAAGTAATTAAAATCGGGAAACAACCCGATATTAAGTCTGTTACAATGTTCATTTAAACAAGTATTAAAGAGGTTATTTGCCAATAAAAACTAAGCATAGAGAAGCAGATGTTCAGGAAAAGTCTTCAGCGATCATCTCGTCCTCAGGGTCTGGTACTGTTCCGAGAAGTGCTCATGTTTCGTACACCTCAGGGTTGATCTCGTCTGCTAATCTTGGGGACATAATCTATTCCAGGTCCTCAGGGGACATAGCAAAGTACAGATAATACAAGCCAAAATAAATACAGTGCAGCAATAAATGAAACAATAGGGTAAACTATATAACCTTCTATGTGAAATGCAAGTTGAGAGCATCACTAGAACTTAGGCTGATACTACTACAAGCTCTGTGTCGGGGAGCCGGTAGCAGTTATACTATGCTATGTAATTTACTATATTGTGGCCTATATATATATAATCAGCCTGTAGCCTGCGTGTCTCTCCCCACCCAATATAATCATACGTCTCATGTCCACGATGCCTCATGTCCACGTCACGTAAGATCATCTCTAATGCAGTGAGTCATACTATGTCTCTGAATATAATGTCTAGGAATATAATGTCTATGTCATAAATCCTGTAACCTACATAGAATCACCTTGAATATTTTAGGAAGATTCTGTCTCATGATTTATGTCAGGTGTCCTGGATATAACATACTTGATAAGTAGTAAAAATTGCAGGATTTGGCAAGGTACACTTGCTTGGGGTTCCGGCTCCAATTGTAGCTCTGGCAGCAACGGAATTTGCAGACAGTACTCCGATTGCTGAAATAGACATCACCATCAGATCCAGAAAATATCAATCAGCTAGAAACGCCTGTCCTTGAGTCCAATTTGGACAAAGGAGCAAAAATGGCATTTTTAAGTCAAAGCGAGGTCCATATGTGGGCCGCTTTGCACCGAAAACATGTCAGGGTCAAAGGTATCCAAATTCGTCCAACTTAGTGTCAACAAGTCAGGAACGATGATACGAACCCAACGGAATTTCCAGAATTGGATTCCGATGAGCAGATCTCAAAATCGCCCGTCAAGTGGAGCATATGGGGCCCACGATTCGCAATTTTGTCAACGTTCTCAGAATCGAACCAAACTTGGATCACACGACCAACGTATTACTACGAGTCTGATGGCGCAAGTTTCGTTTCGATCCAACATGTGTACACTAAGTTACAGCGAGATCCAGAAAGGACGGATACGGGGCGTTGTCGGCGGATACGCGTTGATTCCGGTGTGCACGCACATCCAAATCAACTTCTGCGATATCCCATATGTCCATATCAATGACGCGCACGTATCGGTGAAGACCGCACACGACCAAGTCGTCCCGTTTGGCGGGGCGTACTCAGTTCCGGGGTAAAATAGGGCATTGGTTTTCCTGTTTTTGGATCGCGGTTTACGACCAACACAGGACGCGATGCACCGAGCGGGTTGCATGGGCATCGAGAGGGTCACACAGGGTTCGTGTTGCAATAGACGAAACAGAAAATAGGGCAGCGGCCGCTGGAATATTATGGACGGGAAAGGAGATCGGGGCTGCTTTGGCGGAGCTCTCGGCGGAGGAGTTCGGAGGCTCTGGCGGAGTGGTGAGGTCGAGGGCGGCCGGATGTCAGTGCTGGAGGGCGGCGTCGGTGGTCGACTGGGACAGAGGGGGATGGCCGGAGTTGGGGTGAGGGCAGGAGGCGTCGGCTCGGCTAGGGCGGACTGCGGGTACTAGAAGGCTGAGGGGTCAGGCTCGTCGAAGCTCGACTGCGGCGGAGGAGCTAGGCTGGGGGCTGGAGCTGGCCGGAGATGGCTCTGGCCGGAGAGTTCTGGCAGTGAGCGGCTGGAGCTGCAGGTACTGGGGAGTGGGTTCGTCGGAGAAGGAGGGACTGGGTTCGGCTATGAGGGTTTAAATTGTCACGACCCGCACCCGGTGTAGGGATGCAAGTCGGGAACAACGCCCAGCCTACGCCGCAGCATCGGCGGTAGAACGTTGTCTTGGTCAACTATACTATCTAATTATCTCACTATAAAGTATAAACCTCCAATAATATCTCAACTCCAAGAAAAGAGTAATCAACTTAATTCAACACAATACTCAATCATATTTCTATGGCACGAGAAGATATCACAGAAGTCTAACATAACTAAGCAGTTAAAAATATAACAACAACAAATAAAAATAATATCCAAACATAAATATATGCCGAAAACAAATCCGGACCAAAATACTAAAGAGAACTAACTATGTTAACTAGTGAATCCGGCTAAATCTCTCGACAGTCACTCCAGAACTAGTGGGTCCAAGTCTGCACCATCTATAGGCTGAGGTCCGTAGTATGTCGGACACCAATCTCTCGGATCCTCTGAAAAATATTTTTCAGTCAGGAATGGAGCGAAGTACAACCCAATAGCAGTTCCAATTAATTGACAAAAACTATAAAGCAGTAGAATAGAAGATGCTATCTACGATGAGGATATAACTGATAATCAAGAACAATGAGAGAATAGGCAATACTAACAACAAAATATAATCAATGCGTACAAGAATAAAGGAATGAACTATAATGTCAGAATAGAACAAGGTAATCAATGAACTGAATAATGGAATCTACAATAACTATGTGATTTGAGATACTAACTAAATATGTGATCGGCCTGGGAGATTCAATGATTACACTAAGGCGCTAACTCAACCATACGTGAATTGCATGGTTAGTTAGTAGCCAATAATTACACTACTAGCCGATAGTTTCTTGATCACATATTTAATTGATATTTCCCCTGCCCCGACTGATATGATGGATCGAATCATGACACGTCACTAGCCAATGTATCCAATGTTTACTACAATATTCAATGTTATCCAATACCAACAAGGACAGTATCCGATACCATCTCCATAATCAAGGTAACATCCCATGACTAACGATCCAATAACAATACCAATCCGTGTACCATCGTATCAAGAATCATAAGTAATATTTCTAAATACTTGAATTATAGTTGTAATCAAATAATGAAAACTATCAGAGAATGTACTCGCCTGTGGTCCAGAGCAAATGATAAAAAATAATGTCCGAACTGGTGTCACAGACCTATATATGAAATATTGCATTAATACAAGTTTTGGGAAGAAAAATAAATTAAATTAGTCAACTTTCTAGGTCATAAAGTCATTTCTAAGTCAAAAGTCAAACTACGTCAACTCTAAGTCAACTATGGTCAACTATAGTCAAATTATGGTCAACTACCTATTTCTATGTTGCATGAGTCTAACTCAAAGATATTGGGCTCACACACTATGAATCTAGGCCATACAAACTAAATCTTAGGATACTAAGATACCGTATCTCAGGATACGCAAACAAGGAATAAATATAACACATATGTACATATCAAACAATATTATATATATAAAATCCTAATTACAAATGCTAAATGGATATCTTGGTTTTGAACCAACTTGGTATCGCAATACTAAACCTCTATCTTGATATCCAAACCCAATACCTTGATTATCCTCCAATACCTTGATACTTACCTTGGTATCTCAAGGTAAATTCAAAACCTTATTTATACTAACTACCCAACAATAATTATAAACTACTATGCATTTAATATTTATATAATACTATATACCTTATTTTAGTCACCTTAATACCAATCCATAATTAGTTTACAACTATCATATTACTTATGCCAATACCTACTACTCATACCTTGGTATATCTTGATACTTACCTTGATATCTCAAGGTAATTGTCAAAATCTCATATATATACTAACTACCCATCAATAATTACATATATCAATCCAATATAACTCTAGTATGTACTAATAGAATAATACTAACTACCAACTACACACTAACTATTAATACATATATATGTACATACATACCTACAAATATATAATATATAAAAAATACTCATAACAATTGATAACTAAAGTATACTAATTATTCTAATAAATTTATATGCTACAACTAAATATATACATATATAGTATACTATAATACAAATAGCAATTAGGAACATATTTATATATATATATATTAATTACCATATATATATACATATATATATTAATATCTAATATATTAAAAACTGCCAAACTGTCGCTAAATACCCTGTCCACTGTCACAGAAAGCTGCTGTGTATATAGATACACTGCAGTTTTTGTGACAGTTTCCTGCACTGTCACTAAAAACTGTCGCTGAAGCTTCTGATACTCTGCTGATACACTGTTGTTTCAGCGACAGTTTTCTGTAACTGTCGCTGACTGCTGTCGCTGAAAAGCTGCTATTATTTGCATTTGTTGCTGGTGTTGCGACACTTCTGGCTCGCTGTTATCGCTGAAAATATATGTATATATATACAATATATATAAAAATACATATATATAACCCACCATATATATTTATATAATATATATATAAAACTATATATAACTATACATACTCTTATACATAGTAAATTGTATAAAATAACACATAGTAACATACACACACACATATAGTAATATGTATATATAACTATACATATATGTATACATATATATAATCATACAATAATATAAATACATAACAATATATAATATAACTATATATATAACCACATATAAATATATCTACTATATTATATATACATATGCTACCACTTATAAATATATATCTACATACATATATATATAAATAATCATATAATAACTATAAATAATCTAATTACTTAATTAAACATACACATATATTATATAAAACATATACATATATTTACATCCCTAACATATATATTAATGTATGTAGAAGAAAGCTACATAATATACATTCTATTAATACATATATAATACATAGATCTATGATACAATAAACACTATAATAAATATACATAATACATATATAATATATATAGATACATACACAATTATAATTCAAGAATTAAAGCACAATTAATTAGATCTACACATAAACACATAATAATTGGAGCGTATCACACCGTATCCCACTAGATCTAGGATACGCATGCGACACGAGTCCACCACACATCCAATTTCACCCCCAAGGACACAAACAAATCATATATAATATTTATGAACAAAATAAAGTATCAAATATAGATCTATGTGTCCGTGTCAAAATACGACATGTACAAAGTCCTGTGTCGGAGGAAAAACCCCCAAAACAATACGTATCACCAAATTATTGGGATACGACCTACATGTACCCAATTATGGACATGACACTAGCCCCATACACATAAACATATGTCAAATTAATCTATAGGATTAATTGACACACACAACAAAAGTCATTTTTGGAATTCCCCCAAAATTGACACAAAAAGTACCATAACTTTCTCAATAGGTCTCCTATGAACACAAAACCAAATTCTATGGATAGTACATACATATGGGTTGATTATTCATGATTAAATCTCAGATTTAGAAGCTATTTTAAGGAAAAAAACTAAATTATACCTATTGGGAGATGGATTCCCAATGAAATCTCCAAAATTGGTGAAATTAGCTTCCAACTTGTAGATCCTTGCTCCTCTTTGTAGATCCTTGCTTCCTCCTTCTAGATCCTTGATCTTCTAGTCTCTAATGGTGATTTGAGAAGTAATTGGGTGAAAATTTGGTAGAGATTTGATGAAATTTGGTTGAGGGAAATTTTAGAACTAGATTTGGAATGAAAAATGAAGAGAGAAAGTTTTCATCCCCTTTATATAGGCCTCACTTGCCCCCTCCCTCAAGCTACTATGTAAAGTCTAAAATACCCCTTGGGGACTCTCATGAAAAAATTAATTAAGGAGGGAAGCTTCTAGTCTAATGGTTTAATTAATTTAATCATCCTCCTAATTAATGGGCTTTCTAGTTGGGCTCAATTCTAACAATTAATACATGTTGGTCCATGAGTCTAAACTAAACTAGTTAGGTCCACTAACACAAGTCTAAAATAAATAAATCTATCATGCTAATAATAAATAAATAATACAATAAATAAATATTTAACATGCACAATATTCAATTAATTATAAAATGACCAAAATACCCTTTTCTAGAAAATACGGTAGTGACAAGTCTATCCCCCTTAAAATAATTTTGTCCTCGAAATTTAAGGGTGATCGTACTCCTTCTAGGTCAAACCCCCAGCAATCATAGTCTAATAAGATCTTATCTCGCTAAAAACAGTCCTATGCAAAGAATAACATGCATGGTCATGGTCTCCACCTGTCTTCTGTCTTATTATTGTTGTCTCTGTCAGGGTATTCTATAGCTGCACTAACTATATAACACAAGCATCCTAAAGGTACTAAAGAATCAATCAATCAAAATAGATGAAAGGAACAGAAAGAAAGAACAGACTCTCTAACCCATCACCTGTAGTATTGGTCTCCTCGACCGTCATCGCAAATGCTTCGCCCTGCCGAGGTAGCTCCCTCTGCGGGTGATGAGCAATCTGTGGTGCTACAGGTGGCCTAACTCCACCTCTCTGGCCTCGATCTGCATCCTGGCCTGGACGTTGAAGTGTCCAGAGACAATCCTTTACCATATGCTCCGTTGATCCACAATTTAAGCATGCTCCAAGTCTCTTCCGACATATCTCCCAAGTGTGCCCAGTCTTCTTACAATAGGTGCATTGAGGAGCTTGTTGCACCTGTCTCTGAGGCTGCTGTGGTATCTGTTGTACTAGAGCTTGTACTGGAGCAACAATAGGTTCTGGCATCTGATATTGCTGCTGATAGACTCCAAATTGTACTGGAAACTGTTGTTGCTGGAACCGCGGCCTCTTTGCCGGTCCCGTACTGCTACTGTCACCCCCAAACATATCACGGTCCCTCTTCAGCTTCAAGTTTCACTCCCGCTCGACCTTGCGTGCCTCCGAAAGTATCTCAGAATACGTCTCGTAGAAAGACGGAATGGGAATCTTCACTTCCTAATTCAAACCCTCGCGAAAATGGATAGCCCAAACTTCTGGCTCTCTCACCAAGTACTCCGCAAATCGGCTCAGCCTTCCAAACTCTGCAGCATACTCCTCTACGGACATGCTTTCTTGTGTAAGGCTCTCAAATTGCCTTCCTAATTCCAATATGTCCATCCGAGCAAAGAACTTCTTCTTAAAGAGATCCTTGAATATCTCCCAAGACTACCCCATATCAGTAAAAATTGGCTCATTCCTGAACCAAGTGCGGGCAATGTCAAACAGTTGAAGTCCTACCGCCTCAACCTTCAGATCCTCCGCAAGACGGGATACCTTCATGAGTCGCTCGATATCTTTAAGCCAATCGTCAGCATAGACTATACCTTCTGTACCATTGAAAACTCGAGGCTCAAGCTTCTTAAAATTTTGAATGTTGCCTGGCTTGATCTGAATATTCTGTGGCTGTGGAGGAGCCTCTCTCTGAACTGCTGCTATAGCTACCTGATGGGCATTTTCCATACTCTGCCGTATCATATCTGACTGCCTGTGCTGGGCTTCTATCTGTGCCCTCTGTAATTCTATCATCTCTCTAAACAATGCAACCATCGGCGCGGTATCTCCTGAAAATAGAGGTGGTGGAAGTCCCTCCGAAGCAACTGGAGTAGTCCTCGGAACAGGTGGAGGAGAACCCCCGAAGGCAGCCGAGACTCCTACATGAACTGATGTCGTAGGAGGTACAAACCCTACTGCCTGATTGAAAGATTGAGAGGTGGCAGACCTCGTAGAAACTGCTCCCGATCGATAGGATCTAGTCTTCGGCGGTATCCTGAAGACAGATCGAAACAAAGGAGATTAATTCGACATAAGATAAGATATCATCAAGGAAGGACAAAAGTATTCAGAAGGAATCAAAATTAGCGATTTAATTCAGATTGGAATTCCTAGTTGTGATTGAGTATCCCTCTCTCTTCCTAGTATCCTATGTCCTATATCCTATCGCAGGCTCGCAGTACTAAGTCATCGCACTACCACGACATCGCAATATTGCGAAGCCTGACCTGCATGGGCCACCACTAAAAAAGTGTCATGACCCGCACCCGGTGTAGGGATGCAAGTCGGGAACAACGCCCAGCCTACGCCACAGCATCGGCAGTAGAACGCTGTCTTGGTCAACTATACTATCTAATTATCTCACTATAAAGCATAAACCTCCAATAATATCTCAACTCCAAGAAGAGAGTAATCAACTTAATTCAACACAATACTCAATCACATTTCTATGGCACGAGAAGATATCACAGAAGTCTAACATAACTAAGCAGTTAAAAATATAACAACAACAAATAAAAATAATATCCAAACACAAATATATGCCGGAAACAAATCCGGTACCAAAATGCTAAAGAGAACTAACTATGCTAACTAGTGAATCCGGCTAAATCTCTCGACAGTCACTCCAGAACTAGTGGGTCCAAGTCTGCACCATCTATAGGCTGAGGTCCGTAGTATGTCGGACACCAATCTCTCGGATCCTCTGAAAAATATTTTTCAGTCAGGAATGGAGCGAAGTACAACCCAATAGCAGTTCCAATTAATTGACAAAAACTATAAAGCAGTAGAATAGAAGATGCTATCAACGATGAGGATATAACTGATAATCAAGAACAATGAGAGAATAGGCAATACTAACAACAGAATATAATCAATGCGCACAAGAATAAAGGAATGAACTATAATGTCAGAATAGAACAAGGTAATCAATGAACTGAATAATGGAATCTACAATAACTATGTGATTTGAGATACTAACTAAATATGTGATCGGCCTGAGAGATTCAATGATTACACTAAGGAGCTAACTCAACCATACGTGAATTGCATGGTTAGTTAGTAGCCAATGATTACACTACTAACCGATAGTTTCTTGATCACATATTTAATTGGTATTTCCCCTGCCCCGACTGATATGATGGATCGAATCATGACACGTCACTAGCCAATATATCCAATATTTACTACAATATTCAATGTTATCCAATACCAACAAGGACAGTATCCGATACCATCTCCATAATCAAGGTAACATCCCATGACTAACGATCCAATAACAATACCAATCCGTGTACCATCGTGTCAAGAATCATAAGTAACATTTCTAAATACTTGAATTATAGTGGTAATCAAATAATGAAAATTATTAGAGAATGTACTCGCTTGTGGTCCAGAGCAAATGATAAAAAATGATGTCCGAACTGGTGTCACAGACCTATATATGAAATATTGCATTAATACAAGTTTTGGGAAGAGAAATAAATTAAATTAGTCAACTTTCTAGGTCATAAAGTCATTTCTAAGTCAAAAGTCAAACTAGGTCAACTCTAAGTCAACTATGGTCAACTATAGTCAAATTATGGTCAACTACCTATTTCTATGTTGCATGAGTCTAACTCAAAGATATTGGGCTCACACACTATGAATCTAGGCCATACAAACTAAATCTTAGGATACTAAGATACCGTATCTCAGGATACGCAAACAAGGAATAAATATAACACATATGTACATATCAAACAATATTATATATATAAAATCCTAATTACAAATGCTAAATGGATACCTTGGTTTTGAACCAACTTGGTATCGCAATATTAAACCTCTATCTTGATATCCAAACCCAATACCTTGATTATCCTCCAATACCTTGATACTTACCTTGGCATCTCAAGGTAAATTCAAAACCTTATTTATACTAACTACCCAACAATAATTATAAACTACTATGTATTTAATATTTATATAATATTATATACCTTATTTTAGTCACCTTAATACCAACCCATAATTAGTTTACAACTATCACCTTAATACCAACCCATAATTAGTTTACAACTATCCTATTACTTATGCCAATACCTACTACTCATACCTTGGTATATCTTGATACTTACCTTGATATCTCAAGGTAATTGCCAAAATCTCATATATATACTAACTACCCATCAATAATTACATATATCAATCCAATATAACTCTAGTATGTACTAATAGAATAATACTAACTACCAACTACACACTAACTATTAATACATATATACGTACATACATACCTACAAATATATAATATATAAAAAATACTCATAACAATTGATAACTAAAGTATACTAATTATTCTAATAAATTTATATGCTACAACTAAATATATACATATATAGTATACTATAATACAAATAGCAATTAGGAACATATTTATATATATATATATATTAATTAACATATATATATACATATATATCTATATATATATATTAATATCTAATATATTAAAAACTGCCAAACTGTCGCTAAATACCCTGTCCACTGTCACAGAAAGCTGCTGTGTATATAGATACAGTGCAGTTTTTATGACAGTTTCCTGCACTGTCACTAAAAACTGTCGCTGAAGCTTCTGATACTCTGCTGATACACTGTTGTTTCAGCGACAGTTTTCTGTAACTGTCGCTGACTGCTGTCGCTGACTGCTGTCGCTGAAAAGCTGCTATTATTTGCATTTGTTGCTGCTGTTGTGACACTTCTGGCTCGCTGTTGTCGCTAAAAATATATGTATATATATACAATATATATAAAAATACATATATATATAACCCACCATATATATTTATATAATATATATATATAACTATATATAACTATACATACTCTTATACATAGTAAATTGTATAAAATAACACATAGTAACATACACACACACATATAGTAATATATATATATATAACTATACATATATGTATACATATATATAATCATACAATAATATAAATACATAACAATATATAATATAACTATATATATAACCACATATAAATATATCTACTATATTATATATACATATGCTACCACTTATAAATATATATCTACATACATATATATATAAATAATCATATAATAACTATAAATAATTTAATTACTTAATTAAACATACACATATATTATATAAAACATATACATATATTTACATCCCTAACATATTTTATAACATATATATTAATGCATGTAGAAGAAAGATACATAATATATATTCTATTAATACATATATAATACATAGATCTATGATACAATAAACACTATAATAAATATATATAATACATATATAATATATATAGATACATACACAATTATAATTCAAGAATTAAAGCACAATTAATTAGATCTACACATAAACACATAATAATTGGAGCGTATCACACCGTATTCCACTAGATCTAGGATACGCATGCGACACGAGTCCACCACACATTCAATTTCACCCCGAAGGACACAAACAAATCATATATAATATTTATGAACAAAACAAAGTATCAAATATAGATCTATGTGTTCGTGTCAAAATACGACATGTACAAAGTCCCGTGTCGGAGGAAAAACCCCCAAAATAACACGTATCACCAAATTATTGGGATACGACCTACATGTACCCAATTATGGACACGACACTAGCCCCAAACACATAAACATATGCCAAATTGATCGATAGGATCAATTGACACACACAACAAAAGTCATTTTCGGAATTCCTCCAAAATTGACACAAAAAGTACCATAACTTTCTCCATAGGTCTCCTATGAACACAAAACCAAATTCTATGGATAGTACATATATATGGGTTGATTATTCATGATTAAATCTCAGATTTAGAAGCTATTTTAAGGGAAAAAACTGAATTATACCTATTGGGAGATGGATTCCCAATGAAATCTCCAAAATTGGTGAAATTAGCTTCCAACTTGTAGATCCTTGCTCCTCTTTGTAGATCCTTGCTTCCTCCTTCTAGATCCTTGATCTTCTAGTCTCTAATGGTGATTTGAGAAGTAATTGGGTAAAAATTTGGTAGAGATTTGATAAAATTTGGTTGTGGGAAATTTTAGATCTAGATTTGGAATAAAAAATGAAGAGAGAAAGTTTTTATCCCCTTTATATAGGCCTCACTTGCCCCCTCCCTCAAGCTACTATGTAAAGTCTAAAATACCCCTTGGGGACTCTCATAAAGAAATTAATTAAGGAGGGAAACTTCTAGTCTAATGGTTTAATTAATTTAAGCATCCTCCTAATTAATTGGCTTTCTAGTTGGGCTCAATTCTAACAATTAATACATGTTGGTCCATGAGTCTAAACTAAACTAGTTAGGTCCACTAACACAAGTCCAAAATAAATAAATCTATCATGCTAATAATAAATAAATAATACAATAAATAAATATTTAACATGCACAATATTCAATTAATTATAAAATGACCAAAATACCCTTTTTCTAGAAAATACGGTAGTGACATAAATAGCGACAGAGGGAGGAGGACGGCCGGGGGATTGAAGAAGAGGAAGGGGAGGCGGCTCGGGAGCGTTGCGAAGCTGAACCGACAGGTCGTCGGCGGCCACGACGGCGGAAACGGCCGCCGGAAGGAGGGAGGTCGGGGAAGGAGAAGAGATTTGGGGGGTAGGTTTCAGGCGGGTCGGGTCGGGTCAGACCCGGATCCGACCCGCTAAGAATTTGGTTGGGTTGGTCAGACCGGCCGGTTCGGTTAAATTTTGGTTTGATTTAATTTGGTTTAATGAACCGGGTTCATGTTTAATTGGGTTTAATTAAATAATAGTTTTTAGGGATTTAAAAATACTTTCGGAGTCCAATAAATTCTTCGAAAATTACCCTATGTCTAGATTTTTATTTTATACTAGAAAATATAATTTCCATAATATTTTAATATTATTTAATATCTTTTAAAAATCATTTAAAATTAGAATACCTTAGTTTAATTAGAGAAAAATCTCAAAAAATTCCAGAAAATTATAAAAATTCCAAATTAAAAATTCTTAAAAATTAATGGGTTTACAATCTACCCCCTTAAGAGGATTGTGTCCTCACAATCAAAGAATAACCGGTCAACAGAGATGACACGGTTGCAAAATTTATTCGAAGCACAACACGATGAAGAAAAGTCAAGGTTGAGGGTTTAAACACATAGGGAAAATTATTTCCCTAAGCAATGGAAGTTATGCAATTTCCCAAATATAGGAAATCTAGAAAATTATAGTTTAGAAAAACTAGGTTATCACTTATCAAAATATATTAGGCTAACAATTATAAAACATTCTAGATTATTTAGCAAGTTCAAAATTTCTAAGTTACCACTAGATTATCTATTATTATCAAGTTAAAACTATCAGGTTAAGTCTAAGGTCACGAACCAGCAGGCACGAATTAAAGCAAATCTAGAACCAGAAAACTAATAAAACTTACGCGCATTAGCTACTCCATGAATCTGCGCGTCTTCCAAGGTCATCGCGAAGGCTTGTCCGCGTCCTTGTGGTGGATTCCTCTGCTGCTGCTGGGCCTGTTAGAAGAGTGCTGCTTGTGGTGCCAAGGGTGGCCTTGGCTGATACCCTCCTGGGGCAGGTAGAGTTTGTTGGTTTGTCCTTGGTGCTCCTCCTCGATGCTGAGGACAATCCTTGGCTAAGTGTTGATTGGTTCCGCAAATCAAGCATAATCCCAACTTGCGTCTGCAGTCCTTCTCAATATGGCCTACCTTGCCACAGTATTGACATGTAGGTAATATCTGCAGAGAGGTTCTAGGTGGCTGGTGTAGGTGAGGTCTCTTTGCAGCTTCTTCTTATGGTGCTTTGGCTGATGTGGAAGTCCATTTCAGACTGGTCTCTCTCCTGGTGACGCGTTCCATGCGTCGAGCTGCAGCAAGAACGTCCGAGTAAGAGGTAGGTACGATGGATCCGATGAGTCTCTATAGCTCGAAGTTTAGTCCATCGAAGAACTTCTCAGTCTTATCTTTTTCCGTCGGGATCAAAGTAGGGGCGAAGCGACTTAGACGAATGAATTCTGCGTTGTACTCTTCCACTGTCATACTGCTCTGAGTGAGGCGATTGAACTTGTCCCAAAGTTCTGATCGTACGATAGCCAAAATGTACATCTCCTGAAAGAGTCTGGAAAACTCTTCCCAAGTGACTTGGTCTGGTCCGAGCCTGGTCTCTTCAGATAGCCACCAATGATGAGCATTGTCTGTCAACTGCATTCTAACGGCGGTCATCCAACGTTCTCTTGGAAGCTCAGCTGCTTCTAACTGATGTTGTATATTGGTGAGCCACTCATGAACTTCGGTTGGTCCCTCCTTGCCAGAAAAGGTATGGGGCTTGAGCTGACAAAAATTAGTGATAGAACCCGTCGCTGGTTGCCTGGCTTGTGGGTTTGCCTGCTCCAATGCAGTTACTAGGCTGGTCCTCAAATACTCTGCCTCATAACGCCGAGTCTCTTGATGAATTTGCTGTTGGGCTTGCATCATTGCGTAGATCATTTGGAATATCTGCTTCCCGTCTATAGGTTGCCCTTGTGGGAATACAGGCATCGGTGGAACAAACTGCGGAGGCGGCGGGATGTCATCACGCCGGAACCTTGAATTTTGCTGGGCTGCTTGATTTCTTTGAGAAGATTATCCTCGGTCTTCGGGTGTCACTCCTTCATCATAAGTAACCACAACATCGTGTGGTGTACCCAAGGGATTCTCGTCTCCGCTTCTTGGATCTATTACTCTGCAGTAAAAATAAACTATAAGAGGCGTACAGGAATCAAGGCAAGATGCAGGTCAAAAATTAATTTGAATACGATATAGATATCAAGAACGATTCAAGCAAGTGGATGAGATCCTAAAAAAAAACTTATCCTATTTTTATTGCAGGCCTGTTCGGTCCCTAAGTTGAAACCAAACAATTTAGTCGTTGACCTGCATGGGCCACCACAAAAACCATGTCACGACCCAGTCCCAAAATATCGAGGAACTGGATACGTGGCAATGGCCAGCAGCACGCACCGATGGACAAACCCAATTTAATGGATCCATCGGTGCATACTTAAGCTGTATTACAATGATCAGGGTTTACTAATCTCATCCACAGAATAAACACAGCAATATCAACAAAAAGTATTAAACAACATCCAGTCAAAAGTAATTAAAATCGGGGAACAACCCGATATTAAGTCTGTTACAATGTTCATTTAAACAAGAATTAAAGAGCTTATTTGCCAATAAAAACTGAGCATAGAGAAGCAGATATTCAGGAAAAGTCCTCAGCGATCACCTCATCCTCAGGTTCTGGTATTGTTCCGAGAAGTGCTCCTGTTCCGTACACCTCAGGGTAGATCTCGTCTGCTAATCCTGGGGACATAATCCATTCCAGGTCCTCAGGGGACATAGCAAGGTACAGATAATACAAGCCAAAATAAATATAGTGCAACAATAAATAAAACAATAGGGTAAACTATATAACCTTCTATGTGAAATGCAAGTTGAGAGCATCACTAAAACTTAGGCTGATACTACTACAAGCTCTGTGTCGGGCAGCCGGTAGCAGTTATACTATGCTATGTAATTTACTATGTTGTGGCCTATATATATATAATCAGCCTGTAGCCTGTGTGTCTCTCCCCACCCAATGTAATCATACGTCTCATGTCCACGATGCCTCATGTCCACGTCACGTAAGATCATCTCTAATGCAGTGAGTCATACTATGTCTCTGAATATAATGTCTAGGAATATAATGTCTATGTCATAAATCCTGTAACCTATACAGAATCACCTTGAATATTTTAGGAAGATTCTGTCTCATGATTCGTGTCAGGTGTCCTGGGTATAACGTACTTGATAATGCAAGTATGAGAATATAAAGGGTGTCGATATCCATCTCTAGGTGACGTTACACAACTCTACGTACAGTGTTGGCACCCGACTATTAATCGGACGCTAAGTAAGTCATACGGTCCTAGGTTTAAGCATGTACAACAAGTATATATGTCAAGGAAATAAGTAGTAAAAACTGCAGGATTTGGCAAGGTACACTTGCCTGGGGTTCCGGCTCCAATTGTAGCTCTGGCAGCAGCAGAATTTGCAGGCAGTACTCCGGTTGCTGAAATAGACATCACCATCAGATCCAGAAAATATTAATCAGCTAAAAACGCCTGTCCTTGAGTCCAATTTGGATACAGGAACGAAAATGACATTTTCAAGTCAAAGCGAGGTCCATATGTGGGCCACTTTGCACCGAAAAACGTGTCAGGGTCAAAGGTCTCCAAATTCACCCAACTTAGTGTCAACAAGTCAGGAACGATGATACGAACCCAACGGAACTTCCAGAATTGGATTCCGTTGAGCAGATCTCAAAATCGCCCGTCAAGTGGAGCTTGTGGGGCCCACAATACGCAATTTTGTCAATGTTCTCAGAATCGAACCAAACTTGGGTCACAGGACCAGCGTATTGCTACGAGTCCGATGGCACAAGTTTCGTTTCGATCCGACGTGTGTACACTAAGTTACAGCGAGATCCAGAAAGGACGGATACGGGGCGTTGTCGGCGGATACGCGTTGATTTCGGTGTGCACGCATATCCAAATTAACTTTGGCAAAATCCCACACGTCCGTATCAACGACGTGCACGTATCGGTGAAGACCGCACGCGAGCAAGTCATCCCATTTGGCGGGGCGTACTCAGTTCTAGGGTAAAACAGGGCGTTGATTTTCCTGTTTTTGGATCGCGGTTCGCGACCAACACAGGACGCGATGCATCGAGCGGGTTGTACGGGCATCGAGAGGGTCACGCAGGGTTCGTATTGCAACAGATGGAACAAAAAATGGGGCAGCAAGAAGAGAGAACGGATTACCTGAACAGGGCTCCGTGAAACTGTTATTCTCGTGTCCGTGTCAAAATGACACCGATTTTGTGTCCTGGACGTGTCCGGGTTCTGCGTCCAGAGACTCGCCAGACTCTGGGCGGCTAGTTGAGGTGCGGGTTAGAGTCGGCCGGGTCGAGGGGCGGCAGCGGCGAGGTCAGGCGGCCGGCAGCGGCGGGGCAGCGGCCGCTGGGATGTTCTAGACGGAAAAGGAGATCGGGGCTGCTTCGACGGAGCTCTCGGCGGAGGAGTTCGGAGGCTCTGGCGGAGTGGTGAGGTCGAGGGCAGCCGGGTGTCAGTGCTGGAGGGCGGCATCGGTGGTCGGCTGGGATAGAGGGGGATGGCCGAAGTTGGGGTGAGGGCAGGAGGCGTCGGCTCGGCTAGGGCAGACTGCAGGTACTGGAAGGCTGAGGGGTCGGGCTCGTCGAAGCTCGACTGCGACGGAGGAGCTGGGCTGGGGGCTGGAGCTGGCCGGAGATGGCTCTGGCCGGAGAGTTCTGGCAGTGAGCGGCCGGAGCTGCGGGTACTGGGGAGTGGGTTCGTCGGAGAAGGAGGGACTGGGTTCGGCTGTGAGGGTTTAAATAGCGGCACAGGGAGAAGGACGGCCGGGGGGGTTGAGGAAGAGGAAGGGGAGGCAGCTCGGGAGCGTTGCAGAGCTGAACCGACAGGTTGCCGGCGGCCACGGCGGTGGAAACGGCCGCCGGAAGGAGAGAGGTCAGGGAAGGAGAAGAGATTTTGGGGTTAGGTTTCAGGCGGGTCGGGTCGGGTCTAAGCGGGTCGGGTCGGACCCGGATCCGACCCGCTAAGAATTGGGTTGGGTTGGTCAGACCGGCCGGTTCGGTTAAATTTTGGTTTGGTTTAATTTGGTTTAATGAACCGGGTTTAGGTTTAATTGAGTTTAATTAAACAATAGTTTTTAGGGCTTTAAAAATACTTCCGCAGTCCAATAAATTCCCAAAAAATTACCCTATGTCTAGATTTTCATTTTACACTAGAAAATATAATTTCTATAATATTTTAATATTATTTAATATCTTTTAAAAATCATTTAAAATCAGAATACCTTAGTTTAATTAGAGAAATATCTCAAAAAAATCCAAAAAATTATGAAAAATTCCAAATTAAAAATTCTTAAAAATCAGGGGATTTACATATATATATATATATATATATGTGTGTGTGTGTGTGTGTGTGTGTGTGTGTGTGTGTGTGTGTGTGTGTGTGTGTGTGTGTGTTGGTATATATTTATGTTGGTTATGCTTATACTAGGTGTTTAAGCTTATATTACTATGTGTATCATATTATACTTGTATTATAGGTTCAGTTGCTATATTATGAACTGTGTAGTTCATATTGGTCTGATGGGGGACTATTTTGGGCGATGGACAGTGTGTGGACTGTCTTGGGTGTGTTGCCCGACTGTTTTAGATGTGTTCTTGACTGTTGGAGTGACCAACAATTGGTTGCTGGAGTGTGGTGGTTGTGCACCTTGATGTGCACAACATGTAGTCAGGCCTGGGAGGAAGGTCGAGTAGTTGCACCACAACTGTTGTGATCTGAGCTTCTGTTAGCACTAGCAGCAGATAGGACAACAGTATTTCAAGAGCAGCACAGTACCAGTTAGGGGGTACTGATGGAGGTCGGAACCTGTTGGTTAGCTAATATATTGAGGATTAGTTGTATGTTAATAGCTAGTTGTCAATTAATTGTTAAATTTTAGAGGTAAGTGATAGATTAGTTGAATGTTAAGTTAGATGCTAAGTAAGATGTTCCTTGTTAGTTAATTTTCATGATGTTAGAAGTTATAAATTGTTAGTTATGTATTAGTATCTATGATTGTTAGTGTTAGTGAGTTATATATATATATATATATATATATATATATATATATATATATATATATATATATATATATATATATATATATATATATATATATATATATATATATATATATTGGCATATATATATTAGTATGTTAGTGTTAGTGTCAAGTTAGATGATATCTAGTATAGTGTTATTAGTTAGTTGATTATTTATATGAAGTTAGAATGAATGTTAGTATATGTCAGTTAGTAGGTATTCTTAAGTTAGACAATTAGATTTATGATATGATATTTAGATATATATGGGTGATCAACTTATGATTGGTATATATATCTATATACTTTAGTTAGTAGTAGATACTAGTATTAATATTAGTTACCTTGAGTTATCACAAGGTAATGTTAAAGTGTGGGTTTCAACTCAAGGCATTGACATTGGGTATCATGGGATATTTGGAATTGAATACCAAGATGTTAGCTAGGTAGTGATACCAAGGATGGCTCAAAGCCAAGGTAATCATATAGAGCTTATATTTAACTAAGAGATAACTAGTGTTGTAATATATAATTGTGTATCTATTGAAACTATATAGTATTCATACTCTAGTATCCTAATATAGCTAGTATGGCCTAGATAAGTAGTGTATGGACCCAATAACTTAGATATGGACTCATATAACCTAGAAATAGTTAGTTTGACCAAGTTTGACTAATTTGACCTAAAGTTGACTTAGTTTGACTAGTTTGACTTAGACTTGGCCTAATGACCAAGATTGGACTAGTTTAAATTATTTTCATTCCAAAATCTTGTATTGATATTATATTCCATATTTAGGTCTCCGAGGTACCATTCCGGACATCTATGATATTATTTTACAGGATTTCAGGCGAGTAAACTCTCTGATAGTTTTTCGTTTATGATATCTTCTATGTTTCTTGTATTTAGTGTAGATATCCTTGATTTTTCCTTATAGTTGATTACAAGGATTGGTATTTCTTGGATCCCGTCTTGACGTAGAGTTATATATATATATATATATATATATATATATATATATATATATATATATATATATATATATATATATATATTAGTATGTTAGTGTTAGTTTCAAGTTAGATGATATCTAGTATAGTGTTATTAGTTAGTTGATTGTTTATATGAAGTTAGAATGAATGTTAATATATGTCAGTTAGTAGGTATTGTTAAGTTAGACAATTAGATTTATGATATGATATTTAGATATATATATATATATATATATGAGTAATCTACTTATGATTGGTATATATATCTATATACTTTAGTTAGTAGTAGATACTAGTATTAATATTAGTTACCTTGAGTTATCACAATGTAATGTTAAAGTGTGGGTTTCAACTCAAGGTATTGACAATGGGTATCATGGGGTATTTGGAATTGAATACAAAGATGGTAGCTAGGTAGTAATACCAAAGATGGCTCAAAGCCAAGGTAATCATATTGAGCTTATATTTAGCTAAGAGATAACTAGTGTTGTAATATATAATTGTGTATCTATTGACACTATATAGTATTCATACTCTAGTATCCTAATATAGCTAGTATGGCCTAGATAAGTAGTGTATGGACCCAATAACTTAGATATAGACTCATACAACCTAGAAATAGTTAGTTTGACCAAGTTTGACTCGTTTGACCTAGAGTTGACTTTTTTGACTTAGATTTGGCCTAATGACCTAGATTGGACTAGTTTAAATTGTTTTCATTCCAAAACCTTGTATTGATGTTATATTCTATATTTAGGTCTCCAAGGCACCGTTTTAGACATCTTTGATACTGTTTTACGGGATTCCAGGTGAGTACACTCTCTAATAGTTTTTCATTTATGATATCTTTTATGTTTCTTGTATTTAGTGTAGATATCCTTGATTTTTCCTGATAGTTGATTACACGGATTGGTATTTACTGGATCCCATCATGAGATATTATTCCTGGTAGTTCTTAGCGTATTTCTTGTGTGAGCCTCGTTGTTCTTGTACATGTATGGATACTAATTCATGGAAAGATTAGCGTCCTTCTTGTGGAATCTTGTGTCATAGCGTGCCATGATTAGATCCATTATACCAGTCGGGGGTGGAGAGTATTTAGTGTAGATATGTGATCATACCCCACAGTTCTTTTTTTTTTGTATAGTGTTACTCATACACCGCACGTATGATTAACCAGGCCCATGGTTCTTGAGTAGTACCCAAGCCGATCACATGTTGTCACTAGTACTCACTCAGTTAGATGTATTTCTTGATTCTATATATCATATTCGTATCTCTTGTATGCATTTTCCGTATTTTCTTATTTCAGTATATTTCTGCCATGCTCTATTTGTCTCTGGTATATGCCCTCTATTTACTATTATATAGTCTTTATCATTTATTGGAATTGCTGTTAAAGGTGTACTTCGCTCCTTTTCTGATTAGATAATATTTTTCAATGATGGTTGTGCTCTCCATTCCGGGATCTCAGAATGATGCCTTAGACTGGACTGCTATTACTCTGTGGACTTGAGGTAATATTTGTAGAGATCTAGTTTAGTGTTCTTATTCCATATTTTGTCTAGTTTTCTTTCTTTTAGAATTAGTATTTGAGTTAACTTTCTTGTTCATTATTCCTTTAGATTATTGTGATTTAGTACATGATAGAACTGCTTGTATTAGTTTGATTGATAGTTAACCTAGATAGCGTTCTACCGTTGATGCTGCAGCGTAGGCTGGACGTGCCCACGTTCTCGGGCCCTTACATCGGGTGCGGGTCATGACAAAAGTGCTTTTCTAGTATCTATATATCTACCAAAATCTGAGTCTGTGTAACCAATCACCTCAAGATGATCAGTATGTCTAAATGTGAGCATGTGTTCCTTTGTTCCATGTAAGTACCTTAACACTTTCTTAGCAATTTTTCAATGATCAATTCTTGAATTGCTTTGATAACAGCCCAATATACCGATGACAAAGCTGATATCTGGCCTAGTGCAAACTTGTGCATACATCAAACTTCCTACAAGAGAGGCAAAAAGAAAATCTTTTAATCGTTCATGTTCCAATTCAGTTTGAGGATACTGACTTAAACTGAACTTATCCCCTTTCTAAATTAGAACAACATTAGGATCACAAGATGCCATATTAAATATTTCTAAAACTTTTGTTATATAAGCATTCTAAGACAATAAAAAAAATCTACGTTATCCATCCTGAAATATTTCTATTCCGATCACGTATGATGCATCTTCCATATCTTTCATTTCAAAGTTTTGAGAAAGAAAATTCATGGTTTCCTATAATAAACCAAGGTCAATGATGTCAATTAATATATCATCAACATATAAAACTAAAAAAATGCAAACTTACTCCCACTGATCTTCATGTATATACACTGATCTTCATATATATACACTGATCTACAATGTTTTATTAAACCCAAAGGAACCAATGGTATTGTGAAAATTAATATACCATTGTCGTAAAGCTTGTTTTAATCCATATATTGACTTCTTTAACAAACAGACCATGTTTCCTTTCCATCTATGATAAAGCCTTCTGGTTTAGCCATGTAGACTTCTTCTTCTAAACTCCTATTAAAAGTCGTTTTCACATTCATTTGATGCAACTCTAAATCAAAATAAGCTACTAATGTCATAATGATCCGTAAAGAACCATTCTTAGAAACTAAAAAGAATGTTTTATTAAAATTAACACCTTCTTCCTGAGTAAATACTTTGGCTACAAGTCTGGCTTTACGTCATTCGATATTACCAAGAGAGTTGTGCTTGGTCTTAAAGATCCACTTACATCAAACTTTCTTATAATGCCTTTCTGGTAATTGACTAACTCCCAAACTTTATTAGCAGCCATAGATTTTATCTCATCAAACATGGCATCGATTCAGTTTGTAGAATCTTCGCATTTAATGGCTTGTGTTTATGTAACCAGATCTTTCCTCTTCCATTTGTTAAATTCATATTCTTGTGAGTACAATACATAAATCATCTGAAATAGATGATTTCTTTGGTCTTTTGGACCTCCTTAATGCTATTTCTAGTGTTGTACTTACATTTGGTTCAATGACAACAGCCTCATTATGGAGTTCATGATCATTGACATTATGTTCTATGTTGTTTATTAGATCAACTATATTAGGTAGAACTATGTCATTCAAAATTTGTTGTAAGAGAATTGGTATCCGAATTTCTCGAATAATTACTTCTTTATCACTCCCACTGACTTTGCCATTCTCAATAAATTTAGTATTATCAGTTTCTTTAATTCTCGTACTATGATTAGGACAGTAAAATTGATACCTTTTGACTTTTCTAGATACCCAACAAAATAACCACTAATGGTCTTTTGATCTAGTTTCTTTTCTTGTGGGTTATAAATACGAGCCTTCGCTGGGCAACCACATACATGCAAATGTCTAAAACTAGGTATCCATTCTTTCCATATTTTGAAAGGTGTCTTAGGAACAGCTTTACTGGGAACCCGATTCAAGATATACACAGCGGTCCTAAGAGCATGCATCCATAACGATATGGGTAAATTCGTATTACTCATCATACTCCTAACCATTTTCATAAGTGTATGATTGCGTCTTTCAGCTACACCATTCAGCCAAGGAGAACCCAACATTGTGTACTAAGCAAAAATTCCTAATTTTTTTAAGAGTTTAGTAAAAGGACCAAGACGTTGTCCCGATTCATCATATTTTCTATAATACTCACCCCTCTATCATATCTAATAATTTTTACCTTATTACCCAATTGTCTCTCAACTTCAGTAATGTAAATTTCTAGAATATTTACAGATTGAGATTTATCATGAAAAAGGTAAAGAAAACAATAACATTTAAACCAATCCCTATTTTTTTCTTTATTTGTTTGAAGTACCGAGGTTCGAGTCATAGGGGCAAGGATCTCTGAACCGGACCCTTTTTCTTAACTTTTACTGTTTGAAGACTTGAGGTTCAGGATTATTAGCTGTATCAGTAAGCAGCATAGAATCATCTTTCTTTCTTTTGAAAAATTATTAATAAATGTAATGAAATATTTTTTTCCAACAATGGATGGAACATCGAACGGTCCACAAATGTCGGTATGTATTATCTTAAGAAGATCAGTGCTTCTTGTGGCTCCTTTCTTGGTATTTTTGGTTTGTTTGCCTTTAATAGAATCTACATATAACAAAGTCAGTAAAATCGAGACTCGCAAGAATCTTATTTTTTACTAATAAATTAACTATTTCTCTGGATATATGACCCAGTCTTTATGCCACAAGAAGAACTTTCATTCGTCATAATATATTTTAAACCAACATTAGGATGCAAGGTGACAAGAAGAGATTCAAAAAAGGAATTATCAAGATTAATTTAATATAAGCCAATAACTAAAATTCCCGAACCTACAGAATCATTATTCTTGAATAAACTGAAACAACACTACCTATTTTTAATGAGAAGCCAGTCTTATCAAGTTTATACATGGAGATTAAATTACGAGAAACTGAAGGAACGTAAAGAGTTTGCTTTAAATCTAAGTGAAAACTAGAATCTAATTCTAAACAAAAACTGCCAATAGCTTCTTTTGGAGCTTTCACTCTATTTCCCATGTAAAGGTAGTCTTTATTTGGATTTGTGGTCCGAGTTATTCCCAGGATATGTTCCTTTTACTAGCTACTATTGGTTTCACACATACAATAAGAAAGGCTTCCCCAAATACCTTATGCCGATATTCGCTCCTAGCAATTAAAGGAAAAGGTATTCCAGTCCTCTTAGCAATCTTACTAGGTGGGACGAGGTAAGGAATCCCTGCATCGAGTTTGAAACATGAACATTAGAACCAGAATCAATCCACCAAGTATTAGAAGGTGCTTCAACAAAATTTGATTCAAGACATAAAAAAGCCAAAGCCTTATCCTTCTTTTCAAACCAAACTTTGCGTATCAAACAATATTTCTGAATGTGTCCAGCCTTTTTACAAAAGTGGCACTTATCGTCCTTCTTAGCTTTCTTGATGCAGGTCGATCTGACTCATTAGATGGACCATTCTTAATGTCCTTCCAATTTTTCTTTTCGAATTTGTTCTTCTCATTTCTATGAACCATGTAATTTGCTTGAGCAACATGACCATTCTGCTGCTTAATTTCAGCATATTCCTGAACTAGCTTATTGGTCAATTTATTCACATTCCACGTATCCTTAATCCTATTGTAATGAATTTGAAAAGGACCTTATTGCTGAGGCAATAAGTTTAGGATAAATTGGACTAGGAATGTGTCACGCCCGAGTCCCAAAATATAATGGGATCGACACGCAACTAGGCCAGCTGATACATCTAGATTAGGTTCCCAATTTAATGGCCCTATCTAGGTGTACTACATTGTGAATATGAACTATGTCCACAACTAATACTATGCATGAAACAGGTACAACTAATCTCATCCACAGAATATAAGTAAGAAATGCTGAAATAAATATTAAAAACGAAACATAAGGAGTCTGAATGTCATAATACAACCCAAATAAGTCTTATGGGAACAAACCTACTGAATACAATACTAAAAAGAAAGTACGGAAAGACATATAAGATAAGTGGATAGGAACATCAGCTAACTATATAAAGATGCTCCAGTCCTAGGCAGAAGGCCTACCAGTGATCAGGGAAACTCCGAAGGTAGCACCTCAAGCTCCTCCTCGGTAGCGTACCTCGTCTCCTAGCCATATATATATATATATATATATATATGCTAACATATATCCCGACCGACATAACTCTCGGCTTAGCAGCCATAGTGTGATATACTGATAACATATATATAAATATAAAATATATATATCAGACAAATATCACGACCGATATAGCTCTGGCTAGCGACCATAGGGTGATATACCAAAAATATATATACATTTATATCTACCCTAACTTTTTGTGAACGTCATGAGTATCTACATTTAAATAAATCATCAGGATCGTCAATGTCGTAGTTCCCTCAAAGACTACGGTTTACCCGTTTGTGTGTCCCATACACCTACCAGTTGTCCTCCCCGCCCAATGCAATGTACATATTGTTATAATGACACGAAAACTCTATAACTATCATGCTAGGTAACAAGTAATTAGAACTAACCTGACTACGCACTATACCGTGATGTGTGTCGCACGTACCGATAACTAGTCGGATACGCCAACTCGTATCCCAATATGAGTTTTATATTATGTCGTAAGCAATGTGTAACTGGGTCTTGGGAGTTATCAAAATACCTCAACAATATTAGGTGAGTCTGCTAGAGACTAAGTTGCCACACTACTCATCGACGCAATCATTGACTGCACCCGAGTCATTCTCGGACACGCACAGTTATATATAATAATTGCAACAAAAACTCATGCAACATATAATAACTTGAATTAAATAGTAAATAAGGCAAGGTATACTTGCCTGAATTCTTACGCTACGAATATAAAGTTCTGCTCCCGAAGCCTTGTCAGAACGATCCAACAAGCCTAAATATAAAATAATAATATATCCATTAGTCATTACGCTAAGATACACTAAGTATGCACAAAAGCACATCTATACACCTCACCTAGAACTAACTCAAGTAAGCGGGTTTTAACTAGGTCAACAACCAAGGTTGACTAGGCAAGAGTCTAAAATGCACAAGTGCCACGTCTTACTATTCACAACATTAACCTTATCATAGTGTCACAACTTAAGTGGGTTCTAACTAGGTCGAAAACCAAGGTACAACTAATCTCTCTCTCTCCCTCTCTCTCTCTCTCTCTCTCCCTCTCTCCCCCCTTCATTAAAATGCTCCTAAGTGTTTCTAGGTAGTAGTGATGTTTCAAATGAGAGAATGAGTGGTTGTGATGTATTTGAGCTTGAATGGAGGGTTGGGATGGATTGTAGGTTTATATTGAATAGTTTCATGCAAACAAATAGGCAAAGAAAGAAGTATATGACCGGTTAAATATTTTAAAAATGTGTTTTCTCATTTTTTCCAACAAATTGGAGGTGGACACCTAGCAAAGTATTTACACAGATGTCCCTAATAGTTTAGGATTTGCATAAAAGAAGGGAATTTGGATTTGATGTGGGTAGAATCCATGTTTGGTGTATTGTAGTAGAGAAATTGGTGTGTGGTATTTTTTATGAGCCATGGGGGTGTGAGTGTGGTTTTGTGTTAGTATTTGGTCTAGTTTTTGGTTAGGTTGAGTCGGTTGCCCTAAAATAATAAAAAATTATGTCATAGGTTATTTTAATTAATTGAAAGTGCATGGGGTCTCAATCGGGGGTGACAGAAGTTTCATAAACGTAGAAGACTCGGAATAGATTATTATCATATATTAGGTTATAAGAAATGGGTCAAAATTATGTCTCTAATTTTGATTGGAACGAACATAGATGCAAAGTTTAGATTTAAAATTAGATATTGTTTGACATATATTGTATGATTAAAATGAAGCACTAGAGAGGATATTTATGAGTGACACAAAGGTTGAAATGGAAGACTGGCACGTCTAGGTCAATAGTGTAAAATTTGTTTGAAGGTAAAAACTAGAGTAGCACTCCAAATTTTGAAGTAAAGGCAAGGTGCACCAAGTGATACGAATTTTGTACAGTTAATTAAAATATCATGTTCTAATTCTAAATGACTCTAAACTAACCCTAATCTCTCTCTAAGTCAAGTATACCTAAAGTTTGGTCGAGAGGGTTTATAATCTACCCTCCGTAGAGCATTTTGTCCTCGAAATTAAAACAAACATATAGTATAATCTATTAACTGAAAATAAATGCTACAATATACCTAGTCCCTTAAAGAGATGGGGAAAATGCTGTCAAATATCATCCTCTCGCTCCCAAGTTGACTTGCCTAACGTATGATGCCTCCATGAGATATGAACTAGAGGAATAGTCTAACCTCACAACACCTTCTCGCTCTTGTCCAAAATCTCTACAGGCTCCTCCTCATATGACAAACTCGGACCGACAGTGATCTCCGAGTGATCAAGCGCATAACTCGGATCTAACACATACCTTCTCAACTGAGATACATGGAATACATCATGCACTTTCTCTAATGATTATGGCAGTGCTAACCTGTAGGCAACCTCTCTGACGCGCTCCAACACATCGAATGGTTCAATGTACCTTGGACTCAGCTTCCCTCTGTCTCTAAACCTGATGGTCCCTCTGGTAGGTAAGATCTTCAAAAACATATGATCTCCAACCTGGAACTCTAGAGGTCATCGGTGCGTGTCTGCTCAATGCTTCTGCCTATCCTGTGCTACTCGCAGGTGCCCCTGGATCTGCTTTACCTTCTCCACTGTATGAACAACCAACTTTGGTCCAACAATTTGCCTCTTGCCTATATCACTCCAGTACACTGGGAAAGACACTTACATCAGCATAATAATTGCTTTTGTCAGTATACAACAGTGCGGTGCTACGTGTCCCCATACGGTTAGCACTTATGCGGCAAAAAGCAGTGATCTTCCTATGAGTCATCAATCTTCCTTTTCCAAATGGCAGTTGTAAATCCCCTCACCCAAAATTAGGCATACCTAGCTTAGAAAGAGAAACTAGGGATAGTTTGAATCCAATTGGAAGTAGAACACAATATTTTATTTAATTTTGTGATATTTGTATCACTTAGTACACCTTACCGTTGCTTCGATAAATGGAGTACTTCACTAGCCATTTTCTTCCTACAAATTTTACACTCTTGACCTAGACATGCCCGCCTTCTATTCTGACCTCTGTGTAACTTATAATTATGCTCTCTTGTGCTATATTTTAGTCGCACAATATTCATCGCGGATATTTATATTTATTTCTAAATAAATCTAATTTTGTATCCTTGTGCGTTCCAATCAAAATTGGAGACACAATCTTGACCCATTTCATGCAACCCAAATTAGGACAATATTCTATCCTGAGTCTTCTATGACCATGACACTTCTGTCCTACCTAATTTGTCACGCCCCAGTCCCAAAATACGTAGGACCAGGACACGTGAGCATGGCAGCCGTATGAATATGACACTCTGATATATGGAAACTATAACACACGTACGCTGTAATATGAATAATAATTCATAAGTGGTAAATATATATGTCACAGGGCATAACTAAATTTCATCTACAGGAATTATATATAAATGAATAACCAATAATTATACCTAGATCTCAAATAAGTATCTAATGATGGTAGTCGAATGGAAACAAATCCACTACCGGACCAGAATATAGATAACACAATAAAGGCAATATAAAAATATCAACTACCAATCACGAGCTCGAAGAGAAGTCCTCATCACGATATATGTAGCAAGTCCGGATCTGCGCACCTGCGAATACTCATGAACAATACACCTGGAAAGGGCCAGGTCCTCAGAGGGACGTAACAAGATACATAAAAGCAAGCCATAAAGTAAATACTGTAAAAACTCAAGGGTGACCTAACCAGCTAAGTGAAATGCACTTTGAAGACAACCTTGGTACGTATGGATAGGTGAAAGGTATAAAGTATAGCGTCAAGCCAGAGGCTAAATATCTGGCATTAGATGTAAATTGGATGCCAGATGTATATGCTGACTACATTACCGATCATGATAGCGCGCAGCTAGTAACCTCTGCCGGATGTATCGACAAGCATATACTCCCATAACCGGACAACACTGATCCCATAACTGGGTAACACTGGGCTCACGGCCCCTCAGTTTACTCTGAAACTACGACAACCAAATGTCTGTCCCATACGCCTACTAATTGTCTTCTCCGCCCAATGATCTATAAATATTGTATCCACAACACGCAGTAGCTGCTACACCTAGACGAAGTGAAAGTATCAGTGTCGTAACTCTAGCTCATAGTCTATCGTTAGAATGATAGTCCAACCTCACAACCAAACAAGGACAAGGATTGGACCTTCGTACTACAATAGTCTATGCTTCGACCACTAATAACTGCTAAGTCTCTAACATATAACCCTATTAGCAGTTATATCCTAACCGTCGCACGACTTATACATACAGGTGGCCAACCGCATACGCGAGTCTGTGTCCTACATGAGACTCACAACACGTATAAGAGATGTGTCAAGGCCTGGGGAGTCATACCAATAACTCTACGACTTTAGGTGGGTCTTCTAGACACTCGGTCAGACACAAGTCCTAACGTCAATGCCTCCGTTGACTGCACCCGAGTCTCTCTCGGACACGCACAATTATAATAATAATATATAGCTAAATAATACAGAATTTAAACAGTACAACAAGGTAAGGTATACTTGCCTGACGGGAAAGCTGTGTAGCACCAATAACTTGCTCCTGAAGTCGTACAGATAAATCCAACATATCTTCGGGGTCATCGTGCACAGGTACGAGAAACGGGGTGACTGCTGCGTATTATCGGGCAAGGGTGACGGTCTATGATGAACACGAGGATGAGGGTGATATGTTGATGATGGGTGTTGTTGATGATTAAGGTGAGATGATGATGATAACGACGATGGCGATAATGATGGCGAGGATGATAACGACGATGATGATGACGACGATGTCAATGATGACGATAAGGGTTATGATGGAGGTAATGATGATGATACTAATGGTGATGATTGTGAAGATGATGGGAGGTAACGATGATGATTACATGATGGTGATGGCGAGAAAGATGATGCGGGTGATGGAGATGACGAGGACGATGATGATGATGACTAGGATGATGAACAAGTGATTAGGGTTGGTGTTGGTAATTATTTTGATATATTCGTGGTGAAGATGATGATGAGTATGACGATGATGATGACTAGGATGATGATGACGTCGTTATTGGCGACGATGATGACGAGGACGACGAGAGTGATGATGATGTTGACAATGGTGATGATAATGACGATGGTGACGAGGGTAGTGAAGGTGATGACGAGGGTGATGATGGTGTGGATGATGGTGATGTTCACCGGAATTCGGTCAGGGGAGGTCCGGCCAGGAAGGTGGTCGAGTAGGGAGGAGGCTCGGGTTCACGGAAGGGGAGGTGGAGGTGTTGGCACTGCGTCGTGGTGGACAGGGACGGGGAGGAGGAGATGGAGGTGCAGGCCGGAGTCGAGATGACAGTGGTAGAAGGGAGGAGATGGCCAGAGGTCGGGGGTGGGTCTGCTCGTGGGTGGAGGAGATGGAAGTCAGAGAGTTCGTGGTGGTGTGGGTGGAGTCTCAGGCGGCCGAGGTTGCAGTGGTGAAGTGGTGGTGGCGCTGCCGGGATCGGTGTCGGGGGAGATAGCCGGGGATGAAGGGGAACGGTTCAGCGGTGCTCGTGGTTCAGGCGGGGGTCAGCGGAGCTCGGTGGTCGCGGAGGGTCCGGTCGACGAAGTTCAACGGAAGAGCAGCAAATTGGAGGTCGTGCAGGCCGGCGGGGTCAACTGTGAATGGCGGTGCAGCGATGTTCCCCGGTCGACGTGCAGGTGGAGAAGGAGGGGATGGTCATGGTCGCGGTTGGCGGAGATAGCTCCGGTCGGCGGAGGAACATGAAGAGGAAGGGATAGGGGGTGGGGTGCTTGGTTGAGGCGGCTGGGGAGGCTTCTCCGACGAGGATGCCGGCGTTGCCAGGAGGGAAAGATGAGCAGTATATGGGGGATGGGAATTGGCTGGATGTTAGTTTTAGGTTTGGGGTTTTGAGTTTTGGAAGATAAATTTAGGAAGAGGATTATTTATACCTATAGGGTTTTTTAGGTTTGGGGGTTGACCTAGGATTAGGGCTTGGTCAACCCTCCTTGGGATTGGGCCTTGGACTTACATAAGGGTGTTGGGAGGGCTAGAATTTGCATTGTTTAAATACAAGGCTAGAATTTAAATGGGGGACGATGTGCGCGTTGCACATTCCGAAAAATTATAGGAAAATTCCTATGAAGGAGAAAAATGGATTTCTTCATGTATTATCCAATAGTGGGGACACCTCAATACATTTTTGCATAAAAGCTCCCAACAATTGGAAAATTGCACAAAGACAAAATTGGATTAAATTAATTAAAATACCGCGTACAGTATTCTGGAATTAATTAAAAGTACACTAGATTAAAATTAGGTAGGACACAAGTGTCAGGGACGTAGAGGGTACAGTGTAGAATATTAATAAAATTTGGTTTGCATAAAACGGTCAAGATTGTGTCTCCAATTTCGATTGGAACGCATAAGGGTACAAAGTCATATTTTATTTAGAATTAAATAATAACGTCTGCGACGAATGTTGTGCGACTAAAATGTAGCATAAGAAAGCATAATTATAAGTTATACAAAGGTCAGAATGGTAGGCGGGCACGTCTAGGACAAGGTTGTGAAATTTGTAGAAAGGCAATGGCTAGTGAGGTGCTCCAATTATCGAAGCAACGGTAAGGTGCGCTAAGAGATATAAAATATTACATAATTAAATAAAATGTCGTATTCTAATTCTAATTGAGTTTAATCTAGACCTAGTTCCACTATCTAAACCAAGTAGGCCTAATTTTGGGTGAGAGGGTTTACATAATTTTAGCCCCATGTACTTCTAATTAATTCCAGAACACCATGCGCATTAATTTTAATTAATCCAATTTTTATCTTTGTGTAATTTTTTAATTTTTGGACACTTTTATGCAAAAGTGCTTTAAGGTGTCCACCCCATTGGACATGACACGTGAATAAACCCATTTCTCTTTCATGTATTTTTTTCCATAATTTTTGGGAGGGTGCAATGCAACATCAACCTCCTTGAACCATGGCCCTCAAAACCTTGAACCAATACAATCCTAGCAATTCATTTTGAACCCATTTGAATCATGGCCCTTTAAATCCTACATGAGAAGGCCCAATCCCAAGAGGGCTTTGACCAAGCCTAATTATAGGTTAACCCATTATATATATATATATATATATATATATATATATATATATATATATATATATATATATGTATATATATATATATATAAACATCCCTTCTTTTACTTTTTTCTTTCTTTTCAACCTAAAAACCAAACCTGCCAGCCGACATACACCCCCACCTTTCCTGTTCATCCTCCTTCTTCCCGCCGACCCTCTCGCCGGAAGCCCGCTACCCTCAACCATCGAGACTGACTGGAGACTCCTCCACACGATAACCCGCTGTACCCTCCAGACTCGCCATCTCCTCGACTTCGACCTTCGCCTGCACTCGAGCACGCGACCTCGTCAACCGGAGCCGACCGGAGCAGTACAGCCCCACCATCCTCGCCTGAAAGTTACTTCACCCCCTTCACTCGCCGGACTACGTCAACAACTCGATGTCGGAGTTCGACCAACCCACTGCCCAGCACCCCCTCATACTTTACCGTTCTCCCCCGTCGAGCAACCACTCGACCGCCTCCAACCCGCCTTCATCTCCCCTCGACATGCCAGAACGCTGAAACGAACAACCCGCCTCCACACGACGACCCCGAACCGCTACACTCGTCGTCGAACTCGCCGACACAGCGCCTGAACGCCGGAGCATGACCCACCTGAACTCGCCTCGACGAACTGAACCGCTGCCTGAAGCCGAAGACGCTGCCACCGACTGCACCACACTCGACCAGACCTCGACCGGAGACGCTGCTAACCCACTCGACTGAACCGAGTACCCCGCGACAACCTCGATGTGCACGTCTCGTCCCATATACCCAGGTTCGAGTCCCCTCTTGCGTACATGTACACGTACGCGCATACGTATATTTTATCATTGTATTGTATGCGTATTTAGCCATGTTGTGTACTTAGTATATGATGGTATATGGATTTTTTGTGTGTGTGTATATATAGGTATATGTATTGAATATGATATATATATATACATATATATGTATAGTATATTCTCAATTAGTATATATACATATGTATATGTATTGTATATGTATCCCTAGTATATGTTTAATATACACATATAGTATAAATTCAATTAGTGTATATACAATATATATAAATATTGCATATGTATTTAATTAGTGTATATACATATATCTATTATATATGCAATTAATGAGTATTAATGTTATTGCTAGATAATAATATGTATATTTATATATGTACTAGGTGACCCGAGTATAATTACGGATACCCCGTAACTACCCTGACCTGTGACCATGTAACATGTTAGCAGACTGCCATCTGTACACCTATGTACTGGCGAGACCCGTATTATTTCTGACGTTCTGATCTTGTACAACAATTACAGACGTAACACCTGTGCAGCTAAACGCACACTTGACCCTAGTTGACCAGTATTACCCCCTAGAGTACCCCTGAGTTCAGTGTAATTATGGTTGTGTATGTGCTAGTATAATGGCTGATGTGTATTATGTTATATTATATGTATATAGGACTGTTGGATTGTTCTGCGCGACTTCTGGAGCAGGTTATTGGTACTACGCATCTCTCTTGCCAGACAAGTATACCTTGCCATTGTACTGTTATGCATATTCCATATGTTGCATGCATCTTTATTTTTTATCATTAGTTCATATATTTTAACTGTTATATAAAATGCGCATCCAAGAAAACTTGGGTGCAACGACGGTATCGTCGTGATTTATTTTTATTATGTATATGCATTGACCTTGCTTATGAGACCGCCCAATTATCATGAAGCATCATTAGGTTTCATTGACCATGATACAGTTGTTACACGAGTTGTGAGTCTCATATAGATCACGGACTTGTGTGCAGGATTTGGCCTCATGTACGCATGGGTCGTGCGTTAGGGATAACTGCTGATAGAAACTTTGCATGCTAGAGGACTTAGCAGTTATTAGTAGTCCATGGACATAGACTATTGTAGTACGGTGGTCCAATCCTTGTCCTTGTTTGGTTGCAGGGTTGGACTATTGTACTAAAGATAGGCTATGAACCAAATCGTGTCATGGATGTGACATACTTAGAGCATGGGGTGTGGAGAACAACAAGTAAGGCATTTGGGCTCCTTTGCACTTTTCTTTTGTAACCCGGACACTCCGCTGGAGATACGGGCGGTGATGACCACTATATATTATATATTATCAGGCGGCCTCTGTCGTTCAAAAGACGACATACTTTTTAGGCCCCTGAATCTCCAAGAGAATCATGACAATCATATTTTAGCCAGATAGCTCACTTGTTGGAAAGTTATTCTCAAACTGCATTCACATAGATGGTTAGATGACCCCATTGGATATTTATTTCAGTACTTTATTGGCATGCTTCTATGTATCTTGTTATATCCCTCTGAGGACCTGGTCCCTTTTCAGGTGTAGATGTTCATGAGTATTCGCAGGAGCACATATCCGGACTGGTTACTTATGTTCCAAGGAGGTATTCTCTTCGAGTCTCAGTGCTTGTTAGTATTGTACTTATATTGTGTTTGCTTTTATATTCTAGTTCGGTAGTGGATTTGTTTCCATCCGACGATCATCTTTAGATACTTCATATTGAGATCTAGTTATGTAGATATTGGTTATTATTTATTTATATTTTCTGTAGATGAGATTTAGATTATGCCCTGTGACTTGTGATAGTTTATACCACTTGTGAATTACTGTTCATAATACAGCGTACGCATGTGTTATGGTTTTTATATATTGGAGTTGCCATATCCATGCGGCTGGCATGCTTACGTGTCCCAGTCCTACATATTTTAGGACTGGGGCGTGACAGCAGTGACCATGTGAAAATAACTCTTCTTCTTTACTATCTATCAGGCAGTAACAGTTATGAAGACGAAGAGATATCTATGTGCACTAAATGCATTAATAACTCATATGTTACCATGACAAGTTGTACTAATTTGGATTTTGGATTATTTGTAACGCATGCCACGTGTCAGGTCGACAGAGTTATGCGCATACGTTTATAACCAGATTATGTGTTATACTTGAAGTAGAAGCCCATGCGGCAAACAAAACCTTATGCGGCAGAGACTAAAGATAGTGACTTTTCAGATTCAGGCACATGCAACCGTTATAGTGTGAATGTCTATAAATAGTTGGGATATTTGTTTCCCAAACCATCGAAGGATGAGTACTTTTGAGCCAAATTGCTTCCGTTCTTTCCTGTGAGCTGAGAGTTAGTAAATTTTCAAGCTTTGTGTTCGGATAGTCAACGGAGTATAGGAGTTAGTTGTAATACTCGATCTCCATCGCTACAATCCCCAGATTTTTGTGCATAGAATTTCTTATAATTTTAGAATTCTTTTTTACTCAAAGCAAATTTCTTAATAAAATTTAATAAAACTTTTGTTAAGGAAAATAAAATGGCGACTCTATTGGGGACAACCTTCTCCACCGATGAGAAGACCATGGCGCAATTTGACGTTACAAAGCTTGGAACTACTCAAAAGATGTTGCTCGTGCATTTAACCAACAAGCCTTCGAAGAAATGCTCTCGGGTGATAGCTCACCTGCCTCGCCATGAACGGTAAAGATGAAAAAAACTCACAAAGTTTGGCTACGCAAAGCTCGTATCGCATATCCCGCTAGAGTCATAGAAGATATGGACACGGTGAAGAAACTGTCTGCCACAAAACCTATTTTTGTCATAGAGGATATTTTACCCTCTCAGGATGCGCATAAACAGAGGAAGACTCATGAAGTTTTGGTCCCCGGGGTGCATGCCTTGATCTCCAAGATTGCTGAAGATATGCCCTCTATTAGGGTGATAGCTGTCGCCGAGCCTATCTACTCCAAGGATCTCCTTGCTGCGCATAGCCAGAAGAAGAAGAAGCAACCTGTGCAAAACATCATACGCACATTTTTATAAGACACTCAAATAAGTTGATATCGATAGTGAATAATATAGGACCGTGTATGGCAACTCTAGAGGGGGGTGAATAGAGTGTATGTATGCAGCAAAATAAAATTACCTGTTAAAATATAATTCTATAGCATGCAATGGTAATCAACTACTAACAGTTAGAATGTATCTCATGTGTAAGTGATACTACTAGCAGTATTATGAACATATGCAATAGAGTGAGAGAAAGCAAACACAAACACCAAGATGTATACTAGTTTTCCTCTGAGAGGGCTAGTCAAGTCCCGAGAACTCAAGCTCGGAGTTGTATCCACTATAATCACCAATAATGAATCACAAGCTTTGATATAAAGGCTTGCCACTTTTTTACACTACGAGGTTTGATCCAAAGTCTCATAACTTCATAGCTTAGAGAGAGAGAGAGAGAGAGTAACTGATGGAATAAAGCTCTTTACAACTCAGAAGACTTCTAGACTGAGATCGCACTTGACACTAGGAAGGCTAGGGAGTTGCTCTTTGAGATGGAAAGGTTAAAGCTTAGATATTTGCTCACAATAGGATAGAAGATTAAGAATGGTTGAGTGTGTAAGAATGAAGAATTCCAATCCTATTTATAGGGTATAGGCAAACAGGATTTGGTCAGAATTCGGATGGGGTTTAATCCAAATTTTCAACCGTTGGGCCAAGAAATCATGAGCTATTGAACTGGTTGATTTTATACCAAAGGGTAACCGAGTTCGGTCCTAGTTTGGTCCGAGTTCAGCACGAGTTCGGTCCGAGTTTGGTCTCTTAGTATGGTAGACTTTGTAAATGAATATGGCCTGATTTGGTGGATAGGTTCTTTGGTTAATTTGAGTGGACTAGGTATCTGGGTATAGGTATTTAGGATTTGCTTGTGCGACTCAGCTTACATCAGTCCTAGACTCAAATAAATAAAAGATTACATTGAATATGAAACCAATAGTTGTTGCAGAGTCTGACTTTAGTACTGACGGAGTTGATATGCTTTGCATCGAGTATCTACTTTATCTATATTTTAGATATGATGTATGATGATTATCAGAATCAGGTTGACTGTTGCCACTTTGTGTCAACAATCTTCCCTATTATGATAATTGACAAACTATGCCAAAATATACATATGGTGAGTCTGATGTAGCCTTTGATGCAAATAGTTAAAACATAGATGAAGTTTCTTTGAACGTAGATCTTTCCGTAAAAAACTAGCTTAAAAGCTCCCCCGTAAGTAGATCTTTCCTTTGAACGTGAGCATTTGAATGACCTGTAACTTGTTATTTCTTTATAGCAAAATTAGATGTAAGTATATCAACAAAATGGATATAAATATATCACAGTTATATGTTATCAACCATACATTAACTATAAACTAAACATTTTGTTATCACATTTTGCCATTTCTTCCCCATTGTCAATATATCATAGTGAGAAATAAAAACTCCCATGTAATGAATGATTATGACAAATTGGAAAAAGACAAATTAAATAGAACATACATTATTTTAATCAGAATAAGTAATAAGACTGGAAAATATTTAGATTCAAATAACTAAAATATAAAAGTTTTACAAATATTTTCAGCAAAAATTTCTAATACACTAAAATAAAAAAACTAATACATCCACATAGCTACGAGAAACTATCACAAATTATCATCAGCAATATCAGCAGGCGGATGATCATCAAAGTATGCTCCGGTAGGTTCGAAGTACTGCTGAACAAATAGATCATCGATCCTGTAGCCTGAGCGGGAAGGATCATGAGCCACTGGGTGAGGTATTGTAGGATGATGGGCTAGGTGATAATGAAGATCTGCTAGGGAGTTGGCTAAAGTGTGGGCCTGGATAGTGGTGCGATAAGACTGGTCATGAAGTCAAGTGATAATCATGGTGTTCTGCTTCTGGTGTTGAGAAGCTATCATCTTGTTTTGCAACCTAAATTGCTCGTGGATCATCTCTTGGATAGAGTCCAAGGTAGCAGGCTGTGCAGAGGATGATGGAGTAGAAGAAGCTGGGGCTGGATTAGCTGGTGCATCAGAATCAGATCTGGATGAGTCATCCTCAACAAAAATAAGAGAAATAGGCTGAATCCTGCGAGCTTTAGTCAGATAAGCTGGCTCAGATAGATAAGTGGGTTCTTCTAAAGGAATGTGGAAGTGCTCAAAGATGAGTGGTAGATACATGGCATAAGGAAGTTGACGTTTGTGTTTACAACAGTCAATTATCTACCGAATCATGATTTTAGGAAATCTAAAGGGAGTAGATTTGTGGAAGTAATATAAAGCTGACATCTCCCTATAGGTCACATCATCTTTGTAGGTTTGCTTCAGAATGATAGCAGAGTATATGATACGGTAAAGTTCGTAAAAATATTGGTTGAAATAACGAGCACGAAACTTCCTGTCAGGATAAGGATGAGTGGCACAAAGTATGTCCCTAAAAGAATCAAGAGTGATGTCGTCTCTGAGATTTAGTTTGTCGATCTCAACTAGGGCATCTCCCTCGTTAGGGATTTCAAGAATTTTACCCAAAGTTGTATCGTCAAATTCAATGTCGATCCCACCCACTCTTGAAGAGATAGATCATTGACCTTAAGATAGATTACAATAAAATATGCGAATGACATTCAAATATATGAGTTTTCTAGTTTTGACTAGACGATGAAGATGGAATTCTACAAGTTTAGATTTTTGGGCATAAAAAGTAGTAAAATTAATAGGATTGTCCTTGCAAATATTCCTTTGCACAAAGTCATTGAACCATAGATTTGAGGCATCAATAGAAGTAAAAATAAAATAATTATATTCTCCTGGGTTTGGAATATTAGGAAAGAATAATGAATAGAGAGCATCATCACTAGAGGGTTGAGAAAAGGAAGCTTCATTTGCTTTTCTCTTTTTTTCCCAAATTTAGGAGCCATGAATTAGGGTTTGAGAATGTGAAGATTGTACCTTGAAAAGATTGAAGGAGGTGAAGGAGATTCTCACCAAGAGCCGTAGATCTCAAGTTGAGAGAGAAAAAGCCTTTATGGAAGGAGATCACAAAACTAGGATTTTGGAGGAAAGGGTTTACTCTTTGTTTTGAGAAGATGGGTTTGGGAGGATAAAGTAATGATATCAAATTTGTGGCTGTTGCTGTTATATAAAAGTACTTGAACAAAATTCGGACCGAGTTCGGACCGAACTCTGTCCGAGTTCTAATAACTGAGGATATATAAAAAAATGTTTTTGTAGTAAGCTATAAATGTTATTTAAAAAACTTATAGGTGATCTCATAACAATATAAGTAAAAAAATAATGAGGTCTATAACTAAGACAGGCTATCATCAGTTATTGCTTTTAGACAAGTCATTTAAAAGAAATTATATAGCAGTCAATTACTGAATGAATGAAAATTATATTTAGGAAACATTTGTAAATAGTTCTTTGTATATCATTACTCAGTAAGGTATTTTTTATTATTATTAATTAGCTGTAGGGGCCGGTTCCCAGCTAGCGGTAGTTTGAAGACACTTAAGTACCATGTCGCTTAAGGCTGTTTATACCTTGTTGACAGAAGGACCCTTTAGGCTTTTTAACAATAATTTTTATACCTTTAGAGCATAATATTGAAGAATTATTTAACAAGAGTTTTCTTTGTACACAGTTTAAGAATAATTATACTACCATATTTTAATGAATTGAATGAGTAAAGTATACTACAATGAATATGAAAATTTGTGTTACCATAATGACTTAATAGTCATGTTTCGTTGTTGGTAAAATTATTTATGAGAATATCCATTTAGCTTTTTTTAATCACCAACTTTCTCCTTTACCATTACGTCTTGCCGTAAATCGTTCCACCTATATGATTAGAATAAGATTTTGGTATCCAGAATTTGAATCCGTATTTGTTAGCTTTGGAAATCCACTTATACATATTCATATCAACCAATTTTCTAGCCTTACACTGATGTGTAATGTGTCCTTTTAAACCACAAAAAATATATATAGCATAGACATTTGTGTTGGGTATAGAATAATAGTCTTCAAATAAATTATTAAAAGCATCAGACAATTCATCATACGAAATATCTTTTGCTAGAGAGTCATTATTTACCTCGCTTACCATTAAGCACAAGTCTGTCGTAGGTTGAAGATTTTTGTCATTCTTGTACTGGATGCTTGCATTGATTGCTAGACTTTCACTTGGGCATAATTTTGCAACATCTTCTTCCTTGCTGTCATCATTGTTGCATTAAATGTCTGCATCTTTCTTTGTACTTGTAGATTCTTCATTTTGATACAAGCTTGCAACATCATGAGGTTCTTCTTTAACTTTCTCATTGTCTCCATAGGTTGCTTCTAGCATTTTCCATATCTCATATGATGTTTTGCACTTGGAGATAAGTTTGAATTTGTCTTCTCCTAGAGTATAGTAGAGCATGTACATTGCATTTGCATCATCGCTTGTTGCTTTTTTTTTATCTTCGGTATATTTATTATCTGCTTTGTCAACTCTTTTGTAACTATTAGTAATATAAGTCCATAAGTTGAAGCCAAGAGATTTTAGAAAAGCACTCATATGTATTTTCTAAAATAAATAGTAAGTATTGTTAAGAACAGGTGGCTTATCAAGGAGTTTGCTTTCACCATTGATGAAAAATAGTGATCTTGTTGTTACCATGTGTTATACTCTTTGGATGTTAATCCGGTAATCAAGAGAACTTGCTTTGATTATGAGCAATAGTTCATATATAAAGAGTACCCGTTCCGATACCAATTAAGGAGCAAATAATATCAATAATATCTATATAAAGAGAACACCTGCTTAGATACCAATTGAGGACCAAATGGTATCAGTAAACTTTATAATATAAGAGTACCTGTTTTGATACCAATTGTAGGAACAATTAGGATCAGAAACTAAATAAGAGACTACCTTCTCTGATACCAATTGTAGGAGCAATTGATATCAGTAATAGTTCTAATGTAAGAGTACCTACTTTGGTACCAATTGTAGGAGCAATTAATATCAGAAACTAAATAAGAGACTACCTGCTCTGATACCAATTGTAGGATCGTGTATGAAAACTCTAGAGGGGGGTGAATAGAGTGTATGTATGTAGCAGAATAAAATTACCTGTTAAAATATAATTCTATAGCATGCAATGGTAATCAACTACTAGCAGTTAGAATGTATCTCATATGTAAGTGATACTACTAGCAGTGTTATGAACATATGCAATAGAGTAAGAGAAAGCAAACACAAACACCAAGATCTATACTGGTTTCCCTCTGAGAGGAATAGTCCAGTCCCGAGAACTCAAGCTTGGAGTTGTATCTACTATAATCACCAATAGTGAATCACAAGCTTTGATCCGAAGGCTTGCCACTTCTTTACACCAAGAGGTTTGATCTGAAGTCTCGCAACTTCATAGCTTAGAGAGAGAGAGAGAGTAACTGATGGAACAAAGCTCTTTACAACTCAGAAGACTTCTAGACCGAGATTGCACTTGGCACTAGGAAGGCTAGGGAGTTGCTCTTTGAGATGGGAAGGTTAAAGCTTAGATGTTTGCTCACAATAGGAAAGAAGATTAAGAATGGTTGAGTATGTAAGAATAAAGAATTCCAATCCTATTTATAGGGTGTAGGCAAACAGAATTTGGCCAAAATTCGGATGGGGTTTAATTCAAATTTTCAACTGTTGGGCCAAGAAATCAGGAGCTATTGAACTAGTTGATTTCATACCAAAAGGGTAACCGAGTTCGGTCCGAGTTCGGCACGAGTTCGGTCCGAGTTCGACACGAGTTCAGTATCTTAGTATGGTAGACTTTATAAATGAATATAGCCTGATTTGGTGGATAGGTTCTTTGGTTCTTTTGAGTGGACTAGGTATCTGGGTATAGGTATTTAGGATTTGCCAGTGTGACTCAGCTTACATCAGTCCTAGACTCAAATAAATAAAAGGCTATATTTAATATAAAATTAATAGTTGTTGCAGAGTCTGACTTTAGTACTGACGGAGTTGATATGTTTTGCATCGAGTATCTGCTTTATCTGTATTTTAGATCTGATGTTTTACGATTACCAGAATCAAGTTGACTGTGACCATTTTGTGTCGACAAATAATTGGCCCTGCTAGTGTGCACGGTAAATAACCGCGATCAATCCATAAGAAAAAAAATTATAGTGTTCAGCACTCAGGTCTTGGCAGAGGAAAATATATCGATACCAAGGACTTGGATGCTAAGTGCTCTGATAGGGCTATGCGCATGAAACATAGTGTGCAGAAGAAGACTCAAGGAAAAAATGTTGTCGATTTCCTTCCAATGCACATGAAGAGCACCATGCCTCGATGCGCCAATGATCATAAAGTTGGACCAAGCTCTCTGAAGCCTCAGCATATGCTGCAAGAGAAGAGTTATGTGTTCGATCGACTCTCCTACACACAGAGGGCTATGCGGTAAGGATCCCAGATTGGCACTGAATGGGATTCTCTGTACTATGCACCACAGGTTGATAAGTCACAGAAGTTTAGGCCAACTTGAGCCATGTGCGCTCGAGGATATGCGCCATATTAAAAGCCTTTAAAAAATGACCTATGCGATAGGCTTGTCCATACGCATTGTCAGAAAGCACCAACCTTCACTACAAACTCATGCCAGAACTCGGTCAATGCGCATACTTAGGGTTTAAAGTTAAAATATTCCTCTTCAGATTTGCGTGACGTGTTATATCATAAACAAAAAGCAAAGGATATTACTGCTACACATAAAATGTCTCCTCTAAGACATTAGAGCATAATCATTAACTAATGCTGCTCCAAAGTAGCAGAAACTTCAACAAGGAAGTCCTTGTTTCAACGACTGCATCAAACTAAACCAACTCAATAGTATTTCGGGGAACAAATGTCCAGTAAAGATGAAAGCGAAGACGAGTTTCTTTTTTCCTCAAATTACTCATCCGGGAGGCCTCTTTCTGACAAATCTACTCAGAAAGGGATGTGAAGATGAGAGCTCCTCTGTAACAGTATTTCGGGGAACAGATGTCCAGTAAAGATGAGAGCTCCTCTGTAACATGGTGTCGAGCTTTGGCATGGCCGCATGGATAAGGGATCATCTACTTCATGCCTGCAGATCTTATCTCTGGCTTGGCCGCATGGATGAGATATCCCCTCGCTCGTGCTCGCAGACTCGACTATGCCTCGCTATGCCCAAGTTGCAGTATGCGGTAGTTGGGCCTTTATGCGATCTTCATTGAGACTGATGCATGTCTTCTTTTTTGCAGGTTTTGTCCTCGTTCATGTTGCTCATGATAGAGCATGAAAGGATATCATAACACCTGTCATTTCGAAGAGAATGTCACCCTTATGCGGCAGTTCCTCGTCAAGAAAAAATATAGGAGACGAGGACGGTTCGCTACGAAATAATCCAAGAGACGAGGATAGTTCGACAAGGATTGATCCAGGAGACAAGGATGAACATCCTTCATTACGTGCTGAGTCATTATTATCCATGCAGCATACTGGCTTTATTTCTTCCCTCTATGCGGCTTGCTACTGGTTGGGGGCTTGCAGCATTATTGACAGGATTTGGATTAATTGACATTCATGTCGTTAGTCTTCCCGCCTAGTTGTATAGCGTCTTCTCCTGCTCCTCCCTTGCTATCTATCAGTATGGCTTCTTTTCATATACTGAGATTTGCATTGTAGAGGGGTGATCCAGAAAGCATTGAGCTCTGCTGTTAGGGCCACTTGTGTCTGTGGCAGGGACAACACGGGGGGTGACTTTTAATGAAAAAAGGTTTGTATCAGTGAGACTTTATGGAAACCCTTAGAATAAGTTTTTATCATATGCACTCAGGACCTTGAATACTAATGAAATCCCTTGAATGTAATGGATTTCCATCATATGTACTCATGATCTTGAATATCAAATAAAGGCTCTCATTTTTCAAAATTTATATGTTGTAGATTTAGAGTATTGTACTAGAGGTAATATGGACGTAGTACAATATCGTAGACTTTTAAGGACATCCCGATGGGGGATCTTTGATAGACCTATTACTTGTTGTGCACGTTGAGTGCAAAATATAATAAGTTTGAAACAAGCCCTATCAAAGGTAGTATGAATGTGATAAGCTTTGTGGATCCATTACTTTTTACGCACTTTTGAGTGCAAGTAATAGGTTTGAGACAAGCCCTATCAGAGGTAATATGGATGTGGTAGGTTTTGTGGACCCATTACTTTTTGCGGACTTTTGAGTGCAAGTAATAGGTTTGAGACAAGCCATGCCAGAGGTAATATGGACGTGGCAGATTTTGTGGGCTTAATACTGCTGATGTACCTTGGTAAGTACGGGTGATAAGTAGAAATGACAACTGATATCAGAGGTAATGTGGACGTGATGATCGATAGTGTAAGCCCCCTAATTTTCAGTAATTATTAATTTGGATTTTTTACAATTTTCTGGAATTTTTCGGGATTTTTCTATAATTAAAACCTAGCCTCTTGGTAATTAAATGATTTTTAATTATTGTCAATTACTATTAAAATATTATAAAAATAATATTTTATGGTGCAAAATGGAAAACTGGACATAGGGTAATTTTTTGGGAATTTATTGGACTCCAGAATCATTTTTAAAGCCCTAAAAACCAATGAATAATTAAACCGAATTAAACCCCTAAATAAATCCGGTTCAATTGAACCAAACCAACTCAAACCAACCCGGACCGGATTACTGAACCAAATCCAAACAGTGTCGGGTCGGGTCAGATCTAGACCCGAACCCGAAACCCGATAACCCGTACCCGCACTTAAATGCTAAGCGGGTCGGGCCGAATTCATATGAACCCGACCCGCGGACCCGTTAACCCTAACTGAACCCTAATCCCAATTCCATCGGGATTACTGTAGCAACCCTATTTAATACCCTCGAATTCAGCGCCCCGCCGCCGCCGCAACTCTCTCTTCGCCGCTTGCAGCGCCGCTCCGGTCATCTCCTCCGACCTAGCCTCCTCCCTCGTCTCCACCTTCCTCCTCCCTCTCCTTCCTCAACCCCGAGCATCTCCCCCATCTCCCTTCCCTATCTTCCTCCGTCCCTGACCTTGTCGTTCCCTAACTTCCCTCCTCCTCCTCCCAGAACCACGTCCCCCCTCGCCACCTGACCCCGACCAGTCCGCAGCCTCGACCTCCCCGCACGCCGGAGCTCGAACTCCCCAGCCCCCTCGACATCTTCCTCCCCTCACCTCGACGCCACCACCTCGATCCCCCTAGCTCGCCGCCGTCGACCACCTGTCACCCTCGTCTTCCTCCACCTAGACCTCGACTTCCCCCGACGTCTCCTCCCCTTGTCCCAGTCGATCGCCACTCCACAGCGACCCCGAGCCCGCAGCTCCTCCGCCAAAGCCTCCGCCTCGCAGCCGGTCAGCAGCTCCCCGACCCAGCCCCGGACACGGCAAACCCTAGCCTAGACATGACAGTGCAAGACACAGCGGACATGATCACATCAAACCCTAGTACCGTGGACACAGAGATCCGGACACAGGACGCAGGACACGAAGGAGACACCCGGACACAGAAAATCAGTCTTCATGGAGCCCTGTTCAGGTAGCATTTTCTCTCTCCCCGTAATTCTATTTTTGATTTCGTTAGTTGCATCGCGTAGACTGTGTAACCCTCTCGGTGCCCGTGCAACCCGCTCGGTGCATCGCGTCCTGTGGTGATCGTGAATCGCGATCCAAAAACAGGAAAAACTATGCCCTGTTTTACCCCGGAACTGAGTGCACCCTGCCAAACGGGACAACTTGGTCGCACGCGGTCTTTACCGAAACGTGCACGTCATTGATACGGACGTGTGGGATTTCGCAGAAGTTGATTCGGATGTGCGTGCACACCGGAATCAACGCATATCCGCCGACAACGCCCCGAATTCGCATATTCTGGAATATACTGTAACTTTGTGTATACACGTCGGATTGAGACAAAACTTGTGCCATCGGACTCGTAGCAAGACGCTGGTCCTGTGACCGAAGTTTTGTTCGATTCTGAGAATGTTGACGAAATCGCGTATCGTGGGCCCCATCGGCTCCACTTGACGGGCGATTTTGTGATCGGCTCATCGGAATCCAATTCTGGAAGTTCCGTTGAGTCCGCATCATCGTTCCTGACTTGTTGATACTAAGTTAAACGAATTTAGAGACCTTTGACCCTGATACGCTTTTCGGTGCAAAGTGGCCCACATATGGACCCCGCTTTGACCCGGAAATATCATTTTTGCCCTTGTGTCCAAATTGGACTTAAGGACAGACGTTTCTAGCTATTTGATATCTTCTGAGACTGTTGGTGATGTTTATTATAGCTTTTGGAGGAGTACCTGCAAGATCCACTAACACAGGGCTACAGTTGGAGCTAGAACCCCAGGCAAGTATACCTTGCCAAATCCTGCAGTTTTGCTACTGATCTCCTGGACTTATTTATACATTGTCGTGCAAGATACCTTGCTAACTCTTGCACCTTATTTGCATGCTTCCCTTTTTAGTTGTTATTTTCTTGTCATATATAGTTTCTTGATGCATTTTTTTATATTGATTTATTCCTGCTGCTCTAGTCTTATTTTCTCGTTTTACGTGCATGTACATTATTTGCTCTTTTCCATGGATCACTATTTATTCCATAGACATATTGTGATGGTATATGTTTACTCTACGCTCTCTTGAGTTGACTCGATTGATTTCTTTAGTTCCTAGATGATCGTTATTAGGCATTGACTATACTTGAGCATTCTCGATTGTGAGTACCCATTGTGCTGCGATAGAGACTTGTTCATTTGACTACCTCATTCGTGAGCTCCCATTGAGCTGCGAAAGAGCTATACTATAGATTGGGAGTCCCCATTGGCCTACTTTCTATAGGACCGTGATCTCCCATTGAGTTGCGGTTATCCCGATTGTTAGTAGTCATGTTTGATAGCATCATTGGCATGCCACCGTCTTAGATATGGAAATTTATTGTGTCTTAGTTGCTTCTCTTGTGATTATTTTCTTGTCTATCTTGCATGTTTATTTATTGTACTTTTGGTTCGTATCCTTTGTATCTTGTTACGTCCCACTGAGGACCTGGTTTTGTTCTCCAGATTTAGCAGACGAGGAGCACCCGCAACTTTACGGACCGACACCAGACGAGGGTACGATAGCAGTTGATGGCCCTGCTTATACTTAGTTACTTCCTAGCATATTTTAGTTATATTTTCTTGTCTCTATTTTTCCCTTTATCGGTAGTGGATTTGTCTCCACCCGACTTAGTATTATTTCTTGCTGGATATTCGACAGTATCTTTACTTTCAGCATTTATTCCAGTTTGCTATTTAGTTCATATACTGTTCTTATGGATGAGATCTAGATACTTGACATTTATATGTATATTCATAGATTCTTGGACTAGAGTTCACATTAGACAGCTTAAGTACGCTCTGATGGATCCATTAATTTGGGTTTGTCCATCAGTGTGTGCTGCTGGCCATTGCCACGTATCCAGTCCCTCGATATTTTGGGACTGGGGTATGACATGGTTTTTGTGGTTGCCCATGCAGGTCAACGATAAATTGTTCGATTTTAACTTAGGGACCGAGCAAGCCTGCAATAAGAAAAGGATAAGTTTTAGGATCTTATCCACTTGCTTGAAACGTTCTTGATATCTATATCGGATTCAAAATTAATTCATAACTTGCATCTTGCCTTGATTCTTGTGCGTCTCTTATAGTTTATTTTGATATAGAGCAATGGATTCACAAGCACGCGATAAGACTCCCACAGGAACACCACAAGTTGCAGATGTCACCCATGACGATGAAGTGACACCAGTTGGTGGAGGTCAACTAGAACAACAAAACAGTCAAGATACCTCAAGATTTCGGCATGATAAAATTCCACCGCCTCCGCAGTTCGTTCCACCAATGCCTGTATTCCCATAAGGATAAGCTATAGATGGACAACAGATGTTTCAAATGATCTATGCAATGATGCAAGCTCAACAGCAGATTCAACAAGAGACTTTGAGTCGCAGCCTAGCACTTGTACTGGAGCAGGCAAATCTACCAACTCGACGGCAACCGACGGGCTCTATTTCTGATTTTTGCCAGCTGAAGCCCCGTACCTTCTCAGGCAATGAGGAGCCTACAGAAGTTCATGAGTGGATCACCAACACACAACACCAGTTGGAAGCAGCTGAGCTTCCCAGAGAACGTTGGATGACTGCCGTTAGAATGCAGTTGACGGATAATGCGCATCACTGGTGGCTATCTGAGGAGACACGGCTTGGACCAGACCGAGTCACTTGGGAAGAGTTTTCTAGACTCTTCCAGGAGATGTATATTCCGACTATCGCTCGATCAGAACTTAGGGACAAGTTTAATCGTCTCACTCAAGACAGTATGACAGTAGAAGAGTACAACGCGGAATTCATTCGTCTAAGTTGCTTTGCCCCAACCTTGATTCCGACAGAAGAAGAGAAGGCTGAGAAGCTCTTCGACGGACTAAACATTAAGCTACAGAAACTAATTGGATCCATTGCACCTACATCTTACCCGGACGTCCTTGCTGCAGCCTGACGTATGGAGCGCGTCACTAGAAGAGAGACCAGTCTGAAGTAATCGTCCACATCAGCACCAGCCGGAGCACCACAGGAAGAAGTTACAAAGAGACCTCACATGCACCAGCCACCAGAAGCATCTCCATAGGCACTACCTATCTGTCCATATTGTCGACGGCGAGGCCATATTGAGGACCAGTGCAGACGCAAAATAAGATTATGTTTAGCTTGCGGATCTAGTAAGCATTTATTGAAGGAATGCCCTGAGTGTCGAGAAAGAGCACTAACGGTTAACCAACAAGCTCTACCAGCACCAGGAGGGTATCAAGAAAGGCCACCCATGGCACCTCGAGCAGCACTCTTCCAGCAGGCCCAGCAAAGCAGAGGGCACCACCTCAAGAACGCGGACAAGCTTTTGCGATGACTTTGGAAGACGCGCAGACTCATGGAGTAGTTAATGCGCGTAAGTTTTTATAGTTTTCTATTTCTAGTGTTGCTTTAGTTCGTACCTGTTGGTTCGTGATCTTAGCCTTGACCTAGTAATTTTAAACTTGCTAATAACCTAGTATATTTTTATAATTGATAACTGTAGAGATTGTAGAGTCTTTTATTATTGTGCTTATTTTGTGTTATTTTGTGAACTTGAATTAAGTTGTACCTCCTTCCATCATCATCTAGCATACTTATAATTGTTGTACTACCTTGACTTATGCTGCTAATATATCCTAGTTTTACAAGCTTATCCTTTTATCGAGCTTGTTCATGACATATGTATTATTGGGTCGACACACTAATACAATTGTCTATTCAGAATCAGTGTATTACGGTCTGATCAACCTTAGTGCATTTTGATTCGCTCTTCACACGACTACTTCACGTGGATTGAGATATATAGTTGACTAGTATACTTGCCCTCTAGATATGTCTGAGCATATCGTATCAGTTACATAACTGTACTAATACGAGCATGCGAACAAAGGATTACCAGAATAGGACTTCAATCCACAATTGTCTTGACAAATCCCATTTGAATTCGTTAAACGCCTTGATCCTGATACTTCTATTCTATTACCTCACCCTTGAACTCTTTATTATTGATCTTCGTCTTCCCTTATTTCGGAAAGACGAAACCTCGTGCTTGGTATAAGTTGATATATAGACAGTACTAGATATACCCCACAGGCCGGTCGTATTGTTGATGACCCTTTTATATATGATTAAGGAAATACCATAGGTGATATGTTTGGTGTTAAAGACTTGAGGATTCAATCACATGATTAAATAAATTGGGGCATAGCTTTATTAGATGTATAGCCTTAGATGATAGATGGGTAAATTCTAAGTTGGGTACAGACCGCAATGTTCACTTGAGAGGAATCCTTTAGACTGTAATCAAGTGAGATTGGATAGAGAGAACCCTACCATATTTTTAATTTCAAGGACAAAATTTTTATAAGTTGGGTAGATTGTAAGCCCCCTGATTTTCAGTAATTATTAATTTGGATTTTTCATAATTTTCTGGAATTTTTCGAGATTTTTTTGTAATTAAAACCTAGGCTCTTGGTAATTAAATGATTTTTAATTACTATTAATTACTATTAAAATATTATGAAAATAATATTTTATGGTGCAAAATGGAAAACTGGACATAGGGTAATTTTTCGGAAATTTATTGGACTCCGGAATCATTTTTAAAGCCCTAAAAACCAATGAATAATTAAACCGAATTAAACCCCTAAATAAACCCGGTTCAATTGAACCAAACCAACTCAAACCAACCCGGAAGGATTACTGAATCAAATCCAAACCGTGTCGGGTCGGGTCAGATCTAGACCCGAACCCGACAACCCGTACCCGCACTTAAATGCTAAGCGGGTCGGGCCGGATTCATGTGAACCCGACCCGCGGACCCGTTAACCCTAACTGAACCCTAATCCCAATTCCATCGGGATTACTGTAGCAACCCTATTTAATACCCTCGAATTCAGCAACCCACTACCGCCGCAACTCTCTCCTCGCCGCTCGCAGCGGCGCTCCTGTCATCTCCTCCGACCTAGCCTCCTCCCTCATCTCCACCTTCCTCCTCCCTCTCCTTCCTCAACCCCGAGCATCTCCCCCATCTCCCTTCCCTGTCTTCCTCCGTTCCTGACCTTGCCGTGCCCTAACTTCCCTCCTCCTCCTCCTAGAACCATATCCCCCCTCGCCACCTGACCCCGACCAGTCCTCAGCCTCGACCTCCCCCGCACGCCGGAGCTCGAACTCCCCAGCCCCCTCGACATCTTCCTCCCCTCACCTCGACGCCACCACCTCGATCCCCCTAGCTCGCCGCCGTCGACCACCTATCACCCTCGTCTTCCTCCACCTAGACCTCGACTTCCCCCGACGTCTCCTCCCCTCATCCCAGTCGATCGCCACTCCACAGCGACCCCGAGCCCGCAGCTCCTCCGCCAAAGCCTCCACCTCGCAGCCGGTCAGCAGCTCCCCGACCTTGCCCCGGATATGACAAACCCTAGCCTAGACACGACAGTGCAGGACACAGCGAACACGAGCACATCAAACCCTAGTACCGTGGACACAGAGACCCGAACACAGGACGCAGGACACGAAGGAGACACACGGACACAGGAAATCAGTCTTCACGGAGCCCTGTTCAGGTAGCGTTTCCTCTTTCCCCGTAATTCTGTTTTTGATTCTATCAGTTGCGTCGCATAGACTGTGTAACCCTCTCGGTGCCCGTGCAACCCGCTCGTTGCATCGCGTCCTGTGGTGATCGTGAACCGTGATCCAAAAACAGGAAAAACAACGCCCTGTTTCACCCTGGAACTGAGTGCGCCCCGTCAAACGGGACGACTTGGTCGCACGCACTCTTTCCCGAAACGTGCGTGTCGTTGACACGGACGTGTGGAATTTTGCAGAAGTTGATTCGGATGTGCGTGCACACCGAAATCAATGCGTATCCGCCGACAACGTCCCGTATCTACCTATTCTGGAACACGCTGTAACTTTGTGTACACACGTCGGATTGAGACAAAACTTACACCATCGGACTCGTAGCAATACGTTGGTCCTGTGACACAAGTTTGGTTCGATTCTGAGAACGTTGACGAAATCGCGTATCGTGGGCCCCACCGGCTCTACTTTACGGGCAATTTTGTGATCGGCTCATCAAAATCCAATCCTGGAAGTTTTGTTGAGTTTGCATCATCGTTCCTGACTTGTTGACACTAAGTTTGACGAATTTGAAGACTTTGACCCTGACACGCTTTTCGGTGCAAAGTGGCCCACATATGGACCCCGCTTTGACCCAGAAATGTCATTTTTGCCCTTGTGTCCAAATTGGACTTAAGGACAGGCATTTTCAAGTTAGTAGAAAGAAGATAGTACTTGAGTACTGACCCGGGTCCCGGGTTGCTTTGGCGCGCCCCACTCCGGGCAAGCACCTTTATTTTATGGAATAACCTACACTTGCAGCATGGATTCTTTCGATCTAAAGAATCCATGCTTCTCCTGCACCTGGGATCCACTGACACAGGGCTACAGTTGGAGCCAAAACCCCAGGCAAGTATACCTTGCCAAATCCTGCAGTTTTGCTACTGATCTCCTGGACTTATTTATACATTGTCGTGCAAGATACCTTGCCAACTCTTGCACCTTATTTGCATGCTTCCCTTTTTAGGTGTTATTTTCTTGTCATATATAGTTTCTTGATACGTTTTTTCATATTGATTTATTCCTGCTGCTCTAGTCTTATTTTTTCGTTTTACGTGCATGTACATTATTTGCTCTTTTTTATGGATCACTATTTGTTCCATAGACATATTGTGATGGTATATGTTTATCCTACGCTCTTTTGAGTTGACTCGATTAATTTCTTTAGTTCCTAGATAATCGTTATTAGGCATTGACTATACTTGAGCATTCTCGATTGTGAGTACCCATTGTGCTGCGATAGAGACTTGTTCATTTGACTACCTCATTCGTGAGCTTCCATTGAGCTGCAAAAGAGCTATACTATAGATTGGGAGTCCCCATTGGCCTACTTTTTATAGGACCGTGATCTCCCATTGAGTTACGGTTATCCCGATTGCTAGTAGTCATGTTTGATAGCATCATTGGCATGCCACCGTCTTAGATATAGAAATTTATTGTGTCTTAGTTGCTTCTCTTGTGATTATTTTTTTGTCTATCTTGCATGTTCATTTACTGTACTTTTGGCTCGTATCCTTTGTATCTTGTTACGTCCCGCTGAGGACCTGGTTTTGTTCTCCAGATTTAGCAGACGAGGAGCACCCGCAACTTTACGGACCGATACCAGACAAGGGTACGATACCAGTTGATGGCCCTTCTTATACTTAGTTACTTCCTAGCATGTTTTAGTTATATTTTCTTGTCTCTATTTTTGCCTTAACGGTAGTGGATTTGTCTCCACCCGACTTAGTATTATTTCTTGCTGGATATTCAACAGTATCTTTACTTTCAGCATTTATTCCAGTTTGCTATTTAGTTCATATACTGTTCTTATGGATGAGATCTAGATACTTGACATTTATATGTATATTCGTAGATTCTTAGACTAGAGTTCACATTAGACAGCTTAAGTACGCTCTGATTGATCCATTAATATGGGTTTGTCCATCAGTGTGTGCTGCTGGCCATTGCCACGTGTCCAGTCCCTCGATATTTTGGGACTGGGGCGTGACAGATAGCCAAGACTCGGGAGGTTTACTCAGAGGTAATATGAACATGGCAAACTCAGCCAGGGAGCAATATTTGGACAGTAGTTCAGAGGTAATATGGATGTGAACTAATATCTGAGACACTCACTAGGGAGTGGTTTATTGAGTGTGGTCTATCCGAGAGTGAAGATAGACCTGAGGGTTGCTCCTCTGGAGAGATTGGTGGGACGATATCTCAGAGGTGATATGAACATGGCTAGCATCTAAAGAGTTTGGATTGAGGGGTCCCTGCTGGAGTGTGCAGGTAGACCTGAGGACTGCTCCGATAGAAAGATTTGTGGGATCCATCATCTGTTGCATATCCAGGATTCCTGGATACAGATAATGGGTTGTTGAGGATAGGTAATATTGTGTGTAGGCACTGGTTGGGGATTATCCAAGAAGAGGGAACCCAATACATCTTTGTATTCCTGATGGGCATAGAGAGGGTACAAGTCTAGCTTAGACGTAGTACTTATTCAGGAACTTGTCGTTGATGGGCATCATGAGCAAGTAGTCGTTGGATTTTGCCAATCGGTAGGCATCGTTGGTAAATACCAATTCTACGACGAACAGGCCTTCCCATTTGGGCTAGAATTTGTCGGTCGTCTTGTGGGTCATAATCATCGGCCTCCTTACGGTCATGATGAGATCACCTACTTGGTAGGTCATCTTCTTCACCCGTTTGTTGAAGGTCCTCGAGAGACACGCATGGTATAGCTCAATACGTTGTTGAGCTAAGATACGTTTCTCGTCGAGTGCTTCTAACTCTTGCAGCCGTCGGCGGTGATTATCGTCGACAAATAATTGGTAGAAGAGATCTACTCGGAGTGAAGGGATTTGGATCTCGAGCGGGAGGACCGCTTCACTTTCGTACACCAAAGAGAAAGACGTGTTGCCAATAGCTTCCTAACCATTGTACGGTAGGCCCAGAGACATTGACCCAGCTTCTTATTCCAGTCGCGTTTATTGGAAGATACAAACTTCTTGAGAGGTTTAATATGGTCCTTTTAAAGGCTTCTGCCAGACTATTTATCGCTGGGTTGTAGGAAGTCGACGATATATTCTGAATCCGGTTTTATCGCAAAATCGGTAGAATGCATGACTTATAAATTGTGGACCATTGTCATGGATGATCCTTCGTGTCAAGCCAAAGCGGTATATAATGTGATGCTTGACGAAGATGATCATGTTGGACATCTTGACTTTCGCGAGTGGTACAGCTTTTGTCCACTTGGAGAAGTAGTCGGTGATGGCGAGGATGAACCGTTGTCCCTTGGATGAAGGTGGACTAATCGGCCCAATGATATCCATACCCTAGGCTTCGAACGGCCAGGACGCAACAGTTGGGTGTAGGAACTCTGAGGGTTGATGGATGAAGTCTGCATAGATTTGGCACATTTTGCACTTCCTTGTATAGTCGACGGTATCAACTACCATTGCGGGCCAATAGTAGCCCAAATGCTGGAGATGGTCCTGCAGTTTTAGACCGGGTTGGTGGGCACCGCAGACGCCATCATGGGATTCCCAAAGTATCTTTTTGGCTTTTGCATTTGATAGGCATTATAGTAGAAGACCTTCATAGGAGTGGCGATACAGCATTTTGGTATCTGTATCATAGTAGAACCGGAGGAAACGTCTTCTGATGGAAGTGCCTTCCTTTGGGTTCTCCGGGAGAATTCCATATACTGCATAGTCGATCTCTCTAGTCTTGGATATTGGTGCCTACATCCGTCGTGTAGCTCAAACATAGAAAGAGATTATTTTTAGGGCAGACCAGCTCTTGACCGACTACTGTAATTAGCTTATAGGTGTTGTCTGGAACTGCCAAGGAGGCTGCGAGGCTGGCCATGGCGCCGACCTCTGTGTTTTGTAGCCGAGGGACGTACTCAATGAAGAATCCCTAGAAGGTCGAGATGATGCCAAGCGCAGCTTGGTGGTTAGGAATCAGGTCTTCGTGCCGGACTTCGTATTCGCCCTAGACCTGGCTGATTTTTAATTTGGAATTCTCGTAGGCTTCCAAGTGGTCAACCAGGTCCAGGGCGTTGATAGCTTTATACTCTGCCACATTATTGCAGCATGGCTCAGTGAGGGAGTAGGTGCAGTTGATAACCAGATCGTAGGGAGAGATCAACATTATTTTGACTCCAACGATGATGATGCCTTTGGGACCTATTCTCGAAGCTTCATCGAAGAACATTCGCCAAACGGCTTCGCATGAAGTCACGTTTGAGTCTATCACTTTGTTTGGAATCTCATCGTAGATTTTCAAGGTTTCTGGCAACGGATAGGCTGCCAGGAAGTCGGATAGTGCTTGACCCTTGACGGCTTTTTGTGGAACAAATACCATATTGTATGGAGACAATAGTATTGCACAGGTAGCCAATCGGGAACTGAGTGCCCCTGGTTTGGTCATGATGACTCTGAGAGGATTAACTCATGAGATCACGTGGATGGTTTATCCTGCCACGTAATATCGAGTCTTTTGGATAGCGAATACAAGAACAAGGTATTCCTTCTTAACTGGGGTGTACATGTGCTCTGTGCCAACCATCATCCGGCTAAGATAATAGATGGCCTGATCATGGCATGCATCACTATTCCAGGTTAATAGGGCACCGAAGGAGTAGTCCATTGCACGTACATAAAGCAGAAAAGGCTTCCCCATGACCGAGGCTACCAGCACTGGAGGGTTTGATAGGTAATTGTTGATATCGTCGAACGCACGTTGGCATTCTTCATTCCAGACAAAGGAGACACCTTTCTTTATGAGCTGGATGAACGACCGACAATGCCCAGAGAGGTTTGATATGAACCTCATGATGTATAAAAGTCTTCCTTGAAGGCTGCAGAGTTCCCAGAGGTTCTTTAGCAGGTTCATCTCAAGGATTGCTTTAGTTTTGTCGGGGCCTATGTGAATACCCTAGGAAGTGATGATAAAGCCCAGGAATTTACAACTGTGACTCCTAGAAAAGATTTGGTAGGATTTATCTTTAAATGGTACGTACACATGAGGTCGAACACCATCTTCAAGTTACTGAGGTGATCATCTTTGGAGCGACTCTTGACGATGATGCATCGACATAACACTCGACCGTATTACGTAGATGCTCATGGAAGATGGTGTTCATATCTCGCTGATATATAGCACCCGTATTTTTCAGACCAAAGGGCATGATTGTGTAGCATTAAACTCCTATCAACGTTCGAAATAATGTATGCTTCTGATCGTTAGGAGACATCTTGATTTGATTGTAGCCTGAGAATTTGTCCATGAAGGACATGCGCTCGAAGCCACAGGTATTGTCGATCATTATGTCTGTGATCGGAAGAGGAAATTCGTCTTTAGGGCAGGCCATATTTAGATCACGGAAGTCAATACAGATACGGATCTTCCTGTTCTTTTTTACGACGGACACGATATTGACTACCTAATCTGGATGTTATTTTTTGCGGACGAAGCCACTAGCTATCAGTTTGTTGACTTCAGCTTTGATGGCATTCATAATGTCAAGCCGGAACTGCCATTGCTGCTGCTTCACAGGCTTAGCGTTCGGCAAGATATTGAGCTTATGGATCGCAATTTGGGGTCCAGTCCTGGCATGTCTTCGTAGCTCCAAGCCAAGACGTTAATGTATTCCCTGACGAGATGTAGCAGGGATTCTCGTTCCTTATCAGTCAAACTCTTACTGATGAAGATAGGTTTATGGAAGGATTCGTCGCCCAGATTCACTTGTACGACTTCATCCTCGATAGGAGATTCTCGTTGTTCGAACCGCATATCCTATTATGCGTCTAGGCATTGGGCCCACAGTTATACTTCAAAGAGTTCCGGTGGATCTTTGTCATCTTCCTCACGGTCAGCTGACACTATATTGGCAGACAAAGTTTGCTTGAGCATCTCTCTGATACTGACGTCAGAGACCTAAGAGGAAGGTTCTGAAGAGTGAGAGTTAGCTCATCTTCTTGATCCGAGCCTTTGAGAGTTGTAGGAGGCATAATTTATCCTAAGCCATGCTTGGTCTTATGGTAGTAGTCCTCGAACTTGTATGTCGGATAGGCAAGGCATACGAACAGTCGTCGACCTTTGACGTAATTCAGACCTCGGTTGCTATTAAGATCATAACCCATCTTCTGGATGAGGTGTCTGGCTTGACCACTGAATCGGTAGAGTTGTATTTTGCTGGTATTGGGTTTGAGCTCTTATTTCTCTGGGATAAAGGACCGGTGGACTTCAACCCTGCCGAAGATTATGGGTTTGTCACCCCTCCTCCTTGTCGGAATCGTGAAGTAGGAACCTTGGCTAGGAAGAGTTTGGTTCACAGCGTAGGTAGTAGTCACCTGTGTCTGCAGGCGCAGGCCTAGACCATGCTCCATGGAATACGGTGTGCTTATGTGTGCAACTTTGGAGCAGTTCAAAGATAGCCTTTTTATTGATGAAATAAGGTATCTCGTCTTCCGAAATTATATCGTCGAGAGAAGGGACGTTAGTATGAGCAGCTACGTACTCCTCCAGCTCATCTTTCCTAAAATCTACCACCAGCGCGAGCAACGACCTTGTAGGTTTCCTGTGTAGCTTTACTACCAGAGGTTCGTACTTGGTAGGAGGCAGCGGAGCATCCATTAGAGGTCGGTTCGTCCTGTGAAGATGAACGACCAAAGGTTCGGATGTGGTGGATGGTGTCGGATCTCCCTTTGACGATCGATCCGTGTCACTACCATATTTTCTAGAAAAGGGTATTTTAGTCTTTTCCTATTTAATTAAATATTATGCATGGTAAATAATTATTTGTTGTATTATTTAATTGTTGTTAGATGTTATTTAATTATTTTGGACTTGTATTAGTGGACCCAACTAGTTTAGTTTGGACCCATGGACCAACATGAATTAATTAGTTAGACTTGGCCCATTTAGAAAGCCCATTGTTAAGGAAATAGATTAAATTAATTAAATCATTAGACTAGAAGCTTCCTTCCTTAATTATTTCTTCATGAGAGGCCCCAAGGGGTATATTGGACATTTCATAATTGCTTGAGGAAGGGGTAGGGGCCGGCCTATTAAAAGAGGGGGGGGAATTCTCTCTTCTCTCATTTTCATTCCAAATCTAGATCTAGAATTTCCCACTACCAAATTCCTTTCATTCCCATTCCATTTTCCTACCAAATTCATTCCAACTCCTCCCTAATTCACCATTAGAAAGTTGAGAAGCAAGGATCTAGAAGGAGGAAGCAAGGATCTACAAAAAGGAGTAAGGATCTACAATTTGGAAATAATTTTATCTCAATTGGAGGTTTTATTGGGAATCCATCTCCGAATAGGTATAATTCAGTTTTTTTTCCTTAAAATAGCTTCTGAATCTGAGATTTAATCATGTAAAATCAACCCATATGTATGTACAATCCATAGGACTTGGTTTTGTGTTCATAGGAGACCCATGGAGAAAGTTATGGTACTTTCTGTGTCAATTTTGGGAGAATTCCGAATTGACATTTTGTTGTGTGTGTGTCAATTGATCCTATAGATCAATTGGGCATGTGCCTATGTGTTTGGGGCTAGTGTCTTGTCCACAATTGGGTACGTGTAGGTCGTATCCCAACAATTTGGTGATACGTGTTATTTTGGGGGTTTTCTCTCCGACACGGGACTTTGTACATGTCGTATTTTGACACGGACACATAGATCTACATTTGACACTTTGATTTATTCATAAATAATATTTGTGACTTGTTTGTGTCCTTCGGGGTGCAATTGGTTGTGTGTTGGACTCGTGTCGTATGCGTATCCTAGATCTAGTGGGATACGGTGTGATACTCTCCATTTGTGTGTGTTTATGTGTAGATCTAATTATTTGTGCTTTAATTCTTGAATTATAATTAAGTATATATATATATGTTACATATTTATTTATTTTATTTATTATGGTATTTATTGTAGCATAGATCTATGTATTATATGAGTACTAATATAATGTATAAATATATATGTAGTTTTTTTTTACATGCATTTATATATGTTACAAATTATGTTAGTAATATAAATTATATGAAAATATTTTATAAAATATATATGTGTGTTTAAATAAGTAATTATATTAATTATAATTATTATATGATTATTTATATATAAATGGATGTATTTTTATTAAACATATATTTGTATGTGTACTTTTAACCATGCTGAAATATGTACATTAGAACATAGGATGTGTATTATAGCTATTAGTATTTATTTATATATATGTGTAGGATTATATATATATAGAAGTATATATTTATTTAATTGATTTATATATATATATTAATATATATATATAGATTATATATATTATTTATCTTTTGGCGACAGCGGCATTTAATGACAGTTTCTGTCATTAAATTCCCAACAACAGCAGCAGCCGCTGTAGCATTAACAGCGGCTATTAATGACAATTCTGTCATTAATTGCACAGCAGCGGCGGGCGGGAAATTTAAGCAGCAGCGACGACAGTTGGTTCAGTGACAGTTGAGAACTATCACCAATAGGGTGGCAGCAGTGCATTTACACAGCAGCAATGGCGACGGCGTTTCAGTGACAGTTTGAAACTGTCACTGAAGGTCTGTTTACTGAAAAATTAGTATTTTTTTATACTGTTTTCAGTGACAGTTAGTCAGTTTTAGTATATAGTTTATATATTATATTTATATATGTATATGTATATGTATATGTATATGTATATATATTTATTGTGAGATGTAATACTAGTATTGTTATATTCTTAATTGTATAATATTAGTTTATATATTATATTATGTATAAGGGTAAATACTATATCTAGGTATCTTGAGCATTACCTTGTGGAAACCAAGGTAAGTGGGATACTCAAGATACGGAGTTTGGGTATCGAGTTTGTGACTTTGTGTGGATACCAAGTTGGTTCAAAACCATGGTTCCTAATTGTTGTAATTAATATTCTATATTATTATACTTTATTGTTGATATATAGGTATTGTGAGGTTTACCTTGGATTCAAGTATCCGAAGATACGGTATCCTAATATTTTAGGTTGTGGTTCCTATGACTTAGATTTTAGTATTTTGATCCATGATTTTGGTGCTAGACTTGTTGTCACGCCCAGTCCCAAAATACCGAGGGACCAGACACGTGGCAATGGCCAGCAGCACGCACCGATGGACAAACCCAATTTAATGGATCCATCAGGGCATACTTAAGCTGTAAAATCAAGTCTACGACAACAGGGCACAACTAGTCTCATCCACACAAGATATAAAATATGATCCACAGAATATAAGGAATGTAAATCATCAACCAGTCTCAACAAAGTGCTTCGGGGAACAACCCGATAAATATCTGATACAATGGTTCAACAGACCAAAATATAAATGACAGAATAAAGTAAATACTGAGCATGGAATATAGATTCTCACGAAAAGTCTTCAGCTAACGCCTCGTCCTCGGATGTCGGTACAGCTCCTGTATCTGCTTCTGCTCCGGTCCCGTATATCTCGGGATAGATCTCGTCTGCAAATCCTGGGGACATAATCCGGATCCAGGTCCTCAGGGGACATAGCAAGGTACAGATAATACAAGCCAAAATAAATGCAGTATAGCAAATAATGAAATAAATAGGGTAACCTATATAACCATCAATGTGAAATGCAATATGAGAGCATCACGAGTACTCAGGCTGAGCCACTACAAGCTCTGTATCGAGGAGCCGATAGCGGTAATAACCGGTAATGTGTCTAGCTCTGCTACAAGAGTCTATGACCTCACAATAGTAGTAGATATATATAAAACAGCCTATAGCCTGTGTGTCTCTTCCCACCCAATATAACCACGCATATCATGACCATAACGTCTCATGTCCATGTCAAGCGGGATCATAGCTAATGCAATCAGTCATAAAGTATCTAAGAATATAATATATCTTTCAAGTCCTGTATCCTATACAGAATCATCATGAATATCTCAAGAAGATCCTGTCTCATGAATGGTGTCAAGTGTCCTGGGTCATACTGTACTTGGTAAGACAAGTACGAGAATATAAAGTGTCACGAATGTCCATCTCTAGATGACAATACACAACGCCGCGTACGGTGTTGGCATCCGACTATTAATTGGACGCTAAGTAAGTCACACGGTCCTAGGTTAAGCATGCACAGCAATATAAATGAAGCAAGAAAAATATGTAACAATACTGCAGAGTTTGGCAAGGTATACTTGCCTGGTGTTGGATTACCAACAACTGTCCCTATATCAGTGGATCCTGCAGGTACTCCTCCAAAAGCTGTAATAAATATCACCAACAGTCTCAGAAAATATCAAATAGCTAGAAACGCCTGTCCTTAAGTCCAATTTGGACATAGGGGCAAAAATGATATTTCTGGGTCAAGCGGGGTCCACATGTGGGCCACTTTGCACCGAGAAATGTGTCAGGGTCAAAAGTCTCCAAATTCCTCAAACTCAGTGTCAACAAGTCAGGAACGATGATACGAACCCAACGGAACTTCCAGAATTGGATTCCGATGAGCCGATCACAAAATCATCCGTCAAATGGAGCTGGTGGGGCCCACGATACACGATTTTGTCAACGTTCTCAGAATCGTACCAAACTTGGGTCACAGGACCAGCGTATTGCTACGAGTCCGATGGTGCAAGTTTCGTCTCGATCTGACGTGTGTACACAAAGTTACAGCGTGTTCCAGAATGGACGGATACGGGGCGTTGTCGGCGGATACGCGTTGATTCCGGTGTGCATGCACATCCAAATCAACTTCTGCGAAATCCCACACGTTCGTATCAACATCGCGCATGTTTCGGTAAAGACCGTGTGCGACCAAGTCATCCCGTTTGGCGGGGCGCACTCAGTTCCTGGGTGAAACAGGGCGTTGTTTTTCCTGTTTTTGGATCACGGTTTGCGATCACCACAGGACGTGATGCACCGAGCGGCTTACACGGACACCGAGAGGGTTATACAGTCTACGCGTTGTAACAGACGGAACAAGAAACAGAGCTACGAAGAGAGAGAAAAGAATACCTGAACAGGGCTCCAAAAACTGAGATTCTCGTGTCCGACACGACACAAAGGGTCACTGTGTCCGGTCTGAGTCCAGTCTAGGGTTTCTGTCGGAGACAGCGGATCTGGCCGGAGCTTCACCGGAGCGGCTGCTGGGGTGTTCTGGACAGGGGAGGAGATCGGGGAGAGGCGCTGGAGGTGTCTTGGCGGGGCTCTCGGCGGAGGAGAGGGAGGCTAGGGGGAGGTTTTACGGGCACTGTGGAGGCGTCGGGTTCGTCGAAGGCGGAGGGACTGGATTCTGGGAAGATGGAGGAGGTGGCCGTCTATGGCGGAGCGAGGCTGGGCACGGTGGCGAGGTTCGTCGGAGCGGACAGTGGGTACTGGAGGCGTCGGGGTCGCTGGGGCGGTCTGCAGGTTCTGGAGGCGGAGGGTTCTGGACGGAGGGCGGCCGGAGTCGCGCTCTGCGGGGCTGGGCGGAGGCTGCGCCGGGTTCGGGTGGCTGCGGACGGAGGTGGATCGTGCAAGGAGGAGGTAGGCGGCGGGGGTTGAGGCAAGGGAGATCGGGGAGAGATGACAACGCGGTCGAGCTAGGGTTTCCAGGGCTGGACACGGAAGTCAAGACGGCTTTATAGGGCTGCTACAGGAATTCCGGTAGGGTTAGGGTTTCAATTTGGGTTTCGGGTCCGGGTCGGGTTTGACTCGGATCCGACCCGACCCTTTATGCTGGGTTGGATTGGTTCGGTCTAGTTAGCGGTTCGGTTTGGTTCAGGTTTTGTTTGGTTCAGTCAGGTTTGGTTCAGTCAGGTTTGGTTTGTTTTAAATATCCAATAGCTTTTAGGGCTTTAAACGCGTTTCTGGAGTCCAATAAATTCACAGAAAATTACCCTATGTCCGGTTTTCCATTTTACACCATAAATTATTATTTCCATAATAATTTAATACCAATTAACTGTGCTTAAAAATCTTTTAATCATAATTACCTTAGTTCTTCATCCAAAAAAATACCAAAAAGTTGGGGAAAATTATATTAAAATTATTCTAAAAAATCAGGGTGTTTACAATCTACCCCCCTTAAGAGGATTACGTCCTCGCAATCAAAGAACAAGCTACTAAAGGAAGAACTAGGGAATTACAAGAATGCTTAGTTCATAACTGCATCCGCGAACAAGTGAGGATAACGCTGGCGCATACTATCCTCCCGTTCCCAGGTCGATTCTCCAGGAGAATGATATTTTCAAGCTACACGAACCAGTCTGATTGTCTGTCCTCGCAATGTCTTCTCGCTGACGTCGAGTATGCCAACTGGTTGTTCTTCATATCTCAAGCTAGGGCCCACTGCGATCTCTGAATGATCGACTACGTGACTTGGGTCGGTCACGTACCTTCTCAGCTGTGAGACGTGGAATACGTCATGTACTCCCTCTAAGGATGGAGGTAATGCAAGACGATAGGCCACCTCACCAATGCACTCCAGAATATCGAATGGCCCGATATACCTCGGGCTCAACTTGCCTCTGCTCCCAAATCGAATGGTACCTCGAGTGGGGAAAATCCTCAAGAATACGTGCTCTCCTTCTTTGAACTCTAGGGGACGTCTGTGAGTATCAGCCCAATGCTTCTGTCTGTCCTGAGCTGCTCGAAGATGATTCTGAATTTGTTTTACCTTCTCCACTGTCTGCGTTACCAATTCTGGACCCAGTATTTGACGTTCACCAACGTCACTCCAACATACTGGCGATCTGTACTTTCTACCGTACAATGCCTCGAATGGTGCCATCTGAATGCTGGCCTGATAACTGTTGTTGTAGGAGAACTCCACCAAGTGCAAATGATCTTCCCAAGATCCTCCAAAGTCTAGCATACACGATCGCAACATATCCTCCAAGATCTGAATGGTGCGCTCTGATTGACCATCTGTCTGGGGATGGTAAGCTGTGCTGAATTTGAGTCTTGTGTCCAGACTCTCTTGCATTCTTCGCCAGAAATGAGATGTAAATCTCAAATCTTGATCCGATACAATTCTAATCGGTACTCCATGTAATCTGACGATTTGTCGCATATACATGTCGGCTAGTACCTCTGTGGACTGTCCAACTCTAAATGGCAAGAAATATGCCGATTTAATGAGTCGATCCACAATAACCCATACTGCATCTCTTCCGCTGGGGCTCCTTGAAAATCCTGTGACAAAATCCATCGTGATATGTTCCCACTTGCATTCTGGTATAGGAAGCGACTGTAACATACCTGCAGTCCTCTAATGCTCGGCCATTACTTGCTGACAGACTAAATATTTAGCCACAAATCTTACAATCTCCTTTTTTATTCCATGCCACCAATAATACTGTCTCAAGTCTCGGTATATCTTGGTTCCTCCTGGGTGAACAGAGTACATAGAACTATGTGCTTCAGTCATTAACTCCTGTCTCAATTCTCCATTTGGAACATACAGGCGATTCCCAAACCTCAATGTCCCGTCTTTATGTATGCGAAGTCCCGTCTGCATGCCTGCTTCTGTCCTCTCTTTAAGTCTTCGAAATCTAGCATCGGTGGGCAATGCCTCTTTAATCCTCTCCACAAGTGATGACTTAACTTCGAGATTTGCTAGCATGCCACTCTTTCCTGGTAAAACAACCTCTACCTGAAGCTCCTGTAGATCTCTCAATAACTCGGGATGCATTGTCAAGAAATAAGCCGTAGGCTTCCTGATGAGTGCGTCTGCTACGATATTCGCCTTTCCCCGATGATACTGCAGATCTATATCAAAGTCTACCATCAACTCCAGCCAACGTCTCTACCTCATGTTGAGCTCCTTCTGAGTATATACATACTTCAGACTCTTATGATCAGTGAAGATTTCTACCTTCTTCCCATAAAGATAGTGCCTCCATATCTTCAGTGCAAATATAACTGCTGCTAGCTCCAGATCGTGTGTTGGGTAGTTCTTCTCATGGACCTTCAACTGTCTCGATGTATAAGCAATAACTTTGCCATGTTGCATCAAAACACATCCTAATCCACTACCTGATGCATCACTGTAAACAACAAAGCCTCTTGACCCTGAAGGAAGAGTCAAGACAGGTGTTGTTAATCTTCTCTTCAATTCTTCAAAAGCCTTCTGGCAGTCTTCTGTCCATATAAACTCCTGGTCTTTACGCGTCAACTTCGTCATAGGCTCTGCAATCCTTGAGAAATTTTCTACAAACCTTCGGTAATATCCCGCAAGTCCGAGAAAACTTCTCACCTCTGCAACTGATGTGGGTGTAGGCCAAGTCTCTATTGTCGCAACTTTCTCTGGATCAACTGAAAGTCCTTCTTCTGATATGATATGTCCCAAGAAATGTAATTTATCCATACAAAACTCACACTTACTGAGTTTGGCATATAACTTCACATGTCTTAATGTCTCTAGCACAATTCTGAGATGCTCCTCTAGCTCTTCATGGCTCTTGGAATATACTAGGATGTCGTCAATGAACACAACCACAAATTTATCCAAGAACTGATGAAAGACTCTGTTCATCAAACTCATAAACACTGCTGGCGCGTTGGTTAAACCAAACGGCATTACCAAGAACTCATAATGTCCATACTTGGTCCTGAAAGCTGTCTTCGGTATGTTTTCCTTCCTTACTTTGATCTGATGATAGCCGGATCTAAGGTCAATCTTCGAGAATACCCTAGCACCACTCAATTGATCGAATAGATCATCAATGCGTGGTAAGGAATACCTGTTCTTGATGGTCACGTATTTAGTGCCCTGTAGTCAATGCACAACCGTACTGTTTTATCCTTCTTCGGCACAAATAATATGGGTGCTCCCCAAGGTGAAACACTGGGCCGAATGAAACCCTTCTCCAAAAGATCATCAACTTGTTCCTTCAACTCTACTAACTCCTTAGGTGCTAGCCGATATACTGATGAAGTGATAGGCTCTGCTCCTGGAGTTAAGTCTATTATGAATTCTATTTCTCGATCAGGCGGTAAACCTGGAAGATCGTCAGGAAATACATCCACAAACTCATATATGAATCTTGGGTAACCTGTCTCCCCTTCTACAGATAGTACCCTATGAGTAGGCTGAACTCCTTGCTCTACTGCTCACCGAAGAAACTCAAATTCTGGATGTCCAGGTGGTCTAAATATAACCCGTCCAATTCGGCAATCAAGAGTCGCATGGTACTGACTTAACCAGTCCATACCAAGTACAACATCATAATCCGGCATGGAAAAGATTAAAAATTAAGCTCGCATTTCTCTTCCACAGACTAGTACAGAACATGATCTACAGACGTCACTAATCGGAATAATTCTACCCCCCGTAAGAATTCTTTTTATCTTCGGAAGGGGTGCGGTAGCTACTCTATGGGTGGCTACAAATCTAGCTGCTATAAATGAATACGATGCTCCAGAATCAAATAAAGCTACAGCTGGTAATGAAGCTACTAAAATAGTACCTGCGATAATCTCGCCTGCAGTAGCTTCCTCCTCAACAGACATTGTGAATGCCTGTCCTCGTCCCTGAGCTGGACCTCTCTGCTGCTGAGCCTACTGAAATAGAGCTTCCTGCGGTGCCAGTGGTGGTCTCTGCTGGTATCCTCCTAGAGCTGGTGGTCTGACTCCTCCAACTCCTATCTGCGGTGCTCCTACTGCTGGATAAGCTGGCCGTGGTGCAGGTAAAGCTAGTCTCGGTGCTCCGTCTCTGCGTTCAGAACAGTCCCTGGATAGATGCTGGTTGGATCCGCAGCTCAGACATAGTCCCAACTTACGCCTGCACTTTCTCTCAATGTGTCCTACCTTGTCGCAGTGGTGACAAGTAGGAAGGGATATGGCCCTGTGTGTTGCTCTATCTGGCATACTCCTCTGGGATCGTTTTGCAGAATCCCTATGTGATATCCTGGATGGTGCTGATATGATTGGCCTCTTCAGATTTGACTCCCTTCTAGCGACGCGCTCCATGCGTCGTGCTGCTGTAAGGACGTCGGCATATGATGTAGGTGCGACCGATCCAATCAATCTCTGGAGTTCGAACTTCAGTCCGTCAAAGAACTTCTCAGCTTTCTTTTCCTCTGTCGAAATCAAGGTTGGGGTAAAGCGACTTAGACGAATAAATTCTGCGTTGTATTCTTCCACTGTCATATTGCCTTGGATAAGGCGGTTGAACTTGTCTTTGAGCTCCGACCGTGTAACTGCAGGAATATACATCTCTCTGAAGAGTCTGGAGAACTCTTCCCAAGTGACTCGGTCCTGTCCGAGCCTCCTCTCTTCTGCTAACCACCAATGATGTGCATTTTCATTCAACTGCATCCTCACTGCAGTCATCCATTTCTCCCTCGGAAGTTCAGTTGCTTCCAACTGGTGCTGTATGTTCGTGAGCCATTCATGACTTCTGTTGGCCCCTCTTTACCAGAAAAGGTACGAGGCTTGAGCTGACAAAAATCGGTGATAGATCCCATCGCTGATCGCCTCGCTGGTGGATTTGCCTGCTCCAATGTGGATACCAGACTGGTTCTCAGATACTCTGCCTCCTAACGATGGGCCTCTTGCTGAATCTGCTGCTGGGCTTGCATTATGGCATACATCATCAGGAATATCTGTTGCCCGTCCATGGCTTGTCCTAGCGGGAAGACTGGCATCTGTGGAGTGAACTGTGGCGGAGGTGGGATGTTATCTCGTCGAAACCTTGGATTAGGCTGACCGGTTTGATTGCTCTGTGATGTTTGTCCTCTATTTCCTGGTGTCAGTCCGTCTATATAAGTAACCAAAGCGTCGTATGGCGTATCCAAGGGAATCTCATCTCCGTTCCTGGGATCCATTACTCTGCAACCAAAAGATAAACTGTAAGAACGCTCAGAGGAATTAGCACAGGATGCAAATCAAGTACCAAATTTGAGTTCGATATAGAATTCAAAAATGGTTCAAAAAATGGATGAGATCATATAACTTATCCTATCCTTAGGGCAGGCTTATTCGGTCCCTAAGTTAAAACCGAACGATTTAGTCGTAGACCTGTATGGGCCACCACAAAAACCATGTCATGCCCTAGTCCCAAAATACCGAGGGACCAGACACGTGGCAATGGAAGCACGCACCGATGGACAAACCCAATTTAATGGATCCATCAGGGCATACTTAAGCTGTAAAATTAAGTCTACGATAACAGGGCACAACTAGTCTCATCCACACAAGATATAAAATATGATCCACAGAATATAAGGAATGTAAATCATCAACCAGTCTCAACAAAGTACTTCGGGGAATAACCCGATAAATATCTGATACAATGGTTCAACAGACCAAAATATAAATGATAGAATAAAGTAAATACTGAGCATGGAACATAGATGCTCAGAAAAAGTCTTCAGCTAACGCCTCGTCCTCGGATGTCGGTATAGCTCCTGTATCTGCTTCTGCTCCGGTCCCGTATACCTCGGGATAGATCTAGTCTGCAAATCCTGAGGACATAATCCGGATCCAGGTCCTTAGGGGACATAGCAAGGTACAGATAATACAAGCCAAAATAAATATAATACAGCAAATAATGAAATAAATAGGGTAAGCTATATAACCATCTATGTGAAATGCAATATGAGAGCATCACGAGTACTCAGGATGAGCCACTACAAGCTCTGTGTCGGGGAGCCGGTAGCGGTAATAACCGGTAATGTGTCTAGCTCTGCTACGAGAGTCTACGACCTCACAATAGTAGTAGATATATATAAAATAGCCTGTAGCCTGTGTGTCTCTCCCCACCCAATATAACCACGCATATCATGACCATAACGTCTCATGTCCATGTCAAGCGGGATCATAGCTAATGCAACCAGTCATAAAGTATCTAAGAATATAGTATCTCTGTCAAGTCCTGTATCCTATACAGAATCACCATGAATATCTCAGGAAGATCCTATCTCATGAATGGTGTCAAGTGTCCTGGGTCATAGTATACTTGGTAAGACAAGTACGAGAATATAAAGTGTCACGAATGTCCATCTCTAGATGATAATACACAACGTCGCGTACGGTGTTGGCACCCGACTATTAATCGGATGCTAAGTAAGTCACACGGTCCTAGGTTAAGCATGCACAGCAATATAAATAAAGCAAGGAAAATATGTAACAATACTGCAGAGTTTGGCAAGGTACACTTGTCTGGTGTTGGATTACCAACAACTGTCCCTGTATTAGTAGATCCTGCAGGTACTCCTCCAAAAGATGTAATAAACATCACCAACAGTCTCAAAAAATATCAAATAGCTAGAAACGCATGTCCTTAAGTCCAATTTGGACACAGGGGCAAAAATGACATTTTTGGGTCAAGCGGGGTCCACATGTGGGCCACTTTGCACCGAGAAATGTGTTAGAGTCAAAGGTCTCCAAATTCTTCAAACTCAGTGTCAACAAGTCAGGAACGATGATACGAACCCAACGGACCTTTCAGAATTGGATTCCGATGAGCCGATCACAAAATCACCCGTCAAGTAGAGCCGGTGGGGCCCATGATACACGATTTTGTCAACGTTCTCAGAATCGAACCAAACTTGGATCACAAGACCAGCGTATTACTACGAGTCCGATGGCATAAGTTTCGTCTCGATCCGACATATGTACATAAAGTTATAGCATGTTCCAGAATGGACGAATACGGGGCATTGTCGGCGGATAGGCGTTGATTCCGGTGTACATTCACATCCAAATCAACTTCTGTGAAATCCCTCACATCCCTATCAACGTCGCGCACGTTTCGATAAAGATTGCGTGCGACCAAGTCGTCCCGTTTGGCGGGACGCACTCAGTTCCGGGGTAAAATACGGCGTTGTTTTTCCTTTTTTTATCGCGGTTTACGATCACCACAGGACGCGATGCACCGAACGGGTTGTACGGGCACCGAGAGGGTTACACAGTCTACGCATTGCAATAGATGGAACGAGAAACAGAGCTACGAGGAGAGAGAAAAGAATACCTGAACAGGGCTCTAAAAACTAAGATTCTCGTGTCCGACACGACACAAAGGGTCACTGTGTCCGGTCTGAGTCCAGTCTAGGGTTTCTACCAGAGACAGCGGATCTGGCCGAAGCTTCACCGGAGCGGCTGCTGGGATGTTCTGGACAGGGGAGGAGATCGAGGAGAGGCGCTGGAGGTGTCTCGACGGGGCTCTCAACGGAGGAGAGGGAGGCCAGGGGGAGGTTCTGCGGGCACTGTGGAGGCGTCGGGTTCGTCGGAGGCGGAGGGACTGGATTTTGAAAAGATGGAGGAGGTGGCCGTCTATGGTGAAGCGGGGCTGGGCACGGCGGCAAGGTTCATCGGAGTGGACTGCGGGTACTGGAGGCGTCAGGGTCGCTGGGGCGAGCTGCGGGTTCTGGAGGCGGAGGGTTCTGGACGGAGGGCGTCCGGAGTCGAGCTCTGCGGGGCTGGGCGGAGGCTGCGCCGGGTTCGGGTGGCAGCAGACGGAGGTGGATCGTGCAAGGAGGAGGGAGGCAAAGGTGGTTGAGGCAAGGGAGATCGGGGAGAGATGACAGCGCGGTCGAGCTAGGGTTTCTGAGGGCTGGGCACGGAAGTCGAGACGGCTTTATAGGGCTGCTACAGGAATTCCGGTAGGGTTAGGGTTTCAATTTGGGTTTCGGGTCCGGGTCGGGTTTGACTCGGATCCGACCCGACCCGACCCGTTATGCTGGGTTGGATTGGTTCGGTCTAGTTAGCGGTTCTATTTGGTTCAGGTTTGTTTTGGTTCAGTCAGGTTTGGTTCAGTCAGGTTTGGTTTGTTTTAAATATCCAATAGCTTTTAGGGCTTTAAACGTGTTTTCGGAGTCCAATAAATTCACTGGAAATTATCCTATGTCCAGTTTTCTATTTTACACCATAAATTATTATTTTTATAATAATTTAACACCAATTAACAGTGCTTAAAAATCTTTTAATCATAATTACCTTAGTTCTTCATCCAAAAAATACCGAAAAGTTGGGGAAAATTATATTAAAATTATTCTGAAAAATCAGGGTATTTATAATTGTGCAACCTAAAAATAGATAGTTGACCTTGGTTTGACCATAGTTGACTTTAGTTGACTTTAGAGTTGACCATAGTTGACTTTTGACTTAGAATTGACTTATTGACCTAGAAGTTGACTAGTTTAACTTATTCTCTTTTCGGGACCTTGTATTGATGTTGTATTCCATATCTAGGTCTTCGAGGCACCGAGTCAGACATCTGTGAGACTGTTTATTGGACTTCAGGCGAGTACATTCTCTGATAGTTTCTCATTTATGATATCCTCTATGTTCACTGTATCTAGTGTAGATATACATGTTCTCTTGACACTATGGTTACACAGATTGGTATATCCGGATCTCGTCATGAGATATTATTCCTTGGTATATGGTGTATATGGTACAAGTATTGTTTTATTGGTTATCTTGTACATGTACAGACACCGATTCTCGGGAAGAGTCATTATTTTCTTAGGGAATCTCATGCCATAACATACCGTGGTTGGATCTATTATACCAGTCGGGGGTGGGGAGTATTAGTATAGATATGTGATCAATATACCTATTGAATAAAGTACTGATTACTGAATAGTATTGATCATGCACCACACGTATGATTACCCAGGCCGCATTGCTTCTTGCCTAAGCCGACCACATGTTAAGCTAGTACTCACACACTTAGTCATTAGTATTATTATTTCATTGGCATATTGTTCATTATTGTATTTATTTTCAGTATTTTCTTATTGTATATATATCTCTTGTATCTATTGTGCATCTTGTTTATCCACATCTATTAACTGTTACATAGTTTTTATCATTAATAAGAACTACTGTTAGAGATGTACTCTGCTCCTTTCCTGACTGGATATATTTTTTCAGATGACACTGAGGAGTGGTATCCTACCTTTTATGGACCCTATGTTGTGGGTTTAGATTCTGAGACCCTGGCTCAAGAGGGACTTATCCCAACTGAGACAGTTGACCCTGGAGTTATAGCCTCGTAGTATTCTTTGTACTGGATTTGTCTCCAGCTTATTTTGTTATTTCTTCAGACTCATTGATGTATTATTTTAGACTCATGAGTTGTTGTCACGACCCATACCCGGAATAGGGGCACGAGAGCATGGGTACGTCCAGCCTACACCGCAGCATCGACGATAGAACGCTGTCTAGTCACAGTAATACTATATAGCTAAACACCTGTCAATGATATCCATCTCTATAAGGAGGTCAATATATATCTCACAATAATCTCACAAGGTAACTCAATCACAAAAACTATAAGGCACGATAAAAGATAAAAGGAAATGACATAGTTAAACACCATGTCTCAACATAAAGATAACTCACAGTCTAGTTGTCCAACATAAGTCTCCAATTAAACTTAACATAAGTCTAAACATAAACTGAAACAATCTCCATAAGTCTCAAGCATAAATAAATACTATCTAGATATATGTAGGCAAAGCCTCATCTAGAAGCATGGTCTCCTCTAGGATCTCTGGTACATAGTCTGCATCTATACCTGGTCCATAGTGCATGGTACAGAAATCTCAAGATTCTCTGGAAAAAATATCCAGTCAGGATTGGAACAAAAATACACCTCTAACAGCAGTTCCACATATATTGACAAAAACTATAATACAGTGTAAAGAAATATAAGACAGAATGAAATACTGGCAATGAGAAATACTGGAATAAGTACTGGAACATCATCATCAATATGCATCTGACAAGGAATAGAACTACAAGGGTACGCAAGTACAAAGAACTGGTATGTAAGTGTGTATAAGAACAACAACTAGAACATGTGGAAATATAAGATCAATCTATCAAGATACATGCCAAGAATATCTAACTAAGTGTGTGAAATATCAGTATATCATATGATCGGCTTGGGACTATATGACTCATTACATTAATTAGCGATCATCCCCAACAAGTCAGGCTAACCAAATGTAACAGCGATGAGGCATGTAAGGGTAAGGCTGCACCGACGTGAAATGTGGGTGAGCTAATGCTGCATGTAGGTTGGGTATGATCACATAAACTACTAATACTTCCCCATTTCCCCTACTAGCACGATGGATTCCAATTACGACTCCTCATGACAGGTCTCAATGATGCCAACTCGGGTAAAGAATAGTGTCAGAGTCATGTACGCTATACAACAAGATTATAGAGATAATCAACATAATGGAAACTATCAGAGAATGTACTCGCCTGTGGTCCTTAGCTGACAATACCACTGTCCGGGTTCCAAGGTGTTGTCTGAATGATCCAACAGTCCTATAGACATAGCAGTTAATACAATACTTCATCAGACAATACTCTAGCTCACAATCAACATAATGATCAAGGACTATACTAGGGGTCACGTCTGTAGTTGTTGTGCATAACAGACAGTCAATCTTACGGTCCTGCCAGTACGTCACTGTACTTATGGCAGTCTACTATCATGCTACATGGTCACAGGTCAAGATAGCTATGGTATCCGTAATTTGTTAGGGTCACCTCATACATGGTATATAATGCCTATTGTTATCTATCATAACATCAACACTAAATTAATTATCATTTAACAGAAGTATGCATATAAATATACATATGCTTTATGTTAATTGAGCACAATACGGTATGTATATATATGTACAGGGCATTTACATCTGTATATATGCGATAAAGATACACCATACATATATATATATATATCGAATACGTTTATCATATAACAATACATACACAATATGTATATACCGTTCGTATACTGGATACATTATGGCTAATACGTATGGATTATTACGAGAAATACATGTATACGTGTTCATGCATGCGAGGGTTCGAACCTGTGATCGTGAACGCGAAGGATTCGGTGTTGTGGTCGCAGTCGTCGCGAAGGAGGTGGTGTTCGCGGCTCCCGTCGATCGGTCCAGTCTAGTCCGCGGAGGGTCGAGGTCGAGTGCAGCATCTCCGGCGTGCTTCTGGTGCAGTCAATCCGGCTTGCCCTGGTGCAGTTGATCCGGCGTGCTCCTGGTGCAGTCGATCCGGCGTCAGCAGTCGGTTGATCCGGCGTCAGCAGTCGGTTGATCCGGCGGCAGCGGTCGGTTGATCCGGCGGCAGCGGTCGGTCCAGTTGAAGTGAGGAAGGAGCGTCGGACTGACGGCGTTGGGGTTCAGGCTCCGGTCAGCTCGCAGGCGGTGAGGGGAAGGACGCAAGGCTAGGCTGCTCCGGCGTTTCAGGTTTGGCCGGCTCAGAGCTGCTCGGTTCTGGCGGGTTTTAGGGTCGGGTTGCCAGGGAAGGGGATGAACAAGAGTAGGTCGGCTTGGCGAGGTCACGGCGCTTCCAAACTCCGGCGGGAAGGGTCGGCGTGAGCATGAAGATGGGAAGGGAAGTCGGCTGGGGTGATTTAGGGTTAAGGGGAATTAGAAAGAAGGGAATATATATATATATATATGTGTGTGTGTGTGTGTGTGTGTGTGTGTGTGTGTGTGTGTGTGTGTGTGTGTGTGTGTGTGTGTGTGATGTTAAGTTGACCTAGAATATGTTGACTTTGGTCAACACTAGGGAAAGGCCTTGGCTTGCTATGGAGATATTCCAATGGGCTAGGGTTCGAATGAAACTGCGAGAATTGTACTGGTCTAAGGGTTTAGAGGCCATGGTTTCACGAAGTTGATGTTAAATTACACATTCCCAAAATCATGGAAAATATAATAAAAAGGGAAAAATAGGTTTAATGAATTTACGAAAATTTGCATGAAATAGGTTTATTGTTTGCTTAATCAAAATTAGATGCAAGGAGGTGTTCTACAATTAAATAGAAGTACAAGGGCTAGATTTACATGGGACACGAGCATTAATTAATGGTCTGGCGTGTCTAGGACAAGGTGTGAAACTATTGGAAGACAAGCTAGCGTAGCGTCCTAGTTATTGAATAACGATATAGTGCAACAATCAATTAAGGTCACTGTAAATTAAATAAAATTGATTATCATGCAATCATTTACTCATTAATTATGAAAAGACAAAAATACCCCTAATCCAAAAAGTGGGGGTGACAAGTCTACCCTCCTTAAAGAATTTTGTCCTTAAAATTTTAAAATAACTATGACAAGAACAAGCAATCAATTAATGAATTATACCTCAAGTCTCGAAGAGATATGGATACCGCTCGCGCATTTCATCCTCTCTCTCCCAAGTTGATTCTCCTGGAGAGTGATTTCTCCATGCAATACGAACCAAGGGAATAGTCTGGTTCCGCAATATCTTCTCTCTACGATCCAAGATCTCTACCGGTTGTTCAGGATAGCTGAGTGTCGGTCCAACTTCGATCTCCGAGTGATCTAATATGTGACTAGGATCTGCCATGTACCGTCTCAGTTGCGACACGTGGAACATGTTATGCACTCCATCTAGAGCAGGCGGTAAGTCAAGTCTATAGGCCAATGCACCGACCCTTGCAAGAATACTGAAGGGCCCGATGTATCGTGGACTAAGCTTTCCTCCTCTGCCGAAACAAATCGTGCCCCGTGTCGGAGAAATCCGTAGGAACACCAAATTGCCAACCTAGAATAACGATCTTAACACGCAACCTAAACAAGGCAATCACAAACCAAACAAAACAAATCAAAATAATACCTGAAACTCTAGGGGTCTACGGTGGATATCTGCCCAATGCCTCTGTCCGTCCCGCGCCACTCGCAGTCTGTCTCTGATAAGTTTTACCTTTTCTGCTGCATCCACAACCATTTCTGGTCCTAACAAGGCTCTTTCTCCAACATCATCCCAAGATAAAGGGGTACGACAACTCCGTCCATATAAAGCCTCAAATGGTGATATCTCAATGCTGGCCTGGTAGCTGTTGTTGTAAGCAAACTCTACCAAGTGTAGATGATCCTACCAAGAACCTCCGAGATCCAATACGCAAGTGCGTAACATATCTTCAAGAGTCTGAATAGTCCTTTCAGACTGCCCGTCTGTCTGAGGGTGATATGCGGTACTGAACTTGAGCTGAGTGCCCAAGCTAGACTGCAGGCTCCTCCAGAAATGGAAAGTGAAACGACTATCCCGATCTGAGACAATACTCACAGGAACTCCATGTAATCTGACAATCTGCTGTACGTACATCTCTGCTAGCTTCTCCGTCGAAGTACCCACTTTAAAAGGCAAGAAGTGGGCTGATTTGGTCAACCTATCCACGATGACCCAAATTGCGTCTTTTCCTTCTGGAGAACGAGGAAGTCCCAAAACAAAGTCCATAGTCACGTGCTCCCACTTTCATTCTGGAATGGGTAAAGGTTGAAGCAATCCCCCTGGCCTCTGTCGATCTGCTTTCACCTGTTGGCACACTAAACATCGGGATACGAAGCGTCCTACTTCGTGCTTCATACTATACCACCATACATGCCTCCTCAAATCTCGATACATCTTGTTGGCTCTGGGATGCATCGAGTACTGAGAGCGGTGTGCCTCCCGTAAAACTTCTTCACACAGCTCTCCATTTGGCACACACATCCTCGTGCCATGTTGTAAGGATCCATCATCCGCAATAGTGAAATCGTCTATCAATCCTGCCTGAACTTGTGCCCTAATATTCCTTAGAGTCTTATCATCATACTGCGCAGCTCTAATTCTGTCTATCAGATCTGATTGAATCTGCAGTCCCCACATCTGAATCTCAGCTCCTGGAACTAATACCTCAATTTCCAAGCTCTCAAGATCAGCTAATAAGTGTCTATCTAAAGTCAAGCACATAGCCATTGGGTACCTGATCAAGGCATCCGCGACTACGTTGGCTTTCCCTGGATGATACTGTAATGAGATATCGAAGTCTTTCATTAATTCTAACCACCTTCTCTGTCTCATATTCAGCTCCTTCTGTGTAAACACGTACTTTAAGCTCTTGTGGTCTGTGAAGATTTCTACACGCTCTCCGTACAGATAGTGCTTCCACAGCTTTAGGGCAAAGATAATTGCCGCTAACTCCAGATCGTGAGTGGGGTAGTTCTTTTCATGAGGGCATAATTGTCTTAAAGCATAGGCAATTACTTTTCCGTGTTGTTAAAGAACGCATCCCAACCCTTTTCCTGAAGCATCACTGTAGATAGTGAATCTACATGTCCCTGAGGGCAAAGTCAAAACTGGTGCTGTCGTCAATCTCCTCTTCAGCTCATCGAATGCGGCTTGACATTCTTCTTTCCAGACAAATTCCATATCCTTCTTGGTCAGCCTAGTCATTGGCTCTACAATCTTGGAGAAGTCTTGTACAAATCTTTTGTAGTATCCTGCTAGTCCGAAAAAGCTCCTAATTTTAGCTAATAGCCCATGACTTCACTGCCTCTATCTTCTTTGGGTTAACTGAAATTCCGTCACCCGTTACCATATGTCTAAGAAATTCAACTTTTTCAAGAAAGAACTCACACTTTGAAAGCTTCCCGTATAATTTCTCTCGCCTGAGTGTTTCTAAGACTATTCTCAAGTGCTCTGCATGCTCTTCTGGGATTTTTGAATATACTAGAATGTCGTCAATAAACACCACTACGAACTTGTCAAGGTACTGGTAGAACACCTTGTTCATCAAGTTCATAAATACTGCTGGTGCATTGGTTAAACCAAACGGCATCACTGTAAATTCAAACTGGCCATATCTGGTTCGAAAGGCGGTCTTCAGTATGTCTTCTTTCTTCACTTTCACCTGGTGATAGCCGGACCTCAAGTCTATTTTTGAAAACACCTTCGCTCCGTTTAATTGATCGAAAAGATCATCTATCCTCGGCAGCGGGTATTTGTTTTTGATAGTGAGGTTATTCAAAGCTCTATAATCGATACACATACGTACCGTGCCATCCTTCTTTAGTACAAATAATACCGGTGCTCCCCATGGCGATGAACTGAATCTAATAAAACCTTTGTCGTGCAGCTCCTCAACTTGTTTCTTTAGTTCTACCAATTCGTTGTTGTTAACTCTATAGATATGTTGTGAAATAGGCTCTGCTCCTGGTATCAAGTCTATAGAGAACTCAACATCTCTGTCTGGTGGCAAACCTGGCAACTCCTCTGGAAATACATCCAGGAACTCCGCTATAAGTGGATGCGGTAACTCTTCTTCTTCCACCCTGGCTCCGCAAAAAGTGCCTCTGCTTCGCTCCTCTGCTCCTCTGGCAATCTCAAACTCTGGCTCTCTTGGTGGTCAAAATACTACTCTACCTCTGTGGCAATCTATAGAAGCATGGTGTTTACTTAACCAGTCCATTCTGAGTACAATATCGTATTTCGGAAGTGGCATAACGAGTAAACTCACACTCAACTCTCGTCCTTCCAATGACACTCTCCGATCCTTGCAACAATCACGGACTAGGATAATGCCTCCTCCTGTCGTGATCTTGCAAGTCCTATCTAATGGTTCCATTTCTAAATGATGCTTAAGGGCATAAGATACAAATACGAAACTATGGGAAGCGCCAGAATCAAATAATGCAAGTGCTGGAATAGAATTGAGTAAAACTGAACCTGAAATCACGTCTCCAGCTGGCTCGGCCTCCTCAGTGGTCATGGCGTAAGCTCATCCTTGTGGTACTCCTCTCTGTTGCTGCTGCTGCTGAGCAAACTTCTCCTGCTGTGATGGAAGTGGAGGTCCTCTTTGCTAGCCTCCTGGTGCAATGGTGCTCTGGCTGGTCCTCTCTGAGCTGCTCCTCCTCCTTGGCGAGTCTGAATAGCTGGGCAGTACCTCAGCTGATGTGCTGCTGATCCACATGATAAGCAAGTGCCTAACCTTTTTCTGCAGATGTCTCTTGTATGTCCTATCTTTTTGTAATACGAACATGGGGCAATGAGTTGATTATGTCTTTGTGGTTGCTGCTGTTGAGCATGTCCTTGAATTGGTGCCTGTTGCTGGTGTTGCTACTGGTGTTGTTGCTGGTATGGCCTATGTTGTTGTTGAAAGTGTGGGCGCTTGGCTGGTCCTGTGTTACCTCCGGTTGCTCCAGATGTATCGCGTCCTCTCTTGGGCCTGAGGTCCAAGTCGTCTTCGGCAATCTGGGCATCCATCAGAATACTCTCAAATGTAGCAGTACGTCGTCCCAAAGTACGAGACTTGATCTCCCTATTTAATTCTTTCCTAAATTTTTGAGCTCTGTCTCCTGGGTCTCGAACCATTGATGGCGCAAATTGACTCAATCGACAAAACTCTGCAGCATATTCGTCGACTGACATGCCTCCTTGGACTAAGTTATGGAACTGGCTTTCTAATGCTCCCAAGGCTACGTCAGGAAAGAATTTCTCTTTGAAGAGTTCCTTAAAGTCCTCCCAGGTAAGTCCTTCAGCGGCGAGTCTCAACTCTGTACGATACCACGTCAGTGCGATATCAAACATCTGACTGCCAGCGGCCTCTATCTGAAGAATCTCTGGAATTTGTGATAAGCACAGATTCCTCTCTATGTCTTCTAACCATTCGTCAGCATATAGTATTCCATCTGTGCCTTTGAACTCTCGAGACATCATCCTCTTAAAGTCCACTATGGTACCGGGCCTCTGTTGTTGTTGACCTTGATGTTACGGTTGTCGTGCTACTCTCTCCACAGCCTGGAGAGTCACCTGATGAGCATTCTCCATGCTCTCTCTCATCAGTTCGGTCTGCGCCTGGTGTGCTTTTGCTTGCATTCTCTGAGCCTCTGCTGTTACTCTCTGGGCCTATAGCATATCCTGCATTAGTGCGAACATCTGTGCCCCGTCAGCGGGCACTCCTCCAAAAATCGGTGTCGGTGGTGGTGGAAGGTTGTCTGTCATAGCTGGGGCAATCCTATGAATAGGTGGAGGAGGAATCTCGTTAGTTGCAAACACTCCTACACAAACAGGAGATGTAGGAGGATCTCCAGGTATCTGTCTGTCAGGTTGAGAGGTGGCAGTCCTCTCTGAATTGGCTGCTCCCATTCTCATGGATCTAGTATTCGACGACATCCTGAATACAGATCAAAAAATCAATTAAGGTGATAGATATGATATTATCAAGGAAGGATACTAAAGTGCTAAAGGAAGCAATCCATTAGAATAGCAATAAGAAGTTCAAAATTTCCTAGTGTGATTGAGCATATTCTCATCCTAGATCCTATTTTCTATATCCTAGCACAGGCTCACAGCAGTACAACTAAGTTGTTGCACTACCACGATATCGCATAACTTGCGAAACTTGACCTGCATGGGCCACCACTAAAAATGTGTCACGACCCGCACCCGGTATAGGGGCACGAGAGCGTGGGTACGTCCAGCCTACGTCGCAGCATCGGCGGTAGAACGCTGTCTAGTCACAGTAATACTATATAGCTAAACACCTGTCAATGATATCCATCTCTATAAGGAGGTCAATATACATCTCACAATAATCTCACAAGGTAACTCAATCACAAAAACTATAAGACACGATAAAAGATAAAAGGAAATGACAAAGTTAAACACCATGTCTCAACATAAAGATAACTCACAGTCTAGCTATCCAACATAAGTCTCCAATTAAACTTAGCATAAGTCTAAACATAAACTGAAACAATCTTCATAAGTCTCAAGCATAAATAAATACTATCTAAATAGTTGTAGGCAAAGCCTCACTAGAAGCATGGTCTCCTCTAGGATCTCTGGTACATAGTCTACATCTATACCAGGTCCGTAGTGCATGGTAAAGAAATCCTCAAGATTCTCTGAAAAAAATATCCAGTCAGGATTGGAACGAAAATACACCTCTAACAGCAGTTCCACATATATTGACAAAAACTATAATACAGTGTAAAGAAATACAAGACAGAATAAAATACTGGCAATGAGAAATATTGGAATAAGTACTGGAACATCATCATCAATATGCATCTGAAAAGGAATAGAACTACAAGGGTACGCAAGTACAAAGAACTGGTATGTAAGTGTCTATTGTTTGTGGTATTAAACGAAAGGAGTGAAATTATATTTCAATGACGGGGTTTATGCGAAACCCGCGCCCTTCTGTTTACAAACAAACTTGTACAAAGTAATCCTATACGAGGATGTGGGAGTACAATTTATTTAATCTGGGTATAAATTGCTATAGGTGTCTGATCTGCGGTCGATCACTTTAGCCCTTGGACCATACGATGTTGAAGAAGTGCCGTGGAAGACAGGTAGCAGCTTCGAAGGTTGCAGAAGAGGTTGGACGCACGAGGCCAAGGTCGTCGATCCCTGCTCTTTGCCTGCTCTCCGGGCTCTCTCTCTCTCTCTCTCTCTCTCCCTCTCTCTTTCTCTCTCTCTCTCTCCTTGGACGGTAATTCTCTCCTGGATGATAATTCTTTTTTCGCCCTTTTTCCCCATTGATAGGGGTCTCTATTTATAGAGTTTTGGTGACAGTGACCACTCCGTCGGTGTAAAAACCGAGGAGTGGGAAGTACAACACCCTTTTACATAACGGTTAAAGTAACCAATGCTTGCGTATGGATGATCTTTTGAATGAGCGTATGACGCGGGTCCAACTAAGGGAACACAACGCGTACTATTGCTACAAAGATCACGGCGTAAGAGCCACGCAGGTAGGTATCCCGTGTGTAAAAACGGTTGACGTAGAAGCCAAATGACTGTCACCCTGGCACAGAGGCCAGATAGGCATAGAAGCCGAAATAGGCGTAGAAGCCGGATAGGCGTAGAAGCCGGGTAGGCGTAGGAGCCGGAGAGGCGTTGAAGCCGGAGAGGCGTTGAAAGCCGGATAGGCGTTGAAGCCGGAGAGGCGTTGAAGCCGGAGAGACGTTGAAGCCGGAGGGGCGTTGAAAGCCGGATAGGCGTTGAAAGCCGGATAGGCGTTGAAGCCGGAGAGGCGTTGAAGCCGGAGAGGCGTTGAAGCCGGAGGGGCATTGAAAGCCGGATAGGCGTTGAAAGTCGGATAGGCGTTGAGAGCCGAAGGGGCGCAGGTCTTGAATGGGCGTAGAAGCCGCAGCGTACCGTGCCCGAGTGCTGACGTGGATGTCTTAGCCGGAATCACGGCTTTCAAAGATGTAATCAAATCTTCTACAGAGATTTGCCATCATCTTGTGCATTAAATGCGAAGACGTGTTTCGAAGGTCTGCAGCCCTTCTGTGCATCCTTTTGCAGAGACGTGCCTTGACTGAACCTGTCACCGCTCCGTGCAATTAGACGTAAAGACGTGCCTCGAGCCCCGTACGATGTGCAGCTTTTGACGTGGCAGGCGGTTTGTCTACTGCGGAGCGTAAATCGGCTTATGCCTGCCTGTGTAAAATAATGCAGCGTATCCCTCTGTGCGCAAAAGAGCAGTTTATGCTGAGGGGACGTTAGTAAACGACGGTTCGGTGGTATCTTAACCCAATCCTCTGCATTAAATGCAGAGATCCGCCATTATACTGTGGTGTGCGTCCCGAGGGGTCTGTGCCTGTTTCCAGCCGTCGTCTGGGTCACCGTGCAGCACTTTTTGTCAGGAGTCAGAGGCCAGTTTTACTGCGTGACTTGACAGGTTCATTTCGGGGAAGACGAAGCGTTCCTCGTACGCTATTTAACGCTGCTTTGAGAGTGGCTGAGTTTTTACGCCCTGGAGGCGATGGGGGGGTCCCGTCTACGCCGAAGCGGTTTTGGACGCGATGCACCCTTGAGCTCTTACGCCTGATGGCACTGAAGGCCTTTGCTTGCGCTGCTCTGTATCAATACGCCGCGTAGCTTTTGCCAGCGTATTTTTCATGCTTCTACAAGACCCCCTTCAAAGCTTTTAAATTCCTTGGAATTTGAAACGCTTTGAATGAAGCATGAATGGCCCCTCGTGACTCGAAACGTTTCTGAATGGAGCATTGAAACGGTCGGTGCGGCCTTTATGGCAGATTTATTGGGGACCGCTGTGATCTTTTTTGCCTATAAAAAGGCTGGGGGGTTAACCTGTTTCCCCATATTCCCATCACCATGCTAAAATGATCGCCGGAGTTCGTCGGGTCGATCTGAGGAAGAAGGAGATCATGTTCTTCCAGCATGTTGGGAGCCGAAAAAGACGGTGTCTTCGAGCAAGTGTCCACTTCAGCGATGGATCATGGAAGGATATCTTAGCCTCCCTTGCTCGGGATAATCAGCAACTTTGTATGGCGTTGCACCAGGGGAGAGGAAGGGCCGTATTAGACCACACAGCTCGTAGACTGTTTATTTCTTCCTGAGACCCCTGCGGACGAGATCGGACAAACCGTAATCTGTCGTCCTGATTGGGTTGGGTTTGAAGAAACCCCAACTAGATCGGCCATGGCGAATGGAGGATCTTCTTGTTCATGACTGTGGTGGTCATGAACAGCCATGGTGGAAGAGGAAGACCGACATCGACGCGAGAATCTGTCAGGACAGCTTCTGGGCGATCTTTCGACGACGAGGGAGTCTTTTGTAGACGGAGTTTCCCTCATATGTAGTCATGAAAAGTAGAGAAAAACCCCTGTAGACAGGATTTCCCTCATATGTAATCATGATTTTAATCTTCAATAAAGTCATCTTTTCTTCATATGATCACTTGCCATACGTTGCTGTGAAGTTTGAATGTGTGCAACTTCGACACGTCTGATACTTTACGCGACTCTGTACAGAGAGTACTAGGTTCTGTCCTGTTCTTTTCGTGCAGCGGATAGTGCATAGAGCGCTGCTTTAGCATTTTGAACACTTAGAACTGTCCTGTTGCTAGGACTAAGGAACCGCGTAGAGTTCTGAACTGCTGCTTCTGATGGGCAGAACTTTGTTCAGTCTTCGTCTTCAAGAATGATCTCTCGGAACTCCCTTGAAACAGGGTCGAGGATTCTGGCTGAGTTTTGTCATTTTGACGGACGAGATATTCAGACTGGAGTCCGGATGAACCTCCAATTTTGGGACCCGAAAAGAGTAATTTCTTAATGGTTATACTCTGTCCGTTTCGGGTACTTGGGGTCAAGAACGAGTATCTTCTGTGTGAACTCTTTGCACTTGACCGGGTCGGGGACTGTTCTGGATAAGCGAAAAGTTGCGGAGTGTGAAATCCTCAGTCTGTAGCGTCTGGGCGTAAAACACCATCGAGCGTGGGGTCGTAGACTTATGGTTCCTGAGCGTGAAGTCGTAGGTTTGTTGCCTCTCGAGCGTAAAAGCTACCGAGCACAAAGGCATCCGGGCGAGAAAAACCATAGACTTATAGCTGCTTGAACGTAAAGCCGTAGAATCGTTGCTGTTGAGTGTAGAAAGCTCCTTTAGCGTAGGACTTGTGGATCTGTAGCTCCTGAAAAGAGAATTTCTTCGAGCGTGAAGTTCTGCGGATCTGTTGCTTCTGAGCGTAAACTGAGCGCCACCGAGCGTGAGATCATCGATTTGGTATCTGCTGAGCGTAAAGCCGTAGGTTTGTCGCCTCTCGAGCGTAAAAGCTACCGAGCACAAAGGCATCCGGGCGAGAAAAACCATAGACTTGTAGCTTGCGAGCGTAAAATCGTAGATCTGTTGCTGTCGAGCGTAGAAAGCTCCTTTAGCGTAGAACTGCTGAACTGTCTTGCGTGAAGAATTTTTTGAATTCCCTGACTGTCCGTCTTTCGAGGGTAGTGGGTTGACGTAGCACCCAATCATATCCGACTATTAATGCGAGACTTGGTTAGGGTCTCGAGGAGTCCGTCCGAGGATTCGAGGAGTCAATCCGGACTTTATATATATATCCGAAGCTTTGGAGAGAAAAACTTTTCACCCGTCTTCGAGAGTTCTTGACTGTTCAAGCTTTCTCCTTCATTCCTTCTCTGAGCACTTCGAGCTTTCAGAAATAGCGACGAAACAAACCTCCTCCGCTAAGGGAAAGAGCATAGGTTCTTCTTCTTCTCCTACTGCCCCAGCGAGGGAGTCTTCGGTCGGGCAAGGTGGACTTCCTTCCGAAAGTATCCCGCCGACGGGTAGCGCACCCGGTCTGAGAGGTAGATCCTTTGGGGTGACAAGAATAACGAAAATCCTTCACACACGTTGAACGTGACCGCGCTAGGTCACCTTCTGTGCTGATAGCCTCTTCGGAGGAAGATGATGCACGGAGGCATTTTCATCTTTTACGCCCATATTTCTCGTGTGCCAGCGTAGAAGCTCCACATTTTTGCAGTTCCGAGCGTAAAAGCTCTGGCTACCGAAAACTGACGTATGTCGTAAAATAAGCATTTTACGTTTTGTGGAGGGGACTCCCGGCGTATAATAACCGAATTCGTACAATCCTGGCGTAGAGCACAGTTTGTCGTTTCTTTGGTTTTGTATGTTTGTGCAAGATTTTTGTAATGACATACTTTCTCTGCACCTTTGCAGTTAACCTGGGTGAGTCTCCGCTGACCGAGGTGATGGGTTCCTCCGCCGGAATGCTGCACTCGAACTACCTGGAGGACTTGTCCCACGTGGCATTTTCCCTCTCCAGATTCCAGTATCCTGAGGGAAGGGGATTTTTGTTGGCGGCTCAGGGCGAGCGGGCACTGCTGAGTATGATCAATGGGGAGCCCCTGACGTATGTAGACGGAGAGCGGTACATAAAGTCGGCTTTCCTTTTCGGGGACATGATCGACAAGCGGTCCCAGACGAAGCCTAAGAGGGAACCTTGGGTTTTTGCTGTCGAGAGCTTGGTTCTGTACCTGCCGACGATGCCGAGGGATTATCCCATCTCGGCTTTCTTACATGCCACTCATCCCAGAGAGATGTCGTGGATGTTGACTCCCGATCTTCATGGCAAGCCGGGGAAGATCTTTCATCATAAAGGAGCTGACCAGGGATCGTTTGTCAGTCGTCCTTCTGGTCCTGTGACGTTGTTCCGGGGATTGTACCCGGGTGGCATCCCGAGCGAAGATAGCTCTGTGATCCAGCCAGTCCAACTGTTGACTTTCTGTAACAGCTTCATGGGACGAGGTGGGGTGTACCCCAAGGAGAATCCTCGGTGTAATGGGTGGGTCACCCCAGCAAACCTCCGATGGACCAGCCTAGTTAACTGGGCCTTGAAGCGCTTTCGGCAAGAGCTAGAGGGCATTGGGCTGTATGTCGCTATGAGCGCGACGAGCGTCGGGTTGCCTCCCAACCCTAATTTATTCTTGGCACTGATGTAGCGATACGTTTTGCTCACTGGGACCTTTGCCACTCCACTGGGGGAGTTGGGATTGGCCCTTCATGAGATGGCGGTTGTCTCGAGGCTGCCGATAGGGGATACCCCGTATGAAGAGTATGTTCCCACCAACCGGGAGTTGAGGGATTCGGACCCTCGGGTGGCGGATATGTATCAGGAGCTGATGTGCCAATATCTCGCCTGCACTGCTTTTTACAACGAGCCCTCTGGTTTGGCCCACACTACCAAGTGGATGTCCTACCTCTTCTTCCACCGAGCTAGAGCTGCCAGGTTGGAGAAAGTTTCGGGGGGCAAGAACGAGCCCGTGAACTATTTGGGCGTGCTTAGTGCCCAGGTCGTGGATGGCCTTATGGAGGAGGCCAAAGCTTCGGACCAGATCCTCGTTGAGAGGGTAGGAAAGTACCCCGAAGGTACTACGGCCCATAGTTACCTGAGGCGCTGTCGCAGGTCTCTATCCAAGGAAGCCCAGCTGGCTGGTTTCCTTTCGTTATGGCTGCGTCGAGTAGTAGTGCCTGGTACTGCTTCCGCGGACCGCATTCATCGGAATATCTTATGGCCGGCGGTGCGCCTGGTGTTCGGGGCAAGACTGGGCTTGCTTCCTGCCATGGTGTGCCGTATACAGGCGGGCTTGAGAGCTCTGACCGATGGGTTGCTTGCTGATGAAGCCCGACATGAGAGTTTTCCCAGGGTGGAATTACCATACCTGTATCTGATGGGTTGCTTAATTCTCCACAATCCCCGGGTGATGTCTCCTGGCTCTGGTAGCAGCTCAGGGGGAAATTTCTTGTTGAACTACAAGGATTCTCCCTGGAACGTGGACACCGTTCTAGATTATTGGCTGGCATTGAACCTCAGCCATGGCTGGAAGTTCCTCTATACTCTCCCTCCCGTAGATCGCCATCAATTAGGGATGAGGCTTGAGGACTCGGGTAGAGAGAAGACCGATCTTTCTCCGGAGGCTTTTAATTGGCTGGTCTGCATTAGACCCTCCCATCTCCTGTACAGGAGTGAAGACCATTGCTTCTTCGAGCCTTATTTGCCTAGTCGGTTCGCCAGGCAATTTGGGTACGGCCAGCTGCACGTGGGCAATGCCGTCACCAGCTTCAGGTCCAGAGGCGGGCTCATTGATGGAGCCAGAGGATGGCGGTATTTCACCATGGGTTGCACAGGAGCAGCCTTCGTCGTGCCGGATGTCACCCCCTCTACGGAGCTGCGTATCCTCCATTCTTACGCCCAGTTTTACGTGGCGATCAACACCTTCCACCGCAATTTTGACATACGCGGAAGTCTTAGGGTATCCTCTTCCATTGCCGGGGGAGGAGTTGAAGTTCCCTCGGTTTCTCCCGATGAGGGTGAGGAGTTTGATACCCCGGATGAACCCCTGGAGTCGATGCCGGGGTGTGAAGTGCCTCCTCCTGCGGGGGCTTTGGTAGTTCCTCAGAAGCAAAGGGCGCCTGTTCCTAAGGAGGCTTCTGTTCGTAAGAGGAGGAAGGAGACAGTCGCTCGTCCTTTCCGTATTTTTGGTGTCGAAGCTACCGGGAGTGGGCCTACATCTCCCCATGTCGGGGATGAGTCTTTGGCTGGAGGTTCCTCGCCTTTTAGAGAGGGACCCTCTATGGTTTTGGTTGGCGGCGTCGGAGGATCTTCGCTAGGGGTCGCTGCTGTGGCTACTGCTCCGGGTAGTAGAACGAGATCGCCTAGGTGGCCATAGCAGATGGGAGGATCCTTCCCTGGACCCGCAACGGATGAAGCTCCTGCTGTGCCTAGCGAGATTCCAGTTGACGAACCTCGACCGCGTCTTGGTGGAGACTTGGAGGAATTCCGGGCGATGTCAGTTGGTCTACCTCCTTCCCCAGGTATGATAGTTCGCATTGCGTCCTTAGAGCGAGGTTTAGCTGCCTCGGCTGCAGATGCGCCATATATACCATTGGCCCCGGGTAAATGTCATTTTCATGTCTCCTTTTAGAAAGGTTACCGTTGTACTGATGCCGACTTTCGGGTTCTTTCTTCTCAGGGTATGGAGCCCACGGGGAGTGTAGCGTTGAGCCGCCTTCCGGCTCTGCTCCGACCCCTGGTGGTGATACGGAGGCACCTGATCCTGAGGAGGAAACACCTTCGGGGGCTAGCTCGTCCGGAGTGGTTTCGTCGCCTCGAGAGGAGGATGAGCCTGTCACCGTGACCTTGCCTTCGGTCGCACCAACCGTCGAGGCGGCAGCTGTGGCTACCTCGTCTGCCATCATCTCTGGTGGGGGACTCGCTGATATCGCGGTCTCTCCTGGCGTTCAGTCGGGTTTAGTTGCGCTGACTGAGCAACATACCAGCCTCTTTTATACCGGTTTGGGAGCGATGATATCAATGGTGTTGGCGAAGAGTCTGGATTTCGAGCGCCTGAAGATAACTGCCCAGTTCTCGATCGGGGTTGTCAGGGAGTTCGGCGATTCCGGGGGAGCCGATGCCCTGGAGGCGATGGTTAATGGTTTAGAACAACCCATTAACGAGTATTTACGGTTGGCTCAGGGCAGTCTTGATGCTGAGGCCCAGACCAGATACGGTTTTATGACTACGCATCTTGCCAAACGGATGGAAGACCTGAAGGAACTCCTTCGAACTCGCCAGCTGGAGGCGATTCAGAGGAAAGCCGCCGTGGATGAGATCCTTGCCCTCCAGACAACGTGCCAATCCGAGCATGAGGAGAATGTAGCGAGGATTCACAGGTTGAGGGAGAAACTCGCTCAGGCAGAAGAGTGGGCTTCCCAGTCGTTGGCAGGCTTGGATGTGGTGGCCGGTCGACTGAGCACAGCGCGGCGGGATCTGGATCGCGCGGAAGGTGCCTGTGCGGGCGTTCGTCGGACGATAGCCGAACTGTCCCATTCAAGTGACAACGAGGCACTGCTGGAGCGGGCCCGTGCTGATGTTCTGGCCATTAGGGACGAGAGGATGGCCGTGCTAGCGCGGCAGCTCCGTGACATGACTGCTCCGTCGCAATGATGTACTCTCTCTTTCTTTTTTTTTGCTTTCCCAGATGTAATTTTGTTCTTTCTTGGGAATAAAAAGAGACTTTTTCCTAACTTTGGATCCATCATTTCAGAATGTAAATGACAGGTTAGGGCGAGAGTGGTATCAGAGGTAGTATGGACGTGATAGACTCTCGATAAACTTCAGCAGGGCACATCTATCCAGAGGTCATATGGACATGATAGAACGCGCTTTGGCCAAGTTTTGTAGGTAAAGTACTATCAGAGGTGAGATAGACATGATAGGTTTTACTAGAGTTTACAGCTCAGAGGTAATATGGACATAGCTGTTTTGTGGGCCCATTACTTTTTGCGCACCTCGGTGCAAGAAATAGGTTTGAGGACAAGCCCTGCTAGAGGTAATATGGACGTAGCAGATTTTGTGGACCTAACACCACTGGCGTACTTAGGTTTAGTACGGGTGTTAGTTGAAGTGACGATCGATATCAGAGGTGATAATCGATGGTCAGAATCTTGGAAAGCCTGTTCAGAGGTGATATGGACATGGCAGATTCTCCAAGGAAATACAGTTCAGAGGTGATATGGACATGACTGATTTATGGGCCTATTGCTTTTTGCGCACCTAGGTGCAAGAAATAGGTTTGAGGACAAGCCCTGCTAGAGGTAATATGGACGTAGCAGATTTTGTGGACCTAACACCACTGGCGTACTTAGATTTAGTACGGGTGTTAGTTGAAGTGACGATCAATATCAGAGGTGATAATCGATGGTCAGAATCTTGGAAAGCCTGTTCAGAGGTGATATGGACATGGCAGATTCTCCAAGAAAATACAGTTCAGAGGTGATATGGACATGACTGATTTGTGGGCCTATTGCTTTTTGCGCACCTAGGTGCAAGAAATAGGTTTGAGGACAAGCCCTGCTAGAGGTAATATGGACGTAGCAGATTTTGTGGACCTAACACTACTGGCGTACTTAGATTTAGTACGGGTGTTAGTTGAAGTGACGATCGATATCAGAGGTGATAATCGATGGTCAGAATCTTGGAAAGCCTGTTCAGAGGTGATATGGACATGGCAGATTCTCCAAGAAAATACAGTTCAGAGGTGATATAGACATGACTGATTTGTGGGCCTATTGCTTTTTGCGCACCTAGGTACAAGAAATAGGTTTGAGGACAAGCCCTGCTAAAGGTAATATGGACGTAGCAGATTTTGTGGACCTAACACCACTGGCGTACTTAGATTTAGTACGGGTGTTAGTTGAAGTGACGATCGATATCAGAGGTGATAATCGATGGTCAGAATCTTGGAAAGCCTGTTCAGAGGTGATATGGACATGGCAGATTCTCCAAGGAAATACAGTTCAGAGGTGATATGGACATGACTGATTTGTGGGCCTATACTAGTTTCTTCTTTGAAGTAGTTTCGTCGGATTACGAGAATCTCGCTGTATTCCCCCTGAGTGGAGGAGATTAGGCGTAGTACTTCTTCAGGAATTTGTCGTTGATAGGAGCCATTAATAGGTCTCCATTGGGCTGGGCTAGTCTGTAGGCTCCGTTCGAGAATGTTGTCTCGATCACATAAGGGCCTTCCCACTTGGGCTGGAACTTGCCTTTACTCCTGTGAGTAAGAATCATCGGCCTTCTTACGGCTAAAACTAGCTCACCGACTTTGAACACCCATTCCTTTACTTTACGATTAAAAGCTCTGGAAATGCGTGCTTGGTAGAGCGCGATGCGCTGTTAAGCTTGGAGGCGTTTCTCGTCTAATCCTTCTAGCTCCTGAAGCCTTAACAGGTCATTCTTTTCTCGAGTCAGCTTGTTAGCCACGGCTATCCTGAGTGACGGAATCTGGATTTCAATGGGGAGAACTGCCTCGCTCCCGTATACCAGTGAGAATGGGGTGCAGCCTGTCGGCGTCCGTACCGTTGTGCAGTATGCCCAGAGACATTCGCCCAATTTTTCGTTCCAATCTCTTTTGTTTGATGAGACAAACTTCTTCAAGAGTTTGATAATGGTTTTGTTGAAAGCTTCCGCCAAACCATTAGCAGCTGGATAGTATGCCGTAGAGGCGATATTGTGTATTCTATTTTTATCGCAAAATCGATGAAACGCTTGGCTGATGAACTGGGGCCCGTTGTCATGGATTATCCTTCGGGGGACCCCGAAGCGATAAATGACGTGATGCTTGATGAAGCTGATCACATTAGACGCCTTTACCTCAGCAAGAGGGATTGCCTCTGCCCATTTGGAGAAGTAGTCCGTGATGGCCAGTATGAACTGGTGACCTCGGGAAGAAGACGGGTGAATGGGACCAATGACGTCCATATCCCATGCTTCGAAAGGCCAGGATGCAACTGTAGGATGCAGATGCTCAGATGGTCGGTGTATGAAGTCTGCGTGAATCTGACAGGCTCTGTATTGTTTTGCATACCGTATCGTATCTGTGATCATAGTAGGCCAATAATAGCCCATTCTCCATATGCGATCCTGTAGCTTAGGACCGGGTTGGTGTGCTCCGCATACGCCGTCGTGAGCTTCCCGGATAATCTGCTGTGCTTCGTCGTTAGACAGACATCTCAACAGTAATCCGTCGTAGGTCCGGCGATATAGGCATTGCGCAGATGCATCGTAATAGAAGCGTAATGATCGTCGCTTGATGGACACTACTCCTTTGGGGTCCTCCGGCAAGATTTCGTATGCGACAAAATCTATGAAGGGACTTCTCCAGTCCTTTCTGGGGAGATCTGTGTTCACAGCATGGCTGCGTTCTATGTGAAGGTTGTTCTTCGCACAGAATAAGTCTCTGTTAAGAAGGATTACCGAATCCTGCCTTCTTATAGGAGTGGCTAAGTCTGCGGCTAGACTGGCTAGGGCATCGGCTTCCAGATTCTGAGATCGAGGTACATGCTCCAGGAAGAATCCTTTGAAGGTCATGGCTATCTCGACCGTTGCTTGGTGGTAGGGGATGAGGTCTGGATTCCGGACTTCATATATCCCTCTGACTTGATTGACGATAAGCAGAGAGTCACCGAAAGCTTCCAGGGATTCGACCCCCAGCTCTTTGGCGGCTCGGAGCCCGATTAACAGAGCGTTGTATTCTGCCACATTGTTGGAGCAGGGCTCGCTAAGAGAATATGCTTGGTAGATGACGAGCTGATCAGGAGTGACCAGGACGACTCCTACTCCTGAGACGATGTTTCCCTTGGGACCGGTTCTGGAGGCCCCATCGAAGAAGAGTTGCCATGCGTCGGTTTCCATTGCGGAGTTACATTCTGCAACTTCGTCGGGAATGTCCTCGTATAATTTGGAGGACTCCGGGATCGGATGGGCAGCTAGGAAGTCAGCCAGTGCTTGGCCTTTAATGGACTTCTGCGGTACGTATACCATGTCATATGGCGTTAATAGCATCGCCCAAGTCGCGAGTCGGGAGTTAAGAACACTCGGTTTGCTCATTAGTACCCGCAGAGGGTTGATCCTGGAGATGATATGAATGGTCTGTCCGATGACATAGTGTCGTGTCTTCTGGACGGCGAACATCAGAGCCAAGCATTCCTTCTCCACTGGGTTGTACCGGTGCTCGGCCCCGACCATCATCCTGCTGAGGTAGTAGATAGCTTGTTCATGCCCCATGTCCTTCTTCTGTGCAAGAAGAGCTCCTAGTGAATGATCCATTGCTTGAACGTACAGCAAGAATGGTTTTCCCATGACGGGAGGTGCCAGAACTGGCAGACTGGTGAGGTAGCGTTTGATGTCTCCGAACGCCTGCTGACAGGTTTTGTCCCACACGAAAGATACACCTTTCTTCATGAGGTGAGAAAAAGGCTGACATCTCCCCGAAAGGTTGGATATGAATCGCCGGATATAGGCCAGACGGCCTTGAAATCCCCGGAGTTCCCTCAGATTACGAGGTGGTCGCATTTCTACGATTGCCTGGACTTTGTCAGGGTCCACCTGGATGCCTTTGGTGGTGATGACAAATCCCAGGAACTTGCCACTAGATACACCCAGAAATGATTTCGTAGGGTTCATCTTGAGTTAATGGCGACGCATCAGCTCGAACACCGTCCTCAAGTCTTGGAGGTGATCACCTTTGAGGCGGCTCTTGACGGCTATGTCGTCTACGTAACATTCCACTGTTTTACGTAAATGCTCATGGAATATGTTACTCATGGCCCGTTGGTATGTAGCCCCAGTATTCTTCAATCCGAAGGGCATGACCGTATAGCAATATACCCCCAGTGGTGTCCGGAAAGCAGTGTGCTTCTCGTCTTCAGGATGCATCTTGATCTGATTGTATCCCGAGAACCCGTCCATGAAAGACGCGTTCGAAACCGCAGGTGTTGTCGATCATGATGTCGGTGATAGGAAGAGGGAATTTATCTTTGGGACAGGCCGCATTTAGATCCCGGTAATTGATGCAGATACGCACCTTCCCATTCTTTTTTATGACTGGGACAACATTGGCGACCCAGTCGGGATGTTGCTCTTCACGGATGAAGCCGCAGGCTATCAACTTCTTGACTTCAGCTTCAATGGCGTCCATCATATCCGGGCAGAAGCCGGGGAAGATCTTCATGGCATGCGCGGGTTCCCCTCCCTGGAAAGACAGAGAGTAGTCCAATCGGTCGAAGACCGATCGTTTTGTTTTGGGACAGCAGCAATTAATCACAACCTTGTGGCTATTACAATGATGCTCGCTAGGAGGCGTAATAGACATGTTGGAAGGTCCCCTCTCTTTACGCTTCTGGACTAGATATTTGCGTAGGTCAGGAGGAGTTGCCGGAGAGGCCCTTAGTCGGCCATTGGTTTCTCGCGTGATCCGGAGGGTAGGCATTCTGTTCCTTCGCTGGCGTGGAGGCCGAGAGGTTAAGTAGCCTGCCGCTTGCTTTCCTTCGCGGAGATCACAGCGCTCATCTGGTTTACCGTAGAGGTCAGATGATGTCTTGCGCGTGGAGCGAGATCTGTTCTTTCGTCTTGGCACCGAGGCACCATCGGAAGTTCTGTCTGTACCGCGCGGAGCGGGAGACAGATTTCTACGCGTAAAGCGCAGTGAAGGCTTCTGAGTTAGCGCTGAGACTTCGTTCGAAGTTTTGTCTTTACCGCGCGTAGCGGGAGACTGTTTCCTACGCGTAAAGCGCAGTGGATTCTTCGGGGTTAGCGCTAAGGCTTTGCCCGAAGTTTTGTCTGTACCGCGCGTAGCGGGAGACTGAATTTTACGTACGGGGCACGGAGGGAGCGTCGCTACAACCTCGTTGGCCGAAGAGATCGGAGAGATCGGAGAGATCGGAGAGATCGGAGAGTCCGGAGAGATCAGAGAGATCGGAGAGTCCGGAGAGATCGGAGAGTCCACAGGAATAGTAGAGGATGTCTTGGGCATCCACACATTGCGCAGCTTCCTGTTATCCTGGACGGAGAGAGGGCGAGAGCTACCCCCGGCTTGAAGCATGTCTTCGTAGGCTGACTGGTCGAACTGAACGACCAGCGTCTTCTTCACGGTTCCCACGGATACCGTATCGTGTTGAGCAATTACTTCCTCGTCAGAAGAGAAAGATGTCCCCAGCAGAGTCGCCATCTTGTTTGTGGTATTAAACGAAAGGAGTGAAATTATATTTCAATGACGGGGTTTATGCGAAATCCGCGCCCTTCTGTTTACAAATAAACTTGTACAATGTAATCCTATACGAGGATGTGGGAGTACAATTTATTTAATCTGGGTATAAATTGCTATAGGTGTCTGATCTGCGGTCGATCACTTTAGCCCTTGGACCACACGATGTTGAAGAAGTGCCGTGGAAGACAGGTAGCAGCTTCGAAGGTTGCAGAAGAGGTTGGACGCACGAGGCCAAGGTCGTCGATCCCTGCTCTTTGCCTGCTCTCCGGGCTCTCTCTCTCTCTCTCTCTCCCTCTCTCTTTCTCTCTCTCTCTCTCTCCTTGGACGGTAATTCTCTCCTGGATGATAATTCTTTTTCCGCCCTTTTTCCCCATTGATAGGGGTCTCTATTTATAGAGTTTTGGTGATCGTGACCACTCCGTCGGTGTAAAAATCGAGGAGTGGGAAGTACAACACCCTTTTACACAACGGTTAAAGTAACCAATGCCTGCGTATGGATGATCTTTTGAATGAGCGTATGACGCGGGTCCAACTAAGGGAACACAACGCGTACTATTGCTACGAAGATCACGGCGTAAGAGCCACGCAGGTAGGTATCCCGTGTGTAGAAACGGTTGGCGTAGAAGCCAAATGACTGTCACCCTGGCACAGAGGCCAGATAGGCATAGAAGCCGAAATAGGCGTAGAAGCCGGATAGGCGTAGAAGCCGGGTAGGCGTAGGAGCCGGAGAGGCGTTGAAGCCGGAGAGGCGTTGAAAGCCGGAGAGACGTTGAAGCCGGAGAGGCGTTGAAGCCGGAGAGGCGTTGAAGCCGGAGGGGCATTGAAAGCCGGATAGGCGTTGAAAGCCGGATAGGCGTTGAAGCCGGAGAGGCGTTGAAGCCGGAGAGGCGTTGAAGCCGGAGGGGCGTTGAAAGCCGGATAAGCGTTGAAAGCCGGATAGGCGTTGAGAGCCGAAGGGGCGCAGGTCTTGAATGGGCGTAGAAGTCGCTGCATACCGTGCCCGAGTGCTGACGTGGATGTCTTAGCCGGAATCACGGCATTCGAAGATGTAATCAAATCTTCTACAGAGATTTGCCATCATCTTGTGCATTAAATGCGAAGACGTGTTTCGAAGGTCTGCAGCCCTTCTGTGCATCCTTTTGCAGAGACGGGCCTTGACTGAACCTGTCACCGCTCTGTGCAATTAGACGTAGAGACGTGTCTTGAGCCCCGTACGATGTGCAGCTTTTGACGTGGCAGGCGGTTTGTCTACTGCGGAGCGTAAACCGACTTATGCCTGCCTGTGTAAAACAATGCAGCGTATCCCTCTGTGCGCAAAAGAGCGATTTATGCTGAGGGGACGTTAGTAAACGACGGTTCGGTGGTATCTTAACCCAATCCTCTGCATTAAATGCAGAGATCCGCCATCGTACTGTGGTGTGCGTCCCGAGGGATCTGTGCCTGTTTCCAGCCGTCGTCTGGGTCGCCGTACAGCACTTTTTGTCAGGAGTCAGAGGCCAGTTTTACTGCGTGACTTGACAGGTTCATTTCGGGGAAGACGAAGCGTTCCTTGTACGCTATTTAACGCTGCTTTGAGAGCGGCTGAGTTTTTACGCCCTGGAGGCGATGGGGGGGGTCCCGTCTACGCCGAAGCGGTTTTGGACGCGCTGCACCCTTGAGCTCTTACGCCTGATGGCACTGAAGGCCTTTGCTTGTGCTGCTCTGTATCAATACGGCGCGTAGCTTTTGCCAGCGTATTTTTTATGCTTCTACATCTATAAGTACAACAACTAGAATATGTGGAAATACAAGATCAATCTATCAAGATACATGTCAAGAATATCTAACTAAGTGTGTGAAACATCAGTATATCATGTGATCGACTTGAGACTATATGACTTATTATATTGATTAGCGATCATCCCCAATAAGTTAGGCTAACCAGATATAACAGCGATGAGGCATGTAAGGGTAAGGCTGCACCGACGTGAAATGTGGGTGAGCTAATGCTGCATGTAGGTTGGGTATGATCACATAAACTACTAATACTTCCCTATTTCCCCTGCTAGCACGATGGATTCCAATCACGACTCCTCATGACAGGTCTCAATGATGCCAACTCGTGTAAAGAACAGTATCAGAGTCATGTACGCTATACAACAAGAATTATAGAGATAATCAACATAATGGAAACTGTCAGAGAATGTACTCGCCTGTGGTCCTTAGCTGGCAATACCACTGTCCGGGTTCCAAGGTGTCATCTGAATGATCCAACAGTCCTATAGACATAGCAGTTAATATAATACTTTATCAGATAATACTCTAGCTCACAATCAACATAATGATCAAGGACTATACTAGGGGTCACGTCTGTAGTTCCTGTGCATAACAGACAGTCAATGGTACGGTCCTGCCAGTACGTCAGTGTACTTATGGCAGTCTACTATCATGCTATATGGTCACAGGTCAAGATAGCTATGGTATCCGTAATTTGTTAGGGTCACCTCGTACATGGTATATAATGCCTATTGTTATCTATCATAACATCAACACTAAATTAATTATCATTTAACAGAAGTATGCATCTAATACTTAACAGGGTTTATATTGTATATATAAATATACATATGCTTTATGTTAATTGAGCACAATACGGTATGTATATATATGTACAGGGCATTTACATCTGTATATATGCGATGAAGATACACCATACATATATATATACCGAATACGTTTATCATATAACAATACATACACAATATGTACATACCGTTCGTATACTGGATACATTACGGCTAATACGTGTGGATTATTACGAGGAATACGTGTATATGTTTTCGAACCTGTGATCGTGAACGCGAAAGATTCGGTGTTGTGGTCGCAGTCGTCGAGAAGGAGGTGATGTTCGTGGCTCCCGTCGATCGGTCCAGTCTAGTCCGCGGAGGGTCGAGGTCGAGTGCAGCATCTCCGACGTACTTCTGGTACAGTCGATCCGGCATGCCCTGGTGCAGTCGATCCGGCGTGCTCCTGGTGCAGTCGATCCGACGTCAGCGGTCGGTTGATCCGGCGGCAGCGATCGGTCCAATTGAAGTGGGGAAGGAGCGGCGGACTGACGGCGTTGGGGTTCAGGCTCCGGTCAGCTCGCAAGCGGTGAGGGAAAGGACGCGAGGCTAGGCTGCTCCGGCGTTTAGTCAAGTTTGGCCGGCTCAGAGCTGCTCGGTTCCGGCGGGTTTTAGGGTCGGGTTGCCTGGGAAGGGGATGAACCAGAGTAGGTCGGCTTGGCGAGGTCACGGCGCTTCCAAACTCCGGCGGGAAGGGTCGGCGTGAGCATGAAGATGGGAAGGGAAGTCGGCTGGGGTAATTTAGGGTTAAGGGGAATTAGAAAGAAGGGAATATATATATATATATATATATATATATATATATATATATATATATGTGTGTGTGTGTGTGTGTGTGTGTGTGTGTGTGTGATGTTAAGTTGACCTAGAATATGTTGACTTTGGTCAACACTAGGGAAAGGCCTTGGCTTGCTATGGAGATATTCCAATGGGCTAGGGTTCGAATGAAACTGCGAGAATTGTACTGGTCTAAGGGTTTGGAGGCCATGGTTTCAAGGAGTTGATGTTAAATTACACATTCCCAAAATCATGGAAAATATAATGAAAAGAAAAAAATGGGTTTAATGAATTTACAAAAATTTGCATGAAATAGGTTTATTGTTTGCTTAATCAAAATTAGATGCAAGAAGGTGTTCTACAATTAAATAGAAGTACAAGGGCTGGATTTACGTGGGACACGAGCATTAATTAATGGTCTGGCGTGTCTAGGACAAGGTGTGAATCTGTTGGAAGACAAGCTAGCGTAGCATCCTAGTTATTGAATAACGATAAAGTACAACAATCAATTAAGGTCACTGTAAATTAAATAAAATTGATTATCATGCAATCATTTACTCATTAATTACGAAAAGACGAAAATATCCCTAATCCAAAAAGTGGGGGTGACAGTTGTATTATGATTATTCTATTCTTTATCTGTTTTGTGCTCATTTCTATCTTAGTTCTGTTATTGAGTATACTATCATTGTTGGTGGTTCATTATATTGTTAGATAGATTATCTAGACAGCGTTCTACCGCCGATTCTGCGGCGTAGGCTGGGCATTTTTTCCGGCTAGTACCCTTACACCGGGTGCGGGTCGTGACACATTTTTGGTGGTGGCCCATGCAGGTCTAGCTTCACAAAGTATGTGATGTCATGGTAGTACGACAATTTAGTTGTACTACTGCGAGCCTGCGATAGGATATAGGATATAGGCTGAGATACTCAATCACATCTAGGAAAATTCTTTTGATTCATCTATTCTCCTTTGATATTGATACTTGATCCCTTAAACTTGTCCTTTCCTTGATGTCTTACATCTTGTGCCATATTGATTCTTTCTTTCGCTTTGTCATAGGATGCCGCCTAAGACTAGATCACAGCAGGGGAGAGCAGTTTCTGAGAGGTCTGCGATATCCCGAGGGCCTACACCAGTCACTTCTCCGGTGATTGGAGTGTCAGCTGCTTTCGGAGGTCCACCACCTACTCAGAGGACTGTGCCAGCTGTATCTGAGGGGCTTCCACCTCTACCTCCTGTGCCAGCAGAGGCGTCACAGATATTTACACTATTTCGTGAGATGCTCGAGGCACAGAGGGCTCAGTCAGAGGCACATCAGAGGCAGACCGACATTCTACGGCAGGGCATCGAGAGTGCTCATCAGCTTGCTCGTGCTGTAGTTGAGAGAGGAGTTCCGGTCCAGCAGCAGGTTGTTCCTCAGGTTGCTCAGCTTTGGCCAGGCAACATTCAGGACTTCAAGAAACTGGAGCCTAGGGTTTTCAAAGGGACAGAGGGCATCGTCTATGCTGATGATTGGCTCGAGGACATTGAGCGTCTTATGAGGTATCCCGTCTTTCTGAAGATCTGAAGGTTGAGGCGGTAGGACTTCAACTATTCCATGTCGCTCGTACTTGGTTCAGGAATGAGCCAGTTCTGGTTGACGTAGGACAATCTTGGGAGGTATTCAAGGACCTTTTCAACAAGAAGTTTTTTGCCCGGATATACAGGCTTGACTTGGGAAGATAATTTGAGAGTCTCATTCAGGGGAGCATGTCTGTGGAGGAATACGTTGCGGAGTTCGGCAGGTTGAACCGATTTGCAGAGTATTTGGTGAGAGAACCGGAGGTTCGAGCTATTCGTTTCCGTGAGGGTCTAAACTGGGAAGTAAAGATTCTCATTCCGTCTTTTTATAAGACATACTCGAAGATACTTGCGGAGGCACGCAAGGTTGAGCAAGATTTGGGTTTGAAGCCCAAGAGAGACCGTGATTCTTTTCTGGGGGCCAACGGCAGTGCAGTATCTGCCAAACGTCCTCATTTTCAGTCCAGACCTTTTAGCAGCCACAGTAGATCCAGACTCCAGCTAGAGCGCCTTTTTACCAGGCACCTCAGCAGCAGAGACAGTTACAGCAAGCTCCATGCAACTACTGCAAGAAGCCCGGCCACATCTGGGAAGTTTGCAGAAGGAGGCTAGGAGTTTGTTTATATTGTGGTACTGAAGGGCATCAATCGAGGGAGTGTCCTCGTCGTGCAGTTCAGGGAGCAGCTCCAGCTCCGAGGGCACAGACGAGACCACCTGCAGCACAGCCAAGGGGACCGCTTCCGACACAACAGCAGCATTTTGTCCAGCATCAGCAGCAAGGAGGTGCTCGACAGGGACGAGCATTTGCTATGACCGTCGAAGAGGAGGAACCCACCGGAGATGTCATCGCAGGTTCTATTCTTCTTGATTCCATTCCAGCTTTAGCTTTGTTTGATAGTAGTGCTTCCCATAGTTTTGTATCTGTTTTTTTTTTGCTCTAAAGCATGGTTTGGTAGCTGAGTCTTTGTTTAGGACTTGTAAGATCATGACCGGGGGAGGCATTATCCTGTTTAATTATATTTGCAAGGATCGGAGAGTTACTCTGGGAGGCTGGGAGTTGAGTGCATGTCTACTTGTAATGCCACTTTTGAGCTACGATATTATACTCGGGATGGATTGGTTGAATAGGCACCGTGCTAGCATAGATTGTAGAGGAGGTAGAGTTTTGTTTGGTCCGCCAGGAGAGCCAGAGTTCGAGTTTGCTAGAGGAGCTGCGGAGCAAGGCGAAGGCATTATTTGTGGAGCTATAATGGAAGATAAGGAGTTGCCACATCCATTGATAGCAGAGTTCTTGGATGTATTTCCTGAGGAATTGCCAGGATTGCCGCCAGATCGAGATATTGAATTTTCTATAGACTTGGTGCCAGGTGTAGAACCAATTTCGTAGCATGTCTATAGAGTAAACAACAGTAAGCTGGTCGAGTTAAAGAAGCAGGTGGACGAATTATAGGATAAAGGGTTTATCAGATCGAGTTCTTCACCATGGGGAGCCCCGGTATTGTTTGTACCGAAGAAGGATGGATCGGTGCGCATGTACATTGATTACAGGGCTTTGAATAATCTCACTATCAAGAATAAGTATCCTTTACCACGGATTGATGATTGTTTGATCAGTTGAGTAGTGCCAAGGTATGTTCTAAGATAGATTTGAGATCAGGCTACCATCAGGTGAAGGTGAAGCCGGAGGACATACCGAAGACTGCTTTTAGAACTCGGTATGGTCAGTACAAGTTTATGGTGATGCCATTTGGTTTGACTAATGCACCAGCGGTATTTATGAACTTGATGAACAAGGTGTTCCACCAGTACCTTGACAAGTTCGTGGTGGTGTTCATCGACGACATACTCATATACTCGAGGATACCGGAGGAGCATGAGGAGCATTTGAGGATTGTGTTGGATGTGCTGAGGAAGGAGAAGCTGTATGGAAAGTTGTCCAAGTGTGAGTTTTTCTTGGACAAGGTAGAGTTCTTGGGGCATGTATTGACTGGTGATGGTATTTTAGTGGATCCGAAGAAGATTTCAGCAGTGGAATCTTGGAAGACTCCGAGTTAGGTAGCAGAGATCAGGAGTTTCTTGGGATTGGCAGGCTACTACAGGAAGTTTGTACAAGATTTTTCGAGGATTGCCGAGCCGATGACCAGACTCACAAGGAAGGATATAGAGTTTGTTTGGATGGAGGATTGCCAGGTTGCTTTTGAGGAGTTGAAAAAGAGGTTGACGTCTGCTCCTATTTTGACATTGCCATCAGGGTCCGGAGGTTTCACTATTTATAGTGATGCATCGGGGAAGGGTTTGGGTTGTGTTCTTCAGCAGCATGGGAAAGTGATTGCCTATGCATCCAGGCAATTGCGTCCTCATGAAAAGAACTATCCTACCCATGATTTGGAGTTGGCAGTCGTCATATTTGCCCTGAAGTTGTGGAAACATTATTTGTACGGAGAGCGTGTAGAGATTTTTACAGACCATAAAAGCTTGAAGTACGTTTTCACACAGAAGGAGTTGAACATGAGGCAGCGTCGGTGGTTGGAACTGATGAAGGATTTTGATATCTCTTTGTAATATCATCCTGGAAAAGCCAATGTAGTTGCCGATGCTTTGAGCAGGTATCCGGTAGCTATGTTCTTGACGCAGGATCGATATTTGTTGGAGGATTTAGAGAGCTTGGGCATTGAGATGATTGTTTCTGGTGGTGCTATGCAGATGTGGGGACTGCAGATACACTCAGATTTGATAAACAGGATCAAGGCAGCATAGTATGATGATGTATCTCTGAGGAGTCTCAGAGCTCAGTTGAGAGCAGGATTGGAGGATAATTTTACTATTGCAGAGGATAGATCTTTGAGGCATGGAGTTAGATTGTGTGTGCCTAGTGGAGAGTTCCGAGAGAAGGTGTTGCAGGAAGCGCATCGCTCTAAGTATTCCATACATCCAGGTGCTAACAAGATGTATCGGAATATGCGAGAGAGTGTATGGTGGTATGGCATGAAGAGGGAAGTGGCACAGTTTGTATCCAGATGCTTAGTGTGCCAACAGGTGAAAGTCGAGAGGCAGAGGCCAGGAGGTTTACTTCAGCCATTACCCATTCCAGAGTGGAAGTGGGAACACATTACTATGGATTTTGTGTCCGGACTTCCACGATCTCCAGGAGGAAAAGACACAATTTGGGTCATTGTTGGTAGGTTGACCAAGTCAGCCCACTTTTTGCCTTTCAAGGTGGGTTTGTCTATGGAGAAGCTGGCAGAGATGTATATGAGGCAGATCGTTAGGATACATGGAGTTCCCGTCAGCATAGTCTCAGATCGGGATAGTCGTTTTACTTCTTATTTTTGGAGGAGTTTGCAGGAGAGTTTGGGCACTCAGCTCAAGTTCAGTACTGCATATCATCCACAGACAGATGGGCAGTCAGAGAGGACTATCCAGACTCTCGAGGATATGTTGTGCACTTGTGTACTAGATTTTGGGGGTTCTTGGGAGGACCGTCTCCATTTGGTAGAGTTTGCTTATAACAACAGTTACCAGGCCAGTATAGAGATGTCACCTTTTGAAGCTCTATATGGTCGGAGGTGTCGTACTCCTTTGTCTTGGGACGATATTGGAGAGAGAGTTTTGCTTGTGCCAGAGATGGTTGTGGATACAGCAGAGAAGGTTCAGTTGATCAGAGACAGACTTCGAGTGGCGCAGGATAGACAGCGACATTGGACCGATAGCCATCGAAGACCTTTGGAGTTTGAGGTATAGTTTAGATTTTGTTGTGCTTATTTTTGGTTGTTTGTTATAGATTAAGTTCTTAAGGTGGTATTTTATTCTAGGTGGGTAGTTTGGTGTTTCTGAGGATTTCTTCGACACGAGGCACAATTCGCTTCGGTGGAGGCGGAAAGCTTAGTCCGCGATTCATCGGACCTTTCATTATTCTAGAGAGGGTCGGTGCAGTTGCTTATAGACTAGACTTGCCACCTGCATTGGAGGGAGTGCACAACGTGTTACATGTGTTGTAGTTGAGACGATACGTGGCAGATCCTAGTCATGTATTGGATCACTCGGAGATAGAGGTAGGCCCTACTCTTAGCTATCCAGAGCAGCCAGTTGAGATTCTGGATCGGAGAGAAAAGGTGCTGAGGAACCAGACTATTCCTTTGGTGCGCGTCGCATGGAGGCATCACTCTCCGAGGGAGTCTACCTGGGAGAGAGAGGATGAAATGCGAGAGCGTTATCCATATTTGTTTGTACCTTGAGGTATGTTATTTTCTAGTTATGTTCTGTTCATTGTTATGTTCTTTCATAGTTAATTGTGATTCTTTAGTTCTGTTCTGTGATTTTCTGGGGGTAGTTTTTATCTTTGAATTTCGAGGACGAAATTATTTTAAGGAGGGTGGACTTGTCACTACCACATTTTCTAGGAAAGAGTATTTTAGTCTTTTCCTATTTAATTAAATATTGTGCATGGTAAATAATTATTTATTATATTATTTAATTATTGTTAGATGTTATTTAATTATTTTGGACTTGTATTAGTGGACCCAACTAGTTTAGTTTGGACCCATGGACCAACATGAATTAATTAGTTAGACTTGGCCCATTTAGAAAGCCCATTGTTAAGGAAATTGATTAAATTAATTAAATCATTAGACTAGAAGCTTCTTTCCTTAATTATTTCTTTATGAGAGGCCCCAAGGGGTATATTGGATATTTCATAATTGCTTGAGGAAGGGGTAGGGGCTGGCCTATTAAAAGAGGGGGGGGATTCTCTCTCCTCTCATTTTCATTCCAAATTTAGATCTAGAATTTTTCACTACCAAATTCCTTTCATTCCTATTCCATTTCCCTACCAAATTCATTCCAATTCCTCCCCAATTCACCATTAGAAAGTTGAGAAGTAAGGATTTAGAAGGAGGAAGCAAGGATCTACAAAGAGGAGCAAGGATCTACAATTTGGAAGCAATTTTATCTCAATTGGAGGTTTCATTGGGAATCCATCTCCCAATAGGTATAATTTAGTTTTTTCCCTTAAAATAGCTTCTAAATCTGAGATTTAATCATGTAAAATCAACCCATATGTATGTACTACCCATAGGACTTGATTTTGTGTTCATAGGAGACCCATGGAGAAAGTTATGGTACTTTTTGTGTCAATTTTGGGAGAATTCCGAATTGACATTTTGTTGTGTGTGTCAATTGATCCTATAGATCAATTGGGCATGTGCTTATGTGTTTGGGGCTAGTGTCATGTCCACAATTGGGTACGTGTAGGTCGTATCCCAACAATTTGGTGATACATATTATTTTGGGGGTTTTTCCTCCGACACAGGACTTTGTACATGTCGTATTTTGACACGGACACATAGATCTACATTTGACACTTTAATTTGTTTATAAATAATATTTGTGACTTGTTTGTGTCCTTCGGGGTGCAATTGGTTGTGTGTTGGACTCGTGTCGTATGTGTATCCTAGATCTAGTGGGATACGGTGTGATACTCTCCATTTATGTGTGTTTATGTGTAGATCTAATTATTTGTGCTTTAATTCTTGAATTATAATTAAGTATATATATATGTTACATATTTATTTAGTGTATTTATTATGGTATTTATTGTAGCATAGATCTATGTATTATATGAGTACTAATATAATGTATAAATATATATGTAGCTTTCTTTTACATGCATTTATATATGTTACAAATTATGTTAGTAATATAAATTATATGAAAATGTTTTATAAAATATATATATGTGTTTAAATAAGTAATTATATTAATTATAATTATTATATGATTATTTATATATAAATAGATGTATTTTTATTAAACATATATATGTATGTGTACTTTTAACCATGTTGAAATATGTATATTAGTACATAGGATGTGTATTATAGCTATTAGTATTTATTTATATATATGTGTAGGATTATATATATATAGAAGTATATATTTATTTAATTGATTTATATATATATATATATATTAATATATATATATATATATATATTATATTATTTATCTTTTGGCGACAGCGGCATTTAATGACAGTTTCTGTCATTAAATTCCCAACAGCAGCAGCAGCCACTGTAGCATTAACAGCGGCTATTAATGACAGTTCTGTCATTAATTGCACAGCAGCGACGGGCGAGAAATTTAAGCAGCAGCGGCGACAGTTGGTTCAGTGACAGTTGAGAACTGTCACCAATAGGGTGGCAGCAGTACATTTACACACACAGCAATGGCGACGGCATTTCAGTGACAGTTTGAAACTGTCACTGAAGGTCTGTTTACTAAAAAATCAGTGTTTTTTCACACTGTTTTCAGTGACAGTTCGGCAGTTTTAGTATATAGTTTATATATTATATTTATATATATATGTATTTATTGTGAGATGTAATACTAGTATTGTTATATTCTTAATTGTATAATATTAGTTTATATATTATATTATGTATAAGGGTAAATACTATATCTAGGTATCTTGAGCATTACCTTGTGGAAACCAAGGTAAGTGGGATACTCAAGATACGGGGTTTGGGTATCGAGTTTGTGACTTTGTGTGGATACCAAGTTGGTTCAAAACCATGGTTCCTAATTGTTGTAATTAATATTCTATATTATTATACTTTATTGTTGATATATAGGTATTGCGAGGTTTACCTTGGATTCACGTATCCGAAGATACGGTATCCTAATATTTTAGGTTGTGGTTCCTATGACTTAGATTTTAGTATTTTGATCCATGATTTTGGTACTAGACTTGTGCAACCTAGAAATAGATAGTTGACCTTGGTTTGACCATAGTTGACTTTAGTTGACTTTAGAGTTGACCATAGTTGACTTTTGACTTAGAATTGACTTATTGACCTAGAAGTTGACTAGTTTAACTTATTCTCTTTTCGGGACCTTGTATTGATATTGTATTCCATATCTAGGTCTTCGAGGCACCGAGTCAGACATCTGTGAGACTGTTCATTAGACTTCAGGCGAGTATATTCTCTGATAGTTTCTCATTTATGATATCCTCTATATTCACTGTATCTAGTGTAGATATCCATGTTCTCTTGACACTATGGTTACACGGATTGGTATATCCGGATCTCGTCATGAGATGTTATTCCTTGGTATATGGTGTATATGGTACAAGTATTGTTTCATTGGTTATCTTGTACATATACAGACACCGATTCTCGGGAAGAGTCGCTATCTTCTTAGGGAATCTCGTGCCATAACATACCGTGGTTGGATCTATTATACCAGTCGGGGTGGGGAGTATTAGTATAGATATGTGATCAATATCCCTATTGAATAAAGTACCGATTACTGAATAGTATTGATCATGCACCGCACGTATGATTAGCCAGGCTGCATTGCATCTTGCCCAAGTCGATCACATGTTAAGCTAGTACTCACACACTTAGTCATTAGTATTATTGTTTCATTGGCATATTGTTCATTATTGTATTTATTTCCAGTATTTCCTTATTGTATATATATCTCTTATATCTATTGTGCATCTTGTTTATCCACAGCTATTTACTGTTACATAGTTTTTATCATTAATAAGAACTGTTGTTAGAGATGTACTCTGCTCCTTTCCTGACTGGATATATTTTTTCAGATGACACTGAGGAGTGGTACCCTACCTTTTATGGATCCTAAGATGTTGTGGGTTTAGATTCTGAGACCCTGGCTCAAGAGGGACTTATCCTAACTGAGACAGTTTACCCTGGAGTTATAGCCTCGTAGTATTCTTTGTACTAGATTTGTCTCCAGCTTATTTTGTTATTTCTTCAGACTCATTGATGTATTATTTTAGACTCATGAGTTGTATTGTGACTATTCTATTCTTTATCTGATTCGTGCTCATTTCTATCTTAGTTCTGTGATTGAATATACTATTATTGTTGGTGGTTCATTATATTGTTAGATAGATTATCTAGACAGCGTTCTACCGCCGATTCTGTGGCGTAGGCTGGGCGTTGTTTTCGACTAGTACCCTTACACCGGGTGCGGGTCATGACAATCCATCCTATGAAGGCGGACGACCAGAGGTTCGGGTGCCTTCTTACGTAGTTTTACAATGAGAGAAGCAGTTGTGTCGGGAGCATGTGCCTTTAGACGGACTCTCAAGGGCTCTTCTGGTATTTTCCCAGCCTCTGCCTCAGCATCGGCGTCATTGTTGCCTTCATCTTGGTAAACCTATTTGTAGAGGATCGAGTTGGAGTAATAGGCTTCGATCTATTTGAACGGATCAACATCAGCAAACTTTGTTTTGACCATACCGTGTTCATTGATGTACTTTAGGCACTAGTGTAGGGTCGACGACACGATCATATGTCCAGGTATCCATGGACGTCTGAACAAGATATTATAGGATACATCTACGTTAATGATGTAGTAGGTAACCTATATTTTCAAGTCACTGATTTGGATTTTCAGGCGAATCTTGCCCAGAGGGTAGCTCATTCCTGCGTTAAAGCCAGTGATGGCAGTATTGGTAGCTGACAAGTTATTCATCAGAATACCCAAGTTCTGAAGCAGACTCTACGAGATTATGCTGATTGATGAACTAGGATCGATATGCATCCAGTCCACCTTGTTGTCACCAATGTACCATATGTAGTACAGGCGACAATCGTGCCGGTTATTCTTTAGCAACATATCATGTTGCAAGAATGTAATGTTGGGTACTGCCTCCATGATGTTATTACAGTGAGGGCAAGCTGCTGGATCTTCATCTGGCGGCTTAACCTGTGCCAAGTAGGTGTCGATATTTTGTAATGCCTCACTAAGAGCGACCCGAGTGTCTTTGGAGATTCGGAGAAGCTCGAATAGAGACAACTTCGCTAAAGTGTTGGCGAGTTGGGCCAAGATGTCAAAGTTGTAGGGCTTTTTCAGCCCCTGAGCAATCTTTGTGCAGCAGCTTATCGAAGAGAATATCTTTCTGCTTAGACTTGTCTGTTGCCGAAGACTGGGATAGACCCGGATCCGAGAATGCGGGTGCGACTATTAGAATTCTACCATTGTTAGGGATGTCGTACCCTCGTTGGTACGCTTGGTCTGACCTCGTTGTTCCTGCTATAGCTTCCTCAGATGGGAGAGAGACCTTGTAGCAGGATTTGGACTTCTTGACCTTCGTCTTGCTGACAGACGGTGTTGTTTGCTGCATCAATTCTGGTGCAAGATCGGGGTGAACCCACATGATCTCCCCACGTGGCGTGTTAAGAGGTAAAAGCTCGGTCGTTTGGTCACGAGCTGGCGGAAGATTGATGACCTTTATGGTTGTCCGACGAATCAGGATTACTCTGTCATGGGCTTCTATCGCCGAGAAGTTGTCGAACTAGAGAGACACCATGTTTGTGGCAACTCTCTTATCATCGATATCCAAGGTGAGAACCTTGGTATTGAGAAGATGCGGGATATTCCGCTTGAGAGTATAGCAGTCCTTCGTTGAATGGTTGACGTAGCGATGGTAGTGGCAGTACTTCGGATTACTCATCTCGGCTGCCTAAACAGGGCGTTTGACATCGAGGAGCCGAAGCTTACCACCCTTCATCAGTACGTCGAAGATGGGCATAACGTCGTCATCTTCGAAGGAGTAAGTCTCTTGGGACTTCGGAACCTCAGTCGACTTTTGCTCGGGCTTCTTGGTTAAGTTGGCCACCAGGACCTGCTCCCCTTTTCCATCGTGGCTGCTATTGTCGTTGTTGTTGTTGGGACATTTTCCCCTATCGTCAGCAACAAGAATCTATATTCCCAAGAGCCGGGCGTCTTTGACCTTTTTCTCAGCGCTGACAGCGCTTATGATGAACGTCGTCCAGTCTTTGAACTGACTATCGCCCATCCAGAGGCTGATTGTTGGAAGTAAGTTTTTGTAACACATGTCCATCAGTGTTAACTCAGGATTACCTGGGGGCAACCTGAGTGCCGTTTGTCGGAAATGCTCGATATAATTTTAGGCGAGTTCCCTTTTCCCTTGGGTAACAACCATCAGGGAGGACATCATCATGTCACTTCCTGCGTCATAGAATATTTTAAGAAAAAGACTCTTGAAGTTATCAAACGACGAGATATAATTATCTTATAGGCTGTAAAACCAGTCGAATGTGACCCCAAAAAATGCTTCCACAAAGATCTTGGTGAGGAGTGTGTCACTACGAGGTAGGTGCCCTGTTGCAGTCTCGAAATAACTCATGTATTGACGGAAGAATGTATTTTCGTCGATTGGATTCAAGTTAAAGGGCTTGTACTTTGGTGGCTACAGAATATCCCTCCACTCGCGGGTGTATGGTTGTCGTATCCCAAGATCATGCAGTGAATCTAGGTTGCCCATGGAATCTAGGCGGGCTCGGAGTTCCCGGACTTTCCTCATTGCTTCTCTGGCTTTGTCTCCTGCGAAAGGGGCAGATGAGACAGGCAGGGGGTGGTTACCGCCAATGGGCGGAGCGGTTGCGTCGGAGTTCGCATTAATCCTAAGGTCTAAGCTTGCTTGTCCAGAAGCCCTTGCTGATTGGGAAGCCATATTTGCTTTAATCTCCAATATTGCCTGGGTCAGGGCTTGCATTGATGAACATACCGTATGCGTCATGGCCTCGAGAGCCTCAAGACGTTGTCGGTCGCTGGGTCCTTCTTGATCGTCCCATGTCATATATGGAGTCCTTTCATGGGGAGAGATGAATGGGGTAGTGGATGTCACGCTTTTCATCTCTAATTCTGGTAGGAATAAACCCACTACAAAGACGAAATAAAGAGTACTGAAAGATAGATAAAAGAGTAATGACTAGAGCAGCGGTTAACTAGATAAGGATGCTCCAGTCCTAGGTGGAAGGCCTACCAAATGATCAAGGAAACTCTGACGGTAGCACCTCTAGCTCCTCATCGGATGTGTATCTCATCTCCTGTCCAGTTTCGTACACAGTAGGATAATATGCCTCGTCCAAATCTGGAAGGGAACTAGGTCCTCAGAAGGACGTAACAAGATACAAAAATGCATGCCATATATAAATACTGAATAAAATAAAGGGGTGTGCTAACCATCTATGTGAATGCAATATGAGAACAACATTAGTACGTATTGGTAGGTGTAGGCATAACGTCCACACTCCAAAAAGCGTGGTATCTGTACATGTAACGTCCATCACTCTGAAGAATGAGGTATCTGCAAATATATACGTCTGTATCGCTCTGAAGAATGTGGTATCTAAATAAAGAAAGTTATTGGATCCGTGGCTCCTTCGAATACTACGGAGTCCAATGTGTGTACCCCATACGCCTACTAGTTTTCCTCCCCGCCCAATACAGATATACAAGTCGAATATGCGACGTGCATACCACGTAACTACATGCCAAGTCTCAACTAACTAGATAACCTTGATTACGTACTAAACCATGATGCATGTCACATGTACCGATAGTAAGTCGGGTACGCGAACCCGCATCCCAATATGAGTTTGTCATAGTGATGCGTGTAAGAGTGTTTGGTCTAGGAAGACATCAGAATATCCTCATAATGGTGGGCGAGTCTGCTAGTGACTAAGTCAATTATACCACACATCGACGCATTCGTCGACTGCACCCGAGTCAGTCTCGGACGCGCACAATTGTATAAAATAATGCAACAAGACATCATACAACATTGTATAATTTAATTTAAACAGTAAATATGGAAAGGTATACTTGCCTGGGTCCTCAAGCTGCGAGTGTCAATAATCTGCTCCTGAAGTCTTGCCTGAATGGTCTAGCGACCCTATACATATAATATAATAATACGATCATCAGTCACTATAATAGTACGTACAGGAAACACTATACTGCTCTTAGGAACTGACGCAAAGGGGTCCCAACTGGTCAACTAACAGGGTCGTGTGTGCAGACAGCTAAGACGTACATGTGTCATATCCTCTGTTACCGTGTATATCAAGGCAACGAAATACCCAAAAATATATTCACAAACTAATTACGTATAGTACCGGAATACCAGCCCTAGTTATCATGTTAGAGTGCACTAGGTCAATGCCTAAACTTTTAGGTAAATCACAGTGTTCTTATTAACAAGTCATTTATTATTTGAGTAATTACTAATCATTAATTACTAATCTAAATAAACTCACACACATATATTGCACTTCGGGTTTTACATTACCCGTATCCATTAAACGATACGTCGATGCCTTGCTCATGAAGAAAAAGGGTAAAATAAATGTGTACCTAGTCGTGGGCGAGCGGGGGGGGTGGTCTGTACTCGTCGACGACCTATTCTCTGGCGTGGGGTGGAGCTCTGGCGTTGTACAGGGAAGCAGCAGCGGCAGCAGTTACAATAACGGCAGTAGTTGAAGCGGCAGGCGGCGGCGGCTGTGCAGAGGTGGCGGGCTGCTGGCGGTGGGGACGACGATCAGGGTAGTGCTGCGTGGCTGAGATGGTGGCGGGAGGTGGTCAGGTGGGCTAGAGGTAATCGGGGGTCGGGTTGAGGTGGAGTCGGGGAAGGTTATGGTGGTGGTGATGGTGATGATGAAGATGGTGGTGCGAGTGGTGGTTGGTGGTGGTACGGGTGATGGTTGCTGGTGGTACTGGGGCGGTGGAGACGGTGAGGCTGGTGGCGGAGGAGGTCGGTAGTCAGGCGGTGGAGATGGTGGAGGGGTAAGCGGGTTGAAGGGGGAGTCGGGTTGGGTGCAGGCCGGGATGGGGATGGTGATGGTGAACGGAGATGGAGGAGGAGGGGGACTGGCGGTCGAGGGTTCAGGCGACCGGGGTCTGTGGTCGACGTCGAGAGGCAGGCTGAGGAGGTCGGTGGTTGAGGTGGTGGCGGCCGGATGTGATCGTGGAAGGAGGAGGCGAGTGATGAGGGATGCTAGGATTTTTGAGTAGGGTTGGTTTTTAGGTTAGGGGAGAGAGAAATGTATTTATATAGGAGAGAGAGAGAGAAAGAGGGTCCTCCTAGAGAATTGGGTCGGCTAGGGCATCTTAGGGTGGGGAACATATCCACATGAAGGAATGTAGGGTGTATATGGGCTAGGTTGGGTCTAGCTTTGGGTGAGGTTGGTCTTCACAATAATTTAATTAAAACTAATGCACATGGTGTTCTTTAATCAATTGAAAATCCATAGGGTTAAAATTGGGTGGGACACAAGTGTCATGGATGTAGCAGACTCAGAATAGAATAATGCCATAATTTGGGTTGTATGAAAATGGGTTGGGTCTGTGTCTCCAATTTTGATTGGAACGAACAATTATGCAAGGTTGGATTTATTGGAATTTAAAATAAGGCATTTGTAACGAATATTGTGCGACTAAATTGAAGCACAAGATAGAGTATTTATGAGTTACACAAAGGTCAGAATGCTAGGCTGGCAGGTCTAGGACATGTGTATAAAATTTGTTTGAAGGTAATAGCTAGTGTAGTGCTCCAATTATCGAAGCAACGGTGGGGTGCACTAAGTGATATAAATATTGCACAGTATATCTAAAATACTGCATTAAAATTCTAATTGCATCCAAAATGATCCTATTCTCCCTATCTAATCTAAATAGGCCTAAATTTGGTCGAGGGGGTTTATATTCTACCCTCCTTAGAGCATTTCTTCCTCGAAATTAAAACAACCATATGGTAAGAACTACTGACTGAAATTAAATGCTACTACATACCTAGGCCTTCGAAGAGATGGGGATAACGTTGTCGAATCTCATCCTCTCGTTCCCAGTTCAACTCGCCTGGTGCATGATGTCTCCATGCGACACGAACTAGAGGGATAGTTTGACCTCGTAATACCTTCTCATTTTTGTCTAGAATCTCTACAGGCTTCTCTTGATATTATAAACTCGGCCCGACTGTGATCTCTAAGTGGTCAAGCACATGACTCGGATCTGGCATGTATCTCCTTAGCTGAGATACATGGAAGACGTCATGAACTCTTTATAGTGTTTGTGGCAACGCTAACCTGTAAGCAACCTCTCCAATGCACTCAAACACATCGAAGGGTCCGATGTACCTCGGACTCAGCTTTCCTCTGTCTCCAAACCTGATGGTTCCTCGGGTAGGTGAGATTTTCATAAACACATGATCTCCAACCTGAAACTCTAGGGGTCGTTGATGCGCGTTTGCCCAATGCTTCTGTCTATCCTGTGCTGCTCGTAGGTGCCGTTGGATCTTCTTTACCTTCTCCACTGTATGAACAACCAACTCTGGTCCAAGAATCTATCTCTCGCCCATATCGCTCCAACACACTGGGGAACGATACTTCCTGCCATACAATGCTTCATAGAGAGCCATCTGAATGCTCGCTTGATAGCCATTGTTATAGGAAAATTTGACCAAATGCAAATGGTCCTCCCATAATCCTCCGAAATCAAGCATGCACGTCCTTAACATGTCTTCCAGCGTCTGAATGGTGCGCTCGGACTGGTCATCTATTTGTGGGTGATATGATGTGCTGAACTTTAGGCGGGTACCGAGACTCTCTTGCATATTCCGCCAAAAGTAAGATATAAACCTCGTATCCATGCCAGACACTATACTAACTGGCACTCCATGTAGTCGCACGATCTCCTTCATATACATATCTGCTAAGACCTCTGTAGATTGCCCAACTCTGAAGGATAAAAAGTGAGCGGACTTGGTGAGTCGATCTACGATCACCCATACCATGTTGCGACTACTAGGACTCCTCGGAAAGCCCGTAACGAAGTCCATAGTGATGTGCTCCTATTTTCACTCAGGTATCGGGAGCGGCTGAAGTAACCTTGCAGACCTCTGATGCTCAGCCTTGACCTGCTGACATACCAGGCACTTCGCCAGAAAGCGGGCTATCTCTCTCTTCATTCTATGCCACCAATAGTACTACCTCAAGTCTCTGTATATCTTCGTGCCTCCTGGATGAATCGAGTATGTTGAAATGTGCACCTCTGATATCAGTTCCTGACAAAGTTCTCCATTCGGAAAATAGAGATGATCTCCATATCTCAAAGTCCCGTCCTCATGTATGCGCAATCCTGTCTGTATTTCGGCCTCTATCCTCTGTCGAAGCCTCTAAAATCTGGTATCTGTTGGCAACGCAACCTTGATTCTCTCAACCAATGTTGATTGCAACTGGAAACTCGACAACTGGTCTTCTACTCCGGGCATAATGACTTCTATACCCAACTGCTCTAGATCTCTCAACAAGTGTTGCTGTGTAGTCAAAATAAATGCCATGGTTCTTCTGCTCAATATGTCAGCTACTACGTTGGCCTTTCCCTGGTGGTACTGTAGCTCAATCTCAAATTCTTTCATCACCTCGAGCCAATATCTTTGTCTCTGGTTCAGGTCCTTCTGAGTATAGACGTACTTCAGGCTTTTATGATCTGTAAACATCTCCACTCGTTCTCCGTATAGGTAGTGCCTCCAAAGCTTCAAAGCAAAGATCACTACGGCAAGCTCTAAGTCATGAGTGGGATAGTTTTTCTCATGGGTCCTCACCTTTCCAGAGACATAGGCCACAACCTTCCCATGCTGCATTAAGACGCATCCTAATCCTTTCCCAGATACATCGCTATAGACCACGAATCCTTCGGGTCCAGAAGGTATAGTCAAGATAGGTGCAGTAGTCAGACGCTTCTTCATCTCATCGAATACCGTCTGACACTCTACTGTCCAGCTGAACTCCTGTTCCTTGCGGGTCAAGTGGGTCATCGGCTCTGTGATCCTTGCGAAGTTTTTTATGAACCTCCGATAATATCCAACAAGTCCTAGGAAACTCCTCACCTTCGAAACGTTGGTAGGGGTTGGCCACATCTCTACTGACGAAATCTTCGCTGGATCTACTAAAATACCATCTCCTGAGATAACATGTCCAAGAAAGGCGACACGATCTAGGAGGAACTCACACTTACTCAACTTGGCATAGATCCTCTCTCGCCTCAGCGTTTCCAATACTAATCTCAAGTGCTCTTCATGCTCCTCATGGTTCTTTGAATACACCAAGATGTCATTGATGAAGACTACCATGAACTGGTCCAAATACTGATGGAAGACTCTGTTCATCAAGTTCATAAATACTGCAGGCAAATTCGTCAGTCCAAAAGGCATTACCAAGAACTCATAGTGACCATAACGAGTCCTGAATGCCGTCTTTGGAATGTCTTCTCTTCGCACCTTTACTTGATGATATCCTGATCTTAAGTCGATCTTCGTGAACACCACTACTCCTGTCAGCTGGTCGAACAAATCATCAATCCGTGGCAGGGGGTACTTGTTTTTGATAGTCAAAGCATTAAGGGCTCTGTAATTAATGCACATACGGACTATCCTATCCTTCTTGGGTACAAACAACACTGGTGCTTCCCAGGGTGATGTACTAAGACGGATAAATCCCTTCATCTGCAACTCCTCTACCTATAGCTTCAGCTCATCTGGTTCTTTCTTCGCCAATCGGTATATATTTGAAGATACCGGCGCTGCTCCGGGTACTAACTCAATAGTTGTAAACCCCCTCACCCAAAATTAGGCCTACTTGGCTTAGATAGTGAAACTAGGGTTAGTTGAATCCAATTAGAAATAGAACACGGCATTTTATTTAATTCTATAATATTTATATCACCTAGTGCACCTTTGTCATGACCCGCTCCCGGTTTAGGGGCACGAGTGCGTGGGTACGTCCAGCCTACGCCGCAGCATCGGCGGTAGAACGCTGTCAAGGTCTTGATACTATCTAGCTAATGTCACACAAACATCCAATCTCCATAAGGAGGCACGGATGACACAAATAAACGAGCACATACTCAATCACAGGATTACAGCACGATAAGATACGAACAGAAATTTAATTAAATACAACACAAGTCAAAGTAATAATCTAACTCAACAAATAACCAAGTCTCATCAAAAATGCCGGAGACAAATCCGGTACCAAATAGTCTACTTAAAGAACAAACTAAAAATAGAAATTTTCGGCTAGACCTCCCGGAATCACAACTAGACTACCAAGTCTGCAGCTACTCACCATATGGTCCATAAAGTGTCGGACAGCGGTCCTCTAAGGCATAGTCTGGAAAAATATTTCCAGTCAGGAAGGAGCAAAGCACAATCTCAAATAACAGTTCCATTTAATTGATAAGGACTATAAAGCAATAAACATGTCATGCTAGCTACTGAGAAGACAGTGAAATAAATACAACCTAAGGGGATACGTACGGTCATGGTGTCTTTGGTCATGGCATTTCAGTCTCTATATCAGGGGTACTACTAACTACATTCTAACAAGAAATCATGCATACAAGCTACGGTACTAGGGTATCAGTCAATCAATCAAATAGATAGGAACAGAATGAAGAAAAGAACAGAAATTGCTAACACATTACCTGCAGTATCGGTCTCCTCGACCGTCATCGCAAATGCCCGCCCTGCTAGGGTGGTTTCCTTTGCGGGTGCTGAGCAATATACGGTTCCACAGGTAGCCTAACTGGATCTCTATAATCTGAAGTTGCACGCTGGCCGGGAAGATAAGGGGCTAGAAGACAATCCCTTACTCGATGTCCCGCAGCGCCGCAGTGCAAACAAAGTCCTAGCCTCGTTCTACAGCTCTCCCAAAGGTGACCTGGCTTCTTACAGAAATGACAAGTCTGCTGTGTCTCTCTTGGAGGCTGTTGCTGATTCTGCTGAACACGGACTGGTGCCTGGTACTGTTGTTGATACTGATACGTCCATGGATGTTGCTGGATAGGAACTGGTGCTAGGTACTGTTGTGGATACTGAAATGTCCATGGTTGTTGCTGAATATGAAATGGTACTTGGTACTGCTGTTGGTGCTGAATACGGGGATGCTTGGCTGGTCCTGTGCTACCATTCGTATCTCCAAAAGTATCGTGACTCCTCTTAGGCCTGAGATCCAGATCCTCTTCTGCAATCTGGGCATCCATCAAGATAGCCTCAAAGGTAGCGGTACGACGACCAGAAGTGCGCGACCTAATCTCTCTTGTCAGTCCCTTTCTAAATTTTTTGGGCTCGATCTCCTGGGTCCCGAATCATGGACGATGCAAAATGGCTCAATCTACAGAATTCTGCAGCGTACTCGTCGACCGACATGTTTCCTTAAACCAAGTCATGAAACTGACTTTCCAAGGTTCCCAATGCCACGTCGGGAAAGAACTTCTCCTTGAAGAGTTCCTTGAAGGTCTCCCAAGTGAGTCCTTGTGCAGTAATTCTCGGCTCTGTGCGATACCACGTGAGTGCGATATCGAACATCTGACTGCCAGCGGCTTCTATCTGCAAGTTCTCCGGAATCTGAGTCAATCGCAGGCTCCTTTCTATATCCTCTAGCCAGTCGTCAGCGTAGAGTATCCCTTCGGTACCTTTGAACTCTCGAGGCATCATCCTTTTGAAGTCCACTATAGTGCCTGATCTCTGTTGCTGCTGGCCAGGAAACTGCTGGTACTGTGCTACTCTCTCCAAAGCTTGGAGAGTCACTTGATGAGCATTCTCCATGCTTTCTCTCATCAGCTTGGTTTGTGCCTGGTGCACTTCTGCTTGCACCCTCTGAGCCTCAGCTTGAACTCGCTGAGCATCTGCCGTCACTCTCTGGGCATCTACCATGCCTTGGATCAAGGTAAACATCTGCGTTCCGTCAATGGGCAAACCTCCGGGAATCGGAGTCGGTGGAGGAGGAAGGTTGTCCGTCACATCTGCGGCAATCCTCTGAACAGGTGGAGGAGGAGGATCACCTACGTGTATCGGAGATGTAGGAGGAACTACGGCTGTCTGTCCATCAGGTGGAGAGGTGGCAGACCCCTCTAAAGCTGATGTTCCCGCTCTCATAGATCTGGTCTGCGGCGACATCCTGAAGACAGATCCCAAAGAATCAATTAAGGCAAAGATGCGATATCATCAAGGAAGGACAGTACAGTTCTAAAGAAGCAACATTCAAGATAAAAGATTGGAAATAAACCCTAGTTGTGATTGCACAGGTCAAAGGTGCATCTAAGGTTTGATACCTTTATCCCCTAGGTATCACAGTTCTACTTGAAACATACTCACTGCTAGCTTCCTTTCCTACTGTAATCGTCGATGCTAGTTATTCTTATCACTCAAATGCATAACAATTTCAACACACTATACTAAGTACTGCTCTCTCTCTAATACAATCCTAGATGAACACCTAAGCCAGTTGGCAGTGAGATCTCAATCATGCTCAAGCCAACAGATCCTTACATGCATCTCATCTACTATATACTAATATATATCTCTCACTATAAGATCTTATCCTCCAAATAAAGTCCTCGAAACTAACTCCTCGAATAAATTTTAAAGTAAAATTGCATATACTTTCCTCAAGGTCAAACTTTCAAATACTGAATAAAAATTTTATAAATTCCCAAATCCTTACAGCTTGTCTAGATTCATTGAATTGAATCTGAATCCTCAAGAATAAAATTTTAATAACAATATTTCAACTCCTCAATTTCAAAATCTTTGCAATTCATTGAAATCTTCAAAATAAAATTTTAATAACAATCTCAATCTTCTTAGAATTCAAAATTTTGAAATTCATTTTCAATCTTAAATTAAAATTTTAAATCCACACCTTTTGTAGTCCAATAGCTCTAATGTTAATCCTTTTCACTGTCCTCATCGACATGCGTCCTCAAATAATACCATAAATTAGTCTATAAATTCACCTTGATATGAAATCAAACCCTACTATGAAGCCAAAATCCTAACTTAATAACTAACCAACAACAATCAAATTCAATATCAATAAGTGAGAATGGACGGAACAAGGGAATGATTTTAAATTGGAATTTAACAAGATTCTCAGGGGTCATCCCAGGAATCTCTCAAGAAATTGTGATTGAGTATTTGCTCTCGTCCTAGTATCCTATGTCCTAGATCCTATCGCAAGCACGCAGTAGTATAACAAGGATGCCACACTACTACGACATCGCACAACTCGCGAAGTCTGACCTGCATGGGCCACCACTAAAAACGTGTCACGACCCGCTCCCGGTTTAGGGGCACGAGTGCGTGGGTACGTCCAGCCTACGCCGCAGCATCGGCGGTAGAACGCTGTCAAGGTCTTGATACTATCTAGCTAATGTCACACAAACATCCAATCTCCATAAGGAGGCACGGATGACACAAATAAACGAGCACATACTCAATCACAGGATTACAGCACGATAAGATACGAATAGAAATTTAATTAAATACAACACAAGTCAAAGTAATAATCTAACTCAACAAATAACCAAGTCTCATCAAAAATGCCGGAGACAAATCCGGTACCAAATAGTCTACTTAAAGAACAAACTAAAAATATAAATTTCCGGCTAGACCTCCCGGAATCACAACTAGACTACCAAGTCTGCAGCTACTCACCATATGGTCCATAAAGTGTCGGACAGCGGTCCTCTAAGGCATAGTCTGGAAAAATATTTCCAGTCAGGAAGGAGCAAAGCACAATCTCAAATAACAGTTCCATTTAATTGATAAGGACTATAAAGCAATAAACATGTCATGCTAGCTACTGAGAAGACAGTGAAATAAATGCAATGGCAATTAAAGAGAGACAGGCAAAGTAAAGAGACAGGCAATAGGCAATATGATACAGTCAGTGCATGTATGAAAATGAAAAGAACAAGAAACAATATCATATACGGGTGATGTAGTATATGATTTAAAATAGGGAACTGTAATCTATTCTAAGTGTTTGAAATAGTAGTTTCAAAATGTGATCGGCTTGGGAACATGTACGATAGCTACAGGGCCTGGCTAATCATGGGTGAAGAGCATGATTAACACTTACAATTTTCTATACTACAATAAGAGGTTATGATCACATTTCTTACTAACTACTTCCCCGCCCCCAACTAGTACTGTGGATCCAACCATGACACGTCACGATACACGAGCAAGTCAAGTCTATCATGTACGATGTCTAATATACATGTCGTGTACAATGTCAATACGATAATCAAGGTAACATCTCATGACTTCAGATCCAGGCTATATACTAGTCCGGGTAGCACAGTGTCAAAGATTCAGTTGTAACATTTCAAGATCATTGAACTTATAGAAATTATCAAGAATTGGAAATTATCAGAGAATGTACTTGCCTTGGGTCCTTAGCTGGTAATTATTGGTGTCCTGTTCCAGAGTATCCCCTGGGTAAACCAACAGTCCTATAAACACAACACAATATAACTTTTGCATCAGATGCTACGCTAATACACAGTCTAAAAACACTGGCCTCAGGGCCATGCCAGGCAGGGCACTAGTCAACTAGGGTCACCTAGTAGATAGATACGTAATTATACACATCTTAATTAATATATGTACCAAAATAATAATTATACTATATACAGGTAATTATACCAAAATACATACATATATATGTTTTAGTGGAAAATACATTTGTTATATCTACACATATGTATCATATACCAATTAAAATATATATACTATATACCTATTTACATGTATATATATATATCAATACACACATACTAGAGTATCCATATACCAATATGTATATAGATATATATACCAATTACATTATATATATATATAACATTAAATACTAAAACTCATATATGATACATGGTTACCTATACCAAAATAAATTTATATATAGATATATATATATACTTACATATCAATATAACACAGATATATATATAAACTACTGTTTAAACATTAATTTAAAATACATAATTACATTTACAGTTAATTAATACATACCTATACTTATACAATTAAATATTTACAAAAGAAATAATATACATATCTTTAATTAACATTACTAATGCATTAATATATACATAACCGTATATACGTATGTATATATACATTACATACATTCACTAAAGTATATATACATATACTATGCTTATACAATTAATTATACATATATATATACACAAACGTATATACGTATATATATACATATATATATATATATATATACATACACAGGAAGAAGGAGAGGAGAAGGACTCACTGTGATGGGGGGCTGGCCGGAGTACGGCCGGACGGGGAGAACTGAGCAGCGGGTCGGAGTGGCAGGGAGGAGCCGCAGAGGATGATCGTGCGGGGGAGGAGCAGCCGGAGATCCGTCGGGGAGGAGCAGCGGGCTTCGGCGGGGGGAGCTTCGTCGGGGAGACAGGCCGGACGCTGAGCAGCGGCCGAGGGATGGATGCAGCAGGGAGCGATGGTGGAAGAGCACAGCGGGGATAGGGAGTAGCTCGGGTGGCTGACCGGGCCGCCGGACTGAGCAGCGGGTCTGCTGGCCGGCCGGGGGATGGATGGGAGGAGGAGATGGAGGGATGTGTATGGTGAAGATGGAGGGAGGAGCAGCCGCCTGCCGGGGTCGGGGGAAGAAGAGCAGTGGAAAACGGGGCCGGGCTAGGCTGGCCCGTCGGAGACGGGGTCGCCTGGGTGGTTGGCCACCGTCGGAGTACATAGTCGCCGGCCGGTGCACCGTTGTGAGGGTGGTTGATGGTTGTTTCCCCCTCCTTTTATAATTTGAATTTCAAATTCAAAATAAAAGAAGGAGAAGAAGAAAGAAAGAAGAAGAAGAAGAAGAAGAAGAAGAAGAAGAAGAAGAAAAAAGAAGAAGAAGAATCCTACGTTGGAGAGAGGTGGGGGCTTGTGAGGAGGTGGGGTTTTCTAGGTTGTCTAGGGATTAGGGTTGATGTAGATAGGACATTAAATAGGATGAGGGTGTGGGTAAATCAATGGTGAGGATGCACCCAATTAAATGGGTGGTCCAGATTGTTTATGAAGGAAATTTCATGTGAGGAAAAATGCAATTTGGTCCATAAGTAAATAATCTTTCCATTTGGTCTTGGACAATGGGTGATGACACCTACAATTGAATAATTGCAACTTAGCCCCTTAAATTTGGGAAATTGCACAAACGCATAAAATGACAAAAATTTGGCGGGCGATTCGGTGTCCGGTGTTTTGTAGGGTCAGGGGGCGGTGTAAGATTTGTGTGGGCTCCAATAACAGGGCACTGGAATTAAATTGGAATTTACGGAATCAGATAAAATGGTATCCTCAAATTAAATAGAAATAAATGCAAGTTGTGTTCAACAATTAATTAGGAGTACATGGAGCTAAAATCAGGTCAGGTCATCAATACCAATAATGAAGAAGACTCAGAACAGGATATTATCCTAATTTGGGCCGTACGAAAAATAGGTCAAGATTGCCTCCAATTTCGATTGGAACGCACAACGATACAAAAATAGGAATTTAAAATAACGTCCGCAACGATTTTTGTGCGGCCAGAAATAATGTACAGAGGACATAATTATGAGTTGCAAAAATAGCAGAATGGAAGGCGGGCATGTCTAGGGCAAGATTGTAAAATTTATTGGAAGACAAAAGTCAGGATACTGCTCCAAATATCGAAGCAAAGGCAATGCGCAAAATATTAAATAAAATACGGTAATTAATTACAAACTCCAAGAATTAAATTCTAAATAAATAATTAAATACAAGAATTCCATAATTCGGACAGGTGGTCATCTACTGGGCTTCTAGGTCTAGTCTACTAGCTTAAAAATAAATAAATACTGCATATAATATTATATTTAAATTACACATCACACATTTATTTAAAAATCAAATATACTATCATGCAATTTATTAATTGTAACTAAAATAATATTAAATATTATAAAAAGTCGAAAATACCCCTGTTTCAAGAATGTGGTAGTGACAACCTTACCGTTGCTTCGATAATTGGAGCACCTCACTAGCCATTGCCTTCCTACAAATTTCACATCCTTGTCCTAGACGTGCCCGCCTTCTATTCTGACCTTTGTATAACTTAAAATTATGCTCTCTTGTGCTATATTTTAGTCACACAATATTCGTCGCAGACGTTATTATTTAATTCTATATAAATTTAACTTACTATCCTTGTGCGTTCCAATCGAAATTGGAGACACAATTTTGACCCCTTTCGTGCAACCCAATTTATGATACTATTCTATCCTGAGTCCTCTATGTCCATGATACTTGTGTCCCACCTAATTTTAGCCCCATGTACTTCTAATTAACCCAAGAACACCCTGTGCATTAATTTTAATTAATTTAACCTAATTTTCAACTTTGTGCAATTTTCTAATTGTTGGACACTTTTATGCAAAAGTGCATTGAGGTGTCCACACCATTGGAAATAATACATAAAGAAATCCATTTTTCGTTCATATGAATTTTTCCCATGATTTTTGGAATGTGCAACAGACATCGCCCCATCATTTAACCCTATTATTGCATTTTAAACAATATAAATTATAGCCCTCCAAACATCCCCATGTGAAGCCAAGGCCCACTCCAAGGAGATGTTGACCAAGTCCAATCCCCTAGGTCAACCCCAAAACCCTACTTTTTACATATAAAAAAACTTTTACTACTTTTTCATCCACATCACAAAAACCCAAAACCTAAACTACATTAGCCGACACCATCCCTCCCCTTCCTGCCATCTTCCCAGTTCAGTCCCGTCGAAGCCATCACCGGAGCACCCTGACCTCGCTGGACTGCACCTCAGCCTGACCACCCGTCCTTCTCCCTGTTCTCCACCATCCACCGGACTCCTCCATCTCCTCCACGCTGAACCACCAATGCCGCGGCCATCCCGTCTCCTTCTTCTTCTCCTCCGGTCCCCGTTCACCCGACGAGCCCCGGCCAGACCTCGTCGAGCCTCGCCGTCGGTCATCTTCCTCCTTGCCATCGACTGCAACCCTGAGCCTCGCCTGAGGACTTCCCAACCACGGCTGCTCCCTCTCCGTTCACCGCCAGCAGCCTGCACCCACAGAAACCCGACCGCTTCCCATCAACGCCACAGCCATTAAAGACCTCGAGCCCGCTCACAGCAGACTCCGACTTCCCGGCCCTCATCTCCTCCACCTCGTTGTTGCCATCACAAACACGACCGTCCCTGAGCCCCGCTGTTCTCGACTCCACGACAGCAGCCATCAACCACCGCATGACTCGTCGACCTCTCCTCCACGTTCTCCTCCCTCGCTGAGAATGATAGCCTGAACCTCCGTCCACGCCGACCCCGACCATCCACGACTGCACAATCACCTTCGGACATCCTCGCCTGAGTTCTCCACCGCCAGAGCAGTGAGCAGTACTGTCCCCGAGCGTCACGACCGGACCTCCCCTCCCCGCCTGAAGGTCCATCATCTTCCTCCCTGAGCCACTGCTCCCAGCCGCCACCATCGTTCACCTCTCCTCCTCCTCGACCACAGCCTTCTCCTCCTTGGCCAGGCCTCCCCCTAGCCGGAGCAACAATCACCTCATCATCACCATTATACATCATCATCATCCCCTTCATTATCAATACCATCATCATCATTACCCACATTATCTCACCATCATCATCATCCACATCATCACCATCATCCCTATCATCATCCATATCATCACCATCATCATCTTATCATCACCATCTCATTAACCTAATCATCTATGTGAATCATCATCATCATCACCAATCACCATCCTCATCATCATCAGCATTAACCTCAATCATCATCACCCTCGTCATCATCATCAATATCCTCGTCATCGTCGTCCCCGTGCGCGTACCCCGAGGTTCGAACCTGTCCCTCTTCTACTTTTTATGTGTGCTTGTGTGTATGCCAGTAGAACATTAGTATTGATTTACCATAATTAGTTGACATCAGACCCGTGTCGGGAACCCAATGACTTGTGTGCGTGCACGTACGCGTATTATAATTAAATTGATATATATATATATATATATATATATATATATATATATATATATATATATATATATATATATATGGATGTATTATATAATTAATTATATGCTAGTAGTAGTTATGACTATGTATGTATTGTACGACCCTAGGATACTGCGGATTATCCCATATTTACATTTGACCAAGTAACCCTAAGAACTTGTGAGTTGACTACCTTGTGTATATTAACGTACTGGCTTAGACACTTGTTAGTTGACTGTCTGATTTTGATACAGCATTTAATATAGGACACCCGCGTAATTAGACGCATATTTAACCATGTTAGTCGACCAGTGTCACCCCTTGCATACCCTCTGAGTCCAGTGTAAATATGGTTGTGTATGTGCTAGTGTAATGGCTGATATTGTATTGTATTATATCATATGTATATAGGATATCGGATTATTCTGTGCGACTTCTGGAGCAGGTTATTGATACTACGCATCTTCTTGCCAGACAAATATACCTTGCCATTATACTGTTATTCATATTCCATATGTTGCATGCATCTTTATTTTCGTTATTTAGTTCATGTATTTTAACTGTTATATATAAACTGTGCGTCCAAGGAAACTTGGGTACAAACGACGGTGTCGTCATGATCTGTTTTTATTATGTATATGCATTGACCTTGTTTATGAGATCGCTCCATTATCATGAAGCATTATTAGGTTTCATTAGCCCTGACACAGCTGTTACACGGGTGTGTCTCATATAGATCACTGACTTGCGTGCAGGGTTTGGCCTCATGTACGTATGGGTTGTGCGTTAGGAATAACTACCGATAGAAACTTTGCATGCTAGTAGACTTGGAAGTTATTAGAGGTATTATCGTATCATGGATGTGATATGCTTAGAGCATAGGGTGGGAAGAACAATAAGTAAGGCGTGTGGGCTCCGTTGTACTTTTCTTGTGTAACTCGTACGCTCCGCCGGAGATGCGCGGTCATGATGACCACTATATATTATATATTATATATTATCAGACGACCTCTGCCGTTCAAAAGACGACATGCTTTTTAGGCCCCTGAATCTCTAAGAGAATTATGCCAATCCTATTTTATCCAGATAGCCCACGCGTTGGAAAAGTTGTTCTTAAACTGCATTCACTTAGACGGTTAGGCGACCCATTGGATTTTTATTTCAGTACTTTATTGGCATGCTTCTATGCATCTTGTTATGTCCCTCTGAGGACCTGGTCCCTTTCCAGGTACAGATGTTCATGAGTATTCACAGGAGAGCAGATCCGGACTGGTTACTTATATTTTTGAGGAGGTCTTCTATTCGAGTCTCAGTGATTGTTAGTTGTTGTACTTATATTGTGTTGCTTTTATATTCTAGTTCGGCAGTGGATTTGTTTCCATCTGACTGTCATCCTTAGATACTTCATATTGAGATCTAGTTATATAGATATTGGTTATTTATTTATATTGATTTCTGTGGATGAGATTTAGATTATGCCCTGTGACTTGTGATAGTTTTTACCATTTGTGAATTATTGTTCATAACACAGCGTATGCATGTGTTATGGTTTCCATATATTAGAGTTGCCATATACATGCGACTGGCACGCTTACGTGTCATAGTCCTACATATTTTTGGGACTGGGGCGTGATATGTTTTTAGTTGTAGCCCATGCAGGTCTAGAGCATATTGTCTCAGTTACGTTACTGTACCGAGCAAGACTGCAAATAGGATTAGAGTATGGGATCTCATCCACATTTGACTATGACTCATCTTTCTTCTAATCTGTTCTATTTGAATAACTGTATCCTATTTGATTCATGTGCTTCCCTAATAGTTCCTTGAGTATAGCCTCTTCTAGAATATAGGAATCCCTGTTGTTAGGATGATAATTAGGATAATATTTCTATTAAGGATGCAACTAGGATATTGACACACCACTAAGTTAGAATACTTAATGAACCCTAGCATCCCTTATCTGTAGATGGATTGACCATTATTCCTTGATAACTAGGGATGACTTGAGAGTGGTATAGACACTACTAGAGTTAGTTAGAAGTTTAGCCATATTGTTTGACCCTAGTATTGAGGAACCAATAGAAATCTAAGGTTGAGTATTAGGACTAAATCTAAATTTCATAGTAAGATAGTATTAGAGAACTATAAATTTAGATTCTTGTCTTGATATTAGCAAAACAGTACCTTAGGAAGCCAAGAGGAATGAATATAATATTTTTCTTGATCATACCTCGAATACAAAGATTAGCATCCCACCTTCCCTTAAGAAACCATGACATTATCAAGAGTCTCTCTATTTTTAATTTCATAACTAGTTCCCCCGAAACCTTAACACTCGCTATTTGTGCAACGACTAAATTTCTTTTCTTCATCTCTTCAAGTCGTGCCACCTAACTCTTATGATTGTAGGCCAAGTGATTTTATTTTATGCTAGGATTATAGTTGTAATTCTTAAAGTTTGAAATTTATGTGCTTGGTAGTTAGAACTTGATAGTTGAGTATTCAATTAGATTATAATTTTATGGTTATACCTTAGTTTTAAAACAAGTAATTTGTTCTCATATCTCCATATAGGTTACATCCTCTCTCACGTGAGAGTCAGTAACTTCTCCATTCTTAGTATTAACACTTTTGTTCTATAAACACTATAATTAAGACTTAAGATGACCATTACCTATATAATGCAATAGGAGACCCTAATAAATACCAAGATCTTTTCCTCGTGTACCCCAATAAGAGTTCTACCTTAGTTACAAGAATAATATTATTTTATAAGATCCCCTCAAGACAGTTACAATATTAGTTTATACTTCTAAGTTGGATAGTATATCTCACAACCTAGTATTACATAGTTCTTTTGACCTATTATTGAAGTATAACTGAATGACATTAATTGTATACTAGCATAAGACGATAGTGTTTATTCAGACTGAGAACTTAGAGGCCCATACCCCTATTTGGTCGACTAGCGACTTAGACAAGGAGTTAGTATGACAACTGTAGAGATTGTAGAGTCTTATCTTCTTTGTGAACTTGAATTATTTTGTAACTTCTCTCATCATAATCTAGCGTACTTATATTTTCTATACTACCTTGACTTATGTTGCTGTTACAGCCTAGTTTTACAAGCTTATTCTTTATCGAGCTTGTTCATGACATATGTATTATTGGGGGGCCCACACTAATACATTGTCTAAATCAGAATCAGTGTATTAAGGTCTAGCTAACCTTAGTGCGCTTGGTTCGCTCTTCACATGACTACTTTATGTGGATTGAGATACATAGTTGACTAGTAGACGAATATACTTTCCCTTAGACATGTCTGAGCATATCATATCAGTTACATAACTGTACTGATATGAGCATATGAATAAGAATCTAACAAATAGGATTTTAATCCACACCTGCCTTGACAATCCTCTTTGAATTCTTTAATCGCTTTGAATTTCGTACTTGTACTATATCACCTCCTCATTGAATTCCTTATTATTGTTCTCCGTCTTCCCCTATTTCGGAAAGACGAACGCTCATGTTTGGTATAAGTTTGATACACACAGAGTACTAGATATACCCCATAGGCCAATCACATTACTAGGTGACTATCTTTTATAATTGATTAAGGACATATCATATATGATATATTTGGTATTAAAGTTTTGAGGATTGAATAGCATGATTAAAATTTGAGGATATTTTTCTTAAATATATAGCCTTATGTGATAGATGGATAAATTCTAAGTTGGGTAGAAGTTGCATTGTCAACTTGAGAGAAAAACTTTTTAGATTGTGATCAAGTAAGATTAGATTGTGAGATTAGGTCATTTTAAATGTGGAGAATTTTAGAAGAATGATTAAGATAACGAGGATTTAATGAAAATTTATATATTGATATTGTGGACCAAATATTTATACTTGGGCACATGATTTAAATTTTGAATATTGAAGGTTGAATCATCGATTTAAATCTTGAGAAAAATAAATGGAACTCTAAACATGAACATTGACGGATTGAATTCTAAATTTGATGATTTGAATTAAAAGTTAAATTTTGATTGTTGGATTACCTATTTGAAATATTGAAGATGTGAATTAAATTTAAAAATTTGAAGAATACAAAATTCATAAGTAAAAATAGGAATAATATTGGATTAGAATTATTTTCTAGAGGAGATTATGATAGTTGGAGATCGTGATATAAAAATTTGGTATGGGTTATTTAAATCTTGAAGATGTTGTATGGATTGATTTAAATTTGGATGTTGATGATTTGAGAAATCGAGAAGAGATTACAATATGTTAAATTTGATTTAAACAATGGTTATTTTAAATTTAACATGATTGCGATGAAATTGAAAAGATTTTGTTATTTAAAATTTTGTAAGAGATTGCAATAGACTTGCTTTATGTACGAATGTGAAGGATTCAACAAATTATACCTTATTTTAATTTTAAGGACGAAATTATTTTAAGTTGGGTAGATTATAAACTCCCTCACCCAAAATTAGGCCTACTTGGCTTAGATAGTGAAACTAGGGTTAGTTGAATCCAATTAGAAATAGAACACGGCATTTTATTTAATTCTACAATATTTATATCACCTAGTGCACCTTACCGTTGCTTCGATAATTGGAGCACCTCACTAGCCATTGCCTTCCTACAAATTTTATATCCTTGTCCTAGACGTACCCGTCTTCTATTCTGACCTTTGTGTAACTTAAAATTATGCTCTCTTGTGCTATATTTTAGTCGTACAATATTCGTCGCAGACGTTATTATTTAATTCTATATAAATTTGAATTTGTATCCTTGTACGTTCTAATCGAAATTGGAGACACAATCTTGACCCATTTCGTACAACCCAATTTATGATACTGTTCTATCCTGAGTCCTCTATGTCCATGATACTTGTGTCCCACCTAATTTTAGCCCTATGTACTTCTAATTAATCCAAGAATACCTTGTGCATTAATTTTAATTAATTTAACCCAATTTCCATCTTTGTGTAATTTTCCAATTATTGGGTTCTTTTATGAAAAAGTGCATTAAGGTGTCCACACCATTGAACACAATACATGAAGAAATCCATTTTACGTTTATATAAATTTTCTCCATAATTTTTGGAATGTGCAACACACATCGCCCCCTCATTTAACCCTAGCCTTACGTTTTAAACAATATAAATTATAGCCCTCCAAACATCCCCATGTGAAGCCAAGGCCCTGTAACCTCCGATTTCCAATTTCCAAAATAATTAGATTTTAATTCATTTTAATATATTGAGTTTTATAAAATATTTCTCCTTGAAATTTTTAGTTGATTTTGAACGATGTTTGATTTTAGAAGGTAATTTAAAAATCTTGTATAAAAATCATTTTTTTCATAAATGTCGCTTTCTTATAAAATAAGTACATAAATAATAATATATATATTTCTAGTTTCAAATATTTATTGGCTTGAATCATAACATTATTGTTTTAACTAAATAGTTATTTAAAAGACTAGTTCATAAAGTAAAATGAATTTTTGGGATAGTAAATAAAATAAATGTCATACTTTCTAAGATTTTTCAAAATGTATTAATTAGTAGCAAATTGAAAATTTGCTAGCTTTCCTAAAAATATTTCTGAAAATATAATCTTTATTTTTTATTTTTTTAAATTTCCATTTCCTATTAACTAGCCCACACCCTCATTTTTTCCCACATGAGAAACCTTTTTTTATATTTAATTCTGGGCCATTCATTATTGGGCCAACCCGCAACCCTTTATCCCACACCCTTCTCCCTATTTAAGTTCTCATTCTCACATTTCCCAAGAAACCCTAATCTCCAAATTTCTAGATAGCCTCCACAAATTCCCACAAGCCAAATCCATCACCATTTGTGTGCTCGTGTCCGTGTGTCCAGCATCCGTGTCAGCCGTGATGGCCTCGGGTCCGACCCCGGGTGTCCCACCGTATCCATTTCATTTCCTGTGTCCGGTTACAATATTACAAACAGATTTTTTTGTGTCCGACACACCCGGACACATCCACCTCCACCAGTACACCCAACCCCGTGTCCGACACACCCGGACACGTCCCTCACAGTTCAGCGAACCCGCCGTGTCCACCCCGGACACGAACCCAACCCCGACACGTTCACAGACACCGACCCTAACCCTAGATCGAAGCCGCCGTCGCCGCCCTGTCGCTGCCCTGGGTTGAACCGCCACCTCCTCGAGTTCCACCGCCGCTGGAGCCGCCGACCACCGCCGTCACTTCAGACCCGCCGCCCAGATCTCGATCGCCTCCTCGAGCCAGCCGACGACCCGTCGTCGAGCTCGCCGTGGCCGACCAGACGCCACCGCCGCTGGAACCAGTCACCGCAGCCTCCTCGAGCGCCGAACGCCGCTGTCTCGAGCCGAGTCGAAGCCGCCACCGCCGAGTCGAAGCCGCCCTGCCCTCGAACAGGCCGACCACCGCCGAGTCGAAGCCGCCCTGCCCTCGAGCAGATCCGCCGAGCAGAACCCCGCCGACGAGACAAGCCGACGCCCTGCCCGGCCTGACCCCAGCGGCCCTCCTCCGCGCCGACGCCGGAAACGCAACTCCGGTGAGTCCCTTCCCCTTTCCCTCTTCCCCTTTCATCGTTCAGAGCTGAGGAATTAATAATTAGTTAAGTGTATATAATTAGTTAATTAATTTAGTAAATTAGCTAATTAGTTTAGTTAATTAATTAATTAGATTAATTAGTTTAATTAGATTATAACATTAGTTTAGTTAATGATTTGATTAGTTTAGAAATTGTTTAATCAGTGAATTATTTAATCAGTAAATTATTTATAATTAGTTTATTTCATATAATTAGTTTATTTTATTAATTAGTTAGTTATAATTAGTTTAATTAATGTGTTAGTCTAGTAAATTCATGTAATTAGTTTAGTAAATATAACATAATTAGTTTTATTGTTTTAATGTGTGAAATTAGCTATTTAGTATGTGTAAATTTAGTTATGTAATATTTAAAAGGGTTTTTGATTATACAAACATATAATAATTTTGGGGTTTTATAATTAATTAAAAATATAGTTTTAATAATAAAAATAAGATAAATTGGTTATTTGGACTGGTAACTGAAATAACTAGAGATATATAAATATGATGGCTTTTACATAAATTCTAGTTTTTATAAATAAACTTTTATTTGAAATTATTGTTCAAAATAATTTCAAAACGATTTATATACGTAAATACGCATTCCAGGGTATGTAATTGATTTGGTATATATGTATATATATATTTTTAGTTTATGTATATAATTATTTTGGTATACATATATATGTATATATGTATATTTTGGTATAATGATACATATATTTAATCGGTATAATTTCATGTAGTATAAGTGTAATAAAACGTATTTTTATATATGAATTAATTGGCATCTGTACATATATATATATATAGTATAAATTTGAATTGGTAAATTAATATTAGTATATTCTAAAATGATGTTAACAAAATATATGTACATTTAAACAGTGTTTTTACATATATATGAGTATACGTATGGTTCAACTAGTATAAATCAGATATGTATTTAAAGGGCATATATATATATATATTGTAAATACATTAAATTGGTGCATGTATAAATATTGTAAGTATAATAAGTATAATGTGTATTATATACGTATCCCTACTAGATGACCCTAGTTGACTAGAGCCATGCCTGGCAGAGCCCTGAGTTCATGTATTTGTGATGTGTTAGTGTAGCACCTGATGCAAATGTGGTTTTGCTTGTGATATGTTTATAGGACTGTTGGTTTACCCAGGGGACACTCTGGAACAGGACCTCGGTATTCACCAGCTAAGGACCAAAGGCGAGTACATTCTCTGATTAGTTTCTAATTTATGATATCTCCTATGTTCACTGTATCTAGTGTAAATATCCATGATCTTGACACGATGGTTACACGGATTGGTATACATGGATCTCGTCATGAGATGTTATTCCTTATTCATGGTGTAGCTTGTACGAGACTTGTTTCCTTGATATCTTGTGCATGTACAGACACTAATTCCCGGAGAGATTTGCTACCTTCCTTAGGGAATCCCGTGCCATAGCGTACCATGATTGGATCTACTATACCAGTCGGGGGTTTGGGGAGTACTTTAGTGTAGATATGTGATCATACCCAACTATCCATGCATCATAGCTCACCCCACATCTCACGTCGGGTGCGGCCTGACCATCTCCATGCCTCATAGCTGTTACGTGTGATTAGCCTGACCTCTCCATGCATCATAGCTAACCAACGGTTAGCCTGACCTTCCATGAATCATAGCTAATCACATGTAACCAGCCTGATCAAGTTCCCAAGCCGATCACATGTTAAAGCTAGTACTCACACACTTAGTCATAGAATTCTTGCTCATGGACATATTGTTTCTTTTCCTGCATTTACTCACAGTATTTCCAGTACTTTTCTCATTGTACATTTCTCGTACTTATACATGCATCTGGTATGTTTCCATCTAGAACTGCTACATAGTTTATGTCATTTATATAGAACTGCTATTTAGAGATGTACTTTGCTCCTTCCTGACTGGAAAATATTTTTCCAGACTGTGACCTTAGTAGACTGGTTCCGACACACTTGGGGATTGGAAGTTAATGATTGCAGGTATGATTATGTTGTCTTTAGACTTGTGTTGTTTTCTTTTACTTCTTCAAATTCCTATCGTGCTGTAGTTGTGATTGAGTATGTTGTTGATATTTTATAGTATCATCCGAGTCTCCTTATGGAGTTGGATACTAGTGTGAGATTATTTAGATAGTACTTGACCTAGACAGCGTTCTACCGCCGATGCTGCGGTGTAGGCTGGACGTACCCACGCACTCGTGCCCCTAAACCGGGAGCGGGTCGTGACAAGCCCACTCCAAGAAGATGTTGACCAAGCCCAATCCCCTAGGTCAACCCCAAAACCCTACTTTTTACATATAAAAAAAACTTTTCCTACTTTTTCATCCACATCACAAAAACCCAAAACCTAAACTACATTAGCCGACACAATCCCTCCCCTTCCTGCCATCTTCCCTGTCCAGTCCCGCTGGAGCCATCACCGGAGCACCCTGACCTCGTTGGACTGCCCCTCATCCTGACCACCCGACCTCCTCTCTGTTCTCTACCTTCCACCGGACTCCTCCATCTCCTCCACGCTGAACCACCAACGTCGCGGCTATCCCGTCTCCTTCTTCTTCTCCTCCGGTCCCCGTTCACCCGACGAGCCCCGGCCAGACCTCGTCGAGCCTTGTCGCCGGTCATCTTCCTCCTCACCATCGACAGCAACCCCAAGCCTCGCCTGAGGACTTCCCAACTACGGTTGCTCCCTCTTCGTTCACCGCCAGCAGCCTGCACCCGCAGAAACCCGACCGCTTCCCATCAATGCCACCACCATTAACGAGCTCGACCCCGCTCACAGCAGACTCTGACTTCCCGGCCCTCATCTTCTCTACCTCGTCGTTGCCATCACGAACACGACCGTCCCTGAGTCTCGCTGTTCTCGACTCCACGATAGCAGCCATCAACCACCGTATGACTCATCGACCTCTCCTCCAGGTTCTTCTCCTCCGTCGAGAACGATCGCCTGAACCTCCGTCCACGTCGATCCCAGCCATCCACGACAGCACAATCACCTCCGGACATCCTTGCCTGAGTTCTCCACCGCCAGAGCAGTGAGCAGCACCGTCCCCGAGCGTCACGACCGGACCTCCCCTCTCCGCCTGAACATCCACCACCTTCCTCCCTGAGCTACTGCTCCCAGCCACCACCATCGTTCACCTCTCCTCCTCCTCGACCACAGCCTCCTTCTCCTTGGCTGGACCTCCCCCTGGCCGGAGCAACAATCACCTCATCATGACCATTGTACATCATCATCATCCCCTTCATTATCAATACCATCATCATCATCACCCACATCATCTTACCATCATCATCATCCACATCATCACCATCATCCCTATCATCATCCACATCATCACCATCATCATCTTATCATCACCATTTCATTAACCTAATCATCTATGTGAATCATTATCATCATCACCAATCACCATCCTCATCATCATCATTAACCTCAATCATCATCACCCTCGTCATCATCATCAACATCGTCGTCATCGTCGTCCCCGTGTGCGTACCCTGAGGTTCGAACCTGTCCCTCTTCTCCTTTTTATGTGTGCTTGTGTGTATGCCAGTAGAACATTAGTATTGATTTACCATAATTAGTTGACATCAGACCCGTGTCGGGAACCCAATGACTTGTGTGCGTGCACGTATGCATATTATAATTAAATTAATATATATATATATATATATATATATATATATATATATATATATATATATAAACTAGTAGTAGTTATGACTATGTATGTATTGTACGACCCTAGGATACTGCAGATTATCCCGTATTTACGTTTGACCAAGTGACCCTAAGAACTTGTGAGTTGACTGCCTTGTGTACATTAACGTACTGGCTTAGACACTTGTTAGTTGACTGTCTGATTTTGATACAGCATTTAATATAGGATACCCGCATAATCAGACGCACATTTGACCATGTTAGTCGACCAGTGTCACCCCTAGTGTACCTTCTAAGTCCAGTGTAAATATGGTTGTGTATGTGCTAGTGTAATGGCTGATGTTGTATTGTATTATATCATATGTATATAGGATATCGGATTATTCTGTGCGACTTCTGGAGCAGGTTATTGATACTACGCAGCTTCTTACCATGTAAGTATACCTTGCCATTGTACTGTTATTCATATTTCATATGTTGCATGTATCTTTATTTTTGTTATTTAGTTTATATTTTAACTGCTATATATAAACTGCGCGTCCAAGGAAACTTGGGTGCAAACGATGGTGTCATCATGATTTATTTTTATTATGTATATGCATTGACCTGGTTTATGAGACTGTCCCATTATCATGAAGCATTATTAGGTTTCATTAGCCCGGACACAGCTGTTACACGAGTGTGAGTCTCATATAGATCACAGACTTGCGTGTAGGGTTTGGCCTCCTGTACATATGGGTCATGCGTTAGGAATAACTACCGATAAAACTTTGCATGCTAGTAGACTTGGCAGTTATTAGAGGTATTATCGTGTCATGGATGTGACATGCTTAGAGCATGGGGTGGGAAGAACAACAAGTTAGGCGTGTGGGCTCCGTTGTACTTTCCTTGTGTAATCCGTATGCTCCGCCGGAGATGCACGGTCATGATGACCACTATATATTATATATTATTAGGCGGCCTCTGTCGTTCAAAAGACGACATACTTTTTAGGCCCCTGAATCTCCAAGAGAATTATGCCAATCCCATTTTAGCCAGATAGCCCACGCGTTGGGAAACTTATTCTTAAACTGCATTCACTTGGACGGTTAGACGCATTGGAAAAGTTTTCGAGGAGGTCTTCTCTTCGAGTCTCAGTGATTGTTAGTTGTACTTATATTGTGTTGCTTTTATATTTTAGTTTGGCAGTGGATTTGTTTCCATCCGACTGTCATCCTTAGATACTTCATATTGAGATCTAGTTATATAGATATTGGTTATTTATTTATATTGATTTCTGTGGATGAGATTTAGATTATGCCATGTGACTTGTGATAGTTTTTATCACTTGTGAATTATTTTTCATAACACAAAGTACGCATGTATTATGGTTTCCATATATTGGAGTTGCCATATACATGCGGCTGGCATGCCTACGTGTCCTAGTCCTATGTAATTTTTGGACTGGGGCGTGATAATAGTGAACTCTACGTCTCTATCTGGCGGTAAGCCTGGCAACTCCTCCGGAAAAACATTCTCAAACTCTGTAACTATTGGTGGGGGTGCCTTCTCCATAGCCATGCAAGCTCCAACTGTCTGACTTACTCCTCGCTCAATGGTCCCTCATATGTACTCGAACTCCGGGTGATCTGTTGGTCTAAAAATGATGCTACCCTTCCAACAATCCAGTACGGCATTGTACTGGCTTAACTAGTCCATGCCTAACACAACGTTAAAGTATGGCATAGGAAATACCAAAAATTATGGTCTCATCTTTCTACCACACACGACTACTGAGCACGTTCTAATAGTGTTGGTAACCGGTACGATGCCTCCTTCAGTAAGAATCTTCCAACTCTTAGGTAAGGAAGAATGAGCTACTTTATGCATAGCTACAAAACTACTAGATATGAAAGATAGTGTAGCACCAGAATCAAAAAATGCAGTCGCAGGTAATGATGCAACTAAAATGGTACCTGTGATAGCTTCCCCTTCTGGTTCCTCCTCAGTCGCTGCTAGTGCAAAGGCATATTCGTGCCTCTGCCCTCCAGTCTGCTATCTGGCTCGATCAAATTGCGCCTCCTGTGGGGCCAAGGGTGGTCCCCTCTGAAATCCTCTGGGTGTTGGTGGACGCTGACCTCCTGGCAGGGGTAGTAGCCTCAGGGCTGGTGCTGGTGGACGTTGACCTCCAGGCGGGGGTAGTAGCCTCAGGGCTGGTGCTGCTGGCCTATGTCCTGTCTGCAGTGTTGTATCTCTGCACTGTGGGCAATCTCTGGTAAGGTGCTGACTCGCTTCACATATCATGCACAATCCAAGCTTCTTCCGGCAATCTCTGACAATGTGTCCCTTCTTGCCATAATGGTGACAAGTCAAAAGCTCCTTGTGCTGGTATGGCACCCTCCTCTGCTGTGTCTGCGCTTCCGAACGACAGATCGGTCCTCCTTCTCTGAGCTGGGCTCTGGCTGGTACGGTCGTGCTGGAACGTCTCGCTCCTCTGCCAATGGCCTCCTGGATCCTTGCCTCTGACATAACCTCCTCATAAGAAATCCTCGCCTGGGTGGTGGTGTACCTCTGCAGCTAGAAAGTAAGGCCGTGATAGAATCTCTGGGCCTTCTCTAGATCGTTGGGTATCAAGGCGGCACCAAATCTGCTGAGACGACTGAACTCTGCGTCGTATACGTCTACGGTCAAATTCTTTTGTTCCAAGTATAGGAACTGAGAGTACAGGATATTTCTGACTGTAGCCGGGAAATACTTCGCATTGAAGTACTCTAAGAACTGCTCCCATATATGTGTCTTGTCGACGCTGTGCTCCATGGAATCCCACCAGTGATGGGCGTTGCCTATCAGTTGGGCCCTCACTGTTGTCATCCAAAGGTTTGGATGTAGCTGAGAGGCCTCTAGTAGCATCTCCGTATTGGCGACCTAATCGGAGATCTCCTCTGCAGTCTCGTTGCCCGAAAAGGTATTCGGGCCTATTTGGCAAAATCCTCGTATAGTACCAGCTGGCTGAACTGGTGTAGGGCCTGGTGCGGGTGCTGGTGCAGGTGTCCTCTCCAGAACTGCCATCAAGCTCTGTCTCAACGTCTCAGTCTGATGCCACTGCGCCTGTATTATAGCCTGAAAGAATTGGAACATCTGCGGCTGTCCCTCCGGATGTGGCATCGGGGGTGGAAAGGGTAGAGGTAGTGGCAGCGGGACCTCCGGCTGCGCTGTCGATGTCACCTCAGATGTCGGCCTCTCGGGTTGCGGCACTGGCATAGCCACCGAAGTCTGGTCCTCGAAGTGCTGTGTCAGGATCGTTTGTGAAGTCTGTCCCTCGTGCTGCTGCGTCGGATCGTCCTGAGAAGTCTCGCGCCAATGTATCAGCGGTGTCGGTGGGATCACCGGGGCCTGTGGTGGTGGTTGCTCTCGGGGTTATCCCTGGGATATTTCCTCTCTCTAGGTGGTGTCTGCTGGCACTACGACACCGTATGACTCGCGTCCACTGCATAAGTTTATCTCGCTGCAAGAGATAGAACTTCTTTAAAAGAGTACGGAATCAAGCAAACAGGATACAGATATTTAAAAATGCGAAAGAGGTTCAAAGGCATAATCAAAGTGGATGAGATCTAGTAATTTTTATCCTATTATAGGCTCGCTGGGCATGTTACCATACCATAAGCGATAAACAGATGACCTGCATGGGCCACTACTAAAAATATGTCATGCCCCAGTCCAAAAATACACGAGACCAGGCCACGTGGCAATAGCCGGCTAATACATCTCCGAGGGAATACCCAATTTAATAGATCCGACAAAGCGTACTCCACTGTCCTAAAATACTAACAAGTCTAATACTAACATCCAACAGGTAAATATAGTCTCATCCATAATATAAACAAGAAGAACTGAAATGAATACTGGAAAATGAACGCCAGTCTGAAATATCATAGTACAATCTAAGATATGTTTGGTAGGAACAAACCCACTACAAAGACGAAATAAAGAGTGCTGAAAGATAGATAAAAGAGTAATGACTAGAGCAGCGGCTAACTAGATAAGGATGCTCCAGTCCTAGGCGGAAGGCCTACCAAATGATCAAGAAAACTCTAACGGTAGCACCTCTAGCTCCTCCTCGGATGCATACCTCGTCTCCTGTCCGGGTTCGTACACAGTAGGATAATATGCCTCGTCCAAATCTGGAAGGGAACCAGGTCCTCAGAGGGACGTAACAAGATACAAAAATGCATGCCATATATAAATACTAAATAAAATAAAGGGGTGTGCTAACCATCTATGTGAATGCAATGTGAGAACAATATTTGTACGTATGGATAGGTGTAGGCATAACGTCTACACTCCGAAAAGTGTCGTATATATACATGTAATGTCCATCACTCCGAAGAATGAGGTATCTGTAAATATATCCATCTGTATCGCTCCGAAGAACGCGGTATCTGAATAAAGAAAGTCATTGGATCTGTGACTCCTCCGGATACTATAGAGTCTAATGTGAGTACCCCATACGCCTACTAGTTGTCCTCCCCGCCCAATACAGATATACAAGTCGAATACGCGACGTGTATACATGTAACTACATGCCAAGTCTCAACTAACTAGATAACCTTGATTATGTACTAAACTGTGATGCATGTCACACGTACCGATAGCTAGTCGGGTACGCAAACCCGTATCCCAACATGAGTTTGTCATAGTGATGCGTGTAAGAGTGTCTGGTCTAGGAAGACATCAGAATATCCTCACAATGGTGGACGAGTCTGCTAGTGACTAAGTCAATTATACTACACATCGACGCATTCGTCGACTGCACCCGAGTCAATCTCGGACGCGCACAGTTGTATAAAATAATATAATAAGATATCATACAATATTGTATAATTTAATTTAAACAGTAAATATGGCAAGGTATACTTGCCTGGATTCTCAAGCTACGAGTGCCAATAACTTGCTCCTGAAGTCTCTCCTGAATGGTCCAGCAACCCTATACATATAATATAATATAATATAATAATATGATCATCAGTCACTACAATAGTATGCACAGAAAATACTACGCTGCTCTTAGGAACTGACACAAAGGGGTCCCAACTGGTCAACTAACAAGGTCGCGTGTGCATGCTGCTAAGACGTACATATGTCATATCCTATGTTACCGTGTACATCAAGGCAACGAAGTACCCAAAAATATGTTCATGAACTAATTACGTATAGTACCGGAATACCAGCCCTAGTTATCATGTTAGAGTGCACTAGGTCAATGCCTAGACTTTTAGGTAAATCACAGTGTTCTTATTAACAAGTTATTTATTATTTGAGTAATTACTAATCATTAATTACTAATCTAAATAAACACACACACACACACATATATTGCACTTAGGGTTTTATATTACCCGTGTCTGTTAAACGACACGTCGATGCCTCGACTCATAAAGAAAAAGGGTAAAATAAACGTGTACCTAGTCGTGGGTGAGCGGGGGAGTGGTCTGTGCTCGTCGACGACCTGTTCTCCGGCGTGGGGTGGATCTTCGATGTTGCACGGGGAAGCAGCAGCGGCAGTAGTTGCAGCAACGGCAGCAGTTGTAGCGGCAAGCGACGGCGGCTGTGCAGAGGTGGCGGGCTGCTGGCGATGGGGACGATGGTCAGGGTGGCGTTGAGTGGCTGAGATAGTGGCGGGCGGTGGTCAGGCAGGCTGGAGGTAATTGGGGGTCGGGTTGAGGTGGAGTCGGGGAAGGTTATGGTGATGGTGATGATAAAGATGGTGGTGCGAGTGGTGGTTGGTGGTGGTGCGGGTGATGGTTGCTGGTGGTGTTGGGGCGGTGGAGACAGTGAGGCTGGTGGCGGAGGAGGTCGGTAGTCAGGCGGTGGAGATGGTGGAGGGGTGAGCGGGTTGAAGGGGGAGTCGGGTTGGGTGCAGGCCGGGATAGGGATGGTGATGGTGAACGGAGATGGAGGAGGAGGGGGACTGGCGGTCGAGGGTTCAGGCGACCGGGGTCTTTGGTCGACGTCGAGGGGCAGGCGGAGGAGGTCGATGGTTGAGGTGGTGCGGCCGGATGTGATCGGGAAAGGAGGAGGCGGGTGATGAGGGATGCTAGGATTTTTTAGTATGGTTGGTTTTTAGGTTAGGGGGGAGAGAAATGTATTTATATAGGAGAGAAAGAAAGGGGGTCCTCCTAGGGAATTGGGTCGGCTAGGGCTTCTTAGGGTGGGGAAGATATCCACATGAAGGAATATAGGGTGTATATGGGCTAGGTTGGGTCTAGCTTTGGGTGAGGTTGGTCTTCACAATAATTTAATTAAAACTAATGCACATGGTGTTCTTTAATCAATTGAAAATACATGAGATTAAAATTGGGTAGGACACAAGTGTCATGGACGTAGCAGACTCAGAATAGAATATTGCCATAATTTGGGTTGTATGAAAATGGGTTGGGTCTGTGTCTCCAATTTCGATTGGAACGGACAATTATGCAAGGTTGGATTTATTGGGATTTAAAACTAGGTGTTTTTAATGAATATTGTGTGACTAAATTGAAGCACAAGATAGAGTATTTATGAGTTACACAAGGGTCAGAATGGTAGGCTGGCAGGTCTAGAAAATATCAGAGACACATACGGCTGAGTTGGAAGCAGTATACTGCTTTCTTCTCTTCATCCTTCGCTGTAGCCGCATGGGATGTGCATCAACCCCCAAACTCTTAGCTTCGTATTATTTTTTTCTACTAAAGTTCGGGTGCTGAGCATTCTCCTTTTCAGGCAAGGAGGCCGCATGAGCAGGGACAGACTGACCAGACGTATGTTGTGGGTCTTCAATATCAGAGAGAGAGGCAGGGAGTGCATGCTTAGCAGTTGGGTGAGACACAGTGGTGCATACACAGAAGGAGCAAGGGAACTCCCCCTTTGCTGCCCATGTCCTGTGGGTTATCAAGTGATGAGCACCCTTCATGTTGGAAGAGGCTGCCACATAAGTAATGGACGCATGGTGTGTTGTCCTTGCGGCAGAAAGAGAGACGGGGAGCGCATGCTCCTAGTTGGGTGAAGCATAGCGGCCTTTGTAACCCATGTCCTGCGGGTCTTCCTTGGCTTTGCCAGCCTTAGAGAAGCGCTGCCCACAGAGAGCATATCCTCGAAAGCCTGCTGGTCGAAGCAGACCACCAGCATTCTTTGAGTCGACCCGAGCTTGGCTACGTCAGATTGTGTCACAACTATCTCATCAGAGAAGAAAGAGGTCCCCAGCAGAGTTGCCACCTTGTTCGCCATTAAATGAGTTTGTGTAAACTTTGTATTTAAAGAACGAAGAAGAGTACAAAGAATCCTAAACAGAATTATCTAAGTACAATATTTTGTTCTGGTGTGTGACAATGGACAATGAGTGTTATGGTGGCTCATTTACTCTATTGACGATCCAACGTTGGATAAAGAAGGTTAGGTTCTTTCTATGCTTGGCTCCGTATGCTCTATGTTTGTCCCTCTCCCTCCCTCTGTGTGTGTCTTTTTTTTTCTTGGGTATGCCGCCCGGGTATATATAGTTATCCTTGGACGCGCATATGTTTTGGGTCGCATGGATGCTGGAGGGTGCCACGTGTACCTTCTTAATAAGGTGCAGCTGTAACCGTGAGCTGGCCAAGCTGACACGTGGGCACTTGTTGAGATTTTCCGTTACTGAAGATCTGGACGGTTCTCGTCCTTTGTGTGCGTGACTTGGTCAATTTTGACACGTGGTTCATACTTGGTTGGAGAGAGCTACTTCAGTTGTAACGGCAAGACTTGGTCTTCATGGAGTCTAAAACACATGTGACTAGCTATAACCGTGAGCTTCCCGATCTCTTCTGAGCTTTCTTTTTGGGCACATGGTTATTGGATTACTGGGCGAGCGCTGCCACGCTGGCACTTTTAAGATTTGGCTCATCTTTTGAGAAAGCCTCCTAGCCAACTTTTGCATGCAGACTTCTCAGAAGTTTCACCATCGATTGCTTGCAGGCTTCTTGGAAGCTAAACCGTCGATTGCTTGCAAACTTTTGGGAGCTAAACCGTCGGTTGCACCCTTTTAGGTTCATTTATCTAATTGTTGCAGTCATGCAAACCATCGCTTTCCTCTATAAATACCACTATTGTGGTTCATCATGTTCTACCTTGTGAAACCTTCCTATGTTGCCCAAGAGAGGTTCCAGTTGGGGACCTTGGCCACCTGTCTTACTTTCTCGACATTCCATCCTTGCTTCGTCCCAATGCTCGGGTCTAGGATTGGAGGGTCTCGTGAGGGACAGGCCACTGGGTCCCCTCCGACTGTCATGGCATCTCTTCTTGCAGGGAGAGCACGGGTCGAGGACGAGTTATCTGCTGTTAAAAACTTCTTATCCGTGCTGGGACTAACTTTGGAGGCTCTTGCTAGGCCTCTAGAGTCCACTCCAAATTTTGTCTTTTTGTCCCTAAATCCAGAGGAGAGAGAGGAGTTGGAAAGGAGGGAAGGACTGTGCCGCCAGTTTTATCGGGCGGGCATACATTCGCTCCAGGAGGTTGCGGCTGTGCTTTGTGAGGCTCGCGGTTCATCTGACTGATTGCATTTTCCTTTTTTTGTTTTTATTTTGCATGGGCCTCGATGGCTGCATGTTTTAACCCCCTCCCCTTTGCAAAACTGCACTTTTTGTTCTATTTTGATCAATATTTCTTTTATGCGGCCCCCATACTCTAAGGATGTTCAGGCCGCATGAGGGCCACCTATGCGGTTGGTTGTTCTGGTCACATAGGTCCCGTGCAGCTCCTATGCAGCTTGCTTTCATATTTAGGGGTGCAAGAGATCTTATGTGGCCTGAATGATTTTTATGCTTCTACAATACCAAGAATGAACAATATGGTTCATGGTCTGCAGCCCACTAGCATATATGTTCAATTAGACTCGAAAGAGAATATATGTCTACAAAACTAGTCTATATCAGCAGAATAAGTCAAACGGGAAATAAATACAATAATGGATAATGATGAATGTAAATACATATAGATTAATCTCATCAAGAATTCAAAAGACGTCTAGTGGAGATAAATCCACTACTAGTAGACAGAAAGGATAAGAACAAAAAAAAATATCAAAGTCCATGCTAAAAATAAACTAAGCAATAATTGAGTCATCAATTATGGTTGTACCCTCGTCCGGTGCCTATCTGTATGACTCCGAGTAATACTGCACTCTGGAGAAAGGACCAGATCCTCAATGGGACGTAACAAGATACATAGATGTAAGCCAAGTATATCAAAAGTATAACATCTGAAATAGACAGTTGCATGCAAGAAATAACTAAGACATAATCTATACAATAGTCACATACGAAAGAGAACAACTAACTACACATAAACTACGAAAATATGATGGGATACAAATACCGTAATTGGGATACAAATATTGTAGCTCACATGTGTAGAAGCATGAAAAATATGCTGCAGAGTCATACGCAGTATTTCAGTGCTGTGTGGCGTAAGACATGACTTCAGAGCCATCGGCGTACAACAGAGCTTCATCGCTAGTACAGCGTAAAATATAGCTCCAGAACAACCCGCATAATACAGTATTTCCAGACTGCTTTGGCGTAAAAAGGTTATTACATCGCCCCTCGGCGTAAAACCTACTCGCTTTTAATGCAGTGGGAAGTGGTACGGGGAACTCTTCGTATTCCTTGAATGAACCTGTCAGATTATGCAGTGAACCTGACTTCTGATAAAGAGTACTGTACAAATATCCAGACGACGGCTGTAATGATGGTTCGGCACAGAAACCCAGACCGTCGTTTAGTGATATTTTCTTGATATAAATTGCTTTTACGCATTCAAGGGAATACGTTGCCTAGTTTTATACAGGCAGATGCAAGCTTTTACGCTCAGCAAAAGACAAAACAAACCGCCACGTCAAAAGCAGCTCTTTGTACAGAGCTCGAGGCACATCTCGGTAGTTAATGCGCGTGATGGGGGCAGATCTCTGTATTTAATGCACGATATTTGGCTCTACTTTTAAGGACTGGGTGAGCCATAATTATGGCTAATACGTCCACATCATCACCTCTGCATTTTACGCCATCAGGCTATTTTCAGCTATAAGGAGCACGATGTACGCTATCTCCTTGAAATATGCTGACCTGGCTATTTTCAGCTATAAGGAGTACGCCGTATGCTATCTCCTCGAATACGCCAACTCAGGCTATATTTCTATTGGTGCGTGATAAGGCTATTTGGTCCAGAATACGCTTAAGACCTCAGCCAAGGAAGGAGGATCGGCTATCTTTTACGCTAGCTACCTATCCATGCAGCATCAGGCTTCTACGCCTACTGGGCTTCTACGCCTACTTGGCTTCTACGCCAACTTGACAACAACTTGGCTTCTACGCCATGGTGACAGTCATTGGCTTCTACGCCAACCTTTTCTACGTAAGGGGCAGTTACCTACGTGGCTTGCATGTCGTGATCCTTCCAGCGGTTATACGCGTTACCTCATCATGGGACACGCGTCACACGCGGATTCAGAAAATCATTTATACGTGGGTGGCAGTTATTATAACCGCCGTGTAAAAAGTGCCACACTCTCCACTGTCCGGCTTCTACGCCGACTGGACGGTTACTGTCACTAAAACCCTATAAATAGAGACCTCCGTCCACGGAGGTCCAAGGTCGAAAAAAGTCGGAGAAAAAGGTCGAAGAATTGAGGAGAGAAGTTATAAAATCAAAGAGAGAAGAGCACAGATAGAGAGTAGTGATCAACGATTTTGGCATCGAGCATCCACTCCCCTTTGCAATCTTTGAAGCTTCTTCATCTTCTACAGCACTTCTTTATCATCGTGTGGTCCAAGGGACAAAGTGATCGACCGCAGATCAGACTCCTATATCAATATTTACCCAGATTAAATTTTATACTTGACATCCTCGTATAGGATTAATTGTACTTCTTGTTTGTAAACCAAAGAAAAAGTTTCGTATAAACCTAGTTTCATTTCTTTCGTTTATTATTAAACACAAGATGGCGACTCTGCTGGGGACCTCTTTCTCATCTGACGAGAAAGCAATTGCTCAACACGATGCAGTATCAGTAGGATCAATGAAGAAGACCTTGGTCGTCCAATTCGACTAATCCGCCTACAAAGATATGCTTCGAGCAGGGGGTAGCTCTCACTCTCTCTCTGTCCAAGACAACAGAAAACTGCATAAGGTATGGATGCCCCGGACATCCCCTACCATTCCTGCTGACTCTCTGGTTTCTCCGACCAACAAGGTTGTAGCTTCGCAACCTCCATGCCCCGCGCATAAAACTCTGTCTCTCGTCTATGATATGGCAGAGAAAACTTTTGGCAATGCCTCAGTGCTAGTCCAGAAGTCTACTCTGCGCTCTGCGCATAATAATCTGTCTCCCGTCTGTGACGTGGTAGACAAAGCTTCTGGTTATGTCTCAGTGCTAATCCAGAAGTCTGCTCCGCGCTCTGCGCGTAAAATTCAGTCTCCCGTCTGTGACATGGCAGACAAAATTTTTGATAATGCCTCAGCGCCAAATCAGAAATTCCAAGCGTGCTCCGCGCATAAAAATGCATATTCCCTCCATGGAAAAGCAGATGGTCCCTGCAATCTACGCAAGGGAAAACAAGTGGCAGATTTCTCTACTCCTCGGCCTTTACGCCAGCAAGAGAAGAATCTGCCCGCTCTCCAGATTATGCGAGAAGCTGATGGCCGATTGAGGACCTCCTCAGTTTTACGCCAGTCTGATCAAAGTTCCAGATTACGCCAGGTTAAGCCCCTCAGCGTAAAGAAGGTCCAGTTTGCGGAAAGACACACTCCTCGAAGATCATCGGCTACTCATATGGCTGAACTACTGTATACGGGTGGCAGGGGAAAATTTATGGTTCCCAATATCCGCATGCCAACTGATGTAAACAGAAGGAATAAGCCATCTTCTTCTTATGTTAATCCTCCTGACTTGCGTGAATTTCTGATCCAGAAGCGCAAAGATAGGGGATCTTCCAACATGTCTATTATGCCCCCTAGGGAGCACTGTTATAATAATCATAGGATTGTAGTTAATTATTATTGTTCTGAAGCAAAATGGTCAGTTTTTGACTGGTTAAACTACTCTCTATCTTTTCAGGAAGAAGAGCCTACATTTGCATCAGTGAATATGGCTTCACACGTTCCTAGAGGAAGGTCGAATTCAAGACATCATCCCTCTAGAACTCCAAGCCAAAGAAGATTTGACAAACTCCTTGAGAACATTGAAGCTGGGGTGTTCCGAAACACTCGTTCAAGGTCACGACAACCGGCTTTGTATTCTTCTGATTCCGACACTGGGGGTCGCCAGTTTCCCAAATCGGATGCTGAAAGTATAGAGTCCATCTCTACAGAGACCTATACTAACCCTTCAATGACATCCAGAGAAATGGGAGTTTATGCCATTGAAGATGAACGCGAAGAGGCTTCCCCATCAGGAAGTACTAAGCAATGCATCGCTGTGTTGGAGACATCTCTGAAAGAGATACAGTCCATGATGGAGAATATATACCAGATGATGCTGAGTCAACGCACAGCTGCTATAGCTCAAGCATCGGTCCCTCCGACTCAGATACATGTGGGGGTGGACTTACCACCATCCAATGCGAATCAGGAGCCTGCTCTAAATCAGGAGTCAGCAGCTCCTCCACTTCCTAACTCGGAGAATGTATTGCCTCCTGTTGGAGTTACAATACAACCGATCTCTCATCACTCCGCGATCCCTCTACCAGCTGAAGATCCGATGCAGGCAGTGCGGGAATTGAAAGCCCAATTTGATGCCTTAAAGCATAAGGATCAGCTCAAGAAATTGGGAATAAACCAGCCTTACTCAGCTATCTGGGATGAGATCCCTTTTTCTCCTAAATATAAACCACAGACTATGGCTTTGTTTGAGGGAAAGACATCACCGAGCCAGTACATGAACTACTTCAGTATGATAACGGTGTTATTGCAAGGGAATGACGCCCTTCTCACTCGAGTGTTCAAAGGCTGTCTCTCGGGAGTGGCTTATCAGTGGTACAGTAGTCTTGCGGACAACTGCATTACTTTCTTTGAAGATTTTAAGACTTTGTTCTTCACGCGATTCTACGAAGGAGGGATGAACATGTCTATGTCCTTTCTCATCGAAGTAAAGCAGAAGAAAAAAGAGAACATTCACACTTTCATCGAACATTTTCGTCAAGCCACTTTGCAAATGCCTTCCAGAGTTCCAGACTCGGCATTGGTGGATATTTGCAGAAAGAATCTTCTCCTAGTGATCTCGGTGTTCACAGGACCATATCAGTTCCATGATTGGCCCTCGTTCATCATCTCAGTGGTAGCCACTGAAGACAACAGTTGGAAGGCGCATGATAATGGAATTATGATATCTGCCTCTGATAGAGGCAAGAGATCATCCTTCCACAGCGACCATCCTCGTGGTTCCAAAGGAAAAGAAGCTCTGGCGATCAATACGTCTAGGCAAAAGACTGCGGCAACCACACAGACGAAACCTGAGACTTCCAGGCCCATTGAAGTGTACTCTTTTGACGACGACGATATTCCGAGCATATTCGAGTGTCTAGTCAAAAGCGACAAGATTACCCTCCCTGAGGTAAAGCGGCCTAACGAAGTCGGCAGTACCAATAACCCCAAGTACTATATTTTTTATAGGTACATACATCACCCCACAAAGGCGTGTTATGTACTAAAGAGGAAAATTCAGGAGTTGATCGACGCTAAGGCCATCACTCTGCATAATAGCGAGAAAACGGTCACAGCCAACATGATCTCTCTTCAATTTGGTAATCTGCCTCCTCAAGAAGTTCCGGATGGTGTTGTACCTATTTCTCGGACAACGGTGAACATCGTTAATCTTCCTCCAGCCATGGGTCAAAATCATGACCTGGTACCCCTAACTACCCAGCGTGGCAAGATTATGTGGGTTCATCCAGATCTGGTGTCAGAGATCGAGAAAGAGACTCAAGCTGCTAAGGCTAAGTCTAAAAAAAACTTGAAGCGTAAACTATGTCATATGGTTACGGTATCCTCGACATCAGAAGAAGAGGTTTTGGCTACTAGAACCCGTTCAGGGAAAGCCTACCTCAAGGACTATGGAGGAAGTCAGGAAGATGTATCGGCAGATGCTTCAGCTGCCAAGCCTTCAGAAGCGGAACCTGTTATACCAGCTGCAGGTCCTTCTAGACCAACTGCGGCAGACAAGGGCAAGCAAAAAGAAGTGCGCTTTGATAAACCTTTGAAGAACATTCAAAACAAAGGTTTGGAGAAGCCATATAACTTCGACATCCTGGCCCAGTTGGCTAATACACCAGCCAGATTGTCCATTTTTGAACTACTCAGGCTCTCTAAAGACACTCATCAAGCCCTGAGTGAAGCATTAATGCAGGCGGATGCATACTTAACCCAGCTCAAGTCCCCTGATGAAGAACCTGTGGCATGTCCTCAATGCCATAGTGTGATGGAGGTGGTCTCGAATATCACTTTCACCGAAGATGACATGCTGTTAAAATATAACAAGCATGACAGACCCCTCTATTACACCGGATACGTCGGTTCCATGGAGGTTGACCGAATTTACATAGATCCGGGATCATCGATCAGTATCATTCCTCATAGTCTGCTCAGACCGCTGAGGATTCCTACCAGCGAATTGGCTTACACCACCACTACAATCGTGGGCTTCAACGCCAGGAAAAGTAAGCCGTTGGGGAAAATTCGTCTGAGGATCCAGATTGGCGACCTCAAATCAGTGGCTACATGCTATGTCATTGATTCAGAGGTGTCCTACAATATTTTACTGGGCAGACCATGGATCCACGATCACAACATCGTTCCTTCGACTCTACATCAATGCTTCAAATATGTAGATGCCCAAGGAACAGTACAAACGGAGTTTGCTGATCTTAACCCGTTCAAAGGAGTAGAATCCTACTACTCTGATGCTATGTTGTACACCTAAGACTACATGGAGGAGGTATCACACAAGACAGAGGAGGAATTCCACCGAGAGCCAAAAGAACCCTCTACCGAGCAACCTCTGTCAATCAAGGTGAAAGGGCAAACTACTCGTCCGAAAGTCATAGAACCCATGGCTATCCACCTTAACAAAACCAAGTCAGTAAAAGGAGATGATCCTCTAGTGATCACTTTAAACCAGAAGCCTCTACCCTTGGTCATCAACCTTCGGCGTAACAAGCAGCCGATTGATGTAAATATAACCAGGAACATGGTTTCTGATGATAATAAAGATCCTCTTTTCCAGTACATTGATGCTCAAATTCTTAAACAGGAATGCTCTCCCCATAACGATATAAAACCTATAGCACAAAAATTCTTGAAAGCTATAGATTCCTATCATCCGTATATGTGGGAAGTAGCGTCACCATCTAATGTCATTACGACATATGGGCCACATGAGGATTCTATCTTTATTGTCCCGCCTACTCGCAGCAGTCAGCATCCAATAGTCTTCGGTAGCATGCACAATGAACCGACTGTACAAAAAGATTCTCCCGATAACGATGTTGGTAAAATATAGGTTCATAGATATAGCCCACAAGCTTTGAATATTATGCAAAGTATGGGTTATGACTTGAAGCTGGAACCAGGTCTTAACTATGGGAAAGGCAGACGAATGCCGTTGCACGGTGATCCCTACTGTCAACGAACTCGTTTCAGGTTAGGGTATACCACCTCCCTTGCAACTTCTGAGTCAAATAAGGATATCTTTTTCTCTTCTCAAGATGGCTCGTCATCCTACGGCTCATATGATGATCTCGAACGAGCATTATCAGTAAATACGATATTGACAGATTCTTTTGAAACAGATGAACAAGAATCTGAACCGTTTGAGAATGACTCTTGGGCTCAGCAAATGGTTACACAGTGGGAACGCTGGTTCGAGCAGAGAGAACCCCCTACTGAAGATAAAGTTATCCAGATCGATGTTGGAGATGAGATTTTAACGAAGCCAAAATTTATCAGTAATAATCTTTCCGAAGAAGAAAAGGAAGAAATAATCCAGCTGATAAAAGAATATATCGACGTCTTTGCGTAGAATTATGAGAATATGCCAGGTCTTGATCCAAAAGTGGCTACTTATAAGCTCAATATAGTGCCCAATTCGAAGCCTGTGAAGCAACATCAACGCCGGTTCTGCCCGGATATGATGGATGCCATTGAAGCTGAAATCAAGAAGTTGATAGCCTCCGGGTTCATCCGGGAAAAACAACATCCTGACTGGGTCGCCAATATTGTCTCAGTCATGAAGAAAATTAGGAAATTACGTGTCTGCATCGATTACCGAGATCTGAATACAGCCTGCCCCAAGGATGAGTTTCCTCTTCCCATTACAGACGTCATGATCGATAATACTTGCAGTTTTGAACGCATGTCTTTCATGGACGGATTTTCAGGATACAATCAAATCAAGATACATCCTGAAGATGAGAAGCATACTGCCTTCCGGACACCATTGGGGATATATTATTATACGGTCATGCCCTTCGGACTGAAGAATGCCGGGGCTACATACCAACGAGCTATGAGTAACATATTTCATGAGCATTTACGCAAAACAGTAGAATATTACGTAGACGATATAGCTGTCAAAAGCCGTCGCAAGGATAATCACATCCAAGACTTGAAGACAGTATTCGAGTTGATGTGCCAACATCAACTCAAAATGAATCCTACAAAGTCCTTTCTTGGTGTATCCAGTGGCAAATTCCTGGGATTTGTCATTACCGCCAAAGGCATTCAAGTGGACCCTGATAAAGTCAAGGCCGTCTTAGAAATGCGACCACCCCGTAATCTGAGAGAACTCAGAGGATTTCAAAGTCGTTTGGCTTATAGCCGGAGATTCATATCCAACCTCTCTGGGAGGTGTCAGCCTTTTACTCGTCTCATGAAGAAAGGTGTATCCTTCGTATGGGACAAAGCCTGTCAGCAAGCGTTTAATGATATCAAATGCTATCTCACTAATCCTCCAGTTCTGGTGCCTCCCATCATAGGAAGACCATTCTTGTTGTATGTTCGAGCAATGGATCATTCTCTGGGAGCTCTTCTCGCACAGAAAAATAATGAGGGTCATGAACAGGCTATCTACTATTTAAGTAGGATGATGGTCGGAGCTGAACACCAGTACAATCCAGTAGAAAAAGAATGTTTGTCCCTAATGTTCGCCATTCAGAAAATATGACACTATGTCACAGGCCAGACTATTTATATCATCTCTAGGATCAATCCTCTTCGGGTATTGATGAACAAGCCAAGCGTTCTTAATTCCTGACTCGCGACTTGAGCGATGTTATTAATACCGTATGATATGGTGTACGTCTCTCAGAAGTCCATCAAAGGCCAAGCATTGGCTGATTTCCTAGCTGCTCATCCGATTCCGGAAACCTCCAGATTATACGAGGATATTCCCGACGAAGTTGCAGAATGTAATTCCGCGATAGAAAGTGATACATGGCAGTTATTCTTCGATGGTGCCTCCAGGACTGGTCCCAGGGGAAATATGGTTTCAGGAGTAGGAATTGTCCTGGTTACTCCTGATAAATGCATCATCTATCGAGCATATTCTCTTAGCGAGCCTTGCTCTAATAATATGGCAGAGTATAATACCCTACTCATCGGACTCCAAGTCGCTAAAGAATTGGACGTCGAATATCTGGAAGCTTTCGGTGATTCTCTGCTGATCGTCAATCAAGTCAGAGGAATATATGAAGTCCGTAATCCAGACCTCATCCCTTATCACCAAACAACGATCGAGATAGCCATGTCTTTCAAAGGGTTCTTCCTAGAGCATGTGCCTCGATCTCAGAATCTGGAAGCTGATGCCCTAGTCAGTCTAGCTGTAGATTTAGCTATTCCTATAAGAAGGCAGAATTCGGTGATCCTTCTTAACAGAGATTTATTCTGTGTGAAAAAAAACTTTCACATAGAATGCATCTACGCTGTGAACACAGATCCTCCCAAGAGAGACTGGAGAAGTCCATTTATAGATTTTGTGGCATACGAAATCTTGTCGGAGGATCCTAAAGAAGCAGTATCCATCAAAAGATGATCATTACGCTTCTATTTTGATGCGTCTTCACAATGTCTATATCGCCGAACATACGACGGACTGCTATTACGATGTCTCTCCGATGATGAGGCACAACGGATTATCCGTGAAGCTCACGACGGCGTATGCGGAGCGCATCAACCCGGTCCTAAGCTACAGGATCGTATCAGGAGGATGGGCTATTACTGGCCTACTATGATCACAGATGCAATAAAATATGCAAGACAATGCAAAGCCTGTCAAATTTATGCAGATTTTATACATCAACCTTCTGAACATTTACATCCTACGGTGGCATCCTGGCCTTTTGAAGCATGGGGTATGGATACCATTGGTCCTATTTACCCGTCTTCTTCCAGAGGTTATCGGTTCATATTAGCCATCACGGATTATTTCTCCAAATGGGCAGAGGTGATCCCTCTTGTTGAGGTGAAGACATCTAACGTGATCATCTTCATCAAATATCATGTCATTTATCGCTTCGGGATACCCCAAAGGATAATTCATGACAATGGGCCTCAATTCATCAGCCAAGCGTTTCATCGATTTTGCGATAAAAATCGGATACAAAATATGGCCTCTACGACATACAATCCTGCTGCTAATGGTTTGGCGGAAGCTTTCAACAAAACCATCATCAAACTCTTGAAATAGTTCGTTTCTTCGAACAAAAGAGATTAGAACGAGAAGCTAGGAGAATATCTCTGGGCATACCGTACAACGGTATGAGCACCGACGGGTTGTACCCCATTCTCACTGGTTTGCGGGAGTGAAGTAGTTCTCCCCATTGAAATCCAAATTCTGTCACTCATAATAGCAGTGGCTAATGAGTTGACTCAGAAAAAGAATGACCTATTAAGGCTTCAAGAGCTAGAAGGATTAGATGAGAAACGCCTTCAAGCCCAACAGTGCATCACGTTTTACCAGGCACGCATTTCTAGAGCTTTTAATCAAAAAGTGAAGGAAAGAGTGTTCAAAGTTGGTGAGCTAGTTTTAGCTGTGAAAAGGCCAATGATTATTACTCACAAGAGTAAGGGTAAATTCCAACCCAAATGGGAAGGCCCTTATGTGATCGAGACGACGTTCTCCAACGGTGCTTACAGATTAGCCAAGCCTAATGGAGACTTGTTGATGGCTCCTATCAACGACAAATTCCTGAAGAGGTACTACGCTTAATCTCCTTTGCTCAAACGGAGTATGGGGAAGATCTCATTCTGACAATACTACTTCCAAAGAACTAGTTGGATCATATTCTATCATGTCCATATAACCTCTGAATAGATATGTTTAACTAATTTGGAACATCAAAACCTATCACGTCCATATTGCCTCTGATAGTGTTTTGTGTACAAATTTTAGTTGGATCATATTCTATCATGTCCATATAACCTCTGAATAGATATGTCCAGCTGAAGCTTACCGAAAGTATATCACGTCCATATTACCTCTGATATCACTTTCACCCTAGCCTGTCATTTATATTCAAAAAAATGATGGTTCCACAAAGTCAGATAAAGTCTCTTTATTATCTCCAGAAAGAGCAAATTAAATATAAAAGCAAATAGTACATTATTGGGGAGGAGCAGTCAAATCACGGATCTGCTGTGCCAGTGCGGCCATCTTCTCATTCCTGGAGCTCAAAACTGTAGCGCGAGCCCGCTCCAACCTTGCCTCCTCATTGTTCAAGGCAGACATTTTAGACCGAACACGTACAAGATCTGCGTGGATGATACCCACACATGTCAGGTTTTGCTGAGACGCTTCCAGTCGGCTCTTCAACACATCTCTAGCTGCCGATGAAGCGAGAACCCTCTCCTCTGCCTGAGCGAGTTCATCTTTTAATTTGCGGACTCTCGCTGCATCTTCCTCATATTCAGCCTCGTACTTGGCCAGCTGGGAAATGACATACTTCAATACGGTATGCTCTTCATTCATCTCTTTCTGCTGAGCCTCGATGGACTTGCTCAGAGTTTCCATCTCCCCGATAAGCCTCGTAGTCAAAGAGTCATATTCAGCTTGAATCAGGTTATCAATGCTGCCCTGGGATAGTTGCAAATAATTGTTAATGGGTTGTTCCAAACTATTAACTATCTGCTCTAGTGTATCAGCTCTTCCAGCATCGTTGAAATCTCTGATCAGCGCTATCGCAAACTGGGAGGACCTTCTCAGAGCCTCAAAGCCTAGATTCTTCTCCAACACCATTGATATCAGCGTTTTCAAAGTGGTGTAGAAAATACTAGTATACTGATTAATCAGCATGGCGAGATCCGAATGGACGCTAGAAGTGGCTGCAATATCGGTGAATTCCCTTCCAGGAATGACTGCAGAAGGTGTCGTCACAGTCGTCGCTTCAGTAGAGGGCGCAACAAAGGTAGAGGCACCAACGGCCGAAGTGGCTGGCGTACTCAAAGGAGGCATAGTCGTAATGACAGGTTCATCCTCCTCTCGAGATATCGAAACTATTTTGGGCGAGCCGGCACCCAAAAATATTTTTTCTTCAAAGGCGGGCACCTCCGTGTCATCGGCAGGAGCTGCAACAAAGCCAAAAGTTACGTCGACGCTGCCCTCCCCGTAAATGTCTTCCCCTAAAAAAAGAAGACAAGAGAAAGTTAATATCAACATGATGTTAATTTTTCTAAAAGAGGCATAAAAATGATATTTACCCATGGCCGATGGTATATATGTCGCATCTGCAGCCAGTACAGCTAAATCATTTCTTAATGATGCTAAGCGAGCTGTCATACCTGGAGAAGGGGGTGCGCCAAATGACAATGGCAGGTATTCCTCCAGGTCTAAACCAAGATCCACTCGATGCTCAACGGGTGGAATCTCGCTGGATATACTTACAGACGCGACAGGATTTACTCACATTACTGGTCTAGATAAGGGTATACGCAATCTTATTTTGCTCGGCCTCGAAGGCGATCTCGTAGCACTACCTGAAGTGGTAGCAGCGACAGCAGCCTCGAGCAAAGAATCTCCGGCACTGCCAGCCGAAACTGTGGAGGTTCCCTCTCTAATAGGTGAAGGACCTCTAGTCAAAAAATTATCCCCAACAGGGAAAACAGCAGGCTCACTCCTAGGAGCCTCATGGCTGGAAGTCCTGACAGGACCACTAACAGTCTTCTTTTTCTTGCGAGGGGAAGTCTCCTTCAGAACAAGAGCCCTTCGCTTACTAGGGATAACCAGAGGCTCTGCAGACGGAGGTATTACGCCTCTCGGTACTACCAATAAAAACTCATCTGGATCGACAGAGTCTTCACCCTCGTCAGAGGAAACTGATGGGACTTTCTCTCTTCCAGCTGTAGAAGCATAAAAAATATGCTGGATAGCTCTACGCAATATGGTGATACAGGGCAGCGTAAGCAGGGGACCTCAAGTCCATCAAGAGTGCAGCGGAGCTTTTCCGCTGAGCACGGCATAAAATATGATGGGACCGTCCGCGTAAATGCAGTATGTCCAGGCTGCTTCAGCGTAGACGGGGTACTTCATCGCCTCCATGGCGTAAAACTCATCCGCTTTCATAGCAGCGTTAAAGCGTACGAGGAACGCTTCGTCTTTCCCAAAATAAACCTGTCAAGTCACGCAGTGAACCTGACATCTGACTCCTGACAAAAAGTGCTGCACGGCTACCCAGACGACGGCTGGAAAGATGGCAGACCACTCGGGACGCGCCCCACAGTATGATGGCGGATCTCTGCATTTAATGCAGAGGATTTGATCGCCATATCACCGAACCGTCGTTTACTGACATCCCCTCAGCGAAGACTGCTTTTACGCATACAAGGGGATACGCTACCTTATTTTACACAGGCAAACACAAACTATTTATGCTCCGCGGAAGACAAACAGACTGCCACGTCAAATACTGCTCTTCGTACAGGGCTCGAGGCACGTCTCTGCACCTAATGCTCAGAACGGTGGCAGGCCCTCGGAACACGTCTCTGCAATTAATGATGATGGCGGATCTCTGTATTTAATGTGGGAGATTTGATTATATCTCCAAGAGCCATAATTTCGGCTAAAGACGTCCACATTACCTCGGCTTCTACGCCCATTCAGCTTTTGTGACTACTCGGCCTCTACGACCACTCTGGCACGTTACGCAGCGGCTTTTACGCCCATTCAGCTTCTGTGCCCACTCGGCTTCTATGCCTCATCAGCTTCTATGCTCGTTCGGCTTCTATGCTTATTCGGCCTTCTGTGCTTATTCGGCTTCTATGCCATCAGGCTTCTACGCCTACTCGGCTTCTATGCCTACTTGGCTTCTACGCCATGGTGACAGACATTGGCTTATATGCCAACCTCTTCTATACGAGGGATACCTACCTACGTGGCTTCTACGCCGTGATCTTCGTAGCGATTATACGTATTTTGTCCCTTAGTTGGACCCGCGTTACACGCTCATTCAAAAGATCATCTATACGCAGGCTTTGGTTATTTTAACCGTTGTGTAAAAGGGTGCTGTACTTTTCACTACTCGGTTTCCACACCGATTGAGTGGTCACTGTCACCAAAACTCTATAAATAGAGACCTCTATCAACAGAGGAACGGGTCAAAAAATCGAACCAAGGTCGAGACTTAAAAAATCGAGCAAGATCGAAGCTTTGAAAGAGGATCGAACCATGGGTCGAAACATTAGAGATTGAGGAGAGATCGGAGAGTCTTTGAGAGAGAGAGAGAGAGAGAAGCATCCAGAGCTCAGGCGAAGAGTAGCGATCGACGACATTGGCCTCGTGCATCCATCCTCTTTTGCCACCTAGGAAACTGCTTTCCGTCTTCCACGGCACTTTTTCACCATCGTGTAGTCCAAGGGCTAAAGTGATCGACTGCAGATCAGACACCTATAGCAATCATCTACCCAGATTAAATAAATTGTACTACTACATCCTCGTATAGGATCAAATTGTACAAGTTTGTTTGTAAACCAAAGAAGGCGGGTTTCGTGCAAACCTCACATTATATACATTTTTTTCTTTCGTTTAATACCACAAACAAGATGGCGACTCTGCTGGGGACATCTTTCTCTTCTGATGAGGAAGTGATTGCTCAACACGATGCGGTATTCGTGGGATCCGTGAAGAAGACACTGGTCGTCCAGTTCGACCAGTCTGCCTAGGAAGACATGCTTCAGACGGGGGGTAGCTCTCACTCTCTCTGTACAAAACAACGGGAAGCTGCGCAAGGTCTGGATGCCCAAGACATCCTCTACCATTCCTGTGGACTCTCCGACCTCTCCGATCTCTCCGACCAATGAGGTTGTAGCATTGCTCCCTCCGTACCCTGCATATAAAATTCAGTCTCCCGCTGCGTGCAGTACAGACGAAACTTCGGGCAAAGCCTCAGCGCTAACCCAGAAGTATCCACTGTGCTCTACGCGTAGAAACCAGTCTCCCGCTACGCGCGGTACAGACAAAACTTCGGGCAAAGCCTCAGCGCTAACCCAGAAGTATCCACTGCGCTCTACGCGTAGAAACCAGTCTCCCGTCCGTGGCAGAATAGACAAAACTTCTGATGATGCCTCAGCGCCAAATCGAAAGTATAAAGCACGCTCCGTGCATAAGACAACATCTGACCTCTACGGGGAACCAGATGACACCTGTGATCTCCGCAAGGGAAAGCAAGCGGCTATCCACTATCTTCTGATGTAGGTTGCCATCTACACTTAACACCCATACTTAACTCTAAGTACGCCAGTGGTGTTAGGTCCACAAAGTTTGTCATGTTCATATTACCTCTGAACAAACTCTTCGAGTTCTTGGCTATCGACTATCACATCGGTTGTCATCTCAACTTAACACCCGTTCTTAAGTCTAAGTACGCCAGTGGTGTTAGGTCCACAAAGTTTGTCATGTTCATATTACCTCTGAACAAACTCTTCGAGTTCTTGGCTATCGACTATCACATCGGTTGTCATCTCAACATAGCACCTGTACTTAACTCTAAGTACGCCAGTGGTGTTGAGTCCACAAAAACTGTCATGTCCTCTGAGCAGATGTATGCCTCTATCTCCGATGGAGTCACGACCCAGGGAGTTTGTCATGTTCATATTACCTCTGAACAAACCTTCCTAAAATTCGGCTATCGATTATCATGTTCATATTACCTCTGATATCGATTGTCATCTCAACTTAGCACCCGTACTTAAACTCTAAGTACGCCAGTGGTGTTGAGTCCACAAAAACTGCCATGTCCATATTACCTCTGAGCAGATGTATGCCTCTATCTTCGATGGAGTCATGACCCAGGGAGTTTGTCATGTTCATATTACCTCTGAACAAACCTTCCTAAATTCGGCTATCGATTATCACCTCTGATATCGATTGTCATCTCAACTTAGCACCCGTACTTAACTCTAAGTACGCCAGTGGTGTTGAGTCCACAAAAACTGCCATGTCCATATTACCTCTGAGCAGATGTATGCCTCTATCTCCGATGGAGTCACGACCCATGGAGTTTGTCATGTTCATATTACCTCTGAACAAACCTTCCTAAATTCGGCTATCGATTATCACCTCTGATATCGATTGTCATCTCAACTTAGCACCCGTACTTAACTCTAAGTACGCCAGTGGTATTGAGTCCACAAAAACTGCCATGTCCATATTACCTCTGAGCAGATGTATGCCTCCATCCCCGATGGAGTCACAACCCACCTGAGTTTGTTATGTTCATATTACCTCTGAACGAACCATTCTGGTCCAGTTATCGATTATCATGTCCATATTACCTCTGAGCAGATGTATGCCTCCATCCCCGATGGAGTCACAACCCAGCTGAGTTTGTTATGTTCATATTACCTCTGAACGAACCATTCTGGTCCGGTTATCGATTATCATGTCCATATTACCTCTGATATCGATTATTATCTCAACTTAGCACCCGTACTTAACTCTAAGTACGCCAGTGGTGTTGAGTCCACAAAAATTCCCCTGTGGAATGTCCGCAATGGAAAGTAGTACATGGCAACTGTTCTTCGACGGTGCCTCCAGGACTGGCTCCAAAGGAAACGTGATTTCAGGGGTAGGAATTATCCTGGTTACTCCCGATAAACTCATCATCTATCGAGCATACTCTCTTAATGAGCCCTGTTCCAACAATATGGCGGAGTACAACGCTCTACTAATCGGGCTCCAAGTCGCTAAAGAGCTGGGGGTCGAATCTCTAGAAGCTTTTGGTGATTCTCTGCTTATCGTCAATCAAGTCAGGGGAATATATGAAGTCCGGAATCCAGACCTCGTCCCCAATCACCAAGCAACGGTCGAGATAGCCGTGACATTCAAGAGATTCTTCCTAGAGCATGTACCTCGATCTCAGAATCTGGAAGCCGATGCCTTACCCAGTCTAGCTGCAGATTTAGCTACTCCTATAAAAAGGCAGAATTCGGTAATCCTTCTTAACAGAGATCTATTTTGCGTGAAGAACAACGCTCACATCGAACGCAGTTACGCTGTGAACACCGATCCTCCTACGAGAGATTGGAAAAGTCCCTTCATAGATTTCGTGGCATATGGAATCTTGCCGGAGGACCCTAAAGAAGCAGCATCCGTCAAAAGACGATCATTACGCTTCTACTTCGATGCATCTTCACAATGCCTATATCGCCGGACCTACGATGGACTGCTATTGAGATGTCTCTCTAATGACGAAGCACAGCAGATTATCCGCGAAGCTCACGACGGCGTATGCGGGGCGCATCAACCTGGTCCTATGCTACAGGATCGTATCAGGAGAATAGGCTATTACTGGCCCACTATGATTGCAGACGCAATCAAGTATGCCAAACGATGCGAGGCCTGTCAGGTCCATGCAGACTTTATACATCAGCCGTCTGAACATCTACATCCTACGGTTGCATCCTGGCCTTTCGAAGCATGGGGTATGGATATCATTGATCCTATTCACCCGTCTTCTTCCAGAGGTCACCAGTTCATACTGGCCATCACGGATTACTTCTCCAAATGGGCAGAGGCGATCCCTCTCGTCGGCGAAATATTCGGCTCAGAATGGGGTTCGCCCTGTCCAACCGGAGGCACTCCTGCTTGGGCAGAAGAACGAGAAGAAGAATCAATCTTCTTTCCCTTAGAGGAGGAGGATTGCTTAGAGGCCAATACTGGAAACTTTGAAGACTCAGAGAAGACTCGGAGAAGAGCTCGAACAGTCGGAGGCTTTCTTTCGCAGAAAACGGATGAAAAGTTTTTCTCTCAGAAAACTTGGGATATATATAGAGTTCGGATGGACTCCTCGGACCCCGAACCAAATCTCCTAATTAAATATTCGGTTATGATTGGGTCCTATATCAGCCTATTATTCAGAGAAGGCGGACAGTCAGCGAATTCAAAAAGTTTTTCGCACAAAGCAGGTCAGCAGTTCTTACGCTAAGGAGCTTTCTACGCTCGACAGGAACAGATCTACGATTTCACGCTCGTAAGCTATAAGTCTATGGTTTTACGCCCGGATGCCTTTGTGCTCGGTAGCTTTTATGCTTGAGAGGCCACAATCCTATGACTTCATGCCAGCAGATAACAAATCGATGATCTCACGCTCGGTGGCGCTTAGTTTACGCTCAGAAGCAACAGATCTGCGACTTCACGCTCGAAAAAAAATTCTTTTCAGAAGCTACAAATCTACAGTTCTACGCTAAGGAGCTTTCTACGCTCGACAGCTACGAATCTACGACTTTACGTTCGACGGCTACAAGTTGGGTTTTACGTCCATATGCCTTTTTACTCGGTAGCTTTTATGCTCGAGAGGTACAAACCTACGACTTCACGCTCAGGAACTACAAGTCTATGATTTCACGCTCGATGGTGTTTTATGCTCAGAAGCTGCAGACTAATGATTTCACGCTCCATGACTTTCCGCACATCTGAAGGATACGCCGGCCAGATCACGCGTACATCTGAATGGTCCTCAAAAGCGGTCAATTACAAAGAGTTCACACAGAAGATACTCGTTCTTGACCTCAAGATATCCCAAGCACCCGAAGCATACAGAGTTCAAACATTGAAAAACTACTCTTCTTCATGGGTCGATTCGAAGTTCATCCAGACTCCAGTCTGAATATTTCATCTATCAAGATGGCAACTCAGTTTGACAGCCATTTCTCGACCCTGTTCCAAGGGATTTTTGAGAAATCATTCTTAAAGATGATGTCTAAACAAAGGAATTCTTTTCATCAGAAGCAGCAGTTCAGAATTCTACGCGGTTCCTCACTCCTAAAAATAGCAGGACGGTTCGAACACTCGAATGCTAAAGCGGCTTTCTACGCATCTCTAGTTATGCGTAAAAGACAGGACAGGACCTAGCACTCTTTCTAAACAGAGTCGGCATAAAGAATCAGACGTGTCGAAGCTACACACATTCAGACTTCATAGCAACGTATGGCAAGACAATCATATGCACGGAATAAAGACGATTTTATTAAAGATTAAAGTCATGATTACATATGAGGGAAATCCAATCTACAAGGGTTTTCTCTTCATTTTCGTGATTACATATAAGGGAAATGCCGTCTGCCAAAGACTGCCCCATCGTCGGCTGAAGATCGCGCCAGGAATCTGTTCTGACAGGTTCTTGCGCAGACGCCAAATCTTTATCTCTCCTCCAGCAGTTGGTCAGTTTCCACAACCGACTAGAAAGGTGAATGGAGGGAGAGTTTGAACTGGGCGTGCCTAAATTAGGCAGATCCCATGCTCCGTGCACCGTGACAGATTAAGTTGAGGTATTTAACCCAACTCAATACTCGAGGTCAGAGCCAGTCGCTGCTCTCACCCCCGGAGGTAACGGGAAAAGGTGCCACTTGCAAGCAGCGTGGTGAAAAACGATTCTTCCTCTCTCCCGGAGAACCACCATACAAAGTTGCTGATTATCCCGAGCAAGGGAGGCTATGATATCCTTCCATGATCCATCGTTGCAGATGAGACTTGCTCGAAAACGTCGTCTTTTTTGGCTCCTTATATGCTGGAAGAACATGGTCTTCTTCTTCCTCAGATCGACCCGACGGACTCTGGCGATCATCCTTGTGTGGCAAAGGGAATGCGGGAAGAACAGGTTAAACTCCTCGGCCTTTTATAGGCGAGAGAGGTCACACCGGTCCCCAATAAATTCGCCATAAAGTCAGCATCGACCGTTTCAATGCTCCATTCAGAAACGTTTTGAGTTACGAGGAGCGGTTCATGCTTCATTCAAAGCGTTCCAAATTCCGAAGAAATTTGAAAGCTTTGAAGGAGGTCTTGTAGAAGCATGAAAAATATGTTGGATAGCTCTACGCAACATGGTGATACAGGGCAGCGTAAGCAGGGGACCTCAAGGCCATCAAGAGTGCAACGGAGCTTTTTCGTTGAGCACGGCATAAAATATGATGGGATCGTCTGCGTAAATACAGTATGTCCAGGCTGCTTCAGCGTAGACGGGGTGCTTCATCGCCTCCATGGCGTAAAACTCATCCGCTTTCATAGCAGCGTTAAAGCGTACGAGGAACGCTTCGTCTTCCCCGAAATGAACCTGTCAAGTCACGCAGTGAACCTGACATCTGACTCCTGACAAAAAGTGCTGCACGGCTACCCAGACGACGGCTGAAAAGATGGCAGACCACTCGGGACGCGCCCCACAGTATGATGGCGGATCTCTGCATTTAATGCAGAGGATTTGATCGCCATATCACCGAACCTTCGTTTACTGACATCCCCTCAGCGAAGACTGCTTTTACGCATATAAGGGGATACGCTACCTTGTTTTACACAGGCAAACGCGAACTATTTATGCTCCGCGGAAGACAAATAGACTGCCACATCAAAAGCTGCTCTTCGTACAGGGCTCGAGGCACGTCTCTGCACCTAATGCTCAGAACGGTGGCAGGCCCTCGGAACACGTCTCTGCAATTAATGATGATGGCGGATCTCTGCATTTAATGCGGGAGATTTGATTATATCTCCAAGAGCCGTGATTTCGGCTAAAGATGTCCACATCACCTCGGCTTCTACGCCCATTCAGCTTTTGTGACTGCTCGGCCTCTACGACCACTCTGGCACGTTACGCAGCGGCTTCTACGCCCATTCAGCTTCTGTGCTCGCTCGGCTTCTATGCCTCATCAGCTTCTATGCTCGTTCGGCTTCTATGCTCATTCGGCCTTCTGTGCTTATTCGGCTTCTATGCCATCAAGCTTCTACGCCTACTCGGCTTCTATGCCTACTTGGCTTCTACGCCATGGTGACAGACATTGGCTTCTATGCCAACCTCTTCTACACGAGGGATACCTACCTACGTGGCTTCTACGTCGTGATCTTCATAGCGATTATACGCGTTTTGTCCCTTAGTTGGACCCGCGTCACACGCTCATTCAAAAGATCATCTATACGCAGGCTTTGGTTATTTTAACCGTTGTGTAAAAGGGTGCTGTACTTTCCATTACTCGGTTTCCACACCGATTGAGTGGTCACTGTCACCAAAACTCTATAAATAGAGACCTCTATCAACAGAGGAACAGGTCGAAAAATCGAACCAAGGTCGAGACTTGAAAAATTGAGCAAGGTCGAAGCTTTGAAAAAGGATCAAACCACGGGTCGAAACATTGGAGATTGAGGAGAGATCGGAGAGTCTTTGAGAGAGAGAGAGAGAGAAGCATCCAGAGCTCAGGCGAAGAGTAGCTATCGACGACATTGGCCTCATGCATCCATCCTCTTTATCCACCTACGAAGCTGCTTTCCGTCTTCCACGGCACTTCTTCACCATCGTGTAGTCCAAGGGCTAAAGTAATTGACTACAGATCAGACACCTATAGCAATCATCTACCCAGATTAAATAAATTGTACTCCTACATCCTCGTATAGGATCAAATTGTACAAGTTTGTTTGTAAACCAAAGAAGGCAGGTTTCGTACAAACCTCGTATTATATACATTTTGTTTTTTCGTTTAATACCACAAACACCAGCAGACTTATGAGAAGGCATCCTAAAACTTCCACGCATATCAAAATCGTGATGGAAGGTATTGATGGCCACATAAAACTGGACGTATGAATGGAGGATGCGCAACTCCATGGAGAGAGAAGTCGCGGGCACAGTAAAGGTTGCTCCAGTACAACCCATTATGAAGTACCGCCATCCTCTTGCTCCATCAATAAGTCCTCCCCTGGACTTGAAGCTGGTGATGGCATTTTCCACATACAATTGGTCATACCCAAACTGCCTGGCGAACCGACTAGGCAGGTAGGGCTCCAAGAAGTAATGGTCTTCACTTCTACAATAAATGGGAAGGTCTAATGTAGACCAACCAATAAAAAGCTTCAGGAGAAAGAACGGTCTTCTCTTCACCTGAATCCTGAAGTCTCGTCCCCTGTTGATTGAGGTGTACAGTGGGGACGATACAGAAGAGCTTCCAGCTGTGAGCAAAATTTAATGCCTGCCGACAGTCTACGACGGTGGTCACGTTCTAGGTGAAATTCTTGTAATTCAACAAGAAATTATTCCCCGAACTACTGGCAGAGCCGAAAGACATCACCCTGGGGTTATGAAGAATTAGCCATCCCATCAGATACAGGAACGATAATTCTACCCTAGGAAAGCTGTCACGTCGTGTTTCATCGGCAAGCAGTCCATCAGTAATGGCCCTCAAGCCAGCTTGTATCCGGCATACCATGGCAGGGAGCAGGCCCAGTCTTGCCCCAAACACCAAACGCACTGCAGGCCATAAGGTATTACGGTGAATGCGATCCGAAGATGCAATGCCAGGTACTACCAATCGGCGTAGCCATACAGAGAGGAAGCCAGCCAGTTGAGCTTCCCTTGACAGAGGCCTGCGGCAATGCCTCAAATAACTGTAGGCTTTAGTGCCTGTAGGATAATTCCCTATCCCTTCATCGAGAACTTGATCTGAAGCCCCAGCATCTTCAATAAGATCGTCGACTACTTGAGCATTAAGCACGCTCAGAAAGTTCAAAGGCCTGTCCCTGCTATCCACAACTTTGTCTGGCTTAGCATCTCGGGCATGATGAAAGAAGAGATAGGACGCCCATTTGTTGGTATGAGCCAAATCAGAGGGCTCATTATAAAAGGTGGTGCACGCTAAATAATGACTCATTAGCTCCTGGTACACTGCCACTACCCGAGGGTTTGTATCCCCCAGCTCCCGGTTTGTGGGAACATACTCTTCATAAGGAGTATCCCCCATTGGCAGTCTTGAAATCTCTGCCATTTCGTGAAGGGCCAATCCCAACTCCCCTAGCGGAGTGGCAAAAGTCCCAGTGAGCGAGATATACCGCTCCATCAAAGCCAAAAATAGGTTGGGGTTAAGAGGTAACCCAACACTGATAGCACTCATAGCCGCGTACAGACCAATGCTCTCCAGCTCCGTCTGAAAGTTCTTCAGGGCCCAGGCACTTAAACGAGCCCATCGAAGATTCCCAGGGCTAACCCACCCGCTGGTCCGAGGATTAACCTTGGGGTATACTCCTCCATGCCCCTATGAAATTATTGCAGAAAGTCGGTAATTGGACTGGTTGGAGCAGTAAAGTGTCTTCACTCGGGACGCTGTCCAGAAATAACCCCCTGAAAGGCATGACCGGCCCGGAAGGGCGGCTTACAAATAACCCTTGGTCTGATCCTTTCTGATAAAATATCTTCCCCGGCTGGCCGTGAAGATTAGGGGTCAGGGTCCATGACATCTTCCTGGGATGCGTGGCATGGAAGAATGCCAAGATAGGATAATCTCTCAGCATCCTGGGCAGGTACATGACCATGCCCTCAGCAGTAAAAACCCAGTTTTCCTTCTTGGGCTTCGTCTGGGATTGTTTATCAATCATATCCCCGAAGAGGAAAGCTGGTTTTATATATTTGGCCCCATCTATATATGTCAGGGGCTCCCCGTTGATCATGCTCAACATCATTCATTCTCCTTGAGACGATATCAGACTTCCCCTTCCTTCAGGATACTGAGTTCCAGAAATAGGGAATGACACGTGGGACAAATCTTCCAAGTAATTGGAGTTCAGCATCCCAGCAGCAGAACTCATCACCTCAGCCAACAGAGGAATCTGCAAGTCAACTACAAAATACAAGAAGAACATGTCAGTTTCTATACTAGACATTACAGTCTCGCAGCTTATGCCAAAGATCAACAGTCTGTGCTTTTACGCCAAGACTGTAAAAACTTGAGTTTTTACGCTGGAACCTATTACCTAGGCGTAAAATTCAAGATTGACAGTATACACAAAAATTTGACAGTCTATGTTTTACGCCAGACTGCCAAAATTTGAGTTATTACGCCAGAATTTTCATCCAGAGCGTAACACCCAAAATTTGTAGTATACGCCAAATTTCGACAATCAAAGCTTTTACGCCAGACTGCGAAAATATGGAGTTTTTACGCTGACACATTAGGAATGTGGGCGTAAATGATAAATCATCTCTGTGCATCATCTTCCTCGAAGAGGCTCTCAGCACAGAAGATGACCTAGCGCGTTCACGTACAACATGTGCGAAGGGTTTTCTTCGTTTTTTTCGTCCCAAAAGCTTTACCTATAACGCCCAGTGCACAGCTTGACAGTGGGACACTTCGTTCAGAGCAAGGTTCGCTCAGTCCAATGGGAGTCGCTCGTGCTTGAGTAGAGGAGCGAGAAGAGGAGGCAGCTTTCTTTCCCTTAGCGGTGGAAGGTTGTTTCGGTACCATTGCTAAAAACTCAGAGTGCTCAGAGAAGAAACAAAGAAGAGTTCTCAAAGAGGCGAAGGATTTTCTTTTGCAAAAGACAGATGAAGAGTTTCTTCTCTGAAAGCCTTGGGGTATTTATAGAGTTCAGATAAACTCTTCGAATTCCTAACCAAATCCGATATTTAATATTCAGTTATGATTGGGGACCACGTCAGCCTATCATTTAGGGAAGACAGACAGTCAACGAATTCAAAAAGTTTTTCCTGCAGAGCAGATTCATAATTTTACGCTAAGGAGATTTTACGCTCAAAAAGCCACAAATCTACAGTTTTACGCTCAGAGGCTATAAGTCTATAGTTTTACGCCCGGATGCTCTTACGCTCGATAGCTTTTACGCTCGAGAGGCTACAAACCTACGACTTCATGCTGAGAGGCTATAAATCTATGATTTCACGCTCGGAAGCTTTTTACGCTCAGAGGCGACAAATCTACGACTTCACGCTCGGAAGTTTTCTTTTCAGAGGCTATAAATCTACAGTTTTACGCCCGGATGCTCTTATGCTCAGCAACTTTTATGCTCGAGAGGCTACAAACTTACGATTTTATGCTCATCCACACTACGGATCTATGACTTTCCGCATATCTTAAAATACGCAGGCCAGAGTATGCGTATATCTGAACAATTCTCATGACGGCAAACTACAAGGGTTCACGCAGAAGATGCTCCTTCTTGGCCTCAAAACGTCCCAAGTACCCAATACATACAGAGTTCAGCATTGAAAATGACTCTTCTTCTTGGGTCGATTGGAAGTTCATCCAAAATCCAGTCAGAATCTTTTCTCTACAGTTCAAGCATGGTCAGTTTTGACAACCATTTCTCGCCCTATTTCAAGGGATTTTCGGGAAATCATTCTTGAAGATGATGGTCTGAACAAGAATTCTTCTTATCAGAGAAGTGACAGTTTAGAATTCTATGCGACTCGTCGTTCAAAACAGTAAGACAGTTCGAATATTCGACTTAAATGCTAAACAGCTTTCTACGCATCTTCAGTTACGCGTAAAAGACGGGACGAGACCAGATACTCTTTTATCAGAGTCGGCGTAAAGTTATTCAGACGTGTCGAAGTTACACATTATTCAGACTTCATCACAGCAAAAAATATGGCAAATCATCATATGCGTAAAAGAAGACAATTTTATTAATCATGATTACATATGATGGAAATCCAGTTTACAAAGGATTTTTCATCTTCATGATTACATATGATGAAAATCCTTGTTTTACCAAGGGTTTCTCATTTTTATTTAAAAGATCAAGCCGAGAAGCTGTTCCGCCAGGTTCTCATATTGGTGGAGATCTTTCCCGTCTTCTTCAGCAGTTAATCAGTTTTCGCGGTCGATTAACAAAAAAATAATTAATGGCGGAAGGATACAAAACTGGGCTTGTGTAAATTATTCAAGAGCCCACCCTCCGTACGCCATGACAGATTGAGTCGGGATTCAGACCCAACTTAATACTGGAAGACAGGGCCAGTTTGCCTGCCCTCGTCCACCGTCGTAACGGGAGAAAATACAGCTTGCAAGCTGTGTGGTCGAATGTGACCCTTCCTCTCCCCTGGACGAATCGCCATATGAAATTGTTGATCATCCTGAGCAAAGGAAGCTATGATATCCTTCCATGATCCATCGTTGCAGACGACATTTTCTCGAAGATGCCCTCTTTTTTGGCTCCTTATATGCTGGAAGAACATGATCTTCTTCTTCCTCAAGTCAGCAAGACGAGCCTCGGCAACCATCTCTGTGTGGTGAAGGAAATATAGGAAGAACAGGTTAACTCATCAGCCTTTATATAGGCAAAAGAGAACACATCGAATCCCAACAAACTCCCAAAAATTCGTCGAGAAATCAGCCTCGAGGAACGAGTCAGACTTGACCGTTTCATGCTTCATTCAAAGTGTTTCAAATTACGAGGAATTTGAAAACTTTGAAGGGGGTCTTGTAGAAGCATGAAAAATATGCTGCAGAGTCATATGCAGTATTTCAGTGTTGTGTGACATAAGACATGACTTCAGAGCCATCGGCGTACAACAGAGCTTCATCGCTAGTACAGCGTAAAATATAGCTCCAGAACAACCCGCATAATGCAGAATTTCCAGACTGCTTCGGCGTAAAAAGGTTGTTACATCGCCCCATCGGTGTAAAACCTACTCGCTTTTAATGCAGTGGGAAGTGGTACAGGGAATTCTTCGTATTCCTCGAATGAACCTGTCAGATCATGCAGTGAACCTGACTTCTGACAAAGAGTACTGCACAAATATCCAGACGACGACTGTAATGATGGTTCGGCACAGAAACCCAGACCGTCGTTTAGTGACATTTCTTTGATATAAATTGCTTTTACGCATTCAAGGGAATACGCTGCCTAGTTTTACACAGGCAGATGTAAGCTTTTACGCTCAGCAAAAGACAAAACGAACCGCCACGTCAAAAGCAGCTCTTCGTACAGAGCTCGAGGCACGTCTCGGCAGTTAATGCGCGTGATGGGGGCAGATCTCTGCATTTAATACACGAGATTTGGCTCTACTTTCAAGGACTGGGTGAGCCATAATTATGGCTAATACGTCCACATCATCACCTCTGCATTTTACGCCATCAGGCTATTTTCAGCTATAAGGAGCACGATGTACGCTATCTCCTTGAAATACGTCGACCTGGCTATTTTCAACTATAAGGAGTACGCCGTATGCTATCTCCTCGGAATATGCCAACTCGGGCTATATTTGTATTGGTGCGTGATAAGGCTATTTGGTCCAGAATACGCTCAAGACCTCAGCCAAGGAAGGAGGATCGGCTATCTTTTACGCTAGCTACCTATCCATGCAGCATCAGGCTTCTACACCTACTGGGCTTCTACGCCTACTTGGCTTCTACGCCAACTTGACAACTACTTGGCTTCTATGCCATGGTGACAGTCATTGGCTTCTACGCCAACATTTTCTACGCAAGGGGCAGTTACCTACGTGGCTTGCATGCCGTGATCCTCGCAGCGGTTATACGCGTTACCTCATCATGGGACACACGTCACACGCGGATTCAGAAGATCATTTATACGTGGGTGGCAGTTATTATAACCGTCGCATAAAAAGTGCCACACTCTCCACTGTCTCCTTCATTTTTGAGCCAATTTCACTACACACGTTTTTGGGTGAAAGTTGGCTGGGAAAGAGAAGAAAAAGTATGGAAAGTGAAAAAAAAACTACTTCGCCTGAGGAGTCTCTTCCCTGTGAAACTCGCGCCCCAACCGTTCGGCTACGATCACCCCAACCGACAATCTCGCATTTGTTTGTACTGTAAATTTTTGTCCCTATTTTTTCCTCTTTTTTGATATTTTTTCTTCTTTCGACATACATTTTCTTGTTTTTGCCTCTGATTTCACAGATCTATGGCTTACGACCATAGATATACTATTTTGGATCCTAATCTCGAATTTTTGAAGTTGGATCTGCTGCGACTGGGGTAGATCTAGGAGATTCGAGCTTTAGATAATTTTTTTAAATGAACATCTTCTTAAAAATGTAATAATCTGAGTTATTATATACATGTTCAGATCTTTTATATGTTTGTAGTTGGTAGAAAAATTGTAGATGAGAGGTACATGTTCACTTCTTTGGTATACTTACATATGTTGTGTCCAATAAATTTTAGAACAACATTTTTGGTAGGGAAAAATTATATGAAGTCATGAAACAAAATTTAGAACAATATTAATTTGTTGGTATTGTCTTTAAAAATTTTATTTCGAATAAGCATAGGACCATTATAATTTATCTAAATATTTTGTCTTGTAGATGGATTTATCTAATCCTAAGTGTAATTACAGTTATTACAATTATAATTACATTAATGGAGGAGGAGGAGGATAATGAACAAAGAGGTGTTCCAAAGGAACCATCAATGATAAGAGAGCAATGGCGCAAAGCCCACATGTATCGCATCCTTACGGCCAGTTCACAAAATTGTGTCCACTATCTTAGAATGAGTTCTGGCCCTTTCTATAGGCTTGTAAACATGTTGAAGGCCAATGAGTCTCTCCAAGATACAAGACATGTATGTGTAGAGGAGAAAGTAGCACTCTTTCTTTACATGTTGGGACATAAGTCTAAGAATAGGGTTTGTGGCATTGATTTTATCCATTCTGGCAAAACCATATCTAGATATTTCAGAAAAGTACTTCGTGCTATAAGTACTATTAAAGAACAATACATGAAGCAACCTAGTGGTGATCTCCTGACCGAGATTAGAGAGTCTATTGAATGGTTTCCCTATTTTCAGGTAATATACTATTTCATAGTCCGTTGGTTAGATTTAGAATTACTATGTTTTGGAAATACATATTACACATGCTCTTATTGAACTGTAGGATTGTATTGGGTTAATCGGTGACACATATATCCAAGCAACCCTACCATCTGCATTGGTACCGAGATTTAGGGGTAGGAAACAAGTGACACAAAATATGTTAGCCGCTGTTACACCCAACAATATGTTCACATATGTTTTGCCTGGTTGGGAGGGTTGTGCAAATGACATTACCATTTTAAAGGAAGCTCTCTCGAGGCCCAGTGGACTTAAGGTCATTTCAGGTAACTATTGGTTAGTTATTTTGTACTTTCTTCTAGCTACGTAGGTTCCTAATACGTGGATTAAAGATTGTAATTTTTTTATTATATAAAAAGTACTACGTAGTGGATGCTAGATTTACAACGATGCTCGGTTTCATTGCACCCCTATTATGTTGGGTTGTAACATTTTGTGAACATTTGCTAACATTGTGAACTTCAATTAGCATGCTCTTATTATGTTGGGTTGTAAAATTTTATGAACTTTAGTATATCAACTTACTTAAACTTAGTTTGTAATATTTATAAAAAATTGGTAGCATGTTGGTATGTATATATTGTCTACTTTGGTTTAAATTGTGTCTAATGTTATATGTTTATTGAAATGTTAGCATGGCGTACTATGTTGTGTTGGAGGGGAGAGTTCCTGGGGTCTACCCTCAGTGGTCAGAATGCCATAGACAAGTTAATGGCTTCAAAGGGAATTGTTATTTCAAGTGCAAAAATATAGAGGATGCTATGAGCTACTTTAGCTCTCTTGATAATGAACCCCAATGTGCCACATACAAGAAAGCTAAAAGTTGCCACACAAGCAAGTGGCCTATTTGTTTGGGAGGAGGAGGTGTTATGTTCTTTCTTATAGTTATCATGTGGTGGTTTATGTAATATTCAGTACCTATGTTACATTTTTGTATGGTGTTTGATATGCAATACGTGAAACGTGTATCATATCTAAGGGCCAACTCGAATGTATATATTCTAATTAATGAACTTTTTTGTAAATATTCCTCATGTTTGTATGGCTAATTTGTAAATTATGTATACTTATTTCATGCAGGACAAAGCCAGAAATGCAAGAGAGTATTAGACAATGATGAGTCTAAATAGTGTACATATAGCGATGATGACTAGATTTATGATTGCTTGGAGCCATATGTTGTATATCCCTTCAAAACACATGCTATGCGATGATGGTAGCCCCTTTCACTTTTGCGAAATGGTCGGAGGTAATCAGCATGTTACTTTTTAGCCCCATACGGTCAAAAAAATATACGATTGATGGCAGCCCCTTTCCCATTTATGAAATGGTCGGAGATAGTCAACGTATTAGCTAAGATTTGGACATTGATGAGTGGGATGAATACTCTGAGTCTAAATAAAACATATGGAAATATGACTGAGTAGGGTGACTTCTTTGAGCCATGTGTTTCATGTCCCTTCACACCTTGGATAGGAATATGTAGGTATCAGTAGCATTAGTATGAACCTGGCATTAGCATTAGTATGAACATTTCAAATACTTATGTGCATGTCTAATATGAGTTTTCTTATTTTGCTACCCAGGTAGCAGTGTGCCAGGTATGCTTTAGTTTGATATTAGTAGTATAGGAACCTGGCAGCAGCATTAGTATAATTCCTACATTGGTATCTGCTTCTTGGTATCCTCTATGCTTGGTATCTGCTTCTTGGTATCTACTTGGCTATTTTTGGTATCTGTTGTGGCTTTCAAATACTTATTTTCATCTATAATATGAGTTTTCTTATATGGGCTATGATAAGGAACCAACAATTGCCACACTGGTTTGCAGCTAATTCTCTGCTGGCACACTGTTGCCTATACTATGATAATTTTTTTCAGTGGCTTTGTTGGTTTCAACACAAATTCTTCTTGTGAAATGGTTTATTAGTACACATTGGGGTTGGAAATATATAATAAGAAGCCTTTGCTAAGCTCTGAGCCCATACTTTTAAGTACATCATATATTTTGGTATCTGCTTCTTGGTATCTACATGCCTATGTTTGGTATCTGTTGGGCCAAGTTCAACAGACTTTCCAATTTTTCCCCACTTGCACCTTACTTTCAATGAGCCAAACATGCCCTTAGTAAATGTGGGTATCAGTAGCAAATTTGCATCTATGATGTCGGGATGTTGACTTAATTTTGGTTTTTAAATAGTTATTTGGTGTATTTTCTTAATTTTTTTATATGGGCTATGATGAGGAAATGCAAGATAATTTGGTGTATTTTTTTCAAATTTTCTTGTTTATGCCGCCTCTGTATGTGCATATTTTGTCTTGCCTATATGTTGCCTCTATAGGGCAAAGCACAACAGTTTGGTTATTATGATGCCTATTTGCAAATTTTGTCTTGCCTATTTGCATATTCTTTATGTGGGTATCATATATTTCTTTATGTTGCTTCCCAAGTCTATATGTATGCTGGCAATTTTTTACTCTGAACCCAATTTTGCCTATTTAATCTTCATTTTCTGAGACTCATGATACTTTTGAGTACATGTTATATCTTGTTGTTGCTTCCTAAGTCTCTCTTGGTGTTGATTCCTAAGTATATATGTTATCTCTTGCTACCTCCCAAGTTTTTAATCAGTGAAATAAGTGTTTCAGTTTGTTGGCTATGTTTGGATACTTGGTATCAATTTGGTTATTATATGGGTATCATTTTTTGGGTTCAAAGTGTCTTTCGATATGTGTTGCCAGAGAAGATGTTTGAAATCATATTTTTTTTCTATATGTTGCTATGATGAGTTAAATTCCACATTGGCTTTTTAAGCTATCAGTACCCACTTACAGTTGGGCGATGATGAGTTAAATTCCACTTCTTAGTATTGCATTATTTTTGGCTTTGAGAATATCGTGGGTATTGTGCAAGTTCATGTTGGGTATCTCTATGCAGTTTCCTTTTTCTATATGTGCATCTTCATTTTGTAATAATTATGATATGATTATAAGTTCCTGCTTGGGTATCTCTGTGCAGTTTTCTTTTAAGTATAAGTTCTCTCATGCTATGTGCATATCCAAAATGACTATTTTATTCCCTGGTTAGTGAAATAAATGTTTTTTTTTTTTACTCTAAGCCCACTTTTTCAATATGTGAATTTCACGATTTTGTGATACTAATGATACGTTTGAGTTTCTTTTTTTTTATGTGCAACACTTGAGCCATGTGTTTTTTTATGTGCGACACTTACTGTGAAACCCAGGTGTTTATTCCTAAGTCTATATCATAATGTGAGTTTTTTTTATGTGCAACACTTGGCTCTCAATTATAGTTGCTTGCTTCTAAACTATTTTTTCTCTATTAATATTACACATGGGTTTCTTTCTTTCTTTCTTTCTTTCTTACATGTCGTTGCTTGGTTACTTCTAGGCTTTTGGCCTTTCTTGCTAACAACCTGGGTTTCTTTCTTGCCTCTGTTGGCTATGTTGGCTATGTTGGCAGCACTATTGGCCTCTATATGGCAGCCTATTGGCCTCTATATGTGCACATTATGTGCAACACTTGGCTCTCATTTATAGTTGCTTGCTTCTAAACTAATTTTTATCGACTGATACTACACCTGGCACTATTGGATACTTTGTATCAGTTTGGTTAATATGTGGGTATAATTTTTTGGTTCAAAGTGTTACTGCTTGATTATCTGGATTTTTTTCTTTCTTTCTTACATGTTGCTGCTTGGTTACTTGTAGGCTTTTGGCATTTCTTGCTAACAACCTGGGTTTCTTTCTTGGCTATGTTGGCTATGTTGGTAGCACTATTGGCCTCTATATGGCAGCACTTGGTTTCTTTCTTGGCTCCCTGATCAGTGAAATTTCAACCAAACAGACCCTTAATGTGGTCGATGATGAGGATGATGATGAGGATACGATCACTAACTCGTCCTGCATCTTCATAAAACTACTATTTGTTGAGAATGTGGTCCATGTGGCCTGAGAATGTTGTGAAAATGTCCAATGTGGTCCGGCCAGAGAATGTGGTGAAAATGTCCAAGCCATTGTATGAAAGTGTGATTTTTTTTTTTAATGTATACATGTTTGGATATTATCATGGAATTTTTTTCATTTATGAGAATTGCAATATAAGCTTGTAAAAAAGTGTGACAAAATATTAGAGTAAACTATTTTCTATTTTGTAATGAAGGTATTTGTAATGAAATTCAATTTATATACAAATTTTAATTTATGGAAATTTACATTTAACTAATTTTATGTCAATTAATTGTGTGAATGGAAAATTACTATTTACTAATTAATTGACAATTAAAATGGAAAAAAAAAATGGGGGTAACCATACCAAGATTTATCACATCTCCAATCACAATCCACTTTCAACAACCATTCAAACAACGGAACTCGTTTTTTTCTTTACTTTTAACAACCATCCAAACAACAGAACTATTTTTTCCTCCACTTTCGTATTTTCAATTTTATCAACCAAACAACTTTTTGAAAGTCCAAAATTATGCATACGCATCGCGTACGCAAACTCCGTTTTTCCACTTTAACATTTTTATACACTTTCTTGCAATCAAACAGTCTCTTTTTTTTCAGAAATAAATGTCAATAGCAGTTGAGAAAGGCTCGACATTCGGTAAGATAGCCTGAGAGGACACGATGAGTGGAACGGTTCGACGATAGAAAGATCGGAGTTGTCAACATGAAGGCGGAGCCTATTGAGCTTGGTCGACCGACGTTGGTTCTGGAGCCGTCAAGCAATCTTCACCGGGTTTTGGTCGTCTTTGCGGTGGTCGGCAGTCAGTGATGGTTGCATGGTACTTGGTGCTTCGTGTGGCGAGGTCGGGGCAATGGGGTGCCAGAGCAGGAGATGGCGAAAGCTTCTCGGCATTGTTGTTCCGCGACGTCAACGTACCAGAAAAAACCACGGCTCTCGGCGGCTCCAAAATAGGAAACGGACACGTAGGGCCGGTTGACCGGACACACATGAGGACCGGATCCTTGGTCTGGTAGAGGAGGGGATACGTACGTATGCTATAAATGGGAAAGGCTTTGAAGGAGAGGAGAGAGAGATGAAACATAGATGATGGATGGATGGCCATTATATAGAAATTTTGAAAGAGAGAGGAGATAGAGCTAAAAGGATGAAACCATGCAGAATTGATAAGCGAACTAGTTTCCTTTAGATATACATACATGTATATCCAAAGAGGGTTTCAAGGAAGACATATAAAGGTTCGTTTCCTCTTATATTGGAGAAGATGTTTTATTGAATATTTGTTTAAGTAAATATGTAGTTATCCACTTATATATATATTCGTTATTGGTGGCATTATTTATTTATTAGAAAAAGTAATATTTTAAATTGGGTATAAATTCATAGTCGAATTTGAAATTGCTATTTGGTGGTTGAATTGGGACGAAGGAATTGGTTAGAGAATCTACGCATATAAATATGATTCCAAATTTTGGTATGACTAAACAATATTCAAGTAAGAGCATCCACAGTGGGGACACTCCATATACATATTTCAAATTATTAAAAATTGTGTAAATTATTATTTTTGAAGTGCCCCCATGATATTGGCACACAATGGTACACTCCAAATAAACAATCCAAAATAATCTCTTTTTTCTTTCTCTTTTTTTCCTTTATTTTTCTTTCCCATTTGGTAAGTTTTTTCTCTCTCTTTTTTATTTTTATTTTTATTTCCTATTTGGTTATTTTTGGCGGACCCAGCAATTAATATAGAAGGGCTAGGACAAGCTCCAAATCTGGAGTGTCTTGTAGCTTTCTAGCAATTTTCAAGTATACACAAGTGTCCACTGCATTCTTCAAGTGCTACAAAATTTGATTAAAGTCAAAATGTAGCACTTGAAACATCTTCCAATGTGGATGCTCTAACCAAACTAGTATTCAAACTTTATTGGGATTTGGACATAACAATCATAGTAACAAATATAGATACAAGGCTACATTATTGATTCTTTTACTCAAATAGTCAATCACGTGTTTTTAATACACGAAGATTGCTTGTGAAAATAATAGACGTATAAATCATAATAACTACCAAATATTTTAAATTATATTTAGTCCCAATTAAATTAAAATAATTTATTTTCTAAAATTTAAAATATTGAGTAAAAAATGGTGGATGTTACAACTTGCCTGCCAATATGTCCAAGATTGTTTATATTGGAGATCAAAGTCCACGTCTCAATTACACAACTCACCAAAAGTAAAATTATGCATAAATAACTATCACGTTATCCATATAGGTTATATATCAATACATTATTATTAACTATAATCTATATACCGAGTTAACATTTTCGGTTACGTTACTGTACCGAGCGGACATGGAAATAGGATTAGAGTTAGGATCTTATCCACATGCTTTGACACGTTATTGATCTCTACTTTTGACTTCAAATTTATTCCTCGACATGCATTCTGTTTTGATTCTTGTCATGTCCTGACGTTTATTGTCTATGTAGAAAGATGAAACTTTGTAGTGGACGTGTCGTCCCTCTCGCCATCACCTTAGGTGCCCCAATAGCTCAAGAGGATCAGGCTCCTCAGTATCCTCCTTTGATGTCCCCAACCACTCCTCATCAGCAGGGACAACCATCACAACTAGAAGTACCGATACCACCTGCTCAGCAGTATGATCAGACCTATGTACCTCAGGATGGACATCTAGGATAGCAGTTTCCAGCACCTCAGGGAGGGTATATGTCACTACCTCCACCTCCTCAATTCGTGCCTCAGATGTACTATGTACCTCTACTGCAACCTTTTTCACAAACTAAGGAGACTTCAACGACTCAGTTTCTACAGGCTATGTTGCAAGCACAATGGGAACAGAACGAGTTGATGAGACAAGCAATGTTAGCTACAGTGAACATGCTACACTTGCACCAGCACCAGGACCACAACCATAAATGGATAGTATTAAAGACTTCAGTCAGATGAATCCAAAGCCCTTCAAAGGAACATAGAGTCCATCAGAGATCACCTCCTGGTTGATTAGTACAGATAAGCTGCTTAAGCATCACAATTGCCTTCTGATAATTGGATGACAACAGTGGACCTGTTGCTTGAAGATAATGTCCATCATTGGTAGGAGGCAAAAAAGTGACAAATAGGTAAGAACCAATCTTTCAACGAGAAGTATTTTTCTGCCAATGTCAGACATGATTTGTATGATCAGTTCCTCCATCTCAAATAGGGGAACATGACTGTGAATGAGTATGATGCTAAGTTCAGCCGACTGAGCAGATTCAGTACGGTACTGATTCCAACGGAGTTAGAGAGAGACAGAAGATTCCACCATGGGTTATCATATGAGCTCAAGAGATACACTACCATGCAATCTAGAGTTTCGCATGAGTCAAATATATAGTAGGATTACAAATAGATAATAATTATGTGATGGAGGAAAAAATTGTGTAAACCCTCTCGACCAGAAATTAGGGTTAATTAACTTAAATAGTATAATTAGGGTTAACTAGATATAATTAACACTTATTATATAGTAATATAATATCTGTGCAGTGATTTGTTATTTAGGATACTACCCTAGTTGTTACCCTGAAACAAATTCCATATACTTGGCCTAGACATGTTAACCTATCGTAATGAACCTTGAGCAACCCCCGGATACTGATTTTTGTGCCTGATTTTAGTCGCACAAAAGTCGTTACAAACGTCCGTACGCAAATTAAATAAATTGCGTATTTACGTTCGTTGTCCGTTCCAATCGAAATTGAGACCCAACCTCAACCAGTTTTGACCAACCCCGATCATGACATTATTATACTCTGAGCCTACCACACTAATGACCCTTGTGCAACCCAAATTTAGACCCCCGATATTTATTAAATTAATTTAGAGGCACCCGGTGCATTAATTATGAATTAATTAATGTAGTGACCTAACCTCATTTAAATTAGACTCAACTCCAACCCTAACCCATACACACACCCACAAGCCTCATACAAAACACCATACACCATCCTAGCCCAATGCAAAGCACCAAACATGGTGTTTTGTTACATCAAATCCCCAATTCCAGAATTTGTGCAAATTCTAAATTATTCAGGGGCCTTTGTGCAAAATTGCAATAAGGTGCCCCCCTCTCATTGGCCCAACCACATGGAGAAAGAGCCTACATTCTTTGACCAGTCACCATGTATTTTTCCCCCATTTTTCATGTACTTGCATCACTTTTGGAGGGCACATCATGACCCTTCATTTGAAATGCTTAATTCCTAGCCCTCCCCTCATCATGATGAAGCCTCCCCAACTCCCCAAAAATTACACACAGCCGGCCCTAATCCCTAGGCAGCCCCCTCTCTCTCTCCTATATATATATCACATTACATCTCATTAAATGCACAGAACTAAAGAAATACTCTACACAAAACCCTAAGTTCCCTAAACTTCACCAACAGCCCGACCCCTGCCCATAACCCCGCCGCCCTCTCCCGGCCAGCCACCGACTCCGGCCACCCCCGCAACCACCCGGTCCCCTCCGGTGACCTTTCCCCTACCTCCAGCCACCGCCACCCGCCGCCTAGCCGCCTACAGCCACCGCCAGAACCACCCTCCTCAACCCGAGCTCCCCACTCCCCCGAGCCAACCCGACCACCCGACCTCCTTTTTCTCCGCCGCCGTAGCAAGCTCGGCCGCCCAACTCCACCGAACTCTTCCCCGACCGACCACCTCCGTTCCCGTCAACTCCCAGCGCCGGTCGACGCCGCAGCTGGCCGCCCTCGCCCCCGCAGCACAAACAGCCCCTAGTAGTTGCTGTTGTTGCCGAACCCCCCGAACGATGCCGGAGCTCCGCCCGGCCACCCCCGCCGTATACGGCCAGCCACCGGATCCCCCTCGACCTGAGCTACGTTTAGGTACTATATTTTATGTATTTATACATTTATTTAAATACGTATTTGGGGTTGCATTGGTTATGTACATGTATATATATAGTTTCTGTATTTATTTCTGTATTTCAATACGTATTCAGTATAGTATATATATTATTCTGTAGTATTTATGTATATAAATATGTGTATATATTGTATTACTATATTCTGAGTATATCTTATATATAATAGAAATATATATATGTATGTATTTCATAATAAAATGTATGTATACACCTAGTATATATATATATACTTGAGTCTAAATACTTTATATTTATTAAATACCTAATATATATATATATATATATATATATAAATGTATATATTTCAGAAATACGTTTTATGTATTAGTATATTACATAATTATTATATGTTGTGTAAATATATAAATATATATATTGGTTGGTATATTTATGTATTTTGTGTATATATAAGTATATATGTATGTACTTATAATTGTAATATATTTGGAATATTATACAGTTAATATATATGGTATATATATTCTGTATTTTATTATATTATATGTAGTATGTTATTTATTGGTATTAAATACATTATACCTATTATTAACATATATGTATATGTATATGTATATATATATATATATTGTGTATTTAGTAATTATAATATTAGATATATATATGAAAATATTTATAAATATAATTATACTTGTGTATTAATATAATAAATATTAGTGTATATTGTATATAATTACACTTCCTATTCTTGTACACATAAATGTATACGTATATATAAATAACTGTTGTATATATGTACTTATATATATAAAAATGCTTATATAAATATATGTAAATATATGTCTATGTATTAAATTATATATATCGTATTATGTGTTTATATATATTTATTGAATATGTGTATATGTACATAATTATTGGTGTATTACTAAATAATACATAGGTGCTATTTTTAAATGTACTATTAAACATACATATTATTTTAATATATTTAAATATGTATTAGTGTACATATATATATATTTGTAATAGCTATATATAAATATATGTACTAAGGGGTCCCACTAATTGTACAGTCCAGACCCTGTGTCAGTTATTGCTGCAAGTAGTGTGTCTTGGTCATGCTATTGTAGCGAGTGATGTTGACATTATTATATCATATATAGGACTGCTGGACCGTACAGCCGAGGCTTCAGGAGCAGGACATTGGCTTTCGCAGCTACCCGGGACAGGCAAGTATACCTTGCTGGATTACTGTTTAAATTAAATAATAAAAGTTGCAATATACATAAACTGTGTGCGTCCGAGATTGACTCGGGTGCAGTCTACAATGCGTCGATGAGTAGTGTACTTGACCTAGCTGCTAGCTGACTCACCTACCACTGTGAGGATATTCTGATATCTTCCTAGACCATGACACAATACACGTATCACGATGGTACTTTCATATTGGGATGCGGGTCCGCGTACCCGATTCGCTATCGGTGCGTATGACATGCATCACGGACTAGCACATAATCTAGAGTAATATAATTAGATGTGACTTGGCATATAGATGCGGGATACTCACATCGTGAATTTGACTTGTGTATCCACATTGGGCAGGGAGGATAACTGATAAACGTATGGGATACACACATCGGACTCCGTGGTATCCAGCAGAGCCACAGACCCGATGACTTCCTATATTCAGACACCGCGCTCTTCGGAGTGTTACGGACGTATATACATTGCAGATACCTCATTCTTCGAAATGATGGATGTTACATGATCAGATACCATGCTCTTCGGAGTATGGACGTTATGCCTACACCTACCTATACGTTCCGAGGTTGTCCTTACATTGCATTCACTTAGATGGTTAGCACACCCCTTTATTTTATTCAGTACTATATCTGGCATGCATTTTGTATCTTGTTACGTCCCTCTGAGGACCTGGTTCTATTCCAGATCTGGATAAGGCGTACTACCCCACTGTGTATGGACCAGGTGTGGAGATGAGGTACGCCCTAGAGGAGGAGCTAGAGGTCCTTCCATCGGAGTTTTCCTGATCATCTTGGTAGGCCTTCCGCCTAGGACTGGAGCTTCTTATCTAGTTAGCAGTTGTTTCAGTCACACTCTTATTTCAGTCTTTAGTACTCTATTTTCATCATTTGTAGTAGGTTTGTTCCCACCGGACATATTTTAATTTGTACTATGACATTCGACTATGTTCTTATATTCCAGTCTTTCATTTCAGTATTTTACTTGCTATATTTGTGGATGAGATTAGACACTGCTTGTTGTTGATATTAGACTTGTTAAATTTAGGACAGCGTAGCACGCTTCGCTAGGATCTATTAAATTAGGATATCCTCGGAGACGTGTCAGCTGGCCAATGCCACGTGGCCTGGTTCTATATATTTTGGGACTGGGGCGTGATAAATTGGTAAGTATTTGAAACTTGTGTATAACTGAATGCACCTGGATGGAAATAAGGCTTACTAAGGAGAAAATTGGTATGTAGTGGTAGGAAATTAAATGTGGGAATAATAATAATAATTATATTATTATTATTATTATTATTATTATTATTATTATTATTATTATTATTATTATTATTATCTAAGTAGATCTTAATGTTTTGGCTAAAAAATAAGGTCAAAATATTATATATTTTTATTTGGAAAGGGGGTTCACAATCTACCCACCTTAAAAAGATTTCTTCTTCGAATTCTAAAATGGACAAATAACGAGCAATGTGCTACTATAACTATGATTATCTAGAAGGCATTCTAAAAAATTGTGATCGATCAAAATCAAACAACTAACTAGCCAAATTATTAAACTAATAACCTACTCATTATGTCTATCATGCAACTATGAATTGTTACCATTAATCGCCCTTTGTAGTGCCGGCGTATCCTCGACGGTCATGGAAAAAGCTTGATCATATTGTTGTGCTCCAGTTTGTTGTCTGGCCTGCGCAAACTACATTGCCTGGTCGAGGAATGGTCTCCATTGATATCCTTCTTGTGTTCTGGTTGAGTCGATATTGTTGTTGCTGTTGTGACTCTCGTTAGGCAATCTCGAAGTTGGTGTTGATCTGAACCACAACTTAAACAATGGCCTTGTCTTCGGCAATAGTTTTGTTGAGTATAACCTCTTCTATTACAATATTGGTACGTCGAGTTATCTTGGTTTCGGTACGAAACTGCTCTTGTCTGCTGATGGGCTATGATGTGTCTCTCGAGCCCTCCCGATATGAGTCAAACTGGTTCATCTGGTGAAGCAGAACGTTTCAACGTTTGTTATGCCTCCTTACAAAGAAGCGCGCTCTTGGTTCCTGGCTTCTTCTAACACCACTACATGTGAAACTCTGGATTGTATGGTAGTGTATCTCTTGAGCTCATATGAAAACCCATGGTAGAATCTTCTGGCTCTCTCTAACTCCGTCAAAATCAATACTGTACTGAATATACTCAGTCGGCTGAACTCAACATCATACTAATCCACAATCATGTTTTCCTGTTTGAGATGGAGGAACTGATCATACAAAGCATCTCTGATATTGGCAAAAAAATACTTCTCGTTGAATAGTTCCCAAGACTGGTTTACACCCATTTATCGCTTTTTTGCCTCACACCAATGATAGGCATTATCCTCAAGCAACATGTCTATTGATGTCATCCACATATCAGAAGGCAACTGAGATGCCTTAAACAGATTCTCGGTACTAATCAACTCGAAGGTGATCTCTAATGGACTCATTGTTCCTCTGAAGGGCTTTGGATTCATCTGACTAAAGTCATTAATACTACTCATATATGGTTGCGATCCTGGTGCTAGTGCTGGTGCAGGTGCTGGTGCAGGTGCAGGTGAAGGCTTGTTCACTACATGAAACATGGCTTGTCTCATCAACTCGTTATATTGCCATTATCTCACGACCCACTCCCGCTTTTTGAGATACAAGTATGTGGCCAAGTCCAGCCTATGTCACAGTATCAGCGATAGAATACTGTCTAGACATCAATAGCAATCATTTATTCTAAATACATGACATTTAGTCACAAATTCATCTTATGTTCATTTACAACATTTATATAATGTACAAATTCAATAATTATATTGAAACAACATTCGGGAACAAACCCGCTAAACATCAAATTTAAGAAATTGTTAAACTATCTAAATGTTTTAATATTGGCCTCCAAAAGTATCTCGATCTCCAACAAATATCCAAAGAGCAAGATAGCAAGTCACCTAAAAATGTTTACCCGATCAGGATGGAACGAATATAATTCATTGCATGCAGTTCCAAATATATGGTAGCAACTATAAAAATAGTGAATAGTCATGGGATACATGATGAAATAAGTAAACTAAAACATGACATAAAAAGTAAGTGGAACAGGTAAAATAAGCAATATGGTACACGACGACAAGTACGAATGGAACAAGGAGACCATAATTAACTAAGTGTGTCGAAGTACACTTTTTAATATGTGATCGGCTGGGGTAACTATATCATATGGTCTACTTTGGAATTTGGCTCAATCATACGTGAAGTGTCGATTGGCTATCCCCACGGTCTAAATGCAATATAGAAAATAAAATAAAAGCACGATCTGGTCTGATCATATATCTACTCAGTACTTCCCTGCCCTGACGATTATAAATGAATCTGAAGTCATGACGCATTGGTCATAAAGTACAAGGGGTACGATGTTACGCCCCAGTCCCAAAATATGTAGGACTAGAAATACGTAAGCATGCCAGTCGTGTGTATATGGCAAATCCAATATATGGATACCATAATACACACGTATGATGTAATATGAATGTTAACTCACATGTGGTATATATATTATCACAAGTCACAGGGCATAACTAGATCTCATCCACGGAATCAAATAACCAATCAACTATATAACTGAATCAAGTATAAAATGCTTGATAAGAACAAGTAGTTGGGTGGAGACAAATCCATTACCAAATAGAACATAAGAGAAATCACATAAGAACATCTAATGGACAATGAGACTCGAAGAGAAGACCTCCTCGAAAGAGATAAGTAGCAAGTCCTGATCCGTGCTCCTACGAATAGTCATGATCGTCTACACCTGAAAAGGGACCAAGTCCTCAGAGGGACGTAACAAGATACATAGAAGCATGCTAATTAAATACAGTAAACATGCATAATATATAAAAAATATATAAGTATACTATATAAGACAATCTATATGAAATGCATAATAAGGATAACTTTTCGATGTATGGGCATGGGTAGGCTACTCTATCTAATCTCATAACTCACACACATGTCAGGGATATCATCAGCCATCATACCGCGACGGTAGCGACCATCGTGACTCCATCGACCGACATACCACGAGGTAGCGACCATCGGATATGACTACCATAGTGCGTGCTAGTTACTACGGTTTACCAGAGTGGTTAAAGCCCATATGCCTACTGATTGTCCTCCTCTCCCATGATACTATATGTTAAGTGTGTGTCAACATATATAATATATAATTATGACTGAAAGAAAACACACATACAATGAATATAGAAAAATATAATAAGCATGCAAAGTACTATAAGCAATTGGACAAGGTATACTTTCCTGGCAAGAAAGATGCAAAGTGAAGCGTCTAGACGTCAGGCACAATGGGTCAAAAACTAAGGCATCAGAATGAACGTCTCCGGATGCTGAAATAAATATCACTAACGTTCCCAGAATAAGCGAGACAGCTAAAAAATACTATCCTTTCATTCAATTTGAACACAGGAACAAAACGGTAATTTTGGGTCAAAGTGGCTCCACATGTGGGCCACTTTGCACCGAAAAGTGTAAAAAGGTAAAAGGATCTAAATGGGACAAATTATAGGTCAAACAAATTCTAAACGTCAATACAAACTCAACGGTATGTCCAACTTTAAATTCTGGTGAGCAGAACACAAATTTGCCCTAAAAGTCAAATATGGGGCCCACAAATAGGCGACTTAGTCAACTGTCTCAGAATCACATAAAACTTGGGTCACAGGACTAGCATGACACCACGAATCCAATGGTGCAAGTTTTGTCGTATTTCGATGAGCGTACACTAAATGGTATTATATTTTATAAAAGTTGCGATACGGGAACTTTTTACGGATACATATTGATTTTGACGCGCACACACGTCCAAATTAGTTTTCGCGAAAGTTCACACATCTAGAAATACCATACGCGCCTTTCGGTACAATTGGTATGCGATGAGGAGGTCCTGTTTGGTAGGACGCGCTCCGTATCATAATTTTCCAATATTTTAAAAGTCAAGTTTTTGGTCAATTTTGAGGTTGAATAATTTTACACAGAATAATTTAACAAAAACTAAAAGAACAAAAAAAAATTTGGTTATATGGAGAAGAAAAATCCTTTAATTTGTTTTCGATAATATTAAACAGGTTGGCGACAAATTTAGTGTGAACATGGGGTTTTGGATTCAAAATTTTGAACTGTTTTGGTCAGTTTTTTCGGTCATTTTTTGGTCGATTTTTTGACCGATCCGGGACATAAAAACGGTGCCGCTTGAATAAAAATCCTAGAGGGTTAGGCTGTGGATGTACACAAATAAACTGCTCAAGAAAAAAATCACAGATGAAGAAGATAAGTCACCTTGCAGTAGGGACGACGGGCTGTTGTGCACAGGCGCGCGCGTGAGTGCGGACGGTGGCGGCGGCGGTTCCGGCGGGCTGTGTAAACCCCCTAAATTTTTAGATATTTTAATTTTGGAATTAATATACATTTTTCAGGAATTTACATAGGTCCTGTAGTGAGTTTATAATTTTTAATTGCCAATAAATAACATTAAAATGAAATGAAAATATGATTTTATGGTGTAAAATAGAAAATCGGACTTAGGGTAATTTTCTGGAATTTTATTGGACCTCAGACCTATTTTTAAAAGCCTAAAACTATTTTTCTAATTAAATTAATTAATTAAATAATTTTTTTATTAAATTTACTGTTATTATTTTTATTTTTATTTTTGGGGCCCGGCCGGCCCAGTGGGCCGAGCCCATTAGCAGCCCTGTCCCAACCGCTGTTAGCGGGTCGGGCGGGTCCGCTCACCCGGATCCGCGCCCGACCCGACCCGCTTCTCCTTCCCCTCCCCCACTTCGCCTGCCCGCGTCCCACGCTCCGCCCGTCGGAAAAGGCGCCGCCCACCGCAATTTTTGGCCGCCACGACCGCCTCCCCCTCCGAAACCCTCGCCCACGTCGTCCCCGACCTCACCCCCGCCCCGAGCCTATATAATCCCCTCTCCTCCGCCTCCCTTTTCCCCCAAACCGCAAACCCTAATCCTAACCACCCCGAACTCCGGCAGCCGGACCTCCCCTCTGCTCGACGCCGACCAGCTCGCCGAGAGCCGCCCAGCCAGCGCCGACGTCGGCCAGCCCCTCTCTAGAACCCCCTCCTCCTCCTCTCTCTCCCAGCGGCTGCTGTTCTCCCCTCCGCCCGGAGCCGCAGCCACCGCCCGAGACCTCGCCGGCCCCTCACCGCCCTGAGTCGCCTCCGCCGTGTCCGCCAACAGGAGACACGCGGACACAGCCCTAAACCCTAGCCCTAGCAGAGACACAGTGTCCAGGACACGAGACGGACACGGAAAACCCCGGTTTCTCGGGTCCCCTTCAGGTACTCGTATCTTGCACCTCGGATCTCTGATTTCAATTCTGTAAATTTTTACGCGAAGCCTATATGACCCTCTCGGTGCTAGGACAAACCGCTCGGGGTATCGCGTCCTGTGGTGATCGCACACCGCGATCCAAAAACAGGAAAAACCAGACCATATTTTACCCCGGAACTGAGTACGCCCCGCCAAACGGGACGACTTGGTCGCGTGCGGTCTTCACAGATATGTGCGCCTCGTCGATACGGACGTGTGGGATTTTGCGGAAGCTGATTCGGGTGTGCGTGCACACCGGAATCAATACGTATCCGTGGACATCGCCCCGTATCTGACTTTTCTGCAATTCACCCTAACTTCGTGCACACATGTTAGATCGAGACAAAACTTACGCCATCGGACTCGTAGCGATACGCTGGTCCTGTGGGTCAAGTTTGGTTCGATTCTGAGAACGTTGACAAAATCGTGTGTCGTGGGCCCCACAGGCCCCGCTCGACGGGCGATTTTATGATCGGCTCATCGGAATTCAAATCTGAAAGTTCCGTTGGGTTCGTATCAGCGTTCCTGACCTGTTGACACTAAGTTTGGTGAATTTGGAGACCATTGACCCTGACACATTTTTTGGTACAAAGCGGGCCCACTGGTGGACCCCGTTTTGGCCCGAAATTGCCGTTTTTGCCCTTGTCTCCAAATTGGACCCAAGGACAGGCGTTCCTAGCTGTTTGACACCTTCTGAGTGTGATGGTACTGTTTGTTTCAGCTTTCGGAGACATCTCTAGAAATTTCTGAAACCAGGACCTTAGTGGAATCCAAACCTCAGGCAAGTGCACCTTGCCAAACTTGCAGTCATTATTTTCATATTTTTCTGTAAAAATACTCTACTGGATGTCTTGTGCAAATTCATATAAATTGATTTAAACTGCTTAACCTAGGGAACGTATGACGTACCTAGTGTCCGATCATAGTCGGGTACCGACACCGTACGCGGTGTTGGGTTCGTCATTTAGAGATGGATTTACGATCCCCTTACTTTGTACTTGACCTATCAAGTACCCTACAACCCAGGACACTTGACACTATCATGGACAGAATCCTTCTGAGATATTCGTGGTAATTCTGTATAGAATACAGGACTTGATAGAGACATTTATTTATAGACAGTATGACTTGTTGCATTAGTTATAATCCCGCTGACATGGACATGAGACGTTATGGTCATGGCTTGCGTGATTACATTGGGTGGGGAGAGATACACAGGCTACAGGCTGTTCTACATATATATCTACTATTATTGTGAGGTTGTAGACTCTCCAGCAGAGCTAGACCCTTTACGTGTTATTACTGCTACAGGCTCCCCGACACAGAGCTTGTAGCGGTCTCAGCCTGAGTACTAGTGTTGCTCTCATTTGCATATCACATAGATGGTTACTTAGTTTACCCTGCTGTTCATTTATTTATTGCACTGCTTATTCATTTGGCTTATTTTATTTTGTGCCTTGCTATGTCCACTGAGGACCTGGAATGGATTATGTCCCCAGGTTTAGCAGAGGAGCAGTACCCCGAGGTATACGGGACCGGAGCTGAAGCTATTGCTGGAATAGAACCGAACACTGAAGACGAGGTGACTGCCGAGGACTTCTCCTGAGTGCCTGTCCCAGCACTCATTTATTTATTTCATGTTTATATCTTTGTTCCTGGCCTATAGAGCCAGCTTATTCATACTATAGTCGGATTGTTCCTCCGACTGACTTGCTGTGATGTTGTTGCTACTTATTTTCATTTTGATTATGCAGTTTATTTCTTTATCTTTATGGATGAGATTAGTGTGGCTTGTTGTAGTAGACCTTATTTACAGCTTAAGTATGCCCTGATGGTTCCATTAAATTGGGTTATCCATCGGTGCGTGCTGCTGGCCATTGCCTCGCATCTCCAGTCCCTCGACATTTTGGGACTGGGGCGTGACATGGTTTTTGTGGTGGCCCATGCAGGTCAGATCTAAATAGTTCGATTTCAACTTAGGGACCGGACAGGCCTGCAATAAGATAGGTTATAGGATCTCATCCATTGATTGAATCATTTTTGAACTCTATGTCGAATTCAATTTAATTGCTTGAATTGCATCATGTTTTGATTCCTCTGTGCGTTCTCATTGTTTCCTTTTGGTGCAGAGTTATGGATCCCAGAAGTTGTGACGAGACCCCCTTGGGTACACCGACTGAAGCAGGGTTTACCTGTGAAGCTGGAATGACGCCAGATACCAAAGGACAATCCTCCCAGAGCAATCAAACTGGCCAGCCAAGTTCCAGGTTCAGGCGTGAGGACATCCCGCCTCCTCCCCAGTTCCCTTCTACGATGCCTGCCTTTCCCCCAGGACAGGCAATGGACGGCCAGCAAATGTTCCAGATGTTCTACGCAATGATGCAGGCCCAACAGCTGACTCAGCAGGAGGCCCAACGCCGAGAGGCCGAGAACCTAAGGAACAGCCTAGTCGCAGCGTTGGAGCATGCAAATCCACCAAATAGACGGCCAGCAACGGGATCTATCACGGATTTCCGTCAACTCAAGCCCCGTACCTTCTCGGGCAAGGAAGGACCAACTGAAGTGCATGAATGGCTTACAAACACACAGCATCAGTTGGAGGCCGCTGAACTACCAAGGGACAAATGGATGACTGCCGTCAGGATGCAACTGACGGACAACGCTCATCATTGGTGGCTGTCCGAAGAAAGAAGGCTCGGACATGATCAGGTTACCTGGGAGGAGTTCTCCAGACTCTTCCAGGAAATGTACATCCCTGCTGTGGCTCGGTCAGAACTCCGAGACAGATTCAACCGCCTGATCCAGGGCAACATAACGGTGGAGGAATACAACGCCGAATTCATTCGCCTGAGCCGCTTCGTCCCTTCGCTAATTCCTACCGAAGAGGAGAAGGCGGAGAAGTTCTTTGATGGGCTTAGGTTCGAGCTTCAGAAGTTAATCGGATCAGTCGCGCCCACCTCTTACACCGACGTCCTAGCTGCAGCACGTCGGCTGAAGCGCGTTACTCGGAGGGAATCAAGCCTGAAACGTCCCTTCTCCTCAGCACCGTCCAAGTCATCACCAGGGGAATCTGCTAAACGGCCCCAGAAGAGCCCGCCTCCAAGAGCAGCAACTAAGAACCTGCCTACTTGCCATTACTGCAGCAAGGTAGGACATATTAAAAAGAAATGTCGATGCAAGCTGGGACTCTGCCTGGTTTGCGGATCTGGACAACACTTCTCAAAGGACTGCTCGGAACGTCGAGAGGGAGTTCCGAATCGACCAGCTCCACCTGCAGCTCTTCCAGCTGGGGGAGCAACACAGACAGGGCCTGGAGGAGCCAGGCCACCTCTACCACCTCAGGCAGCATTGTTCCAACAAGCTCGTCAGCAAAGGGGTCCCGCTCAGGGACGAGGTCAGGCATATGCACTAGCAGTCACTGAGGAAGCTACTGCAGGCGAAGTGATAGCAGGTACCATATTAGTAGCTTCAATTCCTGCTGTAGCATTATTTAATTCTGGAGCTTCGCATTCATTTATTGCTGCTAGCTTCGTAGCCACACATAGAATAGCTACCGCACCTCTCTCGAAGATGAAGAGAATTCTAACGGGAGGTGGAATTATCCCGGTTAGTGATACTTGTAGATCATGTTCGGTAGTAGTCTGTGGCCGAGAGATGCGAGCCCAATTCCTGATCTTTTCTATGCCTGATTACGATATTGTACTTGGTATGGACTGGTTAAGTCAGTACCATGCGACACTGGATTGCCGGCTTGGAAAAGTGATATTTAGACCCCCTAGCCTTCCTGAGTTTGAATTTCTACGAGGAGCTGTAGAACAAGGGGTCCAGCCAACTCTTAGGGTATTGACTGTAGAAGAAGATTCAAGTTACCCAAGAGTCATAACAGAATTTGTGGATGTGTTTCCCGACGATCTTCCAGGTTTACCACCTGATCGGGAGATAGAATTCACAATAGACCTAACTCCAGGAGCCGAACCTATCACTTCATCGGTATATCGGCTAGCACCTAAGGAGTTAGTGGAGCTGAAAACACAAGTTGACGATCTTCTGGAGAAAGGATTTATCCGGCCCAGTGTTTCACCATGGGGAGCACCTATACTTTTTGTACCCAAGAAGGACGGATCTGTACGGCTGTGCATTGATTACAGAGCCCTTAATGCTGTAACTATTAAGAACCGGTACCCATTACCACGCATTGATGACTTGTTTGACCAATTAAGTGGTGCTAAGGTATTCTCAAAGATTGACCTTAGATCCAGTTATCACCAGATTAGGGTAAAGAAGGAAGATATCCCAAAGACGGCCTTCAGAACTAAGTATGGACATTATGAGTTCCTAGTAATGCCGTTTGGTTTAACCAACGCACCCGCCATATTTATGAGTTTGATGAACGGGGTCTTCCATCAGTACTTGGATAAGTTCGTGGTGGTATTCATTGATGATATCCTAGTCTACTCCAAGAACCACGAAGAGCACGAGGAACACCTCCGGATTGTGCTAGAAACCTTGAGAAGGGAGAAGCTATATGCCAAACTCAGCAAATGTGAGTTCTGTATGGACAAGGTGCCATTCTTAAGGCATATTATCTCGGGTGAAGGACTGTCTGTGGACCCAGAAAAAGTCACTGCTATAGAAACCTGGCCTACCCCTACCTCTGTTGCAGAAGTGAGAAGTTTTCTTGGACTTGCTGGGTATTACCGGCGGTTCGTAGAAAAAATTTCAAGGATCGCAGAGCCGATGACTAAGCTGACACGGAAGGATCAGGAGTTCATATGGACGGAAGAATGCCAGAATGCCTTTGAAGAATTGAAGAGGCGTCTAACAACAGCACCAGTCTTGACTCTTCCCTCAGGGTCAGGAGATTTTGTTGTATATAGTGATGCGTCCGGTAGTGGGCTAGGTTGTGTCTTGATGCAACATGGCAAGGTTATCGCTTATGCATCGAGGCAGCTGAAGGTCCACGAGAAGAACTACCCAACGCACGACCTGGAGCTAGCTGCAGTGATTTTTGCATTGAAGATCTGGAGACATTATCTGTATGGAGAAAAGGTCGAGATATTCACTGATCATAAGAGCTTGAAGTATGTTTATACACAGAAGGAGCTCAATATGAGGCAAAGGCGTTGGCTTGAGCTGATGGTGGACTTTGACATCGATCTGCAGTACCATCCGGGGAAAGCAAATGTTGTAGCCGACGCCCTCAGCAGAAAACCCTCGGCTTATTTCTTGACGGAGCAGCCTCAGCTATTACAAGACTTGCAAGATCTTCAGATAGAGGTTGTTCTACCTGGACAAAATGGTTTGCTGGCTAACCTCGAAGTGAAGTCATCGCTGGTGGAGAGAATCAAGGAAGCTTTGCCTAATGATGCCAGATTTCGAAGGCTGAGAGAAAGAACAGAAGCAGGCTTACAGACGGGACTTCGCATCCACGAGGACGGAACATTAAGGTACAAAAATCGCATATGTGTTCCAAATGGAGAGTTAAGGCAGGAGTTGATGACAGAAGCACATAGCTCCATATACTCGATTCATCCAGGAGGAACCAAGATGTACCGGGACTTAAGACAGTATTACTGGTGGCATGGAATGAAAAGGAAGATTGCCCGATTTGTGGCAAAATGCTTAGTCTGCCAGCAGGTGAAGGCCGAGCACCAAAGGACTGCAGGTATGTTGCAGCCACTTCCCATCCCTGAATGGAAGTGGGAGCATATTACCATGGACTTCGTCACTGGATTTCCAAGAAGCCCTAGTGGAAAGGATGTAGTATGGGTCATCGTGGATCGGCTCACTAAGTCGGCTCACTTCTTGCCGTTCAGAGTCGGACAATCCACGAAAGTACTAGCCGACATGTATATGCGACAGATCGTAAAATTACATGGAGTGCCGGTTAGTATTGTATCAGATCGAAACTCAAGATTTATATCTCACTTCTGGCGAAGCATGCAAGAGAGTCTCGGCACCAGGCTCAAATTCAGTACTGCCTATCATCCTCAGACAGATGGCCAGTCAGAGCGCACAATTCAGATCCTAGAAGATATGCTACGATCCTGTATACTAGACTTTGGAGGATCTTGGGAAGATCATTTGCACTTAGTGGAGTTCTCCTACAACAACAGCTATCAGGCAAGTATTCAGATGGCACCTTTCAAGGCATTGTACGGAAGGAAGTGCAGATCGCCAATATGCTGGAGCGACATTGGTGAACGTCAAATACTGGGTCCAGAGTTGGTAACAGAGACAGTGGAGAAAGTAAAACAGATTCAGAACCATCTCCGTGCAGCCCAGGATAGACAGAAGCATTGGGCCGATGCACACAGACGACCCCTGGAGTTCAAGGAAGGAGAGCATGTATTTTTGAGGATCTCGCCCACTAGAGGTACTATCAGATTTGGCAGCAGAGGCAAGTTAAGCCCAAGGTATATTGGGCCATTTGATATCTTGGAGCGCATTGGTGAGGTGGCTTACCGTCTTGCATTACCTCCATCCTTAGAGGGAGTGCATGACGTATTCCACGTCTCACAACTGAGGAGATATGTGATGGACCCAAGTCATGTAGTTGATCATTCTGAGATTTCAGTGGGGCTTAGCCTGAGATACGAGGAGCAGCCAGTGGGTATACTCGACACCAGTGAGAAGATACTGCGAGGGCAGACAATCAGGCTGGTTCGAGTAGCTTGAAAACAGCACTCTCCTGGCGAATCGACCTGGGAGCGAGAAGATGTTATGCGGCAGCGTTATCCACATTTATTTGCAGAATCAGGTAGAACCTAAGCATTCTTTAATTCTGTAAAGCTTGCCTTTATAGTTTACCCTTCGATTGCGAGGACGCAATCCTCTTAAGGGGGGTAGATTGTAAACCCCCTAAATTTTCAGATATTTTAATTTTGGGAATTAATATGCATTTTTCAGGAATTTACATAGGTCCTGTAGTGAGTTTATAATTTTTAATTTCCAATAAATAATATTAAAATGAAATGAAAATATGATTTTATGGTGTAAAATAGAAAACCGGACTTAGGGTAATTTTCTGGGATTTTATTGGGCCTCAGACCTATTTTTAAAAGCCTAAAACTATTTTTCTAATTAAATTAATTAATTAAATGATTTTTTTATTAAATTTACTGTTATTATTTTTATTTTTATTTTTGGGGCCCGACCGGCCCAGTGGACCGAGCCCATTAGCAGCCCTGTCCCAACCACTGTTAGCGGGTCGGGCGGCCTCACCCGGATCCGCGCCCGACCCGACCCGCTTCTCCTTCCCCTCCCCCACTTCGCCTGCCCGCGTCCCACGCTCCGCCCGCCGGAAAAGGCACCGCCCGCCGCAATTTTCGGCCGCCACGATCGCCTCCCCCTCCGAAACCCTCGCCCACGTCGTCCCCGACCTCACCCCCGCCCCGAGCCTATATAATCCCTTCTCCTCCGCCTCCCTTTCCCCCCAAACCGCAAACCCTAACCCTAACCACCCAGAACTCCGGCAGCCGGACCTCCCCTCTGCTCGACGCCGACCAGCTCGCCGAGAGCCGCCCAGCCAGCGCCGACGCCGGCCAGCCCCTCTCCAGAACCCCCTCCTCCTCCTCTCTCTCCCCGCGGCTGCTGTTCTCCCCTCCGCCCGGAGCCGCAGCCACCGCCCGAGACCTCGCCGGCCCCTCACCGCCCTGAGTCGCCTCCACCGTGTCCGCCAACAGGAGACACGCAGACACAGCCCTAAACCCTAGCCCTAGCAGAGGACACAGTGTCCAGGACACGAGACGGACACGGAAAACCCCGGTTTCTCGGGTCCCCTTCAGGTACTCGTATCTTGCACCTCGGATCTCTGATTTTGATTCTGTAAATTTCTACGCGAAGCCTGTATGACCCTCTCGGTGCCCGGACAAACCGCTCGGGGCATCGCGTCCTGTGGTGATCGCACACCGCGATCCAAAAACAGGAAAAACCAGACCCTGTTTCACCCCGGAACTGAGTACGTCCCGCCAAACGGGACGACTTGGTCGCTTGCGGTCTTCACAGATACGTGCGCCTCGTCGATACGGACGTGTGGGATTTCACGGAAGCTGATTCGGGTGTGCGTGCACACCGAAATCAACGCGTATCCGCGGACATCGCCCCGTATCCGACTTTTTTGTAATTTACCCTAACTTCGTGCACACATGTCAGATCGAGACGAAACTTACGCCATCGAACTCGTAGCGATACGCTGGTCCTGTGGGTCAAGTTTGGTTCGATTCTGAGAACGTTGACAAAATCACGTGTCGTGGCCCCACAGGCCCCGCTCGACGGGCGATTTTGTGATCGGCTCATCGGAATTCAAATCTGAAAGTTTCGTTGGGTTCGTATCAGTGTTCCTGACCTGTTGACACTAAGTTTGGTGAATTTAGAGACCATTGACCCTGACACGTTTTTTGGTACAAAGCGGGCCCACCGGTGGACCCCGTTTTGGCTCAAAATTGCCGTTTTTGCCCTTGTCTCCAAATTGGACCCAAGGACAGGCGTTCCTAGCTGTTTGACACCTTCTGAGCGTGATGGTATTGTTTGTTTCAGCTTTCGAAGACATCTTTAGAAATTTTCGAAACCAGGACCTTAGTGGAATCTAAACCTCAGGCAAGTGCACCTTGCCAAACTTGCAGTCATTATTTTCATATTTTTCTGTAAAAATACTCTGCTGGATGTCTTATGCAAATTCATATAAACTAATTTAAACTGCTTAACCTAGGGAACGTATGACGTACCTAGTGTCCGATCATAGTCGGGTACCGACACCGTACGCGGTGTTGGGTTCGTCATTTAGAGATGGATTTACGATCCCCTTACTTTGTACTTGACCTATCAAGTACCATACAACCCAGGATACTTGACACTATCATGGACAGAATCCTCCTGAGATATTCGTGGTGATTCTGTATAGGATACAGGACTTGATAGAGACATTTATTTATAGATAGTATGACTTGTTGCATTAGTTATAATCCCGCTGACATGGACATGAGACGTTATGGTCATGGCTAGCATGATTACATTGGGTGGGGAGAGACACACAGGCTACAGGCTGTTCTACATATATATCTACTATTATTGTGAGGTTGTAGACTCTCCAGCAGAGCTAGACCCTTTACGTGTTATTACTGCTACAGGCTCCTCGACACAGAGCTTGTAGCGGTCTCAGCCTGAGTACTAGTGTTGCTCTCATTTGCATATCACATAGATGGTTACTTAGTTTACCCTGCTGTTCATTTATTTATTGCACTGCTTATTCATTTGGCTTGTTTTATTTTGTGCTTTGCTATGTCCACTGAGGACCTGGAATGGATTATGTCCCCAGGTTTAGCAGAGGAGCAGTACCCCGAGGTATACGGGACCGGAGCTGAAGCTATTGCTGGAATAGAACCTAACACTGAAGACGAGGTGACTGCCGGGGACTTCTCCTGAGTGCCTGTCCCAGCACTCATTTATTTATTTCATGTTTATATCTTTGTTCCTGGCCTATAGAGCCAGCTTATTCAGACTATAGTCGGATTGTTCCTCCGACTGACTTGCTGTGATGTTTTTGCTACTTATTTCCATTTTGATTATGCAGTTTATTTCTTTATCTTTATGGATGAGATTAGTGTGGCTTGTTGTAGTAGACCTTATTTACAGCTTAAGTACGCCCTGATGGTTCCATTAAATTGGGTTATCCATCGGTGCGTGCTGCTGGCCATTGCCTCGCATCTCCAGTCCCTCGGCATTTTGGGACTGGGGCGTGACAGGCTGCGACGGCGGTCTGGGTGCAGGATCGGTTGGCCGGAGGTTCACCGGCGGTCGGTCGTCGGGGTCGAGGTCTAGGGTTAGGGTTTGGGTATTAGGATTTGTATAGTTTATATGTAATATACATATATGTGTATGTATATATATAAGGGAGAGGGAGAGAGAGATGCAGAGAAGGGATGGGATTCACGGGTGCTGTGAAGGTGGGGTTGTGGGAATTTGGGTAGTGGTTTGCTGTGGGTTTTATTAGTTTGGTTAGGTTATGGATTAGGTCTAAGGTTTTAGATTAATTAGTGGTTATCTTTTTCTTTTTTCCTTTTTTCTTTTTCTTTTTCTTTTTTTTTCTTTTGCTTTTGCTTTTGCTTTTGCTTTTGTTTTTCTTTTTAATTTTGTTTTTCTTCTTATTAACATTATTATTATTACCAATGATAATAATAATAATAATAATAATAATATTATTATTATTATTATTATTATTATTATTATTATTATTATTATTATTACCAATATTATTATTATTGCTATTATTATTTAACCTTATATTTATTTATATATCTTCACATATATAAATGAGGTAAAACTCCAAAAATAATATTTGCACAATAAATTCTAGAAAATTATTTCGTAAGGCTTTAATAAAATTCTAAACTCAAATATTTTATAAAATATTTTATAATTAATAACTAGACATTTATTTATTTATAATAAATTAATTATTTATTATCTAATTAACTAAGTAATTAATTAAATGGTTATCCAAAAAATAGATTTAATATTAAATAATATGCAATCATACAAAAGTGAGTTCACCTAATTTGACACGGAGAATTATGATATGTTAATTATAGGAAGTTGGGATAGAAAAATAATCGCAAATAAATTTTATATATATATATATATATATATATATATATATATATATATATATATATATATATATATATATATATATATATATATATATCTAAATATTTAACCATTAATCTATGGTCATCACACTAATGTCATATTAGCACCAAGGGATCAAATTTCTAAGCCACGAAAGGATCCTGCAGGTAGTGTCTCATGTGTAGGCTACTTTCTATGAAGGACGATACAGACTTTGGGCCATTCTATATTATTAATGTCCAAACCATGGTGAATTATCCTAACAAAATTATTGGGTTTTACTTATTTTGAAAAAAATCTAAAACAAATACATGAAATACAAAATACACCCAAAATACCTATTTTTGGGTGAGGGGGTTTACATTCTACCCAACTTAAAAAAAATTCGTCCTCGAAATAAAAAATAATAAGGCATGATTTGTTAAATCCTCATCATCGTAATCATTCTTCTAAAAATTTCTCAAAATTTTAAAATGACTTAAATCTCTCAATCTAATCTTACTTGATCATAATCAAAAATTTACTTCGAGTTGACAATGCAACTTCTACCCAACTTAGAATTTACCCATCTCTCATATAAGACTATGCTTTTAAGAAAAACTTTCTCAAATTATTTAATCGTGTTATTCAATCCTCAAAAGATTTTTACACCAAATATCTCACATGTGGTGTGCCCTTAATTATAAAAGATAGTTACAAGGTAATGTGATTGGCCTGTGGGATATATCTAATACTCCCTGTGTATGAAACTTATACCAAGCATGAACGTTTATCTTTCCGAAATAGGGGAAGACGGAAAAAAATAATAAAGAGTTCAAGGAGGAGGTGATAGAATACAAGTACGGGTTTAAAGCGATTAAAGAATTCAAAAGGGAGTTGCCAAGGCAGTTGTGGATTAAAATTTTATTTTGGTAAATTTTTATTTGCATGTTCACATTAGAACAGTTATGTACCTGCCATGATATGCTCTGACCAGTCTAGAGGGCAAGTATATTCGTCTAACAAGTTGAGTCAACTATATCTCAATACACGTAAAGTAGTGATACAAAGAGCGAACCAAGCGCACTAAGGTTAATCAGGCCATAATACACTGATTCTGATTTAGACAATGTATCAGTGTGGGCCCCCAATAATATATATGTCATGAACAAGCTCGATAAAAGAATAAGCTTACAAAACTAGCCTATAACAACAGCATAGGTCGAGGTAGTACAGAAAATATAAGTACGCTTGATTATGATGGAGGAAGGTATAGAATAATTTAAGTTCACCAAGAAGATCGGTGTTGTGCCTCTACATTTGTCATTCAACTCCTTGTCTAAGTCTCCAGTCGACCAAATAGGGTATGGGCCTCTAAGTTCTATAATCTGGATAAACACTATCTTCTTATTCAAGTCTATAGTTTGTGTCATTCAATTATACTTCATTAATGAGTTAAAAGGACTACGTGATACTAGGTTATGAGGCATACTACCAAACTTACAAGAAGTTAACTAATAGTGTTATTGAATAATAGAGTGTATATACCTAGTACAAGTTATCTTCCTAACCCCTAACCTATCAAGCACAAAAGAAAAAATAAGATTGACGTTGTGAAAGGATCAAGCAAGATGCAATACAAGCAATCAAATAAGAATGTGGAACGAAATCAAAGAAGATGATTAAATAAGTGGATGAGATCCTATATTCTAATCCTATGTGCAGGCTTGCTCGGTACAGTAACGTAACCATGATAATATGCCCTCAACCTGCATGGGCCACCACAAAAATATGCCACGCCCTAGTCCCAAAATATATAGGATTAGGAATACGTAAGCATGCCAGTCGTGTGTATATGGCAACTCCAATATATGGATACCATAATACACACGCACGCTGTAATATGAATGTTAACTCACATGTGGTATATATATTATCACAAGTCACAGGGCATAACTAGATCTCATCCACATAATCAAATAACCAATCAACTATATAACTGAATCAAGTATAAAATGCTTGATAAGAAAAAGTAGTTAGGTGAAGACAAATCCACTACCAACTAGAACATAAGAGAAATCACATAAGAACATCTAATGGACAATGAGACTCGAAGAGAAGACCTCCTCGAAAGAGATAAGTAGCAAGTCCTGATCCGTGCTCCTGCGAATAGTCAAAATCGTCTACACCTGAAAAGGGACCAGGTCCTCAGAGAGACGTAACAAGATACATAGAAGCATGACAATTGAATACAGTAAATATGCATAATGTACAAAAAATATATAAGTACGTTGTACAAGATAATCTATATAAAATGCATAATGAGGATAACTTTTTGACGTATGGGCATGGGTAGGCTACTCTATCTAATCTCATAACTCACACATACGTCAGGGACATCATCAGTCATCATACTGCAAGGGTAGTGACCATCGTGACTCCATCGACTGATATATCGCGAGGGTAATGACCATCGAATACGACTACCAAAGTGCATGCTAGTTATTATGGTTTACCAGAGTGATTAAAGCCCATACGCCTATTGATTGTCCTCCTCTCCCATGATACTATGTGTTAAGTGTGTGTCAACATATAATATATAATTATGACTGAAAGAAATACACATGCAATAAATATAGGAAAATATAATAAGCATAAAAAAAAATGTAAGCAATTTGGCAAGGTATACTTGCATGGCAAGAAAGCTGTAAAGTGTAAGCGTCTAGACGTCAGGCACAATGGATCAGAAACTAAGACATCAGAATGAAAGTCTCTGGATGCTGAAATAAACATCACCAACGTTCCCAGAATAAGTGAGACAGCTAGAAAATACTACCCTTTTGTCCAATTTGAACACAGGGGCAAAACGATAATTTTGGGTCAAAGCGAGCTCCACATGTGGGCTACTTTGTACCAAAAAGCGTATCAAGGTAAAGGTCTCTAAATAGGACAAATTATAGGTCAAATAAATTTTAAATGTCAATACGAACTCAACGGTATATCCAACTTTGGATTCTGGTGAACAGAACACAAATTTGCCCTAAAAGTCAACCGTAGGGCCGCAATAGGTAGCTTGGTCAACTATCTCGGAATCGTATGAAACTTGGGTCACAGGACCAGCGTGATACCATGAATCCAATGGAGTAAGTTTCGTCACATTCCGACGAGCGTACACTAAATGGTGTGATATTTTGCAAAAGTTACGATATAGGGACTTTTTACAGATATATGTTGATTTCGACGCGCACACACGTCCAAATCAGTTTTTCCGAAAGCCCACACGTCCAGATATACCATACGTGACTTTTAGTGCAATTGGTATACGACGAGGTGGTCCCGTTTGGCAGGGCGCACTCTATATCATAATTTTTTAATATTTTAAAAGTCAAGTTTTTGGTCAATTTGAAGGTTGAATAATTTTACACATAGAACAATTTAACAAAAACTAAAAGAATAAAAAATTCTCGGTTATATGGAGAAGAAAAACCCTTTAATTTGTTTTCGATAATATTAAACAGGTTGGCAGCAAATTTGGTGTGAACATGGGGTTTTGGATTCAAAATTCTGAACTGTTTTGGTCAGTTTTTTCGATCATTTTCCGGTCGATTTTTCGACCGATCCGGGACACGAAAACTCGTGTCGCTTGAATAAAAATCCTAGAGGGTTAGGTTGTGGACGTACACGAATAAACCACTCGAGAAAAGAATCACAGATGAAGAAGATACGTCACCTTAAAGTAGGGACGACGGGCTGTTGTGCACAGGCGCGCGCAGCGGGCGCGGACGGTGGCGGCGGCGGATCCGGCGGGCTGCGGCGGCGGTCTGGGTACGGGGGCGATCGGCCGGAGGTTCGTCGGCGGTCGATCGTCGGGGTTGAGGTCTAGGGTTAGGGTTAGGGTTTGGGTAATAGGGTTTTGTATAGTTTATATGTAATATACATATATGTGTATGTATATATATAAGGGAGAGGGAGAGAGAGATGAAGAGAGGGGATGGGATTCACGGGTGTTGTGAAGGTGGGGTTGTGGGAATTTGGGTAGTGGTTTGCTGTGGGTTTTATTAGTTTGGTTAGGTTAAGGATTAGGTCTAAGGTTTTAGATTAATTAGTAGTTATCTTTTTCTTCTTTTTCTTTTTTCTTTTTTCTTTTTTCTTTTTTTCTTTTTCTTTTTCTTTTGCTTTTGTTTTTATTTTTGTTTTTCTTCTTATTAACATTATTAATATTACCAATGATAATAATAATAATAATAATAATAATAATAATATCATTATTATTATTATTACCAATATTATTATTATTGCTATTATTATTATTATTTAACCTTATATTTATTTATATATCTTCACATATATAAATGAGGTAAAACTTCAAAATAATATTTGTACACAAAATAAATTCTAGAAAATTATTTTGTAAGGCTTTAATAAAATTCTACACTCAAATATTTTATGAAATATTTTATAATTAATAACTAGACATTTATTTCATTATAATAAATTAATTAATTATATTATCTAATTAACTAACTAATTAATTAAATAGTTATCCACAAAATAGGTTTAATATTAAATAATATGCAATCATACAAAAGGAAGTTCACCTAATTTGACACGAAGAATTATGATATGTTAATTATAGGAAGTTGGGATAGAAAAATAACCGCAAATAAATTATATATATATATCTAAATATTTAACCATTAATCTATGGTCGTCATACTAATGTCATATTAGCACCAAGGGATCAAATTTTTAAGCCACGAAAGCATCATGCAGGTAGTGTCTCATGTGTAGGCTACTTCCTATGAAGGACGATACAGGCTTTGGGGCCATTCTATATTATTAATGTCCAAACCATGGTGAAGTATCCTAACAAAATTATTGGGTTTTACTTGTTTTGAAAAAAAATCTAAAACAAATACACAAAATACAAAATACACACAAAATACCTATTTTTGGTTGAGGGAGTTTACATACGAGCATGATGATCACAACTACATGGCATACATAGAAAATAACATATCAAGAAAATAGGATCCATATAGTACTATCCGTGTAACGAGCATGTCAAGAATCTAGTATCACATTACTAATCATGCAAAAATAGTAACTAACAATATTGGAAACAAACAATAATGTACTCGCATGCCGTCCTTAGCTACTGGTAAGGGTACCAAGTCTAATCCAATAACCTATTTATGAATTAGCAAATTCAATATGTTATTGAACCCAATAATTATCATATCCCTTAGGTTTATGGTAATCTATATCTACTTGTAACTTTAGTCCATTGGTGAGACAATTATGGCTATATCTATGAATACTCATAAAATCTATATTGTCCAGTCAGTTCTCTACTTGTAACCAATACTACACCTATTAAACTTATTTAATAAATTTGAGATAGGCCTTCGCATCAACTTCCTGAAACTTTAAACGAATTATATTTTCTTGTCCGAAAACTCCCAAAATAGTAAAAACACCAAAAATATTTTCGTTATTCGTACACCTGACACTCAAATAGTTCTACAGAAAGTTTCAAAATGAATTTGGCCTATTAATTTATTTTTTTGGAAAACTAACTTCGATGCAGTTCTTTAAAAAAATTAGAGATTAAACATAGTTCTGAGTTGGAAGTTATGGTCTTTCTAAGTTAGCTGCTAAAAATGGGTATAACGAATTTGGACTATTTTGGATAATAGGAACACATGTATGCTTCTAGTTTATAAAACCTAATTATTAACCATTACTTATGATCTGTTAGAATAAATGTAGAAGAAGGAAGAAGAAAATAGGAGAGAATATCTCTTATTAGTGTAATCACATAGTGGAAGGAAAAGGCCTTATTTATACAACCCAATAAAGGTGTAATACAAATCTCTAACCAATGTGGGACTAAAATACAAAGTGGAAATCCAACCCTTTAGTGACCCACGTTATAACATTCTCCCTTTTGATGACCACCATCTCTAAGCCTATTGTCTCGTTAAAACTTTGCCAGGAAAACTCATTAGGACAAAACATGTGCAAAAGAAAAGAGTACAATCTTTAGGATAATTTAGATAGGTATTGGACACGCTTAATGTTTCCTAATTAAAGCCTTGTCAGAAAAAATCCAATAAAAAAATCTATGACTAAGAAAAAAGAGTACAACACGTTATAGTCCATACAAAATATATCTCTCCCTGAAAACAATCACTCTCCCTGATGATGTTGATCCTGAACAGTCAGCTGATGAAGATGTCGTATTCCAATTCCATGAACTAGTTTCTGAAAAGTTGACTTTGGCAGCAATTTGGTGAACAAGTCTGCAAGATTATCACTTGAGCGAACTTGTTGGACGTCAATATCAAAGTTCTTCTGAAGCCCATGAGTATAGAAAAACTTCGATAAAATATGCTTGGTCATGTCTTCTTTAATGAATCTACCTTGAATTTGTGTAATACATGCTGCATTATCCTTATAAATAATAGTTGGAGTATCTGTGATAGGAGAAATATGACAGGAGCTATGAATGTGTTGAATCAACGATCTCAGCCAAATATATTATCTACTTGCTTCATGAAGAGCCAATATTTCTTAGTGATTTGAGGAGGTAGCAACCATTATTTGTTTTGTTGAACGTCAAAAAATAGTTGTATTGCTATTAAGAAACACATATCCATTTTGTGAATGACCTTTATGGAAATCAGATAAATAACCTGAATCTGCAAAGCCAACTAGATTCGCGATGTCAGATAAACCACAAGTATAAAATAATTCTATGTCGGTAGTTCCATAAAGATTTCTTATCACATGTTTAATGTCATTCCAATATCTGTGAGTTTGTGTCGAGCTATATCTAGTCAACAGATTGACAAAGAATGATATGTCTGGCCTTGTACATTATGATAGATATATTAATGCCACAATGGCACTAAGGTACGGTACTTCGGGTCCTAGCATTATTTTATTGTCATCCTTAGGACGATATGGATCTTTATTGATATCTAAAGTTCGAACAACCATTGGAATGCTAAAGGGATGAGCTTTATCCATATTAAACTATTTTAATATATTTTTTGTGTATTTGGATTGATGTACTAAAATTCTATTAGTGCAATGCTTAATTTGTAATCTGAGACAATATTTCGTGTCTCCGAGATCTTTCATCTCGAACTCTTTTTTCAGATAGTTTGCAGTCTTATTGATTTCATGTCTTGTCTCAATTAAGTTTATGTCATCGACATATACTGTAACTATAGCGAAACCCTCCTTAGATTTTTTTATAAAGACACATGGGTATATAGGATTATTCTCATATCCCTCCATTTTTATATATTCACTAAGACGGTTGTATCACATCCTTCCGGATTATTTCAAACCCTACAATGAACGTCTTAGCTTTATGGAATGCATGTTCTTAGCTTTTTAACTGGGTAAGTTAAATCCATCTGGAATTTTCATATAGATATCGCTATCTAAATTATCATGTAGATAGGCTGTTACAACGTCCATAAGTCTCATATCTAGTTTTTTTTAACTGTCAGACTTATCAAATAACGGAACGTTGTTGCATCTATTATGGAAGAATACGTCTCTTCATAATCAATCCTAGGTCTCTGAGAAAATCCTTGTGCCACTAATCATTCTTTAAATTGCATTTTTATTCTTTTCATTTTGCTTTCTTAAAAACTCTCACTTGTAACCTACCGGTCTGACGTCTTTTGGTGTTTGTATTATAGGTCTGAATACTCCACGTTTATTAAGGAAATCCAATTTTACTTGAATAGCATCCTTCCATTTTGGCCAATCTTTTCTTTGTCGACATCCATCAATGCAACGTAGTTCAGTGTCATCAATGCCCCACATATTTCAGTAGCTACTGAAAATGAGAATATCTCATCTATTGTTATATCTTTACGATCCCATACCTCTCTTGTATATGTATAAAACATAGAGATCTCTTTGCTTCCAGGTACCTGAGCTTCCTATTGGGCTTGTGTCTTTTCTAAGATAATAACCTCTTCTAGATTTTCAGAGAGTATGGATCAGTCATTTATAACCTCTTCTTAAGCGTTATGTGTAACCTCCTTAAGAGCGTTACTTGGGCATTTTCTCTTTCTAGGGACAAAGTCCTTCGAACCTATAGGTCTACCACGCTTCTGGCTTACAGTAAATTCATTAGCCACTCTGCTATTTTTTTACGGGGATATCAATTCGAGCTGGTGCATTTGCAGTAGGCACATATGATTAAATTACTTTAGCTGCATCAGTAAATGCAGCTGGCATTTAATTTGCAATCTCTTGTAGATGCAATATCCTTCGTACCTTATTTTTACATTGATTAGTATGAGGATCGAGATGAGACAGTAGGATTATCCCATAATAATTTATGCCATTTATTTGTGGCGAATGGTTCTGTAAGAACATTCTTCTCTTTCTTATCTCCCCCTAACGACGGGAATTTAGTCTCATCAAAATGGCAATCTACGAATCTAGTAGTAAAAATATCACCAATTAAAGGTTCCAAATGTCACGCCCCGATCTCCCGTAGGCTAAATCGACCATCCCCGCTAGGCGAGAATGACCGCGCCAGCGCTCCTACGAGATGATCAGTCTTGAGCCATCTGGGCATGATATCGCACGAGCGGGAGTCGTGCCCGTGCAAGACCGTGGTTCATTGGCTGGCAGTAAGAGATCTAAGCCACAGGATCGCACAGTTTGTCCGAGTACAGCGGAATGTATAGACGCATAAACGAGTGGTAACAAGTTCACTAAGTCGACAATAGTGGAAGCAAAGACTGAATAACACAAGTATAGAAGTAAGGCAACTCATTTTATTCATATTGAAACAACGTTACAGGCGGCGTATAGCCGAGATTATAAATCGCTCAAGCTCTCTCTCTGAAACATAAAAGCGTGCCAAGTGGCTATATTTATGGAATGGTGTATAGGCGATGTTCCAATATTATGTCTTGTATATGTGCTTCAGTTTTGGATGCAGCATTCCAAGGCTTCCGAGTTAAACTCCACGCCTTAGCGCGCACGAAGGAGGCATCCGCACCGAACGAGGTTCTCTCGTACCCTGCAAGCAATCTGGTGGGTTATCAGTACATGAATGCACTGGTGGGGAGGCTACTCGCCCGCTCGACAAATCCAAACACGTAATACAGGTTCCGTGCATCAACTATTTAGTTGTCTTTCTAGTTGCCTTAGGATCAGTTTCATGGCATAGATGAATAGCCTAACTCGTATGGCAGTGCGCCGTACGATATAAGGAGAAATACGGCGAGACTTACCAACTTATCCTTTGTCCTTCCCTGTCCAAGGCAAACCAAGTTAAATTCAAACACGAGCATGTATAAACATTCAGGGGCAAATTGCATATGCAAACATTGTGTTGTTGTGAATGAGATTATGCTTGGATGCATGAGTTACTAGGATTTCACAAGCGTTTTACATAAGATGTTCAAGTGCCTTTTTATGCAAATATCGTTATACCATGATCGTTCAGGTTTTCTATTATTCATGATGCGATGCAATAACTCGTATGCAGATAGTCGCTAAGCGAGGATGGCTTATCTATATGAATAATTGGTCGCTAGCATAGCCATAAAGGACGGTTTGTAGTCTATGGACGAGGATGTTATCCAACGAAAATACTGGAGGCACTGCATAATCTTGTCCGAAATATGAGACTATCAGCCTTTAAAGAAGGATGGCGTGACATTTAATGGAGACGCCACCCTACTTGAGTGTGAAAGGCTGCTTGAGTTCCATCCAGATCGGATCAGCCCCGGTACCCCGGAGACCGCCCGTGGAACTGAGATCCGAAGATCACCTTTTTTAAGTTGTTCGCGACATGCAGGTCGGGGTCTTTCCAAAATCCATAACTTGACATGATAATCCATGATTTATGTTCTGGGCGAGAATTTGCTCCATAAGCTGTGATTCTGATTCTCATTCAGATATAAACTGGATATGATTATCATGTAGTATAACTTGACATGCTTTTCCATTGTTGAATCAACTTGCCCTAATGCATTCCCCTGGTGCGAGGAGTGCCTTGGAGACCTAACGGTCCCGAGTACTTGCAGGTTTATTTGCATAGATAAACTATCTAATAGTCTTCTGGCTGACTCAATGCATGAAAAATACACAATAGTGTTACTTGCTTGTGGCATAATTTCGTGTGGCAATTACTGAGGCAAGGCAACATTCAAGTTAACATGTAAGCAGGTAAGCATGCATTTCATAAACATTCATATTTAGCTCGGGCCCAAAGGTAAGCCGAGTAGTAAAACCGTAAGGTACTTTACCGAGCCCCATTGCCTAGGGTCGTACAGTGTAGCAGTGAGGAAGTGCACGTCGAAGTGTATAATGCTCATATCGGTCTATTTGAGGCATAGTAGGGTCCAGCAGCACAAGGAAAAGGTAGCATGCGAGGGTCTAAATATAATCAATATTTTATTCCAAGTTCTAGCATAAGCAATACAAATTGGGATTATTCCCTTAGCTAGGTTCGTTGGATTCTTATTAGCATGCAGGGGATGATACGCCTTAGCGACTAGCGTGTATTATTCCATATTTTATGTGTATTGGCTAAGCAAAGACAAGTTTACCGTAGCCACCCACCTTAGCGATGATTCGTCTTGGTTGAGCGATACTCCGAGTGAGCCTCTGAAAGCCTAAGTCGTACTCCTGTAGGGACCAAGTCTGGATATCCTTTGCCTCAAACGAGTATTCTTGCCTGAGCAAAGCGGGTTGGGATATTTGCACTTTTACCGTTTGAATCGGCAGTCCGCTTGAGCAGAACAGGGTATTACATTATCCACCACTCAGAAAAAGTCTCGTCCCCGAGACTTCCTGAGGGTAAGCCGTATTATCAAATTTTTTGATTCTAGCCCAAGCGTAGATATCGGTACCACTAGATCCATTAGAACCCAATCCCCTACTCGATGCTTACATCATATTGCATGTATACTGAGTCAGTCTCATTTGTGCCTTAGCGCGGGAAAAGTTTCTTAACACGAGGTACATTTTGATCGATCTTGGATAGCAATCTAAGGCTGAGGCAAACTTATACAAGTCATTATGCTTGTTCAGGAGGATATTCACTTGTACTAGCATTTGAGATCAATATATCGCGTGTCTAGATCGTGCACATATTCGAAGCATCCCTCAAACACATACATGTCAACCAACTTAGCGATAGCGAAGTCTTAGCACTCGAGTTTCACATTTCTTAAGCCTTGGATCATGCACATATTTGAAGCGTCCCTCAAACACATGCAGTCAACCAAACTTAGAGATAATGAAATCGGATAAGCTACTTGCAAAAATCTCAAGGGTTCAATCCAATTTCACATCATTTCTATTTCAACCAAGTATTTGCACAACCGTTAAATACGATTAATCTGATTCAACCGACTAGCGTCCATCCATTCGGGTCAACTTAATATATGTTACATTCCCAAGTCTAACCCGAAGTCTTGTTGTCCCATTTATGATGCTTTATACAAGCAATATGGTAAAGTCGGTAGTACGGGTTTATTCACTCAGCACGGGGTCGTCTGCCTAATTACTAGGTCAGCTCACAAGGTTATAGGTTCAAGTTCAAGCATACGATACATCGTGCAAATTTGTCATATGATGCTTGCCCCAATTTCTAGGGTCAAACCATTGTTTATTTGTATGGGGCATTCTACCCAAGCTCGTTTCACTCAGATTTCTAAACATCGAGCACAGATCTACCTACTCTCATTTATACGTTCGTTTGCACGGGGGACGAGTCTGTTCAATAAAATCTAATATATTTATCCAAGTTGTAGGACAATCCTAGTGATTTGAATATTCTATCTTCTCAGTATTTTTGATAGAATTATATCCATTCCAACCTAGTCCACCAAGCCAAGATTCAATTCTAAACCCTTTAGTTATAACTTCAAGTCATCCAATCGGATTCATGTATCCGTTCACAAAACCATCAAGCGTGATTTATTCTAGGTTCTAGGCTAACTTATCCATCAAAACATTTCTGATTCCTTGCATTCAAGGTTTTTGTATCCATCGAATCAAGTCCGTTCATATGCAGTGATTGTAGTTCATCTTGTAAAATCATCCAACTTTCCTTTTATCGTTCAGTAAATTCATAGTCTACTTTTGGCATTCCTTAATAATCAAGTTCAAATATTCAAGCCCAAGTCCTTCCATTTTTGATACGTTCCATATATCGAGTTCGTTCTTCCAAACTCCAAGTAAGATCCGTTATCGCTTATATCAGTTCTAGAAACCTAATATTTCTTTTGCTTGTATCGATCCATACTATCTTCCAATTATCGATACCAAGTCAAGTTTTATATTTCGAAGCCAATTATCCATTCTCGGGTTAACTTATTCAAGCGATATTTTATTCACGTTCAATCTATTTGTTTCAAATCCGAAACCTCTCGCACGATTCTCATATTTTCCAACAAGTTTTCCTTAACCAAGATATTGGTTTCCATTTTCGAGAATTTCTTTTCGATATAAGCCTTATCATTGATTCAAGTTATTCTCAATATCGTTCAGTCTGACTATCGCATGGGTCATAGATCCGTTTGGACATTTCTAAATGATTTATCCACCACTCAGAATCGAGTCATTCCATCAAATCCATAATCGGTGCTCATATTATCGTTTAGCTTATTCACCAACTCGTTCCTCAATTTTTGTACGATACTCAGGTTTTACCTGATAAAATCTAGTCTCATATAGTATTCTGGATTGATAGTCATCCAAGCAATTATATTTGATTTGTGTTTTCCAACATGAATTATCGTTCGAGCTATTTTCCATAATCAAGCATGATTCTTAATATTCGCCTAAGCGATAAATCCGATAAAGTTTCTATCAATTTGTCTGACTTGTATTATTCTTGAACGATATTCAAATCTTATTTATAATTGGCTTGCACCAAAGGGTCTTGGTGCACGGTACTCTACACAACTTAGCCAAAATTCTGAGTGCATAGCTAACCGTTCGGACAATATTCATTTTCGTACTAACCAGTTGGGTAAACATGTATAGGTATTTCGGGTCTGCACACTATGCACAAGTCTAGTACGAATCTAATCCCATAAGGACTAGTACAGGTTGGCACAAAGGCCCTTGCAATACAATTTCATACAAGCAATCATATTATTTCACATACAACTTTTTGAAAGTATTAGACTTATTGTTTGGAACATCCCATTGAGGCATTGAGAGAGTGTGTGCACATAACCCACGAACGAGCTTTCGAAACAGAGATATTCGAAATAAATTCCAAAGACGTATAAGCCAGGCTCTGATACCAATCTGTCACGCCCCGATCTCCCGCAGGCTAAATCGGCCATCCCGCCTAGGCGAGAATGACCGCGCCAGCACTCCCGTAAGACGATCGGTCTTGAGCCATCCGGACGTGATGCCGCACGAGCGTGAGCCGCGCCCATGCAATGTCGTGGTTCATTGGCCGGCGGTAAGAGATCTAAGCCACAGGATCGCACAGTTTGTTCGAGTGCAACGGAATGTATAGACTCATAAGCGAGTGGTAATAAGTTTACTGAGTCGACAGTAGCGAAAGCAAAGACTGAATAACACAAGTATAGAAATAAGACAACTTATTTTATTCATATTGAAACAATGTTACAGGCGGCGTATAGCCGAGATTACAAGTCGCTCAAGCTCTCTCTGAAACATAAAAGCGTGCCAAGTGGCTACATTTATGGAATGGTGTATAGGTGATGTTCTAACATTATGTTTTGTATATGTGCTTCGGTTCCGGATGCAGCATTCTAAGGCTTCCGAGTTGAACTCCACGCCTTAGCACGCAGGAAGGAGGCATCCATACCGAACGAGGTTCTCCCGCACCCTGCAAGCAATCTGGTGGGTTATCAGTACATGAATGCACTGGTGGGGAGGCTACTCGCCCACTCGAAAAATCCAAATACATAATACAGGTTCCATGCATCAACTATTTAGTTGTCTTTCTAGTTGCCTTAGGATTAGTTTCATGGCATAGATGAATAGCCTAACTCGTGTGGCAGTGCACCGTGCGATATAAGGAGAAACACGACGAGACTTACCAACTTACCCTTTGTCCTTTCCTGTCCAAGGCAAACCAAGTTAAATTCAAACACGAGTATGTATAAACATTCAGGGGCAAATTACATATGCAAACATTGTGTTATTGTGAATGAGATTATGCTTGGATGCATGAGTTACTAGGATTTCACAGGCATTTTGCATAAGATGTTCAAGTGCCTTTTTATGCACAATATCGTTATACCATGATCGTTCAGGTGTTCTATTATTCATGATGCGATACAATAACTCGCATACGGATAGCCGCTAAGCGAGGATGGCTTATCTATATGAACAATTGGTCGCTGGCATAGCCATAAAGGACGGTTTACAGTCTATGGACGAGGATGCTATGCAACAAAAATACTGGAGGTGCTGCATAATCCTATCTAGAACATGAGACTATCAGCCTTTAAGCAAGGATGGCACGACGTTTAATGGAGACACCACCCTGCTTGAGTGTGAAAGGCTGCTTGAGTTCCATCCGGATCGGATCGGCCCCGGTGCCCCAAAGATCGCCCGTGGAACTGAGATCCGAAGATCACCTTTTTCAAGTTGTCCGCGACATGCAGGTCAGGGTCTTTCCAAAATCCATAACTTGACATGATAATCCATGATTTATGTTCTGGGCAAGAATTTGCTCCATGAGCTGTGATCCTGATTCTCGTTCAGATGTAAACTGGATATGATTATCATGTAGTGTAACTTGACATGCTTTTACATTGTTGAATCAACTTGCCCTAATGCATTCCCCTGGTGCAAGGAGTGCCTTGGAGACCTAACGGTCCCGAGTACTTGCAGGTTCATTTACACAGATAAACTATCTAATAGTCTTCTGGCTGACTCAATGCATGAAAAATACACAATAGTGTTACTTGCTTGTGGCATAATTTTATGTGGCAATTACTGAGGCAAGGCAACATTCAAGTTAACATGTAAGCAGGTAAGCATGTATTTCATAAACATTCATGTTTAGCTCGGGCCCGAAGGTAAGCCGAGTAGTAAAACTGTAAGGTACTTTACCGAGCCCCATTGCCTAGGGTCGTGCAGTGTAGCAGTGAGAAAGTGCACGTCGAAGTGTATAATGCTCATATCGATCTATTTGAGGTGTAGTAGGGTCCAGGGGCACAAGGAAAAGATAGCATGTGAGGGTCTAAATATAATCAATATTTCATTCCAAGTTCTAGCATAAGCAATACAAATTGGGATTATTCCCTTAGCTAGGTTCGTTGGATTCTTATTAGCATGCAGGAGATGATACGCCTTAGTGACTAGCGTATATTGTTCTATATTTTATGTGTGTGGGCTAAGCAAAGACGAGTTTACCGTAGCCACCCACCTTAGCGATGATTCGTCTCGGTTGAGCGATACTCCGAGCGAGCCTTTGAAAGCCTAAGTCATACTCCTGTAGGGACCAAGTCTGGATATCCTTAGCCTCAAACGAGTATTCTCGCCTGAGCAAAGCGGATTGGGACATTTGTACTTTTGTCGTTTGAATCGGCAGTCTGCTTGAGCGGAACGGGGTATTACACCAATTATCTAATGATTGAGGGTGAATCAAAACCAATATAAATTTCTAAACAGCATTGAGGTCCCATTTTAGAGCGTTGAGGAGGGGGAATAGAAACATAAAAGGCACAACCAAATTTACGTAAATGAGAGATGTTAGGTTGATGGCATGTCACAAGTTGTGATGGTAAAAATTTATGATATATAGTTGGTCTAACCATGATCAATTTAGCAGCATGTAATATGGCATGTCCCCAAGCTGAAACGGGTAAGTTTCATTGCATGAGTAAAGGCCTTGTTATGTGCTAAAAATGCTTAATCAAGGACTTTGCTAAACTATTTTGGGTATGAACATGAGAAAAAGAATGTTCAACTTCTATTCCTACGGAAACACAATAATCATTAAAATTATGAGAAGTAAACTCAGCTACATTATCAAGTCGAATCATTCTAACATGTTGGTCAGAAAAATAAGTCTTAAGCTTAATCAACTGAGAAAGTAGCTTGGAGAAGGCAAAATTTCTAGATGAGAGTAAGAAAATATTTGACCATCGACTAGAAGTATCTATTAGAACCATAAAATACCTGAAAGTCCCGCTAGCAGGATCAATTAGTTTGCAAATATTATCGTGTATTCTTTGAAGGAATAGTGGTGATTCAGAAGCTATTTTGAGAACAGAAGGTCTTGTAATGAGTTTACCTTGTGAACAAGCTACACACAAATGTTCAGTAGGAAAGGAAAGACTTTGGTATGATAAATTATGCACATTGGTATTGTTGGTGACCTTTCTCAACATAGTCGATCATGGATGACCCAATATGTCATGCCAAAGGATTAGATTCCTTGAATCCTTTAGCCTTTTGCTAGTGATGGGGTAAGATTCTAATATATTCAGAGTAGTTTGATATAGCCCCGACGAGATTAACTTGCACTTTTCTAATGTGAGCTTATTGCTTCCAACATTAGAGGTGATACAAAGATACTCTTTGTTATTATCGTTAATGGTTTCAACATGAAACTCATTCATTCGAATATCTCTAAAGATGAGTATTATTGGATCAAATAAAGAATAATGTATTTTGAATGACTAAGTGTGTTTTATTTGGCAACACAATATCGGTCTTGCCATAACCTTCTATAATCTGCACGGGTCCAGCAATGGTAGTCACATTGGCAGTGTTTGAGGCATATGTTGTGAAAAACTTCCTACTTTTCAATATAGTGTGAGTTGTTGCACTATCTATCAAGCATATGCCATCATCATTGTCCATACCTTTCAAAAATAAAAAATAATAATATATTAATATGCTACTAAATAGTTAAACTCGGCATATTGCCAATTATTATAACTTGATCTAAATCTAAATGAATCTGCTTCAAATAAAGTAAACTACCTAAACTATTGATCATATAATGACTAATTTATTCAAAGTGTAAAGTAAATAAACTTAGATAAGCATACAATAACTATTCATTGACTTCGCCTATCATAGCGTTGAACTGGTCTTCCAAAATTGTGTTTTCATTCTTATCTTGAAAGAAATCATTAAAATCTATGTGTGTTGTACCCTCTATGAGATTAGTCTCCATACCCTTTGAGGCTTCATACTCGTCCACTTTCTTTTGTGAGGTACGACAGTTTCGTATCCAATGACCAGCTCTTCCACAACATTTACAAATATCAGTTGGAGCAGCTGGATTAGAAATTTGGGCATTATTTCTTCGAGGATTAAATCCCTTAATTTTAAACTGTGTATCGTTCCTTGGAACCATATTATAGCCATTTCTTTGGCTTCCATAGCATACATGCCCTCTACCTCTGTTATTTCCTTGACCCCTAGTATTGGTCATATTTTTCTGAGCACTAGTCGCATTCACTTCAGCTAGAATTGGTGCGGGCCCAGTTGGACTACTAGTATAATTTTTTATTAATAACTCATTATTTTTCTTATCCACGAGTAAGACAGCAATGAGTTTGGAATACTTCTTAAAAAAATTCTCCCTATACGTCTGTTGTAAGGTCATATTAGTTGCATGAAATATGGTGAATGTTTTCTCTAGCATAGAATGTTCTGTCACTTCTTCACCACATAACTTCAATTGTGAAGTAATCCTGAACATAGCTAAATTATAGGTTGTAACTGTCTTATAATCTTGAAAACATAGATTAAGGCATTCATGGAGTGCACCTAGTAGTATGATCAATTTCTGGTGATTATATCTCTCAGTTAGAGGATTCTATAGCACCAAGGGGTCCTTGATTGTTAAGTACTCAGCCTTGAGATTATTATGAATATGATATCTTAGGATAATTAAATCCTTCGCTTTATCTTGTGCAGATATTGGCTTATCAGCCATAATTGCGTCACCTAAGCTTTTGGCTTAAAGGTGCAATTCAGCATACAATCTCCAGTTGAGAAAGTTCTGGCCTTCTAAGTTTAGAGACTTGAAATCATGCTTTATAAGGCTTGACATATTGCTGTATAAGATTAATAATAATAAGTTAACATAAGAACTTGGTAAATCATCAAATAATTTATGTTCATAGTGTATGCTTCAAACAATGATATTTCAGAAGTCTATTTATACCAAACAAATCATATTAATGGTATCCTTCGAACAATGATGTTCCGGAAGTCCTAGGTAAATACCAAATACTAGATATTCATGGTATGCTTCGAACAATGATTATGTTCAAGAAGTCTTTCAAAAATACCACATATGGTATGCTTTGAACAATGATATTCCAGAAGTCTTATATATATAGACCAAATAATTCATATTCATGGTCATCGGATTACTGATGGTTTTGATCTGAATGTATTAACATATATAAAAGAAATAAAGAAATAAAGAATAACACCAGCGTTCTCTCCAAGAGATCTATATGCGACTAACATCGGAGTACTATCAGAGTTAACTAAAAGAAGTGAGCTGAATGGATAAAAATAATTCTTTTTCCCTAAAGGAATGCCAAGAGATGTATAAACAGCAACATCAGGCTGCGCCTAGGGTATGCATATGCAGAAAAAATAAACACAAATAACCATACCTATTACCGAAGTGAAAAATTTGCAAATGGCGGCTTTACTGAGATGCTCTTGCTTATTTCCTCCCGTTAGAGCTTCGTGATGATAACGTGTTAGAATAAACGTAGAAGGAAGAAGAAAATAGGAGAGAAAATTTTTTTTGTTAGTGCAATCACATAGTGGAAGGCAAAGGCCTTATTTATACAACCCAATAAAGGTGTAATACTAATCTCTAACCAATGTGGGACTAAAATACAAAGTAAAAATTGAACCATTTAGTAACCCACATTATAATATGATCTTTTATAATATATTTTATGTCTCTAATAGTAGAATTCCTAGTTGTTGGACTTGAATGTTCTTATAACTATTCAAAGAAGAAGAAGAAGAAGAAGAAGAATAAGAAGAAGAAGAATAAAAAGAAGAAGGGTTAAAAGTTACCTTTTGGAGATCAAGAACTCAATGGAGATCCAATACAAGAGGATCAAAACTTCTCCACCCACTAACTATTCTCCTTTAGCACTTCTCCAAAGTTTAGAATTTGATTTGGAAGGGAAGAAAAAAGGAAGAAGATGATTAGGGTTTGTGAAAGGTAGATGGAAGCAACTAGAATTTTATGTTATATATATATATATATATATATATATATATATATATATATATATATATATATATATATATATATATATATATATATATATATATATATATGGGGGGGGTGGATTTTATGTACTTGGCGGCCACTTATGGGAAAGAGGGGGTCGGCCACATGGGGATGGGTTAGGGTTTTGTTTAGGAGGTTGTTGGTTAGGGTTTTGCTAGGATGCTTTGCTTATGCAATTACCTACTTGCCCTCAACTAATATATATGAATTTGAACCCTAAATGGAATAAAATATCTTACTCCATAACATAATAATTACTTAATTTAAAATCTACATGATATAATCTATTTAATATAATTATCTAAGTAGAATCTACAAAAATAATTACCTTAAGTAATATCTAATTAATATAATCACCATAAGTCAAATCTAATTAGTAAAGTTAACTAATAATTACATTTAGCATAAATAGCTAAATATTTTAGGATTCGGAGGTTACAAGTGTACCCAAGAAAATTTTTGTCCTCAAAATTTAAAATCCTTAATAAAAAAAAATTCCCACCATCAAATTCAATCAATATAATTATAAAGTCAAATCACTATTATTATTTGACAAAATCCTCAAAAATTCACTTCATCCTCGCCACTTAAAATTTTAAAGTAAATGTTTGAAATTTGTTTTTATCTTCAAAATTTAAAGTCCAATAAATTTTTTTAAATCAAATTCTCAAGTCATAACTATTAAATACAATCTAACATTATCTCCTCAAAATTTAAATCTCATTTATAACAGTCTTTATAAATTTAATAAGTCAATCCTTCAAATTTAATCCCATATTCAAACATAAAAATTAAATCCAATCTTGAAGTTTAAATTTTTTTAAATTCCATCCTTAATAATTGAAATCTCATATTGTAGTCATTTCTCATAATCTTTTAATAATTTGTTTGTCCTTATAGCCATAATTTGTCTTATCCCCACTACCATTACGTATACGAATTCTCGATATTTAAGTTAATGGTCATCCTCAAAACATGAATTAATGATTGAATCCTAAAAATTTAAAAGTTTAATCCAATTCTCAATTTAAATCGTACTAATGCATATTTCATGAATAGATTTAAAATTTAAAATCTTATCCTCAAAATTTGAATTCGAAATCTATTACATATATCATTTCTCTCGAAAAATAATTTTCCTCAAATTTTGAATTCAAATTAAGTCCTTAAAAGTCAAATTCAACAAGTGATAAGTCAATCTTTATATTGTTATTCTTTCGGTCTAACACAATCCATCATCCAAATCTCAATATTATATTGAACTCCTAACACTCAAAATCCTCAACATTATCCTTGAATTTCCCGAATTGTATCTCAAAAATTTCAAGATTATCCTCAATTTAAAAAAAAATTTAACATTATCCTCAATCTTATGTCAGTAATCAAATATGATAACTTTTACCCACCTTATAATTTTATCCTTAAAATAAAATTCTCAAATTTTAACTCCTCGAAAAAAGTAAATAAAATGTATCATACTTTCCTCAAAAATTAAATATTCAAATATTGAAATAAAATTTTAATCACTTCCAATAAATCTTTATATCTTTGACAATATTTATTAAATTGGATTTTAATCCTCAAAAATTTTAAATCCATAAAATCTCAACCCCTCAAAATTCTCAAAACTTAAAATTTAATTCCAATCTTCAAAATATAAATTTTAAATACCATCTTTTAGTCTAATAGCTCTAATGTTAATCTTTTTAAATTTCGCAAAATCATAAATTAATAAACCAATACTCAAAATTTTAAATCAAATCCTCAAAATTTAAATTCTTCAAACTTAAACTTAAATCCACTATAACAATCTGCAAAAATCTAAAATTCAATGAATATCCAATTTCTTATCTTTATCATCATTTACGTTGAAAACTATTTTTCTTTAAAAAATATTTTAACCTTATTTTAGCAAGAAAATCATAATGATCAAACTAAATAGAAATTTAAACCTCAAAGTACAAAAAAAATTAACAATTCTCATCTTCAACAATTGAGTAACCTCAAAGAAATAATTTGTCAATCGAGAGGTCTACCCCCACCTTTGATCACACCAACTTATCAAAATACCATAATATATAATCACTTAATTTTCTCAAATTTATCTACTAGAGTTTATCTCAAAATTCAACATATGTCCCTATCTTAATCACATAGCCTATCTAACACCCTTAATTACCCAAGAGATAAAATCCAAAATTATTGGACATGTCCACGGTATACTTATTCCTAGTCAATCCTAATTGTGAATGAGCATCTCCTAGAAGTATGCACACAGGTAGTACTACTAAGTTGAAGTACTAACCATTACATCACACTATATGCGAAGATAGACCTGCATGGGCCACCATAAAAACTTATCATGATCTGCTACCACTTTTTGGGATACGAATATGTGGACAAGTCCAGCCTATGCTGCAGTATCGATGGAAGAACGCTGTCTATACCTCAATAGCAATCATTTATTCTAAATACATGATATTTGGTCACAAATTCATCTCTTGCTCATTCATAACATTTATATAATTTACAAATCCAATAATTACATTGAAACAACATTCGAGAATAAATTTCCTAAACATCAAATTTAAGAAACGGTTAAACTATCTAAATATTTTAATATTGGCCTCCAAAAGTATCTCGATCTCCAACAAATATCCAAAGAGCAATAGCAACTTACCTAAAAATATTTACCGAGTCAGGATGGAATAAGTATAATTTATTGCATGTAGTTCCGAATATATGGTAGCGACTATAAAAACAGTGAATAGTCATGGGATACATGATGAAATAAGTAAACTAAAACATGACATAAAAAGTAAGTGGAACAGGTAAGATGAGCAATATAGTACATGACGACAAGTAAGAATGGAACGAGGAGACCATAACTAACTAAGTGTATCGAAGTACAATTTTTAATATGTGATCGGTTGGGGTAACTACACCACATGGTCTACTTTGGAATTTGTCTCAATCATACATGAAGTGCACGATTTGCTATCTCCACAGTCTAAATGCAATATAGAAAATAAAATAAAAGCACGGTCTGCTGGTATGATCACATATCTACTCAATACTTTCCTGCCACGACTACTATACATGGATCCGAAATTATGACACATTGGTCATAAAGTACAAGGGATATGAGCATGGTGATCATAACTACATGGCATACATGGAAAATAACATATCACAAAAATATGATCCATATAGTACTATCCGTGTAACGAGCGAATCAAGAAGCAAGTATCACATTACTAATCATGCAAAAGTAGTAACTAACAATACTGGAAACAAACAAGAATGTACTTGTCTGTCGTCCTTAGCTACTAGTACAGGTACCAAGTCCAATCCAACAACCTATTTATGAATTAGCAAAGTCAATATGTGATTCAACCCAATTATTATAATATCCCTTAGATTTATGCTAATCTATATCTACTTGTAACTTTTGTCTATTGGTGAGACAACTACGGCCATATCTATGAATACTCGTAAAATCTATATTGTACTGTTAGTTCTCTACTTGTAACCAATACTGCACCTAATAAACTTATTTAATAAATTTTGGGATTAATGTCATTGGCCTTCACGTTAAATTTTTGAAACTTCAAACGGATCATATTTTCGTGTCCGAAAACTTGAAAGAATCATAAAAATACCGAAATATGTTCTTTATTTGAAAACCCGACACTCAAATAGTTCTACAGAAAGTTCTAAAACTAATTTGGCCTATTAATTTATATTTTGAAAAGCTAACTTCGATGCGGTTCTTTTAAAAAAAACTAGAGATTAAACGGAGTTCTGAGTTGGGAGTTATGGCCTTTTTAAGTTATTATAGCTGCTAAAAATGAGGCTGAATTCTATAACGAATTTAAACTATTTTGAATAAAAGGAACACATGTATGCTTCTAGTTTATATAAAACCTAATTATTAACCATTACTTATTATCTTCTCTAATCTATTTTTATGTCTCTAATGGTAGAATTCCTATTTGTTGGACCTAACTGTTCTTAGAACTATTTAAAGATCAAGAAGAAGAAGAAGGGTTAAAAGTTACCTTATGGAGATCAAGAACTCAATGGAGATCCAAGACAAGCGGATCAAAACTTTTCCACCCACTAGCTCTCCTCCTCTAGCACTTCTCCAAGTTTAGAATTTGATTTGGAAGAAAAAGTAATAGGAAGAAGATTATTAGGGTTTGTGAAAGGTAGATGGAGGTAACTAGGGTTTCATGTTATATATATATGGAGGGAGGTTTGATGTAATTGGCGGGCACTTATGGGAGAGAGGGGGGCGACCACATGGGGATGGGTTAAGATTTTGTTTAGGAGGTTGTTGGTTAGGGTTTTGCTAGGATACTTTGCTTATGCAATTACATACTTGACCTCAACTAATAGTTATGAATTTAAACCATAAATGGAATATATATAATCTCCTACTCCATAACATAATACAATTACTTAAATTATGTCACACCCCGATCTCCTGCAGGCTAAATCGGCCATTCCTGCTAGGCGAGAATCACCGCGCCAGCGCTCCCGCGAAACGATCGCTTTATGACCCATCCGGGCTTGATGCCTCACGAGCGTGAGCCACGCCCGTGCAAGGCCATACTTTATTGGCTGGCGGTAAGAGTTCTAAGCCACAGAGTCGCACAGATTGTCCGAGTGCGGCAGAGTCATAAACGCATAGGCGATCGGTAACAAGTTCCCTGAGTTGATAATATAGCGGAAGCATTGAATAACACAAGTTGAAGCAAAGCAACTCTTTTGTTGATATAAACATGTGTTACAGGTGGCGTATAGCCGAGATTACAAGTCGATCAAGCCTCTCTCTCTAAAACAGTAAAAGCATGCCTAGTGGCTACAATTGCGGAATGATTATACAGGCGATGTTCACAACATTATGTCTTCTATATGTGCTTATGTTCCGGATGCAACGCTGCTTTGAAGTGATCTCCACGCCTTAGCATGCACATAGGAGGCATCCGCACCGAACGAGGTTCTCCCGCACCCTACATATAAACTGGTGGATTATCAGTACATTGAATGTACTGGTGGGGAGGCTACTCGCCCGCTCGACAAATCCAAACATGTAATATAGGTTCCGTGCACCAACTATTAAGTTGTCTTTCTAGTTGACTTAGGATCATTTTCATGCAAGTATTGAATAGCCTAATTCGTGTGGTAGTGTGTCGTGCGACATAAGAGAAAACACGGCAAGATTTACCGACTTACCATTTGTCCTTCCCTGTCCAAGGCAAACATTGTTAATTCAAGCACGGGCATGTATAAACATTCAGGGTGATTCATAATGAAAACCAAGGCAATAGCATATGCAACACGAGAGTCATTATATCCAGATCGTTCAGGTATTCAGTTGATGCGATGCAATAACTCACACGCGGATTGCCGGTAAGCGAGAATGACTTATCTATATGAACATGAGTCGCTGGCATAGCCATAAAGGACCGTTTATTGTCTTGAACAAGGATAAAAAGCAACAAAGATTTGTTGGTGGCTACAGACCATCTTGTCCAGATGCGTGAGACTATCGTGCAGTTCCATCCGGATCAGAACGGTCCCAGTGCCCCGATGACCGCCCGTGGAACCGAATGACCTTGTTTCCAAGTTGTCTATGACATGCAGGTCAGGGTCTTTCCAAATCCACAACTTGATATAATAATCCATTAATTCATGATATGAAACAAGCGTTTGCTCCAAGAGCTGAGATTCGTGGATTCGTTAACATAATTCTCGTTCAGATTGATGTGATTATCATTCAGTTGTAATATGACAAGATTCTCGTTCAGTATTTATTTGCCCTGATGCGTGCCCCTGGTTCGGGGATTGCCTTGGCAACCCAATGGTCCTGGATACTTGCAGGTTCAATTGCACAGAATGACTATTTGATAGTCTCCTGGCTAACACGAATGCATGCACAATACAATAACGTTAGACAATCATAAGCAGGCAAGCATGCGTTCTAAGGAACATAAGCAGACACGTTTGCTCGGGCCCGAAGGTAAACCAAGAAATAGAACCATAAGGGATTTTAGCATGCGAGGGTCTGAATATAAACAATATTTTATTTTCATGTTCTAGCACAAGCAATACAAGTTGGGATTATTCCCTTAGCTAGGTGCGTTGGATTCATATTAGCATGCAGGGGGTGATTCACCTAACGACTAGCATGTATTGTTCCAGATTTTAAGTGTGCTGGCTAAGCAAAGACAAGTTCACCGTAGCCACCCACCTTAGCGATGATTCGCCTAGGTAAAGCGATACGTCAAGCGAGCCTCTGAAAGCCTAAGCCGGATCCTGTAGGAAAAAGTCTGGATATTCCTTTGCTTCTTGTTTGAGGCAAAGTGGGTCGGGACAGTTGCACTTTTGCTGTTTGAGTCGGCAGTCCGCTGGAACGGAAAGGGGTGTTACATCCTACCCAACTCAGAAAAAGTCTCGTCCTCGAGACTTACTGAGGACAAGCAGTACATTTTAATCAATTTTGATTTAACGATACAAGGCTGAGGCAAACCTATACAAGTCGTTGTACTTGTTTATTTAGATATTCACTTGCACAAGCATTCGAGATCAGCATATCGCTTAGTCTAGATCGTGCGCACATTTGAAGTGTACCTCTAGCGTGAGCACGTCAACCAACTTAGCGATAGTGAAGTCTTAGCACTCGAGTTTCACCTTTTCTTAAGTCTTGGATCGTGCACAAGTTCAAGGCGTCCCTCGAATAGATGCATTTAACCAAACTTAGAGTTAGTAAAATCGGACAAGCTACTGCGATACTCTCAAGGGTTCGTACAGGTTGGCACAAAGGCCACTCGCAGCACAATATCATACAAGCAATCATATCATTCAAAATGTATTTTGAAAGTATTTAGACTTATTGTTGGAACATCTCATCGAGGCATTGAGAGAGAGAGAGAGAGAGAGAGTGCACATAACCCACGAACGAGCTTTTAAAACTAAGATAATCGAAATGAAGTCCAAAGGCGTAGAAGTCAGGCTCTGATACCAACATATCATGCCCCGATCTTCCGTAGGCTAAATCGGCCATTCCCACTAGGCGAGAATTACCGCATCAGCGCTCCCACGGAACGATCGCTTTATGACCCATCCGGGCGTGATGTCGCACGAGCGTGAGCCACGCTCGTATAAGACTGTGGTTCATTGGCTGGCGGTAAGAGTTCTAAGCCACAGAGTCGCACAGATTGTCTGAGTGCGGCAGAGTCATGAACGTATAGGCGATCGGTAACAAGTTCACTGAGTTGACAATATAGCAAAAGTATTGAATAACACAAGTTGAAGCAAAGTAACTCTTTTATTGATATAAACATGTGTTACAGGCGGCATATAGCCGAGATTACAAGTCGCTCAAGCCTCTCTCTCTGAAATAGTAAAAGCGTGCCAAGTGGCTACAATTGTGGAATGATTGTACAGGCGATGTTCACAACATTATGTCTTCTATATGTGCTTCTATTCCGGATGCAACGCTGCTTCAGAGTGATCTCCACGCCTTAGCACGCGCGTAGGAGGCATCCGTACCGAACGAGGTTCTCCCGTACCCTGTATATAAACCGATGGATTATCAGTACATTGAATGCACTGGTGGGGAGGCTACTCGCCCGCTCGACAAATCCAAATACATAATATAGGTTTCGTGCACCAACTATTAAATTATTTTCTAGTTTCCTTAGGATCATTTTCATGCAAGTATTGAATAGCCTAATTTGTGTGGCAGTGCGTCGTACGACATAAGAGAAAATACGGTGAGATTTACCGACTTACCATTTGTCCTTACCTGTCCAAGGCAAACATTGTTAATTCAAGCACGGGCATGTATAAACATTCAGGGCATTCATAATAAAAACCAAGGCAATAGCATATGCAACACGAGAGTCGTTATATCCAGATCGTTCAGGTGTTCAGTTGATGCGATGCAATGACTCGCACGCGGATTGCCGCTAAGCGAGGATGACTTATCTATATGAACATGAGTCACTGGCATAGCCATAAAGGACCATTTATAGTCTTGAACAAGGATGGAAAGCAACAAAGATTCGTTGGTGGCTGCAGACCATCCTGTCCAGATGCGTGAGACTATCATGCAGATCCATCCGGATCGGAACGGTCCCAATGCCCCAGTGACCGCCCGTGGAACCGAATGACCTTGTTTCCAAGTTGTCCGCGACATGCAGGTCAGGGTCTTTCCAAATCCACACTTGATATAATAATCCATTGATTCATGATCTGAAACGAGCGTTTGCTCCAAGAGCTGAGATTCGTGGATTTGTTAACATGATTCTCGTTCAGATTGATGTGATTATCATTCAGTTGTAACGTGACAAGATTCTCATTCAGTATTAATTTGCCCTGATGCGTGCCCCTGGGTTGGGGATTGCCTTGGCGACCCAATGGTCCTGGATACTTGCAGGTTCAATTGCACAGAATAACTATTTGATAGCCTCTTGGCTAACACGAATGTATGCACAATACAATAACATTAGACAATCATAAGCAGGCTACCATGCGTTCTAAGGAACATAAGCAGACACGTTTGCTCGAGCCCAAAGGTAAACCGAGAAGTAGAACCGTAAGGGATTTTAGCATGCGAGGGTCTGAATATAAACAATATTTCATTTCCATGTTCTAGCACAAGCAATACAAGTTGGGATTATTCTCTTAGCTAGGTGCGTTGGATTCATATTAACATGTAGGGGGTGATTCACCTAGCGACTAGCATGTATCGTTCCAGATTTTAAGTGTGCTGGCTAAGCAAAGACAAGTTCACCGTAGCCACCTACCTTAGCGATGATTCGCCTCAGTAGAGCGATACGTCAAGCGAGCCTCTGAAAGCCTAAGCCGGATCCTGTAGGGACAAGTCTGGATATTCCTTTGCTTCTTGTTTGAGGCAAAGCAGATCGGGACAGTTGCACTTTTACCGTTTGAGTCGGCAGTCCACTGGAACGAAACGGGATGTTACAAAATCTACATGATATAATCTATTTAATATAATTATTTAAGTAGAATCTACATAAATAATTACATTAAGTAATATCTAATTAATATAATCACTATAAGTCAAATCTTATTAGCAAAGTTAGCTAATAATTACATTAGCATAAATAGCTAAAATCTAAATATTTTGGGATACAAAGGTTACACATTGTGCTTGCAACATAGCCTGTAGTAACTGAGTCATCGAAGTCCCCCTAATTTGTGAAAAAGGCTGCGATGGAGGTACATAGGTCATCTGAGGCCCAAATGGAGAAGGTGGAGGTGGTGGCATATACCCTCCCTGAGGTACTAGGAACTGTTGTCCCAGATGTTGAAAAAGAAAGTGAAAAGTGTTGCGTACTCTATGTTCAATGAGTACAAAAATAAGAACACTTCTCAAATTGGTGGCACTAGTGGTATAGTTCAATCTTGTAGTAAAAATCTACCGGTGCACACTTTGCAATTGAAAAAGTTTATGAAGGCACAATTCAAGAAGCATAAAATAGAATTGGGTGGGGGTGATACTAAGTCAGAGCTTGATTTTTATTTAGAGGAGAGTAGCGTAGATGATGATTATGATAAAAGTGCTGATTTTAATCTTTTGGGATGGTGGAAGCTTAGTTCTTCTCGTTTTTTATTCTTTCAAAGATGGCTAGGGATATTTTGGTTGTTCCCATATCTACCGTGGCTTTCGAATCCGCTTTTAGTACGGGTGGTCGTGTGCTTGATGCTTATAAAAGCTCTTTGACTCCAAAAATTGCTCAAGCACTTATATTTTGTCAAGATTGGTTTAGGGGGCCTTCCAATCGACCCATTGTATCATATTATTGAAGAGAATTTTGAGGACATCTACAAAGTTGAAATGGATCATTTGGATTTTTTTAAATTGTATTGCATTCTTTCAATTTGATAGTAGTTATGTTTTACTTCTTCTTTGATTTATTCTTATCATTTAGATTTGGGTAAGTTAACAGTGGGATCAACATCAACAAGCAAGGTTTGATTACTTTTGCTCTTTGAAGTTTAAAATAGGTGTAATACTTTTGAAACAATGATTGTAATATGTTGGATATTGCTCTGTTGGAGACTGGATTGCAAATGGATACATTTTAGATTCTGCTAGATAATCCTTTTTGTGATACTGCTATGCTGGATATTGTTCTATATGTTGAATATTGATGCACTGTTGTTTACTAAACATTTTGTTCTGATACTTTATTATATGTGGATTTTGTCACTGTTATTTACTAAACATGTTGCACTTTGTTTACTAAATATTCTGTTCTGATACTTTGTTCTATATGGATTCTGCTGCACTGTTGTTTACTAAACATTCTTCTGCCCTATAGTGATGTTCTGATACTTTGTTCTATGTGGAAACTGCTCTGTGCCCCCATACTTTGCCATTATTTCCAGTTCTGGTGTTGTTCTAAAACCTTGTTCTATGTGATACTGCTCTATATGGTCATGCATACTTTTGTGTTCTGATGCTGCTCTATATGGTCACCATTAAGTTTCACTTAAATAAATTTTGATCATGAGTGGCATGGCATTCGATCTAGCCAATGGCGTGGCACTTGTTGCAGCCATTGACGCGACATGAACTGCAGCTATTGATGATGATTGCTTCATATATGGTTCTAAACTTGTATATTTGACATGGTTCTAAACTTCTACATGTTGTTCTGAAACTTTGTTCTATACTTCTATGTGATACTGCTCTATATGTCACCATTAAGTTTCACTTGAATAAATTTTGGTCATGAGCGGCGTGGCATTCGATCTTGTAACTACCTAAAATTAGGAGTATGGGTACTTTGGTAATTTCACTAGTGTTTGTTAATTTTGTCATTATATTTAATTAAGTGTATAGTTAGAATTTATTAGTACCTAATTGTCATGAGTAGAATATTCTCTCTTGATTAGTTATATGTCATTCATAACTAAATTGATTCATTTCCATTTAATTTAAATTAGTGGAGAATGGCAAACTTGTGAATAACTCAAACCCATCATGACCAACCCCTTCTCTATGTCTTCTTCATTTTCCTTCCTCCACAACTTCTTCTTCCCCACTTCATCTTCTCCAAAGCTTTCCACCATTCTCCAAACCCTAATTTTCTCCTACAAGCCAATTCCACCATGGAAACTTTCCCAAACTTCTTCCAAGAAGAGATCTAAGCGTGAGAGCACTAGGAGGAGCACTATCAAGGAGGATTGGTACCACTTATTCTTCTATTTTTTACCAAATTTGTGGAAGATTTATTGAGATACAACTCCCAATAGATAATTCCTTCCTTTTCTCTAATTTTATGGTAAGAATCCAAATGGAACCAATAGGAACCCTCTCATAGGTGAAAATGACCTTCTAATGGTATATTTAGGTGTTAGAGGACTCAAATCCATTAGATCTAGGTTTTTGGATGATGTATGATGATTTCTAGACTTTATTTTGTGGAACTCTGAATTGTGTCCACCAAGTGTTTGTGTTGTGTTCTTAATAGGACTTTTGGTGTCTATTTGGTTTGTAATTGTGTCCTAGTGTCCAAAATTGGATATTTGGTGTTGTGTCATGATATTTCATGATATGCATGGTAGAATTGGGAGATTTTGGTATTTTAGTGTCCCCTTGTGTCTATATATCTATATATATATATATATATAGATATATATATATTTTTTTTTTTTTTTTTTTTTTTTTTTTTTGCTTTAGACCTACTATATATATGTATTCATGATATATTCTATATGTATTCTATTGGATATTGGTGTTAGTATCCTTGGGGTTTGGTGAGTATCATAGAGTATTGTGTATCATGGAGAAGTTTCAGTATCATGGGAATTATGTGTTCTTGAGGAGTATCATGTTGTGTTTCTGTTAGATTGGTGATTTTGTTCTTGTGTGTATCATTGAAGGGTGTAAGTATTTGGTGTATATGAGGGTGTATCAGTGGGTGCATAGATTATATATACTAAGTGCAATTGGGGGTATCCTGCAGTTGTTGGATTGCAGTAGCTCGAGCCCATTACACCACAGCAGCAGGATATCGAGCAGCAACTCCTGAATTGAGTATGCAACAAGCAACAGTTGTGGGTTGATGCAGTGAGTAAAATTGAGGGGAAGGGGTAGATCTAAATCAGCAGGCAGTGGGAGAGGGCACAGCAGTTTACTGCTATTGCGGAGCATCCAGCAGATGCATCAGCAACACAGTGTTGTTTGGAGCAGTGTTCTTTGCAGTACATGCTGCAATCAGCACAGTAGTTTGGGGAAGGAGATGTATTATGTCCCAGCAACTGCAGAACAGTGAGGCAGTAGGGGGAGTTCTGGGTTTTGCTTTGCAGTTCAGCAGTATCAAGCACTGCTGATTTGAGCTCCAGGCAACAATAAATATTTGTTAGTTTACACCAGAGTGTCTTCATGAAGAGGAGTGTCTGCACAAGGCAATATCTGTATTGATTGCGTATGAGGGTGTGAAGTGAGGTGCAAGTGCACAATGAAGTATTTTTACTGTCAACTCATGTACCAGTGTGGAAGTGAGTGCCTTTGAGTGTTGTGCAAGGGTGGATTGGGTGTGAACCAATGTGATGGGTGTTTTCAAGAAGAACAACAACTGCAGTAGGTTTAGAATGGAGATAAGGTATTGTGTGTGACCTGTGAGTGTAGTGTCTCCTAAAGGGAGTGAGTATCTTGTGCAAGGAATGCGAGTGTAAAGTCAGGTGTTAGGATCTTAGTACCAAGGAAGTACTTAGGGGTAAATGTCAAGGTAAGTGCTAGGTATGGATAAGTGAGTAACTTGGGGTAGTATCAAGATATTTATATTAGGAATACCAAATAGGTAAGTTAGTCATGTGACAAGATACTAGAATATGGAGTAAGGTATTGGGTAGTGGTGGGGTAATGAGTCAAGATACTAAGATACTAGGTTCAGGTAATAGGGAACAGTTAATATATATATATATATATATATATATATATAACTAGTTATAGCTAGTATTAACTAATATAACCATATAGGCCAACTAAATAGGAATTTGAGAACACAGATTTAGGTATTGACCCTATCGACCTAGAATCGACCTAGAAACCTAAAAATAAAACTAATTAAGCTTGCTTATAATTCCAATCACCTATTAACTTGGAAATTCATATATAGGTCTTGGACTCCAGTTCGGACACTGATTTGTGTTCTCAGCTCAGGACACAGGCGAGTACATTCTCTGATAATTTTTTTTATTTGATAATTACTATGATTCATGTTTATAGTATTGTTTTACTTTATTCTTGACATGATGGATACACGGATTGGTATTATATGGATTCACCTTCATGAGATACGTTTATCATACTTGTCTGGCCTATATGTCACGTCACAGTCCCAAAATACCGAAGGACTAGACACGTGGCAATGGCCAGCAGCACACACCGATGGACAAATCTAATTTAATGGATCCATCAGGGCGTACTTAAGTTGTAGTACAACAATAAATAGGTTCAATGATACAAGTCACAGTCTATTCTAATCTTATCCACAACAGATAATCACAGATCAAATGCCAGAATAAATGCAAATAAATATAAACTAGCATATCTCAATAAAAGTGTCTCGGGGAACGACCCGAGAATAAGTCTGATACATCAATGCAATAGACTGGAAATAAAGTAACTAGAACAGAAATAAATGAGTATCTGAAGCCAATACTCAGGAGAAGTCCTCTGGTATGATCTCGTCCTCGGATCCTGGTTCTGCTCCAATGTAGGCACCTGCTTCTGCTAATGCTAATGCTCCGGTCCCGTATACCTCGGGATAGATCTCGCCTGCTAATCCTGGGGACATAATCCGGATCCAGGTCCTCAGGGGACATAGCAAGGTACAAAATAACTTAAGCCAAAATAAATCAGTGCAGCAATAAATGAACAATAGGGTAAATATATAACCAGCTAAGTGATATGCAAGTTGAGAGTTTTAGTCATACTCGGGCTGAGACTACTACATGATCAGTGTCGGAGAAACCCATAGCAGTATTCTCTCGAAGGGCCAGTACGGTACCAAAGTTCTGTGTCAGAGTCTAAGGCACTTCCATTAAAATATTATATATATATATAATCAGCCTTATGTATGATAATTCTCTCCCCACCCAATGTAATCTCACGTCACAGTTTCATGATATCTCTTGTCCATGTCACGCAAGACCATATCTAATGCAACAAGTCATAATGAAATCTAAGCATGTATAATGTAAATGTCATAAACCTGTATCCTATAAAGAATCACCTTGAATATTTCAGAAAGATTTTGTCTCATGAATAGTGTCAAGTGTCCTAGGTATAATGTACTTGATAAGACAAGTACGAGAATGTATCGGGGTCACGATATCCAACTCTAGGTGACATTACACAACTCCGCGTACGGTGTTGGAACCCGACTATTAATCAGACGCTAAGTAAGTCACACGGTCCTAGGTCAAGCATGTAGAACAATGTATAAATAAGTCAAGGAAATAAGTAGCAAAACTGCAGGATTTGGCAAGGTACACTTGCCTGGGGTTCTGGCTCCAACTGTAGCTCTGACATCAGTGTGATTTGCAGGTACTACTCCGATTGCTGAAATAAATATTACCATTAGATTCAGAAAATATCAAATAGCTAGAAACGCCTGTTCTTGAGTCCAATTTGGACACAGGGGCAAAAATCACAGTTTCTGGTTAAAGCGGGGTCCACATGTGGGCCGCTTTGTACCGAAAAACATGTCAGGGTCAAAGGTCTCCAAATTCGTCAAACTTAGTGTCAACAAGTCAGGAACGATGAAACGAACCCAATGAAACTTCCAGAATTGGATTCCGATGAGCCGATCACAAAATCGCCCATCAAGTGGAGCCGCGGGCCCCGCGATACGCAATTTTGTCAACATTCTCAGAATCTAACCAAACTTGGGTCACAGGACCAGTGTATTGCTACGAGTCCGATGGCGCAAGTTTCGTCTCGATCCGATATGTGTACACGAAGTTACAACGTATTCCAAAACAGACGGATACGGGACGTTGTCGGCGGATACGCGTTGATTCCGGTGTGCACGCACATCCAAATCAACTTCTGCGAAATCTCGCACGTCCGTATCGACGGCGTGCACGTTTCGTTGAAGACCGCACGCGACCAAGTCTTCCCGTTTGGCGGGGCGCACTTAGTTCCGGGGTGAAATAGGGCATTATTTTTCCTATTTTTGGATCGCGGTTCGCGATCACCACAGGACGCGACGCACCGAGCGGGTTGCACGGACATCGAGAGGGTTACACAGCCTATGCGTCACAACTGACGGAACGGAAAATGAGGTAACGAGGAAAGAAAACGGGTTACCTGAACAGGGCTCCGTGGAACGGGGTTCTTCGTGTCCGGGTTGACACGACACAGGGTGTCCGGGGTACTGTACTGCTGTGTCCACTGTGCTGTGTCCTGGGGTTCTGCCGTGTCCAGGTCTGAGGGCGGCTGAGACTCTCCGGGGCTTCGCCGTGGTGGCTCAGGGCTACGCCGGAGGGGCGGCGCTGACGGAGGCGGCTAGGGTTAGGGTTAGGGTTAGGTCGGGAAGGGAAGAAGGAGATCGGGGAGAGGTCGGGGCTGCTCGGCGCTGTGGAGTCGTCTAAGAGGGTGGCGGAGGGCGGTGCGAGTTGAGGGTGGCAAGGTCGGCTGTAGAGGGCTCGAGGCTTAGGGCTCATCGGAGGGGAGGAAGTGGAGTCGGGGAAGGAGGAAGAGTCAGGGAAGGAGGAAGAGGAGGGAAGGTGGTGGCCGTCGAGGAAGACGGTGGAGCGGGGAGAGAGAGACGGTGGTCGAGGGAGGTTCTGCGGGGCTGGAGGGGCTGCGGGGTAACTGTCGAGGTTCTGTGGGGGGGACGGCGAGGTGTTCGAGGGCTGGGGGGTTCGAGGTGAGGGAGGCGAAGCGGGGCGAGTCCGGGTGGCCGAGGGGAGAGGTTCGTCGGGAGGAGAAAGAGGGGATTAGGGTTCCGGTGTCGGGGGGGTTAAATAGGGGGTCGCCGGAGGTCGGGATAGGAGTCGGATTTCGGTTAGGGTTCAGATAGGATTTGGGTTACGGGTCCGGGTCGGGTCAGCGGGTCGGGCGGCGGATCCGGCCCGATCCGCTAAGGCTAGGGTGCGGGTTTGGGTCTGCGGGTTTCGGGTCGGGTTTAGATCCGACCCGACCCGCTAAGGTTGGGTTCGGTTCAGTTGAACCGGGTCTGGGTTGGTTTGGTTTATTTCAAAATAAACCGGATTTATTTCTAGGGTTTAATTCGGTTTATTTAAACTTAGTTTTTAGGGCTTTAAAAATGCTTTCGGGGTCCAATAAATTCCCGGAAAATTACCCTGTTAGAGTTATTTTATTTTGTTATTTATCATATGAGGGTATAATAGTAATTGTGAATGTATTGCATATCAATATAAATAGACATGAGATGCAACCTAGGGTTTAAGGCCCTTGCAATCTCCTTTCTTATATTCTCTCTTCCCCTACTTTCTTTTCTCCTCTCTATCTCTAAACTTAACTTGGTATCAGAGCATATATTTGTAAGTACTGTACATCCCATCCCCGACAGGGCCGATCGAACTGTTTTTCGTCGTTCGTCGTTCGTTGGTTATTCGTCTACTTTTCATGAGCATATATTTTCGGCTGTTTTTCGTCTACTTTTCATGATTCGTCGTTCGTCGTTCGTTGTTCGTGGTCGTTCGTGGTTCGTTTATGAGATCTAGGGTTTCTACAGATCTCCGTTGGTTATTCGTCGTCGGTTGAGGTTCATTGTGAGATCTAGGGTTTCAAAGATCTCGTCTTTCTGTTGCATCTGCAAGTATGGTGGGGACCGAATCTTCTAGCGAGGTTAATAGTGGTGGTGGTAGCGGAGGTGGTTCTCCTTTTACTGTTATTCATAATGATGAATTGGGAAAGTCGATTACAGCGGTGAAACTCAATGGTGCGAACTATCTTGCCTGGTCCAAGTCTATCAAAGTGGTGTTAAGGGCAAAGAAGAAGTTAAAGTTTTTGACCGAAGAACCCCTGCCTGAAACGTCCGCTGAGTATGAAGATTGGATGAGTGCAGATGCATACGTTATGTCGTGGTTGTGGCATAGTATGAAACCACATATCGCTGCTAATATTCAGTGGTGTGAATCAAGCAAACAGATTTGGGCATCTCTGGAAGAATCTTATTCGCAGAAGCGAAACGTTGCTCGTATCTATGAGTTGTACGAGTTATTGTTCAATACAAAGCAAAATGGGAAGCCTGTGAATGAATATATGGCTTCAAAGAAAGCTTTGTGGGAGAAACTGCTTCAATATCATCCTGTTACTACTGATTTGAAGGAAGCTCGGAGACAGAAGGAAGAGTTTCATATTTCACTTATCCTAGCCGGCTTGGATCCTGCGCTCGAACCTTATAAAGCTCAAATCCTTGCTGGAGAGCAGTTACCTACGGTGGTAGATACTTTCTCCCGTCTCAATCGTTCCTTTCTGGGACAGAGTTCTGTGGTGCCGAGTACTGACTCTTCTGTCCTAGTTTCTAGTGCTGTTGGTCGTGGTGGTGGACGTGGTATTGGACGTGGCGGTAGAGATGGTGGTCGTAGTTTTGGTCGAGGAGGAGGCCGTGGTGGTAGAGATAATGGTCGTGGTGGTGGTCGCGGTGGTGGTGGTGGCCGCGGTGGTGGTGGTGGTGGCCGTGGTCAACCACGAAAGTGTAACTATTGTGGAATGCTCGGTCATATAGAAGACTATTGTTGGGACAAATGGGGCAAACCAGAATATGCACATCAAGTGCATGATAAAAATATACAGTCTCAGGACACCACTTCTGCTCCCAGAGATGATACTTCGGGTTTCAATCAGACTTCAACGTCCGATACCTCATCTCCATTTTAACAGATCCTCCAGAAGTTGAACGCACTTGCTAGTGCCACCTCCCAACCTACTGCAACCATGGCACATATAGGTAATCCTGCTTTTGTGGCAACCCAGTCACCATCTACCTCTTGGGTCGACTCAGGAGCAAGCTCTCACATGTCTGGTATAACATCTATCTTTCATAATCGTAGTTCCATGAAACATAATATTATCTTGGCTGATGGGTCTACTCATCCTGTGCTTGGGAAAGGTGTCATTCACCCTACTCAATCACTATCATTATTTAATTCATTATATGTGCCTAATTTTCCATTTAATTTGTTATCTGTGAGCCAGTTAACCAAATCTCTTCAATGTTCTGTGACATTTTCTCCCAATTCGTGTGTTTTTCAGGACCTCGGGACGAAGAAGACGATTGGTTCGGGACATGAAAAAGATGAACTGTACTACTTGGATCTACCTGGAACATCCGTCTATTTTTCACTTCTATTTTTACTTCTCCGTTGCAGTGGCATTATCGCTTGGGACATCCGTCTTTGGCTAAGTTGCGTCAAGTTGTTCCTGGTTTGATCATGTTTCTAGTCTTGAATGTGAGGCTTGTCAGTTAGGCAAGCATCACCGTAGTTCCTTTCCTCGTCGTAGTGAGAGTCGTCAATTAGAGTCTTTTGATCTTGTTCATTCTGATATTTGGGGTTCGTCTAGAGTCAAAAGTCCGAAAGGATTTCAGTATTTTGTTATTTTTATTGATGATTATTCCAGAATGACTTGGTGTTATTTAATGAAAGAAAGATCTGAGTTTCCAAATGTGTTATCTGTCTTTTATAATGAAGTCTATGTTCAGTTTAATAAACGTATCAAAATTCTGCGTTCTGAGAATGCTTTGGAGTATACTCAATCTTCTGTGAATAGTTTCTGTGTTGATCGTGGTATGATTCATCAAACCAGTTATGTCCACACCTCTCAACAAAATGGTATAGCCGAACGCAAACATCGACACATTTTAGATGTGGCTCGAACTCTCATGTTCAATATGCATGTCCCCAAATAGTATTGGACAGATGCCGTTCTTACTGCATGTTATCTTATTAATCGCATGCCATCATCTGTATTAAATAACAAAGTTCTTTTTACTATATTACATACAGATATCGCACCATTTTTCTTATCTCCTCGAGTGTTTGGCTGTGTCGCTTTTATTCATAACTTGGAACCTAATCGAGATAAGTTGGCTCCTAGATCTCTTAAGTGTGTCTTTCTTGGTTATCTCCGTACTCAAAAAGGTTATCGTTGTTACAGTCCACAGTCACGCAAATATTATGTCAGTGCAGATGTTACATTCTTTGAGTCTACCCCTTTCTTTCCTTCAGGAGATCGATGTATTCCTTTTACAACAGATTTGATATCTTCCATACCACTTTCGGTCATTCCTGAATCAATTTCTGTCTCTATTCCCTATTTACAGGTTTATCAGAGATCCAAGGATAGGCCAGTGGTTCTGTAAAATTCAGACTTCAACCAATCATCTTCCGTGCCTGAGGTTTCTGCTCCCATCACCACAGATCCAGATGATCTTCCTATTGCTCTCAGAAAAAGACAACGCCTTTGTACCACAAAGAATAAGCATCCCATTTCTAACTATGTTTCATTACACCGTGCTTTATCATCTTTTCATGCATTTGCTGTTTCATTGTCTTCTACTTTTATTCCCAAAACTTACAAGCAGGCTATGTCATCTTCTGGTTGGAAAAGTGCAATGAATGAGGAGATGTATGCTTTACATCAAAATCAGACTTGGGAGCTTACATTACTTCCTGTTGGAAAACAAACAGTGGGTTGTAGATGGGTGTACACTGTTAAGTATCACCCTGATGGTTCTGTTGAGCGCCTCAAGGCACGGTTGGTTGCCAAAGGGTATACTCAGACATATGGCGTGGATTATATGGAGACTTTCTCTCCAGTGGCTCGGCTGAATTCAGTTCGGATTCTTATTTCTGTGCCTGTTAATCACCAATGGCCTATATATCAGCTGGACATAAAGAATGCTTTCTTGCATGGTGACTTACAGGAGGAGGTATATATGGATCAACCACCGGAATATATTGTAGCAGAAAATAAAAGACTCGTATGTCGATTGAAGAAAGCATTATATGGACTGAAACAGTCACCTCATGCTTGGTTTGACAAGTTCAGTTCAGTTCTCATTCAGTATGGCTTTCGGCGTACCACATCAGATCATTCAGTGTTTTGCCATTCTTCCTCAGCAGGTATTATTGTGTTGATTGTTTATGTTGATGATATCATTATATCTGGGAGTGATCATACTGGAATTGCGGACTTGAAGGCCTACCTTAGTCGTCAGTTTCATACTAAGGATTTGGGTCTTCTTCGATATTTTTTTGGAATCGAGGTTGCTCGATCTAAGAAGGGGTGTATCTGTCACAACACAAGTATGTTCTAGACTTGCTTTCCGAGACTGGGATGTTGGAGTGTCGGCCAGTTGAGACTCCTATGGATTATCATGACAAGCTTGATGCTGTCAGGGGAGAGTTATTTGAGGATGTTGGATATTATAGACGTTTGGTTGGCAAACTTATATATCTTACTGTTACTCGACCAGACACCACATATGCAGTTGGAGTAGTTAGTCAGTTTATGCATGCCCCTCGGCAACCACATTGGGAGACTATCTCTCGCATTCTTCGATACTTGAAGGGTGCACCTGGAAAGGGTTTGTTGTACAAACCTTCCCAGTTGCTTACGGTGACTGGATTTAGTGATGCTGATTGGGCAGACAGTCGCAGTGATAGGAGGTCTACTTCTGGCTATTGTATGTTTGTGGGTGGCAATCTTGTCACGTGGCGTAGTAAGAAGCAGAATATTGTGGCTCGTTCTAGTGCAGAGGTCGAGTACCGTGCGATGGCTCATACAGCTTCTGAGATGATGTGGGTGCAGTCTCTTCTTCATGAAATGGGAATTATGATTCCTATTCCGATGGAGATGTATTGTGATAATCAGTCGGCAATATTTATCGCAAGTAATCCGGTGTTTCATGAGCGCACGAAGCATATCGAGGTGGATTGTCATTTTGTTCGTGATTTGTTGCTGAAGAAACAGATTGTCACTCCTTATGTTCGGTCAGAGGATCAATTAGGTGATATCCTCACCAAACCACTTGCTCGCGGTCCATTTTCTGATTTATGTAGCAAGCTGGGCATGTCTGATCTATATGCTCCTGCTTGAGGGAGGGTGTTAGAGTTATTTTATTTTGTTATTTATCATATGAGGGTATAATAGTAATTGTGGGTGTATTGCATATCAATATAAATAGACATGAGATGCAACCTAGGGTTTAAGGCCCTTGCAATCTCCTTTCTCATATTCTCTCTTCCCCTACTTTCTTTTCTCCTCTCTATCTCTAAACTTAACTTACCCTATGTCTAGTTTTTCATTTTACACCATAAAATATTATTTTCATAATATTTTAATATTAATTAACAGCAATTAAAAATTATTTAATTACCAAATACCTAGGTTTTAATTACAGAAAATCCCAAAAAATTACAGAAAATTATGAAAAATTCAAATTAAAAATTCTTGAAAAAATCAGGGGGGTTACACTATATCAGGACTCTTTTACTAACATCACATCAAGACTCACTTACTGGCACCACTTACATTTATTTGTCTAGTATAGTGCCCCGCTTCACGTAGGCATGATGTACAAGTGATATCGCTTTGCTTGCTCGAGCGAAAGTCTTCTCGGAGAGTTCTCGATCGAACCACAAGATGATTGATCTAAGTGAGTGGGCAGAACTGCATTCTCTGATTCTTGCACGCCTTAATAATAAATCTGAGTTTTTGAATGCTTGTTCTAAGAAGATAGTTTTATAAGAAGAATGATAGTACCTCCTGCCTCTGCATGCTTAATAAGAGAACTCATATAGCTTGTCATTGAAACGAATCTGCTTGCCTAACTAAGAGAACTTGTATGCTTGTCTAAAGAGACGGAACCATTGACATGCTAGTTAAAGATAGAAATATTGCATGCTTAGTTACACGGGCACCGCTATCGAATGAACCGTTGCCATGCTAATAAGAAAGAGTAAAAGATTGCTTGCACTTATCTTGGTATCGTATGCTAAACTAGAATACTTGAATGCTTGTCTAAAAAAAGATAGAATAGCATGCTAGATTTATAGAATGGTTCTTGCTTGTTACTTGTTAAAAGAGCTAGATTGCTTAAACATGTTTCATTGATTGCTTGTAAAGTGATAGAACTTCATGAATAGCTCGAACTTGTGCATCTAGACTAATAGTCCGTCCTGAGGCTTGAAGTCCTTATTTATGGGAGGGTGTGGCTATTAGGCAAGAGTATTGAGAGCTTCGGCTCTATAGCTTGATAGATATGCTTGCTTGCTTATTCTGGATCATGTGCATCATATGGTATTTATCTGATAGAAGTGCATTCATGCATTGGTTTGACAACTTGTGCATAAGGTCTATCTCTCGAGTGGTTCCTGGGGCACTGGGATCGTTCGGCCTGGGAGAGATCTGGAACACCCTGAGGCTAGAAGTCCTTATTTACGGGAGGGTGTGGCTTTTAGTGTAGTGCTAAACCATGTGTCCCGGATGTTATTTTGAGCATATTTTAGTATATAGCAACCATGCGTTTCAGCAGCTATTAGTCGATCTGTCATTAGTGAGATGGGCTTGTACGTCCCACTTGCTAATCCCGTGGAGGGGACCATCATGTATTTACGGCGCATGCTAGGCTAGCCTTCTTGCATACTTAACTGTTTGATGCAGAGACGGACAGGGAAAGAGAACCTCATTTATATATATGCATATGTTGCTAACTTGTATATCTGCTGCAGGGATAATCGTTCGGCAATGGGTAAGGATAACTGAATAAGTGATCACTTGTATTTTCTTATGTCCCTTATTATTTATGCTAAATGTGATACATCTGTTTTACATTGAATATGCTGCTACCCCTATTGCATCGAACTGTATAGTCCACTTGTTGCACTTGTCTTGTTATTAGATAAATAGTCTGCTAGAGAACCTTTGTCCATAAGAGATCGAATATGGCTCACAATACATGTTGTGCACTGCACGATAGAACTATAGCTTGCTCGTATGTATTGAATATGCAAATTGGTTTCAAAGCTATATTTTTTAAAAGATGTAAACTGACTATAATCCTGAGCTGCATGAAATAAACATAGGTAAAAGTAGCAAGATCACTAGTAATGTAATATTTTACCACATACTTACTTAGTGTGGGATTCAAGGAGTGTTGCTTCTATTCATTGATTTTATACTCACCAGTACTTTCTCCAAAGTGCTGACACACCAACAGTTTGCTTGTTCTCAGGTGCTGGATCGTCCGAGGAAGCAATAGTCGTGCCACATCCCAAGGAACCGAAAATCCACAGTCGATGCCTTGAGCCGTATCGAGATTGCTTTGGGATGCTTTTGTATAGAGGGACATAATGTATGGAACGATGTCATTGTATTCGAGAGAGAGAAAGTGCTTGAGCGATTTGTAACCTCAGCCAAGCGCCGCTTGTAACACTTTTGAATATCAATAAAGAGCTTATTTTCATATGCCATTGTGTTCTTTACTTTTCTGCAATATATGTATCATTGCTCCTATCTTGAATAGCTTACTTTTTCTTGTTCAAAGCTTTGGCCTTGTACAAGTGCACTTTAGGCATGTACGACATCACGTCCGTGCGAGGACGATCAATTTCATAGGGACCAAGCGAGGACGAACGGCCCCTGCGGAATCGGGCGTGCAGCTGGTATCGTATTTGATCTACGTGTCGAGACTTGGAATCATTTGTACTAGTCGGACGAGAAAATACCTTAGTAGACATGTAAACATTTTCAAATTTGGAATCACCCCTTCTGGTCTAATCTGGAACGATAGCAGTCACACACCTCACGTGCGATGAGCCGTATTACCCCTAGCCATTTACATGTCGAAAGTGGTATTTCAACACACTTAGATAGGTGTTGTCTTGTTTTATTCCATATTTGCTGGTTACATGTCATACATGCTTATACTACTGGTTTAACACTATACTTGTTGGTTACTTTCATGCATTGTTATGTTTAATTGATTCCATCTATTTAACTTGTTTTACTCTATACTTATCTTCTCCATTCTATTTTCTGTACCCTGATTCCATACTTGTTCATCATGTATTACTTTACCATTACTGTTTTATAGTCTTTATCATTTAATTGGATCTTTATTGGGTTGTATTCGTTACATCCTGACTGGATAACATTTTTAGGATTTGAGCCGGATATGCCTATTGCGGAGATTGATCAGCTGGATCTATGAGCTATCTATGCAGAGTTTCTGAGGGGCTAAGTTTTGCCTTAGAGTAGAGTTATATTATAGAGTTTTTTGCCCCGGATTTGTCTCCGGTAGACTTTGTGGTTATACTATGTTTTGGTTAGACTTCTTAGATGTTGTTCGTTTTAACTCTAGACTTTAGACTTGTTGGTTATTTTCTAGACTTGTTTAGAACTTGAGAATTTGGTTTTTCTTCTTTTGATATCATATCATGCCATATCTTCTTTAGATTTGTGATTGAGTATGTTATTGTTATATATCATTGTCTTCATTATGGAGTTGGATATATTGTGTGAGATTGTTAGTTATATATAGATGACCTAAAAAGCGTTCTACTGTCGATGCTGCGGCATAGGCTGGACGTACCCAGTACTCGTGCCATACTATCCAGATGCGAGTCGTGACAGATCTAGCCAATGGTGTGGCACTTGTTGCAACCATTGGCCAGACATGAACTGCTTCCATTGATGATGATTGCTTCTTTATTTATTGTTGCCAGTTCATTTATTATTTCTTCTTGAAAATTTTACTAACATATTACAAAAAAGTGGCAATGATGATTATGGCTTGAGAAAATGTAATTGATACTACATGACATCGAACTATGATGCATGAATCAGACACTGAGCCGTATTATACTCTCTCTTTTCTTCTTGTTTTTTTTTCTTTTTGGTGCAGGACAGTGGAAATGATGGCAAAATTAATGTTTGTAGCTTTGTCTTTGACTGGACTTGTTTTGTTTTTTTCTTTTTGGTGCAGGGCAGTGGAAATGATGGCAAAATTAATGTTTGTAGCTTTGTCTTTGACTGGAGTGGAAATGATGGAAAAATCAATGTTTGTAGCTATTTGTGACAGTCTTTTCCTGGAGTGTAAAATTTTTTGTAGTATATGCCTATATGGTTCTAAATGTCTGGAATCATGGAATGTAAACTTTTATATTTGATATGATTCTAAACTTGTAGCTCCCTCTGTCTTTGGTTCTAAACTTGTATATTTGATATTTGATATTTGATATGTGATATGTGATAGTGATATGTGAAGAACCTGGAAACTGTTGGATTGTATCTCTTTTTCGGTTGAGCGCTCAAAGGAGGGTGACAATAGAGTTGGTAATTTAGTCCCACATCGGATAGGCGGTGGGAACATGAGGTGTAGATAATTGGGATTGATTCAGGCCTTACATGGGAATTCATTTTTAAGACATATGGGCCTAATCCAATATCGCACATCATGGGCCAACTCTGATTCGGGTCACACCGCGTTCCCAATAAGTGGTATCAAAGCCCAAGGTTACGGGGCTGGTTTGAGCGACTCCAATTGATTCGAGACAGATGGTGCTGAACGTTCATGGATTATACGGGCTCTTCTCAAGGTGGAGTAGGAGCATCAACTACACAAAAAGGTGGATCTGACGAGTCCAAGGTGAAGCAAGACGTTGTGGTTGGCACACAATGGTGGTGTGGATGAACGTGTCAAGTTTGGGTTTGTGGTCGAACGGATCGAGATGACAATATGTTGGATCTCCTGGGTTGTTCGGTTAGCGGGAACGAGCAAAGGTAGTCGGGGGTGTGCTAAGGTTGTTCGGCTAGCGGAAGCGAGTTAAGTGGAGATTGTTGGATTGTATCTCGTTTTCGGTTGAGCGCTCAAAGGAGGGTGACAATGGAGTTGGTAATTTAATCCCACATCGGATAGACAATGGGATCATGAGGTGTAGATAATTGGAATTGGTTCAGGTCTTACATGAGAATTCTCTTTTAAGGCATATGGGCCCAATCCAATATCGCACCTCATGAGCCAACTCCGGTTCGGGTCACACCGTGTTCCCAACAGAAACTGTATATACTACTTGGAAACTGGATATGTGAAATCTTGGAAACTGGTCCACTGGATATGTGAAGAACCTGGATATACTTGTATATATTTTGTAGTATTGTCCTAAATGTTTCTGCATATACTGCTTGAAAACTGTATATGTGAATAACCTGGAAAGTGGAAACTGCATATTTGAATACTGGTTATATGTGAAGAATTGTTTGGTCTTTGCCTAGAAACTGGAGTTAGCAGTTTAATTTTGCCTTTGAATATTTGTTATATGGGCCATTAAACAGGGTCTTGAAAATGATAACAGACCGGCCTTTTAAAACAAGGCCCATAAATGAATATTTTGGCTTTTAATATTTTTTATGTTAAATGCTAACAGGCCGGCTCATTATACGGAGGCCCATAAACCGATTAAACCAAAAAACTGACCCAAATTAGTCCGGTTCGGTTCATGTTCGGTTTTGAAGTAAAACGGTCTGGTTCGATTTTGGATTTTTTTTTTCGGTTCGGTTTATAGTCGGTTTTTCTTAGGACGGTTCAGTTTGGACCAAATCGAACCATTGCTCACCCCTATACTAGAGTACTTTTAGGATAGAGTTCAGTTGCCCGCTTTTAAGTCTATGGAGACTCGATCAATTTAAAATCCATTAAAATTTTGATTTAATTTCTTCTTAGTGTATTAATTAGAGTTTTCTGGTAGGAGATGCTTACATGGTGTACTCAATCTTATTTACACAGGATCAACATTCATTTTCCTTGCTTACTTATCAAACACAGCCCCGTGATAATAATTTACTACTTGTATGCTATAATTTACTTGTATTGTTCTGTCATACTAATGATGCAATATAATATTCCAACCATTTTTTTCATTAACATGAGTAAAATGTTCATTAAAGCGAACCAATCATCATATTTTATATGATTGATTGGGTAGAAGACCGATAACATGTTAGGGTTCTACATGAATTCTGCACATGTTGAAAGCCCTAAGATTTATCATCATTTTCTTAATAAATATACTCACCGATCCTTCCTCCTTGAACGGGTGGAAGCTAGCAGGGTCAGGATCGAGAACAATGGCGTTGATACCATAACGGATGTCTCAATTGCCAAGGGAAGCATTGTTACGTCTACAATCATATAAACCAATATTTTGTTTTCCTAATGAATTGATTTTTGTTAGAATTTCTTCTTTTGTTAATCCTTCCTGTATATAGAATGGCAGGCCTATTGTGAGCAATTGTCAAGTTTTACACGTACCATATTTCCGTCAAACCCGGTAACATCAAAGGCCACATCGACTGCAAACTAAGCAAAAACATAGAAAATCCCACTGACAACATATTGATATAAATGAGGATGCTTCCAAATATACAACACTTCAAACAAACACATCTTGCCTTAGGAACCCAGAGGATCCCCCAATGCATCTAGTCAAAATTACAAACAAAAAAATCCTTTTTGCTTCTCATCCAGCTAGTGCCATTAGCCTTATTCTTCACAAATTGTCTTTCTTAATACACATACATAGCTATATTCTAATACTGAACATAAAACCTAAAGGTTCTAAAACGAGAAGCAAACGATCAAGACAGCAGACTCAGTGGCTGACTGGTGGACAGCAAGACAATACAAGTATTCTAAGGCAGAATCAAGTGATCCACGAAGCTGACTGCAAAGTTGTTTCATTCATCCGATGCACTTGAAGTCTTCATATTTATCCTGAAAAAGAAGCAAGAAAACGAACCAATATAAATGCATGTTTTGTTGTAGTGTGTGTTGTGTTCAACAAAGGAGAGCGAGCAGTCCGGTGATAAAAAAAACTCGGGAGTCGAAGACGGAAGCAAGACTCAAAAATGAGCCAAAGCAGTGGTAGCTACAATCAACCAGTTATTCCGGTTGCCTCCAACCGAAAAACCGGATTTTCCAAGAGTATAGTGCACATAACCGGATTTTCCAAGACTCAAAAATCGGTATCCGAGTCTTCTTATAAGTATTGATATTTGCAGTATCGGTGGTTTCAACTCGAAGTATCAGATATTTTTGGTATCGGAAAGAAAATAACTATTAATAATCTTTTTTAAAATTTTGAAAAAATATTTTGTACATTTAGGCATAATTTTAATATTTTGTTGTTTCTTAGTAGTTTTAAAATTTAATAGTCACCATTGTTGGTTAGTTTTTAACATGTGATAAATAAGTTTTCGTCATTTATATGTTTTACAATCGTATTATGCTTTTACACTATTATTGATTAGTCTTTTTTGTTCATTTCTCTGTCGAATTAACTTGAAAAGAAATCTTCAACGTCGGTAGCGGTGGGTATCAGATCGGGACATGACAAACTGTATCGGTATCGACTGTATCATATCGATATCGGTCGATATTGCAAACTATGAAACGTCTTGGCCGCATATCGTCGTAGCCACATACGAGCTCTCGTTTGGCCTTGGTCGAATGGACACTCTGGCCGTACGACATTATAGCCGCATACGTGCTCTCGTTTGGCCTTGGTCGGATGGACACTCTGGCCGCATAATGATGACGTCGCATGGGTATGTAGTCGCTTGCAAATCTCGTCTGACCTTAGCCAGATGGACACTCTGGCCGTATGATGACGCAACCGCATAAGCATATAACCGCATATGAATGGGCACGTGGCATGGCATGTCTGTTGAGGCCATCAATGAGTTGATGTGACCTTTTGTCTTTCCCTGAGACATCATCTTCACGAATCTCAAAGCTGATGAGATGTGATAAGTGATGTGTAAGAATCTGACAATCATCGAATGCTGTGTCAGAGGGGTTTTATGCGGCCTCCCTGCTCTGTGGTCGTTCAGGGCGCATAGAGTATACTATACAGTTTTGGTTTGGCCAGGCCGCATGTATCTTCTCAGTGACTTGGTTGAATGGATAATGTAGCCGCATGTTGACGAGACCGCATAGGGTTGTAGCTACATAGGGGAGGACACGTGGCATGGTGTGATATGACTTACTATCTTTTTGCATTCCGCTGTCTTCACGAGTCTCGAAGCGCTCAGAACTTGGGTCAGTCATCGGAGGCTGTCTCGAGGACTCTTTATGCGGCCTCTTACTCTGAGGTTGTTCAGGCCTCATGAAGGCTATTATGCAGCTTCCATCTGGCCGTATAGATAATGATCTTATGCGGCTCCAAGGGGCATGAGCTATATGCGGCCTGCAGAAATTTTATGCTTCTACAAGACCCCCTTCAAAGTTTCCAAAATGACAAGTTTGGAATACTTTGAATAAGAAGCATGGCCTGCAGAACTTTTGGCCGTATAGAAGTAACATGCCACATAGCCATGTTAACGCATAGTCGTCTCTGACAGGTTGTCCGATCATTTAATAAGGAGATTTGTTCTATCTTTGACCGGATCCCATGGGATTTTGCGTCGTCTCCTGACACGGGGCTCGAGGCATCGGTTTTCGAGGAGATTAAAGAGGATCATGCGGATCGAGGTGTCAGGTTCATCTTATTAACTGCTCGGTTCATTGCCAGATCCCTTCACGCAGTTTTGGAGACTATAAATAGACAGTCAGGACGAGAGAGAGAACTTTTATCTCTTTGCTTTCTTTCTCCTTTTTCTGCGAAGGATGTCGTAGGTTGCGGCCCTTTTCGCCGAGGAGTTTGTCATGGGCGGTCTTGATCCTTAGCCCCATAATTTCAATGCTTTACTCGGAGGTAGGGGAGCATCGTGTTCTTTATGTTGGGCTTCCATGGACACAGAGACACCCGTACACAGTCTTGCTGCGTGGACGAGAAATCGTCTAGAACACCTGCAGCCTTTTTACACAGTCTTGCCGTATAGATGAGATCATCGCTAACATGCGCGGGTTTTTCTCATTAGTCTGTCGCATGGATTGGGCAACCATCATGCGGCAGCTAAGACTCTGCCGCATGGATGAACACTCGACCTTGGTCATGCGACAACCATGATCCTGCCGCATGGAGTGCTCGACATGGACATGCGACAATCATGACTATGCCGCATAGAAGGAGGCTTGACCCGACATGCGACCATCGTGGCTCTGCCGCATGGAAGGCACCTCATGCGCCGACTAGGCTCTGCTGCATGGATTCATATTTGCCTTTGTTTGCTAATGCCATATGTTTTTCTTGTGCATGCTTTGTTCTCCCTCGTGCTGCCCATGATGGAGCATAGAAGGATATCATAACAACCGTTGTTCGGGGTAAAGGCCAACCTTATGCGGTGGTTCCTCGTCAAGGACTGATCGAGGAGACGAGGATAAACATCTTGCATCATGCGCGAAGCTGTCCTTGTTCATGCAGTGTGCTAGCTGCATTTTTTTCCCTTTATGCGTCAAGGACTGATCGAGAATTTGGATTAATTGTCATTCCTGTCCTCGGTATTCGCACTTGGTTGTAGAGCGCATGCTCATGCTCCTCCCTTGCTATCCATCGGTATGGAGTCTTTTTTATATACTGAGGTTTGCATTGTAGAGGGATAATCCAGAAAGCATTGAGCTATGCTGCTGGGTCCACTTGTGTCAGAAGCAACGACAGCACAGAGGTGCACCTGGATAGAGAAAGTTCTGATTGTAGAATTTTTATCATATGTACTCATTATCTTGAATATTAATAAAAACCCTTAAAATGTAATGGATTTTTATTATATGTATTCATGATCTTGAATATTAATTAAAAGTTTATCTTTTTCCAGAACTTTCCTTTTGTACTAATCATTTATATGTTGTGGGCTTTGGGTTTTATACTAGGGGTAATATGGACGTAGTACAATATCGCAGTCTTTTACGGATATTCCACTGGGGGGTCTTTAGTGGACCTATTACTTTTTGCGCACTTGAGTGCAAGTAATAGATTCAAAATAAAACCCTATCGGTAGTAGACGCGATAGGTTTTGTGGACCTACTACTTCTTGCGCACCTTAGTGCAAGTAAATAGGTTTGAGACAAGCCCTGCCAGAGGTGGTATAGACGTGACAAGTTTGGTGGACTTAACACCGCTGGCATACTTAGGGTTAAGTACATGTCCTAAGTATAGATGACGATTGATATCAGGGATAATATGGACGTGATAATCGATAGTCAAGCATGGAGGTTTGCTCAGAGGTAAGAAGGACATGGCAAAACCCTACTGGAGAGGATATAAGGATGATAGCTCTGAGGTAACGTGGACGTGAGCCGATTGATAGTTATACCGAGAGATTAGGTATAATCCTGATATTTTTGTGGTAGGAAAAGGAAAAGGGCCAGAGGTAATATGGACGTGGTTGTTTTCTTAGAAGGACATCCCACTGGGAGATCTTTAGTGGACCTATTACTTCTTTCGTACTTGAGTGCGAGTAATAGATTCAAAATAAAATCCTATCGGTAGTAGACGTGATAGATTTTGTGGACCTACTACTTCTTGCGCACCTTAGTGTAAGTAAATAGGTTTGAGACAAGTCCTGCCATAGGTGATATAGACGTGGCAAGTTTGAAGGACTTAACACGGCTGGCATACTTAGGATTAAGTACATGTGCTAAGTATAGATGGCGATCGATATCAAGGGTAATATGGACGTGATAATCGATAGTCAAGTATGAAGGTTTGCTCAAAGGTAAGTAGGACATAACAAAACCCTACTGGAGAGGATATAGACGTGACATGTTTTGTTGTAGTGTGGGTTGTGTTCAACAAAGGAAAGCGAGCAGTCCGGTGATCAAAAAAACTCGAGAGGAGTCGAAGACGGAAGCAGGACTCAAAATGAGCCAAAGCAGTGGTAGCTACAATCAACCAGTTATTCTGGTTGCTTCCAACCGAAAAACCGGATCTTCCAAGAGTATAGTGCACATAGTGCGCACTAGCAGCCAACTTATCGTTTCTGCAAACTAGTATACAGGGTTTTCCAGCGCAAAATTATGCACTAGTGGGCACTTGAACCAGAATTCTGGTTGAGGATCTCAATCGGGAAGTTTAGTTCAAACGGTTTTGGTAAGGTTTCGACAATTTATGTATGCTCCAAATTTGATGTAAATTTAGCAAAGTTTGCAGTATCGGTATCGAAATCGGTATCTGAGCCTTCTTATAAGTATTGATATCAGCAAATAGTGCGCACTAGCAGCCAACTTATCGTTTCTGTAAACCATTATACAAGGTTTTCCAGCGCAAATTATGCACTAGTGGGCACTTGAACCAGAATTCTGATTAAGGATGTCAATCGGGAATTTCAGTTCAAACGGTTTTGGTAAGGTTTCGACAATTTTTGTATGCTCCAAATTTGATATAAATTTAGCAAGGTTTGCAGTATTGGTAACAAAATCGGTATCTGAGCCTTCTTATATGTATTGATTTTTGCGGTATCTGTGGTTTCAACTCGAAGTATCAGATATTTTTGGTATCGGGAAGAAAATAACTATTAATAATCTTTTTAAAATTTTGAAAAAATATTTTGTACATTTAGGCATAATTTTAATATTTTGTTGTTTCTTAGTAGTTTTAAAATTTAATAGTCACCATTGTTGGTTAGTTTTTAACATATGATAAATAAGTTTTCTTTATTTATATGTTTTACAATCGTATTATGCTTTTACACCATTATTGATTAGTCTTTTTTGTTCATTTATCCGTCGAATTGACTTGAAAAGAAATCCTCAACGTTGGTAGCAGTGGGTATCATATCGGGACATGACAAACCATATCGGTATCAACTATATCATATCGATATCGGTCGATATTGCAAACTATGAAATTTAGGAGAACCTATTTAAGGGGATTCCTAACCCTAAATAGGTGTGTTTGGGAAAAACTAGGGTGCAGCTTGTTCACTAGAGAAAATTCTATGAAAACTAAAAAATTGAAAGAAGGTAGAGAGCTCGTTGGAGATCTCGTAAGGGAGGGTTCTTGCGAAACAATATTCTTGTATGAAGGCTTGTAAAGTTTTATCTAGATTCAATAGCCCCGTGGACGTAGGTCAATTTTCGGCCGAACAACGCTATATATTGTGTTATTGATTATGCTAGGGTTTGTGAATTCTTTGTTTATTCGTCATAAAAGAACTCAGTTCCACGTATTCACAAGATGTTTTATACTCTGAACTCAGTTCCATTTTTGGAATTCAAGAAGTGTCATAATCTCAATTGTCACATCCCGATATCCCCTACATGTATTTATGTGATGTGGTATATTACTAGTAGGCAGTGCAGGATCAGGGCAAGCAAACCAGAACTTTTACCTTAATGAACCACCATATAACTGAATAATCTTACAAGAATTAAAAGAAAGAGGAGAGAGAGAGAGAGAGAGAGAGAGAGAGAGAGAGAGAGAGAGAGGAGGAGGGAGGGGGGTGGGGGAAGGGGGGAATCAGGACAAATACCAACTAAGAAAATATCAACATTGCCTAGAAGAAAGAGCATGTGAAATAAAAAGAGGGAAGCACTAGTGTAAACTAAAATAATAAACGAACTTTGTACCACATAAAAGGAAGTGCATGATTCATGACTAATCTTTAACCATACTCTTAACATACATAACTCTGTATGTCATAACCATCATTGGAGTGTAGTTACTTCCCTAACTAAGAATGTGGTGCCCCTTCACCTAAGACAGTTCCTTAACGTGCTAAGATAATCATGAAGCAACAGATCCATATCATAGTCAATGGACCTGCTCAGCTTGTAGATGACCTAAGATGGATCTCCTTCAATAGAAGACACTCTTCACTAGTCCTTACATACTGCTTCTGCTTGTTTCATGCACGGATTGAACCTACAGCCATTTGTCTTCCCACTATCCCTCAACAATATAGTCAGGTCCTACTACTTCACTAAGACCATATGAAGAGTTGAATTTGATTTAAAAGCCCATGTACAGGAGACATCATACTGGCTCAACATAGGCTCTTATATCTCGAATACACCTCCAATGTCATAGAGGCATATCCTTTCACAAAAGGATACTGAATAACCTTGCAAGCACAAGCACAAGCACAAGCACAAGCACAAGCACAATGGCCCTTAATTTTCCATTAGAATTCTCTGTGGCTTACATCAGTAGCAGTCTGAGGTAGTAATAATGCATCACATGCACTCCCTGTCCTTTGGGCGTTTTAAAGTCACAACCTTGTAGATAAACATCCACAGTTGATTCTGACCCAGTGACCCTGTATTACTGCTTGAGTCCTTGGTGCTCAAAAACACTGCCCAAACTTCACGCGACCATATGCAACTCACCAAGAAGGTTAGATGCCACCCATATCCACAGAACATGAGAAAATCACGTCCAACCAAGTTCTCTTTATCATTTCTTACAATGTATTGTAGCCGCGGAAAAGTTGTTCAATTTAGTGCCAATCCGCATCAACCAAGGATTAATCTTATTCACCAGGCTAGATTGAGCAATCTAATATCCCCTCTGAGAACAAACTACCAATAAAAGAAGGGCAAAACTTTATTTTGTAAAACCGTTCAGATCTTGACTGCACCTCCCTATCATTTCTTAATCCTTGAAATGTTTTGTAGCCACAAAAAACTTGTTCACCTTAGTGCCAATCCGCATCGACCAACAATTAATCTTACAAGGCAGGACTGTGCAATCTGAGAACAAACTCAACAAGCCACTACGGCATGAATTATGTCCTGGTCAACAGCTCTATCACCCTACTGTTCCATTAGAGAAGTATTCTAATAGGGGTACTGTAGCGCCCTGCTCCGCATCGACGCTACGTACAAAGTGATATCGCCTTGCTTGCTCGAACGGAAGTCTTCTCGGAGAGTTCCCGACCGATCGATCGATGTGAGTGGGCAGAACTGCATTCCCTGATTCTTGCACGACTTAATAATGAATCTGAGTTTTTGAATGCTTGTTTGTTTAAGAAGAATGTTTTCATAAGAAGAATGACAGAACCGACTCAGTATGCTAATAAGAGAACTCACATAGCTTGTCATCGGAACGAATCTGCTGCCTAACTAAGAGAATGTGTATGCTTGTCAGAAAATGAAATAGAACCATCGCTATGCTAAGAGAAAAGATAGAAATGTTGCATGCTTAGAAACACCGACACAGCTATTGAACGAACCTTTGCTATGCTAAGAAAGATAAGTAAATGAACTGCACGAATATGTCCCTTTGAATATGCTAAGAAGAGATAGTTATTGCATATGTTAGAAATGAAATCAATCGTGCTTGCCTTCATATGTTTCGCTTGTCTGTTTGCTATATCGATCTGCTAAGTGAATATGTGTGAGTGCTGTGACTAGTAGTACGCCCTGAGGATACGGCTCGCAAGGGTCTAGTGGGGTGTGCTATTAGTAATGTGATAAGATGTGCTTCGTTTCGATAAGATGTGTTTCGCTAAGACCGCATATGTTTTGCTTGATCATTGTTTTGCTTGCACTATGTGTTTATGTCATTGCATTGGTCTCGGACAACTTGTGCACAAGGTCTTGTCTCTCGAACGGTTCCTGGGGCGCTGGGAACCGCTCGGTCCGGAAGAGATTTTTTGGATCGCCCTGAGGTGTACGGCTCGCAAGGGTCTAGTGGGGCGATATGTCTATTAGTGTTGTGCAGAACCCATGATGTCACAGCTGCTTGCACTCGGGTGTGTTGGTGCAGAGCTGAACCTTGAGTCACAGCTACCGACACCCGCGCGTGCTAGTGAAGAGCTGAACCTTGGGCAACTGCTGCTAATCATGGGGCAACCCATGGACCGTCATATAGATAGGGCGCATGCTAGGTTTACCTTCTTGCATACCTGTCATTTGTGGCACCAGTGTTTTGATACATAAGTTATGAATATGCATATGTTGCTAACTTGTGTGTCTGCTGCAGGGATAACCGTCCGGCTATGGGGTAAGAAATATGAGTGTATGCTTAAGCCTTCTTTGTTCATTTAGTCTGCATCGTAGAGCTTATCTGTTAGTGCTTCATGTATTGCATCGGTCAGACAATGACTATTAGTGCAGAGCTGAACCTCGGTCACAGCTGCTAATAGAATCAGAATGTGAGTCATTGGATAGCTGGATTACCGCTGCCAAACCTGAGTTTCTCGGGGACCGAAATCATATAGATGTGTTGCCTTTAACTCTGAATGAATGATAGTCCCTTTGATATGTTTGCCTCAATTCGATATGATCAGTCTGCTATAGAACTTTGCCCCTATGAGTTAGATTTTATGCACAATACATGCTGCACACTGCACGATACCGCACTGTCCCGATTCGTATGCTTATAGTTTGAATATGCAAAACTGTTTCAAAGTTATGTTTCAAGAAAGATGTAATATGACTCTGCTAAGAACTGCATGAAACGAACTTAGGTAAAAGTAGCAAGATCACTAGTAATGCAATGTTTTGCCACATGATTACTTAGTGTGGGTTTCAGGGGGTGTAGCTTCTGTTCAGTTGTTTTATCTCACCAGTACTTGCATAAAGTGCTGACCCACCAACAGTTTGCTTGTTCTCAGGTGCTCGTTCGTTCGGGAAGCGATAGCCGTGCCTCATCCCAAGGAACCGGAAATCTGGAGTCGATGCCTTGAGCCGCACCGAGTTTGAGCTGCTTTCAGATAGAGGGACATAATGTATGGAACGGTATCATTGTAATCGAGAGAAGAGTGCTTGAGCGTTATGTAACCTCGGCCATGCGCCGCTTGTAACACTTTCGATTTTCAATAAAAGAGCTTGTTTATCATGTGCCATTGTGTTCTTTACTTTTCTGCAATATGTGTGCCGCTGCTTCAGTATTGATTAGTTTACTTGCCCTTGTTCAAAGCTTTGGCCTTGTGCAAGCGCACTTTAGGCTTGCACGGCATCACGTCCCGATGAGAACGATTGTCCTGCGGGAGAGCTGTAACGTGGTGATTCACGTTCAGCGGGGACAATTGGGCTTGCGGGAGATTGGGGCGTGACATAATGGTATCAGAGCGACTCGATTCTTTGCCTATTCCGTTGCCTCCGACTCTGAGTTGTGTTGTGCTGCAATGAACGTTCCATACAATAAGTCCATAGATATTCTCAAAGATGTGCACAAAAGTTTTCTGGATTTGATTTATTGCTTGAGATGTGATTTGTGATTTCTGGATTTGCTGAGTTTTGATTTGGGATGGTGAGGGATGAGGACTATCGCTGCTCTGTGTTATCGTGAGTTTCTCCTTGAGTTTCGAGGACGAAACTCTTTGTTGGTGGGTAAGTATGTAGCGCCCTGCTCCGCATCGACGCTACGTACAAAGTGATATCGCCTTGCTTGCTCGAACGGAAGTCTTCTCGGAGAGTTCCCGACCGATCGATCGATGTGAGTGGGCAGAACTGCATTCCCTGATTCTTGCACGACTTAATAATGAATCTGAGTTTTTGAATGCTTGTTTGTTTAAGAAAAATGTTTTCATAAGAAGAATGACATAACCGACTCAGTATGCTAATAAGAGAACTCACATAGCTTGTCATCGGAACGAATCTGCTGCCTAACTAAGAGAATGTGTATGCTTGTCAGAAAATGAAATAGAACCATCGCTATGCTAAGAGAAAAGATAGAAATGTTGCATGCTTAGAAACACCGACACAGCTATTGAACGAACCTTTGCTATGCTAAGAAAGATAAGTAAATGAACTGCACGAATATGTCCCTTTGAATATGCTAAGAAGAGATAGTTATTGCATATGTTAGAAATGAAATCAATCGTGCTTGCCTTCATATGTTTCGCTTGTCTGTTTGCTATATCGATCTGCTAAGTGAATATGTGTGAGTGCTGTGACTAGTAGTACGCCCTGAGGATACGGCTCGCAAGGGTCTAGTGGGGTGTGCTATTAGTAATGTGATAAGATGTGCTTCGTTTCGATAAGATGTGTTTCGCTAAGACCGCATATGTTTTGCTTGATCATTGTTTTGCTTGCACTATGTGTTTATGTCATTGCATTGGTCTCGGACAACTTGTGCACAAGGTCTTGTCTCTCGAACGGTTCCTGGGGCGCTGGGAACCGCTCGGTCCGGAAGAGATTTTTTGGATCGCCCTGAGGTGTACGGCTCGCAAGGGTCTAGTGGGGCGATATGTCTATTAGTGTTGTGCAGAACCCATGATGTCACAGCTGCTTGCACTCGGGTGTGTTGGTGCAGAGCTGAACCTTGAGTCACAGCTACCGACACCCGCGCGTGCTAGTGAAGAGCTGAACCTTGGGCAACTGCTGCTAATCATGGGGCAACCCATGGACCGTCATATAGATAGGGCGCATGCTAGGTTTACCTTCTTGCATACCTGTCATTTGTGGCACCAGTGTTTTGATACATAAGTTATGAATATGCATATGTGGCTAACTTGTGTGTCTGCTGCAGGGATAACCGTCCGGCTATGGGGTAAGAAATATGAGTGTATGCTTAAGCCTTCTTTGTTCATTTAGTCTGCATCGTAGAGCTTATATGTTAGTGCTTCATGCATTGCATCGGTCAGACAATGACTATTAGTGCAGAGCTGAACCTCGGTCACAGCTGCTAATAGAATCAGAATGTGAGTCATTGGATAGCTGGATTACCGCTGCCAAACCTGAGTTTCTCGGGGACCGAAATCATATAGATGTGTTGCCTTTAACTCTGAATGAATGATAGTCCCTTTGATATGTTTGCCTCAATTCGATATGATCAGTCTGCTATAGAACTTTGCCCCTATGAGTTAGATTTTATGCACAATACATGCTGCACACTGCACGATACCGCACTGTCCCGATTCGTATGCTTATAGTTTGAATATGCAAAACTGTTTCAAAGTTATGTTTCAAGAAAGATGTAATATGACTCTGCTAAGAACTGCATGAAACGAACTTAGGTAAAAGTAGCAAGATCACTAGTAATGCAATGTTTTGCCACATGATTACTTAGTGTGGGTTTCAGGGGGTGTAGCTTCTGTTCAGTTGTTTTATCTCACCAGTACTTGCATAAAGTGCTGACCCACCAACAGTTTGCTTGTTCTCAGGTGCTCGTTCGTTCGGGAAGCGATAGCCGTGCCTCATCCCAAGGAACCGGAAATCTGGAGTCGATGCCTTGAGCCGCACCGAGTTTGAGCTGCTTTCAGATAGAGGGACATAATGTATGGAACGGTATCATTGTAATCGAGAGAAGAGTGCTTGAGCGTTATGTAACCTCGGCCATGCGCCGCTTGTAACACTTTCGATTTTCAATAAAAGAGCTTGTTTATCATGTGCCATTGTGTTCTTTACTTTTCTGCAATATGTGTGCCGCTGCTTCAGTATTGATTAGTTTACTTGCCCTTGTTCAAAGCTTTGGCCTTGTGCAAGCGCACTTTAGGCTTGCACGGCATCACGTCCCGATGAGAACGATTGTCCTGCGGGAGAGCTGTAACGTGGTGATTCACGTTCAGCGGGGACAATTGGGCTTGCGGGAGATTGGGGCGTGACAGGTACTGACACCATAACCAGCATTAATCAATCAGATTATCCAAAACAACAACAAACCTTCATTCCAGAAATTTGGTGTCGGCTATTTGGAATCTTTTCTTTCAGTCAGCTATGTAGTAGGATCATTTCCTCTGTAACATTAACAAAGCATATCCCTTTTCAAAGCCTAAATCCAAGTTTGTTTAGGCCGACCCTAATTCTAGGGGTTTATGCTTAACATGTCAAAACAACCTGAGACAATCTCCCACATCTTATCTTGGCACCAGCTCCAACTTCCATTAGTAAACTCATTTTTTTGTTTCCATATCTTTAACAAATTTTCACTTTCATATTGCAATCTCATTTCAGGTACTCCGCTCATTTTCTGGACATGTTTTTTGATCCATAAAAAAATTGAAAACCCTAAACTACCCTTCCCCCTCACACCCTCCCAGCCCTCACCCCCCCTCCCTCACCCTTCTCCTCCTCCTCCAGCCGTCACCCCCCTCCTCCCCCACCGTGCCTCCTCCGCCTCCTTCCCCCTCCTCCTCACCGCCGAGCTCCCTCCTCCTCCCCCCAACCCCCCCCTCTCCTCCTCAGCACTTCCCCTTAGCTCCCCCCCCCCCCCCCCCGCCGCCGCCGCGACCCCTCCCCCCTCATCGCCGAAGCATGAGGGGGGGGGGGGCCAGAGAGAGAGGAGGGGGAGAGAGGGTGAGGGATAAGATTATGATTAGGGTTGGGTTTACGTCAAATTTGACGTTTATTAACGGTAAAATCTAGGGGGGGTGTTAATCCAGCGGTGTTTAATTGCAAAAATGCAAATCTGAGGAAGAGTTTTTTGCACTTTACCCCAAGGACGACTTTACCAAAAATAAAAAGGACAGAAGTCATGCCCTTATGTCCTTTGGATCTTCAAAAAGTTCTCTCCGCCAGAGAAAGCAGATATTTGGTAATCTTCTGTTACCAACCATACCCCCAAATTTGTCATGGCCCATGTGTAACCTTCATTAAATATTAAATTAGGAAATTAAATCCAATTTGGATTCCTCTTCATAAGAAGAGAAATTCAAATTGAATTAGTCAAGGGCACATTGGTCAATGCACATAAAAAAATATCTAACCCCTTATTTTCCTATATAAACACCAATCCACCATCTTTCATTCACCATCCCTCATCTTCCTCAACCCTATACTAGCAAGGTAACCCTTGTTCCTCTTCAATTTTGTTTTAAAACTCTAATAGGATAAGTGTATATATATATGTGTGTGTGTGTGTTCAAGAAAAAGGGGAGGGGGAGCACTGACTGCAGACAACAGCAGCTGCAGTCGCAGCAAGCAGTAGCTGCTGCAGCAACACAGCAGTAGCAGCAGTGGCAGATGCACGCAGCAGCAGCAGTAGCAGCGCTGCAATCGCTGCAGCAGCAGCGCATATATATATTATATATTATATCTATATATATATATATATATTATATTATATATATATATATATATATATATATATATATATATATATACATTATATATGTATACTATATTATATTTATATATATCATATACATAATAATCTATATATGTATCTATATATGTATATATATGTATATATATATATATATATATATATATATATATATATATATACATTATATATGTATACTATATTATATTTATATGAATGTATATATATATATATATATATATATATACATTATATATGTATACTATATTATATTTATATATATCATATACATAATAATCTATATATGTATCTATATATGTATATATATGTATACTATGTACCTATATATATTATATTGTATCTATATATTATATACATATATATGTATCTATATATATGTATATTATGTATATATGTATACTATATATGTATATATATATATGTAATCTATATATATATATATATATATATATATATATATATATATATGTTGTATACTATATATTATCTATATATCTACATATATAATATATATATATCATATTATATCTATATATATATATATATATATATCTATATCTATATATGTATCTATATATGTATACTATATATATGTATATATATCTATGTATCTATATATACGTATACTATATATGTATCTATATATGTATACTATATCGTATCTATATACGTATCTATATTATATATATATATATATATATATATATATATATATATATATATGTGTATCTATATATATTTTTACTATATATGTATGTATCTATACATATGTATCTATAAATATATCTTATATATACATTATTTTTATACTTAAGTTTTTATATAGATATGTGTCACATCTATAAACCAGAAATAGCATAAAATTAACCTAAAAATCTAGTGGATTAAATCTATTTAATTATATTTTATCAATTAATGTGAATTATTCATGATATAGGTTATCTGGACCCTGTCACACCCTGACTTATTTCACCCGCTTTAGACCCCAGGCGAGTACAGTCTCTGATGGTTTTCTTACTTATAATTTCTATAACACATGTAGTATTGTTGTATTTGATTCCTGACACAAAGAAACACGGACTAGCATATCTTATGTTTTTAGACCTTGATCTTGTATAATACCTGATATTCGTGTGATTCTTGTATGCTAGTCGGGGCAAAAAAATGCTAGTTTATATGTGATCATACCCTACTGTGCAAATATAATTCTTGTGCAAAGGCTAACCATACACTTCACATATGATTAACCGGCTCCCATTGTGCAATCCTAAGCCGATCACATAATCAAACTAGTATTTCAAAACACTTAGTGACTATAGAATTCCTTGTTGATACATGACATATTCTCTATTTATTCATTTTTCCTGTTCATTTTTTACTATGTCTTGACGTCAGTTTATTTATTCATCATGTACTACTTTTCTATCATTGTTTATAGTCCTTATCATATATTGATACTGCTATTAGAATTGTACTCGTTCAATCCTGATTGGATAATATTTCAGGTAACACTTAGAAGGACCTGTGTCTCATCTATTATGGATTATTGGAAAATAGCTTCGAGCCTGATTTTACCTCCTGGAGGATCGAGAAAGGCCGCAAGCAGGAGACTTAGTTATGACAATAGTTAAAGTTTACAAACTTACTATAGTTGTATGAGTTATGAATACAAGATTTGTACTGTAACCTTTATATACATATATATACTAGAGCATGTTTTCACCTACCTTAGTTTTGTGATTGAGTATAATATTTGTTCCCTTTATATTATGAGGTGTTGGTTAGACAGTATTAGTTCCAGACAGCGTTCTACCGCCGACACTGCGGCGTAGGCTGGACGTACCCACGCACTAGTACCCAAACACCCGGGTGCGGGTCGTGACACATTTTTATGGTGGCTCATGCAGGTCAGACTTTGCAAGAAGTGCGATGTCGTAGTAGTACTTAGGACTAGAGTACTATTACGAGCCTGCAATAGGATATAGGATATTAGGAATAGGAAATACTCAATCACAACTAGGAATTTTAACTCTGAATTAAATTTACTAATCTTGATCACCCTGAATGACTTGATATCTTCTCCAATTTCTGTCCTCAAATAATATCTTATCTTGTGTCTTAATGATGTCTCCTTATTGTTTTATCATATTCCAGAATGACACATGTAACATATTCCAGAAGGACACGGGAGACCAGAGCACCTAGTTGTTCAGGAGCAGCTGCAGAAGCCGCTCCAGTTCTCTCTGAATATCTTCCTTTCAGGAGCAGCTGCAGAAGCCGCTCCAGTTGTCTCTGAATATCTTCCTTCTCCTCCTTCACTTCCATCCCAAGGAGGTATACAATCGAACACTGGAGGCATGCCCACTGAAGGAACACATTTATACGAGCTCTTCAGATGTATGCTGGAGACACAGAGGGCTCAGACTGAGGCCCAGAGGGAACAAACAAAAATGATGCAAGAAAGCATTGAGAGTTCCCATCATATGGCTTTGGCATCTATGGAGAAGTTTGCATCTCAGCAACAACAGCCTGTTCAACAGAAAATGGGCAATATCTTGGACTTCAAGAAGATGGCTCATCGGGAGTTCAAGGGAACTGAAGGGATCTTATACGCGGATGAATGGCTTGAGGATATCGAGCGAATTATGTGGGTTGCTCGAATACCAGAAGATCTGAAGATAGAGGCTGTAGGCTTGCAGCTTCACGATATCGCCCATACTTGGTTCAGAAATGAGCCCAGACTTGCTGATCCAGACATAACTTGAGACCAGTTCAAACACATTTTTAAACAGAAGTTCTTTCCTGCAGTAGCCCAGGGCGTTCTGGAGAAACAATTCCAGAACTTGGAGCAGGGTAGTCTCTCAGTAGATGAATATGCTGCAGAATTCGGCAGGCTGAGCCGATTCGCAGAATATATGGTAAGAGATCTGGTGGACCAAACCTGCAGATTCCGGCAAGGCTTGGCTCAGGAAATTAGAGTCATTATCCCCTCTAGTATCACGACTTTTGCTGGGATTGTTGCTGAAGCCCAAAGGATCGAGGTGGACATGGGCTTTAAACCCAAGCGGGACCGGAATGCGTTCAAAGGAGGCAGCAGCATGGGACCAGCAAAACGTTCCCATTTTCAGCCGAGGACTTTCCAGTATCAGCAGCAGTATTGTCCTCCAACTAGATTTTTGGCTCAGTCGCATCCTCAAAAACAGATCCAGCAGACCCATTTTTGCCATTTTTGCAAGAAATTGGGACGTTCCTGGGAAATGTGCAGAAAAAGACTTGGAGTCTGTCTATACTGTGGATCTGTGGGACATCATGTGAACAACTGTCATATTCGAGGTGCAATAAATCAAAAGGGACCAGCTAAGCCACCTATGGCACAACAGCAGAGGGGACCTCCACTTCCAACACAACAGCAGCAGTTTGTCCAGCACCAGCAGAGGGGATCTCCTCAGCAGGGCAGAGCTTTTGCTACAACTGTCGAGAAGACTGAGCCCACCGGTGATGTTATAGCAGGTTCCATTCTTCTCAATTCTATTCCAGATGTAGCATTATTTGATTCTGGTGTATCTCATAGTTTCATATCTGTGTCTTTTGTACTTAAACATAATTTAGTAGTGGAACCCTTGAGTAGAAACTGTAAGATCACGACTGGGGGAGGCACCATCCTAGTCAGTGATGTTTGCAAGGGGTATCACGTTACATTGGAAGACCATGTTTTGTCTGCTAGCTTACTCGTAATGCCACTTCGAATGGATTGGTTGGGTATGCATTTCGCTAGCATTGACTGCCGCAGAGGTCGTGTGCTGTTTCGACCTCCAGGAGAGCCGGAGTTCGAGTTTGTTAGAAAGACAGAGAAGCCAGATCGTAGAATTCTTTGCGAAGCTAAAATGGAGGAGAAAGAGGTACTGCATCCTATTATTGCTGAGTTCTTAGATGTATTTCCCGAGGAGTTATCAGGATTGCCGCTAGATAGAGATGTTGAATTCTTTATTGATCTAATACCGGGAGCAGAACCAATATCGCAGCATGTCTATCGGATCAACAACAATGAGCTGGCGGAGCTAAAGAAACAGATCGATGAATTAGACGACAAGGGATTCATCAGATCAAGTTCGTCGCCCTGGGGAGCCCCGATACTTTTTGTGCCAAAGAAGGATGGATCGGTGCGGATGTGCATCGATTACAGGGCCCTGAACAACCTCACAATCAAGAATAAATATCCGTTGCCGAGAATAGATGATCTCTTCGATCAGTTGAGTGGCGCGAAGATATTTTCAAAGATTGACTTGAGATCCGGATATCATCAGGTAAAGGTGAAAAAGAAAGATATTCCGAAGACTGCATTCAGGACTCGATATGGCCAGTACGAGTTCTTGGTGATGCCGTTTGGGTTAACTAATGCCCCGGCAGTCTTCATGAACTTGATGAACAAGATATTCCATCAGTACCTGGACAAGTTCGTGGTAGTGTTTATAGATGATATCCTTGTATACTCAAGGACGCTAGAAGAACACGAGAAGCATTTAAGGATAGTGCTTGAAACTCTCAAGAAGGAGAAGCTCTATGAAAAACTTTCTAAATGTGAATTTTTCTTAAACAAAGTGGAGTTTCTCGGACATGTAGTGACTGGAGATGGAATATCAGTTGATCCAAAGAAGATTGCTGCCGCAGAATCTTGGGCCAGTCCAAGCTCTGTTGCAGAAATTAGAAGCTTCTTAGGATTGGCTGGATATTACAGAAAATTCGTGAAAGATTTCTCTCGGGTTGCAGAGCCTTTGACTAAACTCACTCGAAAAGATGTAGAGTTTGTTTGGACAGAGGAGTGACAGGTTGCTTTTGAAGAATTGAAGAAAAGATTGACGTCTGCTCCTATTTTAACGTTGCCATCAGGGTCTGGAGGTTTCACTATTTATAGTGATGCATCGAAAAAAGGTTTGGGTTGTGTTCTTCAGCAGAATGGGAAAGTGATTGCCTATGCATCCAGGCAATTACGTCCTCATGAGAAGAACTATCCTACCCACGATTTGGAGTTAGCAGCAGTCATCTTTTCCTTAAAATTGTGGAAATACTATTTGTATGGAGAGCGTGTGGAGATCTTCACCGACCACAAGAGCTTGAAGTATGTTTTCACTCAGAAGGAGTTGAACATAAGGCAACGTCGGTGGTTGGAACTGATGAAAGATTTTGACATATCTTTGCAGTATCATCCTGAGAAAGCCAATGTAGTTGCCGATGCCTTGAGCAGGTATCCGGTAGCTATGTTGTTGACACAAGATCGGTATTTGTTGGAGGACTTGGAGAGCTTGGGCATGGAGGTGATAGTTTCTGGTTTTGCTATGCAGATGTGGGGGTTGAAGATACACTCAGAGTTGATGGACAAGATCAAGGCAGCCCAGTATGAAAATGTATCTCTGAGGAGCATCAGAGCTCAGGTGAGAGCAGGATTGGAAGATGATTTCACCATTGCTGAGTATGGTTCTTTGCGGCATGGTGTTAGATTATGTGTGCCTAATGGGAGCTGCGTGAGGAGGTGTTACAGGAAGCGCATCGCTCTCAGTATTCCATACATCCAGGTGCCAACAAGATGTATCGGGATATGCGAGAGAGTGTGTGGTGGTATGGCATGAAGAGGGAAGTGGCACAGTTTGTATCTAGATGCTTAGTGTGCCAGCAAGTGAAAGCCGAGAGGCAGAGGGCAGGAGGTTTACTTCAGCCATAACATGTTCCAGAGTGGAAGTGGGAGCACATTACTATGGATTTTGTGTCCGAACTTCCACGATCTCCAGGAGGAAAAGACGCGATTTGGGTCATCGTTGATAGGTTGACCAAGTCGGCCCACTTTTTGCTCTTCAATGTGGGTTTGTCTACGGAGAAGCTGGCAGAGATGTATGTGAGGCAGATCGTCAGCATAGTCTCGGATCGGGATAGTCGTTTCACTTCTCATTTCTGGAGAAGTTTGCAGGCGAGTTTGGACACTTAGCTCAAGTTCAATACTGCATATCACCCCCAGACAGATGGGCAGTCAGAGAGGACTATTCAGACTCTCGAGGATATGCTACGCACTTGTGTACTAGATTTCGGAGGATCTTGGGAGGATCATCTTCATCTGGTGGAGTTTGCATACAACAATAGTTACCAGGCAAGCATCGAGATGTCTCCTTTCGAGGCTCTGTACGGCCAAAGATGTCGTACCCCATTATCTTGGGACGACGTAGGCGAGCGAGCATTGTTGGGACCAGAAATGGTAGTAGATGCTGCGGAGAAGGTAAAGCAGATTAGAGAACAACTTTGTGTGGCTCATGACAAACAGAAGTACTGGTCCGATAGTCGTCGGAGACCGTTAGAGTTCGAGGTTGGCAAATTGGTGTTCTTACTAATTTCTCCAACACGTGGCACGATTCGTTTCGGGAGAAGCGGGAAGCTCAGTCCAAGGTTTATCGGGCCCTTCAGTATTACCGAAAGGGTCGGTGCCGTAGCCTACCGGCTAGCTTCGCCATCTACATTAGAGGAAGTACATAACGTGTTTCATGTATCCCAGCTGAGACGATAGGTGGCTGATCCTAACCACGTCTTAGATCACTCAGAGATTGAAGTAGGACCGAGCCTCAGCTACCAAGAGCAGTCCGTGGAGATACTAGATCACAGAGAAAAGGTCCTGCGTAACCGGACGAATTTATTTGTTCGTGTCGCTTGGAGTCATCACTCCCCGGAAGAATCTACTTGGGAGAGAGGAGATGCGTGAACAATACTCGTACCTCTTTGAATTTTGAGGTATTTCTTCTTTCTTTCTATATGATCTACTTTAAATTTCGAGGACGAAATTTTTCTAAGGAGGGTAGATTTGTAACCTTCATTAAATATTAAATTAGGAAATCAAATCCAATTTGGATTCCTCTTCATAAAAAGAGAAATCCAAATTAAATTAGTCAATGGCACATTGGTCAATGCACATAAAGAATATCTAACCCCTTATTTTCCTATATAAACATCACCCCACCTTGTTTCATTCACCATACCTCATCTTCCTCAACCCTATACTAGCAAGGTAACCCTTGTTCCTCTTCAATTTTGTTTTAAAACTCTAATCGGATAAGTGTATATATAATATGTGTGTGTGTTTAAGAAAAAGGGGAGGGGAGAGCACTGCCTGCAGACAACAGCAACTGCAGTCGCAACAAGCAGTAGCTGTTGCAGCAACAGAGCAGCAGCAGCTGCAGCGAGCAGCAGCTGCTGCTCGCAATAGCAGCAGCGCATATATATATATATATATATATATATATATATATATATATATATATATTATCTATGTATATTATATCTTTGTATACTATATATATGTATGTATACTATATATATCTATATATGTATACTATTATATATATATATATATATATATATATATATATATATATATATATATATATATATATATATATATATCATATACATTATATATGTATACTATATTATATTTATATATAACTATATATGTAATCTATATATATATATATATATATATATATATATATATATATATATGTTGTATACTATATATTATCTATATATCTACATATATAATATATATATCATATTATATCTATATATGTATCTATATATGTATACTATATATATGTATATATATCTATGTATCTATATATATGTATACTATATATGTATCTATATATGTATACTATATTGTAGCTATATACGTATCTATATTATATATATATATATATATGTGTGTGTGTATCTATATTTTTTTTTACTATATATGTATGTATCTATACATATGTATCTATAAATATATCTTATATATACATTATTTTTATACTTAAGTTTTTATATAGATATTTGTCCCATCTATAAACCAGAAATAGCATAAAATTAACCTAGAAATCTAGTGAGTTAAATCTATTTAATTATATTTCATCAATCAATGTGAATTATTCATGATATAGGTTATCTGGACCCCGTCACACCCTGACTTGTTTCACCCGCTTTGGACCCCCAGGCGAGTACAGTCTCTGATGGTTTTCTTACTGATAATTTCTATAACATATGTAGTATTGTTGTATTTGATTCCTGACACAAAGAAACACAGACTAGCATATCTTGTGTTTTTAGACTTTGATATTGTATAATACCTGATATTCGTGTGATTCTTGTATGCTAGTCGGGACGAAAAAATGCTAGTTTATATGTGATCATACCCTACTGTGCAAATATAATTCATGTGCAAAGGCTAACCATACACTTCACGTATGATTAACCGGCTCTCATTGTGCAATCCTAAGCCGATCACATAATCAAACTAGTATTTCAAAACACTTAGTGACTATAGAATTCCTTGTTGATACATGACATATTCTCTGTTTATTCATTTTTTCTGTTCATTTCTTACTATGCCTTGATGTCAGTTTATTTATCCACCATGTACTACTTTTCTATCATTGTTTTATAGTCCTTATCATGTATTGAAACTGCTATTAGAATTGTACTCGTTCAATCCTGATTGGATAATATTTCAGGTAACACTTAGAAGGACCTGTGTCTCATCTATTATGGATTGTTGGAAAATAGCTCCGAGCCTGATTTTACCTCCTGGAGGATCGAGAAAGGCCGCAAGCAGGAGACTTAGTTATGACAATAGTTAAAGTTTACAAACTTACTATAGTTGTTTGAGTTATGAATACAAGATTTGTACTGTAACCTTTATATACATATATATACTAGAGCATGTTTTCACCTACCTTAGTTTTGTGACTGAGTATAATATTTGTTCCCTTTATATTATGAGGTGTTGGTTATACAGTATTAGTTCCAGACAGCGTTCTACCGCCGACACTGCGGCGTAGGCTGGACGTACCCACGCACTCGTACCCAAACACCCGGGTGCGGGTCGTGACACCATGGGTAGTGAATCCTTAGAGGTCACAAGGAGTTACCTCAACAACATCCTTATATATATTCTCTATATTGAATCTGCTTGTTACGAGACACAACCACCTTAGACCAACTTAACTGCACCTTCTGGCCATTTAAAATAGTCTTGTACTAACCATCACAAACCGTGTCCTCAACCAGGTTAAGCTTGGATAAGAGAGAGACGTCCTCAGCAAATTGACCTGATTTATACCCCTACTATCATTCCTCAGTAGGCTCCTGAGTAAGCAAACCCTGTCACTTCCCTTTCATCCTTGTCGTCAATTCTGGACCCAAAAGATATAAATAAAGCCTGGTTTGGTATTGCTGCAGCTTTTTGAAAAGAAGAAACAGAAGCATCTTTCAAAACCAGTCTCCTTCTTGCTTTTAACAGATGCACTTTCTTATCAAATAAGATGATGTTACCAAACATCTTCTTTCAAAACCAATCTCCTTCATGCATTTAACAGCTGCCCTATAGATGCAATTTCTTATCAAATAAGTTGATATTACCAAACACCTTCTGCTCCTGCATTTCAGTAAATAGGCACAAGCAGCCCCAGTAAGTTATACAACCCCACCCTAAGGAGACAAGATGATTCACCACAGAAACGTCAATTGCTAAAACCAATGATCTAAGATATGAGAACTGGCACATCAATTCTCACGCAAGAGAATTCAAAAAGAACTCTTAATCATAACTCAGAATAATAACAATAGACTTGTCTATTGTCTTCTACATAACACATATTTATAAGAAAATATAACTTAAAGTCTAAGAAAGACTCATAAACAAACTAGGAAAAAAGAAAACTAAAAATAGGCCAAAAGATCCTCCCAAAAAACAGCTTAAAATAAGCTCAGTCATCTCAAACTGGTATTACGATTTGGCCCAACCGGAATACCAGTTTTTACAATGCCAGATTGTGCAAAAATCAGTCCGCGGTCGGTTTTCTGATTGCCCTCACAGGAATACTACAATTGGGAGTCCATTTTGAACCTTTAAAACATCTACATCATACCCCTCCACTTATAGAGAACTCGATCGTGAGTTCTTTGTGTGTCTGGATAAAGAGCCTCGTCGTCTACATGATATGTATAAAGGTTTGTGATGCTGAATATGGACAAGATCCCCATTAAACCTAGTAATTCTATGACATATGCAATCAATAATCTTGTGCAACACTTTGAAACGTCCAAATTTCCTTAGTTGAAGCTTGGAACATTGCCCAATTGGTACTCTCTCCTTCCAAAGTACACCATGACATCGTCACCAATGTCGAAAACTTTGTGCTTACAGTATTTATCCCTTGTATCTCACATTAGCCTTCTGCAGTCATTCACAAACACCATAAAATCCTTTGATTTAATTCATCAAATTCTTCGGTGGTGTACTCCTTGTTTTATCCATTTGGCAAAACATATACATCAAGTACATGATTAGATGATTCTGAATACACAACATCAAATGAAGACTTCCATGAAAAAGGACGAACCATGCTATTAAACGTGAATTCCGCTTGCGTCAAGGCAAAGTCACACTGCTTCGACTTCTCTTCAACCCGTCCGCCTCTTGGCTGAGTGTAGCCAACAATGAAGCCCTTATACTAAGTGTTTATGCCACCCGGTTGGAAGTTCCACATTTGTGTATGAGCTTGTTCGAAAATTTCTAGAGGAATGTGTTCCACCTCTCATGTATGTCGTTACTGATGTGCTTCTGGCTACTCAAATATTTTAGAGATTCGTGATTAGAATAAAGCATAAATTTCTTACCAACCAAATAGTGCTCCCAATGTTTGAGTGCGTGCACGACCGCATAGAACTAATTGTCGTAGGTGGACTAGTTCCTTCAAGCATCGCTAAGCTTCTCACAGAAAAAATACACAAGTCACTTCTCTTGCAATAGCACCGCACCAATGTTAATGTCGTTCATGTTGCACTCGACTTCAAAGAGTTTATCAAAATTGGAAAGAGTTAAGACAGGTGTTGTACAAAGCTTCTCCTTCATCACTGCAAAAATCGTTGATACTTCTTCTCCCTAACTAAACTTCTTATGTAGCCTATAATAGGTGCCATGATAGTACTGAAATCTCGGATGAACCGTCGTAGAATATCGTCAACCCATGAAAACTATGCACCTCTACTATGGTTTTCAATATTGGTCACTCCCGAATCAAGAACATTCTTATCTACATTGATGTCACTCGCACGCACGATTAATCCAAGAAAAAAACAACTTTGACGTTCAAATTGACAAAAAATTGATTTTGCTTCAGCACATCCAAAACCCTCCTCAAGTGGTTGTCACAGTCCTTGTTGTAGATGAGTATGCCATCGAAGTAGACCACAATAAACTCACCATCAAAGTTCGAAGCACTTGATTCATGAGACATAAAAATACTCGACACATTGGACAACCCGAAGAACATCAACTCTAACAATACATCCCCCATCTTAAACGTCATCTTCCACACGTCTCCCAGCCGGATACGTATTTGATGGTAGTCGCTTCAAAAATCCATCTTAGAGAAGATTCAGGCCTACTCAACTCAACTCATCTAACATATCATCCAGTTGCGCTATCGAAAACTTGTAGCCAACCATGATATTGTTGATCACACGACTATCAACATAGCCAACATCGTCTTTCTTCGGTGTCAATAGTGATGGAAGGGCGTAAGGGCACATGCTCTCCGTAATATATCTCTTATGCAACAAGTCCTTCACTTTCTATTGAAGAATTTTATTTTTTTGCACATATGCTAGTGTCGCAAGTTCGGTAAACTCACCTCAAGAACGTGATCGATACAATGCTAGATGTTAATTATTTGGATGTCAGTGCATAGGTAGTAGCCTTCCGGAAAGTTCCTCCGAACCACTGGAATCGCTCCTTCCTATGTTGATTATTCGGCTTTTATGCTTTCCTTCACCACCAAGACATACATCTCACGAACCTCCTTGAAATCTGCTTCTATTTCCTTCGCGGAGACCGACAATAAAAGAAGAGTCTTACCCTCTAGTAAAGATTCGGTTCAGATACTTTTCTTCGAAGGCGTATACTTTGCCTCGTCTTTCACTAGCCGACAAGTGTTGTCGCCCGTTGTGCTTTGCTCCAACATCGAATTGCATGACCTCTCAAGCAATATATGACAGATGTCAAACTCGTCCATCACGTGTGGTATATCTCATCTTCATAAGTGCCAATAGAAAAAGAAACTTGACACAACTCGATCACCTTGACACTTGGCACCTTATAACCCATCCGACAGAGTACGCGTCTGGGTGCTTCTCCAACGTCAAACATGTTACTTCGACCATCTGCATATTGATATCAGGTTCATAAGAGCTTGTTCCGTTGTAAGGAATCTTCGAGTCTTTGTGCTAACATAATCTTTTGTACTACACCAAGGGTCACTTCTTCCTCTTCAGACTCATCGGGGCACAGTTGATATAGTTGTTTGCCTTTTTAACGGACGCTTTGCAATCATAGTAAGTCATGCTTTCTTCGTGGGAAATCACTCGAGCGGTGATCCGGTTGATTGCACTTGAAACACTGCCAAAACGAATTTGGCATATGGGTATGGAATTGAGTAATTGTCTTTATGGCATACATTCTCGTCATCTTCGCTATCGTCTAGAGCCCCTTGACCTCTTTGGATGCTTCATACATTGCTTCAGTCTTGGACAGCTCCACCGTCTCTGCTTGCCACTTCAACCTACCGTCTGACTGTCATTTTTCTTACAGCAGTCGCTCGGCTTACAAGACTCGATTCCTGGCCTCCACCAAGTTAGGGAACATTGAGCTCCGATTCGATCTCGAAAAGTTAGCTTCGGCCATTCATGAAGTGAGATACTTGTTGCCCTTTGGTCTTGTCGAGATGGTTCCGCTCGACAAGATGCAAGAACTTTACAGTATACTCATTGACGCTTTGTTTTCCATGTGCACACCTCTGGTATTAATGGAAAAGGTGTTGTTCGTAGTTATCGAGTAGAAACTGCACATTTAGTTTCGTGTGCATCTCCTCTCATAAGGTAATGCACCTCTTTCCTTCTCATATATGTTCGTCCTGCAGCCTATCCAACCAAGCCAATGCTTCTTACTTCAATCGGCAAGCTACCAACTTCACCTTCTTATCCCTTAGGATCTTCATGTAATCGAAGAATTGATTTACCTCTGACAACCACAGCAATAATACCCATGGCTTCTCCCAATTCGATCAGGTCGCCATGAGTAGGGTCCTATGGTTTCCATACTTGAAGAAAAAAATGCACCAATCTGTTCGTTCTCATTCCTACCGATGGGAAGTCCTCAAAGCGGCTAGCAGATAGATCATCTAGTTCAGTAGCAGAAATTCTTTTATCAAAATTAGGGAACTAGAGGAGAGAGAAGTGAGGTGACTTTACCAGCTTGACTGAAAGGTTTGGAACTAAAGGCATAAGGCAAAGATCAGGGGATTCTATTCCTCCCATTGACTGAAGAGACAACGAGTAGCGAGAGTAGCGTGACTACCACGCCTAAAGAGGTCACCAACTTCCTTGACCTTCCGGCACTATACAGAGATTCATCTCTGGAGTTGAATACCTCATTCAAGAATTGTTTTTTATCCAACCCATAGGAATCAATAGAAAAAACAAATCCCCTATGGTACACCAAATCCGGCACAGGCTACCATGAGACAAAAGATCTTCTTTCTAAAGAGATTCTCATAGAGGATATTTTTTGACCGATAGCTACATAAACACAACTTACATTTTTCCTTTTTGGTTGAGAATCATATATGTGGCTACTGCATAAACTCTTTGATGTCAAGATCTAGAAGATCGGAATATCTACCTTCAACTTGAAAATATCTCATCCCCATGTAGTTGAAGAATCGGTTTACCTCCGACAACCAATCCATGAAAAAAATGATGCCAAGATTGCCATGAAAGATCGAAATATCGACCTTCAACTTGAAATCTTCTCACCCTTACGGACCTTCTCCATGTAGGCATTGTCTTATGGATCTCCGTCCCCACAAAAATCATTCCTCTAGAAGTTACCATAGATATCGCACCGACATTGTGCTGATTGTTATAATCTTGTCATACATGTAACATGCCACCGCCGCGATCATCATTATGATCCCACTTGGCGAGATCATTGACATATTTGTCACTCAAGCTAGAAGAATCTACATGAGCCTTCCGTTGACGATTCTGTCGCGCATGTACTTGACCATCTTCTGGGATGGTCGCGGGCATTACTTACTTGTGACATCATTTTTGGATCTCGAATTGGCTATCTCAATGGCTCTTGATTGCCTACCATATACTTAACTCGTTGGACGCTTAAAGTCAATTCCTATAGAAAGACTTCGATACGGATACGACTGTCATAAAGAGGCCTTCAACCTCTTGTCATTTGTTAGGGAGAATTTGGTCGTCATCATTGTTGGTCTTAGATATGCCTCATAACACATTGAGACTCTGATACAACCTGACTCGGCACAGAAATGTAATTGCTTAAACCAACAACACAAGATACAAGGACGGACACCTCAATTCCTACGCAAGAGAATTAAAAAAAGTAAACTCTTATTTATAGCTCAAAATAATAATAACGAACTTGTTTATCATCTTCTACATAACACATATTTATAAGTAAAGATAATTTAAACCCTAAGAAAGACTCATAAACAAACTAGGGGAAAATACTAAAAATAGACCAAAAGATCCTTCCAAAAAGAGCTTAAAATAGGTTCAGCATCTAGAACTGATATTCCAGTTTGGCCAAACCGGATATCGATTTTTCCGCCAAATTGTCCAAAAATCAGTTAACACTCGTTCTTTGGTTGCCCTAACCGGAATACTGTAGTCTTTTAAAACGTCTGTGTCACGAGATCGTTGCTACAGTTTCCTATGATATAGAACTTAAGAACTGACTTGTACATGTCCTATTCACTACCACAACAAATGTCATTTCCATGAGGTCATACACACGTTGATTCTGGCATTAAACATAAGCCTCATCATCACTACGTTTATGGAAGTCCTATCCCATTCCATCATCATGAGTATTCTCCATATCTACCTTAAGAGCCACACAAATTTCCTTTCTTTGGAGGGTTCAAAGATTGCAGCAGTTCTTAAGCCAACAACACATTATCAGATGTTAACTATTATCAACAATGCCCCGGTGCCCTCAAATCAACTATGGCAGCACAATTCTCAATTTATTTACTAACAATCAAATACTTAGGCACATCTTTATACATACTGATTTACAGAAGCTAATCAGTCTTTCAATCTTTTGGCCTAGCTCTAACCTTCAGTATTAAGTATTAATGTTATGAAATTGCCTTCCAATGGCTTGGCAGCCTCCATTGCACTTCTGAAATTCATATTATGCTTAGGCCCTAAGAATATTTCCCTTATTATTCAGCAGGTTTTAAAAACATTTCCAATGTGTCATCTGGTCTAATGTTAAGTCTTGCAGCATAACATCTCGTGCACAATATGCTCAATCTCATGATTCTCGTCCATGAAGAAGACTGCACAATAAACCATTATCCTCGTTGTAAATGAGAATAGCTCCTATCTCACCCCAATGCTCTCTGATCATAGCACCGCACCCCACTTTTAAAGGTAAGAAAACTCTAAATCTGATCGCCTATTTATTGGATTGCGTCTTCCCATTATCATCCTCGATTGCATCTCACCATATTCGCTCTAAGGAAGTATCGGATGATGGCGTCTTCGTCACAAATCCAATAGGCCCCCTATTTTTGTGTATGCAAGAAATTATGAAAACTAACCAGTTTACAAAGTTCACAATCTTCCTTTGCCCAAAGGCCAACCTCCCCTAGATGACTTGAACCAGGAATCAAGGTCCAATCTCCAAGCACTTTTGGCCATTGGCGACTAAGCAAAAACTTATGTTCTAGTGAGCATCTAAGAGTAGACTTCAAGTATTCTTTTTTACCACCATCCTGAAGACCTCCAAATTAAACTAATTGAACCAAATAAATCCATGCTATAATGTTAATGCAGCATGAAAATTCTTAACAATGAAGGTACTTGTTCTGCCTTTGTAAACCAAATTTAGTTACTAATACATGTTCCTCTAGAACCAATACAATCATGAGTTCCCAAGTTCAGACAAGTACGGATGACCAAAAGGTCCAAAACCTACGTGATAATGAGTTCCATAGGAATATCCATATTTACCGATTGGTATTAATAAGGAGAAGAATTGTAAACAAAAATCAGTGCATGGATCACCAGAGGTTCTGTTAAACAAGTAATGCAGTCAGACATGGTTATAGTTCTAAAGCAAAGAAAATTCAAGTTGACACCCTGCAGTAATGTTATGTCTAATGAAAAGAGTTTAATATTGACCTTACCTAACATTATCTTTGGGAACCTGTAAGAACATCAAGCATGCCACAACAGTTCCACAATGTTGCACGACACACAACCAGAGGACCACAAGCAACCTAAAGGCACACAGTGAAACCTTATCAATATTTTTTTCGAAAGGAAATCCAAACAAATTGAGAATATAAGCTGTAAGCCTTGTACCTCACTTCTCATTTCAATCTCAGATAGCTCACCAGCTTCCTTCTGCAGATCCAACACTTTCACTTCCTTTTCACAGGACGAAGTATCGATTATACCAACAAAAATATTGTCGAGATTCTCAGCTTTTGCTTCACTGTGCTTTTTTACCCCTTCGGTAACAGGGGTAGGATGTTCTGTAAGTGTATATTTCTCAGCCAGTTTATCCAATTGTCTCTCTTTCAAACTCTCTACATGAGGCAGTTCTTTTACCACACCTTCATTGCCAATTGTATCAACTTTAACCAATTCCTTACTATTTTCAGTAATACCAACTATACTCTCTTCATTAACAAGGGTCAATTTTTCTATAGGATTACATTTCTCGTTGGCAAACTTATCCAAATCGGTTTCTTTTGCCCCGTCTTTGACACTGGAGGTATAGACTTCTTCAACCAGAACCATCTCCTCTTCTAAACCCTCATCTCTACTAACGATGGGAGCAAGTTGTTCGACAGTATCGGAACTCTTGCTAGCCAAATTCTCCAACGCCATCTCTTCCAAACCCTCATCTCCCATGGTCTCGGTTTGGGTCTTTGCTTGGATGGACTTAAAATCCACGTCTCCGCCCTTGCTAGGTGACTCCTTGTCAGGCCAGGGCGCTATCTTCACCTCCTTCTCACTGGATGCAGAAGAATCGACCGGAACCTCCGGACTCTCACCTTGAACTTCATAGTACTGACCTGACTCCTCCTCAGCCCCAACATTCTCCTCAGTATCGATGATGGCATTCTCCTCAGTATCGACGGACACGACCTCATCCTTGCCGCTCTCAGCAACAGGAAGAGTCTCATTGGGCAAATCGACACAAGTCTTCTCCTTCAAACCCTCATCTACCAAAATCCAGTTGGATTCCCCGACCTTAAGACCAGATCCGTTCCCCACCTGTATGTCAGCGGCGGCGGGGGCGACAGCATCAGGCTGCGATTTTGGCGTCACGAACCTCTCCTCCTCGCCTTCCTCCTCGGTGGAAGCGTGGTTCTCCTGGCTATTTTCTGCATCAACAACTCAGGTCAACCAAGAACACAATCTGTAGAGAGAGAGAGAGAGAGAGAGAGAGAGAGAGAGAGAGAGAGAGAGAGAGAGAGAAAGAGGGAGAGAGAGAATTCTGACCTTGATGATGAAGAGGAAGAAGAGCCGTCGTTGTCGGAGCAGGATCGTAGTTAGGTTTAGGGTTGGTCTCCTTCTTCTGCTTCTTCTTGTTAGCTTTCCGCTTCTTGGAACCTGGCGGCATGGCGATTCTTGGAGAATTTTAGGGTTAGGATTTGGATCGAGAGGAGAGAGAGGGGAATGGGAATGAGGACAAATACAGAAAGAAGGAGGAGAAGACGAGACTATTTGGAGACTATATTTAATATTCTGGCGTTCCGGAGTTTGGAATAGAAGAGGCGGGAAAGAATGGAAATTATTGGGGGAATTCTTTTTTACTGATACCCCATGTTTTAAAAACCGGACCGATAATTGAACCGAAAAATTTTGGTATAGGTTGGACGGGGTTCAACCGGGATTCACATAGGCCCATTATGAGAACCAAATTATATAAGATATCCACATTTACTTTTTGGTTTGCTTTGGTTTGGTTTGATTCTTAGTATGTATGGTTTTGTTTTGTTTTACAGCTATAAGATCTCTAAGAACCAAACTAAGTACAAAATAATCCAAATCTCACATGATAAACTTTTTTGAGTTTTTTTATAAAAAAAAGAATCACCGGTTAAATCCCGATTCAAAAAAACTGTCGATTCTTTAAAATATCCGATTCAGATCATACTAGACCGATTTTTTTGTCAGACCTGGTCCGACCCGGTTCAACCGTCGGTCCGGTCCGATTTTGACAATACTGCTGATACCTTCTTCTATTAATTATTTAGGTTATTTTTCAAGGCACATCAAAAGTTGCTTAGGAAAGCCTAATTTTTTATTTTTTATTTACAAGTTTATCATCGAAAATTTTTACTCGTGGCGGTAAAAAAAAATTAGGTCTCTCAAAAAATTTAACAATCCTTCCAATAGGAAGGAGCAGTGCAGCGGCGACGAGCAGCAGAGCAGTGCAGCAACGGCGACGAGAACAGCAAAAGCGGTGTGGGTCGATCGGCAGGCAGGAGCTCACGCTCCTCCTCCTCCACCACCCTCTCCGGCCTCTTCAAATCACAGGAGCCCATGACACTGTTCTCCCAAACAATCTCCTCATAGGGAAACAAAAGTTCTCTAAGGGGCTCGACTGGTCCTTGATCCTCCGGGCACCTATCCCGAACTGAGACCAACGTGGCGACTGCGGGACGTCCCTATTGGACTACACGGGGGGGGGGGGGGGGGGGGTTGTGACGGCGGGGGCGTCTTGGCCAGCTTCTGGAAGAGCAGCTAGTTGAGGTGGCCGAAGTACTGTCGGGCGCGATCGGGGGCAACGTGTTTGGCTATCTTGGACTTCAAGTCCTCCTCCTCCCCCTCCACCCTCTCCGGCTCTCGCCGGCGTCAGCGCGGAGGAGCTCACGCTCGATGACGGTATGGACGGTTGGGGTTGGGGTTGGGGTTAGAGTTTGGGGTGGGAGAGAGGGGGTATGGACAATCAATAGTAAATTTTGGTTATCCTGAGTAAAAGTTGCTTTAGCCTGGACTAACACCAAGCAATGGGCTATCATGAGCAACTTTTGATGTACCTTTAGAAATAACCATTATTTACTTATTACTGAATGCTCCTCTTCGGAGAAACATAACGATTGGGGTAAATACGTGAGAAGACAAATGCCACGTGGCGACCCGTTTTCATTACTAGGTGTAAATGGGGAATAAACAGCATAAATAATGGGAAGCGTGTATTTACTCGCTTTAGGAAAGATTAAGGAAAGTTTTTTTCGGCTTGGTTACATAAAACTTTGGGGGATGTTATGTTGTATGTAATTAGGACTTAGAGCATCTCCAACCCTATTATTGTCTTCTTATGTATTGTGATTCCTATGTGGTATGAGACACAAGACAATGCATTTTCTAGGTGGCAAGATTATATTCACACAAGACAATGAGATATAAAAGTGTTCTCCAATGCAATATTGAGAAGACAATAAAAAGTATTTTTTTCAACTTCCAAAAAAACTTTTTCTCTTCTTCTTTTTTTTATAAATATTTTTAGAGTTATTTGTATCCCCCCCTCCAATCATAATTGCTAATGCCATTACCCCCCCACCCCTTCACCCCATCTTTTTTTAAATCACTACTACCCCCCCCCCCCCTCATTCCTTCATAACCTATTATTAATAATTGTATTTAACCCCCCACTCCCAAAAAAAATGACTATATTTTAAGAATTGGAGGGTAGTAGTAATTTAAAAAGAAAATTTTGGTCGAGGTGGGTGTGTGAGTGTGTGTGTGGGTGGGGGGTAATAGTAATAACAATTAGGATGGGGGGTTTAAATACAAATAACTCATATTTTTATTCATAATTGATGATGTAGAGGTAAAGTTGTCAGGCCCCGGGCCCAGAGTACTGGAGAGCGGGGGTTGACAAAGCCAGCTACGTATACTAGAGTACTCCAATATCCCGAGATACGGTCACGACTGTGAATAGACATGGGGGTTTAATATTAAACCATTAGCCAACCTAGGTCAAGCAATCCTAGCGTCTCAATTACAAGCAGAAAATCACAATGTTCAAGGTAATATGATCATCAGAAGCATAACAGTAAAGTGTCCCAAACCACATATACATAGCTGATCATGAAGCTAGTAATACAAAATAAAAAACTAGCAAGAGTGTAAGTCATACATGATCAACTCTAGTTATAGTCTAGAATATGATAATCATGTCATGCCCAGTAGGCGATATAACAAGTCCAAAATACGAGCTAACAGGTGCTCGGGGCTAAATGCCACAAAAGAATATGTACAATAAGTGGGAGAACAAGATAAGAACCCACACAATCGGTCTAGTGCTCTACGTGGTCACCATCCTCAGGAAGTAACGGAAGATCCTGTGGCTCTGCTACCGGATCTGGCCAAGCAAAACCAGTGGAGTCAGACCCAAAATAGTAAATACCACAAAGGAGACCAAACTATGAACCAAAACCAGCAATACAACACAGAGCTACGATCTCCTAAGCAACATGTACTATCAGGAATAATATAAAGTGCACCAAAAAATAAGAAAATAAAACAGAAAATATGTAAAGAAACTGGACGGGAACATATACGGGATCATGAAAGGTGAACATAAGCATATGAGTAACTGAAAGAGAAAAGTAAAGAGAAAAGAACTAATACAGTGTTAGGATCATGGCAAGGGAATCATGTAAGGAACAGTGCATGTAACATAAAATAGCATATAAGACAATAGACATGAGTGCACCACGTCGGGTCACCATCAGGCAAGAAAGACAATATAAGATAAGACAATAAATGGATTCCATCCATCAATCATGGCCAAACAAGAAGTACAGCTTGCTACATTAGCTAACTAGGACTATCACAAGTCCTAATTACTAACAATGTAATTTAGGATTTTTATACGGTCGCATGCCCTGCAAACTGTCCAAGCTACCCAAACGTCGGACGACAGTGTCACGCCCCAGTCCCAAAATATGTAGGACTAGGACACGTAAGCATGTCAGCCGCATGTATATGGAAACTCTAATATATGGAAACCATAACACATGCGTACGCTGTAATATGAATAACAATTCACAAGTGGTATAAACATATGTCACAAGTCACAGGGCATAGTCTAAATCTCATCCACAGAAAACATAAATAAATAAATAAATAACCAATATCTATATAACTAGATCTCAATATGAAGTATCTAAGGATGACAGTCGGATGGAAACAAATCCACTACCGAACTAGAATATAAAAACAAATACAATATAAGTACAACAACTAACAATCACTGAGACTCGAAGAGAGGACCTCCTCGAAACATAAGTAACCAGTCCGGATCTGCGCTCCTGCGAATACTCATGAACATCTACACCTGGAAATAGACCAGGTCCTCAAAGGGACGTAACAAGATACATAGAAACATGCCAATAAAGTACTAAAATAAATATCCAATGGGTCGCCTAACCGTCTATATGATTGCACGTTAAGAACAACTTTCTAACAAGTGGGCTATCTGGCAAAAATGGGATTGGCATGATTCTCTTGGAGATTCATGGGCCTAAAAAACATATCGTCTTTTGAACGACAGAGGCCGCCAGGTAATATAGGGGTCATCACGACCACGCATCTCCGGCGGAGCGTGCGGGTTACATAAAAGGAAAGTGCAAAGGAGCCCAAATGTCGTACTTGTTGTTCTCCCCACCCCATGCTCTAAGCATGTCATATCCATGATACGATAATACCTCTAATAACTGCCAAGTCTACTAGCATGCAAAGTTTTTAACAGCAAATATACCTAATGCACGGCCATACGTACATGAGGCCAACCCAATACGCGAGTCCGTATCCTACATGAGACTCACACTCGTGTAAGAACAGTTGTGTCACGGCCAATGAAACCTAATAACGCTTTATGATAATTGGGTGGTCTCATAAACTAGGTCACATGCATATACATAATAAAAATAGATCACGACGACACCGTCGTTGCACCCAAGTTTCCTTGGACGCGCAGTTTATATAGCAGTTAAAATTTATGAACTAAATGACAGAAATAAAGATGCATGCAACATATGGAATATGAATAACAGTACAATGGCAAGGTATACTTGCCTGGCAAGAAAGTTGCGTAGTACCAATAACCTGCTCCAAAAGTCGCACAGAACAATCCAATAGGTCCTATATACATATGATATAATATAATACAACATCAGCCATTACACTAGCACATACACAACCATAATTACACTGGACTCAGAGGGTACGCTAGGGGTGACAATGGTCAACTAACACGATAAATTGCGCATCTAATTACGCGGGTGTCACATCTTCAAATGTTGTACACAATTAGACAGTCAACTAACACCTGTCTAGCCAGTACGTCGGTGTACACAAGGCAGACAATTTCCTAATATTCAGGTCACAAGTCAAGGTAAATATGCGGGCAAAATCTATGGTGTCCTAGGGTCATACAGCAAGTAAACACATATATAGTCATAATTATTATTTAGCATTTAATTAATTATACAATACATATATATATATGTACCAAATTAAATAATATACGCATACGCGTACGTATATGTATACGAGTTGGGTTTACCGACTCAAGGTCTGATGTCAACTAACTGTGGTAAAGCAATACTAAGGTCCTACTGGCATACACACAAGCACACATAAAAAGGAGAAGAGGGACAGATTCGAACCTTGGGGTACGCACATGGGAACGACGATGAGGTTGACGACGATGACGACGAGGGTGATGATGATTGAGGTTATGATGAGATGATGATGGGAGATGATGAGATGATGATGGTGAGAGGATGATAATGGTGGTGATGATGATATTGGGTTTGTGAATGAATGAAAAATAAGAGAAAAAGTTATATTTATATGTATGTAGAATAGGGTTGGGGGTTGACCTAGGTATTTGGGTTCGTCAACATCCTACTTGGGATGGGCTTGGCCTTACATAGAGATGTTTGGAGGGCTAGGATTTTGCATTATTTGAAATGTAAGGCTAGGAATAGATGGGGGTGATGGTGATTGCTACACATTACAAAAATTATGGGAAAAATTTACATGACCGAATAATAAAGGAAAAAATAGGTTTCTTCATGTATTGTCCAATGGTGTCGACACCTCGATGCACTTTTGCATAAAAGTGCTAAATAATTAGAAAATTACACAAAGATGGAAATTGGATTAATTTAATTAAATTAATGCACAAGGTATTCTTGAATTAATTAGAAGTACATGGGGATAAAATTAGGTGGAACACAAGTATCATGGACATAGGGGACTCAGAATAGAATATTATCATAAATTGGGTTGCACAAAATGGGTCAAGATTGTGTCTCCAATTTTGATTGGAACGCACAATGATACAAAGTTGGAATTATTTAGAATTAAATATAAATGTTTGCGACGAATATTATGAGACTAAAATATAGCACAAGAGAGCATAATTATAAGTTACACAAATGTTAGAATAGAAGGCGGGCATGTCTAGGACAAAGGTATAAAATTTGTAGGAAGGCAATGGCTAGTGTAGTGCTCCAATTATCGAAGCAACGGTAAGATACACTAAGTGATATAAATATTATAAAATTAATTAAAATATCATGTTCTATTTCTAATTGGATTCAACTAGCCATAGTTTCTCTATCTAAGCCAAGTAGGCCTAATTTTGGGTGAGGGAGTTTACAGACAATAAAGTAAAAAATAGTGGATACACCACACCCAAGAGAGATGTGCACATAATCCAAGTCATACAAAGGTGAACCTGAGTAAGTCAATACAATATGCCCCCATACGACGGTGAGCTAGAAATGTGCACTACTCAACGGTATGCTACAAGTCGATCAATTAGTAAATATTATCGGGGCACGGGACTGCATGCAACCAGAAGATCCTCCCCCAATGCTCTAACTATTCTTGCTAGTTATTAATCCTTAACATTTTCGTTTAGGATTTTGGGTGTGACATTCCGCAGAATCCATTATAGACATGATGCTCCCCGTATGGATGAGCTAGACAAGACAATGTTTTGACAAGCACAATCACAAGACTATACGGGAATATAACCCAACGGTTATAGGCAAGACGAGCGTGCGCTATAACAAGCCACAACAGTCAATATACGATATAGGTGTAAAATGGGTAGGAGGTCCAAACTATACCGGGACTGGTACAAGACAGATGTATAATGGGTAGGTGTCCCCAAAACTATACATGGTAGGTGTATAATGGGTAAGTAATCCCAAACTATACATGATGTTAAGCCAAGACTGGTACAATCAATGAATAGGAGTGCACCACGTCGGGTCACTATCAAGACTGGTACTGGGCGGGTGTATAATGGGTAGGCACCCCAAACTATACGTAATGTTGAGACTGGTCGGGTCAGGTAAACATAATAGCCAAATAGAGTCAGGAAAAATACAAAAAATAGTACATGCAATATGCGCACAAGCGCCAAGCGAAAAGCAGTAAAAAGTACAATAAAAAATAAAATATATGCAAAATAGTACATGATCGGTATACCATTGGTGTACTACAGTATATCATTGGTATGTCGTTCAGGAAAATTCTGGGAAATCAGGAAGGATAGGTCAGGTTAATTGGTATACCGTCGATATATTTTAGTATAATATCGGTATGTCAGTCTAGATATGGCAAAAATTACAGCATATTTTTTATTCCAACAAATCGGTATACCGTCGATATACTACAGTATACCGTCAGTATTTCGGCCAAGACAAATGTCTAGGAAGTCGGTTAACAAGGTCGGTCAGGATCGATATACTGTCAGTATACACCAGTATACCGTCAGTATGCCGGTTTCTATAGGCAATTCTAGGAAAAGTCGAATCAAGACGGGTATTTCGGATCCGAAATCACGTTTTGAAACTTAACATAAACTGGTCTAGCAATATGTCAAGTCTAGGGGTAGTCTTATATGACATATAGACTAGGTCTCGTGGAAATCAATCGGTTATCATTTTGACACCGAGTTTTCTAGCAGTTAAACACCAGGGTTTCTACCAGAAAAGTAGAAACAAACTCAAAACCAATTTCTGAAACTAACCCATGATGAGAAATCTCTAGAGAAACATATTTGACAAAACCACTAGCATGTAATTATAAGCATAAACCACCAAGAAAAATTAAAAACTACAGCAAAAAAAATCGTTCAAGATTTTGGTAAGATGTACTTGCCTCTAGTCAAGCTCCCAGCCTTAACCTTCAACTCCACCACCAAGAGAGGTTCAAAAACCATACTTTTAGGCCTCAAGACCAAGCTCCTAGCTTCCCGTGAAAATTTGGAGAGGAAATGAAGAAGGAAGAATAAAAGGAAATAGAGAGGAGAGAGAAAATACATCCATATATATATATAAGAGATGATTTAATCGTAACCGTCCGATCTGCCACATCAGTGATCCAAATCATGAGTCAAATCGATCTTGTCCATACAAAATAAAACTAAGAAACCAATGGATAAAAAAAATATCAAACACTATTTACGAAAATATCTCAATGAAAATATCTCAAAAATATCTCAAAACCAAAACAATTATCTGTCGAACGGTATACCGTCGGTATACTACAGTATATCGTCGGTATACCGGTTAGTGAGTCAAGTTTCGATTTTAATTTTTTTTTAAGATTCCACGAGATCCAATAAAACACAATAAATATATACATACATAATATGTATCTATATACCAATACATATACTGTGAGACGAGTCTCACAAAAGTCATTGTGAAGTGCATTGTCTAGAACAAGACAACCAACTTCACAATGTCTTTGCATGTCATGCCATGTCACATTCACAATGTATTTGACATTTCCATTGGAGAAGGACTTTTTAAATGAAAACTTGTCTGGCAACAATTTTTTTTCAAATTCACAATAGGGTTGGAGATGCTCTTAAAGAATCAGTTGCAGCATAGTGATATAGTTATTTCGTTTGAATAAAAAATGGTATGTATTGTAATTTTTGTTGCAACAAAATAATATTATCTATACTACTAGTCATGTTCACGTTTGATGCAATTATGTACGTACACAAAAAATTAAAAAATAGATAAATATTAAAATTATATTAAAATAGTTTAAGTATAACTTAAATAAATTTTAACTTTTTTATAGAGATATTAATTTAATTTTGTTATAGGACTTTGGATAAATGATTTTAGAATTTTTTTTTTAGTATTTATACTAATATATATAGTTTGTCTAAGTAGACATGTCTAATTAAGCTAATTAATTATAATATATATTTAACTATTTATTTCAATTATTTTGTATATATACTAATATATAATTCAAATATTATGAATATCACTAAAAAAAATTGGTGTAACAATTTGCCTATATATTTTATACTGATTATATTGTATAAGTCACATACACATGCTTTGCACGTATAAAAAAAGGAATATATATATATATATATATATATATATATATATATATATATATATATATATATATATATATTGTTAAAAGATTAGATAAAATTTTAAAGAGTTATTTGTATTTACCCACCCCAATTGCAAATATTATTTGAATTTCAGTTATTTGTAAAAAAAAATTTAATTAGTACTACCCCATCCCCCAATTCTAAAAAATTAGGGTTTTTTTTTGGTGGGGGTGAGGGGGTGTAACTATAATTACAATTAACAAATTATGAAGGAATGGGGGTAGCACTAATAAAAATAAAAATAGGAGGTAGTGGAGATATGATTAGCAATTGAAAGTGGAGATAAATACAAATAACTTAATTTTAAATTATATTAAAATATTTTAAATATGATTTGATATTTTAATTAGGATTTGTTATATATATGTTTTTAGAATTTTAGATATGTATTTAGTTAGATAATATCATATACTTAGTTAAAATATAATTTGAATATTGAATATATTTTTGAATTTATTCTATGTTAAGGTAGTGAGAAGGATTTATAATTTTTATTTTTATTTTTATTTTTAACTATGTAAGGAGGTACATTCGTGGAAAGAAATATTTTCTTTTTTTTTATTTAGTGGAGGATATACATACGGTTTGGACGGCTTATTTTTAGCCGTTTTCAAGCCGCATTATAATAGTAGAGACATAATAAGAAATTTTAGAAGCTTCATCGTAAAAAAAATTATTCCAAAAATACCCTTGTTTAATAATTAAAATTGTTTATTAAATTCAACATGTGTAGTTAGGTAATTACGTTAAAATAATAAGGTGGTTGTTGGTTACTATTTCCAAGTAGTAAAAAGATAAAATGCATTATTCTTCTTAATTAGTAAAAAAAGGGCTTTGCTCTTCCCAAGGATTAAAAAATCAAAAGATTATTGTTTACTCTCTCCAAATAGTAAGAAATTCGTGCAACGCACGTGCATATATATATATATATATATATATATATATATATATATATATATATATATATATATATATATATATATATATATATATATATATATATATATTCGTCATTAATGCAAGTTTAAGAAACTTTTGTTTAACAAAAAAAGTACAAAGAAGTCCTAGAAAGAGAATCTAAGTACAATATTTTTTTATCTGGGGAATGTGACGATGGAGATCGAGTACATCAGCAACTCCTTTACTCCATTGATGGTCTGACGAGGGAATGAGGAAGCTCTCCTTTTTTTCTTTTCTCTCTTAAGCTTGTGTGCACGTACGTAGCTCTTCCCCTGTCTCTGTGTGTACGTCTCTCTGTGCCCCTATGTTGGGTATGCTACCTGGCTATTTATAGCCATCACACTGATGGCTATGCGCGTGCATAGGTTATGCGTGCATGGATGCTGAGGCTGCAACGTCTTCATCTGCAAATGCCACCGTAGACGCAGGTCACGGTTGAGTCGCCACGTAAAATCTTTGTTAGGATCTGTTGTTGCTAAAAATCTGATCGCTCCCCGTCCTTGGTGTGCACGACTTGGTCAGTTCAACATATGGCATATACTTAGTCATGGAGAATCTCATCAATTGTAACAGAAAGGTCTGGGCTTGAGTAGGTACTGCTATGTTGAACGCATGAGATCTGGAACGCATGGGGCCAGAGACGCATGGAGTCTAGAACGTATAGGGCCAGAGACGCATAGAACGCATAAAGTATGAAAGGCATAGGGTCAGAGACGCATGAAATGCATGGAGTCTGGAATGCATAGGACCTTTGTCTTATGTATATGTGGCATTGTTCAGCTGTATATGAACAAAAGTAATCATGACAATGTTGTGAGTGCTGACGCCAACTATCAACGTCAGAATCGAGGCGTTTAGAACCATTATTTGTTGTCAAAGTCATAAATGTTATGACTCGACTTAGGTGAATTTATGCACAAGACTTTATGCGTCACTTGATCCTTGGTGCATGAGGACTGAGGCGCATATGGGCCTTTGAGATTTTTTATGATTCTACAAGACCCCTTTCAAAGTTTTTAAGCAGATAAGTTTGGAATACTTTGAATAAGAAGCATGGAAAGAGATCTTCGGAACTCATAGGTTGCATGTTGCATGAAGCTCACTCGGCTTTGTTGAGTCCATTGACCGCATATTCTTGCTGACGCATGGATGAATCTGCCAGGTTGTCAAGTCTGCAATAAATAAAAAGGATTTGCCTCAATCTTTGGGAGATTTCTTGGGACTCTGAGTCGACAATAATTTTTAAGGGATAGAGACGAAAAGATTTGCCAACCGTCGCATAAATAGCGGGGTGGTTCAGAACCCAAGATGTCAGTTTTAACTTGGGGATAATCGCTTGACCACGAGAATCGAGACATCTGATTCATCCTTAGAACCGTTCGGTTCATTGCCTCGATCCCTTTATACGATTTTGTAGCCTATAAAATAGGCTGCTGGGAGGAGAGCGAACTTTATTTTCCTTGCTTTTTCTTCTTTTGTAATGTTATTTTTCTTTCTTCTAGCGAAGAATAGATTTCTTTTCTTTCTGTGGTTTGAATGATCATATCAGAAATGCTATAGATTTTTAGGAAATTTTGTGGACTTATTACCTATTGCATACTTAGAACTAAGTACATATAATAAGTTGAACCAAATAACGCTACCAGAGGTAATATGGACGTGATAGGGTATAATAATTCGGTTAAATGAACTTAGGTGGACTTATTATCAATGATATATCTAAAATTGGATACTGACAATAAGTTGGAAAATAAGACTCTACCAAAGGTAATATGGTCGTTATAGGTTTTATGGACTTAGCACCACTGGGGTACTTTGGGTTAAGTACCGGTGATAAGTTTAGATGACGGCCGATATCAGATGTATTATGGACGTGATAATCGATAGTCAAATAGCAAAATTTGCTCAAAGGTAATATGGACATGAAAAATCCTACTGGAAAAAATGTTAGGCTGCTAGTTCAGAGGTGATATGGACATGAACTAGTGTCCAAAAATGAACTAACTTTTGAATGGTCTACCTAAGAGTACAGGTAGACTTGAGGTTTACTCCATTGGGGAGCTTTTGGGAATCCATCATCTATTGCGTATTCAGGACTCCTGAATACAGACAATGGCTTTTATTAAGTTTTTATGAAAATAGGTATGTGTCGTGCATAGTCACTTACTTGGGTTGGACCACCAGAAATGTAAGTCTTAATTGCCCTGCTAGGGATAGGGGTGTACCAATAAAGTTCAAGCATAGTATTTTTTAAGAAACTTATCATTAATAGGCATCATGAGCAAGTCGCCATTTGGTTTCTTGAGCCGGTAGGCGCAATTAGAGAATACAGACTCTACGATAAATGGGCCCTCTCATTTAGGTTGGAATTTGTCGGTCGTCTTATGGGTCATAACCATCAGTCTTCTTATTATCAAGATGAGGTCACCCACTCGAAATGTCCTCTCCTTGAGGCCCTGAAAAGATATGCTTGGTACAACTCAATGCACTATTGAGCTAGAAGACGTTTTTCGTTCAGTGCTTCTAATTCTTGCAGTCGTCCGTGATGGTTGTCGCTGTCTGTCAACTGGTTGGAGAGGGCCACCCTAAGCGAGAGAATTTGGACCTCGAGCGGGAGCACCATTTTGCTTCTGTGGACCAGGGAGAATAGCGTACTGTTGGTTGGTGTTTGAACTGTTGTATGATAGGCCCAGAGACATTTGCCTAGCTTCTCATTCCAGTCGCGCTTATTAGAAGACACGAATTTCTTGAGTAGCTTTATAATGGTTTGATTGAATGTTGCTACCAGACAATTTGCTGCTGGGTTGTAGGCAATCGAGGCTACGTTCTGGATTCAATTTTTGTCACAAAACTGGCAGAAAGTGTGACTTGCAAACTGGGGACCATTATCGTGGATGATCTTTCGTGGCAAGCCAAACCGATATATGACATAATGCTTGACGAAGCCGATAATGTTTGAAGTCTTTACTTCAACGAGTGGCACAGCTTTTTCCCACTTGGAAAAGTAGTCGGTGATGACGAGGATAAACCAGTGCGCCCTTAGACGAATGTGGACTAATCGGTCCAATAATGTCCATTCCCCATGCTTCGAAGGGCCAAGATGATATCGTTGGATGTAGGAATTCAGATGGCGGGTGGATAAAGTATGCATGGATCTGGCACATCTGGCACTTTCTTACATAACCGACAACTTCTGATACCATCGTTCGCCAATAGTAACCCATCCTCCGAAGACGATTATATAGATTCGGACCGTGTTGGAGTGTGCCACAAACACCATCATGAGCTTCACAAAGTGTTTGCTTCGCTTCTATATTCGATAAGCATCATACCAGAAGCCCGTCATATGAATGACGATATAGCATTTTAGTAGCCGCATCGTAATATAATCAGAGGAACGTCTCCTGATGGAAGTGGCTTCCTTTGGGTCCTCAGACAGCATCCCATAGACCGCGTATGGGAGTCTCTAGTCTTGGATGCTGGTGTCTGTCCCTACTAAATAGCTCAATCACAAATAAAGGTTGCTCCATGGATAGACCAGTTCTTGGCCAATCACGGTGATCAATTCATGAGTATTGTCCGGGACAACTAAAGAAGCAACGAGACCAGCCAGGACGTCAGCCTCGATGTTTTGCAATTGGGGTACATGCTCTATGAAGAACCTGTCAAAGGTAGAGATTATACCGAGTGCGACTTGGTGGTAGAGAATCAAGTCTTCGTGTCGGACTTCGTACTCGCCCCGTACCTGACTGACTATTATCTTGGAATCACCTAGGCCTCTAAGTATTCTACTCCTACTTGCTTAGTAAGTTAGAGTCTGATAAGGAGGGCATTGTACTCTGCCACGATAATGGAACATAGTTCTATGAGTGAGTAAGCACGGTGGATAACCAGATCGTGTGGGAAAATCAACACTATCCCAACTTCAGGGATGACATCACCTTTGGGCTCTGTTCTTGAAGCGTCGTTGAAGAACATTCGCCAAACGACATGTATGTTTGTCATATTGGAGTCTACCACTTCATCTGGGATCTTATCATAGAGCTTTAACATTTTTGGCACTGGATGGGCGTCCAGGAAGTCGGCTAATGCTTGTCCCTTGACCGCTTTCTGCAGAACGAATACCATATCGTATGGTGACAATAGTATCACCCATGTAGTCAAGCGGGAATTGAGCGCCCCTGGTTTGGTCATAAGAACCCATAGAGGGTTGACTCGCAAGATTATTTGGATTGTCTGCCCAACCACGTAATATTGGGTTTTCTGGATAGTAAAGACTAGAGCAAGACACTCCTTCTCGATGGGGTTATACTTGTGCTCCACACCGACCATCATCCTGCTGAGGTAGTAGATGACATGCTCGTGGCCTGTATGCTAGCATAGCGCCAATAAAGTGATCCATTACCCGTACATATAGCAGAAAGGGCTTCCCTACTACCGGGGCCACCAATACGGAGGTTTTTGAGAGATACTCCTTAATGTCATCGAATACATGCTGGCACTCTTTATTCTAGATAAAGAAAACTTCCTTCTTCATAAGCTGGGTGAATGTGGCTGTCAACGTCCAGAGCGATTTGATATGAATCTTCTGATATATGTCAGTCTTCCTTGAAGGTCGTGAAGTTCTCTAAGGTTCCTTGGCGTGTGTATCTCAAGGATTGCTTTGGTCTTATTAGGGTCTATATCGATACCCTTTGACGTTATGACAAAACCCAAGAACTTGCCGCTGGAGGCTCCCATTAAGGATTTGGTAGAATTTATTTTGAGCTGGTGCGCACACATCAGGTCGAACACAGTCCTCAAGTCTTGGAGGTGATTATCTTTAGAGCGACTCTTGACAATGATGTCATCAACGTAATACTCTACTATCTTGCGTAGATGTTCATGGAAGATGGTGCTTATAGCTTGCTGGTATATGGCACCTGTGTTCTTTATGCCGTAGGGCATGACTGTGTAGCGGTATACTACTATCGGTATCCGGAATGACGTATACTTCTCTTTGTCGAGAAATATCTTAATTTGATTGTAGCTTGAGAATCCATCCATGAAGGCCATGTGCTCGAAGCCACAAGTGTTGTCTATTATTATATCTGTAATCGCAAGTGGAAACTCATCCTTTGGGCATGCCGCATTTAGATCAGGAAAGTCAATACAGATTCGAATCTTCCTATTCTTTTTGTCAACGGACACGATGTTGGCTACCAAATCCAGATATTGTTCCTCGTGGATGAAGCCATTAGCTATCAGCTTGTTGACTTCAGCTTCGATGACATTCATAATGTCCGACCAGAACTGCCATTGCTGTTGCTTGGCTAGCTTAGTGTTTGGCAAAATATTGAGCTTGTGGACCATAATTTGGGGTCCAGTCCCGGCATATCTTCGTAACTCCAGGCAAAGACATTGATGTACTCCTTGATGAGATATAGTAGGGATTTTTGATCCTCATCAGACAGACTTTTGCTGATGAAGATAGGTTTATGGGAGGATTCATCACCTAGATCGACTTGTACGACTTCGTCCTCAGTAGGAGGTTCTCGTTGCTCGAACCGCATCTCCCATTGTGAGTATAGGCATTGGGCCCACGAATCTACTTCAAAGAGTTCAGGTGAATTCTCGTCGTCTTTCTTAGGGTTAGCTGACACCATGTTGGCAAACAACGCTTGTTTGAGCTTATCCCAGATACTTATATCGGAGTCTCAAGCAAAAGATTCTGAAGAGTGAGAGTGTAACTCGTCTTCTTCATCCGAGCCTTCGGGGTTGTGGGGGGTATGACGTACCCTAAGCCATGCTTGATATTATGGTAGTAATCCTTGGACTTGCTTGCAAGAGCGTGCAGATGTAGAGGCAGTTGTTGGCCTTTGCTATAGTTTAAGCCCTAGCGACTTTCAGGTCGTAGCCCATCTTCTGGATAAGGTGCTTGGTTTGAGAGCTATACGGTGAAGTGGTATTTTTCCAGTATCGGGTTCTGGCTCCAATTCCTTTGAGACGAAAGATTGGTGACTTTTTATTTCGCCAAAGATGATGAGTTTGTCTCCCCTCTTCCTTAATGGAACTATGTAGTAGGATTTTTGACTGAAAAGAATTTGGTTCACTGCATAGGTGGTAGTCACCTGTGTATGCAGGTGCAAGCCTAGACCGTGCTCAATAGAATATAATGTGCTTAGATGTGCAACATTAGAGTAGTTCAAAGATAACCCTTTATTCATAAAATAAGGTATCTTATCCTCAGGAATTACATCGTCAAGGGAAGGGACGTTTGCATGAGCAGCTACGTACTCCTCCAGTTCGTCCTTCCCGATATCTACCTCCAGTACGAGCGATGACTTTGGAGGTCTCCTGCGCAGCTTTACCACTAGAGGTTCAAAAGTCGAAGTAGGTGCCGGATCTTCCTTTGGTGGTCGACTCGGTCTACGAAGGAGAACGACCAAAGGTTTATATGCCTTCCTGTATAGTTTTACCATGAGGGGAGGGGCTGTTTCGGGAGGGCGTGCTTTGAGATGGACTCTCAAGGGCTCATCTGATATTGTCTCAGTCTCTGCCTCATTGTCAGCATCATTGCCACCTTCATCCTGGTGGACTTTCTTGTAGATGATCGAGTCAGAGTAATAGGCCTCGATCCCTTTGAATGAATTGATATCAGCAAACTCTGTTTTGACAATGCCGTATTCGTCAACATACTTTAGGCACTGGTGTAGAGTCGATGACACGATCATGTACTCATGTATCCATGGGCATCCCATCAAGACATTATAAGATACATCTACGTTTAGACGTAGCAAGTGACCTCTATTTTTAAGTCATCGATCTGGCATTTCATGCAAATCTTGCCCAGAGGGTAGCTCATCCCTGTGTTGAAGTCGATGATGGCAATATTGGTTGTTGCCAGACGATGCATAAGGATGCCTAAGGTCTAAATCTGTAACAACCTACTCCGCGTTAATGCGGAGAGCTAATTCAAAAGGCGCAAGTGCGATGACCCATCCTGCCTTGCTCGGCGAGAAGACTGGCTTGAGGCAAAGGATTTAGACTTGGCCCTTCAGGAGTTCAGACATAGACTTTTAAAGACGCGCTCGGAGTATTGCTCGACCGGTACGAATCATCACTAAGGTGGGTGGCTACGATGAACCTATCTTTGCTTAGCCTGTACACTTAAAAATATGGACATTACATGCTAGTCACTAGGAAAATTACCCCTTACATGCTAATAAAAGAGTTCAACGCACCTAGCTAAGGTAATAATCCCATCTTGTAATACTTATATAGAACATGGAAGATAAACCTGCTACTGGAGATATAAGTACTCGTATGCCTCAATAGAGTTTTCCTTATGCATTTTACTATTAAAGTATAGATCATTCCGTATGCCTTAGTAGTACTATCCTACATACTATTGTGATGCACCCTACTTAGATTATGGCATGAGTTAAAGCACTTCACTTAAAATTATCTACTCAGTTAAGGCAGGAAGACTATAAAAATAGTCGTTATGAGCCAAGTAGTAGAAAATATAGAACGGCTTCGGGACTGTTGGATCACCAAGGTAGTTCCCGTACGAAGGATAAGTTGGTATATATATATATATATATATATATATATATATATATATATATATATATATATATATATTCATGCTTGGTTGTATCTTTGGACAGGGACGAACGAAGGGTAAGTTGGTAAGTCGCGCCGTGTTACTCCTTATTATGTGACACTCTGTATTTGCACACGAGTTAGGCTTTATATCATGCTATAAAACTGATCCTAAGGAAAGACTAGAAAGACAACTTAATAGATTGTGCACAGAACTATATTAACATGTTTGAATTTGTCAAGCGGGCGAGAAGCCTCCCCAGCAGTGCATTCATGTACTGATAATCCACCAGCTTACTTGCAAGGTACGGGAGAACCTCGTTTGGTGCAGAGTATCCACTCGTGCACGCTAAGGCGTGGAGTTCGCTCTAGAGCATTGGAGTGTTGCGTCCAGAGTTGAATCAGATATACAAGACATAATATATTGGAACATCGCCTATGTTATCATCCCATGTTATAGGCCGCTTCGCACACTTTTATTATTTTGTGAGAGAGAGAGAGAGAGAGAGAGATTGAGCGACTTGTAATATCGGCCTAGCGCCGCTTGTAATATTTTTTGATTATTAATAAAGAGCTTATTTTTGTTTCATACTTGTGTTCATTCACTGCTTCCGCTATAACGATTCTGTGAACTTGTTATCTATCGCCTATTCGAATCCTAGCCTCACTCAGACATAGCTTATGCTCATGCGACATCACGTCCTGATGGAAACGATCGTCCTGCGGGTGCGCTGGTGCGATGATTCGCATTTTAGCGGGAACGGCCGACCTTGCGGGAGATCGGGGTGTGACATAAGCAGACTTCGCAGGTTAATTTTGATTGACGAACCGGGTCAATGTGCATCCGGTCCACCATGATGGTGCCAATGTACTATGTGTAATACATGGGGCTCATGACTATTATTCTTTAATAACATGTCCTGCTGCAAGAACATGATGTTGGGTATCACCTTCATCACGTTATTGCCATAAGGACATATCATAGGGTTCTCAACTGATGGCTTGAACTTCGCCAAATAGGTGTCAAAATTCTGTAATGCCTCGTTGTGAGCGTTCTAAGTGTCTTTGGAGAGTCGAAGAAGCTCAAACTGTGACAACTTTGTCAGGATATTGGCCAATTGTGCCAAGAGGTTGAAGTTGTAGGGCTTCTCGAGACCTTGAGCCATTTTCTTGCACAACGGCTTATCGAATCGAGTCTCTTTCTACTTTAGTTTGTCTGTTACAGGGGGTTAAGACAGATCCAGATCAGATATAGCTGGTGGAGGAAGGACGTCCTCGGGGGCATCATAATCGCGCTGGTAGGCGAGGCCCAACCTTGTAGCTCTTGCTAATGCTTCCTCGGTAGATAAAGAAACCATATGGCAGGCCTTGGACTTCTTTTGCCATGCCCCAGTACCAGAATACGGAGATGGATATGGCCAGCTATCCCGTACAATGTACTATACATCATACGATGATCACGGCTGTATAAGACAAGGGGGTACATGCTATAATCAAGTCTCTTATGGTCAAAAACTTCTCTGTCTCAATCATTCAAACAAGAAACAGTAAGCATAGAGCATATATGATAAGCAATAAGGTATCCCAAATACTTTCTCAAAATATTCTGGAGTCCAACTGTACAAAACAAGAAGCTGAAAGAGTAATAAAAGTATATGACAGTGATCAGCTGTAGTCTGATTTAATACAATAATATAAGAAAACTAATGTCCAGACAAGCCGACTAATAGGTGCAGGTGGCTAAATGTCCAAAAGAGTAAAAGTGCAATGACGAGTAGGAAAGAAGAAAATCCACTCGCTATCCCCTGCGATCATGTTCCTGGTACACGCCATGAGTTGGGAGAAGGTACGCTGGATCCTCGGGTGCTGGCTCAAAACCTGGCCAAGCAAAACCAGTGGGGTTAGACCCAAAATAGTAAGTACCACAAAGGAAGCATAAAATAAAGAAACAAAAACCCAAGAAAAATAGATAATAATACATAGGTTCAGTGTCGTAACTTAGCTTCATGGCATATCCTAGCACTAAGGCTGAACCCTACAACCAAACAAGGACAAGGGTTGAACTATCATACTATGATAGTCTATTTTTCTAGGCAATAGCTGAATAATACAATCACAACCAAGTCCATTTCTTATATCGGCCAATCATTTGTACAACTTGCTATTTTGTGGAGTCTGAGGTTATCTCAGAATAATGCATAATAAGTATCCTCAGATCACGTCAGTGTCGAACATGAGCTAACTGAACCAAATAAATAAAACAGACACTTGCAGGATGCACCAATCCCCCATAGGGCCACTACACTAAAATATGATATTAGCGGTTGTAGTGTTACTATATTGAAATAGTGGTTCGATATAATAATAAGTCAGATAATGCACTCCACTGAGGCAGATAATATACAGTATCTGTGGTGGCAAGCCCACATCACACTAGAATGGATCTCTGTGGGAAGGTTCGTTAGCATGATCTCGGGATACCATTTTCTTCAATATTACTACTACTTTTAGTTACCTAATTAGCCCTATGTCATATTTGAAATCTCAAGGCGTGGTCACATGAGAATTTTTCTTAAGATGTCGTATCAAGTACGGATACGCTAGATACGAATCCATGGAAGTCAAATCTAGATTCACCCGAGCGTATATGCAATATTCAGACAATCAATATCCTAGCCACGCTTTGGTAGTTGACTCGCTTATTATGCCCGTGTTAGAAAAACAATATATATATATATATATATATTTATTTATAATATCATACATTTAGGAATTTGGAGGCATTCTCGATGCACAACCCAAATATGATTACTTAACACGTGACACGATGTATCGTACCTCGACGCACATTAAATCATGAACAATTATCAGACAATAGTGGTATCAGCATGGATACAATATTCGAGTCAAATTATCAATTATACACTGAGTCACATGAATCAAGAAAATATTCAATCAAAATAAGCAAGGACGCATGGGTCTCTAGGCTGTATGGGAAGTCCAGGCCGCATATAAAGTCAGGGCCGCATGAAAAGTCAGGCCGTATATGAATTTCTGGCCGCATGACAAGTCCTGGCCGCATATAAAGTCAGGCCACATGAACCACTTGGCCGCATGACAAGTCCTGGCCATATATAAAGTTTGTCTACATGAACCACTTGGGCGTATGACAAGTCAGGCCACATGAACCACTTGGCCGCATGACAAGTCCTGGCCGCATATGAAGTCAGGCCGCATGAACCACTTGGCCGCATGCTCAGAGTTAAGGTCTAATCCTTGGGACAAGTGATAAAGTGACGGGCAATAAATAAAGTGTCAGGTGTTTCGGATAATAAACGAGAGAGAATATGGAAAACGAGGTCTTATGTGAAAACCCGCCCTTTCTTCGGTGTTTACAAACAAGATTGTACAATTTAATCCTATACGAGGATGTCTAAGTATAATTTATTTAATCTGGGTAAATATTGTTATAGGTGTCTGATCTGCAGTCGATCACTTTAGCCCTTGGACCACACGATGATGAAGAAGTATCGTGGAAGACAGAAAATAGCCTCGCAGGTTGCTAAAGAGGGTGGATGCTCGATGCCAAAGTCGTCGATCCCTTCTCTCTTTGCCCGAGCTCTGGATTCTCCTCTCTCTCTTGATCGTTTGACCTTCGATCTTTACGACCGTTGGATCTGATACTGGATTTCTTGATCAATTTTCTAACCTCTTGACCTTCAATTTTCTGCCCCTGACCTCTGTTGATAGAGGTCTCTATTTATAGAGTTTTAGTGACAGTGACCACTCAGTCGGTATAGAAACCGAGTAGCGAAAAGTACAGCACCCTTTTACACGACGGTTTAAAATAACTAATGCCTGCGTATAGATGACCTTTTGAGTGAGCATGTGACGCGTATCCAACTAAGGGACAGAACGCGTATATCTGCTGCGAAGATCACGGCGTAGAAGCCACGTAGGTAGTTATCCCTTGTGTAGAAGAGATCTGTCCCCATCCTGCGCATTAAATGCAGAGGCTTGTCTTTAAGATTTGCCATCATTCTGCGTATTAAATGCAGATACGCGCCTCGAATTCTATACGAAGAGTGACTGCTGACATGGCGGTCTATTTGCCTTCTACGGAGCGTAAGAAGCTCATGTCTGCCTGTGTAAAACTGGGGAGCGTATTCCTTTATATGCGTAAGAGTAGTTTACACAAAGGGGATGTCACTAAACGACGGTTCGGTGACATTTAATCAAATCTTCTGCATTAAATGCGGAGATCCGCTATTATCCTGCTCATTAAATGAGGAGGCGTATTTTGAAGGTCTGCCACCCTTCTGTGCATCAAGTGCAGAGACGTGCCTTGGGCATCTGTCAGTATTCGGCGCTTTAAATGTAGAGACCTGCCTCGAGAAATTGTCACCGCTCTGCGCATTAAATGCAGAGACGTGCCTCGAGCCCTGTACGAAGTGCAACTTTTGATGTGGCAGGCTGTTTGTCTTTTGCGAAGCATAAACAGCTCACATCTGCCTGTGTAAAACTAGGTAGCGTATTCCTTTGTATGTGTAAAAGTGGTTTACGCAAAGAAAATGGCAGTAAATGACAGCCTGGGTTGCAGTGCCACACCATCATTATACCCGTCGCTTGGGTAGTCGTTCAGTACTCTTTGTCAGGAGTCCAGACGTCAGGTTCATTGTATGATCTGACAGGTTTATTTCGAAGAATACGAAGCGTTCCTTGTACACTTCAATGCTGCATTGAAAGCGGATGAGTTTTACGCCATAAAGGCAATGAAGCACCCTGTTTATGCTGAAGCAGCCTGGACATACTGTATTACGCGGATGGTCCTTGAGCCTATATTTTTATGCTGTGCTCAGCGAAAAAGCTCTGTTGCACGTTTTGATGGCTCTGAGGTCCTCTGTTTACGCTGCCCTGCATCAACATGCTGCGTATAGCTATCCAGCGTATTTTTTATGCTTCTACAAGACTCCCTTCAAAGCTTTTAAATTCCTCGTAATTTAAAATGCTTTGAATGAAGCATGAACCGTTCCTCGTAACTCGAAACGCTCTGAATGGAGCCTAAAATGGTCAAGCCTGACACGTTCTTTCATGGCTGACTTTATGGCGGAGTTATTGGGGATCGGTGTGATCTCTTTCGCCTATAAAAAGGCTGAGGAGTTTTCCTGTTCTTTCCACACTTCCTTCACCACACAGAGATGATGGTCGGAGTTCGTTAGGTCGACTTGAGGAAGAAGGAGACCATGTTCTTCTAGCATGTAAGGAGCCAAAAAAGATGGCGTCTTCGAGCAAATATCCTCTGCAACGATGGATTATTGAAGGATATCATAGCCTCCTTTGCTCGGGATAATCAGCAACTTTGTATGGTAGTTCTTCGGGAGAGAGGAAGGGTCGTATTAGACCACGCTGCTTGCAAGCGGTACCTTCTCCCGTTACCTGTGGGCGAGGGCAGGTAAACTGGCTGCTGTCCACGATTGAGTTGGATGAAATACCTCAACTCAATCTGTCATGGCGCTGGATGTAGGAAAGCAGATTTACTCTGCTTTTCTTCTGTTGGAGGATGGATCTATGCCCAGTTTTGTATCCTCCCGCCATTTGACCAATATGTCAGTCAGTTTGCGTTTACCGACTGACTGCTGGAGAAGATGGATGAAGAATTGCTGCCCAAGCGAGAACCTGGCAGAATAGATTCTGGGCGCGATCTTCAGACGACGATGAGGAAGTCCTTTATAGACAGGATTTCCCTCACGTGTAGTCATAAAAAATAAAGAAAACCCTTGTACACTGGATTTCCCTCATGTAATCATGCTTTTAATTTTAATAAAATTGTCTTTCTTCTTTTCATATGATCATCTTGCCATACTTTGCTGTGAAGTCTGAATATGTGTAGCATCGACACGTCTGATAACCTTACGCCGACTCTGTTTAGAAAGAGTGCTAGGTCCTGTCCTGTCTTTTACGCATAACTAAGGATGCACAGAAAGCCGCTTTAGCAGTCGAGTGTTCGAACTGTCCTGCTGTTAGGAATGAGGAACCGCGTAGAATTCTGAACTATTTTTTTACTTCTGATAAACAGAATTTTTGTTCAGACCGTCGTCTTCAAGAATGATTTCTCGAAAATCCCTTGGAACAGGGCAAAAAATGGCCGTCAAAACTGAGTCGCCATCTTATACTATTTAGACAAAATATTCAGACTAGATTCTGGATGAACTTCGAATCGACCCATGAAGAAGAGTAGCTTTCAATGTTGAACTCTGTATGCTTCGAGTACTTGGGGTATCTTGAGGTCAAGAAGGAGTATCTTCTGTGTGAACTCCTGTAATTAACCGCCTTGAGAATCGTTCAGATGTACGCGTACTCTGGCCGGCGTATCTTTCAGATGTGCGAAAAGTCATAGAGCGTGAAATCATAAGTTTGCAACCTCTGAGTGTAAACTAAACGCCACCGAGCGTGAAATCATAGACTTGTAGTTCCTGAGCGTGAAGTCGTAGGTTTGTAGCCTCTCGAGCATAAAAGCTACCGAGCATGAGAGCATCCGGGCGTAAAACCATAGACTTGTAGCCTTTGAACGTAAAATTGTAGATTTGTAGCTGTCGAACGTAGAAAGCTCCTTGGCGCAGAACTGTAGATTTGTAGCCTGTGAAAAGGAAATCTTCCGAGCATGTAGTTGTGGATCTGTTGCCTCTGAGCGTAAACTAAACGCCACCGAGCGTGAGATCATAGATTTGTAGCTGCTGAGCATGAAGTCGTAGGTTTGTAGCCTCTCGAGCGTAAAAGCTACCGAGCACAAAGGCATCCGGGCGTAAAACCATAGACTTATAGCCTGTGGGCGTAAAACCGTAGATCTGTAGCTGTCGAGCGTAGAAAGTTCCTTAGCGTAAAAACCACGAATCTGCTTTGCGCAAAAACTTTTCGAATTTCGCTGACTGTCCGCCTTTTCTGAGTAATAGGCTGACTTAGTACCCAATCATAACTGGAGATTTGGTTCGGGATTCGAGGAGTCCATCCGAACTCTATATATACCCCAAGTTTCTGAGAGAAATTTTTTTCATCCGTCTTCTGAGAAAGAAAGCCTTCGTCTGTTCGAGTTCTCCTTCGTTTCTTCTCCGAGATTTCAAAGTTTCCAGTAATTGCCACAAAATAATCCTCCTCTACTAAGGGAAAGAAGGTTGATTCTTCTTCTCGTTCTTCTGCTCAAGTGAGAGCGTCTTCGGTCGGGCAAGGCGAACTTTATTCTGAGCGAAGTATCCCGCCGACGAGCAGTGCACCTGGCCTTAAAGGTAGAGCTTTTGGGACAAAAAAGAATGACTAAAAATCCTTCGCACACGTTGTACGTGACCGCGCTAGGTCGTCTTCTGTGCTGATAGCCTCTTTGAGAAAGATGATGCACAAAGACGTTTCATATTTTACGTCCATATTTCTAATGTGTCAGCGCAAAACTCCATATTTTCGCAGTCTGGCGTAAAAGCTTTGACTGTCGAAAGTTGGCATATAAAATTTGAGTGTTACGCTTCTGGATGAAGATTCTGGCGTAATACCTCAACTTTATCAGTCTGGCGTAAAGCACAAACTGTGTAATGCCAGCCTTGAACTTTACGCTTTTAGGAAATGGATTCCAGCGTAATGGTCAAGTTTTTACGGTCTTGGCGTAAAGCACATACTGTTGAAAGTTGGCATATGCTGCAAGATCTGTAACATCTAGTTATAGGAACTGACGTATTTTTCTTGCACTCTTGCAGTTAACTTGCATGTGTCCCCGTTAGCCGATGTGATGGGTTCTGCCGCCGGGATGCTGTACTCTAACTATCTGGAGGATCTGTCATACGTGATATTTCCTATCTCCGGCCCCAGTATCCTGAAGGAAGGAAAATTTTGATATCGGCTCAGGATGAGCGAACGCTGCTAAACTTGATCAACGAAGAGCCCCTGACGTACATAGATGGGGACTAGTACCTAAAGTCGACTTTTCTTTTCGGGGACATGATTGACAAGCAGTCTCAGACGAAGCCCAAGAGAGAACTCTGGGTTTTCCCTGCCGGGAGCTTGGTTTTGTATCTGCCCAAGATGCCGAGAGACTATCCCATCTTGGCTTTCTTTCATGCTACACATCCCAGGAGGATGTCGTGGACGCTGACTCCTGATCTTCACGGCAGGCCGGGGAAGATCTTTTATCTGAAAAGAGCCGACCAGGGGTCGTTTGTCAGCCGCCCTTCCGGATCTGTGACGATGTTCAGGGGACTATACCCGGGCAGTGTCCCGAGTGAAGATAGTTAAGTGATCCAGCCGGTCTAATTACCGACTTTCTATAATGATTTTATGGGGCACGGGGGAGTATACCCCAAGGTGAACCCTCGGTGCGGCGGGTGGATCACCCCTACAAATCTTTGATGGGCTCGCTTAGCTGATTGGGCCCTGAAGCATTTTCAGACCGAATTGGAGAGCATTGGTCTGTTTGTAGCTGTGAGTGCTACCAGTGTTGGGTTACCTCCTAACCCCAACCTGTTTCTGGCACTGATGGAGCGATATATTTCGCTCACCAGGACTTTCGCCACTCCACTGGGGGAGTTGGGATTGGCCCTCCATGAGATGGCAGAGATCTCGAGACTGTCGATGGGGGATACTCCATATGAAGAGTATGTTCCCATGAACCGAGAGCTGGGGGATTCAGACTCTCGGGTAGTAGAGGTGTACTAGGAGCTGATGTGCCACTACCTTGCTTGCACCACTTTTTATGGTGAGCCCTCAAATTTGGCTCACATCAATAAATGGACGTCCTACCTCTTCTTTCACCGGTCCAGGACTGCTAAGCCGGAGAAGGTATTGGAGGGCAAGGATCAGCCTGTGAATCCTCTGAGCGTGCTTAATGCTCAGGTAGTCGACGATCTCATGGTAGACGCCGGGGCTCCGGACTCGATCCTCGACGAAGGGATAGGACAGTATCTTGTAGGCACTAAGGCCTATAGTTATTTGAGGTACTGCCGCAGGCCTCTGTCCATGGAAGCTCAACTGGCTGGCTTCCTCTCCATATGGCTGCGCCGACTGGTGGTACCTGGCATCGCATCTGCGGACCACATTCACCGCAACACGCTATGGCCTGCAGTGCGTCTGGTATTCGGGACAAGACTAGGCTTGCTCCCTGCCATGGTATGGCATATACAAGCTGGCCTGAGGGCCATGACTGACGGGCTGCTCACCGATAAAACCCGACGTGATAGCTTTTCCAGGGTAGAATTACCATACCTGTACTTGATGGGGTAGTTAATTCTTCATAACCCTAGGGTTATGTCTCCCGGCTCTGGCAGTAGTTCGGAGGGTAGTTTCTTGTTGAACTACCAGAAATCTTCCTAGAATGTAACCACGGTTTTAGACTGTCGGCGGGTGCTGGGCTTCAGTCACAGCTGGAAGCTCTTCTGCACTGTCCCTTCTATACATCGCAATCAATCGGGGATTAGGCTTGAGAACTCAGGTAGAGAGAAGACCATTCTTTCTCCTGAAGCTTTTAATTGGTTGGTCTGCATTAGACCTTCCCATTTACTGTACAGAAGTGAAGACCATTGCTTCTTGGAGCCCCACCTGCCCAGTCGGTTTGCCAGGCAGTTTGGGTATGATCAGTTGCAAGTGGGCAATACCGTCACCAGCTTCCGGTCCAGGGGCAGACTCATTGATGGAGCGAGAGGATGGCGATATTTTCCTCATGGGTTGTACTGGAACAATTTTTACTGTACCGGTCATTACACTCTCCATGGAGCTGCACATCCTGCACTCGTATGTCCAGTTCTATGTGGCAACGAACACCTTCCATCGCGATTTTGATATGCATGGAAGTTTTAGGGTGCCCTCTTCCAAGTCTGGGGGAAGAGTCAAAGTCCCTTCGGTTTCTTCCGACGAGGGTGAGGAGTCCGTCAATCCAGATGAGCCTCTGTTGGCGGTATCGAGGGGTGAAGTACCTTAGCCTGCAGGTGCTTTGGTAATCTTCGGGAAGCGAAGGGCTCCTGCTCCTGCTCCGAAGGAGACTTCCCCTCGCAAGAGGAAGAAAAAGACGGTAAATTATCCTCTCCGAGTCCCTGGTATTGAGGCTCCTGGAAGTGAGCCTGCATCTCACTATGTTGGGGATGATTCTTTGATTGGAGGTTCCTCGCCTTTTAGAGAGGGAACCTTGACAGTCCCGGCTGGCAGTGTCGGAGAATTCCTGCTGGAGGCTGCTGTCGCTGCTACCACTTCTGATAGTAGAACGAGATCGCCTTCGGGGCCGAGCCGAATGAGGATATCTTTATCCGGATCAGCATCGGGAGGGACCCCTGCCGTACCTGTAAGTGCACCTGGCGAGATTCCAGTCGATGAGCCTCGGTTGGAATTTGACGAGGACCTGGAAGACTATTTGCCAGCGTCAGTTAGCAGACCCCTTTCTCCAGGTATGACAGCTTGTTTAGCATCATTAAGAAATAATTTAGCTGTACTGGCCGCAGACGCGACATATATGCCGTCGGCCATGGGTAAATATCGTCTTCACGCCTCTTTTTTTAGGAAAATTAACATTATGCTGATATTAACTTCCTTTCGTTCTCTTTTCAGGGGAAGATCTCTACGGGGAGGGCAGTGTAGATGCGCCCTTTGGCTCTGTGTCAGGTCCTGGCGGCGACACAGAGGTGCCTGTTTTTGAAGAGGAAACATCTTCGGGTGCTGGCTCGCCTGTTGACGAGGTCCCGATATCCCAAGAGGAGGACGAGCCTGTCATTGCGACAATGCCTCCTATGAGTATGCTGGTATCTTCGTCCGGTGTTGGCACTTCTTCTTTTGTCGCACCACCTGTTGAGGCGACGGCCGTGGCAACATCGTCTGTGGTTGTTCTTGGAGGGGGACTCGCCAATATCGAGGCCACTCCCGACGTCCATTCGGATCTAGCTGCGCTGATCGAGCAGTACACCGGCATCTTCTACACCACTTTGAAAATGTTAATATCAATGGTGTTGGCAAAGAATCTGAGCTTTGCGTCACTGAAAAGGTCCTCCCGGTCCGCGATAGTGCCGATTCGAGAATTCGATGACACTGGGCTAGCTGAAATGCTGGAGGAGATAGTTAATGGTTTGGAGCAACCCATTAACGAATACTTGCAACTAGCTCGAGACAATGTTGAAGATCTGGTCCAGGCTAGATACGACTCCATGACTGCGCGGCTTGCCGAACAGATGGCAGGCGTAAATAAATCCATCCAGACACATCAGCAGGAGATGGATGAAGGAAAAGCCGTCCTGGAGGAGGCCATTGCTCTTCAAACGAAGTGTTAGGCCGAGCAAGAAGGGAATGTAGCGAGGGTTCGCAGGCTGGAAATGAAACTCGCTCAGGCAAAGGAGTGGGCTTCTCAGTCGTCGGAAGCTCTAGCTATGGCAGATGGCCGATTGGGCGTAGCACAACAGAACTTGGCGCGTGCTGGAGTCGCCCGTGCTGGTTTTCTTCGGGCTAGAGCTGAACTGTCCCTCCTGAGCAATGACGAGGCACGATTGGAGCGGGCTCGCGTTGATGTCTTGGATTCCAGGACCGAGAAGATGGCCGCACTGGCGCAGCAGCTTCGCGACCTGACCACTCCCCCCAAATGATGTACTTTTGCTTTTGTTTTTCAATGTACTTTTTCTCCTTTTTGGGAATAATAAAGAGGCTTTCATCTGACTTTGTGGATCCATCATTTTGGAATATAAATGACAGGTTTGGGTGAAAGTGATATCAGAGGTAATATGGACGTGATATACTCTCGGTAAGTTTTAGCAGGATATATCTATTCAGAGGTTATATGGACATGATAAAAATATGCTTTTTAGCTAAAATTTGTACACAAGATACTATCAGAGATAGTATGGACGTGATAGGTCTTGAAGTTCCAAATTAGTTAAATATATATATTCAGAGGTTATATGGACATGATAGAATACGATCCAACTAGTTTCGTTTTGGAAGTAGTTTTGTCAGAATGAGGTTTTCGCCATATTCCACTTAAGCAGAGGAGGTTAAGCATAATACCTTTTCAGGAATTTGCCATTGATAGGAGCCATTAACAGGTCTCCATTAGGCTGGGCTAACCTGTAAGCGCCATTTGAGAACGTCGTCTCTATCACATAAGGGCCTTTCCATTTGGGCTGGAATTTGCCTTACTTCTGTGAGTAAGAATCATCGGCCTTCTCACAGCTAAAACTAGTTCACCGACTTTGAACACCCTTTCCTTTACTTTTTGATTAAAAGCCCTGGAAATGCGTGCTTGGTAGAACGCGATGTGCTGTTGAGCTTGGAGGCATTTCTCGTCTAATCCTTCTAGCTCTTGAAGCCTTAACAGGTCATTCTTTTCTTGAGTCAACTTATTAGCTACGGCTATCCTGAGTGACAGAATTTGGATCTCGATAGGGAGAACTACTTCGCTCCCGTAGACTAATGAGAATGGGGTGCAACCTGTCGGTGCTCGTATCATTGTGCGGTATGCCCAGAGACATTCTCCCAGCTTCTCATTCCAATCCCTTTTGTTCGAAGAGACAAACTTCTTCAAGAGCTTGATAATGGTTTTGTTGAAAGCTTCCGCCAAACCATTAGCAGCCGGATTATATGCTGTAGAGGCCATATTTTGTATCCGATTTTTATCGCAAAATCAATGAAACGCTTGGCTGATAAATTAAGGCCCATTATCATGGATTATCCTCCGGGGTATCCCGAAGCGGTAAATAATGTGATGCTTGATGAAGCTAATCATATTAGATGCCTTCACCTCAGCAAAAGGGATCGCCTCTGCCCATTTGGAGAAATAATCAGTGATGGCCAGTATGAACCGGTGACCTCTGGAAGAAGACGGGTGAATAGGACCAATGATATCCATACCCCATGCTTCGAAAGGCCAGGATGCAACCATAGGATGTAGATACTCAGGAGGTTGATGGATAAAGTCTGCATGAACCTGATAGGCTCTGCATTGTCTTGCATACTTTATTGCATCTGTGATCATAGTAGGCCAGTAATAGCCCATTCTCCTGATGCAATCTTGTAGCTTGGGACCGGGTTGATGTGCTCCGCATACGCCATCATGAGCTTCATGGATCATTCGATGTGCTTTATCACCAGAGAGACATCGTAATAATAGTCCATCATAAGACCGGCGATATAGACATTATGAAGATGCATCGAAATAGAAGCGCAATGATCGTCTTTTGATGGATACTGCTTCTTTAGGGTCTTCTGGCAAGATTTCGTATGCTACGAAATCTATAAAGGGACTTCTCCAGTATCTCTCTGTAAGATCTGCGTCCACCGCGTAGCTGCATTCTATGTGAAAGTTATTTTTTTACACAGAATAAATTTCTGTTAAGAAGGATTACCGAATTCTGCCTTCTTATAGGGGTAGCTAAATCTGTAGCTAGACTGGCTAGGGCATCAGCTTCCAGATTCTGAGATCGAGACACATGCTCTAGGAAGAATCCTTTGAATATCATGGCTATCTTGACCGTTGCTTGGTGATAGGGGATGAGGTCTGGATTCCGGACTTCATATATTCCTCTGACTTGATTGACGATTAGCAGAGAATCAGCGAAAGCTTCCAGAGATTCGACGCCAAATTCTTCAGCGACTTGGAGGTCGATTAGTAGAGCGTTGTACTCCGCCACATTGTTGGAACAGGGCTCGCTAAGAGAATATGCTCGGTAGATGACGAGCTTATCAGGAGTGGCCAGAATAATTCCTACTCCCGAAACCACGTTTCCCCTAGGACCAGTTCTGGAGGCACCATCGAAGAACAAGTGCCATGCATCACTTTCCATTACGGAATTATATTCTGCAACTTCGTCGGGAATATCCTCGTACAGTTTGGAGGCCTCCAGGATCGGATGAGCAGCTAGGAAGTCAGCCAACGCTTGGCCCTTGACGGACTTCTGAGGGACGTACACCATGTCATACGGTGTTAATAACATCGCCCAAGTTGCGAGTCGGGAATTAAGAACACTTGGCTTGTTCATCAGTACCCGAAGAGGATTGATCCTAGAGATAATGTGAATGGTTTGGCCTGTGACACAATGTCGCATTTTCTGAATAGCGAACATTAGAGCCAAGCATTCTTTCTCCATTGGATTGTACCGGTATTCGGCTCCGACCATCATCCTACTGAGGTAGTAGATAGCCTTCTCGTGACCCATCTCGTTCTTTTATGCGAGAAGAGCTCCCAGAGAATGATCCATCGCTCGAACATACATCATGAATGGTCTTCCTATGACAGGAGGCACCAGAACTGGCGGACTAGTGAGGTAGCGCTTGATATCACCAAACGCTTGTTGACAGGCTTCGTCCCATACGAAGGATACACCTTTCTTCATAAGACGAGAAAAGGGCTAACATCTCCCTGAGAGATTGGATATGAATCTCCGGATATAAGCCAGACGACCTTAAAATCCCCTGAGTTCCCTCATATTGCGGGGCGGTTGCATTTCTAAGATGGCCTTGACTTTATCAGGGTCCACTTGAATGCCTTTGGCGGTTATGACAAATCCCAGAAATTTGCCACTAGATACCCCCAGAAAGGACTTTGTAGGATTCATTTTGAGTTGATGTTGGTGCATCAATTCAAATACTATCTTCAAGTCTTGGATGTGTTGATCGCCAGAGCTTCTTTTCCCTTGGTACCACGAGAATGGTCGATGTTGGGGGATGACCTCTTGCCTTTATCAGAGGCCGAGATCATGATGCCATTATCGCGTGCATTCTGACTATTGTCCTCCACGGCTATCGCCGAGATGATGAACGAAGGCCAATCATGGAACTGATATAGTCCTGTGAACACCGAGATCACGGGGAGAAGGTTCTTCCTGCAGATGTCCACCAATGCCGAGTCTGGGACTCCTGGAGGCATTTGCAGAGTAGCTTGACAAAAACGTTCGATGAAAGTGCAAACATTCTCTTTTTCCTTCTGCCTGACTTCGATGAGAGAGGACATAGACATGTCCATCCCTCCCTTGTAGAATCGCGTAAAGAATAAAGCCTTGAAGTCTTCAAAGGAAGTAATATAGTTGTCTTCCAGGCTGCGGTACCACTGGTAAGCTACTCCCGAGAGACAGCCTTTGAACACCCGAGTGATGAGGGCGTTGTTCCCTTGTAACAACACTGTCATCATGCTGAAGTAGTTCATGTATTGACTCGGTGATATTTTTCTCTCGAACAAAGCCATAGTCTGTGGTTTGTATCTAGGAGGGAAAGGGACCTCTTCCCAGATAGCTGGGTAAGGTTGGTTGATTCCCAATTTCTTGAGCTGATCTTTATGCTTAGGGCATCAAATTGGGCTTTCAACTCCCGTACTGCCTGCATCGGATCTTCAGCCGGTAGCGGGACCACAGAGTGATGAGGAATCGATTGCATTGTGACTCCGACAGGAGGTAGTACATTCTCCGAGGGAGGAAGTGGAGGAACTGTTGACTCCTGATCTAGAGCAGGCTCTTGGATCGTGTTGGATGGTGGTAAGTCCACCCCTACGCGTATCTGAGTTAGAGGGGCCGATGCTTGAGCCATGGCCGCTGCGTGTTGAGTTAGCATCATCTGGTGCATGTTCTCTATCATGGATTGCATTTCCTTCAGAGATGTCTCTAGTATAGTGATGCGTTGCTCAGCGCTCTCGGACGAGGAAGCTTCCTCGCGCTCATCTCTAATGGCATAAACTCCCATCTCCCTGGGTGTCATTGAAAGATTAGTGTAGGTCTCTGTAGAAGTTGACTCTATACTTTCGGCATCTGATTCGAGAGACTGGCGACCCCCAGCATCAGAATCAGAAGAGTACGAAGCCGGTTGTCGCGACCTCGAACGAGTATTTTGGAACACCCCAGCTTCGGTGTTCTTAAGGAGCATGTTGAATCTCCTTCGGCTCGGAGTTCTAGAGGGATGACGTCTTGAGCCTGACCCTTCTCTAGGTATGTGTGAAGCCATATTCATAGATGCATGCGTGGGCTCTTCTTCCTGAAAAGATGGAGAGTAGCTCAACAGGTCGAAAACTGACCATTTTGCTTCAGAACAGCAATAATTAATTACAATCCTATGACTATTACAACAGTGCTCGCTAGGAGGCGTAATAGACATGCTGGAAGATCCCCTCTCCTTGCGTTTCTGGATCCGATAATTGCGCAGGTCTGGAGGAGTTACCGAAGAAGAAGATGATGGCTTGTTCCTTCTGTTCACATCAGTGGACATACGGATGTTGGGAACCATAGTCTTCCCTGTGCCACCTATATACAACAGGTTGGCCATCTGGGTGGCGGATAATCCCCGAGGAGGGTGTCTTCCCGTAAATTGAGCCTTCTTTACGCTGAGGGGCTTCTTCTGGCATAATTTGGAGCTCTGCTCTGGTTGGCGTAAAGCTGAGGATGTCCTCAGTCGGCCATCAGCTTCTCGCGTAATCCAGAGGGACGGCAGATTGTTCCCTTGCTGGCGTAAAGGCCGAGAAGTTGAGTGGTCCACCGTTTGCTTTCCTTTGTGTAGATTGCAGGGATCATCTGCTTTTCTGTGGAAGACAGATGCATTTTTATGTTTGGAGCACGTTTGTGATTCCTGATTTGGCGCTGAGGCATCATCAGAAATTTTGTCTATTCCGCCAGGGATGGGAGACTGAATTTTATACGCAGAGCGCGGAGTAGGCTTCTGGACTAGCGCTGAGGCATTGTCCGAAGTTTCGTCTGTTCCGCCAGGGACGGGAGACTAAATTTTATGCGCAGAGCGCAGAGTATACTTCTGGGTTAGCGCTGAGGCATTGCCAGAAGTTTTGTCTGCCCTGACAGAGATAGGCGACTGAATTTTACGCGCAAGGCACGGAGTATACTTCTGGGTTAGCGCTGAGGCATTGCCAGAAGTTTTGTCTGCCCTGCCAGAGACAGGCGACTGAATTTTACACGCAAGGCACGGAGGGAGCAATGCTACAACCTCATTGGTCGGAGAGATAGGAGAGATCGGAGAGTCCACATGAATGGTAGAGGATGTCTTGGGCATCCAGACCTTACGCAGCTTCCTGTTATTTTGGACAGAGAGGGAGTGAGAGCTACCCCCTGTTCGAAGCATGTCTTCGTAGGTAGACTAGTCAAACTGGACGACCAGTGTCTTCTTCACGGATCCTACGGATATCGCATCGTGTTGAGCAATAGCTTCCTCATCAGAAGAGAAAGATGTCCCCAGCAGAGTCACAATCTTGTTTCGGATAATAAACGAGAGAGAATATGGAAAACGAGGTCTTATATGAAAACCTGCCCTTTCTTCGGTGTTTACAAACAAGATTGTATAATTTAATCCTATACGAGGATGTCTAAGTACAATTTATTTAATCTGGGTAAATATTGCTATAGGTGTCTGATCTGTAGTCGATCACTTTAGCCCTTGGACCACACAATGATGAAGAAGTGTCGTGAAAGACAGAAAGCAGCCTCGCAGGTTGCTAAAGAGGGTGGATGCTCGATGCCAAAGTCGTCGATCCCTTCTCTTTGCCTGAGCTCTGGATTCTCCTCTCTCTCTTGACCGTTTGAACTTCGATCTTTGCGACCGTTGGATCTGATACTGGATTTCTTGATCAATTTTCCGACCTCTTGACCTTCAATTTTCTGCCCCTGACCTCTGTTGATAGAGGTCTCTATTTATAGAGTTTTAGTGACAGTGACCACTCAGTCGGTGTAGAAACCGAGTAGTGGAAAGTACAACACCCTTTTACACGACGGTTTAAAATAACCAATGCCTGCGTATAGATGACCTTTTGAGTGAGCATGTGACGCGTATCCAACTAAGGGACAGAACGTGTATATCTGCTACGAAGATCATGGCGTAGAAGCAACGTAGGTAGTTATCCCTTGTGTAGAAGAGGTTGGCGTAGAAGCCAATAACTGTCACCATGGCATAGAAGCCAAGTAGGCATAGAAGCCGAGTAGGCGTAGAAGCCAAGTAGGCATAGAAGCCGAGTAGGCGTAGAAGCCAAGCAGGCGTAGAAGCCGAGTGGTCATAGAGGCCGAGTAGGCGTTGTCACGCCCCAGTCCCAAAATACCGTGGGACTAGACACGTGGCAATGGCCAACAGTACGCACCGATGGACCAACTCAATATAATAGATCCATCAGGGCATACTTAAGCTGTAAAACAAGTCTACGACAATCATGGCACAACTAATCTCATCCACACAAGATATAAAATATGATCCACAGAATAAATAAGGAATATAAATCATCAGCAAGTCTCACAAAGTACTTCGGGGAACAACCCGATAAATATCTAGTACAATGGTTCTACAGACCAGAAAAGAAAAGACGGAAATAAATAATAAATATGAGCATGAACATGGATGCTCAAGAGAAGTCTTCAGCTAAGACCTCGCCCTCAGATGGTGGTACAGCTCCTGGATCGGCTCCTCCTGCTGCGGTCCCGTAAACCTCGGGGTAAACCTGTTCTGCAAAATCTGGGGACAAAATCCATATCCAGGTCCTCAGGGGACATAGCAAGGTACAGAAAATAATACAAGCCAGAATATAAATAGTGCAGCAAATAATGAGATAAGCAGGGTAAGTATGTAACATCTGTATAAAATGCAAGAGAGAATATCAACAGTACTCAGGTTGGAACTACTACAAGCTCTGTGAAGGGGAGCCGGTAGCAGGGGTGTCAAGAGGTGGTCTAGCTCAGCGGGAGACTGAGTAGCCGGCATAACATAATCAACCTGTAGCCTGTGGGTATCTCCAGCAATAGATGGAACAATAAGGGAATACTAAAATAACCAGCTAAGTGATATGCAAGATGAGAGCAGCACTAGAACTCAGGCTGAAGCATACTACAAGCTCTGTGTAGGGGAGCCGGTAGCAGCAGTAGTAATGAGTAATGGGCCAAGCTCGGCTATAGAGTCTTGTGCCTCACAATAATAGGGGTGTATATATATGATCAACCTGTAGTCTGTGTGTCTCTCCCCACCCAATGTAACCACACAAATCATGAACATAACGTCTCACGTCCATGTCAGCGGGGTCATAACTAATGCACAAGTCATAATGTATCTAGATTATAGTATCTCTATATGGTCTGCATCCTATACAGGATCACCACGAATATCTCGGGAAGATCCTGTCTCATGATCAGTGTCCAGTGTCCTGGGTCAAGTGTACTTGGTATGACAAGTACGAGAAGATAAAGTGTCATGTATGTCCATATCTAGATGACATTACCCAACACCGCGTACGATGTTGGCACCCGACCGATAATCGGACGCTAAGTATATCAAACGGCCCTAGGTTGAGCATGCACAGTAATATAATGAGATAAGAAAATAGATAACAAACTGTAGAGTTGGCAAGGTACACTTGCCTGATGTCCGAATATCAACAACTGTCCCTGTATCAGTGGATCCGGTAGGGACTACTCTAAAAGCTGTAATAAACATCACCAATAGTCTCAGAAGATATCAAATAGCTGGAAATGCCTGTCCTTACGTCCAATTTGGACACAGGGGTAAAAAGGTTATTTCCGGGCCAAAGCGGGTTCCATATGTGGGCCTGCTTTGCACCGAAAAGCGTGTCAGGGTCAAAGGTCTCCAAATTTCTCAAACTCAGTGTCTACGAGTCAGGAACGGTGATACGAACCCAACGAAACTTCCAGAATTGGATTCCGCTGAGCCGATCACAAAATCATCCGTCAAGTGGAGCCGGTGGGGCCCACGATACGTGATTTTGTCAACGTCCTCAGAATCGAACCAAACTTGGCTCACAGGACCAGCGTATTGCTACGGATCCGATAGCGCAAGTTTTGTCTCGATCCGACATGTGTACACAAAGTTACAGCATGTTCCAGAAAAGACGGATACGGGGTATCGTCGGCGGATACGCGTTGATTCCGGGGTGCACGCACCTCCGAATCGACTTCTGCGAAATCTCACACGACCGTATCATCGTCGCGCACAGTTCGGTAAAGACCGCGTGCGACCAAGTCGTCCCGATTGGTGGGGCGTACTCAGTTTCGGGGTAAAACAGGGCGTTGTTTTTTTCCTGTTTTGGATCGCGGTGTACGATCACTACAGGACGCGATGCACCGAGCGAGTTGCACGGGCACCGAGAGGGTTATATAGTCTACGCATAGCAATATACGGAATCAAAATTGGAGTTACGATGAGGAAGAAAACGGTACCTGAACAGGGCTCCGTGAAGGCTAATTCTCGCGTGTCCAAGCGTCTACTTCGTGTCCGTATCGAGTTGCTGTGATGAATGGTAACTAATGTTTGTCTGAGTCAAGGATGACAACTCCATTTTGGTCTTCTCTGCAGTCTCAGTGAGACGTTGAAGGGCTTGCTTGTCTTTCAGGAGATCTATGCCTTCATTTTCTTGAAATTTGCAGCCAGCCAGTCAACAATTCTCTTGTCAAAATCATCACCAAGATGTGTATCTCCAGAAGTTGAGAGAACCTCGAAAACACCATCTCCAACCTCAAGAACTGGAACATCGAATGTACCACCCCCCAGATCAAATACTAAAATGGTCTCATTGTTCTTCATTTCAAAGCCATATGCTAAGGACGCAGCAGTAGGTTCGTTGATGATGCAGAGAACTTTCAAACCAGCAATGCGACCAGCATCCTTTGTTGCTGTCCTTTGGGAGTCATTGAAGTAAGCTGGAACAGTAACTACTGCTTTAGCAACCTTGTCGTTTAGAAACTTGGATGCATCCTCCACAAGTTTTCTCAAGACCTGAGCCGAGATCTCCGCAGCGAACTGCTTTCCGATGGCAGGGCAGTCGAGCTTGACGTTGCCGTTGTCGTCCCTGACGACCCTGTAGCTCACCTGCCTCGACTCGTCGGACACCTCGGTCATCTTCCTCCCGATGAACCTCTTCACGGAGAAGAAGATGTTCTCCGGGTTTACCACCGCCTGCCCCTTCGCGATCTGGCCCACCAGACGGTCCCCGGCCTTGGTGTAGGCCACCACCGAGGGGGTCGTCCGCTGGCCCTCCGCGTTGGTGACGATGGTCGGCTTCCCTCCCTCCATGGCCGCCACAGCGGAGTTGGTGGTGCCGAGGTCGACGCCGACGACCTTCTCGTTGACGACGCGGAGGGGCGCAGCTCCTCCTGTTCCCAGTCTGGATTCGGAGGGATTTCGGGGAGGAGGAGGAGAAGAGGGATTTGGAGGAGGAAAAGTTCTTCTTGTAGTTGGAGAGGAAGGATGTAGCCTGGATTTGAGCGACGGCGGCGGAAGCCATTGATGAGCCTAGATTTGGTCCCCTAAAACCCTAACCCTAGATAATCGAGTTGGTAGAGAGAACAGGGAGGAGGGGATGTTGGCTGGAAACTTAGGTTTAGGGTGATTTCCAAAAGGAAAGGGAAGAAAAGTTATTTATGTAGGTTTGACTTGGGTTGGGTGTTTTACCTAGAAGTTGACTTGGTCAATCCCCTTAGGTTTGGGCCTAGAGTTTGGGATGGGTCAATGCTCCTTGGGCTCGACTTCGGCTCTCCTGGGGTTGTTGGGTATTTGGCACGGGTTTAATTCGGTTTAAATGTAGGTTGGTTTCTAGGGTTTTAAAATGCTTCTGGAGTCCAATAAATTCACAGAAAATTACCCTATGTCCGGTTTTCCATTTTATACCATAAAATATTATTTTCATAATATTTTAACATTACTTATCATCCATTAAATAAAATCACTTAATCATACACTCCTTAGTTTCAAATTCCAGAAAATACCGGATAATTAGGATAATTAATATTTAAATATTTTCTGAAAAATTAGGGTGTTTACAATCTACCCAACTTATAAAAATTTAGTCCTCGAAATTAAAATTAAGCCATGGTAGAAGTCAAGGATGGTATAAGATTTGCATTGATTAAAATACAAGGCTAGGGTTAATGGAGTGGGCGATGTTGCACGTTGCACATTCCAAAAATCATGGAAAAATCCACATGAGCGGAAAATAGGTTTCTTCTTGTGTCATATCAATGATGTGGACACCTAAATGCTCTTTTGCATAAAAATGCCCAACCATTGAAACGTTGCACAAAGATGGAAATGGAAGATGGGCATGTCTAGGACAAGGGTGTGGAATTTGTAGGAAGGCAGTGACTAGGGAAGTGCTCCAATCAAAATTCAACCTATGGTTATCTCTTCTCCCTTGTTTCAAATTATCCATATCCAAATTAAATTAAATCCAGATAACATCTTCAAGGTTTAAATAAGCATGTATATTCTACCTCACGATCTCTAACTATCATAATTTCCTCTAGAAGTAATTCGAGTCCAATATTATTCCCACTTTCACTTATAAATTTTTGTATGCTTCAACTTTTAAATTCCATTCACATCCTCAATAATTCAGATAGGTAGTCCAACCATCAAATTTTAATTTCTTAATTCAAATCATCAAATTGAAAAATAATTTAAATGCAGTCCACCAATGTTCAAGTCTGAAATTCTATATTTATCCTCCACTTTCAAATTGATGATTCTACCTTCATTATTCAAAAATTTAAATCGCGCACTTAAGGTATAAACATTGGGTCCTCAAAATCAATTCATTAATCCTCGTCATCTTAGTCATTCTTCTAAATTTCTCAAAATTTAAAATGGCTTGAACCTCTCCCAATCTAATCTTACTCGGTCACAGTCTAAAAGAATTCCTCTCGAGTTGACAATGCACTGCTACCCAACTTAGAATTTATCCATCTATCACCTAAAGCTATATACCTTAAGAAAAATACTCCTTAATATAATTACTCATGTCATTCAATCCTCAAAACTTTAGTGTCGATTATATCACATATGATATATCCTTAATTACGGAAGAATAATCCTCAAGCATGTAATCGGCCTATGGGGTATATCTAGTACTCTCTGTGTATCAATCTATACCAAGCACGAGGTTTCGTCTTTCCGAATTAAGGAAAGACGGAGACCAATAATAAAGAATTCAAGGGAGAGGTAATTGAATAGAAGTATCGGGATCAAGGCGTTTAAAGAATTCAAATGAGAATTGTCAAAGCAGTTGTGGATTGAAATCCTATTTTGGTAATCCTTTGTTCGCCTGCTCGTATTAGTACAGTTATATAACCGATACGATATGTCAGACATGTCTAGGGCAAGTATATTCGTCTACTAATTACTACATATCTCAATCCACGTAAAGTAGTGTTACGAAGGGCGAATCAAGCGCACTAAGGTTAGCTAGACCTTCACACACTGATTCTGAAATGTATTATTGTGGGCCTCCCCAATAATACATATGTGATGAACAAGCTTGATAAAGAAGAAGCTTGCAAAACTAGGCTATAAAATAGCAGCATAAGTTAAGGTAGTATATGAAATATAAGTGCGCTAGATCATGATGGAAGAAGGTATAAATTATTCAAGTTCACAAAACAACAACAAAATAAGCAACATTAATACAAGACTCTACAATCTCTACAGTTATCATACAACCTCCTTGTCTACGTCGCTAGTCGACCAAATAGGGACAAGGACTTCTAAATTCTATTGTCTGAATAACACTGTCATCTTTTGTTAATATACAATTAATGTCATCCAATTACACTACCCAACTTATATGAATTAGACTAGTACCGTGACAGTCTTAAGAGGATCCTGCAAGATAACCTTGTACATGTAAATAAAACAGAAACTCTTATTAGGGTATATGAGGAAAGATCTTGGTACTCTTTAGGGTCTCTTAGGGTATCATGCAAGTAATGGTCATCTTAAGTCTTAGTCATAGCGCTCATAGGTCATGTGTCAATAGCGAGAATGGAAAGGTTACTAATCTCAAGGGAAAGGGAATATAACTCGTATTGAGGTGGGGGTACAAATTACGTGATTTAACACTAAGGGGTAATCATCGGGTCACAATCTACGAGATTAACTCAAACTTATCGAACTCTAACTACCAAGCACCAAATTTCCCAATTCAAGACTACAGCTATGCTCCTAGCAACTATGGGTCCTTAACAAGGAATAAAATTACTTGGCCTACTATCAGAAGTGTCAGGTGGCACGAATTGAAAGACGGAGGAAAGAAGAACATATTTTAGTCGTTGCGCATTAGCGAACGTTAAGGTCGCAGATGAACAACCTATGAAATTAAAATATGGGACTCTAGATAATATCATGGTTTCCTAAGGTAAAGGTGGCGAGAAATTCTCCGTGTTTGAGGTATGATCTCATGGGGAATGTCATACTCGTTGCTCTGGGCTTCCTGAGGTACCGTCTGCTAATATCACAACACGGACTTATATCCTAACACTATCTCACTATGCACATTAGGTTCAGTTCTAACATTCGATCTCGGATTTCTATTGGTTTCTCAAAACTGGGGTCAAACACTAGGGTCAAATCTCTAACTAGCTCTTAGCAGTGGTTATACTACTCATTGGTCATTCATGACTATAACAAGAAATAATGGTAAACTATTCTAAAGGTGAGGGACGCTAGGGTTCATTAAGCGTTCTACTTAGGGGTGTGTCAATATCCTAGATGTACTCTTAATAGGGAGGTTTCCCTACTAATCATTCTATTAACAGGGACTTCTATATTATAGGAGAAGGCTACACTCAAGGAACTAGTGAGAAGGCACATGAATCAATCAGGATGCAATTTTTCAACGGAATGGATTGGAAGGAGGATGAGTCATAGTCAGTTATGGATGAGATCCTATACTCTAATCCTATTTGCAGGCTTGTTCGGTCCCTAAGTTGAAACCGAACAATTTAGTCGTAGACCTGCATGGGCCACCACAAAAACCATGTCACGCCCCAGTCCCAAAATACCGTGGGACTAGACACGTGGCAATGGCCAGCAGTACGCACCGATGGACCAACTCAATATAATGGATCCATCAGGGCATACTTAAGCTGTAAAACAAGTCTACGACAATCATGGCACAACTAATCTCATCCACACAAGATATAAAATATGATCCACAGAATAAATAAGGAATGTAAATCATCAGCAAGTCTCACAAAGTACTTCGGGGAACAACCCGATAAATATCTAGTACAATGGTTCTACAGACCAGAAAAGAAAAGACGGAAATAAATAATAAATATGAGCATGAACATGGATGCTCAAGAGAAGTCTTCAGCTAAGACCTCGCCCTCAGATGGTGGTGCAGCTCCTGGATCGGCTCCTCCTGCTGCGGTCCCGTAAACCTCGGGGTAAACCTGTTCTGCAAAATCTGGGGACAAAATCCATATCCAGGTCCTCAGGGGACATAGCAAGGTACAGAAAATAATACAAGCCAGAATATAAACAGTGCAGCAAATAATGAGATAAGCAGGGTAAGTATGTAACATCTGTATAAAATGCAAGAGAGAATATCAACAGTACTCAGGTTGGAACTACTACAAGCTCTGTGAAGGGGAGCCGGTAGCAGGGGTGTCAAGAGGTGGTCTAGCTCAGCGGGAGACTGAGTAGCCGGCATAACATAATCAACCTGTAGCCTGTGGGTATCTCCAGCAATAGATGGAACAATAAGGGAATACTAAAATAACCAGCTAAGTGATATGCAAGATGAGAGCAGCACTAGAACTCAGGCTGAAGCATACTACAAGCTCTGTGTAGGGGAGCCGGTAGCAGCAGTAGTAATGAGTAATGGGCCAAGCTCGGCTATAGAGTCTTGTGCCTCACAATAATAGGGGTGTATATATATGATCAGCCTGTAGTCTGTGTGTCTCTCCCCACCCAATGTAACCACACAAATCATGAACATAACGTCTCACGTCCATGTCAGCGGGGTCATAACTAATGCACAAGTCATAATGTATCTAGATTATAGTATCTCTATATGGCCTGCATCCTATACAGGATCACCACGAATATCTCGGGAAGATCCTGTCTCATGATCAGTGTCCAGTGTCCTGGGTCAAGTGTACTTGGTATGACAAGTACGAGAAGATAAAGTGTCATGTATGTCCATATCTAGATGACATTACCCAACACCGCGTACGATGTTGGCACCCGACCGATAATCGGACGCTAAGTATATCAAACGGCCCTAGGTTGAGCATGCACAGTAATATAATGAGATAAGAAAATAGATAACAAACTGTAGAGTTGGCAAGGTACACTTGCCTGATGTCCGAATATCAACAACTGTCCCTGTATCAGTGGATCCGGTAGGGACTACTCCAAAAGCTGTAATAAACATCACCAATAGTCTCAGAAGATATCAAATAGCTGGAAATGCCTGTCCTTACGTCCAATTTGGACACAGGGGCAAAAAGGTCATTTCTGGGCCAAAGCGGGTTCCATATGTGGGCCTGCTTTGCACCGAAAAGCGTGTCAGGGTCAAAGGTCTCCAAATTTCTTAAACTCAGTGTCTACGAGTCAGGAACGGTGATACGAACCCAACGGAACTTCCAGAATTGGATTCCGCTGAGCCGATCACAAAATCACCCGTCAAGTGGAGCCGGTGGGGCCCACGATACGTGATTTTGTCAACGTCCTCAGAATCGAACCAAATTTGGCTCACAGGACCAGCGTATTGCTACGGATCCGATAGCGCAAGTTTTGTCTCGATCCGACGTATGTACACAAAGTTACAGCGTGTTCCAAAAAAGATGGATACGGGGTGTCGTCGGCGGATACGCGTTGATTTCGGGGTGCACGCACCTCCGAATCGACTTCTGCGAAATCCCACACGACCGTATCATCGTCGCGCACAGTTCGGTAAAGACCGCGTGCGACCAAGTCGTCCCGATTGGCGGGGCGTACTCAGTTCCGGGGTAAAATAGGGCGTTGTTTTTTTCCTGTTTTGGATCGCGGTGTACGATCACTACAGGACGCGATGCATCGAGCGAGTTGCACGGGCACCGAGAGGGTTATACAGTCTACGCATAGCAATATACGGAATCGAAATTGGAGTTACGATGAGGGAGAAAACGGTACCTGAACAGGGCTCCGTGAAGGCTAATTCTTGCGTGTCCAAGCGTCTACTTCGTGTCCGTATCGAGTTGCTGTGATGAATGGTAACTAATGTTTGTCTGAGTCAAGGATGACAACTCCATTTTGGCCTTCTCTGCAGTCTCAGTGAGACGTTGAAGGGCTTGCTTGTCTTTCAGGAGATCTATGCCTTCATTTTCTTGAAATCTGCAGCCAGCCAGTCAACAATTCTCTTGTCAAAATCATCACCAAGATGTGTATCTCCAGAAGTTGAGAGAACCTCGAAAACACCATCTCCAACCTCAAGAACTGGAACATCGAATGTACCACCCCCCAGATCAAATACTAAAATGGTCTCATTGTTCTTCATTTCAAAGCCATATGCTAAGGACGCAGCAGTAGGTTCGTTGATGATGCAGAGAACTTTCAAACCAGCAATGCGACCAGCATCCTTTGTTGCTGTCCTTTGGGAGTCATTGAAGTAAGCCGGAACAGTGACCACTACTTTAGCAACCTTGTCGTTTAGAAACTTGGATGCATCCTCCACAAGTTTTCTCAAGACCTGAGCCGAGATCTTCGCAGCGAACTGCTTTCCGATGGCAGGGCAGTCAAGCTTGACGTTGCCGTTGTCATCCCTGACGACCCTGTAGCTCACCTGCCTCGACTCGTCGGACACCTCGGTCATCTTCCTCCCGATGAACCTCTTCACGGAGAAGAAGATATTCTCCGGGTTTACCACCGCCTGCCCCTTCGCGATCTGGCCCACCAGACGGTCCCCGGCCTTGGTGTAGGCCACCACCGAGGGGGTCGTCCGCTGGCCCTCCGTGTTGGTGACGATGGCCGGCTTCCCTCCCTCCATGGCCGCCACAGCAGAGTTGGTGGTACCGAGGTCGACGCCGACGACCTTCTCGTTGATGACGCGGAGGGGCGCAGCTCCTCCTGTTCCCAGTCTGGATTTGGAGGGATTTCGGGGAGGAGGAGGAGAAGAGGGATTTGGAGGAGGAAAAGTTCTTCTTGTAGTTGGAGAGGAAGGATGTAGCCTGGATTTGAGCGACGGCGGCGAAAGCCATTGATGAGCCTAGATTTGGTCCCCTAAAACCCTAACCCTAGATAATCGAGTTGGTAGAGAGAACAGGGAGGAGGGGATGTCGGCTGGAAACTTAGGTTTAGGGTGATTTCCAAAAGGAAAGGGAAGAAAAGCTATTTATGTAGGTTTGACTTGGGTTGGGTGTTTTACCTAGAAGTTGACTTGGTCAATCCCCTTAGGTTTGGGCCTAGAGTTTGGGATGGGTCAATGCTCCTTGGGCTCGACTTCGGCTCTCCTGGGGTTGTTGGGTATTTGGCACGGGTTTAATTCGGTTTAAATGTACGTTGGTTTCTAGGGTTTTAAAATGCTTCTGGAGTCCAATAAATTCACAGAAAATTACCCTATGTCCGGTTTTCCATTTTACACCATAAAATATTATTTCCGTAATATTTTAACATTACTTATCATCCATTAAATAAAATCACTTAATCATACACTCCTTAGTTTCAAATTCCAGAAAATACCGGATAATTGGGATAATTAATATTTAAATATTTTCTGAAAAATCAGAGTGTTTACAGGCGTAGAAGCCAAGTAGGCATAGAAGCCGAGTGGTCATAGAGGCCGAGTGGGCGTAGAAGCCGAGTGGGCATAGAAGCCGAGCAGGCGTAGAAGCCGAGTGGGCATAGAAGCCGAGCAGGCGTAGAAGCTGAGATGATGTGGACGTTTTAGCCAGAATTACGACTCTTGGAGATATAATCAAATCTCTTGCATTAAATGCAGAGATCTGCCCCCATCCTGCGCATTAAATGCAGAGGCTTGTCTGTAAGATTTGTCTTCATTCTGTGCATTAAATATAGATACGCGCCTCGAATTCTGTACGAAGAGTGACTGCTGACGTGGCGGTCTATTTGCCTTCTGCGGAGCGTAAGAAGCTCATGTCTGCCTGTGTAAAACTGGACAGCATATTCCCTTATATGCGTAAGAGTAGTTTACGCAAAGGGGATATCACTAAACGACGGTTCTGTGACATTTAATCAAATCTTCTGCATTAAATGCGGAGATCCGCCATTATCCTGCTCATTAAATGAGGAGGCATGTTTTGAAGGTCTGCCACCCTTCTGTGCATCAAGTGCAGAGACGTGCCTTAGGCATCTGTCAGTATTCGACGCTTTAAATGCAGAGACGTGCCTCGAGAAACTGTCATCGCTCTGCGCATTAAATGCAGAGACGTACCTCGAGCCCTGTACGAAGTACAGCTTTTGATGTGGCAGGCTGTTTGTCTTCTGCGGAGCGTAAACAGCTCACATCTGCCTGTGTAAAACTAGGCAGCGTATTCCTTTGTATGTGTAAAAGTGGTTTACGCAAAGGAAATGGCAGTAAATGACAGCCTGGGTTGCAGTACCGCGCCATCATTATACCCGTCGCCTGGGTAGTCGTTCAGTACTCTTTGTCAGGAGTCCAGACGTCAGGTTCATTACATTATCTGACAAGTTCATTTCGAAGAATATGAAGCGTTCTTTGTACACTTCAATGCTGTATTGAAAGCGGATGAGTTTTATGCCATAAAGGCGATGAAGCACCCTGTTTACGCTGAAATAGCCTGGACATACTGTATTACGCGGATGGTCCTTGAGACTATATTTTTATGCTGTGCTCAGCGAAAAAGCTCTGTTGCACGTTTTGATGGCTCTGAGGTCCTCTGTTTACGCTGCCATGCATCAACATGCTGCGTATAGCTATCCAGCGTATTTTTATGCTTCTACATCAGGGATGTGATATAAAATGACTGATGTGATAAGCCATAAAGTGTGTCAGGAAGAAAAGATAAAACCATAGAAATAAGTGCCAACAGATCAGAGCCATGCATCCAAGAAAATAGTGGCCATATGCTCTTCAGGCCGCATAGGTGCCGGTGCCGCATGGAGTTCAATGCCGCATAGAGTTCTTTTGGACTTAGTAAATTTCTTATTCGTTCAGCGAATGAAAGCATAAGGTATTCAAGGACAATTGTGTAAATCAGTAGTCATGCATCCAACAAGATGGTCTCATGTTGTCAGTATGCGACAAGAATTTAGGCCGCATAACCCTCTCTGGCCGCATGACACTCTCAGCCGCATATGCTCACTTGGCGCTTAGGAACTTCTTCTTCTCCAACAGCAGGTTCGGCCATGACGAAAAAGTTCAAAAAACTGAAATCTTGTTTTGTTCATAAAATCCTCATTTAAGTCCAAATTGGGTGAACCAAAAGCCAAAATGCTCTAAATTGAAAGCTCTATCATGAAGCAAAAACTAGTTTTCAAAGACACATGTTTAATAGATCAAAACTAAAAAACTCATAAAACCCATAAAAAAATCTAAGTTTAGAAATATAGATCTACACTAATCCATGCATCAAAATAGAAAACTCTAAGAACTAAAAGTGCTTAAAAATATATAATAAACATAATAGAATAATAATATGGAAGGTTTCTTAATTTATCATGTAAGGTATACTTGCCTATGGAAATAGGGAGAGAACTAAAGAAAGAGGAAGAAATAAAGAAGTGAAGAGAGAGAGAGAGAGAGAGAGAGAGAGAGAGAGAGAGAGAGAGAGAGAAAATGTTGGTTATATATGGTAGGGTTGAACCGAAGATTCTCATGAGTTGAACCGACCCACAAAATAAAACATGAACCAGGTTAAACCAAATAATGGATCTAGTCTCCATGCACGTGCAACCATGCTAAAATAAAATATATTCCAAATACGTATATCGGGAACGGAGAGTGACATCTCTACCCACCTTAGAAAAATTCTGTCCTAGGAATTCAAATCTAAGCAATAGCTAGAGAATTCAGGACAAGCACGATACAAATCTACTAGCAACTACACATGCAAGCATCATAACATACAGGTGATCAGCTGATCACAAAATCCGAGATATGAAGGCATAAGAAAGAATATACCTTCTGAATCGAATAGGTGCGAGTACCAGGATCGAATATCGTCCTCACACTCCCACGTTGATCCCCCTAGAGAGTGATGGCCCCAAGCAACCCAGACTAGGAAAATAGTCTGATTCTTGAGCACCTTCTTCCTTCGGTCCAATATGGATACGGGTTGCTCCTCGTAAGATAAGTCGGTAACAACGACTAATTCAGAGTGATCGAGGATATGACTCAGGTCCGGAACATACCTACGCAACTGAGACACATAAAATACATCATGTACCTCACGTATCGAAGGCGAAAAGACAAGACGACAAGCGACATTGCCCACCCGCTCGAGAATATCGAACTAACCTACGTATCGTGGACTAAGCTTTCCGTGAACCCCGAATATAATGACCTCACGGATAAGCAAAATTTATAATAACACGTGGTCGCCGACATAAAATTCTAAAGGTCTATGATGCTGATATGTCCAATGATGATACATATCTTGTGCAACTTGAAATTGCTATCTGATCTGCTTGACAACCTCTACTATCTACATGATCATTTCAGAGCCAAATATCTCTCGCTCACCAATGTTATCCCAAGACAATGATGACCTATACTTCCAGCCGTATAATGCTTCAAAAGGTGCCATCTGAATATTGGCCTGATATATATTGTTATACGAGAATTCTACCATGTGGAGGTAATTCTTCCAATATCCACCAAGGTCTAAGGTACAGGCTCATAGTATATCTTCCAAGGTCTGGATGGTTTCCTCTGATTGTCAGTCTATCTGGGGGTGGTAAACTGTGCTGAATCTTAACTTGGTGCCCAAGATCTGGTACAAACTTTTCCAAAAATGAGAAGTAAACCGAGTGTCTCAATCTGATATGACACTTACTGGGATACCGTGTTGTCTCACTATCTGTCGCAAATGTATTTCAGCTAATTATTCTGTAGACTGTTCTACTCAAAAAGGAAGAAAGTGAGCTACTTTTATGAGATGATCTACTATCACCCAAACTGTATCTTGATCATTCGGTGATATAGGTAAACCATTCATAAAGTCCATCATGATGTGTTTCCACTTCCACTCTAGAATAGAAAGCAACTGCAATAATTTTGTCAGTCTCTGTTGTTCTGTCTTTACTTGCTGACATATCAGACATCGCGATATGAAGCATGCTATTTCCCTCTTCATTTTGTTCCACCCAAAGTGTTGCTTGATATCTTGGTATATCTTCATGCCTCCCAGATAAATAGAATACTAGAAACTATGTTCTTCAGTTATAACTTCTTGCCGAATATCCTCGCTTGGTACACATAGACGATTATTAAATCTTAGCGTTCCATCCGTATATATTGTCAACTCCTTCCGAAGATCCGACTCACATTATTCTCGTAGATTTTGAATCTTTGGGTCCTCTGTCTGAGCTAGTTTGATTCTATCTACCAAAGTTGACTGAATCTATAGACTAGACTGAACTACTGTACTCTATGGAAGTACTATCTCAATACCCATCTCTCTTAAGTCTTCTAGAATATGCTTTTGAGTAGTCAACATAAATTTTCCAATTCTTCTGCTAAGTGCATCAGCTACTATATTAGCCTTACCTAGATGGTACTGAAGTTCCATGTTATAATCTTTTATTAACTCTAGCCACCATCTATGCCTCATGTTCAGGTCCTTCTGCGTGAACACATACTTCAAACTCTTATGATCTGTGAATATTTCTACTCGATCGTCATATAAGTAGTATCTCCATAGCTTAAGTGCAAACACTACTACTGCTAACTCTAAATCGTGAGTTGGATAGTTCTTCTCGTGATCTCTAAGCTGCCAAGAAGCATACGCTATCACTCTTCCTTGTTGCATCAAAACACATCCAAGTCCTTTGTCTGATGCATCACAGTATACTGTGAATCCTTTGGAGCCTGCTGAAAAAGTAAGAATTGGTGCAGAGATTAAATTCTTCTATAACTCACCAAAGGCTGTCTGATATTCTGCCGACCACACAAATTTAACTTCCTTGTATATCAACCGAGTCAATTGTGTCACACCTCGATCTCCAGCAGGTAATTGGCCGTTCCCGTTAGGCGATTGTTACCGCGCCAGCGCTCCCGCTGGATAATCTTTCCCATCTGGACGTGATGTCGTATGAGCACAAGTTGCGCCCGTACAAGGCCATAATCCGAACATGCGGTAAATGTCTAAGCCACAGAGTCACACAGATAGTCTAAATGCAGTGGAATAAGAAACGAACAAGTGATTGGTAACAAGTTCACAGAGTCGTCAATAGCGGAAGCATTGAATAACACAAGTATAGAAGTAAAATAAACACTTTATTGATATTGAGCAAGTATTACAAGTGGCGCTAGGCCGAGATTACAAGTCGCTTAATCCCTCTTTCTCGTTTCAATAAAAATATGCCAAGTTGATACAATTTGTGGAATGATACGTAGGCGATGTTCCAATATTATGTCTTGTATATATTCTTCAGTTCCGGACGCAATGTCCCATGGCTCCAGAGTGAACTTCATGCCTTAGTACGAACGAAGGGAGTTTCCGTACGGAACGAGGTTCTCCTGCACCCTACAAGCAATCTGGTGGGTTATCGGTACATGAATGCACTGTTGGGGAGGATTCTCGCCCGCTCGACAAATCCAAACATGTTATAAGGGTTTCGTGTACCATCTATTAAGTTATCTTTCTAGTCTTGCCTTAGGATCAGTTTCTTGGCATAATGTACAAGCCTACTCGTGTGGCAGTGCACCGTACGATATAAAAGGGAACACGGCGAGACTGACCAACTTACCATTCTTTCTTTCCTGTCAAAGGCAACCAAGTTAAACCAAGTACGAATATATATATATATATATATATATATATATATATATATATATATATATATATATATATATAATTTAAGTCAAATTGTATAAGCAAATACGAGTGTCGTAAGCGATGTTCTGATTCAGGTGCACGAGTTACACGGATTATCCAGAAGTGTTGCAGAAGATGTTCAAGTGTTTAATTATGTATAAGTGTATTTAAATGTGTTATACTTATATCTATTCAGGTGTTCTAGATTATCAGATATGATGCAATGACTCACACGCGAATTGCCGCTAAGTGAGGATGACTTATCTATATGAACATGAGTCGATGGCATAGCCATAAAGGACAAGTTATAGTCATGAATGAGTATGGTATACAACGTAAAGTATATGAGGTGCTATACGCCATCCCGTCATGTACATGAGACTATCATTGTTAGAGAGAGAATGGCACAGCGTGAGGCACATACACCATCATGTTTGTACATGAAAAAGATTATTGCGTGAGTTTCATCCGGATCGGATCGTTCCCGATGCCCCGAAGATCGTCCGTGGAATGAGATTCGAGAATCTTCCTTGTTACCAAGTTATCCGTGACATGCAAGTCTTGGATCTTCCAGATTCACAATATGACATGATAATCCTTGATTCTTGTTCTGAACGAGTATTGCTCCACGAGCTTCGATTCTTGCTTTACTTGACATGATTCTCGTTCAGAGCTCAACTTGACTTGATTTATTTATTTTAGTTCAAAAACTGCCTTGGTGACCTAACAGTCCCGAATACTTACAGATTTATATTGCACATGAGGACTATTTGATAGTCTTTTGGCTAACTAGATGCATGCACGATATTGATAGTGTTACTGGATCATGGCATATAATTATGTGACAAGTATTAAAATGACACAAACAAGTACAAGTTATAATATAAGTAGGCAAGCATACATTTATGGAAACTTAAGCATAAGAAAATATATTATATAGTCTACCTTAGAACATAAGCCTTTACGTTTAGCACGGGTCTAAGGGGTAGTGCGAGGAGTGAAGCCGTACAGGGACATATTGAGCGACAATCCATAAGGCAAGTAGTGTAAACATGTGAAGTAGTGTACTACAAAGAGTACATAATGATCTAATTGAGGCATAGCGGGGTCTACTTGCACGAAGCTAAAGTAGCATGCGAGGGTCCAACTATAAGCCAAGTTTCATTTCCATGTTCTAACACAAGCAATACAAGATAGGATTATTTCTTTAGCTAGGTGCGTTGTATTCTTTATTAGCATTCAAGGGGTGATTCACCTAGCGACTAGTATGTATCGTCCATATTTTAAGTGTGCTGGCTAAGCAAAGACAAGTTTATCATAGCCATCGACCTTAGCGATAATTCACCTCGATAGAGCGATACTTCGAGCGAGCCTTTGAAAGTCTAAGTCTGAACTCCTGAAGGGCCAAATCTAGAATCCTTTGCCTCAAAGGAGGTATCTCGCTGAGCAAAGTGGGTCATGTCATTGCATTTGTGCCGTTTGAATCGGATGTCCGCTTGAGCGGAACAGGTCGTTACAAATGGTGCCGAGATCTTAGCAAAATTTGACACAAATCTTTAGTAGTATACTTCCAAGCCCAAAAAACTATGCACTTCTGCTATTGTCCTTGGAACTGGCTAGTTCTCTACTGTCTTTACCTTCTTGGGATCAACTGACACTCCTGCTCCAGAAATAATATGTCCAAGAAAGGATATGCAATCCAGCCAAAACTCATACTGTCTAAGTTTCTCATATAACTGGTGCTCCCTCAAAGTTTGCAGAACTATCCTGAGATGTTCTTCACGCTCCTCCTCATTACGAGAATACACCAGGATATCATCGATGAATACTACCATAAATTAGTATAAGTAGGGCATGAAAATATGGTTCATTAAGTCCATGAATACCGCTGGAGCATTAGTCATTCCTAATGGCATAACTAAGAATTCATAATGCCCATATCGTGACCTAAATACTGTCTTTGGTATATCCTGCTCCCGGACTCACACCTGATGATATCATGATCGTAAATCTATCTTAGAGAAGACTCTTGCTCCACTTAACTGGTAAAATAAATTATCAATCCTTGGTAATGGGTAATTATTCTTTACTGTTACTGTATTAAGCCATCTGTAATCCATACACAACTGCGTCGATCCATCCTTCTTCTTTACCAATATCGCTGGTGCTCCCCACGGTGATGCACTGGTCCAAATAAACTTTTCACCTTCAGTTATTCTACTTGTCAATATAATTGATCAAGTTCTGATGGTGATATTGGGTACACCTTCTGGGATACTGGTTCTGCTCTTGTCATCAACTCTATACAGAACTATACTGCTCTAACTTAGGGTAATCTGGAAAGATCATTGGGAAAGACATCCATGAACTCTTCAACTATCTTGGGCAGCAAGTTTGCTTTCTTTGCCACTGTTTGTCACGCCCCAATCTCTCGCAAGCTCAATAGTCCCCGCTGAACGTGAAATCACCACGTTGCAGCTCTCCCGTGGGACAACCGTTCTAATCGGAACGTGATGCCGTACGAGCCTGGAGTTGCGCTCGTACAAGGCGATGTTGTCAAACACCAAATATTATTATTGAATCAACCAAGTTGCAGCGGAAGTCAAATATTGTGTACCAAGCACACATCAGAGTAATACGTAGCGAAGCTCATGATATGGTCCAAATAAAATGCCCCGAGACAATGCCACAAAGGCGATACCACGAAGACGATAAAATGCTCTTGCTCTTTTCCCTAGCCCACAAAGGTACTTACAGTTCATACATCTTGTCCCGTATATCCAAGCAGCGCCACTACGCCTGTGTACCTAAAATATTGCCCACAAATGTGGGTCAGTACACAACCGTACTGGTGAGCGGGGTAACCCACTCGTCTAAGCCGACACTAAGTAAAATAGTGAATGCAACAGTTATATGGTGATCTTTCTAGTTTGAATCCTAGATTCGTTTCATGGCATATGGATGACATGTTAAGGAAAGCTGTAAAGCAGTTTAAGCATGCAAGCATTCAACTCAAACCAAACGATAAGCATTTTAATAGATCCGACCCGTCTAACTCAATGTAATCGCTTGTACAATAACATATCGAACCATCAGTCTTGCCTCAATATCCATCCTCAACCAACAGTTTATATATCCAATCTCGAGTGCACACTCTTGCCGAGGCAAGGTGGCCGTGCCTACGCGAAGCACAAACCATCCAAAGTAAAGCAAACCAACTCTTATCTATATGAAGTCACTGGCCAAGCCATAAAGGATGTATGATCGGACTGATCATATGCGGTTCTCCTCAAAACAACGCTAAGTAGCTAACCCACCTGGATCGATTGCCAACCGCTGGCACCGCGCCCAAGACGCGTTACCCAGTTGTCTCCTCCATGGCCGAACGGTCCTGGTGCCCCAGAGATCCCATTCGAGGAGACCAAACCCTGTGCAATACAGGTTGTCCGTGACATGCAGACACTAAGTAGGTATGACGAGAGGATCGAACATTCTCGCCCCACCAAGCGATCCTAGACTCGTTCAACCAATATCCAACCAAATATCCATAACCATTCTTCCAACATATCCAACCAAGGATTCCAAATCTCGACCTCAAGATATAGCCCAAGGCAAGTGTTTCCATAGGCACGATGCCTCTTCTCAACACAGAGTCCAAATTGGTGCAACACCCTTGCTCGAAGCAAATCCCATGGCACAATGCCGTTTCAGTGGCACAATGCCCCATTCGTGGCACGATGCCCCATCAAGCGACACAACGCCCTCGCCGATGTAGTTGTTCGGTTTCGAACCACAACTGCTCGCTTTGTAAGACAAAGCAACTCAGTGATACTCGCGCACGGATGCACGTTCGCTCGCCCGGATTCCCGATATTCCCATCGCCTCAAAGGTATCATTCCAACCGTCCAAGTATAGATCCCAAGTATCCAACCAACTGCCTCAAATGTATAATCCAGCTATCGCATCCAACTATCCAACGCATAATCGTTTCAAGCCACAATCCTTCCAAGCCAACAACGTACACTCTATGCACGCCTCAGTGTGGTGATTCTCAATGTTCTAGCCCAAGTGTTCAAGCCTTTTTACGTGTTTTCCATATTATTAGGCATGAAGGAGTAGAGGAGAAGGAAAAGAGCCCACTCACAATGATTGATCCCGTTAGGCATCCTGTCCTGCCGATACGGCCAATCCCTTGAACCCGTGGTCCGATGCAAGCGCGATCTACTCAACTGGTATGACCGTGCGAGCAGGCCGTGCTCTCCAAATCATCCGACCGATCGGATTAAGGAAGACGGCATTATCGCTTCCATTCAGCTATTCAATAATGTTTTGAACGAACACCTGATTTCCATCGAACCCGCTAGCCATCTGCACATTGAAACCAACTCGATTAATCCTTCTTCCTAAAATCCAACATTTCAAATGTAACCAGCATTTGATTCATTTAATCCGACTCAACGTAACGCTCTGAGCGGTTGTGGGGCGTTACATAATATACCACTTAGAATCAGGTTCGTCCACGAACCGTGCTGGTACTCATTCCAATCACATGCCACAATCCATTCCAAGATCTGCTCTAAGCAACTCACATATTCACGATTTCTGACTCTGCATCTCGTCCTGCTGAATGCTCGTACAATTTTTACGATTTTCCACATCCTCCTTGCAGCTCAATATGAATTCTTCGTATCGCTTAGTTTTGGATCGTACACATATTTAAGGCGTCCCTAAAATACATGCATTTCAGCCGAGCTTTGCGATAGCAAATTTGAACAAGTTACAAGGGTATCTTTATGTTCGAGGCGTCCATTTGCTTTGTTCCCAATTGAATCAATCCCGATTTCCATTCCAACGTTATCGATTGATAATACACTATCCTCAAATATGATAATTTTCTACTGACTCAATCAGTTCGTGTTCCAACTCAATCCATCCAACTATTTCTGAAATCCGTACTAGCAATATCTCCAAATATTATCTCGTGCACCGAACGATCATCTCAACTGATCTACCCCAGCTATGCAACTTACCCAAATATCAACTTTGCTTAGATCAGCTCAGTCCAACACATTTCCTGCCATCTCAAAATCTCACAGGGTGAACATCTATATTGAGGTTCGTGTGATCCACAAAAATCTCGCCGCCACGCCAAAGGGATTGTGTCACCACGATTTCAACGTGAATACACTCGCCACAATTCTTAGGTTGCGCATGGAATAGTTCTTCGCGCTGCTTCCACTGCCTCGAAGCATAGAATATTACCTTTGCCTCCCGAACGAGCACGCTTCCCAGACTAAGTTCCGATGCATCTTGTAAATCTGAGACACATCTGTCCCTTCCAGTATTTGCAAAGATTTGATTTGAACGAGCCGCCAAAGTCGTCCATTCATATAAATGCTATTCCCTTCCAGAGCACGATGAGTCAGAGGCGATGCCATCTACAAAAGTCTGTGACTCCGAATCTCATCAGTTGACTTAGGCTACTTCCACCATCGCTTCGATCTTCCGGCTGTATCTTCAGCTGAAGACTATCCCAAGGGTCTCTCAGAATCCAACACTCAGTCAATAAGCCAAATATCATTGCTCACATCTGCCCTCGACGCATTCCCAAATATGCCGCCTCAAGGGTCGTTCTATGGGTCTACCATATTCATATCCGATTCGACGGGCAAGGTCGCTTAGGGTCAGCTGTCCCGAAGCTACGCTCGATAATTGTAATCATCACGATGGACAGTTACTATAAACTATGCTACATATCATCTGTAAATCCGAATCAAAATCCAACCATCCATCCGAGCGAACTCCCGAATCCGAGATCCGCGCTCGTTGAAACTGTCTTCCATCAACCCGTCTTACTGTCCTGAATCCATCAAATTTCTGAATTGCCATATTCCACAATGCACGTCCAACTTACTCGAGCAACACAGTAATTTGTTCCAACGTTGCTATCACATTTAGCTATCTTCAAACGTTCGTCCACGTCTTTCGGAGAATCCGTTTACTATCGTTGTACCATCTTGCCCAAAATTCTATTTCCGCTAAACCTGAGTCAACTTCACGAGCAGCAACATCCAAAATCTTTCAAGTTTGTGTGAATCTATCTCATTGTCCCTCCAGACCAATATCGTATTTCTTTGCTCAACCAACAGCTCAAATGTGTTGCCCAAAATCGTAGTTCGTGCTCGCTATCATTTGATTCATCCATTGCTCGTTCAAGCGCATCCCAGTTGTTCGTTTCGATCTCGTCCATCACTTAAGCCCAACGATGCTTTTATTTGCATCAGTCCGTTCACGATATGCTCAACTCAATATTCGCTTGTTTCAGTTCCATTCTTTCCAACTCAACCGACTGCACCAACCAACTTGTATTCTCGTTTCACGAGTCTGTTCAGGCAATTCCCATAGATGTCCAACCAAAATATTTCCAATGCCTTGCTTAACACGTTTGATCCCATATACCACTTCGAATCAAGTCGCTACTCACATTACGTTTTCCTGTACGAATCCAAGATCCGTTCGAACCATTCTCCATGCATGATCATGCCTTTTCCAATCCGAGTTTGACACAAAACTCAGGCAACGCTTGAATTATCCAACTGTTTCTCAAACCGTCTGATACTTTCTTAACACGAGCAATCGTGCAATAATTGTCTTCCAAATAGTCCAGTCCAATACCCAACGATTTTACACTTTTGTTGTACGAGCAACTCGTACCAACTTATCCGTATATTCCTGAGCCAAACTCAAACCTGCCCAACCGATGCGCCACAGCCAAAATTCCAACTTATATCCAACACAATCGCTAGACGAGCAACTCGTGCAAGGATCCATTCTCATCGAATGCTTCTACTCAAAATATGCCGCATAATCAAATCTCGTTAGCCAACCAACTGATCCGTTGAGGCAATCAGAACTCCCGAACGATAAGCCAAGCCAACCTAACGAAAGCCCACACTTGTCGCACAAATGCAATAATGCCAACCAACTTGCTGCACGAATGCAATAACGCCTAACGAGACTAAGCGATCCTACGAAAACCAACCAAGGCAACCCAACAAAGAATAATATGCAGCCACAACTAGCAATAAATAGACTTATTGCATGAAATATCCGATGCGACACCGAGTAGAGTCAAGAGCTAGACGACACGCGGAAGCAATTTTTAGAGTTTGTGATGAAGCGAAGGACCAAGTCCGAAGAAATGAACCAGGCGCTCTGATACCAATTTGTCATGCCCTAATCTTCCGTAAGCTTAATAGTCCCCGCTGAACGTGAAATCACCACGTTGCAGCTCTCCCGCGGGACAATCGTTCTAATCGGGATGTGATATCGTACGAGCCTGGAGTTGCGCTCATACAAGGCGATGTTGTCAAACACCAAATGTTATCATTGAATCAACCAAGTTGCAGCGGAAGTCAAATATTGTGTACCAAGCACACATCAGAGTAATACGCAGCGAAGCTCACGATAGGGTCCAAATAAAATGCCCCGAGACAATGCCACAAAGGCGATGCCACGAAGACGATGAAATGCTCTTGCTCTTTTCTCTAGCCCACAAAGGTACTTACAGTTCATACATCTTGTCCCGTATATCCAAGCAGCGCCACTACGCCTGTGTACCTGAAATATTGCCCACAAACATGGGTCAGTACACAACCGTACTGGTGAGCGAGGTAATCCACTCGTCTAAGCCGACACTAAGTAAAATAGTGAATGCAACAGTTATATGGTGATCTTTCTAGTTTGAATCCTAGATTCGTTTCATGGCATATGGATGACATGTTAAGAAAAGCTGTAAAGCAGTTTAAGCATGCAAGCATTCAACTCAAACCAAACGACAAGCATTTTAATATATCTGACCCGTCTAACTCAATGCAATCGCTTGCACGATAACATATCGAACCATCAGTCTCGCCTCAATATCCATCCTCAACCAACAGTTTATATATCCAATCTCGAGTGCACACTCTTGCCGAGGCAAGGTGGCCGCGCCTACGCGAAGCACAAACCATCCAAAGTAAAGCAAACCAACTCTTATCTATATGAAGTCACTGGCCAAGCCATAAAGGACGTATGATCGGACTGATCATATGCGGTTCTCCTCAAAACAGCGCTAAGTAGCTAACCCACCTGGATCGATTGCCAACCGCTGGCACCGCGCCCAAGACGCGTTACCCAGTTGTCTCCTCCATGGCCGAACGGTCCCGGTGCCCCGGAGATCCCGTTCGAGGAGACCAAACCCTGTGCAATACAGGTTGTCCGTGACATGCAGACACCAAGTAGGTATGACGAAAGGATCGAACATTCTCGCCCCACCAAGCGATCATAGACTCGTTCAACCAATATCCAACCAAATATCCATAACCATTCTTCCAACATATCCAACCAAGGATTCCAAATCTTGACCTCAAGATATAGCCCAAGGCAAGTGTTTCCATAGGCACAATGCCTCTTCTCAACACAGAGTCCAAATTGGTGCAACACCCTTGCTCGAAGCAAATCCTATGGCACAATGCCGTTTCAGTGGCACAATGCCCCATTCATGGCACGATGCTCCATCAAGCGACACAACGCCCTCGCCGATACAGTTGTTCAGTTTCGAACCACAACTGCTCGCTTTGCAAGACAAAGCAACTCAGTGATACTCGCGCACGGATGCACGTTCCCTCGCCCGGATTCCCGATATTCCCATCGCCTCAAAGGTATCATTCCAACCGTCCAAGTATAGATCCCAAGTATCCAACCGACTGCCTCAAATGTATAATCCAGCTATCGCATCCAACTATCCAACGCATAATCATTTCAAGCCATAATCCTACCAAGCCAACAACGTACACTCTATGCACGCCTCAGTGTGGTGATTCTCAATGTTCTAGCCCAAGTGTTCAAGCCTTTTTACGTGTTTTCCATATTATTAGGCATGAAGGAGTAGAGGAGAAGGAAAAGAGCCCACTCACAATGATTGATCCCGTTAGGCATCCTGTCCTGCCGATACGGCCAATCCCTTGAACCCGTGGTCCGATGCAAGCGCGATCTACTCAACTGGTATGACCGTGCGAGCAGGCCGTGCTCTTCAAATCATCCGACCGATCGGATTAAGGAAGACGGCATTATCGCTTCCATTCAGTTATTCAGTAATATTTTGAACGAACACCTGATTTCCATCGAACCCGCTAGCCATCTGCACATTGAAACCAACTCGATTAATCCTTCTTCCCAAAATCCAACATTTCAAATGTAACCAGCATTTGATTCATTTAATTCGACTCAGCGTAATGCTCCGAGCGGTTGTGGGGCGTTACACTGTTGCGACTTCTCCCTTGTGCTGGTCTCTTACTATTCTGCTAAGGACAAACTCTTCTAGACCAGAAATTCTAAATAACACTCTACCCTCTCAACAGTCTATCATTGCATGATTGTCTCTCAACCAGTTCATGCTTAAGATAATGTCAAAGTTACCCATAGGAAACTCGATCAACTTTGCAGGTAATAAATATCCATATACTATGACTGGACATGCTAAGCACACCCTACTAACTTCTACGATCCCATTGCAAGTGAGTATATTCTGCCTCACTGGCAATGCCTCAAACTTCAATCCAATAGTGTCATATATTATGCAGATATAAATGATTGTAAAGCTCCCAAATTAATTAAAGCTATGGCAGGAAAGGTTGTAACAAAAATGTTACCTACCACTACGTCATCCGACGCCATAGCTTCCTCCAAAGACAAGGTGAGTGCCTACCCTTGGCCTTGTTGAGCTCCCTGTTGCTGTCTTCCTTGTTGCCGTGGTTACGGCCCCTGATGATTCTATTATTGATGCCTATAAAGCTGGACCTACATCGGCAATGGACGATGAGCCAAAGGTCATGCTGCTACTGTTGGTCCTCCTTGTTGCACTCTCCTTGGAACCGACAATGCAAAAAACTGTTGTACTGGCCCTTCTGGCCTCTACATTAATGAGCACTTGGCAACCTTGTGATCAGGGCTCCCACATCTCAAACACAGTCTGTTAGCTTCCCGACAAACATCCTGGGTATGACCTCCCTTTCCATAGTAGGTACAACATATCGAAGCTCCACGTCGTTGTTGTTATTGCTTCTGCTGTTACTGCCTCGGCTGCTATTGCCGAGTTGGTACTATCACTGTTGAAACTGTCGCCCTCTGTGGTACTGAATAATGTATATGAATGCTAGGTGATAGTGCTGACGTTCGGGGTATTGGTCCTCCCTCATTTCTTTGTCCATGAGGCCTCTTCCGATCTACTCTTTTTGATGCCATCATTTGAGAAGTAAGCTCAACTCTCTTAGCTGTTATCAATACCGTCTCGAAGGATGGTAGTTATGCATCTCTACCATGTGCAAGATCTCCAAGTGAAGTCTCTGCTGGAACCTCATTACTCTCTCCAACTTTGTTACCACCATGGTTGGAGCAAATCTGCTAAGTCAACAAAATTCTATCGCATAGTAGTCTACCGTCCTTCCAGCTTTCTTGAGGTTAATGAACCTTTATTGTAACTCATACTAAGCCACAATCCCAAAATACTTCATACTAAACCGGGTCCTGAAATCCTTCCATAAAATATGATGCCTCAATCCTACCTCTATCGTGAACCACCAATCTCTTACCAGATCTTAGAGTTTTAGGCGAACCAGGTCAACCTGTTCCTCGGCCGAAACTTTAGCCGCTGTCAGAATGGTTGCAATATCTTGGAGCTAATCGTCTGTCGTGATTGCATCCTCCATGCCATCGAAGTATCTGTTTTTAGTTTACAAAATCTAATAGATGCCCTAGTATATGTTCTCCCGCCTCGTTCTAGGGCCGTCTGCAACCCTTGGTTCAATAGGACATTATGTTCCTACTGCTGGAGCTGTTGTTGCTAATGTTGCTATTATTGTTGTTGCACTACCATCTGGTGTTGTTAGGAAGCCAACAATCCACGAATAATCTCTAGCAAGACCTGGGTATCCAGTACTGCCGGCACTACGGGAGGTACGGGAATACCTAGAGCCTGCTGCTCTGTTCCATTCATCATGGGTTCAACTTGGATCCGTGGCTGGGGTTCCACAAGATTTTGTTCCACTGGTAACTCTGCCTCTCCTGTTACTGCAATATCGGGGGAAGGAGAATCCCTAAAGAAGATCACAAGAAACAATAAGCACAGGACGAGAAGGAACAAGGAAATAATAAATCTGAAAAAATTCAAGCTGAGTATTAAAGAGGACGATTTCAGAGTTTCAAGAAGGATCATGCTTGATTGAGACTCCTATGACCATGATACCCCACAAGTCTGAAGAACAGACCTGCATGGGCTACCAATAAAATCTTGTCATGCCCTAATACAGGAATACGGAGACAGACATGGCCAGCTATACCGTACAAGGTACTATACGCCGTATGAGAATCATATATGTACATAACAAGAGGGTGCATACTACAATCAAGTCTTCTATGGCCAAGAAATTCTATGTCTCTATCATTCAAACAAGAAATAAGAAACATAGAGCATATATGATAAGCAATAAGGCATCCCAAATGCTTTCTCAAAATATTTTGGAGTCCAACTGTACAAAATAAGAAGCTGGAAGAGTAACAAAAGTACATGACAGTGATCAGCTGCAGTCTGATTTAATACAATCATGTAAGAAAACTAATGTCCTGACAAGCCGGCTTACAGGTGTCAGTGGCTAAATGTCCAAAAGAGTAAAAGTGCAATAACGAGCAAAAAAGAAGAAAATCCACTCGCTATCTCCTGCGACCATGTTCCTGGTATGTGCCATGAGTTAGGGGAAGGTACGCTGGATCCTCGGGTGCTTCCTTGGACATGCAAAACTAGTAAAATTATACCTCAAACAATAACTACCACAAAGGAAGCACGAAATAGAGAAACCAAAATCCAAGGAAAACATATAATAATACATAGGTGCAGTGTCATAACTTAGGTTCATGGCATATCCTAGCGCTAAGACTGAACCCTATAACCAAACAAGGACAAGGGTTGAACCATCACACTATGATAGTCCATTTTTCTAGGCTACTAGCTGAATAATACAATCACAACCAAGTTCATTTCTTATATCGGCCAATTATTTGTATGGCTTGCTATTTTGTGGAGTCTGAGGTTATCTCAGAATAATGCATAATAAGTATCCTCAGATCACGTCAGTACCGAACATGAGCTAATCGAACCAAATAAATAAAATAGGCACTTGCAGGATACACCAGTCCCCCGTAGGACCACAGCACTAAAACGCGGTATTAGCGGTTGCAGTATTCCTATATTAAAATAGTGGCTCAGCATAATAATAAGTCAGATTTTGCACTTCACTGAGGCAGATGATACAGTATCTGTGGTGGCCAGCCCACAGTGCATTAGAATGAATCTCTGTGGGAAGGTTCATTGGCATGATCTCAGGATACCGTTCCCTCCTATGTTACTACCACTTTTAGTTACCTAATTAGCCCTATGTCGGGTTTAAAATCTTAAGGCGTGGTCACATGAGAATTTCCCTTAATATATTGTACCAAGTATGGGCACGCTAGATACGAATACATAGAAGTCAAATCTGGATTCCCGCGAGCATGTATGCAACATTCAGACAATTAATATCCTAGTACACTTTGGTAGTTGACTCGCTTATTATGCCCGTACTAGGAAAATAATATATATATTTATAATATTATGCACTAAGGAATTTAGAGGCATTCTCGATGCATAATCCAAATATGATCACTTAACACGTGATATGATGTGTCGTACCCTGGCGCACATTAAAACATGAACAATTATCAGGCAATAGTGGTATCAACACGGATACAATATTTGAGTCAAATTACTAATTATACACTGGATCACATGAATCAAGAAAATATTTAATCAAAACAAGCACGGTTGTATGGGTCTCTAGGCAGCATGGGAAGTCCAGGCCGCATATAATGTCTAGGCTGCATATAAATTTTTGGCCGCATGACAAGTCCTGGCCATATATGCAGTTAGGATACTTGAAATACTTGGCCGTATAACAATTCCTGGCTGCTTATGAAGTTAGGTCATATTAACCACTTGGCCACATGACAAGTCATAACCGCATATGAAGTTATGCAGCATGAACCACTTGGCCGCATGACAAGTCTTGGCCGCATATGAAGTCAGGCCGCATAAACCACTTGGCCGTATGCTCAAGGTTAAGGTCTACTCCTTGGCACAAGTGATGAAGTGGAGGACAATAAAAAAGTGTCAGTGATGTGACATAAAGTGGCTGATGTGACTAATGTGACAAGCCATAAAGTGTGTCAGGAAGAAAAGACAAAACCATATAAATAAGTGCCAACGGTTCAGAGCCATACGTCCAAGAAAATAGTGGCTTCATGCTCTCCAGGCCGCATGGGTGTCGGTGTCACACGGGGTTCAATGCCGCATGGAGTTCTTATGGACTTAGCGAATTTCTCATTCATTCAGCGAGTGAAAGCACATGGTATTCAAGGACACTCGTGTAAATCAACAGTCATACGTCCACAAGATAGACGCATGCTGTCAGTATGTGACAAAAGTTTAGGCCGTATAACCCTCTCAGGCCACATGGCACTCTTAGCCGCATATACTCATTGGCCGCATGGGAACTTCTTCTTCTCCAACAGCAGGTTCGGCCATGGCAAAAAAGCTCCAAAAACTGAAATATTATTTTGTTCATAAAATTCTCATTTTAAATCCAAATCGGGTGAACCAAAAGCCAAAATGCTCTAAATTGAAAGCTCTATCATGAAACAAAAACTGGTTTTCAAAGACATGTTTAATAGGTCAAAACCAAAAAAACTCATAAAATCCATAAAAAACCTAAGTTTAAAAATATAGATCTACACTAATCCATCCACCAAAATAGAAAACTCTAAGAACTAAAAGTGCTTAGAAACATATAATAAACATAATGAAACAATTATATAGAAGGTCACTCCATTTTTCGTGCAAGGTGTACTTGCCTATGGAAATGGGGAGAGAAAACTAAAGAAAGAGGAAGAAATAAAGAAGTGAAGAGAGATAGATAGAGAAAATATTTGGTTATATATAGTAGGGTTGAGGGTTAAACGAAAGGTTCTAATGATTGCTCTAGCATATGTCTATTAGTGTGGACTCGGGATTGCCGGAGGGCAACTTCAACGTGGCTTGCCTGTAATATTTGATATATTTTTGTACAAGCTCTTTTTCTTTTTGTATGATGTCCATCAGAGAGGACATCATCATGTCGTTTCTTCCGTCGTAGAATCGGGTGAGAGAAAGGCTTCTGAGGCCATCAAACGACGAGATACAATTATTTTGGAGACTACAAAACCAATCAAAGGCCCTCCAGCCAATGTCCCGATAAATAGTTTGGTGAGGAGAGCGTAGTTACGAGGCAGATGCCCCATTGCCGTCTCAAAGTAACTCATGTACTAATAAGAAATATGTTTTTTCGTCAAACGGAGTCAGGTTGAAGGGCTTATATTTGGGCAGGTACGACACATCTATCCACTCGAGGGGATATAGTTGCCTTATTCCAAGCTCGCATAGGTTATCCCGATTACCTAGTGAGTCCAGGCAGGCTCGAAGTTCTCGGACTTCCCTGATTGCTTCCTGGGCTTCATCTACTATAGAAGGAGCAGATAATTCGGGCAAGGCGTAATTACCGCCAATTGGTGGAGCGATTGTATTTTAGTCCCCATTGGTCCCAGGATTCAGGCTTGCCTGACCTATGGCCCTTGGTGGCTGTGATGCCATGCTTGATTTAATCTCCAGTATTGTTTAGGTCAAGGCTTGCATTGACGTGATCATGGCTTGCATCATGGCCTCGAGGGTATCGAGGCACTATCGATCGCTGGAGCCCTCGTGCTCATCCCTTGCCATATATACTATCTTACATGAGGAGAGATAGATAGGACGGTGGATGTCACACTCTCTGTCTCGGACTCTTGTAGTGAATAGTCCTCTGGGAAAGTTTGCAGTGTGGCATTCTCTTCGGAATTGGAGGAAATACTACCCTAGCATAGGAAGCTTCGTCTTCTTGACAAGGGGGGTTACCCCCAGGAATCTTAGTGTCGGTTCCTTAGAAATTTTTGTCTCCTCGAAACATCGGGTTGTTGTAGAGTTCTGTGGGTTCACCACCCCCATCTCGCAGAGTCATCTGGGATCTCAATGAAGGGCTTCCCCCAACAGTTGATAATTTTTTTTCGAGCGTGTACCCAGGAATACTCCTTCTATGGGTACCTCGGCTTGCCTCCGGTTCCTTGATGCACTGGATGGGAGTGAAGGATCGGGGGCTCTAGACTTTCGTCCTCCCCTTGGGGAAGGGGGTTTCTAAGTAGAGTAACATGAGGCGAAGGGCAACTTCTCTTCCTCTTCTAGTATTCTTACCTGCTCTTCAGGATATTGTCGGATGGATGCTTTTGGTTCAGTCATTGGAATGATGGCTGCCTATTTACAGGCACTACTACTCTACCACATCATCAATTAGTACAGTGATGCCTGGAAGGGGATATCTCATGTGCCATGGTTGCCTTCCTTGCCTTGCGCTTATGATTAATCATGTTATGCAAGTTGGGTGAGGGATGACTAACTTTTACACCCTCTCTCTGTGAGCACTGGTAGACCGAGCATATGGGTATATAGGTGATGTGTTCGCTCCTTGGCCTAGGATTCGTATAAGAACTTTTCCTGGGTCATTACTTGAAGACTTTCGAGACCGACTTGTCCATTTGTCGCTACGGGCTGGACGCATGGGTCAGCCTTGTACAGCTTTCTATCAGGGACACACATAATAGTTAGCGGTACCGGTTGACGGTTGGCCGAACGAGCAGTTACTTGAGGTTGACGAGCTCGCACTGCCCTAGACGTCCTTGTCCTAGCACGCACTAGTGCATAGTATGAAGAGTCCAAGCTTGAATCTTCCCTTTTTCAGTATGGCTCATAGAATCAGTACCGCATGAGATTCGGTTAAAGATCGAGCCACTGTTGCCTTTGGGGCCACATATAGCCCTCTTCCTACGGCCATAGTCTGATGTCGCGTGGGCCTTCTTCTGTGACCTCCAATGTGGCCGCATGGAACATGTCTTAACACTCAAGCTTCTGGCATTGTAATATTTTCCTTTGCCAGAGTTCAAGTGCCGAGCACTTTCCTTGTCAGAAGTGACTGCCATACGAGTAGGGATAACCTGCGTGGACACATGATGCGCGTCTTATGTCATCCCCTGATTCTGCAGGGGGCCGATCGTCCTCGTTTAGTGCCTTATGGAACCGATCGTCCTCTCTTGGGCGTAATTTCGTACAAGCCTAAGTTGTGCTTGCACAAGGCCAGGGATTGAACAAGGACAGAATAAGCTATTTAGAGGTAAGACGCAGTGGCATAATATAATAGAAAAGTAAAGAACACAATGGCATTCAAAAACAAGCACTTTATTGATATTCAAGAAGTGTTACAAACATCGCTTGGCCGATATTATAATTTGCTTAATCTCTTTCTTTCTCTCTCTCTCTCTCTCTCGATATTAATGACATTGTTTCATACATTATATCCCTTTATACCAAAGCATCACAAAATATCTCGATACGTCTCAGGGCATCGACTCCAGTTTTTTGGCTCCTAAGGATGAGGATATGCTATCGCTTCTTCAGACGATCCAGTACCTGCGAACAAGCAAACTGGTGGGGGGTCAGCACTTTAGAAAAAGTACTGGTAAGTATAAAGCAACGAATAGAAGCAACACTATCTAAAACCAACACTAAGTTATTATATGGTAAAATATTACATTAATAGTAATCTTTCTACTTTTACCTAGGTTCATTTCATGCAGTACAAGATCAGAGTCAGTTTACTTCTTTCTAAAACATATCTTTAAAAACGGTTTGCACATTCAATACATTCAAGAATACAGTAGGGGCAGTATTCTATCATGCAGAGCGCAACATGTATTGTGAGCTATATTCAATTTCTTTAGGAACAATAGTAGTGATCTATTGGACTATTCATCTTATAGAAGAGGGAAGCAATATATTCAAGTTAAACATGCAAGTCTAGGGGTAGTACATAATTCAAGCATAATCAGAAATTAATACATCACTTATTCAGTGATTCTTACCCTACACCAAATGGATATCCCTGCAACAGACATACAAGTTACAACAATTTACATTAATATATGAGTGTCATTTTCTGTTCGTCTCTGCATCAAATAGTTAGGTATACAAGAAGGCTAAAATCCTAATATACGCCCTAACTATATGATGGCCCATATGAAACCCATGATTAGTAGCGGTATTATCACAGCCCAGTACTACACCAAAATAAGCTAAAAATGGCTACTTTGACACATGAGCCAGCTAACTAATGACATAAACACCCGCCTAATAACGAGGACTTTATTGCCTCAAGGTGTTCCGATTAGCCTCTCCCAGACCGAATGGTTCCCAGTGCCCCAAGATAGTAACTGCATCCAATCTTCAAAAAGTCCCAATTGTTTTGAACTTTCTTTTTTGTACCGCTTGAGAGACTGCATCCCTTGTGCATAAGTTGTCAGACCGATGCATTGATGCACTCTTATAAGATAATTCTATAATGCAATCAAGCAATGATCAAGCAAACTTCTATCTCTTCTTCTGATCAATCGAACGATAGGTTCAATTCACGGTCCAGCACTACACTAGTATACACTCAAACTAGCTGCTTTCATACGTGATCAAGATATTCTCTGAACGGGTTCGATAACAAGTCTATGTTTCAAGTAGTTGTTCTTTTAATACGAAATAAGTAAGATAGGAGTTCTATAATTCTAGCATACAATATCTTACAGTTATATCTATCAAGAATACATATATCTCTATTTTTAACAAGCATATAGTCCTACTCTTGTTTAACATATAATAAAGAAACATGTTCAAGCATCTTTTACTCTTCTTATTAGCATGTCAATAGTTCATTCGATAGCTGTGTCCTTGTAACTTAGCATGCAATATTCTATTCTTTTACTTAGCATGGCAATGTTATTTTCAATAACAAGCATTTTAAGTTCTCTAGTTAAGCAATACAGGTTATCGTTCTATCATTCTCATGCAAATATTCTCTTCTCAGATTCATTATTAAGGCATGCAAGAATCAGAGAATAAAGTTTTGCCTACTCACCCAGATCAATCGTCTTAAGTTTCGATCAAAAAACTCTTCGAGAAGGCTTTCGCTCAAGCCAGTAAAATGATATCTCTTGTACATAGTACCATCGCAGAGCGGGGCACTACATCTTCTATGGCAGGAAGAGAGACGGGGAGCGCATTCTCCGCAGTTGGGTGAGGCGTAGCAGCCTTGGCTACCCATGTCCTGCGGGTCTTCTTAGGCTTTACCAGCCTTGGTGAAGCGCTGCCTTCAGAGAGTATTTCCTCGAAGGCTCGCTGGTCGAAGCGTACAACCAACATCTTCGGGGTCGAGCCCAGCTTCGATGGATCGGACTGTGTCACGACCTTCTAATCAAAGGATAAGGACCTCCCAAGCAGGGTCGCTATCTTGTTTGCCATTAATACAAGTTTAAAAAACTTTTGTTTAACAACCAACAAAAAATACAAAGAAGTCTTAGAAAAAAAATCTAAGTAAAATATTTTTTGATCTAGGAAATGTGAGGATGGAGATCGAGTACAGCAATGACTCCTTTACTCTGTTGACAGTCCAACGAGTGAATAAGGAAGCTCTCTTCTCTTTTCTCTCTTGAGCTTGTGTGCATGTACGTAGCTCTGCCCCTGTCTCTGTGTGTACGTCTCTCTGTGCCCCTGTGTTGGGTATGCTACTCGGCTATTTATAGCCATCACACTGATGGGCTATGCGCGTGCATAGGTTATACGCACATGGATGCTGAGGCTGCCATGTCTTCATCTGCAACTGCCATCGTGGACGTAGGTCATGATTGAGTCGCCATGTGAAATATTTGTTAGGATTCGCTGTTGCTAAAAATTTGATCGGTTTTTGTCCTTGATATGCACGACTTGGTCAGTTAGACACATGGCATACACTTAGTCGTAAAAATCTCATAAGTTGCAACAGAAAGATATGGGCTTGAGAAGGTTCTGCCACGTTGAACACATAAGATCTGGAATGCATGGGGCCAGAGACGTATGGAGTCTGGAACGTATAGGGCCAGAGACGCTTGGAACGTATGGAGTCTGGAACTTATAGAGCCTTTGTCTTAGGTATACGTGGCAATTTAATTTGTATACGGATAAAATTAATCATGACAATGATGTGAGTACTGACGCCAACTGTCAGTGTCAGAATCGAGGCATTTAGATCCATTATTTGTTGTCAGAGTCATAAATGCTGTAACTCGACTGAGGTGACTTTATGCATCACTTGATCCTTAGTGTATGAGGACTGAGGCTCATAGGGGCCTTCAAGATTTTTCATGCTTATATATATTATAAATCAAACAATTAGGTGATGTTTGGACGAAGAATTTGTAATCCTGGGAATTTATTTTTATTTATTTCCTATGAGAAAGGAATTCAATATTTCCATACTAATGTTTGGTTAGGTTGAGAATATGTAGTACCGTCCAAACAAATTGTAATTAATGCGCCCATCCAATATTTCAAGAAAAGCAAAATTATTTCCAAATGGGGCATTGGGTTTTGCTTTCCCACGGATATAAGAAACTTTAGCTCCCCATATTCCACTTAGTTTTTATGACCAAACTTACCAAATATGGGTAAGAAATCCAAACCTTATTCTCAAGTCTCTCACACTTGAATCAAATAACACATTGGGATGTAATGTGGGACATGCGATCCAAAAATTAACGTGGAAAGAATGCGATCAAATCCAGACTGGCCCAGCACAAGCCTAATAAAAGGCAAAGATTAGCCTGATCCACACTTCCAACAGGTCAGGTTACCCATACCCAGACCCGAGCCCAAACTGGTCCGCTCCCCCCAACCATGCCCGGCTGGATTTCCTCTCTGGTCATGCCCCGGTCCTAAAATGCATAGAACCAAACCACGTGACAATGACTAGATAATACGACTCAGAAGGATATTCCGATATAATAGACCCATCGAAGCTCACTATGTTGTCTTGTATAGACTCTAGTCCACAATTTATAAATAATAGGCAGTCTTCTGTGGTGGCCGACTGAGGAGGAGGCGGCTGGTGGTGGTGGCGATGGTTGATGTCTGGGAGGAGGAAGGTCGGAGGGGGGTCGGACTGGAGGTGCTCGGAGGAGGAGACGGTGGTGGCGGGCCGAGGGAGATGGCCGGGGTGAGGTCGGGTTAGGTGAGGAAGGTGGCAATGATATTTTTAGGGTTTTCCTATATAGGCTATTGGTTAGTTTTAGAGAGAGGGTATGTATAGTATATATAGGAGAGAGAGAGAGAGGGGCTCTCCTTAGGATTAGGGCCTGCTAGACATTATTTTTGGGGAGATGGGAAGCCTCATTATGATGAGGGAAGGGCTAAGATTGATGGATTCTGAAATATAGGATGGTGATGTGAGGGTAAAAAGTTGTAGCAAGTACAACCAATGAGGAAGAAAATATAGGGTGGATCGGTCAAGGGGAAAGAATGAGGTTCTTCATGTGTTGGGGCCAATGAGAAAGGGACACCTCATTGCTTATTTGCATAAAAGTCCCTGAATAATTGAAAAATTGTACAATTAATAGAATTTGGAATTGGATGAGACAAAATACCATGTTTGGTGTGATGTAGTGGGCTAAAATGGTGTTTGGTGTTTAGTATGAATTTGAGGGTATGAGTGGGGGTTTGGGTTGGAGTTGGATCTAGTTTTGAGTGAGGTTGGGTCTTTACACCAATTTAATTAAAATTAGTGTAAATGGTGCTCTTTAATTGATTGAAAATACATAGGATTAAAATTGGGTGGGACACAAGTGTCATGGACGTAGAAGACTCAGAATAGAATATTGTCAATAATTGGGTTGTACAAAATGGGTCAAGGTCGTGTCTCTAATTTTGATTAGAACATACAAGGATGTAAAGTTGGATTTATTTGAATTTAAGAACGGATGTTTGTAACGAATATTGTACGACTAAAATAAAGCACAAGGGAGAGTATTTATGAGTTACACAAAGGTCAGAATGGAAGGCTGTCACGTCAGGAAAAGTGTGTGAAGTTTGTGTGAGAGTAAATGCTAGTGTACCACTCCAAATATCGAAGCAATGATAAGGTACACAAAGTGATTAAAATATTGTAGAATAATTGATAAATACCGTGTTCTAATTCTAATTAAATCCAAAATAACCCTAATCTCTGTATCTAAGCCAAGTAGACCTAAATTTGGTTGAGGGGGTTTACATGTAGCTTTGTAAGGATATCCCACTAGGGGATTTTGGTGGACCTATTACCTTTTTGCGCACTTTGGGGTTCGAATAATAGATTCAAAATAAACCCTATCAGAGGTAATATGGATGTGATAGGTTTTGAGGATTGTAAGGACATCCTGCTGGGAGATTTTGGTGGATCTATTACCCTTTTATGCACTTTGGGGTGTGAGTAATAGATTCAAAACAAACCCTATCAGAGGCAATATGGACGTGATATATTTTGTGGATTGTAAGGACATCCCGTTGGAGAATTTTGGTAGATCTATTACCCTTTTGTGCACTTTGGGGTACGAGTAATAGATTTAAAATAAACCTTATCGGAGGTAATATGGATGTGATAGATTTTGTGGACCCATTACTTTTTGTGCACGTTAGTACAAGCAATAAGTTTGAGACAAGCCCTGCTAGAGGTAATATGGACGTGGTAGTTTTTGTGGACTTAATACCGCGAGCATATCCAGATTGGGTACCAGTAATAAGTTGGAAGACAATCGATATTAGAGGTAATATGGATGTGATAATCGATGGCCAAGGCCAAAAATTTTGCTCATAGGTAATATGGACATGGCAGACTCCGTCGGAGTAGTGTATTAGAGTGACAGTCCAGAGGTCCTGTGGACATAAACTAACACCCAGGAAGATATAATGTAGTTTGGTAATAGAGGAGTACCAGTCCAATTTATACGTAGTAATTTTTGAGGAACTTGTCGTTGATAGGCATTAGGAGCAAGTCGCTGTTGGGTTTTGCTAGCCGAAATGTGCCGTTGGAAAATACGGTTTCCACAACGAATGGGCCTTCCCATTAAGGTTAGAATTTGTTGGCCGTCTTGTGAGTCATAACCATCGGTCTTCTAACTGGTAGGACGAGGTCACCCACTTAGAACATTCTCTATTTTATTCACTTGTTGAAGGCTCCAGAGAGACACGCTTGATACAACTTTATGTGTTATTGAGCTAAGAGTCATTTCTCATCGAGTGCTTTCAACTCCTATAACCGTCGACGGTAGTTATCGTCCGTGGTTAGTTGGTTGGAGAGAGCTACTCATTGTGAAGGTATTTGGATCTCCAGCGGGAGTACCGCCTCACTTTCATATACCAAACAGAATATCGTGTTCCCAGTACCTGTCCGGACTGTTGTACGGCAGGCCCAGAGACATTCACCCAGCTTCTCATTCCAGTCGCATTTATTGGAAGACACAAATTTTTTAAGGAGCTTGATGATGGTTTTGTTGAATGCTTCCTCAAGGACGGTAGACACCATGTTGGAGGACAGTGTTTGTGTGAGCATATTTTCCATGCTGATATTGAGTCACAGGCTGACAATTTTGAAGAGTATGAGTGCTCCTCATCTTCTTTATTTGAGCCCTTGGGGGTTGTAGGATGCGTTACATATCCTAAGCCATGCTTAGTCTTATTATAGTAATTCTCGGGCTTGCCTACGGGGAAGGAAAGTCGTAAAGGCGACATTCGGCCTTTGCCATAGTTTAATCCTTTAGCGACCTCCAGGTTATATCCCATCTTTTGGATAAAATATAGGGCTTATTAGCTATACCGCTATAGTGGCATTTTGCCTACCTCGGATTCTGGTTCTACTTTTTCTTTGGGATGAAGGACCGGGGGCATTCCACTCTGCCGAAGATGATGATCTTATTTCCCTTCTTCCTGGGTGGGACTAAGAAATAAGAATCCTGACTAGAGTGAAGCCTATGCACGGTGCAGGTAGTGGTCACTTGTGTGTGCAGATGCAGGTCCAGACCGTGCTCCAGGGAGTAGAGTATACTTATATGCATATGCACCGAGTAGTTCAAAGATAGTCTTTATTGAGAAAATAATGTATCTCTTTCGGCGGGATTACATCGTCAGGGGAAGGAATATTGACATTGGCGGATATATATTTCTCTAGCTCATCCTTCTCCTCGGCTAACCCTAGAGTAAGCGAAGGCTTGGGTATTTTTTTGCATAATTTTACCACCAAAGGTCCGAAAGTTGCAGCCACGGTCGGGTCTTCCTTTGGTGGTCGACTCGGCTTGTGAGGTTAACGACCATTGATTCTGAGGGCGTAGATAGGGTGGGATATCCTTTTGGAGGTCGATTCAGACTGTGAAGGCGGACGACCATTGTCTATGGAGATGCCGAAGGTACCTGAGATTCATGTGCCTTCCTGCTCATTTTGACGATGAGGGTTATAGCCGCATCGGGAGTGTTATCCTTGAGGCAGATTCTCATAGGCTTCTCGGGTGCTATTATGGCCTCGGCTTTATTGTCGGCCTTGTTGCCACCTTCATCTTGGCAGATTTTCTTGTAGAAGATCGAGTCAGAGTAGTAAATCTCAATACCCTTAAACGGGTTGACATCAGCGAACTCCATTTTGACAAAACCGTGTTCGTCTATATATTTTAGGTGCTGGTATAGGATGGAGGCATGATCCTACCATGGACATCCTAACAAGATGTTATAGGACATATCTACGTCTATGATGTAGCAGGTAACTTCTGTTTTTAAGTCATCGATTTGATATTTTAGGCAGATTTTACCCAGAGGGTAGCTCCTCCCCTTGTTAAAGTCGCTGATGGCGGTATTTGTGGCTGCCAGACGATGCATTAGGATCCCCAGGGTCTGAAGCAAACTTTTTGGGATAATGCTGACCGACGATCCTAGGTCAATATGCATTCGGTCTACCTTGATATCGCCAATATATCTTGTGTAGTACAGGGGCCGATCGTGCCTATTATTCTTGAGCAACATGTCCTGTTGCGAGAAGGTGATATTGGGTAATGCATCCATGGCGATATTGCAATGTGGACAAGCAGCAGAATCTTTGGTTGGCGGCTTCACTTGCACCAGGTAGACATCGGTATTCTGTAGTGCCTCACTCAGGACAGCCTGAGTGTCTTTAGAGAGCCACAAAAGCTCAAATAGTAATAATTTTGTCGGAGTGTGGGCTAATTGTGCTAAGATGCCTAAATTATAGGGCCTCTCCAGCCCTTGCGGTGCATCCTTGCGTAACGGCTTATCGAAGCACGTCTCTTTTTGTTTGGACTTGTCCACCGATGAGGACTGAGATAGCCCGGGAGCAGTGGTGGTGGGCGCGACAACTAGGGTGTATCATCGTGCATCGGTTGGTATATTGCGCCTAACCTTGTTGCATCTACTACCAGCTCTTCAGCCAAGGTGGAGACCGTATAACAGGTCTTAGATTTTTGGCCTTTAGATTTAGCGGTAGAGGATACAACGGGCTGTGACAAGTCTGGCACGAGGTCAAAATGGACACACATGACCTCCCCACGTGGTGTGGCAAGAGGTATTAGCCCGATCGTCTGGTCTCGAGATGGTGGAAGGTTGACCACTTCCATAGTCGCCATAGGGATTGGGACTACTCCGTCTTGGGATTCCGTCGGCGAGAAGTTGCCAAAGTAGAGGGACACCATGTTGGCGGCTACCGTCACGTCATCAAAGTCCAGGGAAAGAGCCTTGGTGTCTATTAAATATTGGATGTACCACTTTAGGGTATAGCACTCCTGCGTTGGGTGATGGACGTAGCGGTGAAAGTAACAGTACTTTGGGTTAGCAATCTCCGTCACCTCAGGCTGACGTCGGACGTCTGGGAGCCAGATCTTGCCTTCCTGCATCAGCATATCGAAGATGGGTTTGACATCAGCATCTTCGAAAGAGTAACTTTCCTTCAATTTTTGAGGCTCCGTCGGCTTTTGCTCGAGCTTCTTGGTCAAGTTAGCGACCATAGCCTATTTTTTCTTTTTGTCGTGGCTGCTATTGCCGCTATTGTTGTTGTTGTTGCTACTGGAACGCTTGCCCTTTTTCTCAGCAGTAGGGATATGGATCCCCAAGTGCCGAGCATCCTTGAGCTTTTTCTCAGCTTGAACAGTACTAACAATGAACGTTGTCCGATCTTTGAACTGGCCCTCTTCCATCCAGAGGCTGACTCCCAGGAGCATGTTCTTCTGATATATCTCCATTAGTGTGGCCTCGGGATTACCAGGAGGTAACCTTAGCATGGCCTGTCAAAACCGTTCAATGTATTTTTGTGTTATTTTATTTTCCCCCTGGGCGATGTCCATCAGAGAAGACATTGTCATATCATTTTTTGCCTTATAGAATCTGTTAAGGAACAAACGCTTGAGATAATCGAATGATGAGATACAGTTATCTCGAGACTACAAAACCAATCGAAATCTATCCCCGCTAATGACCCGACGAAGAGCCTGATAATGATAGCATCACTGCGGGGTAAGTGTCCCGTGGTGATCTCGAAGTAGCTCATGAAGTGGCGAGGGGAGGACTTTTCGTCAAACATGTTACTGTTGAAAGGATTGTACTTGGGCGGATATGGTAAATCCCTCCACTATATGGGGTATATTTGTCGTACCCTAAGATCACGGAGTGAGTCCCAATTGCTCATGGAGTCAAGGCGAGCCTGAAGTTCTTGGACCTCCCTCCTTGCTTCTTTAGCTTCATCTTCTGCTAAAGGCACCGGCAAGCCAGGTAGGAGAGGATCACCGCCCATGGGTGGAGCGGTCATATTTGAATCCCGATTGGTCCCGGGGTCCAGGTTTGCTTGCCCGGAGGCTCTTGCTAGCTGGGAGGCCATGTTTGCCTTGATCTCCAGTATTGTCTGGGTCAAAGCTTGTATTGATGCATTAATTGTATGCATCATGGCTTCGAGCATCTCGAGGCATTGTCGGTCACTGGGCCCTTTATGGTCGTCTCCGGCCATGTACACCGTCCTTACACGAGAAAAAATAGAGGGGGCAGTGGATGTCGTGCTCCATGTTTCATACCCTTATAGTGAGTAGTCTTTAAGGAGGGAGGGAGCCATTGTGTTTTCCTCGGATTCGGAGGGAATACTACCCCCAGTGTAGAAGATTATGTCATCTTGGTGGGAGTAGCTATCCTTCGGGATCTCGTAGTCTATTTTTTGAGAATTATTCTCCTTGGAATGTCGGGTTCTTGCGTACATCCAGGGGGACACTACCCCCAGCTTGGGCCACCCCCAGAGGTTCTGAGAAAGAACTACCCCTAGGGGCTGACATCTTCTTCCTTGAAGCGGGTGCCTTGGAAGACGCCTTCCGCAGGTGCTGTTGTCAACCCTCGGGGTAATCGCCTTCACGATGCAGTGCTAGAGACCACCAGACTAAAGGTGTTTGACTACTTTCTTCCCTTAGTGGCAGAAAGCTTTCCAGTTGAGTAGCATAAGGCAAAGGGTAACTCCCCCTCCTCTGATACTTGTATCTGATCTCTGGGTTGCTGCCGGGTAAGTGCTTTCCGATATAGTCGCTGAAAGGCCGATTGCTTATCTGTGAGTACTGCTGCTTTATTACAGTAGCAGTTGATAATAATGTTGGCTCTGTTGTGCCTCGGAGAGGGCACGTCGCACGCCATCGTTGTTTCCCTTGCTTTGCGTTTCTGAGTAATCATGTCACACAAATCATGCGAAGGGTATTTTACTATTTTATCCTCTTTGTGAGTCCGAGTATCCTGGGCACATGGATGCGTAGGTGCTGTGTTTGCTCCCTGGCTTGGGGTTTATACACGAACTTGCCCCGAGGAACCGGTGGAAGACTTTTGAGACTGACCATGTCCATTGGTCCCTATGGGCTAGACACATGGGTCAGTCCTGTACAACTTTCCGTCAGAAGCTCGCATAATAACTAGCGATGCTTGTTGGCAGTCGATCGTATGAGAAGTTACTTGAGCTTAACGTGCTCGCACTGCCCTGGATTTCTTCAGCTTAGCTTCCGTAGGTGCGTAGTATGAAGAGTCCAATTTTATGTTTTCACTATTCTCAGTGGGTTGCATAGGATTTGCGTCGCATAAGATACGGTCGAAAATAGAGGTTTTGTTGATATTGGGGCCGGATGCGGCCTGCCGTTTGTGGCTGTGAGTTGATGCCGCATGGGCAGTCTTGTGCGACCTCCCCTTAGGCCTCATAAAAGCTACCTCAGCACCAGGACATCTGGCATCATAGTATTTTTCTCTGCCAGAGTCTGGGTACTGAATAATCTCTGTGTCAGCCCAGGATATCACATAAATATAGACATTATGGGTGTTTGTCCGACGACCATCATGGACAACAGTGTAAGAGGATGAAAGCGTTTGTTCCGCAGCTGGGTGGGGCACAATGGCCTTGACCACCCACGTTCTAGGAGAGGTTGTCGCATAGACAGTGGCCACATGATCTGCGATCCCTGCGGCATAGAGAGAGACGGAGAGCTCATGCTCCATAGTTGAGTGAGGCTCAAAGGCCTTTTCCACCTACATCCTACGGGTCTTCTTTGGCTTTGCTTGTCTTGAAGAAGGACCCGAGATGTCCTCGGAGAGCATGTCCTCAAATACTTGCTGGTCAAAGCGGATCACCAGCATCTTTTGTGTCGAGCCGAGCTTAGCCGCATCGAACTGCATCACCGACTTCTCGATAGAGGAAAAGTAATTCCCAAGCAGAGTCTCCACCGTATTTGTCATTTAATATCAAAACAAAAACTGGAAGAACTAGATTGGATTAACAAACTAAAAGAGTACAAAGAAGAGTCCTAGGAAATAATCTAAGTACAAATTTATTTTCTGGGGGTAACAATAGAGGGTTAGGAGTGTAGAACCTCTCTTTACTTTGTGGATGATCTGATGCGGAAGTTCTTCTCTCTCCCTTGAGTGTTGATTCACAGATAGCCAGCTAGCCCTTTACATGGGTCTGGTACCCTACTATTTATAGTCATATTTGTGGCTGCATGGACTTAGATCGCATGGATTGTAGGGTTTGCCACGTGTCCCCTCTCAACGTAAGGGTCTATAGCTATGCACGAGAATTTGGGCTCCGCTGTCATGTAAACATTTGTTAGTATTTTCTTATTTGCTGAGTATTTGGGTAGTTCTCAACTGTGTAGGCGTGACTTGGTCAAATGGACACGTGGCCACTATTTGGTTAGAGATGACCGCTCAGTTGTAACAGCAAGACTTGGTCGACGTAGAATCTGGGACACATGTGGCCAAAGACTCACGGGATGCACAGAGTCTGGAATACATGGGGCCAGAGACCCATGGACCGCATGGAGTCTGGAATGTATAGGCCACAGTCGCATGGGATGCATGGAGTCTGGGATGCATGGAGTTTGGGATGTGTGGGCTAGAGACGCATGGACCGCTTAGAGTCTGAGACACATGGGCCAGAGCAGCACGAGTTTTTTTGCTGTATTATCTACGTGGCTCTGCACCACCCTTGGAACTTCTGGCTTTTAGTGTATTTTCGTCCTTCGAGGCAATCAAAAAAATTATTTTTATCATAATTCTGTGTCAGGTACCATCTTTGTTGTCAGGACGTCATGTCAAGTCGACCAGCGGCCAGTTGTCAGGATGCTTGTTTGGACCGCATGGGTGTCCCTTTTCTGGGCCGCATGGTGTCCATACGGTCCATCATCTGTTGAGTTTTATTTATGGCGCATGGATGTCAGTGCATGGATGCATCTTTTCCATGCTTCTACAAACCTCCTGAATTATTTCTCGGGCTTTATCTGATGTAGAAGCAGTAGACGACCCTACAAGAGCACGACGGCCGCCTGTGGGAGGCGCAATTATATTCGAATCTCCATTGGTCCCAGGTTCCTGGTTTGCTTGACCCGAGGCCCTTGGTGGTTGAGAGGCTACACTTTTCTTGATGTCCATAACTACTTGGGTCAGGTCTTGCATTGACTCACTCATATTTTGCATCATGGCCTCGAGGGTTTTGAGGCACTATCGATCACTGGGGCCTTCGTGCTCATCCCCTGCTATGTATGAGGTTCTCATATGAGGTGAGATGGATGGGATGGTAGACGTAGCACTTTCTACCTCGGACTCTTGTAGCAAATAGTAGTCAGGAAAAGTTGGTAGTGCTGCATCTCGTTCAGACTCCGATGGAACACTACCCTCAGCGTAGGAGGTCGTATCTTTATGAGGGTGGTTACCTCCAGGGATCTCAACACCCGTTTCCTGAAAATCGCCATCGTCTCGGAATACTAGATTATCGTAGAGTTTCGTGGGATTGTGACCCCCAGATTCTGTAGTCATCTGGGGTCCCGATAAAGAGCTATCCATGTGGCTGGCAGCTTCTTCTTTGAGCGGGTGCCCAAGAAAACACCATTTATAGGTCCTGTTGCTTGTCCTCCTTGGACCTGTCTCCTCGATACGCTGGTTGAGAGAGACAGACTGGAGGTGTTAAACTTCCTACCTTCCTTCGCGAAGTGGGCCTTCGAAGCCGAAGAGCACGAGGCGAAGGACGGCTCCTCCTTCTTTGGTACTTGCACCCGCTCTCCGGGCCACCGTCGGTTGTGTGCCCTTGGTAACAGTCGTTGGAATGCTGACTACCTATTTGCAAATACTTCTACCTAATTACAGCAACAATTGATAATGTTGTCGGCGCAGTGATTTCCCGACGGGGCTATTTCATATGCCACGGTTGCTTCCCTCACTTGCGCTTGTGATTGATCACCTTACGAAAGTCACGTGAGGGATGATTTACCTTTACATCCTTGTTTTGAGCACTTGGGTGTGTAGGTGTTACTTTTATTCTCTGGCCTGGGTTCGTGGAAGAACTTTTCCCAAGTCATCAGTGGAAGATATTTGAGATTGACCCAGTCCACTTGCCGCTGCGGGCTAGACACGTGGGTCAGTTTTGTATAGCTTTTTGTCTGAGGCACGCATAACAGTCAGCGATACCAGTTGAAGGTCGGCCGAATGAGCAGTCGCTTTAGCTTGGCAAGCTCGCACTGCCCTAGACTTCTTCGTCCTTGCACGCGCTGGTGCATAATATGAAGAGTCCAAGTTTGGTTTTTACCATTCTTAGCATGGCTCATAGGATCAGCACTATATGAGATTTGGTCAAAAATATAGGTTTTGTTGCTGACAGAGCCGCATACGGCCATCGGTGTACGGATGCCCACTGATGTTGTATAGTCGAACTTATGCGGCTTTCTCCGATGCCGTATAGAACTTACATCAGCACCCGAACTTCTGGCATCATAGTACTTTTTTTACCAGAGTTTGAGTACTGACCGTCTTCTACATCAGACGAGGATGTTGTACAGTCATGGATAACTTGGGTGGACGCTTGGCGAGCATCTTCAGCAACAGAGAAAGAGATACTGGAAGCGCATGCTCTATAGTTAGGTGAGGTACAACGGCCTTTGCAAACCATGTCTTGTGGTTCTACAGGTATTGAGCACCCTTCTAGTTGGAAGGGGTTACCGTATAAGCAGTGGACACATAATGTGCAGTCCCTGCAGTAGAGAGAGACGGGGAGCACATGCTCCAAAGTTAGGTGAGGCACAACAACCTTTGCAACCCACATCCTGCGGGTCTTCTTAGGCTTTGCTAGCCTTAGTGAAGGACTCGCGCTATCACCGGAGAGCATTTCCTCGAACGCTTGGTGGTCTAAGCGTACCACCAACATTCTCTGGGTAGATTCCAGTTTGGCCGCATTGGACCGCATCATAACCTTCTCATCAGAGGAGAAGGATATCTCCAGCAGAGTCGCCACCTTGTTCACCATTAAAATTTGTGGAATACTTTAGTAACAAACTAAAAAAAGTACAAAGAGGTCCTAGACAAACAATCTAAGTATAATTTTTGATTCTGGAATGTAACGATCATCATCGAGTGTTGCATTGACTCTTTTACTCTGTTGACCGTCCGATACGGGAGTAAAAATGCTCTTTTTGCTCTCTCCTATGCCTATTGTGCCTGGGGTGGTCCGGTCTCTCCGAAGCAGAAAAGAAGAGCCTTGGGACATCCAAGTTGCTTATATTTATAGCCATCATGCTGATGGATTATATGTGTCGCATATGCTCCTGTTTAGTGGACGCAGGGGGCTCCTTCAATAGAATATGGTTGCAACTATAATCGTATGCCATGGGTAGATTGCCATATGGTCTTGGTTGAGATATGTTGTTGATAAGATCTCAGGATTGTGGCGTGCGTGACTAGGTCAACTGGATACGTAGTCAGCACTGATTGTGCTAGACATTATCTTTGGTTGTAACAAAAAGATCCTGTAAGTCGATAGCCGTATAACGTCTTGGCCGTATATTATCGTATCTGTATACGGGCTCTCGTTTGGCCATGGTTGTATAGAAACTCTGCCCATACAGCATTATAGCCACATACGTGCTCTTGTTTGGCCTTGGTCGGATGGACACTCTAGCCGCATGATGACAATGCCACATGGGTATGTCGTTGCATGCAAACTCTCGTCTGGCGTTGGCCGGATGGACACTCTGGCTGCATGATGACGGGGTCATATAGGCATATAAATGCATATGAATGGGCACGTGGAGTAGCACGTCTGTTAAGGCCATCGATAAGGTGATGTGGCCTTTTGTCTTTTCCTGAGGCATCGTATTCATGAATCTCAAAGCTGATGAGATATGATGAGTGATGTGTCAGAGTCTGACAATCATTGAATGTTGTGTCAGGGGGGGTTTATGCGGCCTCCCTGCTCTGTGGTCGTTCAGGCCACATAGAATATACTATATGGTTTTGGTTTATCCAGGACGCATGTGTCTTCTCTGCGACTTGGTTGAATGGATACTGTGGTTGCATATTGACGAGGCCATATGGGGCCATAGCCGAATGGGGGAGGACAGATGGAATGGCGTAATGTGACTTTCTGTAATTTTGTATGCTGTTGTCTTCATGAGTCTTGAGGTGCTCAAAAATTTAAGTCAGGCATCGGAGGCTGTGTCGAGGGATCTTTATACGGCCTCTTACTCTGAGGTTGTTCAAGCTACATGAAGGCTATTATGCGGCTTCCATCTGGCATATAGATAATGATCTTATGCGACTCCAAGGGGCACGAGCTATATGCGACCTTCATAATTTTCATGCTTCTAAAGGCTTCAGATTCGGAAGAGTTGGCTACTCCTTGTCTGAGAAAGTTCTCGTCTTCAAGAATGAGTGTTCCGGTACACTCCTTAGAAAGACTCGACAAGTTGGTCGAATCTTCTTTGGCTGAGTGTTCTTGAGGTGCTTCGTCTTGAGCGTCTCCCATTATGGGGAAGTCTGGAGGCCATATAGACTGGATCCAGGAGTGGTTCCTCATCATCATCTTGTTGTTAACTCTGTCTTCCAAGTTATTGTCTAGTAGGCAAAGTGTACTATAATCGGTCAAATACAGACTGTCTAGTAGATGATTCAACTATATTTGTACAACAATAGTTGATTATAATTTTGTGACAATGGCAATACTGCTCATTTGGAAGCACCATTGAGGCACAGATGATTCCCTTTCTTTATGTTTTTATACAATAACATTGTGTAAGTCCAAGGAAACGAGAGAGGAAGAAGTAGGCACATTATGTCTCTGTATGCATAATCTTGTGCGTAAGTCAGGAGCATAGTGCGCATATTCTAGCGCATGTTCAACATCTTCTGGGCAAGATGCACACAATTTCCCCTCTGATGTGCGCGTAATTCTGATATGCGGGAGAGGAGCCTTCACTGTTGAATTCTTTTATACGCGTGCGTAGAAGTTTGGACTTGGAATTGGGGAGTTCTCTACCTTCAAGTCAATTGGATGCTGTAAAGATTCCTTTTATGCGCACTGCGAGTAGAGGAAAGTGTGCGCGCTCTTTTCTTTCTCCGAGAGAGTTTGGGAAGCATCGTCCATGCTGGAATTGCCTTGCATGTTGTACTGGAAATGTAGGGATTTAGAAGCTTGTGGATGAGCAACCCCCTTGGCATCGTAGTGAATTCCTCTGCTAAGAAAATATTTTCTCTTGCGAGAGCATCGTAGTTTGTTCCCCTTCGTTGGCACAGTGGCGTGGCTAAGGGGAGTGTCCACCAAGTCACAGACTGGGGATGAAGGAATAGAATCAACAACGAGTAACTGCTCGTTGGTTGTGGTCAGCACCTCTTTTCCTTTGTTGGCAGCAACATCAGGGTAGGAGGAGCGAGGCTTGGACAACGAAGTCTTGTGAGTCTTCCTCGGCTTGGTTGCGGATGAGGGTCTAGAACAATCCCCAAAGAGCATTTCTTCATAAGCTTGTTGGTCGAACTGGACGACCAACGTCTTCTGCATTATGCCAACCAACGCAGTATCGAGTTGAGTAACCACCTTCTCGGAGGAGAAGATCATCCCTAGCAGAGTCATCATTTTGTTTGCCAAAAATTTGTACAAAAATTTGTCTTACAAATATAAAAGAAATATAGTACAATAAATCATATACAAGAATCTAAAGTATAATAATTCTGGGAAAGTAGCATCTATGGAGATCTGATATGCAATTGATCACTTTACTCCTTGGACCACTCGACACGAGAAAAAGAAATACAAAACACTCGAACACATGGAGAACTCGGCAACGAGAAGGCTCTGGCAACACTGGCAAAAGCTTCTATTTTCTCCCCCTATCCATGTGTATCCATATGGAATATTACTGATCCCATATTTATAGCATACAAAAAGGTTATAGGGGTGTGCATGTACTTTTAAGCAATTTATACTATATTTGCTATTTTTTATGCGCACCCTGGATAGTCAATGCTCACATTCTGCATAGTGAGCACACAATTTACTGCCAACTTGACATGTGGCTCCCTATATGAGGGAAGCTCAGATCGTAGTAGCAACTATCTGTGCACGTTCCCCAAGAATTATGGTATTAAATATATGTCATACCCTTGGGATTATAACCGCTCACTCTCGGTTATTGAAGAAGTGCGCACTATGGCAAAAGAGGTACTGCCTACTCTTAAAGAAGTCACATGCTAACGTATTTTGATGCATCTTGTTGGGAATAGCACACTGGCGTACTTTAGTAGAGTTTTTAGTGAGAGTAGTATACTGGCGTACTTTAGTGAAAAATAACTCAGTGGCATATTTTGGTTGAAGATAGCCCACTAGCGTATTTTGGTTGAAGATAGCTCACTGGCGCACTTTAGTGCAAAATAGTTCGTTTGTTGGAAGAGTATGCAGGTCGCAAAACGACAACATAGTTTCTGAGCCAAACGATCATCTGCATTAATGACTTGATCTCCTCGACTATTATGCCAGTCTGGTAGCTGTTAGTCTGGCCCACTAAATGACGGGATGGCTGACTGAGAAAGTACGCATGTTTCCCCTTTATTAATTGATGAAGAAAGTACGCCAGTGCTCCCAATATTTCAAAGAGTATGCCTCGGCCCCTTATTGCAATAAAGTACTTCACTGCTTATATGTATAAGTCTGGGAGTATTTTCTGTGCTTCTACACCAGAGATTTCATAATCGGTCCAAGCATATTAAGACTTGGTATTATTGGATACGATATATGCTTTAGAAGAAGGACGCGACGCTTGAGAAGGTCCACACGGATGAAAATGGAGCATATATGTTCACGTAGGTTCTACCAAGGGGGAAGTTCGAGTACTTCAGGCATATCATCGGTATGACGAGCTCCTCCACCTAGTTGGGAAAGGGGAGATTTGTTGGAATGTATGGGTTATGTGGAGAATACCCGGAGTATGACGAGTGTCATTTGTGTGTCGGAAAAGCTTAGGGAGGAGACAAGTGCCATTCAGAGTAGCGGAGAAACTCAGAATTAAGCGGAGCAACAAATCTGTCCAAGGGAGGCAGAGTTTGGCCCAAACTCGGTCCCCAGGTCAATTTTGGTTCCCTGGAGATAGAAACTTGGCTCGAGTTGCTGGCTCACAGATGCTGAACTTGGATTAAATTCGGTATCGACGGACTGAAGCATTTTTGTTATATTTTATACACCGTTGGATCACATCGGGCGGTCCAGATCTTTATGGGATTGAGGGGGTATATATTAGGTTTTTCCTAACCATAATCCTAAGATAGATCATTGCAAAAGGGATGTAAGAGTGCTTTGCAACTATTGGAGAGAGAAAAAGGGATTGATTGCCGGTTCGAAGAGGAGATTAATTTTGAGTGATTGATAATCATCATCTTCGTTCTTCGTATGCTTGCAATCATATTTTCTTCTACAAGAAGTTATGGTGATCCATTTGGATCGGTGAGAAGCTTGTAAGGAGTTGGTGTATTCTTAATTCTAATAGTGAAGGCTTTTCAAAGTTGGACTCCGATCGTTCCGTAGTTTTTTTATCTGATTTTTCTATGTAAAAATCGTCTGTGTTTGCTTTTGGTTCTTTTGTGATTATTGGCGATTTAATTTAGTGTGCTTTTGTTCGGTTCTATTGCAGTCTTTTTGGTTTGGGGGAACAATTTTCGTGTTTCATTACCAAAAGAGTAGTATTGATTTCTTATTTATATATCTAATTTTTTTTTATTTCTTGTGATTTCTCATTCTAGCTATAAGGGTCGGATTCTAGTTAACAAAGGAAGGCTAAAAGCAAAGCTTTCTTACTGTGTCAGAAGAAATGGCTCGATCATCAAATATTGTTGGAGAAGTGCTTCAATTGATCATCAAACATTCTTTTGGGCCATTAATAAATATACTATATAAAGTGTTGGGAGGCATCATAAATTTTGACACTTCTTCAATGTACGAGAATATTTTTAATCTTAGGCTTGATTTGATTTGCGAAATCATAATTTCAAAAAAATGATTTCTAATGAAAAATACGAGAGAAAATGTTCCTCCCGACACCCCAAGAATTAAAACCCAAAGATTACTTTTCATGATCTTTACAAACACCAAAAATAAAAATGAATAAAAATTACAATTGTACAAAAGAAAGAAGAACAAATAATTAAATTTTCTTTTTCTTTTTTGCCAACAAAACAAAATCTTAAGACTGCTAAAATTTTAATAATCATGAAAATTTTAAAAATTCAAAATTGTCAAAATTTTAATATCATCTAACCTTAACAAAATCTTAAGACTGCTAATTTTTTAATATTTATGAAAATTTTAAAAAATTTTAGAACTATCAGTTTTTTAGGAAAATTCTATAGGCACTTCATAATTTGCTTAGGATAGTCCATTACATCAGGACAGCCCAGGCTGAACCAATTTTTACCTAGGACAACCTAAATTTTCTTTGGGGCTGCTCACATCCCTCCCCCCTCCTAACCTAATTTGACGCCCCCGCCGACGAAATCCAGCGATACTTGACCTCTAGGTGAGAAAGAGGAGGCTGAGGAGAGGAGAAGTAAGAGGAGGAGAAACTACTAGAATAAGTCAAATTAGTGAAGTCTGAAAACGTCGCTAAATGACATTAAAACGTCGCTAAAAAGTTTTAGCGATGTAATTATCGATGTTTCAGTGATGTCATATTTTAGCTAGTCACTGACAGGGAAAATATCGTAAAATGTCGAAATAGGGACGTTTACTAGTGACGTTTAGGCGTCGCTAATTTTTTTCACATTAGAGACGTTTAGCGACGTTCCGTCGCTAAATCAATGACGTGTCATTTGTCGCTAAACGTCGCTAATTTTTTTGTATTTAGCGACATTTTGTAACACATTTAGCGATGTTTTGCTGACCTGATGTATACTACCATGTCAGCCACTTAGCGACGTAGCTAGACGTCAATAAATTGCAAAAAAAAATTCTAAAATAAATGTATGCTTGCATTTTGTCATATAATTTGTCATATATATCTGTTTGCGAGAAAAATTTTATACGAAACTTTTGTATTACAAACTTTTGAAAAGAAAGAAAAGTACAAGAGATCCTAAACAGGAATCTAAGTACAGTTGATTATGGAAAAGCATAGCTTTAGAGATCTGATCTGCGAATGATAACTTTACTCCTTGGACCACTCGACGACGAAGAAATGCACACGTCGACAAAGAACTGCATACGATGACGAAGAAATGTAGGGAATGTCACGCCCCGATCTCCCGCAGGCAATCGGCCATTCCCGCTAGGCGGGAATCACCCTTGCCAGCGCTCCCGCGGAACGATCGCTTAACCCATCCGGGCGTGATGCCGCACGAGCGTGATCCACGTCCGTGCAAGGCCATGGTTCATTGGCTGGCGGCAAGAGTTCTAAGCCACAGAGTCGCACAGATTGTCCGAGTGTAGCGGAGTTTAGGAACGCATAGCGATCGGTAACAGGTTCACTGAGTCGACAATATAGCGGAAGCATCAAAACAAGTAAAGTAATCTCTTTATTGATATGAAACATGTATTACAGGCGGCGTATAGCCGAGATTACAAGTCGCTCAAGCCTCTCTCTCTGAAACAGTAAAAGCGTGCCAAGTGGCTACAACTGTGGAATGAATGTACATGCGATGGTCACAACTTATGTCTTGTATATATGCTTCAGTTCTGGACGCACCGTTGCTTCGGAGTGATGTCCACGCCTTAGCACGCACGTTGGAGGCGTCCGCACCGAACGAGGTTCTCCCGTACCCTGCATACAAACTGGTGGATTATCAGTACATTGAATGCACTGGTGGGGAAGCTACTCGCCCGCTCGACAAAATCCCAACACGTAATACAGGTTCCATGCACAACTATTAAGTTGTCTTTCTAGTTGCCTTAGGATCAGTTTCATGCAAACATTGAATAGCTTATCGTGTCGGGCAGTGCGCCGTGCGATGTTAGAGGAAACACGGCGAGACTTACCAACTTACCATTTCCTTCCCTGTCCAAGACAAACATGATTAATTCAAGCACGGTAAGTATAAACATTCAGGAGGCATAGCATATGCAGACAGAAGGGTTCTTATAACATGATCATTCAGGTGTTAAGTTATTCATTGATGCTATGCAATGACTCGCACGCGGATAGCCGCTAAGCGAGGATGACTTATTATCTTTTGTTTCACAGGCAAGCACGCAACAGGTTAAATACACACGATAAACACACGATGCATTACAAGCCATATTCACACGATAATCACACGAGGCATTGCAAGCATATACACACGATGATCACTGGCTGATGCCATAATGGACTAGTCAAGGACGTGAATAACATGCAACGAGAAAACACGAGGAGCTCATAAAACACGATGCATTGCAAGTTACCCAGTCCGCACACGATTGACTATAAACACGAAGTCTGCCCGGATCGGATCGGTGCCAGTGCCCCAGCACCGTCCGCAGAACTTATATCCTTGTGCACAAGTTGTCCATGATCGAACACGATTGTTAATTTACACACGAGCACACGAGATTCATTTAGCTATTGGATATGCACAGTCTCCTGGGCTGCTGTAAGCCCGCACAGGAGGGAGACTTGCAGGGAGATCCGAATACTTGAATGAGTCTTGCCACTGGAGTATGATTTATTTAGCTATTGGATATGCACAGTCTCCTGGGCGGCTGTAAGCCCGCACAGGAGGGAGACTTGCAGGAAGATCCGAATACCTGAATGAGTCTTGCCACAGGAACATGATTCTTTTACTTGGCATGATACAGTCCCCTGGATCGGGAACTGCCTTGGTGACCTAACGGTCCCGAATACTTGCGGGTTCATTCAGGCACAGAACGACTACGTAGTAGTCTCCCGGGATTTGGATGAAAACACGGTAACATTCAAGCAGACAAGCATGCGTTTCTAAGGAACATAAGCAGGCACGTTGCTCGGGCCCGAAGGTAGTCCGAGAGATAAAACCGTTAAGGGACTTAGCATGCGAGGGTCTGAATATAAGCAGTATTTCCATTTTCCATGTTCTAGCAAGCAATACAAGTTGGGATTATTCCCTTAGCTAGGTGCGTTGGATTTATTAGCATGCAGGGGTGATTCACCTAGCGACTAGCATGAACATTCCAGATTTTATGTGTGCTGGCTAAGCAAAGACAAGTTCACCGTAGCCACCCACCTTAGCGATGATTCGCCTCGGTAGAGCGATACGTCTGAGCGAGCCTCTGAAAGTCCAAGCCGGATTCCTGTAGGGACAAGTCTGGATATCCTTTGCTTCTTGATCGAGGCAAAGCGGGTCGGGACAGTTGCACTATTGTCGATTGAGTCGGCAGTCCGCTTGAGCGGAACGGGGTATTACAGGAAATGCTGTGAATAACTTGGAGAGTTAAACAATAAGAAAGCTTTGGCAACAACGATATGAGAATCTTCTATTTCTCTCACTCTGTTCTTGAATTCAAAGACTTAAAAATTCTGGCCCCTTTCTCTCTATTTGTTTGTGCGTGCTCTTCTCTGTCTAGGTGTAGGTATCCCTCGCTAATGGTTGTACAAAACCTGTATTTATAAAGTTTAGGAATGGTTATGAGAGTGTGCACGCACTTTGGACAGTCGACACTATTTTACCATTATGTGCATACTTTTGGTGGATTAACACCCCATATTTTGAATGAGTGGGTGCACAACTTACTACCTGCTTGACATATAGCTTCCTATACGAGGAAAGCATAGGTCAAGGGGACAGTTATTTGTATAATTTTTATGAGAAGTTTGGCATATAAGACACACACATTCATAAGTGCTCACTGTCAGTTAGGATAATATGGGCATTTTAGAAGTCGCCTGGAGACTGGCACATTTTTGGTAAGATTGGCACTGCGGCGTATTTTTGAAGTAGTTGGCACTACGACACATTTTTTTAAGGTAATGGCACTACGGCGCACTTTTGAAGAAGTTGGCACAATGACGCACTTTTGAAGAAGTTGGCATAGCGACGCACTTTTGAAGAAGTTGGCACAGTGGTGCACTTTTGAAGTTAGCACAACGGCTGGATCTCTAAACGACAACCTGGATCTGCGTGCCGCAGTACAATTGTAATGATGACTTCAGACTCTTCAGTTTCTGCATCTGTTAGCTGTCAGTCTACTGTATTAAATGCTGAGAGCGAAAAGATCATTTGTGCACCAGCTTTCTTATCTCTAAGAAAGTGTGCCACTTTTCTGTTCTTTGAATAGTGCGCCATCATCTAAATTTAATGAAAAGTGCGCCAAAGTGTTAAATATTAAGAAATTGTGCGTCTTTCTTCTAAAATAAGTAAAAAGTGCGACGTTCTTCTACTATTGGGTTTATTTATAAAAACTGTGCCATCTATCTGAGGCGCACTTTTTATGCTTCTATAAGACCCCCTTTAAGGTTTTTGAAATCATTCAGATGAATTTAAAATACTTTGAATTAGAAGCATAAAATTTTGGAGATGTTTGTGCGCGCACTCTGGGAAGAAACCCAACAGATTTGCTGACGTGGCTGACATGCACATATCTTTGGTTTACTTTTTGGTTTTAACGCAGTCTTTGAGGAGATGCAGGCAGCTTTTCAGGAGCAATTTTCGAGAACTATGCTGACTTTGGTACGTATTCTCCTATAAATAGGAGTAAAACTTTACCAACCCAGACTTATCTCTTTCTTACTGTGAGGCTTGAGCATGGGCACTATTAAGTGTGAGCCTACAAAGATGACCATAGAAGTATGGCTCAACTGGCTTTGCTATCCACCTAGAAGACACAAGAGAAGATGCTTCTCAGCGATGGGTGAGAAGCTCGTCTGGAGATCATTGCTGTCGAGCTCTTTGTGTGATAGAGCATGAAAGGATATCATAGGCTTCGTCATTCATGTTCAACTAAAGAATTGCCCAGAAGATTATTCATTGTCTTCAAACCCAGATCACTAGAATTACTCTCTTAATATGGCCCCTGTGCTGATTACAGGGTTGGATTGAAATCCCAACCAGGACTTCTAGCGGTGGCGTTTGATGGCGATAGCGATAACGGAACAGCTTTTGTTTGGCTCGCCATATCCTCCATCGAGCCAACATAAATGGAGTCGTGCTAATTTAAACAGGCCCAGTCTTGTATAGCATCCTCACCCACAGCATAGATTTTTTCTATGCACTATGGTTCACACTAAAGAGCCCACTTCTTCTGCGCCTTAATTCCTCTCCATCGGGAGAAGACGAGACGCAGAGATAGGGATGGCTCTGTGATAGATCATCATCATATAAAAATTGAGTGTAATAGATTTTCATATATATAATTATGAGTTTTAGAATAAAAATATAGGTATGATAGATCTCCATCATGTGTAATCATGATTCAGCTTCAATAAAATCTTAGCTTTGACTTTATTGTGTTGTATGCGTGTTGCTGACTGAAGACTTTCGACGTGCATCAGAAAAGACTGAACATGTTTCCTTTCCCCTATTATTTCACTGATACGCGCACAAATATGCATTCAGAGAAAACTAGATTTTGTGCGCATTGTGCGATTTGTTGTGCATATTTTTATAACTTGTCTGGTTATGCGCACTATACAACTTTTTATGTCAATTAGACAAATACACACACATGGAAATCCTCGGACCACCATACAAAACAATTTTATGTTTGGCATTCTACTCTTCACTTGGGAAACAAATGGTTGTACCAATTATGATTTGTGTATGGGGACCTGAACCATCGTCTTCCTTCATGAGTAGTAGGGTTCTGAATCGTTATCCTTATTGTCAATGAATCATGTGAAGAAATTTGAACGATTGCCCTATTTCTTATAAATAGGAGTCGACTATTAAATTCAACATTCTTCATTCGAATATGCTGATGGTTTCCCAGAATGTGTCTCTAAAGGAGGAAAGAAAGTCTGATGAATTGACTATTCTCCTACCCATTATGACTAACTCTGGTTACGCCTCTACTACTCCGTACCGCCTCCGGATGGCCTTTCCCCGCTACAAAATAAGATCACTGATTCCCTTATTCTTTTTGTTGATTTGGGAAAATAAGAAGAACCAGCTGAAACAGATAACCTACGTCGACTATTTGTATCGTCAGACGTTTGTATTCTGCATACTCTTGCGATGTTTATGAACAACTCAAAATATTCTAACACATCCTCTTTTTAAGCATTTGTATTATCCTTTCCTTATTTTCTATCAATAAAAAAAATTTATTTTACCTTAGTGATACTTTCAAATTGAGACCCATTGAATATATATCTGCTCAGAGGTATTATGGACATAGTAAAATAGCTATGTAGAAGAATTTGGTAGATTTATCACTCAAGGCATACTCATGCTGAGTACAAATGATAAATTTTACAGGATGCAATACTATCAGAAGTAATATGGATATGATAGTTCACTAGTTTACTCCACTAGGGAAGAGAAGAAAGAGTAGTTCAAGAGCGAACTACTATATTCTCTTTAGGGGATAATAAATAAAATATGATTCAGAGGTAATATGGACATGAATCACATTATACTTATTGACTAGTGAATAAATACGTGAGATTATCCTAATCCAACTCGGAATCAGGAATAAAATATCCTTAAAACAACTCGACTTTAAGAATAAAATATTTTTGTTCGAGAAAATTGTTTGGATGATCTCAACAAGAGTGTTCCGTTGGATCTGAGTATTATCCCGCTGTTGAACTTTGAGGACCCATTACGCATGTATTATTCAAGAATGAATATAGGTAATAGTTCGAGAGGCCATGTAGGCTTATGACTTGTTGGGGATTAAATAAAATATATTTATTGTACATCTTATTTTAATCTGCTAGAGATGAAGAATATGTCGTGCTTAGACATAATACTTCTTGAGAAATTTTCCATTGATAGGCATCAATATTAAATCTCCATTAGGCTTAGCGAGCATGTAGGCTCCGTTGGAGAATAGTGTCTCCACCATATAAGGACCTTCTCATTTAGCTTGGAATTTGTATTTGCTCTTATGGGTTGGGATCATAGGTCTTTTTACTGAAAAAACAAATTCACCGACCTGGAATATTCTTTCCTTGACTTTTTGATTAAAAGCTCTGGACATACATGCTTGGTATAGTTCAATATGTTCTTCGATAAGCAGGACTACTTCTGCCTATTTGGAGAAGTAATCGGTTATTGCAAGTATAAACCAATGTCCTCAAGAAGAAGATGGGCTTATCGGACCAATAATATATATTTCCCAAGCTTCAAAAGGCCAGGAGGCAGCGGTAGGGTATAAGAACTCCGTTGGCTGGTAGATAAAATTAGCATGGATTTGGCATGACTTGCATTTACGGGTGTAATCTACGACATCTGCCACCGTAGTGAGCCAATAATAATCCATTCTTCTGAGGCGGTCTTATAATTTAGGGCCTCACTGATATGCTTCATACATGCCATTATGAGCTTCACGGAGTGATTGTATCGCTTCAGGATTGGAAAGACAATATAGCAGCAATCCCTCATAAGAACGATGATATAATATTTTGGACAAGACATCATAGTAGAATTGGAGTGAGCGTCTTTTAATAAAAGTTTCTCCTTTTGGATCTTTTGGAAGAATCCCGTAAGCAGCATAGTCTATAAAAGGGTCTCTCCAATCCTTACACATAGAGGTTGAAGTTATGATGTAACTCTGTTCAATGTACAAGTTATTTTTTGTACAAAACAACTCTCGTCCTATTATCATAATTGAGTGTCATCTCTTTAGGGGACCAACCAAAGCATCTGCTTCGATATGCTGTAATTAAGGCACATGCTCGATGGAGAATTCTTTGAAAGTAAAAGCCAGTTCGATTTCCGCTTGATTATAAGGGATGAGGTCTTTATGTTAAACCTAATACTCTCACCTGATCTGATTGACAAGATATTCTATGTCCAATTCTTTAGCTAATTGGAGGCCAATGAGTAGAGAATTATATTCTGCAATATTATTAGAACATGGTTCACTGAGAGAATATGCTCGATAAATGAGTAGTTTGTCAGGAGATACTAGGACTATGCCAACTCCAGCTACTATGTTGCCTTTGGGTCCTATTCTTGATGCGCCGTCAAAGAATAGTTGCCAGGTTTTATCTCCCATCGCCATATTAGACTCTAAGACTTCATCTGGGATGCCATCGTTTAGTTTAGAAGTTTCTGATACAGGATGAGCTGTCAGGAAATCAGCTAGCGCTTGACCCTTTACTATTTTTTGTAGGACGTTTACCATGTCATAAGGCGATAGCAGCATTGCCCATGTGGCTAAATGAGAATCAAGTATGCTCGGCTTGGTCATCGATACCCAGAGGGGATTTACTCTGGATATGACAGGAAAGGTTTGGCCTGACACGTAATGTCGTGTCTTCTGAATAGCAAACATCAAGGCGAGGCATTCTTTTTCCACCGGATTGTATCGATGCTCAGTACCGACCATCATGCGACTGAGATAATAGATTGCCTGTTCATGGCCTTCGTTACTCTTATGTGCAAGAAGAGATCATAAGAGTGATCCATTGCTCGAACATACAGCAAAAAGGGTTTTCCTATAATCGGAGATACCAGAACTGGCAGATTTATGAGATAATGTTAGATGTCATCGAATGCTTGTTGATATGCTTTATTCCAGATAAATGATACACCTTTCTTCATTAACTGAGAGAATGGTCAGCACCGTCCCGAGAAATTATAGATGAATATTCTAATATATGCCAAACGGCCTTGCAGACCATAAAGTTCTTTGAGATTACGTGGAGGCTGCATTTCAAAGGATAGCTTTGATTTTATCGGGGTCAATGTAGATACCTTTGGAAGTTATAACAAATCCAAAGAACTTGCCACTGGAAACTCCCAAAAAGGATTTAGTTGGATTCATCTTCAACTGGTGGTGGCGTATTAATTCAAACATAGTCTTCAAATCTTTAAGGTGATCATCTTTGTAACGACTCTTGAGAGCGATGTCATCCATATAGCATTCTATAGTTTTTCATAAATGCTTCTGAAAAATTATACGCATGGCTTGTTGATACGTTGCACCCACATTCTTCAAGCCAAAGGGCATGACTATATAACAGTAAACTCCTAATGGTGTAAAAAAAGATGTATATTTTTTATCATCAAGCGACATCTTAATTTGATTGTACCCTAAGAATCCATCCATGAAGGATATTTATTTAAAGCCACATGTATTATCGATCATGACATCTGTGATGGGAAAAAAAAATTCATCTTTTGGATAGCCCGAGTTTAGATCTCGATAATCTACGCAGACTCGGACCTTTTTATTTTTCTTCATGACTGGAACGACATTGGCTACCCAGTCGAGATATTGCTCTTCTCGAATGAATCAATATGCTATGAGTTTCTTAACTTCTGCTTCAATTGCATCCATCATATCTGGACAGAATCACCGTTGTTGTTGTTTTACCGATTTAGCATTCGAAAGAATAATGAGCTTGTGTATGGCTATTTAAGGATCTAGGCCAAGCATACCCTGGTAACTCCAGGTGAAGACATCGATATACTCCTTTATTAGCTGGACTAAAGCGTGTTGATCTTCTTCAGGAAGACTCTTGCTAATAAAGATTGGTCTTGGGGAAGATTCTTCTCTTATTGTATTTTAACTATTTCATCCTCTGTAGGTGGTTCACGTTGTTAAATCAAAGTTTCCATTTAGTATATATTTGTTCTTCCTATGGATCGTTCTTGAATGGTTCCAATAGGTCAACGTCTTTATCATCTAGGGTAGTTGACACCATATTTACAGAGAAAGTCGTTTGAATATGTTACCCATACTTTTGTCAGAATCCTACAATAATGAGTCAGAGGAATGAGAATGCGTTTCTTCTTCCAATTCTGAACTTTCAGGACTTGTTGGTGGTGTAACATATCCCAAACCATGGCCAGTCCGTTAGTAGTATATTTTTGGCTTGCCTTATGGAGAGAGGTGACGCATAGGAGCCCGTTTACATTTTACATAATTTAGTCCCAAAATCAGATTTTAAGTTGTAGACCATCCATTGCATAATACTTTTGGCTGGTTGGATGTAATAATACAGTTGTATCTTTCCTATATCCTCATCAGAACCATTAGTCTGTGTGACTCTTTTGTTTTTAGCTCTGCCAAAAATTATCTGACGTTGATTGTCCTGTCTCACCGGGACTATGAAGTATGCCTCCTTATATGGTTCATATGATAAATTATCTTGGAATGGAGATACCACGGGTATGGACAAAGGTTCGTAGCGGTGAAGAGTCTCTAAATTTTTTTTAGCAAATGGTTCAACATCAATGTAGTACAAAATATTGTCCATTTTATTCATAAAATACAAGATTTCTTCATCTTCCACAAAGTCGACAGAATCTTCAGCCTTGACAGAAGGTTTGGCAAAATTGATGACTAGGGGTTGATTCACTGATATTGATTGCTTGTTACGACGAAGGTTGATAACAAGGGACTCATTTTCTAGTGTTGGTTGTTCATTGCATCGAAGGTTGATAACCAATGAAGATGACTTGTGCAGGTCGATGTCGAGAGGCTTTGAAGGAGTTGGATGAGTAGTACGTCATTTGACTCAAATTACCAGAGGCTCTTCTTTTGGAGTATTTTTAGCTTCATCAATAGCTTAATTAACTTCTTCTTTCATATACTCCAGTGTATAGAGTGCAGAGTCAGCAAAATAGGCTTCGACATCTTTGAAAGGGTTGAGGTCAGCTACCTCTATCTTGACCTCTCCGCTAATGTTCATATATTTTAAGCATTGATGCATGGTGCATGTCATAATTGTATGCTCGTGTATCCATGGCCATCATAGCAAAACGTTGTAGGATACATCAGAGTCAATCACATAACATGTGACTTCAGTATATAGATTGTCCATCTAATATATAGATTGTCTATCTAAATTTTAGATGTATATTTCCCAATGGTTTACTCCTTCCAGCATTGAAGCCTAAAATGGTAGTGCTAGTAGTAGACAGGTTGTGCATCGGTATCTTCAATCCTCTCAGTAGACTTTTATGAATGATGCTGAGTAAAGAACCAGGGTCAATGTGAATTCGGTTTACCTTAATAGATCCAACGTAACCGGTATAATACATATGCCTGTTATATTAATTATCTTTGAGTAGCATGTCATCTTGCGTGAAGGTGGTGTTAGGAATCTTCTTGATCACATAGTGGCATTGAGGACACGCTAATAGATCTTCATCATGAGTCTTGAGTTGAGCTAAGCATGAGTTTGCATGTATCAGAGCTTCACTCAAAGCTTCATGAGTCTCCTTCAAGAAATAAAGTAACTCGAATATGGAAAGTCAGACTGGGGTATTGGCCAGTTGTGCCAATATGTCAAAATTTTAAGGCTTTTTAAGTCCTTGGGGTACATTCTTCTTCATTGATTTGTCGAAGCGTACTTCCTTCTGCTTCCCTTTCTCTGTCGTAGTAGGCTTCGAAGGACTAGGTTCGGTTGTGACTGGAGCAACATGAGTTGGCAAAGTAGAAAGAGTGTCAGGAACATCCTCTGGGACAGATTCGTAATTTTATGATAATCTTTTCCAGACCTGGTACTAGTCATAGCTTCTTCTACGGGCATCGAAGAAAGAAGCACCATGTTACAGGACTTGAGTTTCTTTTTATCATGCCTCTTCTTAGAGCGAGTATGTGGACTAGTTTTATCATAGCCCAATCCACTATGGGATTTGTTTGACTGTCCTCGGAGTTGTAGAGGAATACGTTGTCCCTTGCCAAAGTTTAAACCTTCAGCTTTCTGGAAATTATACCCTAAATTTTGTATTAAGTTTACAGATTGCTGGCTGTATTGATAAAATTGGGGACGATCCTCCTCAAGCATCTGAGTTGAGGTCGATGCTCTAATGGTTGTAGAATGAGGAAGAGAAATTTGTATAGGAACACCTTCATAAATACTGAAGATTTTTTGTGCCCTATATAAGGACCATTGACGGTACGTCAAGCGAAGCTAGCAAGCAGAACTTGGTATGAAATATTTAAATTTGAAATCTGATCTCAAGAGATATATCTTCTTGATGTTGGTCCCGATCTCCATCTGAATGAGTATTCAAAGAAATATTATTGCATGATTTATACTTCTTACCCTTTTTGGATTTTGAATTGGAAGCTACTGCTCCCTGGTTCTAATCTGGTAGCATGTCGAGATGAATTCACATAATCTTGCCATGATCTACGGTAACTGGCATTAATTCTTCTATTTGACTTATAGGAGGCTAAAGATTTACCACTTCCATCATAGCTTGAGGTATTATGACGACGCCGTTTGGGACTCGTTGTGTTAGAAAGTCGTCGAATTGAAGAGACACCATATTAGCAGTGACTGTCTTCTATTCATTATGAAGGGTGGTAGCTTTAGCATCTATCAACTGTTGTATCTTCCTTTTCAAGGCATAACAAGCCTTGGTAGGGTGATATATATATCGGTGGTATAAACAGTATTTTGGGTCGTCTGTTTTACCAGCCTCATTTGGTCGTTTGATGTCATGCAACTGCAACTTGTTGCTTTTTATCAAGCATTCAAAAATGCTGTGGATATCGCTCTCGTCAAATAAATATTCTTTTTTAGGGCTGGAAGACTCTGGAGGTTTTTATGCTAGAGGAGAGGTAGATCACTTTGACAGGTTTATCGCCAAGGCCTCCTTTTCTTTGTTGTTATGATTATTCGCACTATTGGAGGGGCACTTTCCTTCAACATTGGTTATTTGTAATCCTAAATTATTTTCCATCTTTGCGTTACCTTCAGCAACTTTGGCTCCGATGATGAACGTCGTCCAGGCTTGAAATTGAGTTGGACCCATCCAGGGCCCTACTATAGGCAGTAGGTTCTTTTTGCATGTATAAATGAATGTGAAGTCTGGAATACTGGAGGGTAACTTCATAGTTGCCTGCCTGAAACGCTCAACGAATTCACGAGCAGATTCTTTCTCCTTCTGTTTGATATCGATGAGTGAATACATCATCGTATCTATGCATCTCTCATAGAATCGTGAGAGAAAAAGACACTTTATGTCATCAAACGAGGATATGCAGTTATCAGGTAAATTGTGATACCAATCGTAGGCTATGCCGGCTAAGCATCCCATGAAGAATCTGGTAAGAAGAGCATCCTCTTTCTGCAGATGAACTATCATCATATTAAAGTAGTTGATATATTGGCTCGGTGATATTCTGCCTTCAAATAAGACTATTGATTAGGGTTTGTATTTAGGAGGGAACGGAATATTATTCCAATGTGGAGGATAAGGCTGTTTCACTCCCAGCTTGCAGAGTTGGTCTTTGTTCTTTAAAACATCGACCTGTGCACGCAACTCTCGGATAGCTACGAGAGGATCTTCGATTTGGAGTGGTATGATAGACTGATAAGATCCTGGTTGAACAAGTATCATCACCGGCAAAAACATACCCCCGATATTGAGAGGATTAAAAGTTGGCGCTGATGACTTTTAGTTTATGACCGCTTCTGGATTTGTGTTTCCTGCAAAGGTGTTATTCTAGGAGTAGGCTGTACAGGTATGAATGAAGCCACTTGGACAGGTACTGGTATAGGAGAATTTTATGATGTTATCATTTGATGCATATTTTGCACCATGGTATGCATGTCCTTGAGAGCGGCCTCTAATGAGTTAAGGTGTTGTTCAGTGGCCTCTGATAGTGAAGCATCTTGTTCATCACCGATGGCGTAAACGCTAACATCCCTGTGTACGATAGAGGGATTAGTAGAAAAAAATTGTGTAGTTTGAATCTACACTGTTATTTTCAGAATCAGGGGGATTGCTACCCCCAGCCTCAGATTCTGAGGAATAGGGATTCTCGTGACGAACAAGATCCTGTCTTCGAGAATGAGTATTTTGGTATACTCCTTCAAAGGAGTCGACGAGTTGGTCAAATCTCCTCTGGCTGGGTGTTTTTGAAGAACTTCATCTTGATTGTCTCCTACCATGGGGAAGATGTGAAGCCATATATACTGAAGCAAAGAGCGGATCATCATCATGCTCCTAGTTGTCAAATTGCTTTGTATGCCAAGGTTTAGGAGACATAGTATATGTCAATCAGTCAAAAACAGACCACTTTTATGATGCACAACAACATTCGATTACAACTTTATGATAATTGCAACGATGTTCATTAGAAAATACCGTTGTAATGTCAAAAAGGACCCTCTCTTTACGCTTTTGTATAATAAGCTCACGTAAATTAAAAGAGAGAATAAAAGAGAAGGAAAAGGGCAGACTCTGCCTCTTTACATGAGATATATTGAATCTTCTATGCATATTTTTGGTCCCTTGTGCATAGAGTAATGTGCTGGCTTGATTGGAAAGCAATTCGTCACCTCTCGAGCCTTTGGATGAGAGAAAATTGTCTCTAGGAGTCCTTATATGTGCACACGAATAATTAGCATGTTGTGAAGAGATTGATCATGTGTGGCACACTTTCTGTGGCATAGACAGAGTTGGCGCAGTTTGTCTACATGCATTTAATTTTGTACGAAAGTCTTGGCCTAGCATACTAATAGTAGGCTTCTGACGAGTAGCACATAATTTTTTCTCCACTGTGTGCATAATCATGATGTTAGAAGAATGATTCTTCTTGACCATGCCTTTATTTGTGCGCTTGTTGGTTTGGACAATGGTGTCCATGTCTTGCTTGCATCGTATATTACAATGAACATGCGTAGGCTGAGAAGCTTGGGTGTAGATCATCCTTTGCTTGAAATTATGCGAGTTGCATGGATTGTATCCCTTGTTTAACACAAGAAAATTGTCCACCAAGTCATTAATCTGAACAAAATTGACAGAAAAACTCTCGTCAATCAGAATACTTTTTTTCTTATTGGCAGCAACTTCGGGATATGCATGACGAGGCTTGGGCACCTACACATTATGAGTTTTTTTTTACTTGAGTGCGGATGAGGGGTGGAAACTACCCCCAGAATGGAGCATTTCTTCATATGTCTGCTGGTCGAACTTCACGACCAAGGTCTTCTGCATCGAGCCGACCGAAGAAGTGTTGAGTTGAGCTATCACCTTCTCATCAGAGGAGAAAGTCGTCCCCAGCAGAGTCACTATCTTCTTTGCAAAAAAAAGTTTATACGAAACTTTTGTATTACAAACTTTTGAAAAGAAAGAAAAGTACAAGAGATCCTAAACAGGAATCTAAGTACAGTTGATTCTGGGAAAGTATAGCTATAGAGATATGATCGACGGACGATCACTTTACTCCTTGGACCACTCGACGACAAAAAAATGCACATGCTGACAAAGAACTGCAGACGACGACGAAGAAATATAGGGAATGCTGTGAACAACATGGAGATTTGAACAATAAGAAAGCTTTGGCAACAATGGCACGAGAAGCTTCTATTTCTCTTACTTGGTTTTTGAATTTCAAAGACTTAAAAATTCTAGCCCCTTTATATCTATCTATCAGTGTACGCTCCTCTATGTCTAGGTGCCATGCTCCACTCCCAAAATATGTAGGACTGGGAATATGTAACATGCCAGCTACACATTCGACCAGACTCTGGTCTAACTCGAATAAGTATAAGCTGCATTAATCTAAATATCACTATAAAATATAACTATATCTCAATCCTCAAGAACACAATATATCAAGAATGAGCTACATGTGCTAAAGTCGGCCATCCAGTAACACACAAGCTTGAATAGACTCGAGAAAAAAAATATGATTCTATAAAATGAGGTTATATCAACAGATGAATAAACAACATAAAGAATAAACATAGCTCAGGTAAAAATGATATAAGTACCTGGTATAAATGTATGCATAACAAAGCAACACACATCAGCAACTCCAGGCAGGCTCCAAACGGTCTATGCTACAAAATTGGCAAGGGACCAGGTCCTCAAAGGGTCGTAACATGGTACAAGAAACAGTGTGCCAAAAGTAAAATAGTATAATGCCACATACTCAAGGGTAAACTAAAATAACCGTCTAAGTGCTATACAAATGAGAGCATCACTCATACTCAAGCTAAACCACCACAGGCTCTGTGTCGGGGAACCCATAGCGGCAAGTAGTATCTCGAAGGGCTAGTGCATGTACCAAATCTCTGGTACAAAGACTAAGGCACTTTTCAGTAACATCAGTATAACCAAAATTAGCCTGTAGTATGGTGTGACTCTCCCCTCCCATATAACCTCACGTCTCATGTCTATGACGTCTCATGTCCAAAACACGCAAGATCATGACCTCTATCTACCACCACGAGTTATAGCAAAGCTAAATATAATTAGAAGTACATGTATAACACGAGTCCTATAGTCCTAAGCATAATCCTAAATACCAAGAATATATCAAGATAAATTCTGCCATATGGAAAATGTGTCAAGAGTCCTATGGTCTACCGTGCAATGAATACTCGAATGAATCATGGGTTCATGGTATCGACTCTCTAACTACGATACTCGACTCCGCTGATGGATGTCGGCACCCGAATTGGGTTCGGATGCTAAGTATCGTCTAACGGCCCTAGGATAAACACACACATCAACCATATAAAATAACTATATAACTAAATAAAATAAATAAGGCAAGGAACTGTGATACATAATAGCAAGGTAAACTTTTCTGGGCCCTAGAGGTTGGTATGGCGTAGTCCATGTAGCGAGCTCGATACGTCAACTACTGTCACTACCACATTTTCTAGGAAAGGATATTTTAGTAATTTTATAATTAATTAAATATTATGCATGATATTAATTATTTGTTATATTATTTAATTATTGTTAGGTATTAGTTATTTATTTTGGACTTGTGTTAGTGTACCTAATTAGTTTAGTTTAGACTCATGGACTAACAAGTATTAATTGTTAGATTTGAGCCCAATTAGAAAGCCCATTGATTAGGAGATGGATTAAAATTAATTAAACCATTAGACTAGAAGCTTTTCTACTTAATTATTTCTTCATGATAGGCCCCAAGGGGTATAATGGTCATTACACAGTAGCTTGAGGAAGGGGTAGAGGGGGCCAGCCTATTAAAGAGGGGGAAATTGATTTTTCTCTCCTCTTTTCATTTTAAAACTAGATCTAAAATTTTTCTCAACCAAATTCCTTTATTCCTACTTCATTTTCCTACCAATTTTTATCCCAATTCCTTCCAAAATCATAATTGGAGACTAGTAGAGTAAGGATCTAGAATAAGAAAGCAAGGATCTACAAAGAGGAGCAAGGATCTACAAGTTGGAAGCCAATTTCATCATATTTGGAGGTTTTATTGGGAATCCATCTCCCAATAGATACAATTTAGTTTTTTCTTTAATTCAGGTTCTTAATCTAAGATTTAACTATAAAAAATTAACCCATATGCATAGGCTACCCATAGGATTTGGTTTTGTGTTCATAGGAGACCTATTGAGAAAGTTATGGTGCTTTTTGTGTCAATTTTGGGAGAATTCCAAGATTGACAATTGTTGTGTTGTTAATTGGTCCTATAGATAAATTTGGCATGTGCTTGTATGTTTGGGGCTAGTGTCGTATCTACAATTGGGTACGTGTAGGTCGTATCCCAACAATTTGGTGATACGTGTTGATTTGGGGGTTTTCTCTCCGACACGAAACTTTGAGCATACATATTTTGGCACGGACACGTAGAATTGTATTTGACTCTTCATATTGTTCATAAATAATATATATGACTTGTTCGTGTCCTTCAGGATACGTTTGGATGTGTGGTGGACTCATGTCGCATGCGTATCCTAGATCTAGTAGGATACGGGGTGATACGTTCCATGTGTGTGCAATTTAATTATAGATCTAATTCTCTTGTGTTCTTATTCTTGGAGAAGTATATATATATATATATATATATATATATATATATATATATATATATATATATATATATATATATATATATATATATATATAATGTTGTGTATATGTATTTATCTAATATTGTGTCTTAGATCTATGTATATACTATAGGTGTATATATTGTATGTAACTATTCTTCTACATGTAAGCATATTTATATATATTGTAGTATATATATAGATATGTATATGTTAAATAGATATTTATGTGTTGTTATATTTATATGTATATAATGTATGTTATTTATATTGTGTATGATTATGTGTACGTGTACGTATATGTGAAGTTATATATATATGATACCATATATGTGTATATTATGTTACTATGTATTATTATGTACATATATTTGTGGAGAGTATATGTGTTTACATACTTAGTGGTATTATATATAGTGTATTATATATACATATTATACATATTTTATGTATATATATATATATATATATATATATATATATATATATATATATATATATATATATATATATATATATATAATAGAGGGCAGGATCGTCGCAACAGCAGCAGCAATACCAACAACATAGCAGCAGCAAGAGCAACAACGACAGCAAGCGTCGTTGAATGCAACAGCAGCAGAAATAGCAGCAGCAGCAGCCGCTATAGCGACAACAGCAAGCGTCGCAGCAACAGCGGCGGAAGCAAACAGCATAACAGTAGCGACAGCAGTTAGCGACGGCTGTAGAGATCCGTCGCTAAAACAGCAGTGTATCAGCGGTATCAGTGACTTCAGCGACGGTCAGCAGCAATTATTAGCGACAGTTTGGCAGTTTTCTTAATTTTAGATAATTATATATATAGATATATGTATATATATATGGTAATCATTATATAAGTAAATATGTTCCTAATTGCTAGTTGTATTTTAATATACTATATGTATTATTTGTAGTGTAGCATATATTATTAGTTATAAGGGTAGTTAGCATGAGTAAGTATTGGGTATTACCTTGAGATACCAAGGTAAGTAGCAAGGTAATTGGGGATACCCAAGGTATTGGGTTTGGGTATCAAGATTTGGGTTTAGTGTTGTGATACCAAGTTGGTTCAAAATCAAGGTATCCATTTAATGTATTAGGATTTTATATAGGTGATATTGTTTGATATTTGTGTGTGTGATATTTTATATCCCTTGTTTTACGTATCCGGATATACGGTATCCTAGTACCCTAAGATGTAGTTTTATGACCTAGACTTTAGTATTTGAACCCAATATCTTTGTGTTAGACTTATGCAACCTAGAAATAGATAGTTGACCATAGTTGACTATAGTTGATCTTAGAGTTGACATAGTTGACTTTTGACTTAGAGCTGACTTGTTGACCTAGAAGTTGACTAGTTTAATTTATTTTCTTTCCGAAACCTTGTATTGATGTTGTATTCCACATCTAGGTCTTCAAGGCACCGTATCAGACATCTGTGAGACTATTCATTGGACTTCAGGCGAGTACATTCTCTGATAGTTTCTTATTTATGATATCCTCTATGTTCATTGTATCTAGTGTAGATATCCATGTTTCTTGATACGATGGTTACATGGATTGGTATATTCGAATCTCGTCATGAGATATTATTCCTTGTATATGGTGTATCTTGTGCAAGTCTTGTTTTATTGGTTATCTTGTGCATGTACAGACACTGATTCTCGGGGAGATTTACTACCTTCCTAGAGAATTCCGTGCCATAGCATACCATGGTTGGATCTATTATACCAGTCGGGGGTGGAAAGTATTTTAGTGTAGATATGTGATCATACCCTCCTTGTGCATGTCTTGTTCCTGGTGAGTGTTGATCATACACCGCACATATGATCAGCCAGGCCATTATACTCTTGTGCAAGTTACCAAGCCGATCACATGTTAAAGCTAGTACTCATTCACTTAGACATTAGTATTCTTGTTCATTGTCATATTGTTCATTATTGTATTTATTCCAGTATTTTTTTATTATGTATCTCTTATATCTATTGTGCATCTTGTATATTCATATCTATTTACTGTTATATAGTTTTTATCATTGATTAGAACTGTTGTTAGAGATGTACTCTGCTTCTTTTCTGACTGGATATATTTTTTTTAGATAACAGTGAGGACTGGTACCCTACACATTATGGACCTCATGATATTGTGGGTTTAGAGTCAGAGACCCTGGCTCAGGAGGGACTTATCCCAACTGAGACAGATGACCCGTGTTTAGTAGCTTCTTAGTATTCTTGGTACTGGATTTTGTCTCCAGCTTATTTGTTAGTATTTCTTTCAGACTCATTGATGTATTATTTTAGACTCATGAGTTGTATGTGACTATTCTATTCTTTATCATTTTGTGCTCGTTCTATCTTAGATCTATGATTGAGTATATTATTATTGTTGGTGGTTCATTATATTGTTAAATAGATTACCTAAACAGCGTTCTACCATCGATTCTGCGGCGTAGGCTGAGCGTTGTTCCCGACTTGTACCCTTACACCGGGTGCGGGTCGTAACATATTTTTAGTGGTGGCCCATGCAGGTCAGGCTTCGCAAGTTGTGCGATATCGTGGTAGTACAATTATTTAGTTATACTACTGCGAGCCTGATTTAGGATATAGGATATAGGCTATAGGTTGAGAATACTCAATCACACCTAGAAATTTTTTTTTTGATTCATTCAATTCTTCTTCTTTGATATTGATACTTGATCTCTTAATCTGTCCTTTCCTTGAGTGTCTTACATCATGTGCCATATTGATTCTTTCTTTCGCTTTGCCTCAGGATGCCGTCTAAGACTATATCGCAGCAGGGGAGAGCAGCTTCTGAGAGGTCTGCGATGTCTCGAGGGACTGCACCAGTCACTTCTCTGGTGATTGGAGTGTCAGCTGCTTTCGGAGGTCCACCACCTACTCAGAGGACTGTGCTAGTTGTATCTGAGGGGCTTCCACCTCCACCTCCTATGCCAGCAGAGGTGACACAGATGTTTACACTATTTTGTGAGATGCTCGAGGCACAGAGGGCTCAGTCAGAGGCACATCAGAGGCAGACCGACGTTTTACGATAGGGCATCGAGAGTGCTCATCAGCTTGCTTTTGTTATAGTCGAGAGAGGAGTTCCGGTCTAGCAGCAGGATATTCCTCAGGTTGCTCAACTTCGGCCAGGCAACATTCAGGACTTCAAAAAGTTGGAGCCTAGGGTCTTCAAGGGGACAGAGGGCATCGTCTATGCTTATGATTGGCTTGAGGATATTGAGCGTCTTATGAGGGTGTCCCATCTTTTTAAGGATCTGAAGGTTGAGGTGGTAGGACTTTAACTATTCGACGTTGCTCGCACTTGGTTCAGGAATGAGCCGATTCTTGTTGACGCGGGACAGTCTTAGGAGATATTCAAGGACCTTTTCAAGAAGAAGTTTTTCGTTCGGGCAGACAGGCTAGACTTGGGGAAACAGTTTGAGAGTCTCATTCAGGGTAGCATGTCTGTGGAGGAGTACGCTGCGAAGTTCGGCAGGTTGAGCCAATTTATAGAGTATTTGGTGAGAAAGTTGGAGGTTCGAGCTATTCATTTCCGTGAGGGTCTAAACTAGGAAGTGAAGATCCGCATTTCATCTTTTTATGAGACATACTCAGAGATACTTGCAGAGGCGCGCAAGATTGAGCAGGAGTTGGGTTTAAAGCCCAAGAGAGACTGTGATTCTTTCCTTGGGGCAAACATCAGTGCAGTATCTGCCAAACGTCCACATTTCTAGTCCAGACCTTTCCAGCGGCCACAGTAGCACAAACCACCAACTAGGGCACCGTTTCACCAGGTACCACAGCAGCAGAGACAGTTACAGCAATCTTTCTGCCACTTTTGCAAGAAGTCCGGCCACATTTGGAAAGTTTGCAGGAAGAGGCTAGGAGTTTATTTGTATTATGGTACCAAAAGGCATCAGCTGAGGGAGTATCCTTCTAATCCTCATCGTACAGTTCAGGAAGCAGTTTCAGCTCTGAGGGCACATGCGAGACCACCTGCAGTACAGCCGAGGAGACCGCTTCCACACAGCAGCAGCGTTATATCCAGCATCAGCAACAGGGAGGTGCACGTCAGGGATGAGCGTTTTCCATGACCGTCGAGGAGGACGAACCCACTGGAGATATCATCGCAGGTTCTATTCTTCTTGATTCTATTCCAACTTTAGCTTTGTTTGATAGTGGTGCTTCCTATATTTTTGTATCTATTTTTTTTTGCTCTAAAGCATGGTTTGGTAGCTGAATCTTTGCTTAGGACTTACAAGATCATGACCGGGGGAGGCATTATCCTGGTTAATGATATTTGTAATGATCGAAGAGTTACTCTAGGAGGCCAGGAGTTGAGTGCGTGTCTACTTGTAATGCCACTTCTGAGCTACAACATTGTACTCGGGATGGATTGGTTGAGTAGGCACCGTGCTAGCATAGATTGTAGAGGAGGTAGAGTTTTGTTTGGTCCATCGAGAGAGCCAAAGTTTGAGTTTGCTAGAGGATCTGCAGAGCAGGGAGAAGGCATTATTTGTGAAGCTATGGTGGAAGACAAGGAGTTGCCGCATCCATTGATAGCAGAGTTCTTGGATGTGTTTTCTGAGAAATTAGCAGGGTTACCGCCAGATCGAGATGTTGAATTCTCTATAGACTTGGTGCCAGGTGCAGAACCAATTTCGTAACATGTCTATAGAGTAAACAACAACAAGCTGGTCGATTTGAAGAAGCAGGTGGACGAATTATAGGATAAGGAGTTTATCAGATCGATTTCTTCACCGTGGGAAGCTCTGGTATTGTTTGTACCTAAGAAGGATGGATTAATGCACATGTGCATTGATTACAGGGCTTTGAATAATCTCACTATCCAGAATAAGTACCCTTTCCCACGGATTGATAATCTGTTCGATCAGTTGAGTGGTGCCAAGATATTTTATAAGATAGATTTGAGTTAGGTTACCACCAAGTAAAGGTGAAGCCGGAGTACATACCAAAAACTATTTTTAGAACTCGGTATGGTCAGTACGAGTTTATGGTGATACTGTTTGGGTTGACTAATGCACCAGCGATATTTATGAACTTGATAACCAAAGTGTTCCATCAGTACCTTGACAAGTTCGTGGTGGTGTTCGTCGACGACATACTCATATACTCGAAGACACCGGAGGAGCACGAGGAGCATTTACGGATTGTGTTGGATGTGCTGAGGAAGAAGAAGCTATATAAAAAGTTGTCCAAGTATGAGTTTTTCCTGGACAAGGTAGAATTCTTGGGGCATGTTGTGACTGGTGATGGTATTTCAGTGGATCCAAAGAAGATCGTAGCAGTAGAATCTTGGAAGACTTTGAGTTCGATAGCAGAGATCAGGAGTTTCTTGGGATTGGCAGGCTACTACAGGAAGTTTATGCAAGATTTTTTGAGGATTGCCGAGCCGATGACCAGACTCACCAGGAAGGATATAGAGTTTGTTTGGACGAAGGATTGCCAGGTTGCTTTTGAGGAATTGAAGAGGAGGTTGACGTCTGCTCTAATTTTGACGTTGCCATCAAGGTCTGGAGGTTTTACTATTAATAGTGATGCATCGGGGAAAGGTTTGTGTTGTATTCTTTAGCAGAATGGGAAAGTGATTGCCTACGCATCCAGGCAATTGCATCTTCATAAAAAGAACTATCATACCCATGATTTGGAGTTGGCAGTAGTCATCTTCGCCCTGAAGTTATGAAAATATTATTTATACGGAGAGCATATGAAGATCTTCATAGACCACAAGAGCTTGAAATACGTTTTCACACAGAAGGAGCTGAACATGAGGCAGCGTCGGTGGTTGGAACTGATGAAGGATTTTGATATATCTTTACAGTATTATCCTGGGAAAGCTAATGTAGTTGCCGATGCTTTGAGCAGGTATCCGGTAGCTATGTTCTTGACGCAGGATCGATATTTGTTGGAGGACTTGGAGAGCTTGGGCATTGAGGTAATAGTTCCTGGTTGTGCTATGCAGATGTGGGGATTACAGATACATTCCAATTTGATGGACAAGATCAAGGCAGCCCAGTATGAGGATGTATCTCTGAGAAGCATCAGAGCTCAGGTAAGAGCAGGATTAGAGGATGATGATTTCACCATTGCTGAGGATGGATCTTTGAGGCATAGAGTTAGATTGTGTGTGCCTAGTAGGGAGATGCGTGAGGAAATATTGCAGGAAGCGCATCGCTCTCAGTATTTCATTCATCCAGGTGCCAACAAGATGTATCGGGATATGCGAGAGAGTGTATGGTGGTATGACATGAAGAGAAAAGTAGCACAATTTGTATCCAGATGCTTAGTGTGCCAGCAGATGAAAGCCGAGAGACAGAGGCCAGGAGGTTTACTTCAGCCATTACCCATTCCAGAGTGGAAGTGGGAGCATATTACTATAGATTTTGTGTCTGAACTTCCACGATCTCTAGAAGAAAAAGATGCGATTTGGGTCATAGTTGATAGGTTGACCAAGTCGGCCCACTTTTTGCCTTTCAAAGTGGGTTTGTCTACGAAGAAGCTGGCAGAGATGTATGTGAGACAGATCGTTAGGATACATGGAGTTCCCATCAGTATAGTCTTGGATCGGGATAGTCGTTTTACTTCCCATTTCTAGAGGAGTTTGCAGGAGAGTTTGGGCACTCAACTCAAGTTTAGTACTGCATATCATCCCCGGACAGATGGGCAGTCAGAGAGGACTATTCAAACTCTCGAGGATATGTTGCGCACTTGTGTACTAGATTTTGGGGGTTCTTGGGAGGACCATCTCTATTTGGTAGTGTTTGCTTATAACAACAGTTACAAGGCTAGTATAGAGATATCACCTTTTGGAGCTCTGTACGGTCGGAGATGTCGTACTCCCTTGTCATGGGACGATGTTGGAGAGAGAGTTTTGCTTGGGCCAGAGATGATTATGGATGCAGCGGAGAAGGTTCAGTTGATCAGAGACAGACTTCGTGTGACCCAGGACAGATAGCGACATTGGGCCGATAGCCACCGGAGACCTTTGGAGTTTGAGGTATAGTTTAGATTTTGTTTGTGGTTGTTATTGGTTGTTTGTTATAGATTAAGTTCTTAAGGTGGTATTCTGTTCTAGGTGTGTGGTTTGGTGTTTCTGAGGATTTCTTCGACACGAGGCACGATTCGCTTTGGTGGAGGCGGGAAGCTTAGTCCACGATTCATCGAATATTTTACTATTCTAGAGAGGATCGATGCAGTTGCTTATAGACTAGACTTGCCACCTGCATTGAAGGGAGTGCACAACATGTTTCACATGTCGCAGTTAAGACGGTACATGGTAGATCCTAGTCATGTATCGGATCACTTGGAGATAGAGGTGGGACCTACTCTTAGCTATCCAGAGCAGCCAGTTGAAATTCTAGATCGGAGAGAGAAGGTGCTGAGGAACCAGACTATTCATTTGGTGCGCATCGCATGGAGGCATCACTCTCCGGGGGAGTCTACTGGGAGAGAGAGGATAAAATGCGAGAGCGTTATCCATATTTGTTTGTGCCTTGAGGTATGTTCTTTCCTAATTATGTTATGTTCTTTTATAGTTAGTTCTGTTCTTTTGTTATGTTCTGTTATTTTCTGGGGGTAGTTTTCGTCTTTAAATTTTGAGGACAAAATTATTTTGAGGAGGGTAGACTTGTCACCACCATATTTTCTAGAAAAGGGTATTTTAGTAATTTTATAATTAATTAAATATTGTGCATGATAATAATTATTTGTTGTATTATTTAATTGTTGTTAGGTGTTATTTATTTATTTTGGACTTGTGTTAGTGGACCTAACTAGTTTAGTTTAGACTCATGGACCAACAAGTATTAATTGTTAGATTTGAGCCCAATTAGAAAGCCCATTGAATAGGAGAGGGATTAAAATTAATTAAACCATTAGAATAGAAGCTTACCTCCTTAGTTATTTCTTCATAAGAGGCCCCAAGGGGTATAATGGTCATTATTTAGTAGCTTGAGGAAGGGGTAGAGGGGGTGGCATATTAAAGAGGGAGGAATTGATTTCTCTCTCCTCTTTTTATTTAAAACTAGATCTAGAATTTTCCTCAACCAAATTTCTTCATTCCCACTTTATTTTCCTACCAAATTTTATCTCAATTCCTTTCCAAATTACCATTGGAGACTAGTGGAGCAAGGATCTAGAAGGAGGAAACAAGAATCTACAAAGAGGAGCAAGAATCTACAAGTTGGAGACCAATTTTATCACATTTGAAGGTTTTATTGGGAATCCATCTTCCAATAGCTATAATTCAGTTTTCCTCCTTAATTTAGGTTCTAAATATAAGATTTAACTATGATAAATTAACCCATATGTATAGGCTACCCATAGGATTTGGTTTTGTGTTCATAGGAGACCTATTGAGAAAGTTATGGTATTTTTTTTGTCAATTTTGGGGGAATTCCGAGATTGACAATTATTGTGTGTGTCAATTGGTCCTATAGATCAATTTGGCATATGCTTGTGTGTTTGGGGCTAGTATCATGTCCACAATTGGGTACGTATAGGTCGTATCCCAATAATTTTGTGATACGTGTTGATTTGGGGGGGGGTTTCCTCCTATACGGGACTTTGAGCATGTCATATTTTGATACGGACACGTAGAATTGTATTTGACTCTTTGTATTTGTAAACACCCTGATTTTTTTAAAATAATTTTAAAATGAGTTATTACGAATTCTTGGTATTTTCGGGAATTTAAAGAATTTTAAGTGTGGCTAATTGGTGTTAAAATATTCTGGAGATAATATATTTGATGCACAATGGAAAGCCGAACATGTGGTATTTTTCTGGGAATTATTTGGACTTCAGAGAGGCGTTTAAAGCCTTGGAGACTATTGATTTTAAACCGAACCAAACCACATTTGAGAACCCGACCTGTTGGCAAAACCCCACCCGCATGTATACTGTAGCACAATATAAGCTGTGCCTTGGAGTCCGTGCCCTAGGCAGCCGCCACCGAGAGAATTCCCTTCACAGCCCACTTGCTCTTTCCTCACACCGAGCCGACAGCAGCCAACCCATCCAGCCCCAACCCCCGGATGCCGCCGCCTCCCAGCCACTCGAACTCCTCCCAGACCCGACAGCAACCCCGCCGTCCCCTGTGTCCGACTTCGCAGAGGCGATCAGTCGGATTCTCCCCGACTCGACTAACGCTGCGTCAGCCGACCAGGGCAACCGCCCCTCTGGTCGACCCTGCCTCGAAGTTGACCCAGCCCCGTCGCGGTCACGATCGGTCAACCTAGCCTAACGACTGGACACAGCAACCCGATCGCAGGACGTGGAATTGACGCTTGGACACGTGAAAAACAGATTCACAGAGCCCTGTTCAGGTACTGATTTCTCCCTCATCGTAGCTCTGTTTTAGATTCCGTCAGTTGCTACGTGTAGACTGTATGACCCTCTCGGTTTCCGTGCAACTCGCTCGGTGCATCGCGTCCTGTGGTGATCGTGCACCGCGATCCAAAAACAGAAAAAACAATACCCGTTTCACCCCAGAACTGAGTGCGCCCTGCCAAACGGGATGACTTGGTCACACGCGATCTTTACAGAACCGGGCGCGTCGTTGATACGGTCGTGTGGGATTTCGCGGAAGTAGATTCGGAGGTGCGTGCACCCCGGAATCAACGCGTATCCGCCGACGACACCCCGTATCCGACCTTTCTGGAACACACAGTAACTTTGTGTACACACGTTTGATTGAGACGGAACTTACGCCATCGGAATCGTAGCAATACGCTGGTCCTGTGAGCCAAGTTTGGTCCGATTCTGAGAACGTTGACAAAATTGCGTATCGTGGGCCCTACCGGCTCTACTTGACGGGCGATTTTGTGATCGGCTCATCGGAATCTAATTCCGGAAGTTCTGTTGGGTTCATATCATCGTTCCTGACTTGTAGACACTGAGTTTGCAGAATTTGGAGAACTTTGACCCTGACGCGCTTTTCGGTGCAAAGCGGGCCCACATATGGAACTCGCTTTGGCCCGGAAATGACCTTTTTGCCCCTGTGTCCAAATTGGACATAAGGACAGGCATTTCTAGTAGTTTGATACCTTCTGAGACTGTTGGTGATGTTTATTACAGCTTTTGGAGTAGCACCTACCGGATCCACTGATACAGGGACAGTTGTTGGTATCCAAACATCAGGCAAGTGTACCTTGCCAACTCTGCAGTATTGTTACCTATTTTCTTACTTTATTATATTGCTGTACATGTTTAACCTAGGACCGTGTGACATACTTAGCATCCGATTATCAGTCGGGTGCCAACATCGTACGCGGTGTTGGGTATTGTCATCTAGAGATGGACATACGTGACACTATATCTTCTCGTACTTGTCTTACCAAGTACACTATGACCCAGGACACTGGACACTGTTCATGAGACAGGATCTTCCCGAGATATTCGTGGTGATCCTGTATAGGATACAGGACTTATAGAGATACTATAGTCTAGATACATTATGACTTGTGCATTAGTTATGATCCCGCTGACATGGACATGAGACGTTATGGTCATGATATGCGTGGTTACATTGGGTGGGGAGAGACACACAGACTACAGGCTGATCATATATATACACCCCTACTACTGTAAGGCCAAGACTCTGAAGCCCGAGCTTGGCCCATTACTCATTATTACTGCTGCTACCGGCTCCCCGACACAGAGCTGGTAGTATGCTTCAGCCTGAGATCTAGTGCTGCTCTCATCTTGCATATCACTTAGCTGGTTATTTAGGATCCCCTATTGTTCCATCTATTACTGGAGAGACTACAGGTTGACTATGTTATGCCGGCTACTCAGTCTCCCGCTGAGCTAGACCACCTCTTGACACCACTGCTACAGGCTCCCCTACACAGAGCTTGTAGTTGTTCCAACCTGAGTACTATTGATATTCTCTCTTGCATTTTACACAGATGTTTACATACTTACCCTATTTATCTTATTATATGCTGCACTATTTATATTCTGGCTTGTATTATTTTCTGTACCTTGCTATGTCCCCTGAGGACCTGGATATGGATTATGTCCCCAGGATTTGCAGACGAGATCTATCCCGAGGTATACGGGACCGCAGCAGGAGCTGAACCAGGAGCGGTACCGTCTTTCGAGGATGAGGTGTTAGCCGAAGACTTCTCCTGAGCATCCATGTTCATGCTCAGTATTTATTTATTATTTATTTCAGTTATTTACTTTCTGTTCTGTTGAACCAATGTATTAGATATTTATCGGGTTGATCCCCGAAGTACTTGTTGAGACTGATGGATGGTTTATATTTCTTTATTTACTCTGTGGATCATATTTTATATCTTGTGTGGATGAGATTAGTTGTGCCATGATTGTCATAGACTTGTTATTTTACAGCTTAAGTATGCCCTGGTGGATCCATTAAATTGGGTTTGTCCATCGGTGCGTACTGCTGGCCGTTGCCACGCGTCCGGTCCCACGGTATTTTGGGACTGGGGCGTGACATGGTTTTTGTGGTGGCCCATGCAGGTCTACGACTAAATTGTTCGGTTTCAACTTAGGAACTGAACCAGCCTGCCCTAAGGATAGGATAAGTTCTAGGATCTCATCCATTATTAAACCCATTATTGAACTCTATATCAAACTCGAAATTATTACTTGAACTGCATCCTGTATTGATTTCTCTGTGCGTTCTTACAGTTTATCTTTTGGTTGCAGAGAAATGGATCCCAGGAACGGAGATGAGATTCCTTTGGACACGCCACATGACGCTGTGGTTACTTATACAGACAGAGTGACCCCAGGGGATGGAGGACAAGCATCGCAGAGCGATCAGACCGGTCAACCTAATCCAAGGTTCCGGAGAGATGACATCCCACCTCCACCACAGTTCACTCCCCAGATGCCAGTTTTCCCGCCCGGACAAGCCATGGACGGGCAACAGATGTTCCAGATGATGTATGCTATGATGCAAGCACAACAACAGATTCAGCAAGAGGCCCATCGGCAGGAGACCGAGTATCTGAGAACCAGCCTGGTATCCGCAATGGAACAGGCAAATCCACCAGCAAGGCGAACGACGACGGGATCTATCACCGACTTCCGTTAGCTCAAGCCTCGTACATTTTCTGGTAAAGAGGGGCCAACAGAAGTTCATGAATGGCTCACAAACATTCAGCATCAGTTGGAAGCCGCTGAACTTCCTAGAGAGAAGTGGATGACTGCAGTCAGAATGCAGTTAACTGAGAATGCACATCACTGGTGGTTAGTAGAGGAGATGAGGCTCGTGCAGGACCGAGTCACCTGGGAAGAGTTCTCCAGACTCTTCAAAGAGATGTACATTCCCGCAGTAGCACGGTCAGAGCTCAGAGACAAGTTTTACCGTCTTATCCAAGGCAACATGACAGTGGAAGAGTACAATGCGGAGTTTATTCGCCTGAGCCGCTTTGCCCCGACATTGATTTCAATGGAGGAAGAAAAAGCTGAGAAGTTCTTTGACGGGCTGAAGTTCGAGCTTCAGAGATTGATTGGATCGGTCGCACCTATATCTTATACCGACGTTCTCGCAGCAGCCCGACGCATAGAGCGCGTCACTAGAAGGGAGTCGACCCTGAAGAGGCATATCACATCAGAACCATCGTGGCCAGGACATGGGGATTCAGTGAAGCGGACCTAGAGGAGTATGCCTGAGAGGACAGCGCACAGGGCCATATCTCTCCCTACTTGTCACCACTGCGACAAGATAGGTCACATTGAGAGAGAATGCAGACGCAAGTTGGGACTCTGCCTAGCTTGCGGTTCCAACCAGCATCAGACCAGAGAGTGCACCGAGCGCAGAGAGAGAGCACCGAGATTAGCTTTGCCTGCCCCATGACCAGTTTATCCAGCAGTAGGAGCACAGCAGGCAGGAGTTGGAGGCGTCAGGCCACCAGCCCCAGGAGGGAACCAGCAGAGACCACCCCTGGCACCACAGGCAGCTCTATTTCAGCAGGCTCAGCAGCGGAGAGGCCAAGCTCAGGGACGAGGCCAGGCATTCATATTAGCTGTTGAGGAGGATGCTACAGCATGCGAGGTCATCGCAGGTACTATTTTAGTAGCTTCATTATCAGCGGTAGCACTATTTGATTCTAGAGCATCGCATTCATTTATAGCAGCTAGCTTTGTAGCCACCCATAGAGTAGCCACCGTACCCCTTCCGAAGATGAAGAGAATTCTTACGGGAGGCAGAATTATACCGGTTAGTGACGTCTGTAGATCATGTTCTGTAGTAGTTTGTGGCCGAGAGATGCGAGCTCAATTCCTGATATTTTCTATGCCGGACTATGATGTCATACTTAGTATGGACTGGTTAAGTCAGTACCATGCGACTCTTGATTGCCGACTTGGGCGGGTTATATTTGGACCGCCTAGACATCCAGAATTCGAGTTTCTTCGAGGAGCAGTAGAGCAAGGAGCTCAGCCTACTCTTAGGGTACTATCTGTAGAAGGGGAGACAGGTTACCCAAGAGTCATCTCAGAATTTGTGGATGTATTTTCCGATTATCTTCCAGGTTTACCGCCTGATCGGGAAATAGAATTCACAATAGACTTAACTCCAGGAGCAGAGCCAATCATTTCATCAGTTTATCGGCTGGCACCTAAGGAGTTAGTGGAGTTGAAAGCACAGGTCGATGATCTCTTGGAGAAGGGTTTCATTCGGCCCAGTGTTTCACCTTGGGGAGCACCCATATTATTTGTGCCAAAGAAGGATTGAACAGTACGGTTATGCATCGACTACAGGGCACTGAATGCTGTGACTATCAAGAACAGGTACCCCTTACCACGCATTGATGATCTATTCGATCAGTTGAGTGGTACAAGGGTATTCTCGAAGATTGACCTTCGATCCGGCTATCATCAGATTAAAGTAAGAAAGGAAGACATACCGAAGACAGCTTTCAGGACCAAGTATGGACATTATGAGTTCTTGGTGATGCCGTTTGGTTTAACCAATGCGCCAGCAGTGTTTATGAGCTTAATGAACAGAGTCTTTCATCAGTTCTTGGATAAATTTGTGGTGGTATTCATTGATGATATTCTCATATATTCCAAGAGCCCTGAAGAGCACGAGGAGCATCTCAGAATCGTGTTAGAGACCTTGAGGCAGGAAAAGTTATATGCCAAGCTCAGTAAGTGTGAGTTCTGTATGGACAAAGTACCTTTCTTGGGACATATTATCTCAGGAGAAGGACTTTCTGTGGATCCAGAGAAGGTTGCGGCAATAGAGACTTGGCCTACACCCACATCAATTGTAGAGGTGAGAAGTTTTCTCGGACTTGCGGGATATTACCGAAGGTTTGTAGAAAATTTCTCGAGGATTGCAGAACCGATGACGAAGCTGACACGTAAAGATCAGGAGTTTATATGGACAGAAAACTGCCAGAAGGCCTTCGAAGAATTGAAGAGAAGATTAACAACAGCACCTGTCTTGACTCTTCCTTCAGGGTCAGGAGGTTTTGTTGTTTACAGTGATGCATCAGGCAGTGGACTGGGATGTGTTTTGATGCAACATGGCAAAGTCATTGCTTATGCATCGAGACAGTTGAAGGTTCACGAGAAGAACTACCCAACACATGATCTGGAGTTAGCAGCAGTTATATTTGCATTAAAGATTTGGAGGCACTACCTTTACGGAGAGAAAGTAGACATCTTTACAGATCATAAAAGTCTAAAGTAGGTATATACTCAGAAGGAGCTTAACATGAGGCAGAGGCGTTGGCTCAAACTGATGGTAGATTTTGACATATATCTGCAGTATCATCCGGGAAAGGCGAATGTCGTTGCAGACACACTAAGCAGGAAGCCTACGGCTTATTTCTTGACGATGCAGCCCGAGTTATTGAAAGATCTACAGGAGCTTCAGATAGAGGTTGTCTTACCGGGACAGAATGGCTTGATGGCTAATCTTGAGATTCAGTCATCACTCATGGAGAAGATTAAAGAAGCATTGCCCACCGATGCTAGATTCCGAAGACTCAAAGAGAGGACGGAAGCAGGCATGCAGACAGGACTTCGCATACACGAAGACGGGATATTGAGGTTTGGAAATCGCCTGTATGTTCCAAATGGAGAATTGAGACAGGAGTTAATGACGGAAGCACATAGCTCTATATACTCTGTTCACCCAGGAGGAACCAAGATGTACCGAGAGTTGAGACAGTATTACTGGTGGCATGGAATGAAAAAGAAAATTGCGAGATTTGTGGCCAAATGCTTAGTATGTCAGCAAGTAAAGGCTGAGCATCAGAGGACTGCAGGTATGTTACAGCCGCTTCCGATACCGGAATGGAAGTAGGAGCATATCACGATGGATTTTATCATAGGATTTTTGAGGAGCCCCAGCGAAAAAGACGCAGTATGGGTGATAGTGGACCGACTCACTAAATCGGCACACTTCTTGCCATTTAGAGTTGGACAGTCCACAGAGGTACTAGCCGACATGTATATGCGACAAATCATCAAATTACATGGAGTGCCTATTAGTATTATATCTGATCGAGATTCGAGATTTACCTCTCATTTCTGGAGAAGCATACAAGAGAGTCTGGGCACCAGACTCAAATTCAGCACAGCTTACCACCCACAGACAGATGGCCAATCGAAGCGCACCATTCAGATATTGGAGGACATGTTGAGATCATGTATGCTAGACTTTGGAGGATCTTGGGAAGATTATTTGTACTTAGTAGAGTTCTCCTACAACAACAGTTATCAGGCCAGCATCCAGATGGCACCATTTGAAGCTTTATACGGAAGGAAGTGCAGATCGCCTATATGTTGGAGTGACGTTGATGAATGTCAAATACTGGGTCCAGAATTGGTAACGCAAACAGTGGAAAAGGTGAAGCAGATTCAGAATTATCTACGAGCAGCTCAGGACCGACAGAAGCATTGGGCAGATACGCACAGACGTTCCCTAGAGTTCAAGGAAGGAGAGCACGTGTTCTTGCAGATTTCGCCCACTCGTGGTACTATCAGATTCGGGAGCAGAGGCAAGCTGAGCCCAAGGTATATTGGGCCATTTGACATCCTAGAGCGCGTTGGTGAGGTGGCCTATCGTCTTGCACTACCTCCATCCTTAGAGGGAGTGCATGACGTATTCCACGTCTCGCAGCTGCGAAGGTACATGATCGACCCAAGTCACGTAGTCGATCATTCAGAGATCGCAGTAGGCCCGAGCTTGAGATATGAAGAACAACCAGTTGGCATCCTCGACGTCAGTGAGAAGACATTGCGGGGACAGACAATCAGACTGGTTCGTGTAGCATGGAAACATCATTCCCCGGGAGAATCGACTTGGAAACGAGAAGACAGTATGCGCCAGCGTTACCCCCACCTGTTTGAAGAGACAGTTGTAAACTAAGCAACCTTGTAATTCCATAATTCATTCTTTTTGGCAGCTTATTCTTTGATTGTGAGGACGCAATCCTTTTAAGGAGGGAAGATTGTAAACACCCTGATTTTTTTAGAATAATTTTAAAATGAGTTATTACGAATTCTTGGTATTTTTGGGAATTTAAAGAATTTTAAGTGTGGCTAATTGGTGTTAAAATATTCTAGAGATAATATGTTTGATGCACAATGGAAAGCCGGACATGTGGTATTTTTTTGGGAATTATTTGGACTTCAGAGACGCGTTTAAAGCCTTGGAGACTATTGATTTTAAACCGAACCAAACCATATTTGAGAACCCGACCCGTTGGCAAAACTCCACCCGCATGTATACTGTAGCACAATATAAGCTGTGCCTTGGAGTCCGTGACCTAGGCAGCCGCCACCGAGAGAATTCCCTTCACAGCCACCTTGCTCTTTCCTCACACCGAGCCGACACCCACCTCCGCCTGGCCAAGTTTGCCGCCGCCGCCGTCTATTACCCCGACAGCAGCCAACCCATCCAGCCCCAACCCCCGGACGCCTCCGCCTCCCAGCCACTCGAACTCCTCCCAGACCCGACAGCAACCCCGCCGTCCCCTGTGTCCGACTTCGCAGAGGCGATCAGTCGGATTCTCCCCGACTCGACTAACGCTGCGTCAGCCGACCAGGGCAACCGCCCCTCTGGTTGACCCCGCCTCAAAGTTGACCCAGCCCCGTCGCGGTCACGATCGGTCAACCTAGCCTAACGACTGGACACAACAACCCGATCGCAGGACGTGGAATTGACGCTTGGACACGCGAAAAATAGATTCACAGAGCCCTGTTCAGGTACCGATTTCTCCCTCATCGTAGCTCTATTTTAGATTTTGTCAGTTGCTACGTGTAGACTGTATGACCCTCTCGGTTCCCGTGTAACTCGTTCGGTGCATCGCGTCCTGTGGTGATCGTGCACCGCGATCCAAAAATAGGAAAAACAATACCCGTTTCACCCCGGAACTGAGTGCGCCCCGCCAAACGGGATAACTTGGTCGTACGCGGTCTTTACAGAACCGGGCGCGTCGTTGATACGGTCGTGTAGGATTTTGCGAAAGTAGATTCGGAGGTGCGTGCACCCCGGAATCAACGCGTATCCGCCGACGATACCCCGTATCCGACCTTTCTGGAACACGCAGTAACTTTGTGTACACACGTCGGATTGAGACGAAACTTGCGCCATCGGACTCATAGCAATACGCTGGTCCTGTGAGCCAAGTTTGGTCCGATTCTGAGAACGTTGACAAAATCGCGTATCGTGGGCCCCACCGGCTCCACTTGACGGGCGATTTTGTGATCGTCTCATCGGAATCCAATTTCGAAAGTTTCGTTGGGTTCGTATCATTGTTCCTGACTTGTAGACACTGAGTTTGCAGAATTTGGAGACCTTTGACCCTGACGCGCTTTTCGGTGCAAAGCGGGCCCACATATGGAACTCGCTTTGGCCCAGAAATGACCTTTTTGCCCCTGTGTCCAAATTGGACGTAAGGACAGGCATTTCTAGTAGTTTGATACCTTTTAAGACTGTTGGTGATATTTATTACAGCTTTTGGAGTAGCACCTATCGGATCCACTGATACAGGGACAGTTGTTGGTATCCAAACATCAGGCAAGTGTACCTTGCCAACTCTGTAGTATTATTACCTATTTTCTTACTTTATTATATTGCTGTGCATGTTTAACCTAGGACTGTGTGACATACTTAGCGTCCGATTATCAGTCGGGTGCCAACATCGTACGCGGTGTTGGGTATTGTCATCTAGAGATGGACATACGTGACACTATATCTTCTCGTACTTGTCTAACCAAGTACACTATGACCCAGGACACTGGACACTGTTCATGAGACAGGATCTTTCCGAGATATTCGTGGTGATCCTGTATAGGATACAGGACTTATAGAGATACAGGACTTATAGAGATACTATAGTCTAGATACATTATGACTTGTGCATTAGTTATGATCCCGCTGACATGGACATGAGACATTATGATCATGATATGCGTGGTTACATTGGGTGGGGAGAGACACACAGACTACAGGCTGATCATATATATATACCCCTACTACTGTGAGGCCAAGACTCTGAAGCCCGAGCTTGGCCCATTACTCATTATTACTGCTGCTACCGGCTCCCCGACACAGAGCTGGTAGTATGCTTCAGCCTGAGATCTAGTGCTGCTCTTATCTTGCATATCACTTAGCTGGTTATTTAGGATCCCCTATTGTTCCTTCTATTGCTGGAGAGACTACAGTTTGACTATGTTATGCCGGATACTCAGTCTCCCGCTGAGCTAGACCACCTCTTGACACCACTGCTACAGGCTTCCCTACACAGAGCTTGTAGTTGTTCCAACCTGAGTACTATTGATATTCTCTCTTATATTTCACACAGATGTTTACATACTTACCCTGTTTATCTCATTATATAATGCACTATTTATATTCTGGCTTGTATTATTTTCTGTACCTTGCTATGTCCCCTGAGGACCTGGATATAGATTATGTCCCCAGGATTTGCAGACGAGATCTATCTCGAGGTATACGGGACCGCAGCAGAAGCTGAACCAGGAGCGGTACCATCTTCCGAGGATGAGGTGTTAGCCAAAGACTTCTCCTGAGCATCCATGTTCATGCTCAGTATTTTTATTATTTATTTCAGTCATTTACTTTCTGTTCTGTTGAACCAATGTATTAGATATTTATCGGGTTGATCCCCGAAGTACTTGTTGAGACTGATGGATGGTTTACATTTCTTTATTTACTCTGTGGATCATATTTTATATCTTGTGTGGATGAGATTAGTTGTGCCATGATTGTCGTAGACTTGTTATTTTACAGCTTAAGTATGCCCTGGTGGATCCATTAAATTGGGTTTGTCCATCGGTGCGTACTGCTGGCCGTTGCCACGTGTCCAGTCCCTCGGTAATTTGGGACTGGGACGTGACAGTATTATTCATAAATAATATATATGACTTGTTCGTGTCCTTCGGGGTATGTTTGGATGTGTGGTAGACTCGTATCGTATGCGTATCCTAGATCTAGTGGGATACGCGGTGATACGTTCCATGTGTGTGCAATTTAATTGTAGATCTAATTCTCTTGTGTTCTTATTCTTGGAGTATATATATATATATATATATATATATATATATATATATATATATATATATATATATATATATATATATAATGTCGTGTATATATATTTATCTAATGTTGTGTCTTAGATCTATGTATCTATGTATATACTATAGGTGTATATATTGTATGTAACTATTCTTCACCATGTAAGCATGCTTATATATATTGTAGTATATATATAGATATGTATATGTTAAATAGATATTTATGTGTTGTTATATTTATATGTATATAATATATGTTATATATATTGTGTATGATTATGTGTACGTGTACGTATATGTGAAGTTATATATATATGATACCATATATGTGTATATTATGTTACTATGTATTATTATGTACATATGTTTGTGGAGAGTATATGTGTTTACATACTTAGTGGTATTATATATAGTGTATTATATATACATATTATACATTATCTATTATACATATTTTATGTGTATTAATATTATATATATATATATATATATAATATATATATATATATATATATATAATATATATATATATAGTATATAATAGAAGGCAGGAGCGTCGCAACAGCAGCAGCAATACCAACAGCACAACAGCAGCAGCAAGAGCAACAGCGACAGCAGCAAGCGTCGCAACAGCAGCAGCAATACCAACAGCACAACAGCAGCAGCAAGAGCAACAGCGACAGCAGCAAGCATCGCAGCAGCAGCGACGGAAGCAAACAACATAGCAGCAGCGACAGCAGTTAGCGATGGCTGCAGAGAACCGTCGCTAAAACAGCAGTGTATCAGCGGTATCAGTGACTTCAACAATGGTAGCAGCGATTATTAGCGACAGTTTGACAGTTTTCTTAATTTTAGATAATTATATAGATATAGATATATGTATATATATGGTAATTATTATATAAGTAAAAATGTTCCTAATTGCTAGTTGTATTTTAATATACTATATATATTATTTGTAGTGTAGCATATATTATTAGTTATAAGGGTAGTTAGCATGAGTAAGTATTGGGTATTACCTTGAGATACCAATGTAAGTACCAAGGTAATTGGGGATACCCAAGGTATTGGGTTTGGGTATCAAGATTGGGGTTTAGTGTTGTGATACCAAGTTGGTTCGAAACCAAGGTATCCATTTAATGTATTAGGATTTTATATAGGTGATATTGTTTGATATTTGTGTGTGTGTGTGATATTTTATATCCCTTGCTTTACGTATCCGGAGATACGGTATCCTAATACCCTAATATGTAGTTTTATGACCTAGACTTTAGTATTTTAACCCAGTATCTTTGTGTTAGATGTATGCAACCTAGAAATAGGTAGTTGACCATAATTTGACCATAGTTGACCATAGTTGACCTTAGAGTTGATCTAGCTGACTTTTGACTTAGAGTTGACTTGTTGACCTAGAAGTTGACTAGTTTAACTTATTTTTTTTCCGAAACCTTGTATTGATGGTGTATTCCATATCTAGGTCTTCGAGGCACCATATCAGACATCTGTGAGACTATTCATTGGACTTCAGGCGAGTACATTCTCTAATAGTTTCTTATTTATGATATCCTCTATGTTTATTGTATCTAGTATAGATATCCATGTTTCTTGACATGATGGTTACACGGATTGGTATATCCGGATCACGTCATGAGATATTATTCCTTGTATATGGTGTATCTTGTGCAAGTCTTGTTTTATTTGTTATCTTATGCATATACAGACACACATTCTTGGGAAGATTTGTTACCTTCCTAGAGAATCCCGTGCCATAACATACCATGGTTGGATCTATTATAACAGTCGGGGGTAGAGAGTATTTTAGTGTAGATATATGATCATACCCTCCTTGTGCATATCTTGTTCCTTGTGAGTGTTAATCATACACCGCACGTATGACCAGCCAGGCCATTATACCCTTGTGCAAGTTCCCAAGCCGATCACATGTTAAAGCTAGTACTCACTCACTTAGACATTAGTATTCTTGTTCATTGTCATATTGTTCATTATTATTTTTATTCTAGTATTTCCTTATTGTGTATCTCTTGTATCTATTGTGCATCTTATATATTCACATCTGTTTACTGTTACATAGTTTTTACCATTGATTAGAACTGTTGTTAGAGATGTACTCTGCTCTTTTCCTGACTGGATATATTTTTCCCAGATGACACTGAGGACTGGTACCCTATACATTATGGACCTCAGGATATTGTGGGTTTAGAGTCAGAGACCCTGGCTCGGGAGGGACTTATCCCAACTGAGACAGATGACCCGAGTTTAGTATCTTCTTAGTATTCTTGGTACTAGATTTTGTCTCCAGCTTATTTGTTAGTATTTCTTTCAGACTCATTGATGTATTATTTTAGACTCATGAGTTGTATGTGACTATTATATTCTTTACCATTTCGTGCTCGTTCCATCTTAGATCTGTGATTGAGTATATTATTATTGTTGGTGGTTGTAAACACCCTCACCAAAAATAGGTATTTTGTGTGTATTTTATATTAGTATATTTATTATATATTATTTTAAATATTAAATTTCTTTAGAGTATTCTTTTAGTTAATTAAAAATAAATTTTTTTGATATATTTACTTATATAAATATTTATTTAGAATTATTTTAAGGCTATTTTAGATTTTTGAAGATTTTTTAGAATTTTTTGTTAATTAAAACATAGGAAACATAAACTTCTAGGACTTCCATGATTTATTATGAGACCATACTTGCATATTGTTCCTACCAAATATTTAATTTAGTTTAAAATATTTAATTATATTTTCTGTAATTTATTTAGTATTATAAGAAATTTATTTAGATTTTTGAAATTATTTAGGATTTATTTGGATATATATAGTCTTAATATTAGATAGATGCTAATTTAGTGTTAATAGATATTAATAAGATTATATATAAATTATTTATATTATCTTTAATTCTATTTAATATTATAAATTATTGAGATAAATTTAAACTATATTTTAAATTAATTTAAATCCTGAGCCTACTAGGAAAATAACTTAATGCATATCATATCCTTATTTAAACCGATCCTAATCATATCCAAATTAGCCAATCCTACTCGTATTAAATTAAATAGTCTCCACCATTATAAATACCTTTTAGACTTATGAAATAAAGTCATCTTTCATATTTTTCTTCCCAAAACTTCTCTCTTTTTCGTCCAAAAATAGTCAAAATTCGTCATAAATTCAGCCTCATTTTCTAGTAGTTACGACGACTTAAAAAGACGATATCTCCTAGCTCCGGACTCCAAACGCGCTCCAGTTTTTTTGTTAGAACCATATCAAGGTTAGTTTTTTGAATATATAAATTATTTTAGTAATTTCAGAACTTATTTTTTCAGAATATTCTGAAAGTGCCAGCTGTCCAAAATCAGACGCATTTTCGTATTTTTGAGATTTTGGGAGATCCCGAACTCGAAATTATGAACCGTTTGAAGTTTCGAAAATCTGACATAATGAACTTATATAAAATTATTTTTTAGAATTTAATATACAAGTTTATACTACTGTAAAATTTATGCAACGTAGACGTAAATAGAAAATCACCGAAAACTGTCATCTGTGCGCCCTTGTGGCCATAACTCTTTACCGACTTGTGATTTTATGAAACTGTCAATTCTAGCATTCATGTAGCATTGAAATCTATAGGATTCCACACACAAATCTAGGATTTGAGTTGTTTGACTTTTTGGTCAACGGATCGCCTCGATTTGCGTACCACGGATCACAAATCCGTAAAGTTGACTTTCTTTGGACCAAAATTAGAGTTTAATAATAAAATCATATTATAATAAGATTAAAATACTATTTTAGGTTATTTTATTCTGAATTAAAATAGATTAAAATAGAGAAACATATTCACCCACTTTTGTAACCTAACTTGTTTAATTTATGTGACGGGTAGATCGGACGACGCCTTGAGTTTGGACTTCATTATTTTCAGACCAGGCAAGTATACCTTACCAAATTGTTTATAGTACTTCGTATGCTATTTATATTTATATTTCTGTATATTCATTGCATGTGTAGTTTCGTTCAGTCATTACTATATATTAGATATGTTGACACACACTTGACACCTAGTATCATGAGAGGATAATCATTAGGCGTATAGGCTTTAACCACTCTGGTAAACCATAGTATCTAGCTCGCACTACGGTAGTGTGTCGCACTGGTCGCTACCCCCGCTGTATGTCGATTTTTGGAGTCTCGCTGGTCGCTACCCCCCGCGGTATGTCGATTTCTGATGTCCACTGACGTGTGTATGAGTTGTGAGATTTAGATCGAGTAGACTACCCTTGCCCATATATCGAAAAGTTGTCCTTATTTGCATTCATATAGATTGTCTTGTATATCGTACTTATATATTTTTAAATATTATGAATGTTTACTGTATTCAATTGGCTTGCTTCTATGTATCTTGTTATGTCCCTCTGAGGATCTGGTCCCTTGCCAGGTATAGACGACCAGGAGTATCCGCAGTAGTAGGACCGGGACCAGACGCATTACTTTCTACCGAGGAGATCTTACCCACTGAGCACCATTGATTATCTCTAGCGATGGATCTTTTAGCTGACACTTCTATCCTCACCTTATTTTATATTAGTGATTTTTACTCTTCTCTCTCATTTAGTTTTGATATAGTCATTGGTAGTGAATTTGTCTCCACCCGACTATTATTGTTGGATTATTCAGACTCTTTATTCTAGTCTAGTTATTTTCTTTCTGTGACTTGTTGTGTGGATGAGATTAGTATTTTTGTGACTTGTGATAATATAGATACCACATGTGAGTTTTATTCATATTACAGCATACGTGTATATTATGGTATCCATATATTGGAGTTGCCATATACATACGGCTGGCATGCTTACATGTTCCTAGTTCTACGTATTTTGGGACTGGGGTGTGACAGTGGTTTATTATATTACTAGATAGATTATCCAGACAGCGTTCTGCCACCGATTCTGCGGCGTAGGCTGGGCGTTGTTCCCGACTTGTACCCTTACACCGGGTGCGGATCGTGACAACTACTCCCAAAAAGGTAGAATCCTCACGAACATCTCTGGATGCTGAAACAAACATCACCAACATTTTCATAATATGAGAAATAGCAAGGATTGACTATACATAAGTCAAATTTGGAAACAGGGGCTAAAACGACAGTTTCGGATCAAAACGGGTCCACATGTGCCACTTCGCACCAAAAAATATGTCGGAGACAGACTTCTCCAAAATTTTCAAATTTAGTATCTACGAGTCTCGAAAGATGATAAGAACCCAACGGAATATCCAGAACCGCATTCCGGTCACGAAATCACCCATCAAGTGGGACCGTAGGGCCTACGAAATGGTATTTCGTCAATGTTCTCAGAATCGAACCAAACTTGGGTCATAGGACCAGCGTAATACTTCGAATTCGATGGATTAAGTTTTGTTGTGAAATGACACGCACACACGAAATAGTCGCACAAATTTGAAAAAGGCTAATACATGGTTTTTCAGCGGATACACATTGATTCTGGCGTGCACACACGTCAAAATCATGTTCTGCAAAAGTCCACACGTCCACGTTGATAATACACGCCTTTTGATGCAATCTGCACGCGACAAAGTCGACTCGTTTGGCGGAACGGACTATATATAGAAGAATTTTTGGTTTTGAAAACAAGATTTTTATTTATTTTGGATATTGATTATACAGAGATTAAAAGCTATTAAAAATAAACTAGAAGAAAGGATTGAAACTTGGATATGTTGTCTAAATTACTGTTCAAATAGATTTTTAAAACATTAAATAGGTTGGAAGAAAATAGGCTATGAACATGGGAGTTTAAAACAATTTTGAATACCATTTTTAAACAAATTTTTAGTCGACTTTGGATCGACTTTTCTCTCGATCCAGAGCACCAAAACTTGATCTACTTGAAGGGGTGGAAGAGGGTTATTTTGTGAACACATACGAAGAAACAACACCCGAGATCATTGAGCGATGAGAGAGGAATCATACCGCGAAGTGGGGGTTCGGTGAAGGTTGTTGTTGCTGCTGCTGGGTCTGCTGTGCGCGATTGTCCGCGCACGGGCGATGCCTCCGACGGTGCCAGGACGGCAGCGGGCGGCGGTTGTAGGCGGAGGACGGTCGCCGGGTGAGTGGGGGTGATGGTAGCAGGTATTGGGGTTGAACATTAGGGTTAGGGTTTCAGTCGTGATATATATATATATATATATATATATATATATATATATATATATATATATATATATATATTTATATATATATATAAATGGCGAGAGAGAACAAGAGGGGGGTGCTTGTACGCTGGCTGGGGGTCCAGCGGGTTTGGGGGGTCGGGTAGGTTAGATAGTTTTATTTTTATTTAGTTTATTTTTATTTATTTTATTTTATTTTATTTTATTTTATTTTATTTTATTTTATTTTATATATATATATATATGGTAACCAAAAAAAGGTTTGTACATGAAATAAATTGTAGGAGAATTTTATAATACTTTAAAATAATTTTACACCAAAAATAGTTTTGGTGACTTAATCTTAATTACTAAATTTATATATATATATATATATATATATATATATATATATATATATATATATATATATATATATATATATATATATATATATATATATATATATAACTAAAAATAACCAATCTATAATTACAATAAAATTTAAAAATTCCAAAATTGTATGGTTTACACGAGGTGTAGGTAGCCCTCGCTTATGGTTGTACAGAACCTGTATTTATAGAGTTTGGTAACGGTTATGAGAGTGTGCACACCCTTTGGACAATCAATATTGTTTTACCATTGTGCGCGCACTTTTGGTGGACTAACACCCCACGTTTTGAATGAGTGGGTGCACAACTTACTGAATGTTTGACACATAGCTTCCTATACGAGGAAAGCATAGGTCGTGGAGACAGTTATTTGTACACTTTTGACGAGAAGTACGGCATGTACGATACGCACTTATTATTGCTCACTGTCAGTTAGGATAATATGCGCACTTTAGAAGTCGTTGGAGACAGGCGCATTTTTGGTAAGATTAGCATTGTTGTGCATGTTTGAACCAGTTGGCACTACGACACATTTTTGAAGTTATTGACACCACGTCGCACTTTTGAAGAAGTTGGCACAGCGGCGCACTTTTGAAGTTAGCACAGCGGCTTGGTCGCTAAACGATAACCTGGGTCTGCGTGCCGCAGTACAGCTGTAATGATGACTTCTGACCCTTCGATTTCTACATCTATTAGGTGTAAGTATGCTGCTTTAAATACTGAGAGAGGAAGATCGTTTGTGCGCCAACTTTCTTAACTCTAAGAAAGTGGGCCAATTTTCTATTCTCTGAATAGTGTGCCATCCTCTGAATTTAATGGAAAGTGCGCCAAAGTGTTAAGTATTAAGAAAGTACGCATCTTTCTCTGAAATAAGTAGAAAGTGCATCATTTTTCTATTATTGGATTTATTTGTAAAAAATTATGCCAACTATCTGAGGAGCACTTTCTATGCTTCTACAGTATCCTTACAATATCACAGTTCATAAAAATAGACAGACCCAGAGCAACCCTCTATTAAATTCCTTGGGTTTGCCGACCCCTTCGGTAGAACACTCAACACCGATAAATTCACATCCATTCAATATGAATAATAAAGTAAAATTTAAAAAAATGACATATTGAAATTATAAATCGAGTCTCAAGAAAATCTCGTCATAAAGAATGCAATAAATATCCACACAACTGAGTGCAAAAAATAAAGTCTAAAATCCTCAATAAATGTATAATATTCATAAATAACCCAATATCATGGGTCAAAACACAAACAACCAATAAATTGTCCTAACTAGAATTACTGTGGATCTAAAGGAGGATGAACACCGACGCGCATCAGGTATAAGAATAACTCATACTGCTCCCGTAAAATTGACACCGATGTCGATGAAGAAGGCAGTGACATCAATGGAGTCAGTGTCGATGAAGGTGCACCAGGAGGGCGTATCTGCTCTAATGCTACTAGTCGATGGTTGTATGAATCTATGGTAGATAACAGTCTCGTACTGCTAGCAGCCATTGAATCCGGCATCATCGTCAGCCTCTCACCCATGGAAAGTTGTGATGCATGCAGCTCCGTCATGCTGCACTGTCTGTCACGTCCAGTCCCAAAATACCGAGGGACTAGAAACGTGGCAATGGCCAGCAGCACACACCGATGAAAAAACCCAATTTAATAGATCCATCAGGGCGTACTTAAGCTGTAAAATCAAGTCTATGACAATATAGCATAACTAATCTCATCCACACAAGATATAAAATATGATCCACAGAATATAAGGAATGTAAATCATCAACCAGTCTCAACAAAGTGCTTTGGAGAACAACCCGATAAATATCTGATACAATGGTTCAACAGACCAAAATATAAATGACAGAATAAAGTAAATACTGAGCATGGAACATAGATGCTCAGGAAAAGTCTTCAGCTAACACCTCGTCCTCGGGTGTCGGTACAGCTCCTGTATCTGCTTCTGCTCCGGTCCCGTATACCTCGGGATAGATCTCCTCTGCAAATCCTGGGGACATAATCCGGATCCAGGTCCTCAGGGACATAGTAAGGTACAGAAAATACAAGCCAAAATAAAGGCAGTGCAGCAGATAATGAAATAAATAGGGTAAGCTATATAACCATCTATGTGAAAATGTAAGATGAGAGCATCACGAGTACTCAGGCTGAGCCACTACAAGCTCTGTGACGGGGAGCCGGTAGCGGTAATAACCGGTAATGTGCCTAGCTCTGCTACGATAGTGTCACTACCACGTTCCGAAAACAGGGGTATTTTTAACTTTTTATAATATTTAATATTATGGTAATTACAATTAAGTAATTGCATGACAGTATATTTAATTTAAATAATTATGTGATGTGTAATTAAATATATAATTATTACAGTATTCATTTGTTTTGAGCTAGCAGACTTGACCTAGAAGCCCAGTAGATGAACGCCTGTCCGAATTATGGAATTCGGTATTTAATTATTTTATCTAGAATTTATTTATTGGAGATTGTAACTAATTATCGTATTTTAATTAATTATTGTGCCTTGCCTTTGCTTCGATATTTGGAGCGCTACCATGACTTTTGTCTTCCAACAAATTTTACAATCTTGCCCTAGACATGCCCGCCTTTCATTCTGCTATTTTTGCAACTCATGATTATGCTCTCTGTACATTATTTCTAGCCGCACAAAAATCATCGCGGACGTTATTTAATAAATTCCTATTTTTGTATCGTTGTGTGTTCCAATTAAAATTGGAGGCAATCTTGACATATTTTTCGTGCGGCCCAAATTAGGGTAATATTTTGTTCTGAGTCTTCTTCATTATTGGTATTGATGACCTGACCTGATTTTGGTTCCATGTACTCCTAATTAATTTTAGAACACAACTTGCATTTATTTCTAATTAAATTGAGGATACTATTTTAACCAATTCTGAAATCCCAATTTAATTCCAGTGCCCTGCTATTTGAGCTCACACCAAACTTACAGCGCCCCTTGACCCTACAAAACATCGGACACCGAATCGTCCGCCAAATTTTCGTCATTTCTTGTGTCTGTGCAAATACCCAAATTTAAGGGGGCTAATTTACAAAATTGCATTTTTTGTGTCAACACCTCATTTGTTTAAAACAATAAGGGAGCCTAATAATTATTTAACTAGCCTCTCACCCTCATCCCCACATGAAATTCTCCATGACCAATCTGGACCACACATTTAATGGGCCAATCCTAACCCTTGATTCCATACACTCTCTCTCCCTATTTAATGTCATGTCACATCAACCCTAATCCTTAGAAAACCTAGGTAACCCCACCCTCCTCAAGCCTCCACAACCGTAGCCCCTCATTCTAATTTTTCTTCTTCTCCTTCTTCCTTTCTCTTCTCCTTCTTCCTTTCTTCTTCTCTTTTCTTCTTCTTCTTCTCCTTCTTTTTCTTCTTCTTCTTCTTCCTTTCTTCCCTAAAAATTTAAATTTCAAAGAGGGGGGGAAGGGAACACTGTTCCCTGCTGAACTGCTGCTCAGGCCCTGCCAAGCCTGGCTCCACCATCAGCCGACTGCTCCCCGGCCGGCGCTGCCTCGACGCGTCCGGCGGCCCGCTGCGACTCCCCTCTGCTGCTCAGCCCTCCGGTCAGCCAACCCCCTCCGGCGAGCGGCAAACCGAGCCCCCGACTTCCCTTCTCTGATTCCGGCCTGCTACTACTCCATCATCTAATCACCACCACCACCTCCATCTTCACCATACATCTCCACCACCTCCATCATTTAATCACCACCACCACCAACAGAGACTCCGGCCGACCCCAATACAGTAAGCAATTCTCCTCTCCCTCTTCCTTCTTCTTGTATATATATATATATATATATATATATATATATATATATATATATATATATATATATATATATATATATATACATACGTATATACGTTTATGTATATACTAATACATGTATATGTATAGTATTTATTTAATTAATGTTTAATACATGTATATGTATAGTATTTATTTAATTAATACTATATACATATATGTATAGTATTTACTTAATTAATGTTTTAAATACGTGAATATGTATAGTATATAAATACATTAGTAATGTATATTTTTAATATACGTACATGTATATTATTTATAAATAAAATGTTAAATATGTATAAGCATAGTATATATATATATATATACTTTAGTGTATGTATGTATTAATGTATATATATATATATATATATATATATATATATATATATATATATATATATATATATATATATATATAAATGATATATGAAATGTTTTATTAGTATATATATGTATAAACATATTTTTGTATATAGTATGTGTATTTCATATATGTAGGTATTTTGGTATAAAAATATATAATGTTTGGTATATGTATATATATTTTGTATATATATACACTTAGTATATTTTCAAATGTGTATAATTAGTATAAATGTGTATATATATATATATATATATATATATATATATTGTACATACATTTAATATATTTTCAATATATATATATATATGATTGGTATATATAAATACGTGTTCTACTATATGTATTATTGGTATACTTAATATATTTTTTAATATATAAAATTGATATATGTATATATTTATTGTATATACACCTAGTATATTTTAAATTGATAAACATGGTAAACATACATTGTTTAACTATATATATATATTATACATGAAATTAAAGGATATATATATATGGTAGGTATTAATGTTGGTTAAAAAAAATATGTAGTGTGTTTTAGATGTCTGTCTGCTAGATGACCCTAGTTGAGCAGTAACATACCTGGCATAGCCCCTGAGTTAGTTTTGTTGTGTGTTAGTATAGCTTCTGATGCAAATATTGTATTGTTATTATATGTCTTTAGGACTGTTGGTTCACCCAGGGGATACTCTGGAACAGGACACCAGTAATTACCAGCTAAGGACCCAAGGCAAGTACATTCTCTGATAATTTTTAATTCTTTGATAATTTCTATAAGTTCAATAATCATGAAATGTTACATCTGAATCCTTGACACTGTGCTATACGGACTAGTATAGCTTGGATCTGCAGTCATGAGATGTTACATTGATTATCGTTGACATTGTACACGACATGTATATTAGACATCGTACATGATAGATTGGACTTGCTCGTGTATCGTGACGTGTCATGGTTGGATCCACATTACTAGTTGGGGGCGGGAAAGTAGTTAGTAAGAAATGTGATCATAACCTCTTTATACAGTATAGAACAATGTAAGTGTTAATCATGCTCTTCACTCATGATTAGCTAGGCCCTATAGCTATCGTACATGTTCCCAAGCCGATCATATTTTGAAACTACTATTTTAAACACTTAGAATAGATTACAATTCTCTATTTAAATCATATACTACATCACCCGTATATGATACTGTTCCTTGTTCTTTTCATTTTCATACATGCACTGACTGTATCATATTGTCTGTCTCTTTACATTGCCTGTCTCTTTTTAATTGCTATTGCATTTATTTCACTGTCTTCTCAGTAGCTAGCATCACATGTTTATTGCTTTATAGTCCTTATCAATTTAATGGAACTGTTATTTGAGATTGTACTTTGCTCCTTCCTGACTGGAAACATTTTTCCAGACTATGCCTTAGAGGACCACTGTCCGACACTTTATGGACCATATGGTGAGTAGCTGCAACTTGGGCTTGGCAGTTTAGTTGTGATTCCGGGAGGTCTAGCCGGAATCACCAATCTTCTAGTTAGTTCTTTCAGTAGACTATTGGGTACCGGATTTGTCTCCGGCATTTTTATTGAGACTTGAATATTGTTGAGTTTGATTATTATTTAGACTTGTATGGTATTTAATTTTTGTTCGCTATCTTATCGTGCTATAATCCTGTGATTGAGTATGTGTTTATTTTATTTGTGTCATCCGTGCCTCCTTATGGAGATTGGATGCTTGTGTGAGATTGGCTAGATAGTATCAAGACCTTGACAGCGTTCTACCGTCGATGCTGCGGCGTAGGCTGGACGTACTCGCGTACTCGTGCCCCAATTTCAGGTGCGGGTCGTGACACATTTTTAGTGGTGGCCCATGCAGGTCAGATTTCGCGAGTTGTGCGATGTCGTAGTAGTGTGGCATCTTTGTTACACTATTGCGTGCCTGCAATAGAATCTAGGACATAGGATACTAGGACGAGAACGAATACTCAATCACAATTCCTTGAGAGATTCCTGGGATGACCCCTGAGAATCTTGTTATAATTTCCAATTTAAAATCATTTTCTTGTTCCGTCCATTCTCACTTGTTGATTATTGTTAATCAGGTATTAAATTAGGATTTTGGTTTCATGGTAGGGTTTGATTTCGTATTAAATGAATTTGCAAACTGATTTATGGTATTATCTGATGACGCATGTCGATGAGGACAGTGAGGAAGATAACACTAGGGCTATTGGACTACAAGATATTGATTTAAATTATAATTTGAAGATTGAAAATGAATTTGCATTTTTTGAATTTTGAGAAGTTGAGATATTATGTTATTAAAATTTTATTTTGAGGATTTAGATTCGATTCAATGAACCTAGACAAAGCTGTAAGGATTTTTGGAATTGATAAGTTTTTCACTTCAGTATTTAAATAATTAACCTTTGAGGAAGGTATATTCATTATACTTTAAATTATTCGAGGAGTAAATTTCGAGAACTTTATTTGGAGGATGAAATCTTATAGTGAGAGAGATATATTAGTATATAATAGATGAGGTGCATATGTAAGGATATGTTGGCTTGAGCGTGATTGCGATTTCACTGCCAACTGGCTTAGGTGTTTATCTAGGAATGTATTGGAGAGAGCAGTACTTAGTATGATGTGTTGTATTTGATATGCACTTGAGTGATAAGGATAACTAGTATCAGCAAATTCAGTAGGTAAAAAAAAAGCTAGCAGTGAGTGTGCTTGTAGTAGAACTGTGGTACCTAGGGGATAGAGGTATCAAACCTTGGATGCATCTTTGACCTGTGCAATCACAACTAGGGTTTATTTTCAATCTATTTATCTTGAATGTTGCTTCTTTAGAACTGTACTGTCCTTCCTTGATGATATCGCATTTTTGCCTAAATTGATTCTTTGGGATCTGTCTTCAGGATGTCGTCGCAGACACGATCTATGAGAGCGGGAACATCAGCTTTAGAGGGGTCTGCCACCTCTCCACCTGAGGGACAGACAGCCGTAGTTCCTCCTACATCTCCGATGCATGTAGGAGTTTCTGCACTTTTCGGGGATCCTCCTCCCCCACCTGCTCAGAGGATTGCCGCAACTGTGACGGACAACCTTCTTCCTCCTCCGACTCCGATTTTTGGAGGTTTGCCCATTGACGGGACGCAGTTGTTTACCTTGATCCAGGGCATGGTAGATGCCCAGAGAGTGACGGCAGACGCTCAGCGAGTTCAAGCTGAGGCTCAGAGGGTGCAAGCAGAAGCGCACCAGGCACAAACCGAGCTGATGAGAGAAAACATGGAGAATGCTCATCAAGTGACTCTCCAAGCTTTGGAGAGAGTAGCACAGTACCAGCAGTTTCCTGGCCACCAGCAGCAGAGATCAGGCACTATAGTGGATTTCAAGAGGATGATGCCTCGAGAGTTTAAAGGCACCGAAGGGATACTCTACGCTGACGACTGGCTAGAGGATATAGAGAGGAGCCTGCGATTGACCCAGATTTCGGAGAACTTACAGATAGAAGCCGCTGGCAGTCAGATGTTCGATATCGCACTCACGTGGTATCGCACAGAGCCGAGAATTACTGCACAAGGACTTACTTGGGAGACCTTCAAGGAGCTCTTCAAGGAGAAGTTCTTTCCCGACGTGGCATTGGGAACCTTGGAAAGTCAGTTTCATGACTTGGTTCAAGAAAACATATCGGTCGACGAGTACACTGCAGAATTCTGTAGATTGAGCCGTTTTGCATCGTCTATGATTCGGGACCCAGGAGATCGAGCCCGGAAATTTAGAAAGGGGCTGACGAGAGAGATTAGGTCACGCACTTCTGGTCGTCGTACCACTACCTTTGAGGCTATCTTGATGGATGCTCAGATTGCAGAAGAGGATCTGGATCTCAGGCCTAAGAGGAGTCACAATACTTTTGGAGATACGAATGGTAGCACAGGACCAGCCAAGCATCCCCATATTCAGCACCAACAGCAGTACCAAGTACCATTTCATATTTAGCAACAACCATGGATATTTTAGCATCCACAGCAGTACCTAGCACCAGTTCCTATCCAGCAACATCCATGGGCGTATCAGTATCAACAACGGTACCAGACACCAGTCCGTGTTCAGCAGAATCAGCAACAGCCTCCGAGAGAGACACAGCAGACTTGTCATTTCTGTAAGAAGCCAGGTCACCTTTGGAAGAGCTGTAGAACGAGACTAGGACTTTGTTTGCACTGCGGCGCTGCGGAACATCGAGTAAGGGATTGTCTTCTAGCCCCTTATCTTCCCGGCCAGCGCGCAGCTTCAGATTATAGAGATCCAATTAGGCTACCTGTGGAACTGTATATTGCTCAGCACCCGCGAAGGGAACCACCCCAGCAGGGCGGGGCATTTGCGATGACGGTCAAGGAGACCGATACTATAGGTGATGTGTTAGCAGGTTCTGTTCTTTCCTTCCTTCTGTCCCTCCCTATTTGATTGATTGATTAATTCCTTAATACAATAGTTGTGTGCATAATTTCCTTCTTATAATGTAGTTAGTAGTACCCCTGATACAGAGACTGCAATACCATGACAAAAGACACCATAACCGTATATATTCCCTTAGGTTGCATGTTGTATGATTATAGGAAAGATTTTTACCATGATTATTGGGGTTTGACCATGACGAAGATTCATGAAGGAGTTATGACTTGACAAGAGAGACAAGATGATTAAAATTCGAGGATAAACATTGATTTAAATAGAGGGTTAAGAAATTAACATGGCATAATTGGTGGTTTATTAATTCCAGGAAGATTATGATGTAATTAAATTGGTTATTAAAATTTGGAAATTTTGGGAGACTATCATTATATTTATTTGGTTGCAAGTTATGAATTTTTAAAATGTTATATTTGGATGTTACATTTGGAGAATCCATAAGTATCGCATTGTTGAGTATTTTGAGGAAGAGAAAATCGAGAAATAAAATTTTGATGGATAAACGTTTAAATTCAAACTTTGTGGTACGAGATTATATTTTATAATTGTGCATTGATAAAAATCAAGTTAGAGGAGCGGATATTAAATTCCGAGTATTGAATTATTAACTAAAACTTTCAAGGAAATTTTGATAAAAATGGACTTTGATTTCATTTCGAGGATTTTTCCGGAATGCAATAATTTCAAAATTTTTGAAAATTGTGAAAGGACATTGAGGATTATTACCTGATTTCATGGATGATGAATTTAAACTTTGAAGGAAATAATAATGTGTATGAATAAACACTACTATGAAGATTTTAAATTTTGAGGACGAAATTCTTTTAAGGAGGGTAGACTTGTCACTACCACGTTCCGAAAATAGGAGTATTTTTGACTTTTTATAATATTTAATATTATGGTAATTACAATTAAGTAATTGCATGATAGTATATTTAATTTAAATAATTATGTGATGTGTAATTAAATATATAATTATTATAGTGTTCATTTATTTTGAGCTAGCAGACTTGACCTAGAAGCCCAGTAGATGAACGCCTGTCCGAATTATGGAATTCGGTATTTAATTATTTTATCTAGAATTTATTTATTGGAGATTGTAACTAATTACCGTATTTTAATTAATTATTGTGACTTGCCTTTGCTTCGATATTTGGAGCGCTACCCTGACTTTTATCTTCCAACAAATTTCACAATCTTGCCCTAGACATGCCCGCCTTCCATTCTGCTATTTTTGCAACTCATGATTATGCTCTCTGTACATTATTTCTAGCCGCACAAAAATCGTCGCGGACGTTATTTAATAAATTCCTATTTTTGTATCGTTGTGTGTTCCAATTGAAATTGGAGGCAATCTTGACATATTTTTCGTGCGGCCCAAATTAGGGTAATATTCTGTTCTGAGTCTTCTTCATTATTGGTATTGATGACCTGACCTGATTTTGGCCCCATGTACTCCTAATTAATTTTAGAACACAATTTGTATTTATTTTTAATTAAATTGAGGATACTATTTTAACCAATTCTGAAATCCCAATTTAATTCCAGTGCCCTGCTATTTGAGCCCACACCAAACTTACAGCGCCCCTTGACCCTACAAAACATCGGACACCGAATTGTCCGCCAAATTTTTGTTATTTCTTGTGTCTGTGCAAATACCCAAATTTAAGGGGGCTAATTTGCAAAATTGCATTTTTTGTGTCAACACCTCATTTGTTTAAAATAATGAGGGAGCCTAATAATTATTTAACTAGCCTCTCACCCTCATCCCCACATGAAATTCTCCATGACCAATCTGGACCACACATTTAATGGGCCAATCCTAACCCTTGATTCCATACACTCTCTCTCCCTATTTAATGTCATGTCACATCAACCCTAATCCCTAGAAAACCTAGGTAACCCCACCCTCCTCAAGCCTCCACAACCGTAGCCCCTCATTCTAATTTTTCTTCTTCTCCTTCTTCCTTTCTCTTCTCATTCTTCCTTTCTTCTTCTCTTTTCTTCTTCTTATTCTCCTTCTTTTTCTTCTTCTTCTTCTTTTCTTCCCTAAAAATTTAAATTTCAAATAGGGGGGGAAGGGAACACTGTTCCCTGCTGAACCGCTGCTCAGGCCGGGCCAAGCCTGGCTCCACCATCAGCCGACTGCTCCCCGGCCGGTGCTGCCTCGACGCGTCCGGCGGCCCGCTGCGACTCCCCTCTGCTGCTCAGCCCTCCGGTCAGCCAACCCCCTCCGGCGAGCGGCCAACCGAGCCCCCGACTTCCCTCCTCCGATTTCGGCCTGCTACTACTCCATCATCTAATCACCACCACCACCTCCATCTTCACCATACATCTCCACCACCTCCATCATCTAATCACCACCACCACCTCCATCTTCACTATACATCTCCACCACCTCCATCATCTAATCACCACCACCACCAACAGAGACTCCGGCCGACCCCAACACAGTAAGCAATTCTCCTCTCCCTCTTCCTTCTTCTTGTGTGTGTGTGTGTATATATATATATATATATATATATATATATATATATATATATATATATATATATACGTTTATGTATATACTAATACATGTATATGTATAGTATTTATTTAATTAATACTATATACATATATGTATAGTATTTAGTTAATTAATGTTTTAAATACGTGAATATGTATAGTATATAAATACATTAGTAATGTATATTTTTAATATATGTACATGTATATTATTTATAAATAAAATGTTAAACATGTATAAGCATAGTATATATATATATACTTTAGTGTATGTATGTATTAATGTATATATATATATATATATATATAAATGATATATGAAATGTTTTATTAGTATATATATGTATAAACGTATTTTTGTGTATAGTATGTGTATTTCATATATGTAGGTATTTTGGTATAAAAATATATAATGTTTGGTATATGTATATATATTTTGTATATATATACACTTAGTATATTTTCAAATGTGTATAATTAGTATAAATGTATATATATATATATATATATATATATATATATATATATATATATATATATATATATATATATATATATATATATATATATATATATATATATATATATATATATATATATATATATATATTGTACATACATTTAATATATTTTCAATATATATATATATGATTGGTATATATAAATACGTGTTCTACTATATGTATTATTGGTATACTTAATATATTTTTCAATATATAAAATTGATATATGTATATATTTATTGTATATACACCTAGTATATTTTAAATTGATAAACATGGTAAACATACATTGTTTAACTATATATATATTATACATGAAATTAAAGGATATATATATATGGTAGGTATTAATGTTGGTTAAAAAAAATATGTAGTGTGTTTTAGATGTCTGTCTGCTAGATGACCCTAGTTGAGCAGTAACATACCTGGCATAGCCCCTGAGTTAGTTTTGTTGTGTGTTAGTATAGCTTCTGATGCAAATATTGTATTGTTATTATATGTCTTTAGGACTGTTGGTTCACCCAGGGGATACTCTGGAACAGGACACCAGTAATTACCAGCTAAGGACCCAAGGCAAGTACATTCTCTGATAATTTCCAATTCCTTGATAATTTCTATAAGTTCAATAATCATGAAATGTTACATCTGAATTCTTGACACTGTGCTACACGGACTAGTATAGCTTGGATCTGCAGTCATGAGATATTACATTGATTATCGTTGACATTGTACACGACATGTATATTAGACATCGTACATGATAGATTGGACTTGCTCGTGTATCGTGATGTGTCATGGTTGGATCCACATTACTAGTTGGGGGCGGGAAAGTAGTTAGTAAGAAATGTGATCATAACCTCTTTATACAGTATAGAACAATGTAAGTGTTAATCATGCTCTTCACTCATGATTAGCCAGGCTCTATAGCTATCGTACATGTTCCCAAGCCGATCACATTTTGAAACTACTATTTCAAATACTTAGAATAGATTACAGTTCTCTATTTAAATCATATACTACATCACCCATATATGATACTGTTCCTTGTTCTTTTCATTTTCATACATGCACTGACTGTATCATATTGCCTATTGCCTATCTCTTTATATTGCCTGTCTATTTTTAATTGCCATTGTATTTATTTCACTGTCTTCTCAGTAGCTAGCATCACATGTTTATTGCTTTATAGTCCTTATCAATTTAATGGAACTGTTATTTGAGATTGTACTTTGCTCCTTCCTGACTGGAAACATTTTTCCAGACTATGCCTTAGAGGACCGCTGTCCGACACTTTATGAACCATATGGTGAGTAGCTGCAACTTGGGCTTGGCAGTTTAGTTGTGATTCCGGGAGGTCTAGCCGGAATCACCAATCTTTTAGTTAGTTCTTTCAGTAGACTATTGGGTACCGGATTTGTCTCCGGCATTTTTATTGAGACTTGGATATTGTTGAGTTTGATTATTATTTAGACTTGTGTGGTATTTAATTTTTGTTCGCTATCTTATTGTGCTGTAATCCTGTGATTGAGTATGTGTTCATTTTATTTGTGTCATCCGTGCCTCCTTATGGAGATTGGATGCTTGTGTGAGATTGGCTAGATAGTATCAAGACCTTGACAGCGTTCTACCGCCGATGCTGCGGCGTAGGCTGGACGTACTCGCGTACTCGTGCCCCAATTCCGGGTGCGGGTCGTGACAGATAGTCTATGACCTCACAATAGTAGTAGATATATATGAACAGCCTGTAGCCTGTGTGTCTCTCCCCACCCAATGTAACCACGCATATCATGACCATAACGTCTCATGTCCATGTCAAGCGGGATCATAGCTAATGCAACCAGTCATAAAGTATCTATGAATATAGTATCTCTGTCAAGTCCTGTATCCTATACAGAATCACCATGAATATCTCAGGAAGATCCTGTCTCATGAATGGTGTCAAGTGTCCTGGGTCATAGTGTACTTGGTAAGACAAGTACGAGAATATATAGTGTCACAAATGTCCATCTTTAGATGACAATACACAACGCCGCGTACGGTGTTGGCATCCGACTATTAATCAGACGCTAAGTAAGTCACACGGTCCTAGGTTAAGCATGCACAGCAATATAAATGAAGCAAGAAAAATATGTAACAATACTGTAGAGTTTGGCAAGGTACACTTGCACAACAATATATAAATAAGTCAAGGGAATAAGTAGCAAAGCTGCAGGATTTGGCAAGGTACACTTGCCTGGTGTTTGATTACCAACAGTTGTCCCTGTATCAGTGAATCCTGTAGGTACTCCTCCAAAAGCTGTAATAAACATCACCAACAGTCTCAGAAGATATCAAATAGCTAGAAACGCCTATCCTTAAGTCCAATTTGGACACAAGGGCAAAAATGACATTTTTGGGCCAAAGCGGGGTCCACATGTGGGCCACTTTGCACCAAAAAGCGTGTCAGGGTCAAAGGTCTCCAAATTCCTCAAACTCAGTGTCTACAAGTCAGGAACGATGATACGAACCCAATAGAACTTCCAAAATTGGATTTCGATGAGCCGATCACAAAATTGCCCGTCTAGTAGAGCCAGTGGGGCCCACGATACGCGATTTTGTCAATGTTCTCAGAATCGAACCAAACTTGGGTCACAGGACCAGCGTATTGATACGAGTCCGATGGCACAAGTTTTGTCTCGATCCGACGTGTGTACACAAAGTTACAGCATGTTCCAGAATGGATGGATACGGGGCTTTGTCGGCGGATACGCGTTGATTTCGGTATGCACGCACATCTGAATCGACTTCTACGAAATCCCACATGTCCGTATCAACGACTTGCATGTTTCGATAAAGATTGCGTGTGACCAAGTCGTCCCATTTGGTGGGGCGCACTCAGTTCCGGTGTAAAATAGGGCATTATTTTTTCTGTTTTTGGATTGCGGTTTGCGATCACCACAGGACGTGATACACCGAGCGGGTTGCACGGGCACCGAGAGGGTTACACAGTCTACGCGTTGCAACAGACGGAATCAAAAATGGAATCACGAGGAGAGAGAAAACGTTACCTGAATAGGGCTCCGAGAAATCTGAATTCTCGTGTCCTGGTCGAGCTCTTGTGTCCGTGTGTCTGCTGCTCGCGTCCTGATCGAGAGCTCTTGTGTCCGCTGCTCTAGGGTTCTAATCGAGACAGCGACGGGGGCTTCGCCGGAGGGAGTCGGGCTCGGGGTCGGCGAGGTCGGGCTAGGGCGGCGGGCGGCTCTGCACAGTTGGCCGGAGCGGGTTCAGGCGCGAGGGGGATTTCAGGCAGGAGTGGGAGATCACACGGGCCGCTGTGCTCGTGGCGGATGACAGAGAAGGGAAGTCGGGTTGGGAGAACTCGACAGCGGGGAGTCGATCTGCTGGGCTTGAGGCGGAGGAAGAAGGGGACGATGAGGAACAGGGCGGAGGAGGAACGTCGGGGTCGTGGGGAGAGGAGGAGGTTACAGCAGCGTCGATCGGTGGTCGACGACGGAGTTGAGCAGAGAAGAGTGGCTGTGGAGTTTGGGTCGGCGACGAAGTGACCGGAGCGGGCTGCTGATCGGGGGAGAATTATTAGGGTTGTGGCGCTGGGCACAGAAGTTGAGGGGGGGTTTATACGACACCGCCGGGTCGGAACAGTATTTTTGACCCGATTAGAATAAGGGTTTCTGTGTGTTTGGGTCTGGGTCAGGTTTGACTCGGATCCGACCCAACCCGCTATGCTGGGTTTGGCCTGGTTCGGTTCAGTCTGGTTTGGTTTGGTTCAGTCTGGTTTGGTTTTGGTTAAATATCCAATAGTTTTTATTGCTTTAAACGCGTTTTCGGAGTCCAATAAATTCACCAAAAGTTACCCTATGTCCGGTTTTCCATTTTACACCATAAAATATTATTTTCATAATATTTCAATATTAATAATCAGCATTTAAAAATCCTTTAATCATAATTACCTTGGTTCTTCTTCCAGAAAAATATCGAAAAATTGGAGAAAATTATATTAAAATTATTCTAAAAAATCAGGGTGTTTACAATCTACCCCCCTTAAGAGGATTGCGTCCTCGCAATCAAAGAACAAGCTACTAAAGGAAGAACTATGGAAATTATAAGAATGCTTAGTTTATAACTGCATTCGCGAACAAGTGAGGATAACGCTGGCGCATACTATCCTCCCGTTTCCAGGTCGATTTGTCAGGAGAATAATGTTTCCAAGCTACACGAACCAGTCTGATTGTCTGTCCTCGCAATGTCTTCTCACTGATGTCGAGTATGCCAACTGGTTGTTCTTCATATCTCAAGCTAGGGCCCACTGCGATCTCTGAATGATCGACTACGTGACTTGGGTCGGTCACGTACCTTCTCAGCTATGAGACGTGGAATACGTCATGCACTCCCTCTAAGGATGGAGGTAATGCAAGACGATAAGCCACCTCACCAATGCGCTCCAGAATATCAAATGGCCCAATATACCTTGGGCTCAATTTGCCTCTGCTCCCAAATTGAATGGTACCTCGAGTGGGCAAAATCCTCAAGAATACGTGCTCTCCTTCCTTGAACTCTAGGGGACGTCTGTGAGTATCAGCCCAATGCTTCTGTCTGTCCTGAGCTGCTCGAAGATGATTCTGAATTTGTTTTACCTTCTCCACTGTCTGCGTTACCAATTCTGGACCCAGTATTTGACGTTCACCAACGTCACTCTAACATACTGGCGATCTGCACTTTCTATCGTACAATGCTTCGAATGGTGCCATCTGAATGCTGGCCTGACAACTGTTGTTGTAGGAGAACTCCACCAAGTACAAATGAACTTTCCAAGATCCTCCAAAATCTAGCATACACGATCGTAATATATCCTCTAAGATCTGAATGGTGCGCTCCGATTGACCATCTGTCTGTAGATGGTAAGCTGTGCTGAATTTGAGTCTGGTGCCCAGACTCTCTTGCATGCTTCGCCAGAAATGAGATATAAATCTCGAATCTCGATCCGATACAATACTAACCGGCACTCCATGTAATCTGACGATTTATCGCATATACATGTCGGCTAGTACCTCTGTGGACTGTCCAACTCTAAATGGCAAGAAATTTGCCGATTTAGTGAGTCGATCCACAATAACTCATACTGCATCTCTTCCGCTGGGGCTCCTTGGAAATCCTATGACAAAATCCATCGTGATATGTTTCTATTTCCATTCTGGTATAGGAAGCGGCTGTAACATACCTGCAGTCCTCTGATGCTCGGCATTTACTTGTTGACAGACTAAACATTTAGCTACAAATCTTGCAATCTCCCTTTTCATTCCATGCCACCAATAATACTGTCTCAAGTCTCGGTACATCTTGGTTCCTCCTGGGTGAACAGAGTACATAGAGCTATGTGCTTCAGTCATTAACTCCTGTCTCAATTCTCCATTTGGAACATACAGGCGATTCCCGAACCTTAATGTCCCGTCTTCATGTATGCGAAGTCCTGTCTGCATGCCGGCTTTTATCCTCTCTTTGAGTCTTCGGAATCTAGCATCGGTGGGCAATGCCTCTTTAATTCTTTCCACAAGTGATGACTTGACTTCAAGATTAGCTAGCACGCCACTCTGTCCTGGTAAAACAATCTCTATCTGAAGCTCCTGTAGATCTCTCAATAACTCGGGCTGCATCGTCAAGAAATAAGCCGTAGGCTTACTGCTGAGTGCGTCTGCTACAACATTCGCCTTTCCCGGATGATACTGCAGATCTATATCAAAATCTACCATCAATTCAAGCCAACGTCTCTGCCTCATGTTGAGCTCCTTCTGAGTATATACATACTTCAGACTCTTATGATCTGTAAAAATTTCTACCTTCTCCCCATAAAGGTAGTGCCTCCAAATCTTCAATACAAATATAACTGCTGCTAGCTCCAGATCGTGTGTTGCGTAGTTCTTCTCGTGAACCTTCAACTGTCTCGATGCATAAGCAATAACTTTGCCATATTGCATCAAAACACATCCTAGTCCACTACCTGATGCATCACTGTAAAAAACAAAGCCTCATGACCCTGAAGGAAGAGTCAAGACAGGTGATGTTGTTAATCTTCTCTTCAATTCTTCAAAAGCCTTCTGGCAGTCTTCTGTCCATATAAACTCCTGGTCTTTACGTGTCAACTTCGTCATAGGCTCTGCAATCCTTGAGAAATTTTCTATAAACCTTCGGTAATATCCCGCAAGTCCGAAAAAACTTCTCACCTCTGCAACTGATGTGGGTGTAGGCCAAGTCTCTATTGCCGCAACTTTCTCTGGATCAACTGAAAGTCCTTCTCCTGAGATGATATGTCCCAAGAAAGGTACTTTATCCATACAAAACTCACACTTATTGAGTTTGGCATATAACTTCTCCTGTCTCAAGGTTACTAACACGATTCTGAGATGCTCCTCGTGCTCTTCATGGCTCTTGGAATATATTAGAATGTCATCAATGAACACAACCATAAATTTATCCAAGAACTGATGAAAGACTCTGTTTATTAAACTCATAAACACTGCTGGCGCATTGGTTAAACTAAACGGCATTACCAAGAACTCATAATGTCCATACTTGGTCCTGAAAGCTGTCTTCGGTACATCCTCCTTCCTTACATTAATCTGATGGTAGTCGGATCTAAGGTTAATCTTCGAGAATACCCTAGCACCACTCAATTAATCGAATAGATCATCAATGCGTGGTAAGGGATATCTGTTCTTGATGGTCACAGCATTTAGTACCCTGTAGTCAATGCACAACCGTACTGTTCCATCCTTTTTCGGTACAAATAATATGGGTGCTCCCCTAGGTGAAACACTGGGCTGGATAAAACCCTTCTCTAAAAGATCATCAACCTGTTCCTTCAACTCCACTAACTCCTTAGGTGCTAGCCGATATACTGATGAAGTGATAGGCTCTTCTCCTGGGGTTAAGTCTATTGTGAATTCTATTTCCCGATCAGGCGGTAAACCTGGAAGATCATCAGGAAATACATCCACAAATTCGGATATAACTCTTGGGTAACCTGTCTCCCTTTCTACAGATAGTACCCTAAGAGTAGGCTGAACTCCTTGCTCTACTGCTCCTCGAAGAAACTTAAATTCTGGATGTCCAGGCGGTCTAAATATAACCCGTCCAAGTCGGCAATCAAGAGTCGCATGGTACTGACTTAACCAGTCCATACCAAGTACAACATCATAATCCGGCATAAAAAAGATTAGAAATTGAGCTCGCATTTCTCTTCCACAGACTACTACAGAACATGATCTACAGACGTCACTAACCGGAATAATTCTACCTCCCATAAGAATTCTCTTCATCTTCGGAAGGGGTGCGGTAGCTACTCTATGGGTGGCTACAAAGCTAGCTGCTATAAATGAATGCGATGCTCCAGAATCAAATAAAGCTACAGCTGGCAATGAAGCTACTAAAATAGTACCTGCGATAACCTTGCCTGCAGTAGCTTCCTTCTCAACAGCCATTGTGAATGCCTATCCTCGTCCCTGAGCTGGACCTCTCTACTGCTGAGCCTGCTAAAATAGGGCTGCTTGTGGTGCCAGTGGTGGTCTCTGCTGATTTTCTCCTGGAACTGGTGGCCTGACTCCTCCAATTCCTGTCTGCGGTGCTTCTACTGTTGGATAAGCTGGTTGTGGTGCAGGTAAAGCTAGTCTTGGTACTCCATCTCTGCGTTCAGAATAATCCCTGGATAGATGCTGGTTGGATCCGCAGCTCAGACATAGTCCCAACTTACGCCTGCACTCTCTCTCAATATGACCTACCTTGCCGCAGTAGTGACAAGTAGGGAGAGATATGGCCCTGTGTGCTGCTATATCTGGCATACTCCTCTGGGATCGTTTTACAGAATCTCCATGTGCTATCCTGGATGGTGCTGATGTGATTGGCCTCTTCAGATTTGACTCCCTTCTAGCGACGCGCTCCATACGTCGTGCTGCTGTAAGGACGTCGGTATATGATGTAGGTCGATCCAATCAATCTCTGGAGCTCGAACTTCAGTCCGTCAAAGAACTTCTCAGCTTTCTCTTCCTCTGTCGAAATCAAGGTTGGGGCGAAGCGACTTAGACGAATAAATTCTGCGTTGTATTTTTCCACTGACATATTGCCTTGGATAAGGCGGTTGAACTTGTCTCTAAGCTCCGACCGTACTACTGCTGGAATATACATCTCTCGGAAGAGTCTAGAAAAATCTTCCCAAGTGACTCAGTCCTGTCCGAGCCTCCTCTCTTCTGCTAACCACCAATGATGTGCATTTTTAGTTAACTGCATTCTGACCGCAGTCATCCATTTTTCCCTTGGAAGTTCAGCTGCTTCCAATTGGTGCTGTATGTTCGTGAGCCATTCGTGAACTTCTGTTGGCCCCTCTTTACCAGAAAAGATATGAGGCTTGAGCTAACGGAAATCAGTGATAGATCCCGTCGCTGATCGCCTCGCTGGTGGATTTGCCTGCTCCAATGCGGATACCAGGCTGGTTCTCAGATACTCTGCCTCCTGACGATGGGCCTCTTGCTGAATCTGCTACTGGGCTTGCATCATGGCATACATCATCTGAAACATCTGTTGCCCGTCCATGGCTTGTCCTGGCGGGAAAACTGGCATCTGTGGAGTGAACTGTGGTGGAGGTGGGATGTCATCTCGCCGGAACCTTGGATTAGGCTGACCAGTTTGATTGTTTTGCGATGTTTGTCCTTCATCCCCTGGTGTCACTCCGTCTACATAAGTAACCACAGCATCGTGTGGCGTATCCAAGGGAATCTCATCTCCGTTCCTGGGATACATTACTCTGCAACCAAAAGATAAACTATAAGAACGCTCAGAGGAATCAACACAGGATGCAAATCAAGTAACAAATTTGAGTTCGATATAGAGTTCAAAAATGGTTCAAATAATGGATGAGATCCTATAACTTATCCTATCCTTAGGGCAGGCTAGTTCGGTTCCTAAGTTGAAACCAAACGATTTAGTAGTAGACCTGCATGGGCCACCACAAAACCATGTCACGGCCGAGTCCCAAAATACCGAGGGACTAGACACGTGGCAATGGCCAACAGTACACACCGATGGACAAACCCAATTTAATGGATCCATCAGGGCGTACTTAAGCTGTAAAATCAAGTCTACGACAACATGGCACAACTAATCTTATCCACACAAGATATAAAATATGATCCACAGAATATAAGGAATGTAAATCATCAACCAGTCTCAACAAACTGCTTCAGGGAACAACCCGATAAATATCTGATACAATGGTTCAATAGACTAAAATATAAATGACAGAATAAAGTAAATACTAAGCATGGAACATAGATGCTCAGGAAAAGTCTTCAGCTAACACCTCGTCCTCGGGTGTCGGTACAGCTCCTGTATCTGCTTCTGCTCCGGTCCTGTATACCTCGGGATAGATCTCGTTTGCAAATCCTGGGGACATAATCCGGATCCAGGTCCTCAGGGGACATAGCAAGGTACAGAAAATACAAGCCAAAATAAAGGCAGTGCAGCAGATAAGAAATAAATAGGGTAAGCTATATAACCATCTATGTGAAAATGCAAGATAAGAGCATCACGAGTACTCAGGCTGAGCCACTACAAGCTCTGTGTCGGAGAGTCGGTAGCGATAATAATCGGTAATGTGCCTAGCTCTGCTACGAGAGTCTACGACCTCACAATAGTAGTAGATATATATAGAACAGTCTGTAGCCTGTGTGTCTCTCCCCACCCAATGTAACCACGCATATCATGACCATAACGTCTCATGTCCATGTCAAGCGGGATCATAGCTAATGCAACCAGTCATAAAGTATCTATAAATATAGTATCTCTGTCAAGTCCTGTATCCTATACAGAATCACCATGAATATCTCAGGAAGATCCTGTCTCATGAATGGTGTCAAGTGTCCTGGGTCATAGTGTACTTGGTAAGACAAGTACGAGAATATATAGTGTCACGAATGTCCATCTTTAGATGACAATACACAATACCGCGTACAGTGTTGGCACCCGACTATTAATCGGACGCTAAGTAAGTCACACGGTCCTAGGTTAAGCATGCACAGCAATATAATTGAAGCAAGAAAAATATATAATAATACTGCAGAGTTTGGCAAGGTACACTTGCACAACAATGTATAAATAAGTCAAGGGAATAAGTAGCAAAGCTGCAGGATTTGGCAATGTATACTTGCACAACAATGTATAAATAAGTCAAGGGAATAAGTAGCAAAGCTGCAGGATTTGGCAAGGTACACTTGCCTGGTGTTTGATTACCAACAGTTGTGCCTGTATCAGTGGATCCTGTAGGTACTCCTCTAAAAGCTGTAATAAATATCACCAACAGTCTCAGAAGATATCAAATAGCTTGAAACGTCTGTCCTTAAGTCCAATTTGGACACAAGGGCAAAAATGACATTTCCGGGCTAAAGCGGGGTCCACATGTGGGCCACTTTGCAGCAAAAAGTGTGTCAGGGTCAAAGGTCTCCAAATTCCTCAAACTCAGTGTCTACAAGTCAGGAACGATGATACAAACCCAAAAAAACTTCCAAAATTGGATTCCGATGAGCCGACCACAAAATCGTCCGTCAAGTGGAGCCGGTGGGGCCCACGATACGCGATTTTGTCAATGTTCTCAGAATCGAACCAAACTTGGGTCACAGGACCAGCGTATTGCTACGAGTCTGATGGCGCAAGTTTCGTCTCGATCTGACGTGTGTACACAAAGTTACAGCGTGTTCTAGAATGGACGGATACGGGGCGTTGTCGGCGGATACGCGTTGATTTCGGTGTGCACGCACATCCGAATCGACTTCTGCGAAATCCCACACGACCGTATCAACGATGCGCACATTTAGCTAACCACCCCACCCAAACTGAGACCGTGGCCTTGCTGCTATTTCGACCCCTGGGATTCCGTTGCCTCCCGCTGTCTCCGACATGGACCCGGTGAAATTGAATTCTTCGTGAATATGCGGAGTACCAATGGCTAGACGGTAAGACCCCGTGCACCTTGACTATAGCTTCGTAGTGACAACCTTGATTGAATACCTGGAATGAAAGAATAAAATTTGATTTGGTAAAGACCGCGTGCGACCAAGTCGTCCCGTTTGGCGGGGCGCACTCAGTTCCGGGGTAAAACAGGACATTATTTTTCCTGTTTTTGGATCGCGGTTTGCGATCACCATAGGACGCGATGCACCGAGCGAATTTCACGGGCACCGAGAGGGTTACACAGTATACTCGTTGCAACAGACGGAATCGAAAACGGAATCATGAGAGGAGAGGAAACGTTCCCTGAACAGGGCTCCGAGAAGTCTGAATTCTCGTGTCCTACTCGTGTCCTGGTCGAGCTCTTGTGTTCGTGTGTCTGCTGCTCGCGTCCTGGTCGAGAGCTCTTGTGTCCGCTGCTCTAGGGTTCTGATCGAGACAGCGGCGGGGGCTTCGCCAGAGGGAGTCGGGCTCAGGGTCGGCGAGGTCGGGCTAGGGCGGCGGGCGGCTCTGCACAGTTGGCCGAAGCGGGTTCAGCCGCGGGGGGATTTTAGACAGGAGTGGGGAATCATGCGGGCCGCTATGCTCATAGCGGATGACGGAGAAGGGAAGTCGGGCTGGGCGAACTCGGCGGCGGGGAGTCGGACTGCTGGGCTTAAGGCGGAGGAAGAGGGGGACGATGAGGAACAGGGCGGAGGAGGAACGTCGGGGTCGTGGGGAGAGGAAGAGGTTGCAGCAGCGTCGATCGGTGGTCGACGGCGGAGTTGAGTAGAGAAGAGTGGCTGGGGAGTTCGGGTCGGCGACGGAGTGACCGGAGCGGGCTGCTGATCGGGGGAGAATTATTAGGGTTGCGGCGCTGGGCACGGAAGTCGAAGGGGGTTTATACGGCGCCGTCGGGTCGGAACAGTATTTTCGACCCGATTAGAATTAGGGTTTCTGTGTGTTTGGGTCTGGGTCAGGTTTGACTCGGATCCGACCCGACCCGACCCGCTATGCTGGGTTTGGCCTGGTTCGGTTCAGTCTGGTTTGGTTTGGTTTGGTTTGGTTCAGTCAGGTTTGGTTCGGGTTAAATATCCAATAGTTTTTAGGGCTTTAAACGCGTTTACGGAGTCCAATAAATTCACCGAAAATTACCCTATGTCTGGTTTTCCATTTTACACCATAAAATATTATTTTCATAATATTTTAATATTAATAATCAGTATTTAGAAATCCTTTAATCACAATTACCTTGGTTCTTCTTCCAGAAAAATACCGAAAAGTTGGGGAAAATTATATTAAAATTATTCTAAAAAATCAGGGTATTTACACTGTCGACGTTCTAAGATCAGTAATACCATACTCCATCCTTTCGGTCTTATCCCTGAGCTCCATGATGCTGCGTTCGAACGTATCAAATCATGCGATGAGCATCACATCGTCTGTCTGTAGCTAAGACAGTGGCTGCTCCTCCATCCTTCGCAGTAACTCATCACGGAGAGATGCAATATGACGATCAACGGTCTTATGGAGTTGGACAGACGTCTGCGAAAGCTGTAGGAAATACACACTTACAAAGGAGGCCCTAGAGGATTGCGTCATAACAAGGGCGCCATAGGATCCCATACCGTAGTAAGTACCCCTCTGGAGACCACCAACGGCGGTCACCCACAGCTCGTCCACTGAGGGAGCTGGGAGAGGGATACGAGGAAGTACCAGCCTCTCCCGTTGCAGTTGCACTAGCAATCACCCGCTCACGAAGCCTAAGATACCCGGCCTAGAAAAGTATGGATACTCGATAATTGTTAATATCTAAGGTACTTATTACTAACTACATGGATATTTATTTGCATATTTCCTAAGTTATATTAAAATTAACACAAAGTAAATTAATACTTACATAGGTCTGCGAGGCCCTCTCATCAATAAGGTTTTTGCCCTTTCGATGGGTGGCCAGGAAGATGGTCACCATATTGGCGTCCTCTCCCCTTTGTACCTGTTAAAAATATATTATTTAGTACTAAATTAAATATTTTATCCTACTACCATTTTATCGTGCTTGTATTAAAATAATATATCTGAAATAAAAAATATACCAAATGACAGAAATATTCGCCATCGAAATCGAGCCACCACACCACTTTGCTGTCTTCTTCCTAGCCACATTGGCCTTCTCAGACCTTTTCTGGTACCTTAGATCATCGAATCTAGCCCTCATCACAGTCCACTGCTTAGGCATGATCCAAACTTGGATCGGTTTTACTTCGCAATCATGAGCCTTCTGGTCATCCATAGCATCATGGATCAGCTTGGCTGTGATGGCAGGAAATATCTACTCGTTCAACTAGGTCCGGTGCGATGGATATAAATATGTTTGCCACAAGAAGTAATTTAGTAAGTTATATAATATATATAAATGAGATGGTTGATATTAAAATCAAATATACTTTTACCTTGAAGTACGCAAACTAGAACGCCTTCCTCTCGTTCGAAGCATCAAAGTAGCTTATCCAAGGGCCACCATAATTGTACCTCGAAAAGTGGCCCAGGCATTTCTGTACCAACGAGGGACGATATCTAGATAGAGATAATTATATTCATGAAAAAGTGAATATATGATGAATAAAGAAAAATATGATTTATATGATGATAAACCAACTAATTGACTTACTTTGTATCGTCGGCCCAAATCTCCATCCTCGTTTTATCTGGAGGTGCGCATAGAGGATCTCGCTGATACGGAGATGGCGTCAGCTCAACCTTTGCCATCTGCTCATCTGTCTCCATGGTTCCGTCAGCAGGAGGAATGCTAGACGAGGGAGTAGTCTCAGGCTTGGAACTACTCATCCCAGGAGTGTTGTCGCGTAACATCGTCATAGTCGGAGATGTGGCTGGTCAATATATTGGTGTACTTGGCGACGAGGATCCGGAACCAGCAGTAGACAGTACCGGAGGAGTACTCGTCTATCTCGGGATCCGTCGAACGGTCTGTGTCATCCTGTCATACCTGATAACAACATATGATGATAGAACAAATAAATATATATATATATATATATATATATATATATATATATATATATATATATATATATATTATACAGTCAAAATGTTATACATATCTCACAGTATTAATAGAATTGTATAGTAAATAACTAGTAGTGTCACAAGACTAAATGGATAGTATATTTTACAGTCAAAATGTAATACATGTCACAAGTCCAAATGGATTTATTTTATTTTCAATCATCTTCAGAAAATTTATCTTATTCGTCCTCCTCCTCATCTTTACTTTCATCCACTTCATCTTCGTCTTTGTCTTCCTCTTCGGATAATTCTTTCTCTTCTACATTATTAGTCATGTAAAGAGTAACTTTCGTTGAGTCCACATCTATAATATTTGTTATAAGAGGTAGCTCGTCCTCCTGATAAGCTATTTCGTCAACGTCAAAGGTATTTCTAGCTTTAGTCTTGCATACTGCCTACCAGTTTGACCTCGTTGTTCCTCGTCTAGGATAAGTTGTGAAGTACATGAGCTGAGCCTGACTTGATAGGACAAATAGTTCATAGCCTTGATATCTATGCTTGTAGTTTATATCCATAAGACCATGCTTGTCAATTTTTTAACCTTGATCTTGAATCAGATCGAACCATTCACACTTGAATAACACGATCTTAGCAGGTTTTGTGCCATAATTATATGTCAACTATATAATCTCTCGTAAGATGCCAAAAAAAATTATTGCCTAGATTGACGTCTTTGTAGTTCAAAAATTTGATACACAAACAACTATTTTTCATTGAATCAATATCCAAGAAGTTGTCTCTGATAGGAGCATTTATTGACTTGAACCTAAACCCTTTCACACAGTAACTGTCACGCCCCAGTCCCAAAAATACGTAGGACTAGAACACGTAAGCATGCCAGCCGCATGGATATGGAAACTCCAATATATGGAAACCAAAATCCATATGTACGCTGTAATATGAATATCAATCCACAAGTGGTATAAATCTATTACAAGTCACAGGGTATAATCTAAATCTCATCCATAGAAATCGAATATAAATAATTAACCAATATCTATGAAACTAGATCTCAATATAAGTATATAAAGATGATAGTTGGATGAAAATAAATCCACTAGCAACTAGAATATAAAAGTAAATACAATATAAGTACAACACAACAAACACAATATAAGAATATCAACTAACGACCACGAGGCTCGAAGAAAAGACATCCTCGAAACATATGTAACCATCTGAATCTGTGCTTCTGCGAATACTCAAGAACAGTGACACCTGGAAGGGCCAGGTCCTCAGAGGGACATAACAAGATACATAAAAGCATGCCAATAAAGTATTGAAATAAATATCCAATTGGTCGCCTAACCGTCTAAGTGAATGCAGTTTGAGAAAAACTTTTCACCAAGTGGGATATCTGGCTAAAATGGGATTGGCATGGTTCTCTTGGAGATCCAGGGGCCTACAAAGCATGTCGTCTTTTGAACGGCAGAGGCCGCCTGATAATATATAATATATAGTGGTCATCATGACCGCGTATCTCCGGCGGAGCGTACGGGTTACAAGAAAAAAAGTGCAAAGGAGCCCAAATGTCTTACATGTTGTTCTCCCTACCCCATGCTCTAAGCATGTCACATCCATGATACAATTTGGTTCATAGCCTATCTTTAGTACCCTAGCCCAATCTTGCAACCAAACAAGGACAAGGATTGGACTACCGTACTACAATAGGCTATGTCCATGGACCTCTAATAACTGCTAAGTCTTCTAGCATACAAAGTTTCTATCAGGAGTTATCCCTAATGCACGGCCCACACATACCGATGATCAATCAATACGTACGTCCGTGATCTATATGAGACTCACAACTCGTGTAAAAATGTGTCACATTCAAATAAAACCTAATGATGCTACATGAAAATGGGGCAGTCTTATAAACAAGGTCAATGCATATACATAAATAAAATCAAATCGCGACGACACTGTCGCGCGCATTTTATATAACAGTTAAAGTATATGAGCTAAAGAAAGAAAATAAAGATGCATGCAACATATGGAATATGAATAACAGTACAATGGCAAGGTATACTTGCCTGGCAAGAAACTGCAAAATGTAACGTCCAGATGTCCAACACACAGGACCAGAAGCTATGGCCTCAGAACAAATATCTCCGGTTACTGAAATAGATATCACCAACATTCCCAGAATAAGCAAAATAGCTAGAAATTACTTCTCTTTCGTCCAATTTGGACACAGGAGAAAAACGGTAATTTTAGGTAAAAGTGGGGACCACGTGTGGCCCACTTTGCACCAAAAAGTGTGCCAAGGGTAACAGTCTCTAAATGGGACAAATTATAGGTCAAACAAACTCTAAATATTAATACAAACTCAATGGTATGTCCAGATGTGGATTCCAGTGAGCCAAACACAAATTCGCCAAAAAAGTCAACCGTAGGGCCCGCCAATTGGCGACTTGGTCAACTGTCTCAGAATTGCGTAAAAATTGGGTCACAGGCCCAACGCGATACCACGAGTCCAGTGGCACAAGTTTTGTTACAATCTGAGGAGCGTGCATAAAATACGCAGGGCTTTCACAAAAGTTACGACACGGGGATTGTCCATGGATACGGGCTGATGCCGACGCGCACACGCGTCCGAATCAATTTTCGGAAACTCTTACACATCCAGGTATAATGTGCGCACCTTTTGGTACACTTGGTACACGGCGAGGCGCGCTCCTTTTCGCAATTTTTGAAAATCTGGAAAAAGTGGGTTTTCAGGATTTTCCAACGAATTTAATTCTCCATACAACAGTTAACAAATTAATATAATTAACAAAAATTAAACTAGGTCAAGCGGTCTCCGCATACCAAAAAGAAAAATTGAATTCGGTTCTCTGTGGTGGAAAATACGAATCCGGGATCATAGGTAGTTACCGCAGTTTTCTGCGATACCCAAAAGTTGTCTTTTTTCGTCAACTTTGACGCTATTTTCGCCTAGGGTTATGCGCTGATCGAGGTCTAGTATCATACAGATAATGAAGAGGGTTAAGTGGTGAACGTACCGGTGAAGACGGGGTCAAGTTTGGTTCAGCGAGGTGACGGGAAACAGAGCTGGTACACAGGTACTTCGTTGATTGAAACTGCAACGCGCGGGGTTGTGCGGGGTCGCGGTCGTCGGGATTCGATTTTCGGCGGCTGGAGGCGGCTAAGGGCGGTGGTCTCAGGTCGAGGGCGGCGCGGTTGAAGGTTTAGATGGGAAGAATGAATTAGGGTTAGGGTTTTTGCTTGAAGAGAGAATTATATATAAGAGATGAGAAGGGGGGTCGTTTGCTTCCGCGGGAGGGGGAGGGGGCAGTTTTGAAGCTGTTGTTGCTGTTTGCTATTTACACACGGGTTAGGATAGACTAACGGGTTGGGGGCTAAAGGGTCGGGTCCAATAGGAGTTGATTTATTTTTTTTTCTTTTTTTTCTTTTTCTTTTTCTTTTCCTTTTTTATTTCTTTCTCTTTCTATTTCTTTAAAAATATATATATATATATATATATATATATATATATATATATATATATATATATATATATATATATATATATATATATATATATATATATATATATATATATATATATATATATATATATGTATATATATATACATATGTACACCTAAAAAAATCTAGAATTTGTATTAATGCATACCATTAAGCTAGCAACTGTCCACGGGGTCTCCTACATGAAAATAAATTCGAAAAAATTTATAATGGCTCCATAAATCCCCTAAGTGCACGAACACCTAAAATAAAAATAAAATAAAATCTATTTTCCCTAATTAGCTCATAATTACTATAATTCAATTAATAATTAATTAAAAAATATATTAATATGGTTTTTAGGATTAGGGATTTTACAGCAACTTGGCCAAATTTTGATGGCAGTAATTTGTCCCTTGGCTAGAGTTCTAATAGATTCAGTCTCGGATGTTATTAGACGATCGACCTAAATACCAAAGAAGCGATAGTAAGTTATCTATTGTGCAAGTGCATATAAAAAAAAGTAATTACGGAGCTTCTTACATATATACTCAACCAAGAAAGAAAATAATGTGATATTTCTTGTTTTACTTCTTCGTCTGTTATGTATGGTCTAACAGACCTCAGCTCATCATTATATGTGCTAAAACTAATGAAGCACCCACCGATTAGTAACATAATATTAGCTTATATTATTACATTGAGATAACGTAAACGTGGATGTATTAATTACTTACCCCTCTAGCTTCTCCACTTCATCCGCGTCGCAATTGAGTAATATATACAACTGAGCAACCCTTAGCTCGTCATCATTCAAATATCTCTTCTTTATTTTCCCTGAATGCTTTCCGGACGCATTGAATACTTTCAGTATTGCATCATTAGATTCCTGATATATGTCGTCGTTTCTCAGACATAAACGTACACCATTTATTAATTTGTCTTTCTAGTCTTGTCTTAGGATTAGTTTTATGGCATAATATAAAGCCTAACTCGTGTGGCAGTGCGTTGTGTGATATATGAGTAACACGGCGATACTTACCAACTTACTATTCGTCCTTCCGTGTCCAAGATAAACCAAGAACGAATATATATAATTAAATCCAAGGAATCGCATAATCAAACACGAGTGTCACGAGCGAGTTTCTGATTCAGGTACACGAGTTACACAGATTACTCAGATTTTGTTATACTCAGGTGGGTTATAATAGATTGCCCTGGTGTTCAAATATATATAGATGTCTTAAACTCATATTTGTTCAGGTGTTCCAGATTACTAAATACGATGCAATGACTCACACGCGGGTTGCCGCTAAGCAAGGATAACTTATCTATATGAACAGGGGGTCACTGGCATGACTTCTATAAGGACAATACAGTACAAGGCAAATATGGTGTTCAAGAAAATATAACAAGGGTATTACACCCAACTTGCCGATATAGGCGACTACTCCGGTATTCCGTCAAGATCGGATCGGACCCATTGCCTCGCGACCGTCCGCGAAACTTGGATTTGAAAATCCCCTGTGCACAAGTTGTCCATGACTGAACGTATCCTCAAGTATTCCAATTTCTTGCAGGTACAGGTACACATACAAGTCAGGATATATCATGTACTAGTTCAAGATCTTGTTAGGTACTAGGAAGGATCTTGTTAGGTACTAGTCAGGATCTTAATTTTTGTTCAGAACAATTTTTGCTCTACTAGATACGATTCTTGCTTACCTTGACATTGTTCTCGTTCAGAGTTCAACTTGACTTGATGTATTCCCCTAGTTTGGGAACTGCCTTGGCGACCTAACAATCTCGAATACTTTCAGGTTCATACTTGCACGAAACGACTATTAGATAGTCTTTCGGCTAACTAGATGAATGCAAGACATGGATAGTGTTACTTGATTGTGGCATAAAATTACACAAGCATAGCGAATATGTAAAGCAAGCAAGCATTGAAGCAATGTTGAAACACAAGCATAAGGAAACTTGCGGTAAAGTCTACTTTAAAACATAAGTGATTATGCTAGCATGGGTCTAAGGGGTAGTGCGAGGAATAAAATCGTACATAGGCATATCAGACTGCATAATTTATAAGACGAGCAGTGTAAATATATGAAGCAGTATACTACAAAAAGTATATAATGATCCACTCGAAACATTAGCGGAGTCTACTTGCACGGAGCTAAGGTAGCATGCGAGGGTCCAACTATAAGCCAAGTTTTATTTTTATATTCTAACACAAGGAATACAATATGTGATTACTCTCTTAGCTAGGTGCGTTGTATTCTTTATTAGCATGCAAGGAATAATTCTCCTAGCGACTAGCATATATCGTCCATATTTTTAAGTGTATAGGCTAAGAAAAGACAAGTTTATCGTAGCTACCCACCTTAGTGATAATTCGCCTCGGTCGAGTGATACTATGAGCGAGTCTTTGAAAGTCTAAGTCTAAACTCCTGAAGCGCAAAGTCTAAAATTATTTGCCTCAAGCGAGTCTTCTCGCTGAGCAAAGCGGGTCGGGTCATCGCACTTGCGCCATTTGAATCGGCTCTCCACATGAGCAGAATGGGTCATTTTATTATTCATCAATCAAAAAAATTCTCGTCCTCGAGACTTTTCGAGCACAAACCGTTCTATCGTATACTATCAAATATGTCTCATGTATAATAATCCGTATCGCGTGTGTGATGGGTTTGTCTCATTAAATGACTCTATCATTCAATCCAAGATCTGACTCGGTCTCTACTGCGCCTTAGCGAGAAACATATATCGCTTAATGCGGGGTACGTTATAATCAATCTTGAATAACGATCTAGGGCTGAGGCAAACTTATCCAAATCGATATATTCGTCCAAGCGTAACACATTCACTTATAATAATATTTGAGTTCAGTACATCACTGAGTTTGGAACGTACACATATTTCAGGTGTCCCCGAAACACATATATTTCAACCAAGCGTAGGGATAACGGAGTCGGACGAGTTACTCGAGAAAGTCTTATGGGTTATTGTCTTATGAATCACAATGATATCTCCAATGGGGTCAATAAAAATCTAAGTCATTTCCAATCCCACTCAAATCAAGCATTGTACTACCGTCAAGCTCGATCTATCTGATTAAACAACTAGTGTCAAAGTCTTATCGTTCATTCCGTACATGTCAAACATATCACACACTTATCGTTCTATGTCTAACTCTAAGTCTTGTTGCCCCAGTTCTATTGCTTGCTCAAGCAATATCCTAAAGTCGGTTACACAAGTTCTTTCACTCGGCATAGGATCATCTACCTAATTACTAGGTCAACTCACAAGGTCATAGGTACAGTTCATGCTCATGGCTCATCATACAAATTTCTCGTACGATGGTCGCCCCAATTCCTAAGGTTAAACTATTATTCATTTGCACAGAGTATTCTACCAAGCTCGTTTCACTCAGATTTCTAAATACCGAGCACAGATCATCCTACTCGCATTAACACATTCGTTGCACAGGGTCTGAGTCCGTTCAGTCAAATCTATAATATATCCATGTCATATGTCAAGCCTATCAATTTATATAGTATATCTCCTCGAACAAGATAGGATCCACCAAACATTCTAAGTCTAGAATACAAAGTCATGATTCAATTCTAAATCTTTGATCTCAATCATAACTCCAAGTCGTCCAACAAGATTTACATATCCGTTCACGAAACCATCAAGCGTGTCTTACTTCATGTTTTAGAATAACTCATCCATGAAACACTTTCGATTTACTTGCATTCTCAAACTCGTCCTATTGTATCGAACCACAAGTCAAGATGCTCCTTCAATTGTCACGCTCTGGTCTTCCGTAAGTTCGATCATCTCCGCTGGACGAGATCACCATGCCAACGCTCCCACTAGATAATCGTCCTAATTCGGGCATGACGCATATGCGAGCATGGAGTTGCACTCGCAAAAGACAAGAATATTAAACGTTATGGTTATCATCGAACGGACAGACACCTTATCATTATACTTTGTTCCATCTAAGTTGTATACTAATCCCCCGTTCATGCCGTGATCATATCTCGTCTAGCCAAATTGTCCAACTTTAATGTTACCGTTCAATCAATCCGTAGTCTACTTCTAGCATTCCTCAAACAACTAAGTTTAAATCCTAAGGCCAAAAGTCTATTCACCCTTGTTACGTTTTATTTCATCGAGTTCGTCTGAATAATCATCAGACATATTTCTACGAGTTCGATCATTCCCGCTGGACACGAAATTACCACGTCAGCGCTCCCGCGGGATAATCATTCTCACCCGGTCTTAATATTTCATACGCACGATCCATAAAATTTCTTCCACCAAGATATTCATTCCATTACTTTGAATTATATTCGATATAAGCCTTATCACTTGTTCAACACATTCACAATCGTTCAAACCGACTATCGCACGAGACCTTTGGATTCGCTACTTGCTAGGCATTTCTTATACTAAGGCATATCTCCCTGCTCCTAGACTCGTTTGTTATCCCAAAATCCTTGATTCATTTGAACATTTCTAAAATAATCCATACACCACTCGAAAATCGAGTCATCCAAATAAACCATATTTAAAACCATATTTGATTTGTATCTGTCGACATAAAATACCGTCCGAACTATTTCTCAAAATTCAAGCACGATCCTCTATATTCGCCTTAGCGATAATCTGATAATATTTCTATCGATTGTCAATCCAAGTCTGACTTATCCTTATCTGAATAATAACCCAATATCGCTCGCACTAAAGGGTCTTGTCGCGCGATACTCCACACAACTTAGCCGAAAGGCTGTGTGCATAGATAATTGTCCGAACGATATCCTATCTCGCACACTAACTAGCTTGGCAATCACGTATAGATATTTGGGTTTGTATATAACTTGCCAATTCTAGCACGAGTCTATTCCCACAAAGTCTAAAATAGGTTGGCATAAGGGTCTTCGCATAACTATCCCGTTTAAGCAATCATATCATTCACATGCAATTTTTAAAAATATTTAGACTCATTGTATGGAATATCCTATTGGGTCAACGAGAGAGAGAGAGAGAGAGAGAGAGAGAGAGAGAGAGAGAGAGAGAGAGAGTATGCACATAACCCATGAACGAGCTTTCAAAACTGAGAGAATCGATACAAAGTCCAAAGACGTAAAGCCGAGCTCTACCAATATGTCACGCCCCGATCTCCTACAGGATCGGCCGTCCATGCTAGGTGCGAATCACCGTGCCAATGCTTCTACGGAACGATCGTTCCCATCTGGACGTGATGTCGCACGAACATAAATTGTGCCTGTGCAAGGCCATGAATCCGAACATGCAAAGAAATATCTAAGCCATAGAGTCGCATAGATAGTCTAAATGCAGCAGAATAAAAACAAACATGCAATTTGTAACAAGTTCACAGAGTCGTCATAGCGGAAGCATTGAATAACACTAGTATGGAAGTAAAACAAGTACTTTATTGATATTGAATAAGTATTACAAACGGCGCTAGGCCGAGATTACAAGTCGCACAAGCCCTCTCTCTCAAAACAATAAAGATATGCCAAGTGGCTTACAACATAAAATGATACATAGGTGATGTTCCATTATTATGTCATGTATAATCCCCCTGATTTTCAAGAATTTTAATTTTTGGATATTTACATTTTTCTGGAATTTCTGGTATTTTTTAAGAATTTTCTCTAATTAAATTAAGGTGTTTTAATTATTAACTGATTTTTAATTAATGTTTAATAATATTAAAATATTATGAAAATAATATTTTATGGTGTAAAATAGAAAACCAGACATAGGGTAATTTTCTGGAAATTTATTGGACCCCGGATGAATTTTTAAAGCCTTAAAAACAAATTAATTAATTAAACCAATTTGAACCATATTTAACCCGGGTCATTTGGCTTGAACTGAACCGACCGGCCGGTCCAGCTGAACCAACTGAACCGGACCGCCCTAACGGGTCGGGCCGGGTCAGCCCAACCCGCACCCGTCCGCCCGTTGGACCCGACCCGCCAACCCCTCTTCTCCCCCAAACTGCAGAACCCGACCCTGCCGCTCCGGCTTCCAGAACCCGCCGCCGTCATCAGCCGCCAGCCGCCCGTAACTGCCGAGACTCTCCCTCTTCCCCGCCCCTTCGACGCCCTGCCGTCGCCTCACCTCCCTCAACCGCCCGTCGGACACCCTATATAAACCCCCATTCCCCTCTTCTCCGGCCGAATCCCCTCCGCCGACGCTCACTTCCTCGCCGCCCAGTGACAGCGGGCCGCTACGCCACCGGCTCCGTCCCTCCTCCGCCTCCTCCTTCTTCCACCAGCACCTCCGTCCAGGACCCGCCGCAGTCGAACCCTGCACCGCTCCTCCCCGGCCGCCCACTGTTCGACGACCCAGTCTCCGGTGACTCCACCCGCAGCGGGCCTCCTCCAACCGCGCCGACCGACTCCGGTGAGTCCCAGACACGGACACAGCAGAGGACACCCGGACAAAGCCGCAGAACAGTAAACCCTAACCCTAGTGAACAGTACTCGGACACAGTGAATCGCGTGTCGGACACGATTCGAACTTGGTTTTCAGGTCCACTTCAGGTATCCGTAACTTTTTGCTCGTAGCTCGGAATTCAATTCCGTAAATTGTATTGCGTAGCCTGTATGACCCTCTCGGTGCCCGGATAAACCGCTCGGGGTATCGCGTCCTGTGGTGATCGCACACCGCGATCCAAAAATAGGAAAAACCAGACCCTGTTTTACCTCGAAATCGAGTACGCCCCGCCAAACGGGACGACTTGGTCGTATGCGGTCTTCACAGATACATGCGCGTCGTTGATACGGACGTGCGGGATTTCGCAGAAGCTGATTTGGATGTGCGTGCACACCGGGATCAGTGCGTATCCGCGGACACCGCTCAGTATCCATACTTTCTATTTCTAGCTGTAACTTAGTGTACACAAGTCAGATCGAAACGAAACTTGCGCCATTGGACTCGTGGCAATACACTGGTCCTGTGAGCCAAGTTTGGTTCGATTCTGAGAACGTTGACAAAATCGTGAGTCGTGGGCCCCACAGGCTCCAACCGACGGACAATTTTGAGAACGGCTTATCGGAATCCAATTCTGGAAGTTCCGTTGGGTTCGTATCATCGTTCCTGACCTGTTGACACTAAGTTGGACTAATTTTGAGACCTTTGACCCTGACGTATTTTTCGGTGCAAAGCGGCCCACAATTGGACTCCGCCTTGACTCGAAATTAACGTTTTTGCCCTTGTCTCCAAATTGGACTCAAGGACAGGCGTTCCTAGCTGATTAATATTTTTTGGACCTGATGGTGATGTTTGTTTCAGCAACCAGAGTACTACTTGGAAATCCAGCTGAAGCTCGAGCTACAATTAAAACAGGAAACCCAGGCAAGTGTACCTTGCCGTAAAATGCAGTTTATTGATTCATTTAGATTCTCTTGCTTTAATTTCTGTGGCTGTTGTACTTTTCCTATCAAATACTTTATCCCCAGGACACCTGACACAAAGCATGATACAGAATCTTCCTGATTATTCAAGGGGATTTTGTTTAGGATATAGATTTCATAACTTGAGCTTTATGTTTTATCCTGACTAGTTGCATTAGTTTAATCTTGCGTAACATGAACATTGAGATCTGTGACGTGAGATTCATTGGGTGGGGAGAGTATTACCATATCAAGGCTGAATATATATTATATACTGTTATCTGGAAGTGTCCTAGTCTCTGACACAGAGCTTTGGCACCTGTACTGGCCCTTCGAGAAAATACTGCTATGGTTTCTTGTCACTGATCCTGTAGTAGTCTCAGCCTGAGTATGAATAATAACTCTCACTTGCATGATCACTTAGCTAGTTTAATTATTTACCCAGATTTGTTTGATAGCAACATCGGCATGCCACTATCTTAGACTTATTAATTTCTGATGCTACTCTTGAGTTTAACATCTTGGTTGACTTGCATGTTCATTCACTGTATTATGGCTCGTATTCTTCTGTACCTTGTTACGTCCCTCTGAGGACCTGGTTTTGTTCTCCAGTTATAGCAGACAAGATCTACCCTGAGGTGTACGGAACAGGGGCACTACTTGGAGCAGTACCTGCACCTGAAGACGAGGTGATTGCTGAGGACTTCTCATGAACAATTGCTTCGCCCTGCTCAGTATTATGGCAAATAGACTTTAATTCCTGTTAATTTAAACTCTTTATTTCCTGTCTTTGAGAACTTGTGTAAACAGACTTAATATCGGATTGTTCTCCGATGTTATTTACTTTGACTGTTGTTGTTTAATATTTTTTTGATGTTATTACTATCTTATATCTGTGGATGAGAATAGTAAAACTCTGACTGATGTAATACAGCTTAAGTATGCCCGATGGATCCATTAAATTGGGTTTGTCCATCGGTGCATGCTGCTGGCCATAATCACGCATCCAGTCCCTCGGTATTTTGGGACTGGGGCATGACATGGTTTTTTGTGGTGGCCCATGCAGGTCAACGACTAAATTGTTCGATTTTAACTTAGGGACCGAACAGGCCTGCAATAAGATAGGATAAGTTTTTAGGATCTCATCCACTTGCTTGAATCGTTTTTGATATCTGTATCGTATTCGAACTAATTTTGACTTGCATCTTGCCTTGACTCCTGTGCGCCTCTTATAGTTTATTGTTGATGCAGAGTAATGGATTCACGAGAAAACGACGGAACTCCAGCAAGAACACCAATAGGTGCTGAAACCACCTATGGAGAAGACGAAGTGACACTATTGAGTGGAGATCCCTCTACTCACCAAAGCAGACAAGCAGATCCGCAATCTTTTCGATTTTGGCGTGATGATATTCTACCTCCGCCTCAGTTCATTCCACAGATGCCTGCCTTTCCACCAGGCCAAGCAATGGACGGACAGCAGATGTTCCAGATGTTCTACGCAATGATGCAAGCCCAGCAACAGATCCAAACTGAAGCCCAATGTCGCGAGGCTGAGTACTTGAGGAACAGTCTAGTAAATGCACTGGAGCAGGCCAACCTACCAGCTAGACGGCAACCGACGGGCTCTATCACAGACTTTCGCCAACTGAAGCCTCGTACTTTCTCTGGCAAGGAAGGACCAACCAAAGTTCATGAATGGCTCACCAACATTCGTCATCAATTAGAAGCAGCAGAGCTTCTACAAGAACGTTGGATAACTGCCGTCAGAATGCAATTGACGGACAATGCTCATCACTGGTGGCTATCAGAAGAGACCAGGCTCGGACCAGACCGAGTTACTTGGGAAGAGTTCTCCAGACTCTTCCAGGAGATGTACATACCAGCTATCGCTAGATCAGAACTTTGGGACAAGTTCAACCGCCTCACTCAGGATGCTATGACAGTGGAAGAGTACAACGCCGAGTTCATTCGTCTGAGTCACTTCGCACCTACCTTAATCCCTACAGAAGTAGAGAAGGTCGAGAAGTTTTTCGACGGACTCAACATCGAGCTACAGAAACTGATTGGATCTGTCACACCAACTTCGTACACGGACGTCCTTGCTACAGCTCGACGCATGGAGCGCGTCACTAGGAGAGAAACCAGTCTGAAGAGGCCTTCCACATCAGTACCAGCCAGAGCAAACAATGGAGAAGCTACCAAGAAACCTTATCTGCAACAAGCACCACAGGGATCTGCATCCAAAGCCCTGACTCTTCCTACTTGTTATTACTGCGGCAAGATAGGCCATGTTGAGAAGGAGTGTAGACGTAAACACGGACTGTGCTTAAGTTGCGAATCCAGACAGCATGCAGTGAAGGACTGTCCTGATCGTAGGGAAGCACCAAGGGCAAACCAACAAGTTCTACCAGCACCAGGAGGACATCAACCAAGGCCACCCTTGGCACTTCAAGCAGCACCCTACCAGCAAGCCCAGCAACATCAGCAAGCACCACCTCAAGGACGCGGCCAAGTTTTCGTAATGACTGTGGGAGATGTGTAGAACCATAGAATTACTAATGCGCGTAAGTCTTTATAGTTGTTCCATTTCTAGCATTTCTGTAGTTGTGCCTGCTGGTTCGTGACCCCAGACTTGACCTGATAACCTTAAACCTGATAACTTTAACTTGCTAATAATTGATAACCTAGTTTTGAACTTGATAAATTGTTACCTGATAAGTTTTGAAAGATAACCTGGTTTTCTAAAAAATTTCTAGATTTCCCACATTTGGGAAATTGCATAACTTTTAATGCTTAGGAAAATAATTTTTCCTAGGTGCTCCTTAATTTTGATGTGCTTCGAACAATGGTTGCAACCGTGTCATCTTTGTTGACCGGTTAATCTTTGATTGCGAGGACGCAATCTTCTTAAGGGGGTAGATTGTAATCCCCCTGATTTTCAAGAATTTTAATTTTTGGATATTTACATTTTTCTGGAATTTTTGGTATTTTCTGAGAATTTTCTCTAATTAAATTAAGGTGTTTTAATTATTAACTAATTTTTAATTAATGTTTAATAATATTAAAATATTATGAAAATAATATTTTATGGTGTAAAATAGAAAACCAGACATAGGGTAATTTTCCGGGAATTTATTGGACCCCGGATGAATTTTTAAAGCCTTAAAAACAAATTAATTAATTAAACCAATTTGAACCATATTTAACCCGGGTCATTTGGCCTGAACCGAACCGACCGGCCGGTCCAGCTGAACCAACTGAACCGGACCGCCCTAACGGGTCGGGCCGGGTCAGCCCAACCCGCACCCGTCCGCCCGTTGGACCCGACCCGCCAACCCCTCTTCTCCCCCAAACTGCAGAACCCGACCCTGCCGCTCCGGCTTCCAGAACCCGCCGCCGTCATCAGCCGCCAGCCGCCCGTAACTGCCGAGACTCTCCCTCTTCCCCGCCCCTTCGACGCCCTGCCGTCGCCTCACCTCCCTCAACCGCCCGCCGGACACCCTATATAAACCCCCATTCCCCTCTTCTCCGGCCGAATCCCCTCCGCCGACGCTCACTTCCTCGCCGCCCAGTGACAGCGGGCCGCTCTGCCACCGGCTTCGTCCCTCCTCCGCCTCCTCCTTCTTCCACCAACGCCTCTGTCCAGGACCCGCCGCAGTCGAACCCTGCACCGTTCCTCCCCGGCCGCCCACTGTTCGACGACCCAGTCTCCGGTGACTCCACCCGCAGCGAGCCGCCTCCAACCGCGTCGACCGACTCCGGTGAGTCCCAGACACAGACACAGCAGAGGACACCCGGACACAGCCCCAGAACAGTAAACCCTAACCCTAGTGAACAGTACTCGGACACAGTGAATCGCGTGTCGGACACGATTCGAACTTGGTTTTCAGGTCCACTTCAGGTATCCGTAACTTTTTGCTCGTAGCTCGGAATTCGATTCCGTAAATTGTATTGCGTAACCTGTATGACCCTCTCGGTGCCCGGACAAACCGCTCGGGGCATCGCGTCCTGTGGTGATCGCACACCGCGATCCAAAAATAGGAAAAACCAGACCCTGTTTTACCTCGGAATCGAGTACGCCCCGCCAAACGGGATGACTTGGTCACGTGCGGTCTTCACAGATACGTGCGCGTCATTGATACGGACGTACGGGATTTCGCAGAAGCTGATTTGGATGTACGTGCACACCGGGATCAGTGCGTATCCGCGGACACCGCTCAGTATCCATACTTTCTGTTTCTAGCTGTAACTTAGTGTACACAAGTCAGATCGAAACGAAACTTGCGCCATTGGACTCGTGGCAATACACTGGTCCTGTGAGCCAAGTTTGGTTCGATTCTGAGAACGTTGACAAAATCGTGAGTCGTGGGCCCCACAGGCTCCAACCGACGGACAATTTTGAGAACGGCTCATCGGAATCTAATTCTGGAAGTTCCGTTGGGTTCGTATCATCGTTCCTGACCTGTTGACACTAAGTTGGACTAATTTTGAGACCTTTGACCCTGACGCATTTTTCGGTGCAAAGCGGCCCACAATTGGACTCCGCCTTGACTCGAAATTAACGTTTTTGCCCTTGTCTCCAAATTGGACTCAAGGACAGGCGTTCCTAGCTGATTAATATTTTTTGGACCTGATGGTGATGTTTGTTTCAGCAACCGGAGTACTGCTTGGAAATCCAGCTGAAGCTCGAGCTACAATTGAAACAGGAAACCCAGGCAAGTGTACCTTGCCATAAAATGCAGTTTATTGATTCATTTAGATTCTCTTGCTTTAATTTCTGTGGCTGTTGTACTTTCCCTATCAAATACTTTATCCCCAGGACACCTGATACAAAGCATGATACAGAATCTTCCTGATTATTCAAGGGGATTTTGTTTAGGATATAGATTTCATAACTTGAGCTTTATGTTTTATCCTGACTAGTTGTATTAGTTTAATATTGCGTAACATGAACATTGAGATCTGTGACGTGAGATTCATTGGGTGGGGAGAGTATTACCATATCAAGGCTGAATATATATTATATACTATTATCTGGAAGTGTCCTAGTCTCTGACACAGAGCTTTGGCACCTGTACTGGCCCTTCGAGAAAACACTGCTATGGTTTCTTGTCACTGATCCTGTAGTAGTCTCAGCCTGAGTATGAATAATAACTCTCACTTGCATGATCACTTAGCTAGTTTAATTATTTACCCAGATTTGTTTGATAGCAACATCGGCATGCCACTGTCTTAGACTTATTAATTTCTGATGCTACTCCTGAGTTTAACATCTTGGTTGACTTGCATGTTCATTCACTGTATTATGGCTCGTATTCTTCTGTACCTTGTTACGTCCCTCTGAGGACCTGGTTTTGTTCTCCAGTTATAGCAGACGAGATCTACCCTGAGGTGTACGGAACAGGGGCACTACTTGGAGCAGTACCTGCACCTGAAGACGAGGTGATTGCTGAGGACTTCTCATGAACAATTGCTTCGCCCTGCTCAGTATTATGGCAAATAGACTTTAATTCCTGTTAATTTAAACTCTTTATTTCCTGTCTTTGAGAACTTGTGTAAACAGACTTAATATCGGATTGTTCTCCGATGTTATTTACTTTGACTGTTGTTGTTTAATATTTTTTTTGATGTTATTGCTATCTTATATCTGTGGATGAGAATAGTAAAACTCTGACTGATGTAATACAGCTTAAGTATGCCCGATGGATCCATTAAATTGGGTTTGTCCATCGGTGCATGCTGCTGGCCATAATCACGCATCCAGTCCCTCGGTATTTTGGGACTGGGGAGTGACATCATGTATATGTGCTTCAACTCCTGGATGCAACTCTCCAAGGCTTCAGAGCTGACTTCACGTCTTAGCACACACGAAGGGGGTTTTCGTACATAACGAGGTTTCTCCCGCACCTTGCAAGCAATCTGGTGGGTTATCAGTATATGAATACACTGGTGGGGAGGCTCTTCGCCCACTCAATAAATCCAAACACATTATATAGGTTCCGTACACCATTTATTAAGTTGTCTTTTTAGTCTTGCCTTAGGATCAGTTTTATGGCATAATATAAAGCCTAACTCGTGTGGCAGTTCGCCTTACGATATATGAGTAACACGACGATACTTACCTACTTACCAACTTACAATTCGTTCTTCCCTGTCTAAGATAAACCAAGCACGAATATATATAATAAAATCCAAGAAATCACATAAGCAAACACAAGTGTTATGAGCGAGTTTCTAATTCAGGTGCACGACTTACATGGATTACTCAAATTGTGTTATACTCAGGTGGGTTGTAATAGATTGCTCAAGTTTTCAAATATGTACAGATGTCTTAAACTCATATTCGTTCAGGTATTCCAGATTACTAGATGCGATGCAATGACTCGCACGCGGGTTACCGCTAAGCGAGGATGACTTATCTATATGAACATGGGGTCACTGGCATGACTTTCATAATGGACAATGTAGTAAAAAAAAGATGTTGTGCCAGCAAATATAACAGGGGCATTGCATCCATTCTGCCAATACAGGCGATTACTCTTGTGTTTCGTCTAGATCAGATCGGCCCCAGTGCTCCTACGACCGTCCGTGGAACTTGGATTCCAAAAATCCCCTTGTGCACAAGTTGTCCATGATCGAGTGTATCTTCAAGTATTCCAAATTCTCGCAGGTACAGGTACAGGTACATGTACAAGTCAGGATATATCAGGTACTAGTTCAAGATCTTGTTAGATACTAGGCATGATCTTGTTAGGTACTAGTCAGGATCTTGATTTTTGTTCAGAATGAGTATTGCTCCACGAACTATGATTATTTCTTACCTTGACATGGTTAACGTTCAGAGTTTAACTTGACTCGATGCATTCCCCTAGTTCAGGAACTGCCTTGGCGACCTAACGGTCCCGAATACTTTCATGTTCATAATTACACGGAACGACTAGTGTAAACTCCCTCGACCAAATTTAGGTTTACTTAACTTAGATAAAGAGACTAGATTTAATTTGGAGACAATTAGAATTAGATTACAGTATTTTAGAATTTTGTACAACATTATATCTCCTAGTGCACCTTACCGTTGCTTCGATAATTGGAGCACCTCACTAGCCATTGCCTTCCTACAAATTTTATACACTTTTCCTAGGCGTGCCAACCTACCATTCGGACCCTTATATAACTCATGACCACTCTCTCTTGTGCTACATTTTAGTCGCACAATATTCGTCGCAGACGTTATTATTTAATTCTAAATAAAATATGACTTTGTACCCTTGTGCGTTCCAATCGAAATTGGAGACACAATCTTGACCGTTTTGTGCAACCCAAAATTATAATAATATTTTATACTGAATCTTCTACGTCTATGACACTTGTGTCCCACCTAAATTTATTCCCATGTACTTCTAATTAATTCCAGAATACCGTGCGCGGTAATTTAATTAATTAAAACACAATTTCTATCTTTGTGCAATTTTCCTAATTGTTGGGCATTTTTATGCAAAAATATATTGAGGTGTCCACTGTAGCGCCCCGCTCCGCGTCGACGCTACGTACAAGTGATATCACCTTGCATGCTCGAACGGAAGTCTTCTCGGAGAGTTCTCGACCGATTAATCAAAGTGAGTGGGCAGAACTGCATTCTCTAATTCTTGCATGACGTAATAATGAATCTTAGTTTTTTTGAATGCTTGTTTGCTTAAGAAGAATATTTTCATAAGAGAATGATAGAACCGACTCAGCATGCTAATAAGAGAACTCACATAGCTTGTCATTGAAACGAATCTGCTGCTTAACTAAGAGGAATGAAATGCTTGTCAGAAATGAGATAGAACCATTGCTATGCTAAAGAGATATAAGAAATATTGCATGCTTAGAAACACCGACACAGCTCAAACGAACCCTAGCTATGCTAAGAGGATAAGTAAATGAATCGTTTGAAATATGCCCCTTTGTAATATGCTATAAGAAGAGATAGTTTTGCATGTTAGAGATGAAATCAATCGTGCTTGCCATTATATGTTTCACTTGTCTGTTTTGCTAACGAACTGCTATAAGTTATAAGTGTGATAGAGAATCTAATAGTCTGCCCTGATGTCCGGTCCTACGGGATCTTGGGGGTGTGCTATTAGATTATTGAAAAGATGTGTTTGCTTGAATAAGAGAAAGAAGTGAGAGTCTAATAGTCCGCCCTAGCGTCCGGTCCTTCGGGATCTTGGGGGTGTGCTATTAGATTGTTATGTGCTTGTGCTTGTGCGTGTGAATGTGAATGTTGCTTGTCATGTATTGGTCTCAGACAACTTGTGCACAAGGTAATAGTCTCTCGATCGGTTCCTGGGACACTGGGAATCGGTCGGTCCGGAAGGGATTGTGAGAGCACCCTGACGTCCGGTCCTTCGGGATCTTGGGGGGTGTTGTTGTCCAATAATGGGGAAACTCATGGACCGTCATATAGATAGGGCACATGCTAGGTTTACCTTCTTGCATACCTATCATTTATGACACCAGAAGATTAATACATAAGTTTATGCATATATGCAAATTGTGGTTAACTTGTGTGTCTGCTGCAGGGATAACCGTTCGGCTATGGAGTAAGAATTATGAGTTTGTACATATAAGCCTGCTTGCTCATTAAGATGTGCATTATAGAGATACCTGTTAGTGCTTCATGCATTTGCATCGGTCGGACAATGACTATTAGTGTAGAACTGAACCTTGGTTACGGCTGCTATAACGGCAGTAATGTGCAACCATGAGTCACAGCTGCTAATAGGATCAGAATGTGAGTCATTGGTTAGCTGGATTACCGCTACCAATCCTGAGTTTCTTGGGGACCGGCCTCTGAATGATAGTTCTACTTGTGTGCTTGATTGAATGATAGTTCCAATATGCTACCTTGCCCCAAGGAGTTAGATTTGTGTTGCACAATACATGCTACGCACTACACGATAGAGCACTGTCCCGATTCGTATGCTTATAGTTTGAATATGTAAAACTGTTTCAAAGATATGTTTTCAAAAGATGTAATCTGACTATAATCCTGAGTTGCATGAAATAAACTTAGGTAAAACTAGCAAGATCACTAGTAATGCAATATTTTGCCACAAGTTTACTTAGTGTGGGTCTCAGGGGGTGTAGCTTCTGTTCAGTTGTTTTATCTCACCAGTACTTGTATAAAGTGCTGACTCACCAACAGTCTGCTTGTTCTCAGGTTCCTGATCGTCCGAGGAAGCGATAGCCGTACTTCATCCCAAGGAACCGAAAATCTGGAGTCGATGCCTGGAGTCGCATCGAGTTGTGGCTGCTTTGAGTTGCTTTTGTATAGAGGGACATAATGTATGGAACGGTGTTATTGTAATCGATAGAAGAGTGCTTGAGCGATCTGTAACCTCGGCCACGCGCCGCTTGTAACAATTTTGATTATCAATAAAAGAGCTTGTTTTTCATATGCCATTGTGTTCTTCACTTTTCTGCAATGTTATGTGCTGCTACTTCAGTATTGAATAGCTTACTTGCCCTTGTATCAAAGCTTTGGCCTTGTGCAAGCGCATCTTAGGCTTGTACGGCATTACGCCCGTGCGAGGACGATTGGTTCCGTAGGGACCAAAGCGAGGACGAACGGCCCTGCAGGACCGGGGCGTGACATCCACACCATTGGACATTGCAAGAAGAAACCCAATTTTCCCTTCTTTAAATTTTTCCCATAATTTTTCGGAATGTACAAACGTGCAACATTGCCCCATTTAATCCTAGCCATTATATTTAAATAATGTAATTTTTAGCCCTTCAAACACCCCATGCCAAGCCAAGGCCCATCCCAAGTTGGATGTTGACCAAGCCCAATCCCTTTAGGTCAAACCCAAAAATTTTACATGTATAAATACATAAGTTTTCTTTCCTTCTTTATATTTTTTTACCTTTCACCAATACCTAAACATCTAGCCGAACCCCTCCCAACCCGTGCACCCACCTTCTTCCTTCCCCGACCAGACAGCTCCACCACCACCTCAACCGCCTCAACCACCACATCCTTCGCCTACCCTTGCCGTCGACGCCGGACCACCCTCTCCATGCCTCATGCACAAACTGCCACCGCCATCAACCACCATCTTCACCATCATCAATACCATCACACCCGACCCCCTTCCCGACTTCCCTCAACCAACCCCACCGCCTGACTACCACCGCCTCCGCCACCTGCCTGACTACCGTCTCCACCACCCTAATACCGCCAGCAACCAACGCCTACACCACCGTCAACCACCACTCGCACTACCCCCAACTATATCACCACCATCACCCGCACCATAACCGACCCCGATCACCCCAACCCGCCTGACCACCGCCAACTACCCCAACCCGCCTGACCGCCGCCTTCCCCACGACCAGCACCACCTTCCCCACGACCATGACCATCGCCCCCAACCGTCAGCGACCGACCAAAGCTGCTACTGCCGTTGTCGCAACTGCTGCAGTTACTGCCGCTGCTGTCGTTGCTTTCCCGAGCTCGCCGGAGCACAGCCCCCTCGCCGGCGACGACCCCACGATGAACAGACACCCCCCGGACACGACACGTCAAGGTATGTATATATATAATATATATTTATATATAGTGTATAAATTATGTATAATGTATATATATAGTATATATTTATATATAATGTATAGACTGTGTATAATGTATATATATAGTATATATATTTGTATATATATATATATATATATATATATATATATATATATATATATATATATATATATATATATGTGTGTGTGTATAATGTATAATGTATTATTACTATATATATATAAATATATGTGAATTATGTATATATATGTAATTGTATATATATGTATATATGACATGTATGGTATTAGGTATATATGTATTATTTATATTATGTATATAGGTATATAAGTATTATACTATATATATATTTAGGGTTGTTTATGCATATATATATATATATATATATATATATATATATATATATATATATATATATATATATATATATATATATATGTTATTAAATTATTTAAAATAGATATACGTATATATGATAGGTATGTATACATGTACTATGTTGGCATAAGTAATTAAGCATAGTGTAATATGGTGATCAATAATTATTGTTATCTGTTCGTAGGCATCCGAGACGGTGCTACCTTGACTGCTGGTTCCGGAGCATTGCTTGTGCATACCAGAGTTCCAGCCAAGTATACCTTGCCTCAGTGTACTATTTAAATTATGTATTATTAGTTGCATGTTTATTATTTTAATTGTGCGCGTCCGAGAGAGACTCGGGTGCAGTCAACGAAGGCGTTGATGTTAGGACTTGTGTCTGACTTTGTCATGCCCTAGTCCCAAAATATCGAGGGACTAGACGCGTGGCAATGGCCAACAGCACACACCGATGGACAAACCTAATTTAATGGATCCATCGGGGCATACTTAAGCTGTAATACAATAATAATGGTCTAAATATACTAATCTCATCCACAGAAATGAATACAACAATATCAGAATCATAAAACAAGATCAATCTCAATAAACTATAAACTCGGGGAAATAACCCGATAATGAATCTGGTACATCTGTCAAGATACAAGAATAAAGATAACCACAGCAAATACTGAGAATGGGTAAAGCCTATACCCAGAAGATACCCTTGGTGATCACTCGTCTACTGGATCTGGTACTGCTCCAGTGCCTGCTCCTGCTAATGCTCCTGTCCCGTGTAACTCGGGGTCGATCTCGTTTGCTAGTCCTGGGGACATAGTCCGGATCCAGGTCCTCAGGGGACATAATAAGGTACAGATAATACAAGCCAAAATAAATGCAGTGCAGCAATAAATAAAATAATAGAATAAACTATATAACCAGCTAAGTGATATGCAAGTGAGAGTTTTAGTCATACTCGGGTTGAGACTACTACAGGATCAGTGTCGGAGAAATCCATAGCAATATTCTCTCGAAGGGCCAGTACGGTACCATAGCTCTGTTGCCAGAGTCTAAGGTGCTTCCATTAAAATAATATATATAATCAGCCTTATGTATGGTAAATCTCTCCCCCCCAATGTAATCTCACGTCTCATGTACACAACGTCTCATGTCCATGCCACGTAGGATCATAACTAATGCAGTAAGTCATAATGAGATCTAAGAATATAATGTCTAAGTCATGTACCATATATCCTATACAGAATCACCATGAATATCTCAGAAAGATTCTGTCTCATGAATAGTGTCAAGTGTCCTGGGTTGTGATGTACTTGATAAGACAAGCACGAGAATGTAAAGGGTCACGATATCCATGTCTAGATGACGTACACAACTCCGCGTACGGCGTTGGCACCCGACTATTAATCGGACGCTAAGTAAGTCACACGGTCCTAGGTCAAGCATGAACCACAATATATATATATATATATATATATATATATATATATATATATATATATAAGCCAAGGAAATAAGTAACAAGAACTGCAAGTTTTGGCGAGGTACACTTGCCTGGGGTTTGAATACCAACAACTGTCCCTGTATCAGTAGATCCTGCAGGTACTCTTCCAAAAGCTAAAATAAATATCACCAACAGTCTCAGAAAATATCAAATAGCTAGAAACGTCTGTCCTTAAGTCCAATTTGGACACAGGGGTGAAAAATACATTTTTGGGTCAAAGCGGGGTCCACATGTGGGCCACTTTGCACCGAAAAATGTGTCAGGATCAAAGGTCTCCAAATTCGTCAAACTTAGTGTCAACAAGTCAGAAACGATGATACGAACCCAACGGAACTTCCAGAATTGGATTTCGATGAGCCGATCACAAAATCGCCAGTCAAGTGGAGCCTGTGGGGCCCACGATACTCGATTTTGTCAACGTTCTCAGAATCGAACCAAACTTGGGTCACAGGACCAGCTTATTGCTACGAGTCCGATGGCGTAAGTTTCGTCTCGATCCGACGTGTGTACAAAAAGTTACGACGTGTTCCAGAATAGGCAAATACGGGGCGTTGTCGGCGGATACGCGTTGATTCCGGTGTGCACGCACATCCAAATCAACTTCTGTGAAATCCCGCACGTCCGTATCAACGGCGCGCACGTTTTGTTAAAGATCGCATGCGACCAAGTCGTCCCATTTGGCGGAGCGCACTCAGTTCCGGGTGAAACGGGGCGTTAATTTTTCTGTTTTTGGATCACGGTTTGCGATCACCACAGGACCCGACGCACCGATCGAGTTGCACGAGCATCGAGGGGGTCACACAGTCTATGCGTCATAGATGACAAAATTGAAAATGGGGCAGCGAGGAGAGAGAAATGGGTACCTGAACAGGTCTCCAAAAACTGAGATTTCTCGTGTCCTTGTGTCTGTTTCGTGTCCTGATCGTGTCCTGGTCGTATCTGCCGTGTCCGGGCTAGGGCAGCGGATGGCCGCCTAGGGCTTCGCGACGGGTTGACGCAGCGAGCGGGGAGGCGCTCGCGGACGGCAGCGGCGAGGTCGGGCGGCCTGACGGCGGGGGTAGCGGCTGTTGGGGTCGTCTGGCCGGAGAAGGAGATTAGGGCTTTGGGGAGGATGAGGTCGGGAGTGCTCGGCGGAGCTCTCGGCGGAGGCTCACAATGGGAACGGGTGGAGGAGGAAGAGAGAGAGAGGGAGGACGCGAGTGGTGCGCCGGAGTCGTAGCAGAGGAGGCCGAGGTCGGGTGGCCTGGCGGCGGGTCGAGGGGATGAGGGGGAAGTCGGGATGCTGGGGACGGACGACTGGGCTAGGGGCGACACCGGAGACTATTGGATCTGTCAAGATACAAGAATAAAGATAACCACAGCAAATACTGAGTATGGGTAAAGCCTATACCCAGAAGATACCCTCGGTGATCACTCGTCTATTGGATCTGGTACTGCTCTAGTGCCTGCTCCTGCTTCTGCTTCTGCTCCTGCTAATGCTCATATCCTGTGTAACTCGGGGTCGATCTCTTCTGCTAGTCCTAGGGACATAGTCCGGATCCAGGTCCTCAGGGGACATAACAAGGTACAGATAATACAAGCCAAAATAAATACAGTACAGCAATAAATAAAATAATAGGATAAACTATATAACCAGCTAAGTGATATGTAAGTGAGAGTTTTAGTCATACTCGGGCTGAGACTACTACAGGATCAGTGTCGGAGAAACCCATAGCAGTATTCTCTCGAAGGGCCAGTACGGTACCATAGCTCTGGTACTTCCATTAAAATAATATATATATATATAATCAGCCTTATGTATGGTAAATCTCTCCCCCCCAATGTAATCTCACATCTCATGTACACAACGTCTCATGTCCATGCCACGCAGGATTATAACTAATGCAGTAAGTCATACTGAGATCTAAGAATATAATGTCTAAGTCATGTATCATGTATCCTATACAGAATCAGCATAAATATCTCAGGAAGATTCTGTCTCATGAATAGTGTCAAGTATCCTGGGTTTTGATGTACTTGATAAGACAAGTACGAGAATGTAAAGAGTCACGATATCCATGTCTAGATGACGTACACAACTCCGCGTACGGCGTTGGCACCCGACTATTAATCGGACGCTAAGTAAGTCACACGGTCCTAGGTCAAGCATGAACCACAATATATATATATATAAGCCAAGGAAATAAGTAACAAGAACTGCAAGTTTTGGCGAGGTACACTTGCCTGGGGTTTGAATACCAACAACTGTCCCTGTATCAGTGGATCCTGCAGGTACTCTTCCAAAAGCTAAAATAAACATCACCAACAGTCTCAGAAAATATCAAATAGCTAGAAACGTCTGTCCTTATGTCCAATTTGGACACAGGGGCAAAAAAGACATTTCCGGGTCAAAGCAGGGTCCACATGTGGGCCACTTTGCACCAAAATATGTGTCAGGGTCAAAGGTCTCCAAATTCATCAAACTTAGTGTCAACAAGTCAGGAACGATGATACGAATCCAACGGAACTTCCAGAATTGTATTTCGATAAGCCAATCACAAAATCGCCCGTCAAGTGGAGCCTGTGGGGCCCACGATATGCGATTTTATCAACGTTCTCAAAATCGAACCAAACTTGGGTTATAGGACCAGCATATTGCTATGAGTCTAATGGCGCAAGTTTTGTCTCGATCCGACGTGTGTACACAAAGTTACAAAGTGTTCCAGAATAGGCAGATACGGGGCGTTGTCGGCGGATACGCGTTGATTTCGGTGTGCACGCACATCCAAATCAACTTCTGTGAAATCCCGCACATCTGTATCAACGGCGCGCACATTTCGGTAAAGATCACGTGCGACCAAGTCGTCCCGTTTGGCGAGGCGCACTCAGTTCCGGGGTGAAATAGGGCGTTGATTTTTCTGTTTTTGGATCGCGGTTTGCGATCACCACAGGACGCGACGCACCGAGCGAGTTGCACGGGCATTGAGGGAGTCACACAGTCTACGCGTCACAACTGACAGAATTAAAAATGGGGCAGCAAGGAGAGAGAAATGGGTACCTGAACAGGGCTCAAAAAACTGAGATTTCTCGTGTCCTTGTGTCTGTTCCGTGTCCTGATCGTGTCCTGGTCGTATCTGCCGTGTCCGGGCTAGGGCAGCGGACGACCGCCTAGGGCTTCGCGGTGGGTTGACGCGGCGAGCGGGGAGGCGCTCGCGAACGGCAGCGGCGAGGTCGGGCGGCCTGACGGCGGGGTAGCGGCTGCTGGGGTCGTCTGGCCGGAGAAGGAGATTGGGGCTTTGGGGAGGATGAGGTCGGGAGTGCTCGACTGAGCTCTCGGCGGAGGCTCACAACGGGAATGGGTGGAGGAGGAAGAGAGAGAGGGCGGACGCGGGCGGTGCACCGGAGTCGTAGCAGAGGAGGCCGAGGTCGGGTGGCCTGGCGGCGGGTCGAGGGGATGAGGGGGAAGTCGGGATGCTGGGGACGGACAGCTGGGCTAGGGGCGGGGGTCGGCGTGGATGCGGCTGGTGCGGCGCCGGAGACTCGCCGAAGGGGGTCAGGGAAAGGGGGTGGCGGCCAGGGTTAGGGTTAGGGTTAGGTTTAGGATTAGGGATTTTTGTTATTTTTCCTTTTTTTTTTTATTTGTGGAGAAAAACTAGAAAAAATATGTATTTATACATGCAGAAATTTGGGCTAGGGTTTGACCTAGGATTTGGGCTTGTTCAACGCTCCTTGGGCTTGGCTTCGGCTCTCATGGGGATATTGGGCGTTTGGCACGGGTTTAATTCGGTTTAATTCTACTTAGTTTCTAGGGCTTTAAAAATGCTTCCGGAGTCCAATAAATTCACAGAAAATTACCCTATGTCCGATTTTCTATTTTACACCATAAAAATATTATTTTTGTAATATTTTAATATTAATTAATGTCATTTAAAAATTATTTAATTAAAAATACCTTAGTTTTAATTTCAGAAAAATCTCAGAAAATTATGAAAACTCCAAATTAAATTTTTTGAAAAATCAGGGGGCTTACAGACTTAGTGTCTAGTGGACCCACCTAAAGTTGTAGAGTTATCAGTATGACTCCCCAGGCCTTGACACGTATCATTATACGTCACAAAGTGAGTTCATGTAGGGACGCGTTCCTCATGACTGACTGGCCATCAGTATGAGCAGTACGTGTGACGGTATTTAGCTTAGTTATTTATTTCTATAGAGACTTGTATTAGAGTATGAGATGTCCACGTCATATTCACGACTTGTACATTGACATGGGGCGGGAAAGACAATTAGTAGGCTTATGGGACAGACATTTGGTTGCCGTAGTTTCAGAGTAAACTGCGGGACCGTGAGCCTCAGTGTTGCCCGGTTATGGGATCAGTGTTATCCGATTATGGGAGTATATGCTTGTCGATACATCCGACAGAGGTTACTAGCTGTGCGCTATCATGATCGATGATGTAGTCAGCATATACATATGGCATCCAGTTTACAGCTAATGCCAGATACTTAGCCTCTGGCTTGACGCTACGCTTTATACTTTTTACCTACCCATACGTACCAAGGTTGTCTTCAAAGTGTATTTCACTTAGCTGGTTAGTTCACCTTTGAGTTTTTACAGTATTTACTTTATGACATACTTCTATGTATCTTGTTACGTCCCTCTGAGAACCTGGTACCTTTCCAAATTTGGACGAGGCATATTACCCCACAATGTACGGGCCAGGACAGGAGACTAGGTGTCACGCCCCGATCCCGAAAGGGTCAATCGTCCTCGCTGGATCCTTCACGGAACCGATTCGTCCTCACTTGGGGCGTGATGCCGTACGAGCCTGGAGTTGCGCTCGTATAAGGCAAGAACTTACAGTTATAGGAACCCACTTTGAAACACAATTTAGAAAACACATTCACAGATAATTGAACACAAGTGCAGGAGGAAAATATGCTTTTTCATTGATAATTCAGAGTAATTTACATAGAGTCTACATTTGATGCGCCTTCTCGGCTACTTGAATTACATTAGAAAAGATAACTCAAAATGCAGGGCGCGCTCCATCAGATAGTCCCCGTCGTCCATACATTACGCCCTTGTATAGGTTGAAAGTCCAAGCCTCCAAACTAATCTGATTTCAACTATACTTCAAAATAGAGGTGCTCCTAACGCCTCTTCGTCTATCCACTAGCGTTGCACCGTCTGAGTGCCTGAAATAGTTGCCCACAACGTGGGTCAGTACTCAACTTGTACTGGTGAGCAGGATGAATCCCACTCGACTAAATCGACACTAGCTTATTAGGGGCGAGCATGCATTAAGATTACTTCTATAAAGAAGCAAGTGACTTCAATTCATATCAGTTGCATGTTTTGATATAAATGAAAATAGCATTGAATCCAACCAGTGCATCGATTGCTTACTCAACCGATGCACACCTTCCCTGCAACGAAACACAAGTATACTTACCATCTGCACAAGACAATAAATTAGCATGTGTTCTATTCTATGCGGTCATTGGTGTGATCGACACCTTAGGGACATATTCCAAGCATTAACGGCGTGCCCTATCAGCCCGGGTAGCAAGCCCCGCTGGAGGTCCCGCAATGCATCGTGACGAACACGAATCAATATTTCCCTCCGGATCGATACGGTTCCAGTGCCCCGAAAAGCCGTTTCGAGGAAATGATAAACCTTGTGCACAAGTTGTCCCAGACCATGCAAATGCATGAACAGTTTATATCTCACACAATGTATCGAATTAAACAGATGAAGTAAAGCAGCAATATATATATCTTATGCAACAGTTCATATTTTCTCAATGCGGTATTCCGATTTTGATATCCCATGGGTCCAAACTCTATCCGAGGCACCAGGCCGTAACCAACAACCAAATTCCCATTCCAACCAACTGAATTTATAAGATGTGCAAGCATATAGTAAAATTAGTCTACAATTCCCATGTTCCTTTCTTAGTGGCTGGCATGCATTGTGGCTAAGCATTTCCTAGGCGTCCAACCGGGCATCATCGAGTGAACGTTTGAAATATTAGAGATGTTGGCGTGAAGAAGTAGGAAAGAAGGGACCAAACCACTCACTGGTTAAGGGAAAAGTTGCTGAAACAAGGAATTCCGCCTAGCGACGATCAAACGTCAGTTACGCGGACCTGCAACAGCACGAGCACCGAGTTAGAATTCTTGCCTATCCTTCCTTACCGAACTTCCCAAAATTCAAGCTCCAATCAATAAAACCAACAGCGAAAACCAAGCAACTCGAAAGCAACACCAAATCAAATCCCAAAGCGGTAATCAAGAAAACCAAGCAACCAAACACAAAAACTATTGGACTCGTTTCAATAGAGGCCTTTCCATGAGTTGGAAAGGATCATCGCATTTCGTCCGTGGCAATAAGATGCCGAAGATCTAAGCATACTCTGACGGACTAGCCACAAGCCCAATTATATAGTGCACATCCCGGTCGGATCGGGATTTGAGGCACTACACTAGGTACGCTACAGCGGAGGAGCTAGAGGTGCTACCATCAGAGTTCCCGTGATCATTTGGTAGGCCTTCTGCCTAGGATTGGAGCATCATTATCTAGTCAGCCGATGCCTAGTCATTACTCTTTTTATCTGTCATTCAGCACTTTTATTTTGTCATAGTAGTGGGTTTGTTCTCACCAGACATCTTGGGTTGTACTTTGATATTTCAGACTGATGTTTATTTCCAGTATTTATTTTAGTACTTCTTGGTTATATTGTGGATGAGATTAGATTACTTGTTATTGTTGATATTTGACTTGTTAGTAATTTAGGACAGCGTAGCACTCTTTGTTAGGATCCATTAAATTGGGATATCCACGAAGATGTGTCAGTTGGCTATTGCCACGTGGCCTGGTCCCGTGTATTTTGGGACTGGGGCGTGACAACTAGTCTTCCGGCTAACTAGATGAATGCAAGACATGGATAGTGTAACTTGATTGTGGCATAAAATTACACAAGTATAGTGAATATGTAAAGCAAAGAAGCATTGAAACAATATTAAAACATAAGCATAAAGAAACTTGCGGTATAGTCTACTTTAGAACATAAACGATTATGCTAGCACAAGTCTAAGGGTTAGTGCGAAGAGTGAAATCGTACAGGGGCATATCGGGCTGCATAAACTATAAGACGAGCAGTGTAAACATATGAACCAGTGTACTACAAAGAGTATATAATGATCTACTCAAAGCATTAGAGGAGTCTACTTGCACGAAGCTAAGGTAGCATGAGAGGGTCCAACTATAAGCCAAGTTTTATTTCCATATTCTAACACAAGGAATACAAGATGGGATTCTTCCCTTATCTAGGTTTATTGTATTCTTTATTAGCATGCAAGGGGTGATTCTTCTAGCAACTAGCATATATTGTCCATATTTTTAAGTGTATAGGCTAAGCAAAGACAAGTTCATCGTAGCCACCCACCATAGCGATAATTTATTTTGGTCGAGCAATACTCCGAGCGCCTTTGAAAGTCTAAGTCTGAAATTTTGAAGGGCCAAGTCTGAAATCTTTTGCCTCAAGCGAGTCATCTCGTCGAGCAAAGCAGGTCAGGTCGTCGCACTTGTGCCATTTGAAGCGACTCTCCGCATGAGCAGAATGGGGCGTTACACTAACCTGGCCTTCGAATTGTCTTTCGTCTTCCCCTTTTACGTCAATTACAGTATTAATTATGTTATCAAACATATTTTTCTCGATATGCATGATATCAACGTTATGTCTGATCAGATTGATGCTCCAATATGACAGATCCCAGAATATACTCATTTTCGTCCAATTATGAGTGCGATCAAATATGTCCCACTTGTACCCCTTAGCAGGCTCTTCGATAGCACTTAATAATTTTTTTTACCTCTTTCCATATCGTGTATCCGGGCCACCTTGGGAGTGGATTAGCCTTATCCACAATGCCGACACAAAAAGTATTCATGTTCCTCCGGTACGGATGACCCTTCGGCAGGAATTGTCAATGACAATCGGAGAATGACGACTTGCCTCTGCATTTCAAACGAAAAACCTTAGTACGATCCATGCAATATGGACATGAAAGACGACCATGAGTGCTCAATCACGATAATATTTCATAGGCCAAAAAGTCGTTAATACATAAGTGCTGCCCTCATCAGTTTATGGATACGTATTTTATACTGCATGTTTTATTTTTCTGGATTTTGATGGATTTTAAAACTTGGAAAATTGAAACTTTACTACCTGACCGGTATACCGACGGTATACCGATCCTGGAGATATTTGTTTCACTTTTTGAGATTTCTCTATAAATAGTGCTTGGTTTCTTTTTATTTCTCTTTCTCTCTCTCTCTCTCTCTCTCTCTCTCTCTCTCTCTCTCTCCTCTCCATGTAAACCCCTTGATTTTTAGAATATAAATATTATTCTTGGAATTAAGGTAGAATTTTTTATTATTTTTAACTAATTAAAATAAGTATAAATTTATGGATTGATAAATACATATATTTAATTAATTGCTAATATTATACAGAAAATATATTTTTTGGTGTACAACTATTATTAGTGTATTGTATATTTTTTTGGAAAATATTTGGGGTAAGAACCTATTTTTAAATGGCCGTATATATATATATATATATATATATATATATATATATATATATATATATATATATATATATATATATATATATATATATATATATATATATATAATAATAATTAAACCTAAACCAACTCGGATCCTAAAACCCGCACCCAAAACCCTAAACTAAACCCGAAACCTATAAACCCACACCCGTTCAGCTGAAGCCCCGACCCATACAGTAATCCCCCACACCCCTTCGGCTATGAAACCCCCGCGACCTCCTCCCTTCCCCTCTCCGAAACCGACGCCGACCCCCTCTCTTCCTCTCCCTGAACCCCTCCCCATTCACCCTATATAACATCGTCAAGAGTAGAGACTAGACCACCAGCATCTCCCTACCTCTAAAGCACGCCGTCGTGCAGACCGGCCAAAAATCTCGAGCAGCATAGCGATACGAGTCACCCTTCTTCCCATCTCTATATCTCCCGGCTCAGTAAACCTAATATCGAACCGTCGAATCCTATATGAAGACCACATGTCCTCCATGAACCCTGTATAATTAGTTTTACTTATCGTGTCCTGTGTCGATCGTAAATTGCAACAAAAAACAGAAAAAAATGACTGAGTTTTGAGATCAGAAACTGTTCCAACCTCCCAGGTTCATGTCTAATTTTCTTCCAACCTAGTTAATATTTTAAAATTTTACTTGAACGGTAATTTTGACAACATAACCTAGTTTTAATCCCTTTAAGCACTTTCTTTTAATTTGATTTAAGCTATAATTTATTTGCTGTTGAAATTCGTCAAAAACTTGATTTTCTAAACCCGAATTTTCTCGATACGGGGTACGTCCTGTCAAATGAGATAACTTTGTTGTATGCGAATTGCACCGAAAGACAAGTATCGTCAATGCGGATGTCTGAGATTTTACGAAACTTGATTTGGATGTGTGTGCCCACCGGAATCAACGTATATTTGACGAAAAATACCGTATCGACCTGTTCTGACACTTGTCATAACTTTGTGTGTGCTTGTCGTTTCGCAACAAAACTTATGCCATCGGATTTGCAGCGTTACACTGGGCCTGTGACCCAAAGTTTGGTTCAATTCTGAAAACGTTGACGAAACACCATTTCGTGGGCTCTACGGTTCTACTTGACGGGTGATTTCGTGACCGGCTTATCAAAATTCAGTTCTGGATATTTTATTGGGTCTGTACCATTGTTATGGACTCATAGACACTAAATTTGACGAATTTGGAGAACTTTATCTCTGGCATATTTTTTGGTGCGAAAGTGGGCCACATGTGGACCCCGCTTTGACCCAAAACTGTCAATTCTGTCAATGTGTCCAAATTGGACTTATGAGTAGTCAATCCTAGCTATTTCAAGTATTCTAAGAGCAATGGTAATATTTGTTTCATCATCCAGAGACATACTTGGAGATTATTCCACTTTTACTGGAGCAACTGACAAAGTTCAGAACCCATACAAGTGTACCTTGCCAACTTACAGTAGATCCTGTGATATTATTTGCTTTTGTTCTTTCTATATATATATACTTCTATAATATACCTATTCAACCTAGGACTGTGAGACGTTGCTTAGCGTTCGAACAAGATTCGGGTGTCGACGTCGTACGCGGAGTCATGTAACATCATTTAGAGAATTGATTCTACGATCCTATATTTTTACGTGCTTGCTTTACGAAGTACGTCATACCATAGGACACTTGACACTATTTCATGTGATAAAATCTTTCTTGAGTAATTCATGGTGATTCTGTATAGGCTTGCAGGATTCGTATATGAGACTTTCATATATAGAGATATCATTATGACTCGGTGTACTAGCTAGAGGTTATAATCTTGCGTGTATTGGACATAAGATATTGTGGATATGAGACATGAGGTTACATTGGGTAGGAAGAGACACACAGACTATAGGCTGATTAAATAAATAAATAAATAAATAAATAAATATATATATATATATATATATATATATATATATATATATATATATATATATATATATATATATATATATATATATATATATATATATACTATACTATACTATACTATACTATACTATACTATACGTGCTTTAGTCTCTGTATCAGAGCTTAGCACATTACGTGATATTACTTGCTGCTACGGGCTCCCAGACACAGAGCTTGTAGTGGTCTCAGCCTGAGTACTAGTGATGCTCTTATTTGCAGTTTACTTAGATGGTTACATAGCTTGTCCTGAGGATATATTTTATATTTACTGTATTTCATTTGGCTTGAGTGGTTCTTGTACCTTATTATGTCCCCTGAGGACCTGGATCTGGATTATGTCCCCAGGTACAGCAGAGAAGGATTACCCCGAAGTATACGGGACATGAGCTGACGTTGGAGCGATATTGGCACCAGATGACGCGGTTGTGCCAGATGATTTCTCCTAAGTACTCAGTGCTTACTCAGTTATTTATGTTTATTATTATTTTATATTTAGACTTATGGACATATGTATTAATGTTAGTCTCTTTCTTTTATTTTGTCGGGTTGTCCCCCGAGAACTACTGATTTGGACTTGTTGATGGACTATTTTTTTTATCTATTATCTTGACTAGTCTTTCATATTGAATTATGTTTACTTTTTGTGGATAAGATTATAATAATACTGTGATAGATGGTGTATACTTGTATTTTTATTTGTTATAGCTTAAGTGCACTCTAACGGGTCCATTAAATTGGGTTTGCCCATTGGAGTTATGTTGTTGGCCATTGCCACGTGGCTAGTCCCTCGATATTTTAGGACTGGGGCATGACACTCCACTATTTATCTTTTGAGCTTGGAGTTTAATCTTGAGATATGAGAGTGAATTTTGAACCCCTTCGTGGTGATGGACTAGAAGGTTGAGGTTGGAAGTTCGCTGTAAGCAAGTACATCTTGCTGATTATATGAACTTTCCTTGTTTTCTATCATTTTCTTTCCTGGAGCTTTGGTTGTTGCTTTTTAGCTTAGACTTTCTTTACTAATATTATTCATCTCGTAATTTCTAGCCTTTTGACCATCTCGATTTTAATTTATGGTAGAATCTTGTCCCGTCCCTTTTTGGTAACTCGGTAACGGAGAACAGTACCGGAGTCGTGACCGTGAGGTTTTAGTCCATATTGTGATATGGGACTTACCACTAGACTTGACTTATTGTTAGACTTGGTTTTGGTAATTTTGGGGATTTGATTTGGGTCCCGAAATTAGATTTAATGTGGCTTAGTTTTTTCTCGAAAATTGGCATACCGACGGTATACTATAGTATACTGGCGGTATACCGATTTCGACCGACTTAGATTTCTAGATATTTTCAGTGACCCTTATCGGCATATCGACGGTATACTACGATATACCGATGGTATATCGATCCTGTCGATATTGTTAGATATTTATCCTGGCCGGCATACCGACGGTGTACTGGATTGTACCGACGGTATACCGATTTGTTGGAATCCAGAACTTGTTGTGTTTTTCTTATCTCTGAACTGGTATACCGACGGTATACCGATTGTATCCTATTTTGCATATAATTTCTTTTATTGTGCTCTTTGATTGCTAGTAACTGATTTTTCTTGTGTTTATTGCTTGCATGTCTATTTATGCCTTATTGTCCCGACCCGATATCTTGTGTAATTAGGGGCCTTACAGCCTATATACGCCTGCCCAGTACATGTTACCAATCGCTAACCCGATGACCAGACATATGTATTAGTAGAGGATGATTAACACTCTATGTACATATTGTTATGACCATGCATATGTATTAGTAGATGATGATTTACACTGTATGTACATATTGACACGGCCATGCATATGTATTAGTAGAGGATAATTTACACTCTATGTACATATTGATACGACCAGGCATTTGTATTAGTAGAGGATGTTTACACTCTATGTACACTTAACTTGACCAGACATCTGTATTAGTAGGGGATGATTACACCCTATGTACATTTGACCAGTGTTCAGTAGGCCGTGGCTATTAGCAGCATTCTTATGTTTCCTGTTCGTGGCATTTTCTGTTGTGGCTTGAGTTGTGTACCCTAGCTCTATATTTACTTGTGTAGTTGTGATTGATCTGTTTTGTGCATGTGTAGTTGTTGTTCAATTATGTTGCTAGAGTATTTACTTTCTGTTATAGTTATTCGTATCGTTATCTAGCGTGTTTCATGTATCTAGTTATTTTCGTGTTTACATGATGCTCATTATATTCTTAGTGGTCATATGTTATTTAGTTATTATCTTTCTTTTCTCGGGATAAGTACAGTGGTAGAGCACGGGTCTTGATCTGTATTTATTTATTCATGTTTCTTAGCGTATTGTAGCTCTATGTTGTCTTGTTGGTTTTTAGTTCATAGCTCTTGGCCTTCCTTTGTGATACTTGTTATTTGGGGGTCTGACCCCACTGGTTTTGCTTGGCTATATCCGGTAGCAGAGCCCGGGGATCTTACCTTCCTTCCCATGGATGGTGACTACCCGGAGCACCAGACAGCTTGAGTGGGTTTCCTTCTATCCCCACTAGATCTCGTACTGTATATTCTTTTGAGGTATTTAGCCGCCGAGCATGTGTTAGCTCGTGTTTGGACTTGACATTTTGCCTACGGGCAATGGCATGATTAATGTATTCTAGACCATGGCTAGAGTTGATCATGTATGACTTATATTCTGCTAGTTTTTTATTTTGTATTACTAGCTTTATGATCATCTATGTATATTTGGTTTGGAACGTTTTACTATTTTGCTCCAGATGATCTTATTTCTTGCTTATTGCTTATCTGCTTGTGATTGAGACACCTAGGATTGTTTGACCTAGGATTGACTGATGGATTATGGTATTAACCCCCATGTTTTTCAGCTTTACCGTATATGCAGAGTACCGGTGTGCTCTAACTATACGTAGATGGCCGTTGTCATCCCCCGCTCTCTAGTATTCTGGTTTTGGATCATGACCTAGTGGCCTTGTAGCGATCAGCACCACAGAATCTGCACGCGTCTTCATCCTTGTCGTCTTTGTAGTATAACATACACCTGTTGTGACATGCATCGATTTTCTCGTATCCCATCCAGAGCGATCTCACCATCCTCTTAGATCGGTAGAAGTCTATAGGCAACTTAGCACACTCCGTCAAGATCTCTATAATCAACTCCATCAGTCGATTGTAGCATTCTTGTGACATGATAAAATCGGACTTGATGCTCAACAATCTTGTAACCACCTCCAACGGTGAATGATCCTCACAACCAGGATATAATGGAGTACTTGCATTCTCCATAAACTTTGCAGCATCGGCATTCGGTGCCTCCTCAACTGCATCATGATTATCCAGATTAAAATTAGGTCCGACAGCGTCAAGAACCATGTTCACGCACCCGTCGTCGTAATCAACGTGGTCATGAACATCCATATACGGCTCCACATAAGGCTCCTGCTCCGATAATAAATATACAAGTTCTCCGTATGAGGTCCATTGATAGTAATTCGACGTGAAACCCCTCAAGTACAAATGATATGTCACATCCACTTTTGAGTGATATTTCAAGTTGCGATATCTCACACATGGACACTTAATTTTGGTACCGTCCATGTACTGTGGGAACGCCTTGGCGAACTGCAGGAACTATTCTACCCCTTGTATGAATTTATTCCGTATACCGCACATGTCATCAGGATGATGGTTGTACATACACGAACGATGACACATGTAGTAATTTAGATCCATTTCTAGATACTTCTGCAAAGATGAATAGACATTGTTCAAGTATATTATCTAAATGGATGCAAAGATGGATACACACTAATAATCACTCAATACCCCATACTCAATAACTTATCTATGTATCTTGGTATATTAATACCTACTCAAGTATCTTGGGATACTAAACCAAAACTTAAATATCCTTAGATACTCAATCCTAATATACATACCCTCACTCAACACTTAAAAACTTAACCTATACTAACTCATTAACACTCACTCACTAAACACACTCAAACACACACACTTGTATACAATGTGGTCTTACTTGCACATGGTGCAAGTTGCTGCTACTGCTATTGCTATTGCTTGCTGCTGCTATTACACACACACATACACACACATACACATACATCACTAGTACACCCTAGATACACACTCCACTCATGACACTCACTCCAAATATAGGTTACTTGACCCTCTGACCGAGGATGTCGTCGGGGTTGAGGGGAGCCGAGGGGGGTTATCGTGGACGAAGGAGACGCTGTGTCCTTGGTTACGCGATACATATACCAATTCCGTGCCACAACCACCCGAACACGAACTCTTGTGTCAATGATAGGTTTGGCACATCTCTATCCCAAGTTGGATACTAGTTCTAGAAGAACCCAATACCATATCGTGTCTCGGCTTTGAAGAGTCATTCTCGTGTCCGTGTATTCGGCTCTCCTTGAGTCAAGATTTGCATCGTATTGCACACTATGCCGATACCCAAGGCTGCATCTAATTAACTCAAACAGCTAACTAGAAGAGATATAGGGTTAGGGCTAGGGTCTGTGTCATGTCCCGTGTCGTGTCAGTGTATGTGTTCTTGTCGTATCCGTGTTTGTGTCGCCTTAATACAATCCCTAACCCTAGTTTCGTGTCAATGTTTGTGTGTCCATGTCATATATGTGTTTATGTGTCCGTGTCGTGTTAGTATGTGTGTGTATGTATATGTGTCGTGTCAGTGTGTTTGTGTCATGTCAGCAAGAGGAAGATAGGGTTATGGTTACCTGACCTTATGATTGAGGAGGGGGTCGCAGGGGTCGAGGGGGGCCGAGGGGCGCTGGGCAGGGGGGCGAGGGGGTTGTCGAGGCCCAGGGGCACCGGGGCAGGTGGCCGTTGGGGTTTGCCGGAGTCGAGAGGGGTCGGGGTCGCCCGGGCAGGGGGACGAGGGGGGTCGCCGGAATCGCGAGGGGTCGGGGTCGCAGGGGTGGGGTGTGGGGGTGGGGTGCGAAGGGTGCAAGAGGGAGAAGGGAAGATCGATAGAATGGGAGAAAATGAAAAATTCAAAACCCTATATTAACTTTTTAGCGACGTCTAAATTGAACGTCGCTAAACGTCGCTAATTAAAAAAATTGCGACGTTAAAGACGTCGCTAATTAAAAATAAGCAACGTCGGTAATTTTTTTGCCAAATGTTGCTAAATCAAAAAAATCAGCGACGTTTAGTGACGTTAAAGAAGCGTATAGCGGCTATTTAAAAATAAATAAGTACAGTCGCTAAACGTCACTATGTGTCGCCAACAGCGACATATATCGCCGTTTATTTTTGGAGTCGCTAAAATCATTAACGTCAGCGATGTTTTATGACGACCTCGCTAAAAATGTCGCTATTTTATCATATTTTGGTAGTGTGAGGAGAGGAGGTCGAGGAGAGGATGTTGAGGAGAGGAGGAGGTCGAGGATAGGAGAAGGTAGAGGAGAGGAGGAGGCAAATGAGATGAGAGGAGGAGGCATATGAGGAAGAGAGGAGACGGTCGAGGAGAGGTGGAGGATGTCAAGAAAGGAGGAGGAGGAGGAGGAGGTAGAGGAGAGAAGGAGGCGGAGGAGATGAGATAAGAGGAGGAGAAGGGGAGGAGGAGATGAGAGGAGAAGGAGAGGAGGAGGAGGAGGTCGAGGAGACGAAGGGGAGGAGGAGGACTGACGAAATATTCAAAAAATTAGACAGTCCTTCTTATTGGAAGAAAGGACTGTCAAATTTTTTTTGATAGGCATGAAAAAAATCGGACTAGTCTGTAGCATTTTTTTCAATAAATTTTTTATAAATAACTAAAAAAATTTAGACTAATCCAAGTAAAATTTGAAATACTATAGAATAATTTATTTTAATATCGTCTAACCTTAACTCACCTATAGTACTAAACATTTTTTTTTCTCCAACCGTCACCTGCTGCTTAGTTTGTGCCCCACCAAAACACAGTCCCGAGAACAAGAAGGGCGGGCGGGATCCTATTCAAAAACACACTGACAGGAAAATAATAAAATAACAATGCTGCTCTCGTTGGGATTCGCGCCATCTTCCTCTTCTTTCTTGAAAATAGAAACAAGAGAGAGAGAGAGAGAGAGAGAGAGAGAGGATCCACAGAGAGATCTCTGTTCCTTTGTTTCTTCTCTTTCTTTCCTCCTCTCCTTTTTTCTTCTTCTTCTTTTTAGGGTTTTTAGCGGTCGCTTTCTTTTTCCGGAGATGTCGCCGGGGGCGGTGGTGGCCGGAGGTTCCCGCTTGCGCCATGGCTCCTCCAGAGGAAGGAGATGGAGGAGGTCAGTTCGACTCTCTTTTCCAGTTGTTAGTATTTCTTTGATTCCTTGTTGGAATATCCTGCTATTTTGGTGCGCACTAGTGGTATTTTTTCTAGTTCCTACGTCGTGTCAGCACGTGTCGAAGACGATCCGACACAGTCACGCGGGGTCCGAGTTCCGGAGTGTGCTTGTGCGATGTTTCTTTGGTTGGGAATTCTGGGATGAAAGAATCTGCTCTTGTTTGGTCAAAATTGAGTGATGATGGAGATTTTCTTACATTCCTACGTCTCTCATGAAATGGAAACAGTGAAGATGGTTGGTAGTTAGGTTGTGATAGGGATAGTTTCAAAGTGGGGAGTTTTGAATTGACTAACTTTGTTTTGGGAGGAGTACTTCATTCTTTTGATCTACCACCTCGGGTCTGCTTAGATTGAGGTTGAAGAGAGTTAAGTGAGGGGGAGTTAGTTGAGGAAAATAAAACATGCTTGGTTTGAGGGTGGGAATTTATGAGGTGGAGTCATAGAGGGTTAAGTGAGAGAAAGTTTAACCTTGTTTGGTCTATTTTTTAATCCCCAAGTAGGGGGATTAACAAGGGAAAGTGAGGACTTGTTGTTTGAAAAGTCATAACTATCCCTTGTTTTAAATATCCCTTGTTTTGACAAGTTATAATTAAAAATCCAATCAAATTTAATTTTACCACATGTAATAAGGGTAGTTTGATAATTATTGTATTTTTTATTAATACTCCTCCCATTCAAAACCTCAATTTTTTTTTTCTTGTGTGGTTGAAGAGTGACACTTGGTACACTTCTTAGTTGAAGAGTCACACTGGCTTTATACATCTTGACCCACAATTTCATTGATGTAGTTGGATGGAACTCAATTGAATTCATCTAACTTACTTGCTCACCGATGGTGTGTCTGTGTGTGTGTGTCAACTCTCAAAGCCACGAGGCTCTCGTTTACGCTCTAGGCTGTGGGTGGGTCAATATGTATAAAGCCTCCCCCCCCCCCCCCCCGCCAATTTTATGGAGAGTATGTTCCACCACGCACGCAAACCCACATCCTCCGAGAAGAAAGCATCAATTCACCTTTTCGCGTTAAGGAAAGATAAACCCTCTATGGTTCACATATTTGATGTAGACAAACACTTGCGTGTTAGTTAGTCTCATGGGACAAAAGAAGCACGTTTGATACGATGCAAATGCTTAATAACCCACTTCCTACTGTACATAAAACAGTTAGTTTGGGACCTGTTGGCCTTTATTTGCGAGGAGAGTGACTTGCAAAGTCTATATTGGTACATAAGAGGAATCAAAGTTCTCAGGGCATTTTAGATTGGAAGCAGATATGAAGTTTACATGTCGAATAATGTTGAATGTTAATAGATATAATAACGATTGGAGTACGTATATATTTGATGTCACTTCAAACTGATACACCTTATGGGGTATCTACCAAAAGTTATTATAATGCATTTGAAACTTTGAAAGTTGAGATTGAAAGCAAAACCTACAGTGTTATATCGTTGTGAGGGCTTTAGATGTATTGGCATGCATATTTACTATTTCCATAGATATTTTACCTAGTATACGGCCCTCCATCTTCTTCAAAATGAACAAATTGTAGGAGACCTACTGGGAAACTCTTATTCAGAATTTGCTTGTTTGTACATGATCAGTTAATTAGCATTTGCACCCTTGATGCTTTTATTTCTTCCCATCTTATATTTTTCAGTTCATATATTGAATTGTTGGTGTTGTTTCCTTTGGACTAGTAAGGATAGTCCCACATTGGCTACACCACCAAGTGGGTATCTCAATATAATATTTTGTATGTGTTGAGGTGTGCACATGGGGTGTGGTGGGGTACATGGGTGCCATGTGTGGGTGTTTTATTAGGAGGAAGGGCACATGGGTGCCATGTGAGAGTGTTTTATTAGGAGAAAAAATGATTAACTCCTCAATGTAAGCTTTGTGCTTTTTGTCATGTTCTTGGAATTTATTCTATAGGAGCTAGGCCCGACTCTGACTCGGACTCGAACTCTGGCTGAGGCTTAATGGCGCAAATTGATGCACTTTGCACATAGCACGGCAGCATCGGTGCTTGTGCGCATTTGATGCGCTCGTGCGCTCGTTTTATGTGCGGGTGCTGAGCTGGCGCATGAGCGGGTGCATGCGTGGGCATTGCGCGACCATGCGCGGCTATGCGCTGCTGCACGCATGAGTCGTGGGTACGTGGGCGCATGATCCTACTTATTGCAGGATTTGACGGTTATGGAAAGATATGATCAGTTATTCAGATCCATTTTTTGTGGAATTTGAATTTAAATCGTTTCTATCTTTTCGTAACTGATTAGCGGCTAGGGTTTTGACCCTCTCTATAAATAGCCTCTTTGAGAACTTACTTCGAAAAAGAGAGACGAAGAGAGATTTTGCTGCTGTCGCCATTGGAGTCCAGAAAAGATGTGACAACAGGCGTTCCAGAAGTTCTATGTGAACTTGCTGGTTCCTGGGAGCACTGATTCCTGGGAGCAGATCGTGTGGGATGCATCTTACTTTGAGCAACAATGATCTTTATCACCCCAACAAGTAGAAATATATCTCCTTCTTTTCCTTCCCTTCTTTTCTGCTAGTTGTAATCTGTTCTGTTTGTCTGCAACTGCGATTGAAAGAAAGAACTGAAACTGTTTTCTGATTATTGTTTTTGTAGCAACAAGTTTTAATCAGAATAATTTTATATAGTTGTTCGTTGGATCGAGGTATATCATTGATGAAATTTTTGTGTGAACTACTGATCTCGACTTCAATTTCTGGTTCTACCATCTTTGATTAAGCCTCGATACTAATAATTTCAAAGCAAGATCAGAATAAGATGGAGATCAGAATAAGATGGAGAACAACCGTGCGAAACTTCTCGACACAAGTTTTAACAAACTTGAGAAGTTTGACGGGGATCATTACAACGCCTGTAAGAGGAAGGTCACCCTTAATCTTCAACTCGCAGAGGTGGACTACATGTTGACAGATCCGGAGCTTGTTGTTACAGAGGGTAATGATGTTACTGTTCGGACGATTGCTAATGCAACTGCTAAGCAGAACAACTGGAGGAGAGACAACAGTCTCTGCAAGCTGCTAATTTTGAACTCCATGGAGGATACTCTGGCGGAGTCATATGTCACGACCCGATTCCGTAGAATTGTTGGGGCGTTCCCCGAATCGTGATGCCGTGCGGGCCTGGGGTTGCGCCCGCACAAGGCTAAAGTATTTTGCATAGCAAGCACATATTCAGAGTACGCAGATAAATTGAAACACAGATTTGAAACATGAAAAAGTTCTCTTTATTGATAATGAACATCTATTACAAACTCTTGAACGAGTCAGCTAATATGCCGAACGGCTTACAAAAGAGATAATTCAAAATGAGATAGCAGTCCTGTACATTATGTCCCTTTACTAAACTTCAAAAGATATAGACCTCCAGGCTGGAGGATAGCTTTGCCACGGAGCTGCATTTGTGTATGAAGAGTTGCAGCTTCTGACTTCAAAATGCTTCAAGGGGCGCGGTGAAGATGCGCCAACAGCTGGACTGGATCGGGAAGACGACTTCGGCTCCTCGCTCGGTTCGCCTTAGTGCGGAGAACCTGTTTCAACGAGGGTCAGCATGTCGAAACATACTGGTGAAGGCGAGCTAGCCTGACTATGCCAATCAACACGTTGTTTTAATGAAGCATGTACATTTTGTGGGTTTCTATCTTGCCTTAGTTCATTTACAAGTAAGCAGCATATAGAATTTACTGAAATGAATGTGCCACCGTTCGGTGGATTTTACCTGACCGTCTGAATTACCTGCACAATACTTACCCTGCCTTCCCTGCTACGAAGACACAAGTTAGTTTGCAACAGGTTAAATATACAAAAGATCACTGGCGTTGCCATAAAGGACACTAGTCATAGACGAGAATAGGTTGCAGCGAAAGTACAGTGGGTGCTACAAGCCATTCCGTCTAGTACAGTTGACTATACAGTAGAGTTCCGTCCGGACCGGATCGGTGCCAGTGCACCAGCGACCGTCCGCAGGAACCAGTTACCTTGTGCACAAGTTGTCCGTGATCGAACAGTACGTTTACTAAGTTAACAGTTCATGCAGTTGAGGCAAACAGTAGTACAGGACAGTTGGTATTGCATGATTCATTTAACATAGCCTCTTTGAACAGTTTAACGCATACAAGGTGTTCCATACTTAGCACGATTCATAGAACAGTTATAAACGAACTAGCATACAGTATGATAACAGTTCACAGTTGGTTGACAAGCATAATAACCAAGTCTATTCTCTTTTATCTTGGTTTCTTTTATTATTACTTGGTATCGTTTGATCGGGGCAAAGAAGATTGCAGATTTAGATGTGAAGCTTGGAAGCAGGGCTAGCTAATCGGGTTGGTAGCCACTCACTTAGATTTTGGAAGGGAGAAGGAAAGAGGCGCTTCACGACTCCGCTCGCAAGCCGCCTACTGCTCGTTCACCTGCACACGAACAGCTCGATTAATACTTCTTCCTCTCTTTCCAATCTCGGAATAGAAGTGCAGTTCAATGAACGAAAACAATGAAAACCATCGAAACCGTTCAAGAAAAACAAGCAAATCCCAAAACCAACTCAAAGCACGAAAGCAACAAGCGACATCGAAAACCGAGGCAATAAAAGATAGCAGCGGAGAGGTCCCTCCTGACTCTGCCGCTAAGCCGATCCTTGGGACGCGGTCCACTGAATATGGGAATCGATTCCGAAGAAACAAATCCATAACGAGGACGAGTTCTTAATTCAATCTATCCCGATCGAACGATACCGTCTTGTGTTTCTTAGCCGCGTTCTCCGCACCGGGAGAACGGGGCGCTACATCATACAGCAAGATAGACCATGCTACGGTCGTCTAGGAGTTACTGGAAAAATATTACAAGATGGATGAGAACCGCAACAAGATCCATGTGACCGAAAAGGTCTGGAACATGCGATTTGAGGACGATAAGACGATGTTGCCTCAAGTCAAGGACTTTCTCAAGCTTCGTCAAAAACTTGAGGATGATCACATGCCCTTGGTCGACGCTTTCATCATGGGAGGAATCATTGCCAAGCTCCCACCTGGATGGAGCAACTTCATCTCGGACATGCACCGGAAGAAGATGGAGATCAGTCTTGATCAACAACTGCACAACATCCATGTTAAAGATAAGTTGAGGGCTCAAAACAAAGTGGACATGCGGACCAAGCAGTTGCCAAGGGAAACCAAAAGGCTTCTCACAACAAGGACTTCAACTATCTGCAGGTGAAGTCGGCTTCGTTCAAGCCGAAGCCAAAGCCCAAGTCAGACGTGACTTGTTTTAACTGTGGCAAGAAGGGCCACTACCGGAGAGACTGCAGATCCAAGCCCAAACAAACAGTGCAAGGTGAGCCTACCAAGGTTGCTATGATTGCGCAGGTTGCGACAGCTAGTGTCGACACTGACTGGTGGGTGGACACTTGTGCATCCTGCCATATTTGCTCAAATGAGTTGTTTACCACATACAAACCTACATCTGAGAAGGTCATGGTGGCAAATCAGGCACAAGCTGAAGTACTTGGAACCAGAATGATGGTACTGAATCTGACTTCGAGGAAGTCACTGACACTTCAGGATGTGAAGCACGTACCGGTGATAGCCAAGAACTTGGTCTCGGAAAGTCTGCTCTGCAACGCAGGCTTGAGGATGGACATCAATGTTGGACAGATGGTGATGTCGTACAAAAGAACATACTTCGAAAAAGCCTTTTGTACCGAAATGATGTTCAAACTTCAGCTTGTAACTCCTGCAGACAATATTAATGCAGCCTCTTCTTTTGGTTATTCTCTTGAGTTATGACATAAGAGACTAGGACATGTTATAAACAAGATGTTTAGTCTAGGGCTTATCTCCAAATGTGGGGGTAAGGAGGTGGAAAAGTGTAAAGTCTGTGTGCAGACAAAGATCACAAGAAAACCGTTCAAACGGGTTAACCGAAGAACAAATCTTCTGGAGTTGGTGTACTCAGATATTTGTGACATCAAACAGTTCTCCACAAATGCCAAGAATAGGTATTTTTTTACATTCATCGATGACTACTCGAAGAACACTTTCGTCTACCTGCTAAGTCAAAAGACGAAGCATTCGAGAAATTCAAGGAGTATAGGGCTGAGGCTGAACGTTAAACTGGCTAAAAACTCAAGAGACTCAAAAGTGATTGAGGCGGAGAGTATATGTCTATTGAATTCGCTTCATTCTGCAAGGAACATGGAATAGTCAATAAGACGACTGCTCCGTATTCTCCCCAATTAAATGAAATAGCTGAAAAGAAGAACATGATGTTGACAGAGATGATGAATTCAATGCTGTTGACTGCGGGTTTTCCAAACTTCTTCTGGGGAGAAGCTGCGCTAACGGCCACGTTCATTCTGAACAGAGTGCCGTACGCAACTTCCGATGTCACTCATGAACTCTGGTTCAAAGTCAGACCCAAGTTGAATGTCATTCGAGTGTGGGGGTGCCTGACGTATGTGAAGCTTCCAGACTTGAAGATTCAGAAGTTGGGTACGAGGACTACAAAGAACATCTTCCTGGGTTATGCTGAGAAGAGTGATGCTCGGAGGTTTCTTGATATTGAATCAAATCATATCATCGAATCTCGCGACGCAGAATTCTTTGAAGATAAGTTTGCAAGACACAATAACATTATTATCGTGGACATTCCGGAGAATAGTGTGAGTGTACAGGAGGCTAACGCTTCCAATGAAGATGTAGTCCAAACAGAAGTTGACATTTTGGAACAGAAGTTGACATTCCGATGAAGATGTAGTCCAAACAGAAGTTGACATTCCGGAAACAACGATTGAACATGACTCGCAGAACCGGTGTCTAAGCGAGTGAGGAGACAGAAGGACTTCGGAGATAATTTTGTCACCTATCATGTGGAAGCAGATCCGCTTACCTATGATGAGGCGATGGAGACCAGAGACGCTGTCTTCTAGAGGGAGGCTATCAATGATGAGTTTGGTTCAATAACCTCCAACAACACTTGGGTGTTGGTCGATTTACCTGAAGGAGCTAAACCAATCGGATGCAAGTGGATCTTCAAGAAGAAGATGAAGGCCGATGGAACTGTTGACAAGTTCAAGGCAAGGCTGGTAGCCAAGGAGTTTTCTCAGAAGCAGGGGATCGACTACTTTGACACATATGCTCGAGTAGCGCGGATGACGACCATTAGGATATTGATTTCTCTGAGTGCAATACACAAGTTAGTTATACATCAGATGGATGTTAAAATATCATTCATGAATGGAGAATTGACCGAAGAGATTTACATGCAACCAGAAGGATTTGTTGTCAAAGGGCTTGAAGACAGTCTGCAAGTTGGTGAAATTGTTATACGGTCTGAAGTAAGCTCCCAATATGTGGCATGAAAAGTTTGATAAAGTCATAAGATCAAACGGCTACAAGGTCAGTGAGACGGACAAGTGTGTTTACACATAGTTCGCTGACGGGAGAGGAGTTATTGTTTGTCTATACATGGACGACATGCTAATTTTGGGTACGGATCTAGCACGTGTCACTGAGACAAAGAAGTTCCTCTCATCCAAGTTTAGTATGAAGGACATAGGGGAAGCTGATGTTATTCTGGGGATAAAGATCATCCAGATGGACACTGGAGTGGCGCTGTCACAGTCTTATTATATTGAGAAGATGCTCACACGCTATGGATATCAGGATCTTACAGGGATCGATACTCCGTACAGGTATAACAAGAAGCTGAAGCTGAATCCAAATCCTAGGAAAAGCGTCAGGCAGCTGGCGTACTCAAGCGTCATTGGGAGTTTGATGTATGCAACAACTGCCACAAGGTCTGATATAGCTTTCGTCGTGGGAATACTGTGTCGATTCACGAGCAACCCAGGTGTGGTGCATTGGAAAGCTGTGAAGAGAGTGATGAGATATCTCAAGAGGACTCAGAAGTATGCACTGCACTACAACGGGTATCCGACAATAGTGAAAGGCTTCAGTGATTCAAGCTGGTGTTTAGAAGTAGAGAGCGAAAGGTCCACAAGAGGATACATCTCTCCATGGGTGTAGCTGCTATATCGTGGAAGTCGAAGCAGACAATGCTCTCTCATTCCTCGATGGAATCTGAGTTCTATGCACTGAGAGCTGTAGCCAATGAAGCAGAATGACTTCAGGAGCTCATGTATGCTCTTACATTGGTTGGTGCGCAGATTCCGACGGTACCGATTTACTGCGACAACAAAGCGACTGCAGCAGTGGCATGAAATGACATCTTTAATGGTAAGAAGATGACTGTGTGGCTGAGGCACATGGCAGTGAATGATCTGATTAAGACTGGAGTCATTGCCGTGATTGATGTTCGAAACCAGAAAAATCTGACCGATCCGTTCACCAAAGGTCTCAAGCTCCAGCTGGTCGAGGACACAACAATCAAAATGGGCTTGAAGACATTCTGATATTGTGTCTTTGTAATTTTACCATAAAGTTTTATGCTATTAGTTCAAAGAAAATCTACTAGGCATCTAGCTTTTGGTTCAAAGAAGGATCATTGACTGAGAGAATATCATGAACAATGGGTAGTCCTTTGAGACATTGAGGGGTTACGGACCCAGAACTATTGTTGTCTACTATTTGTTCTTTGTGTAGACTAAGTCATGTGAAAGGATGGTTTAGACGTCTTAATGAGTTCTCAGACATTTTGAATGTCTGGTGTGCTTTACAGGAAGCATGGTAGCGCAGCACTACAAAGGAGCATAAGGACTCCATGCTACAGTAGTGTGACATCACGATGAGGTTCCTCGATAGGGTAGTGCCTCAGCTTTGCGAGCTATGTCATAGCGGTGTAATACCGCACATAGGCAGGTAGCCTAATGCTGTATAATGAAGAGTGGTAGGCAGCACTACAAAGAGGCTGGTGGTCTCATGTTACTGTGGTGTGATACTACTAAGGTAAAAGATGTAAAATCTCGGCTACGCGAGCCTTGTCACGCGACGTAACATCGCAAGGAAGCGTAAGGCTTCATGCTGGGTAGTATGGCACTACAAAGAGGCTGTGACCTCATGCTATAGTGACATGACATCACGATGATGTGTAGCCTTGGCTTTGGGCCATGTCATAGCGGCGTAGCACCGCAAGGAAGCGCATGACTTCATGCCAACGACTCTTTAATAGAACTCACCTAGAGTGTATGGAAAGAGATATAAGCCGTCTCTTGAGGGTAAACTTGTAGACGTCCAAGATACATACACCGAAATCAGGCGTGCACATGACCTTTAATGTGCAACTGGAAGCATAGTTGATGTCATTATGTGAGTGGAAAGAATTACAACTATGGTACAGAATTCAAGGTTTAGTCTATTCTTGTATCATATTGTTATTCGACCAATGTGGGAAGATTCAAGTCGAAGCGATATCTATCGTAATGCATGATGGACAGTCACTATAGGGAACGCTCAACCCATCTATATTAAGATATGTGGGAGATTGTTGGCGTTGTTTCCTTTTGACTAGTAAGGATAGTCCCATATTGGCTACACCACCAAGTGGGTATCTCAATATAATACTTTGTATGTGTTGAGGTGTGCACATGGGGTGTGGTGGGGCACATGGGTGTCATGTTTGGGTGTTTTATTAGGAGAAAAAATGATTAACTCAATGTATACTTTATGCTTTTTGTACCATAGGAGCTAAGTCCCAATGAGGCTTAGCGACTCGGACTTCCACTAGGACTCGGGCTCAAGGGCGCAAAGTGACGCTTTGTTCGCGCACTTTGCACTTAGCACGTCAGCATCGACGCATGACGCTTGTGCACATTTGATGCGTTCATGTGCTTGTTTTATGCGCGAGTTGTATGCGCGGTTGCTTAGCGGGCGAATGAGCGGACACATGAACGGGTGCTGAGCGGGCGCATGCGCTGGCGTTGCGCGACTATGCACTGCTGCGCGCATGGACGCATGATCCCACTGATTGCGTGATTTGACCGTTATGAAAAGATATCAGTTATTCAGATCCGTTTTTGTGGAATTTGAATTTAAATAGTTTCTATTTTTCATTACTGATTGGCGGCTAGGGTTTCGACCCTCTCTATAAATACTCTCTTCGTAGCCCTCTTTGATAACTTACTTCGAAAAAGAGAGATGAAGAGAGATTCTGCTACTGCCGCCGTTGGAGTCCGTGCGAGTCCAGGAAAGAGGTGACAATGAGCGTTCTAGTAGTTCTACGTGAACTTGATGGTTTCTGGAAGCAGATCGTGTGGGACGAATCTTGATTTGAGCAACAATGATATTTATCACCCCATCAAGCAGAAATATATCTCCTTCTCCTTCCTCCCCTTCTGCTTGTTGTAATCTGTTATGTCAACTGCGATTGCAAAGAAGAACAGAAACTGTTTTCTGATTATTGTTTTTGTAGGAGCAAGTTATAATTAGAATTGTTGATATGGTATGTTGGGTGTCATATTTAAGTATAGTATAAGCACATGAGAATATCCTGAGGACATATTTGGGATGCCAGAATATGTCACAGGATATTCCATTATGAGATTATTGTCATAATGATTGAGATCATTGTATCAATGACTGTAAGGCTATATAATGCCAATGAGACAATCAATAAAATAATCAACTAATTTCAACATGGTATCAAAGCCAAGTTTCCACAAACACACAAGAGGATTTCCTAGATCTCCTCCACCGAACTCTTCCACGCCCCTTCTTCCTTTCTCCGTCCTTCGCAGGCCGCCCTTCGCTGTTGCTGCCCCGTCCCGCTACTGCTGCGGCTACTACTGCTGCTGTGACTGTGCGACTGCTGCTGCTGCGACGGTGGCTATGACATGCGTGCTGCCGCCTCCTCCGCACCAACACGAGACAACGCCTAATAGGGATGCCTAGATCTGAAAAAAGGGGGGACATGTTTGGATCTAGGAGCGGACGACGAGGACGAGCGTGAGTCGTGGAGCGGACGTGACGTAATTGGATAGACGACGCATCGATGAAGGAGATCATCAAGAAGCTAGATTCTGCAGAGGTTGCGACGTTGATGAAGTTGTTGACGATGTCGGCTGGTGAGAACACGACACGAACGTCGCCGGAGTTGAAGTTTTCCTCCATCGATCTGAAATTAGATGGACCAGCTATCTATCTGAGTTGGTCACGGCGGGTGAGAAGAACCCTTGCAGGAAAAAACATGGAGGGGTTCCTGACGGGCGAGGCGACAGAGCCGGACGAGGGCTCGACAGGACGCGATGAGTGAAAGTCCACTCATATGGTGATCTACATCTGGCTTCTCAACTCCTTAGTCCAGTCTATTGCCGCCACAGTAGACGGTATCGAGATGGTGAAAGATGTGTGGGAGAAGTTGAGAAGGACCTATGATGGTGTAGGGAACAACTTACGGGTCTTCCAGATAAAGGGGGAGATTGATGACACCGTACATGGAGAGAAGACGGTGCAGGAGTATGCCACGGAGTTGGAGCGTCTGTGGTTGGATTATGATCACTCCTCAGATCGGGCGAGCTGCGGGGACCCTAAGTGTAAGGAGAGACAAGTGTGTCTGCAGGAGAGGACGATGAAGTTCCTCAAAGGGCTGGCTGCAGCTTTCGCACAGAGGACGGCCCTACTTCTAGCCCAACCAAAGATCCCTAGTCTTGAGGAGGCTATCTCAGCCATGATCCAGGAGGAGACACGCATCAGGCTGCAAGCCGGGACAGGTGGTCCCCCCGAAGCAAAGTCAGCACTAGCGATCACCAGCTCAGGAAACACAGGATCTAAGGGAGAGCCCTGGCAGCATAACCGGCAGTGCTACAACTGTGGGGAGATGGGTCATCATCGGTATGCTTGTACCAAACCACCTAGGGAGGGAGATTCAAGTGGTGGACGAGGACCGTTCGACGGACGAGGATATAATGGAGGACGTGGTCGTGGTCGAGGGGGTAGACGAGGCGGCCGAGGAGGTTATCGGGCGAACCTCCTGATATCAGAAGGGAACGGAGAAGCTGATGGCACCTTTACTGTGGAGGACCAGGCACTGGGAGACATGAGGAGTAGAACAGAGGAGGCGTCCACCTCATTCTTTGTTAGGGGCAACGCTGCCATGTATGCCCATCCATCAGAAGGTACTGACGAATCACTTGCCCTTGCGTCTATCTCTTCCCTTAAATCATCAGACTGGATTATCGACTCGGGAGCATCTCGGCATGTGACGGGGAATGCTAGTGAGTTTTCTTCCTACACTCACCTAGCATCAGCAGACAACATTTAGATAGCTGATGGCACTTTCCAGCCAGTGGTCGGTAAGGGTACTGTTAATTGTACAGGTTCAGTAAGATTATCCAATGTTTTACATGCTCCATCCTTTCCAGTCAGTCTCTTGTCCATTAGTTCTATAATCCTCCAACTTAAATGCATTGTTTCTTTTGATATTCCTAAGGTGACCTTCCAAGAGAAAGGGACATGACGAAGACTTGGGACTGGCACTTGGCATGAGGGACTGTGGTACCTAGATCGAGAAGGACTGGACTCAGCATTGGTATCTATGGCAGAGAAGGCTGGCATGGAAGGACTGCAGCAGAGGACTGAGGATACATTGATACTCCATCATCGGAGGATGGGACATTCTTCCTTTGATACTCTAAGTAAGTTGTATCCAGAGATTTATGCAAAAACAAATAAAGAAAAATTAGTATATGATGCGTGCGAGTTAGGAAAACTTACTAGGAGCTCATATGTTGGCACGGGTCGTAGGAGCACTTTTGCTTTTGAGGTAGTACATTCTGATGTCTGGGGTCCATGTGCTACTAACACTATGAATGGTTATAAGTACTTTGTTTCTTTCATTGAGTGTGCCTCTCGCAACCTGGTTATATTTGATAAAAAATAAGAATGATGTACCTGCTTGTTTTCGGGATTTCCATAAGCATGTCCAGACTCAGTACAAAGCAGTTGTGAAGGTACTGAGGTCTGACAATGGAACGGAGTATACCAACAGGACGCTTGCAGAATACCTGTCAGCACACGGAATACAGCATCAGACCACCTGTGCATACACACCAGCACAAAATGGAGTTGCAGAAAGGAAAAACAGACACCTTCTGGAGGTCGCAAGAAGATCATATTGATACTCCATCATCGGAGGATGGAACATTCTTCCTTTGATTCTCTAAGTAAGTTGTATCCAGAGATTTATGCAAAAACAAATAAAGAGAAATTAGTATGTGATGCGTGCGAGTTAGAAAAACTTACTAGGAGCTCATATGTTGGCACGGGTCATAGGAGCACTTTTGCTTTTGAGGTAGTACATTCTGATGTCTGGGGTCCATGTGCTACTAACACTATGAATGGTTATAAGTTCTTTGTTTCTTTCATTGAGTGTGCCTCTCGCAACCTGGTTATATTTGATGAAAAATAAGAATGATGTACCTGCTTGTTTTCGGGATTTCCATAAGCATGTCCAGACTCAGTACAAAGCAGTTGTGAAGGTACTGAGGTCTGACAATGGAACGGAGTATACCAACAGGACGCTTGCAGAATACCTGTCAGCACACGGAATACAGCATCAGACCACCTGTGCATACACACCAGCACAAAATGGAGTTGCAGAAAGGAAAAACAGACACCTTCTGGAGGTCGCAAGAAGTATGATGATCGACATGAATGTCCCACAGAGTCTGTGGGGACATGCAGTGTTGACAGCAGCTCAACTCATCAGCAGGATGCCATCGAAGGTCCTCGGATAGAAGTCCCCATGTGAGGTATTGCAAGGCAATAATAGTGGGATACTCCCACTGAAGGTGTTTGGGTGTGTGTTTTGTGAAGGACAACAGGCCATCAGTTGGGAAACTTGACCCTAGAGCGGTCAAATGCATCTTCGTAGGCTACTCGGCGACCCAGAAGGGGTATGTGTGCTGGAGTCCAGTAGAGAAGAAGTTTGTCAGTATGGATGTCCATTTTCGGGAGCATGAGCCATACTACCACCAGGAGGGAACTTCACACAATACGCCTAATACTGCCAGTATTAAGCGAGAGGGGGAGATGGAGAACTTGGTGGTAACCGATTTAGAAGTTTGGCATGGAGGCACGGAGAAGGGACAAGAAGGTGAAGGTGTTAGGCCTACGGCTCAGGGAGAGTTACTTACCTACAGCAGGAGAGAGAAGCAAACTGCAGGACCAGTATCGATAGTGTCAGTGCCAAGTCCCTTGCCTGCGTTCGTCCCAACTCCTGAGGCACCGACACCAACCCCCCTTCAGGTGATACCCCCTCCTTCACAAGATATCATTCCTCCTACTTCTACTCCTCCCACACCACTATCTGTACGGAGGACCACTCGCAGCAATGCAGAAAATCCTCCAAACAGATATGGTTGGGATATTGCTCAGTTTGTTTCTTATGACCATATCCCTTCTTCTCATGGAGCATTTATAGCATCTTTGGATAGTATTACTGTACCTAACAATTGGCAGGTTGCCAAGAACGATCCAAAGTGGAAAGCGACAATGCACGAGGAGTTGGGAGCTCTGGAGAAGAACCACACTTGGGAGCTTGTGAGACTGCAAGAGGGGAAGAGAGCAGTTGGATGCAAGTGGGTCTTTACCGTGAAGCAGAACCCAGATGGACAGGTTGAGCGCTACAAAGCTCGACTAGTAGCCAAAGGATACAGTCAGATGTACGGCATCGACTATGACGAGACCTTTGCACCAGTTGCAAAGATGAGCACTGTCAAGACTCTGATTTCTCTGGCAGCGAATGATGGATGGAAGCTACACCAACTGGATGTGAAGAATGCGTTTCTTCACGGAGATCTAGTGGAGGAGGTATACATGGAGATACCACCAGGATTTGGCACCAATCAGACAGTAGGCAAGGTCTGCAGGTTGAAGAAGTCCCTCTATGGACTGAAGCAGTCTCCTCGAGCGTGGTTTGACAGATTCAGAAGGGCGATGATAGGGATGGGATATCAGCAGATCAATGCTGATCATACTGTGTTCTTCCGTCGGAGTGGAGGCCACATCACCATGCTTGCGGTGTATGTGGACGATATGATTATCACAGGAGATGATGAGCAGGAGATCGCCCAACTCAAAGGAAAGCTTGGCAAGGAATTCGAGGTGAAGGATCTCGGCCTTCTTCGGTACTTCCTTGGGATTGAGATTGCTCGAGAAGCAGAGGAAATTGTTCTCTCTCAAAGGAAGTATGCACTGGACCTCACAGAAACTGGGATGTTGGGGTGCAAACCTGCAGCGACACCAATAGATCAGAGGTTCAAGATTGATGCTGAGGCTGGAGAACCAGTTGATCGGGACAGATACCAGAGACTGGTTGGCAAGTTGATCTATTTGAGCCACACACGTCCTGATATCTGCTTTGCAGTAAGTGTGGTGAGCCGCTACATGCATGACCCACGGAAGGGTCATATGGATGCAGTGTACCAGATTCTGAGGTACTTGAAAGGTGCTCCCGGGAAGGGACTAATATTCAGGAAGAACAATCACGTGAGCATCGAGGGCTACTGTGATTCTGACTGGGCTAGTTGTGCTGATGACAGGAGGTCTACCTCGGGATATTGCATATTTGTAGGAGGTAACTTGGTCTCCTGGAGGAGTAAGAAGCAGTCTGTGGTGGCCAGATCGACAGCTGAAGCAGAGTACATAGCTATGTTCCAACCAGGAATCAAGTAGTAGATGGACTAACCAAGGGACTTGCCTCAGTGAGCATGATTAGAGGATGTGACAAGATGGGCTTAGTGAATATCTTTCACCCATCTTGAGGGGGAGTGTTGATATGGTATGTTGGGTGTCATATTTAAGTATAGTATAAGCACATGGGAATATCCTGAGGACATATTTGGGATGCCAGAATATGTCACAGGATATTCCATTATGAGATTATTGTCATAATGATTGAGATCATTGTATCAATGACTGTAAGGCTATATAATGCCAATGAGACAATCAATAAAATAATCAACTAATTTCAACAAGAATAATTTTATATAGTTGTTCGTTGGATCGAGATATATTAGAGAGAACTTTTGTGTGAACTCCTGATCTTGACTTCAACTTCTGGTTCTACCATCTTTGATTAAGCCTCGGGACTAACACGAGTTACCTCCACAATTATTGGACAAAGGTTCCCCTCGATAGAAAGGAGAAAGAGAAAAGACGTAATAAGTTTGCAGAACCACAAGTCATGCAACTCCATACAGTGGGTGATTGGATGGTGAGCATGTTCCTTGTGTTGTAACATAAATTGCTACGGAACTCTACTAATAAACTCCTTATGTTTTTGATTAAGGGTAAGACCAAGTCAGGATGACTCTTCTACGCAACTTCAACAGAGTCCTAGCTATCCTAACAACCTCAACATCAGAGATAAGATTGCATGATCTGTTCTGATTTGTTAGCTGTATATAACAAACACAGTTGTATTGTAACAACACAAAACTCTTCTATAAATTCTAAACTGCTTAATCACTCTTATTATCGAGTGTGAACTTTCCATTCTCAATTACCTGTCTTAACTATAAGGATCAACAACTTGACAATTTTATATGGGGTAAACTGTTAAGTGAAAACAATTTTTTTACTACTAATCTACTTTATGGCATCATAGAGGATGCAAGTTTGAGTCACAAACAATCTCTCCATATATATGGGGGTAAGGTTGTGCACGTCTCGACTCTCCCCAGATACTCGTAAGCGGGAGCCTCATGGCACTATGACATCCCTTTTTAATCTACTTTATGGCATGGCTCAACTAACCTAAAATATCTGTTGGTCATAGTCCCATGTTACATGTAAAGGGAAATGGTGACTATGCCAGTGTGATTCTTTACTCATCAGTCATCATGGCATTAGATCTTTGAGAACATTGGAAAAGTTCGTCCCTAGCACAAATGACCCTACTTGTTTTTTGTGCAAACTAAGATGTTAGTGGTCACTTATGTTTCGGAAGTTGGCTCTTCATCTTTGAATGACCAAAGCATTACAAAAAGCTGCTTTGCCTGAGTTCTTTCCTATGCTTCATCTGAGTGCTTTGGTATCATAAGACCTATTCCATTTCCTCAAGAAGAAAAGTTGACATAGGCATTGCTCTTCAGTTGTAGGTGACCTTCTAATGAATCAACTCAGTCTTCCAAGCATGCTATCATGGTCCTAGATGATTCTTGGTTGACAAATATTAGTTTGATGCAGTATTGTTAGTTTTTTTTATCATTTTGGTGTGCCTTTAAACTGATTAGCCACCCATTCTTCTGATCCTTTCTTAAGATGAGCAGCATCTCAATCCCTCAAGTTGTATGAAATTTGGTAAACATTATTGGTAAAACATTAGTAGTCTTAACACTATGATGATGCTTAAAATTGTCATGTGAAGCGTAGTAATCATAGTTACCAGGTAGTAATCATAGTTACCAGGTTCACGGTTCGCTCCTATACACTGTAGCAGAACGGGTACAGGATTCACTACCTTCCCTTGTACACAATAGGAGAGGAGTGCCAGCATGGCTTAACCAGTACATTGTGATTCAATGAAGAGCGGTAGGTATGATTGTGTTTGTGTGTATATGTGTGCGTGACTAATGGGGAAGAATTCATATTTAATCCTACAACCTACCCTTGTATGCCTCATTTCACAATTAATTGAATTTATTGTCCTTCTCTATTACACTGATTGATATCTTTGTTGATCTTCATCTTGTAAGATCTCGATCCCCCGGACCGCCACTTTTGGCTATCGGGATTCGGAACCTGACACATTTTGGGTTGCGGAATCCAGAACATGGTTCCTAAGGGGGTCCCAGGATCCTGATTCCCACTAACTATGCTAGAAATTTAATTAGTTAAACATTACAATCCTTTCTGTTAATTATAATAAACTGTAAAGATGCATCTTAGGCTTGCTTGTAATTTTCCATGGACTTCTACCATGTACTAATCTTAGATACTTGCAAATGGTTGACAGCCAGTAGGTATCAATGTGAGTTCTCATATGGAGAGAGGAGGATGTATCAATTTAGTTTTTCATAAGATAAATTTAAACCAAGATTCTGCTAGCAGATCAGTTATGCAAAATTCTGTTGCCGTAAAGGGGCAGAATTTTAGGGTCATACTTCTGACATGAAAATAAAAATCGATTTAAAAGTGTTGTTTAGTATGCTTTCCTCCATTTTATGATGGGAGGCAAAACAAATGAAATTCCTTCTGATCTTGTACTTCTGTAAGTTTTCTTCAAACTAATCGATCGTGTAATATCCATCATTATGTGATTGAATGCTCTAAAAGGTTTGTACCTACAATATCTTTTGGCATGGAGCTCTCTTAACTTTATTATAGCCTCATAGTGCTTGGTCAAAAAGTTCACCAAATATACCTAAGAAGGCATCAATGAAGTAAGCATATGCAAAACTTTTCCTTTTCTCCTACTTTGATTCGTGAAATGGTTGTTCGTTCCTATTCTGATTGGCATGCCCTACACATTGCATCAGGACAAAGCTTCAGCTTTGGAAATTTCTTGAAAACTCTATGTTTTGCCATCTCTTGGAGCTTGTTACAGCTGTCCTACCTATCCTATATGGAACATGCCATAGATATGGATATTTGTTCTTTTAAATTTTTTTCCAAGTATCTCTCTTTTGCAAAATTATGTGCATGAACATCACTCTCTGTTCATCAAAAGACCTCTTCAACTTTGATGCTGTAGTAACTTTCATCATCTATTCCAAACAAATTGAAACATATATTTATAATTTTGTATTTGAGAGATTGACAACAAATTCTTTGCTACACGGCAAACATGGTTAATGTGACCTGTCATGCACTCTACCAAGTCTTGCTATGCTCCACATTCCTTATGTGCCCACTTGAATGTCTGTATATAGTTCTGCTCCTTATTGTCTCCATTACATATCCATCTTTCTCTTGTGCTTTAACTCACAGGTTGCTTGCCTTTGGCTCATGTTTGTCATTAATGTAAGTTTAAGAAACTTTTTCTTAACAACCAACAAAAAGTACAAAGAAATCCTAGACAGAAAATCTAAGTACAATATTTTTTTTTATCTGGGGAACGTGACGATGGAGATCGAGTACTGCAGCGACTCCTTTACTCCATTGACGGTCCGACGAGGGAATGATGATGCTTTCTTCTCTTTTCTCTCTCTTGAGCCTGTGTGCACATACGTGGCTAGCCGGGGGGTTGAAAGGTATGCTACCCTTGCTATTTATAGCCATCCTGCTTACGGGCTATAGGTGCCGCATATGCCTTTGTTTGGTGGTCGCAAGGGGCTCCTTCAACAGAATGCGGTTGTAACTGTAGCCTCATACTACAGACAGACTGCCACGTAGCCTCAGTTGTGATATGCTATTGATAAGATCTCGGGGTTGTTTTCAATCCCGTTGTATGCGTGACTCGGTCAACGGGACATGTAGTCAACACTCATTGTTTGAAAGCCGCATAACATCTTGGCCGCATATGTGCTCTCCTTTGGCCTTGGTCTTGTGGACACTTCGGCCGCATGACGTTGTGGTCGCATGCGAGCTCTAGTCTGGCCTTGCTCGATTGGATACTTTGGCCGCATAATGACAAGGCCGCATAGGACCGTAGCCACATATGAGGGAACACGTGTCATGACACATCTGGCGAAGTTATTAATGCACTGATGTGACTTTCTGTCTTTTTATGAGCCGCAGTCTCTTTCACGATTCTTGAAGCGCTCTGGGTGACGAGTGGTGTGTCAGAACTTCTGACACGCATTGAATGTCGTGTCAGAGAATATCATGCGGTCCCTTACTTCGTGGCTGTTCAGGCCGCATGAGATATTCTTATGCGGCCTCCAATTCCTTGCTTGTTCGGGCTGCATGGGCTCTATTGGCTCTTCTGCGGCCTGTTGTTATTTTGAAAGGGCATGAGTTCTATGCGGTCTGCATGATTTTCATACTTCTATAAGACCCCCTTTAAAGTTTCCAAAATGACAAGTTTGGAATACTTTGAACTAGAAGCATGGTCGAGCACTTTTGGCCGCATATGAGTGACATGTCGCATAGACATGTTGCCGCATAGTCGGTTCTGCCAGGCCGTCAGATCATTAATGAGTATATTTGGCTCACTCTCCGAGGAGATTTCTTACGATTCTGCGCCGTCTTTTGGGTTCAGACTCTGAGACGACAATTCAGAGATAAAGCAGCTCAATAAATGATGAGTTGCCGTCATCTCTTGCCGCTACGTGGATCGAGGCGGATCGTGATTCAAACAGCCGCCATCATTATCCCAAGTCGCATATTTTGGCCTATATAAGGGGATCTGAGGAGAGAGAGAAGTCTTTTACAAACCCTCAAGTCTCTCAAACTTTTTTCTCTTCTTCTTCCTTGATGCGATGGCTCCCAAAGCGTCCTCCTACGTCGCTGCTGCCAAAAAGGTCCCGAAGGGCAAGGGCAAGACCAAGTGGAAGGGTCGCGCTGCCGAGGCTGACAACCCTTTGTTTCCTGACGACGTTCAACCGTCGATTAAGGATAGGTCATTTGGGAAAGACGAAGTAGAGTTCTGAACACAGAGACATATGCACAGTTGGACGCATGGATGAGTCTATGCGTCAACTTTTCACTGCCGCATGGGTAGCCCCGCCGCATAAACAACCCTGCCGCATGGGTGACTCGGTTGCATGGGTTGACTCGGCCGCATGAGTGACCATGCCGCATAAACAACCTGCCACATGGTTTGGCTATGCCGCATGAGCAACTCGGCCGCATGGGTTGGCTAAGCCGCATGAGTGACTATGCAACATAAACAACCTGCCGCATGGTTTGACTCTGTCTTATGAGCAAACGAGTCTCATGAGTATATCACTTTGGAATATTGATACTCCTCTCAATGATTCTAACCAAATTCTTTTGTGTTTTTTTTGACGTGACTTTGCCCACCGCACACTCTGACTTCCTGGTCCTCGGTCACGGTCTGCTTTCATTGAACATGAACCTCGGGGACCTGATTGCGCTCGTTAAGACCCAGACTGACAAGGATCTTTCGCCTGAACGTCAACAGAAGATCACTGAGCAGATGCCTTCCTTCTTGTTGAGCCAGATAAACTCGGGGGAGATCCCCGCTAAAGATGGGAAGCACTTCTTTAAGAAGCCGTACTTCTTGTTTGGGGATGCACTGGAGTCTTCTCAGTCCGATATGGGGACGACTAGGGAGAGCTCGTCTTTTACCTTCCTCGAGACGGAGATGATATTTCCTTCTTTTGAACGTCACCTGCCTTTGTCGGACCTGAAGGTGATAATGGATCCACGACGGATGGACTGGAACTTAACTCCTGATCTATAGAGGGCCCTCCTTGGCAATGTCCGGTGTAGGACCGGCAAGAACAAATGAGAGTTTTATAGCGCGAAGGAGTCACCTTCGTACTCCTTGCTTGGATTGAAGCTCGATTTTTTAAGAAGTGAACTGGGACCGAACCTTAGCATATATGCGACAGGCACCTTCCTTCATCAAGTTGTGAAGAAGGGGACCTATCCTACGGGACAACTACAGGCTCTTAGTTGGGCACATTATAGCCCCTCCTGGTGTCGTTTGATCCTATGGATTCTGAAGAAGTACGAGAGGGAGCTCAGGCCGTCGACTTGTTTTTCGTTGTAAGGGGTACGAGTCATGGTTTAGAGATAAACCGTCCCCTTTTCGTAGCCCTGATGAAATTATACAACCTTCGCACGAGGACTTTCTTTACACCTGGCGGCGAGATGAGGCTGGCCTTGCATGAGATGTATACCGTCTCCAAACTCTCTTGGTACGAAGAACCCTACGAAGAGTATACCCCGAGCAATGGAAAACTCAGAGAATTAGAAGCCGAGAACCTGGAGATCCTGGAGGTGTACCAGAAATTGCTATGCCACCACGACATATGTCAGCAGATGTCGAAGAAGTCCTCTGAGGGGTCTTCACCTCGTATCATAACTTGGACCTGCCACCTCTTTCTGAAGCCGAAGGAGTCTACCAGAGTTCATGATCGGGCACAGCGATCCGAGCAGGAAGTGGCTGATTCAATTCAGGCGCTGAAGGAACTGGCTGTTGCTGAGGGTGAAGGCGTCGAGGGTTCCTCGGAGGAAGGGGACAAACCTGTTGACGAGCGGGGTGATCTCGAAGAGGAACTTAGCTATTTCTATATGGACACCCACATGTTATCCGCTAAGGTCGTGCTTACAGGATACCTGATGCTCTGGTTGCGCAACTGCGTAGTCCCGGGCGGGTTGGGACAATAGAGAGGATCAGCTGTGCCCTCATCCTTCCGGCCGTGAAGTTGGCTTTCGGCCATAAGTTGGCCCTTCTACCGGCCATGGTATGCTGCATCCATTGGGGTCTCCGCAACTTTGCTGAGAAGGTGGAGGACCATCTTGGTAAGGGACATTTCAACAAAGTCGAGCTCCCCTACCATTATCTGATGGGCTGGCTTCTCATGCATCATGGGTCCCTGATGAGTCTTGGGACTGATGAGAATATGGTGGCTGCCGATGCCCTGATCCGCCGGTATCGGGGTATGAAGTGGAAATGCGACATAGTCCCTACTGGTAGGAGAGAGCTCACCTTCATTACTGGTTGGGGTTTCTTCAAGTCCGAGCCAAAGTTCACGGATGAGAAGAGGAATGTTGTTCATCAGGATGTCTGTGGGGGGGGGGGGTGCCTTGAAATTTGTCTAAGAGGCTCTTTCGCTGCTCCAAGCCATTCGTCCTTCTCACTTAGTGTATCAGAATAGAGCTGCTGTTTTCGTAAAGCCTTATCTGCCCAGCCGGTTCGCTCGTCAGTTTGGCTACACTCAGCTTCTGCTGGGTCACCCGAGTGCTTTCCTTGGATACAACGACAGCTTACTCGATGGAGCCCGAGCATGGAGTTACTCTAGTGCTACTGGCACTCAAGCTCGGTTTCAGTTGCCGCCGGCCAGCATCGTGCCCAGAATGCTGTACACAACGACGAAGTATTATTGCACGACCAATGCCGTGTCGGCTAACTTCGACCCGAAAATGAGTTATAGTGAAGGCACTATGCTGATGCCTCCGGAAGCAAGGGTGCGTTGGACGCCTAAGTAAGGTAAGGGAGTTGCTAGACCTCTGATCGTGGAGCTGGACCCGTCAACCGGGGAAGAGGGAACGTCTCCTTCCGATGATCCTCCACCTGCTAAGCACAAATCAAAGGTCGAGACACATCATGCTCGCTATTCCAAGAAGGCGAAGACTGAGGTGGTCCCAGTGACGGGACCTGCGGCGAAGTCGAAGTCCCTTGCGGAGGGGACCGTGAGCAAGGAGGTAGGACCAGACCCCCCCCTCTAGATGCGATAGCGGTACCCGTAGAACCACTCAGTTTGATTCTTCCTGGTTCTCTCTATAAATACCTTTCTTCTGGTCTGTTTAACAATGTGCAGACACCATCAGAGAGGGACCATCCCCGGGGGGCAGTTGTCTCGGTGGTCTCTTACGCCGAGAATGTCACGCCCCAGTCTCGGAATACACGGAATTAGGCCACGTAGCAATGGCCAGCTACATACCAAGGGAACTCCAGTCCGACTACAATACGTATAATCTGTAAATGAGGGTCACTATCTAGATAACACGGTATACATGTCTAATGTCTCAATCCACAAGGATATGTAATAAAGAAGGGACAACATGTATCATGGTGTGCACCCCATACTACACTTGTCTGAATAGACTCGTAGGGAATAATATGAGTCTACAAATACTGGGCTATACTAGCAGAAAATAAGCAAAAGATCATAATAGCAGAACAAAGAAGAAGTGATACAAATATCGAGTAACAATACTTGCATACCGGTATAATACTCATCAGCAGCTCCAGCCTCCCGTCAGCAATCGACCCTATAATCTGGCAGGGAACCAGGTCCTCAGAGGGACGTAACAAGGTACAAAAATAGCATGCCATAGTAAAACAGAAAGGAAACATGTGATACGCCGGTGTAATCTAGAATAACCACCTAAGTGAGACACAACTTGAAGACAACGTTCGACATGTGGGCTTTCCAAATATAAATTCGTAGCTCCGAGGCACAGAGACACGGTGCGTACCCGTAGCTCCGAGCACAGAGTCACACGGTAAATACTACGACTCCGGATACATGATCTCTACGTATATATATATATATATATATATATATATATATATATATATATAGTGCATGCGAAGTAGCCCAAGCGTCTAGTAACTGTCTTCCCTCCCAATGCTTCAACGAGACACATCCGCAGCTCGCTGAGCCTGGACCTCTAACTAGACAGTCTCGTCATACTAAAGTAACTAGCAACAATCACGATCCTATAGTCATCACAAGTTCCGGTCATGCTGACACTATCGGGATACATGAAGTCTGGCACGATGACAGTGTCTGAATGTGTCCTAGGGTTCCGATGTAACCAAGTAGGTACATCAAGGATATCGAGAAACATCTAACAATCGATACTAGACGTTACGGACGAGCGTCTGCACCCGGATATGACCCGGACGCTAAGTAACGATTCCGATCCAAAGCGCACACAATGTATAGATGAAATAAATAAGAAAAACTGGAACCAAGTTACAGAATGTCAAGGTACACTTGCCTGTATTATGATGCTGAAGGCATGGCTCCGGTACAACGTCCAAGTCCGAGGATCCCAAAGTACCTAGAGATGATATATAAAATAATTAATAATCTAGCTCGAAACTATCTAAAATAAGAGATGACATCATGAACTATCATAGGTTTTTGTCTTAGTTACAAAACTCACGTCTAAGGTACTAACTAGAGAGTTGACCAAGGTTGACTAGGGGAACGTTGCATTAAATACGAAATCACCAAATCGCATAACGTCCTCAAATAATATCCTCAAACACTAGTATTCATCAAGTGTGATTTCGTCATATTTAAATAATGTTCATCCTCGACCATATTACACATGTAAACCTAACATAGGTATATCATTATTATGTTAAGTTGGGTTCCCTCTCTAACATGTAAACAACACATACTCTTTATATGAACTCATTCCCAAATTACCAAGTTCTCAATAACTAAACATATTCTAAATATACATTAATCATGCACAAGCCACACTCTATTATGCATTAACATCTATTCCTAACTACATATATAAATGGATTTAGTTATTAACAAGGAGGTTTACAACATGGATTAATAGAGTTAAAACAAATGTTGAACAAGTTATTAACCAACATGTTAAAGGGGTGGTTTAACAAATATGAAGAACAACACAATCATGAAGGAGAAGTGGAAGATGATGACGATGAAGAAGAAGAAGAAGTTGAAGATGGAGAGGAAATTTTTACTTACAAAAAGGAGAGGGGTGGTGCTCGGTTACAGGGAGGAGGTCCGGCCATGGGTGCTCCAGCCAGAGGTGGTGTGCCCCAGCGGCCTGGGGGTGCTCCGGTGGCCTGCTCCGGCCAGGGAGGCCGCAACAACTATGGTGGCAGCTGCAATAGCAGCGACAACATTGTTTGCAAGGTGGGGAGGAGAGGAAGGAGGAGGTGAGGTGTTTGTAGCAGCGGACGGTGGTGCTTCGGTGGTGGTGAGGTCGTGGTGGCTGCTATGGTGTTGGCGTCGTGGTGGTGCTCGTGGTGGTGGCGGCTATGGTGTTGGCGTCGTGGTGGTGCTCGTGGTGGTGGAAGCTGAAGGGGGTGGTGTTGGCGGTGGTGTTGGTAGCTACTGTAGTGGAGAAGAATGGTGTTGGCAGTGGTGTTTGTAGCTGTTGTGGTGGTGTTCTGGTGGTGGTGAGGTCGTGGTGGCTGCTATGGTGTTGGCGTCGTGGTTGTGAAGGCTACGGTGAGGGAGAAGATGAAGTAGAGGTGAAGAAGAAGAAGAATGGAGAGAAGGAGAAGAAGAATAATGAAGAACAAGGACAAGGGAAGGTTCGACTGAGAGTGAGAGGGAGGGGAGGAGAGAGTGTGGTGAGAAAGAATAGGGTTCCTTGGGATTAGGGCCAGCCACATGGGGATGGGTGTGTGTGTGTGTTAATATAAGAGGGAATAAGTGGTTGTGATGGGGGAAGATTTGAATCAAGGGCTAGGATTCTACATGAGGAAATAGTACAATGCAAGGGGAGAGAGAGTGAGGTGACTGGTCACATGAGGATGGGGGGTTTCTTCATTTGCTTTTCACTAATGAGAGTGTGACACCTAACAACCTCTTTGCATTTGAGTCCCTTAACATTTGGGTGTTTACAAAAGAAGGAGAAATAGTGAGGATTTGATATGGAAAATTGGTGTTTGATGTTTTGTAGGATGGGGAGTGTGTTGGGTGTTTTGTATGAGTCTCATGAATGGGTGTGAGAGTTAAGTTGGGGTTAGGTTAGTCGGTTTCTCCAATTTAATTAAATATTGTGTCATATGTGCTCTTAAATAAAATGGGAGTACATGGGATCTCAATTGGAAGTGACACAAATGTCATGGACGGTGTAGGCTTGGTGTCAGTCTTGGGCCCTTTAATTGGTTAGGCGAAACGGGTTGAGTTTGTGTCCCAAAAATCGATAGCAACGACATAGGTACAAGGCATAGGATTAAATAATTAATTTTTGTGACTGAAAAGTTGTGCAATTAAAATAGAGCACAAGGGAGTGTGTGAGTGACAGAAATATCCGGTGCCTAGGTTGACTCGTCTAGGTCAAGAGTACAAAATTTGTTGGAAAGTAAGGGCTATTGTTGTGCTCCAATTATTGAAGCAACGGTAAGGTGCACCAAGGGTTTAAAATTAAAGAACCAGTTTACAAAACCCTAATTTCTAATCCTTAATCAACCTGAAGCTAAACAAAAATTCTCACCATACCAAATCTACCTAAAATTTTTGAGAGGGTTTACAGAGAAGGACGAGGAGACCACCCCTCCCGAGTCTGATGCTGAACCTGCGCCTGAGGCTTCGGGAGCTCCGGATTTGGATGCGGCCTCCGTGGAGCCTTATACCCCTTTGGAGCACATATCTGTAGATGACCTAAATGCCATGGGGAAGGCTCTGACGACGCTGGACGAGCCATAACCTACACCGCCTCCCTCTAGAATGTCGTTTCGTAATTTCACAATAGATGAGATTTTCTGGCTTCAGCTCTTAATCCTACGGGTGAAATTAATTACTGGTTGTTTTGACTCTGCAGACTCTGCCTCTCCCTTGAGAATGGCAGACGTGGCTGCTGAGGAAGGCGTAGAGGAAGGAGACGACGGGTTCGTTCGGAAGATGTTTGAGTCTCTCCCTCGCTCCTCTGGGGTAGAGAACGCCCCGCGGGGCCTGTTGCGAATCCCTTTGGTGCAGTGGCTGCTCCATCAACGGTTGCTGCTAGGCATTCTGCCATTGCGACCTCTTTGGACGCTGGTGCGAGCCGTTCTGAGGAGGCCGCCTCCGATGTTCCAGGAACTGCGACTACTGGGTCGTCCTCCGAGGTTGCCGTGATACAATATGATGTTGGCATACATGCGAGTGTAGACGCCGTAGGACGCCCTGGTACCCTTGTTCCTGGTCGCAGTGCTACTCAGCTGTCTGCTGCCGAGTTGTCGGGTGTGTAGACACTCCGTGCGACCCTGAAAGACTTGATAGCAAGCAGGACCGCCGATCGCTCTTCTGCTACTTCTTCACCTCTTAGACGGTTGGGGGCCGTCGTGCAACCTGTTGTGCCCGTGGCTACTCCTTCTGTCGCACCACCTTTGACCCCGACTACACTGGAGGAGATCGATGAAACCGTCATGCTCTCCCTACAGAGCTTTTATACGTTTCTAAAGCAGGGGGTCTAGAGCATGTCGGAGCGGAACAGATCCTTCGCCTGGGCTAGGCACTTTGCTGACGTTCAGGTCAAATCTTTGAGGGCTCTCTCCGGTTTTGAGCAAATGGCCGACTTTCTGCATCAGAAGATGATCGAAGTGGAGTAATGCATGCAGAGTTGAAGCAGTACCAACATGCGGACATGGGAAGGCTGATGTCCCATGAGTATGGCGAGTTTTCAAAGTCCGTTGAGGAGAAGGCATTATATGCTTCGTCCAAGGAGGACTTGCAGCGTGACCTCCAGGGTTTGCGGGATAGGCGCGACAAGCTGGGTGATCTTTGAGAGAGTTGCCTCTCGAGGCAGAAGGGCTTGACCCAGGAAATGACTGAGGTGACTCAAGAAATCAGAAAACTCCAGGTCAAGCTCGACATGCTGGGGAATAGTCTCCGAGAGGCCCAACGAGAGGAGGCCATCTGAGCGGGGTGAGCACAATAGCAAAAAACACGGCTGGTATTGAGGTCATGATTCTGAAGCTGGAGGACAAGCACGAGTCCTATGCTCGTTATGAGGATCCTGAAGCTTTTGCTTTAAAAGTTGAGCGTCGGGCCAATGCGCGCTTAGATAACCATATCGCCCGACTTCGTGGGCGAATAGAAGAGTTGTGCTTAGACCAGGACCACTAGTAGTATTGGTTTTGTTTTTCCAAAACTACCTTTTTTTGTCTTGATTTTTTGGTAGGGGCATTAGTAGTCCTCTGAATGTAGTTTGCTTTTTTTCCTTATGCAAAAGAAATGAAAAGCTTCCCCTTTATTGAGATTATGCGTGAGAACCTTGGATATTGTACTAGAGGTAATATGGACATAGTACAACACCACAGTTGTCAAGGACATCCCATTGGGGAATCTTTGGTGGATCTATTATTTCTTGCGTATTTGGATGCAATTAATAGATTCAAGACAAGCCCTACCAGAGATGATATGAACGTGACAGGTTTTGTGCACTTAATACCGCTCGCGTACTTAGAGTTAAGTACGTATGATAAGTTTAGATGACGATCAACATCAGAGGTATTGTGTACGTGATAAACGATAGTCATACAAAGAGGTTTGCTCAGAGGTAATATGGACATGGCAAACCCCGATGGGGATAACGGTTAGGACAGTAGTTCAGATGTGATATGGACGTGAACTAATGCCAAAGGGAACTGATTATGAGTGGTCTACCCGAAAGTGTTGATAGACCTGAAGGTGGCTCCGCTGGAAAGCTTTTGAGAATCCACTGTCTCTCGCGTATTAAGGATTCTTGAACACAGACAATGACTTTTATCAAGTTTTTGTGAAAAAGAAATGCATATTGTGCTTACACACTTGCTGGAGATGAACAACGGAAAATGTACACTGTACATCTTGGTGGTCCAGCTGATGATAAATGGAGTACAAATCTAGCTTAAACATAGTACTTTTTGAGGAATTTATCGTTGATAAGCACCATGAGCAAGTCGTCATTGGATTTTGAGAGCCGGTAAGCGCCGTTGGAGAACACAGACTCTACGATGAACGAGCCCACCCATTTAGGTTGGAATTTGCCGGACGTCTTGTGGGTCATAACTATCGGCCTTCTTACTGTCAAGACGAGGTCATCCACTTGGTAAGTTCTCTCCTTGACCCGCTTGTTGAAGGCTCCTGAGAGACGCGCTTAGTACAACTGCGCTATTGAGCTAAGAAACGTTTCTCGTCGAGCGCTTTTAATTCTTGTAGCCGTCGGCGATGGTTGTTGTCAATGGTTAACTGGTTGGAGAGAGCCACTCGGAGTGAGAAAATTTGGATCTCGAGTGGAAGGACTGCTTCGCTTCCGTAAACAAAGGAGAATGGCGTACTGCCAGTAGGTGTCCAGACCGTTGTGCGATAGGCCCAGAAACATTCATCCAGCTTTTCATTCTAGTCGCGTTGATTGGATGAAACAGACTTCTTGAGTAGCTTTATGATGGTCTTATTAAATACTTCTGCCAGACCATTTGCTGCTGGGTTGTAGACAGTCGAGACTACATTCTAGATTAAGTTTTTATCACAAAATCGGTAGAAAGCATGATTTGCAAACTGTGGACCATTGTCGTGGATGATCCTCCGTGACAGGCCGAAACGGTATATGACGTGATGCTTGACAAAGCTGATCACGTTTGCGGTCTTTACATCAGCGAGTGGAACAACTTCAGCCTACTTAGAGAAGTAGTCGGTGATAGCCAAGATGAACCGATGTCCCTTAGCAGAAGGGGACTAATTGGTCCGATAATGTCCATTCTCCATGCTTCAAACGACCAAGATGCTACCGTTGGGTGTAGGAATTCTGAGAGTTGGTGGATAAAGTCTGCATGGATTTGGCACGCTTAGCACTTTCTCGCATAATCAACAGCATCCGCTACCATTGTCGGCCAATAGTAACCCATTCTCCGGAAACGGTCCTGTAGCTTGGGTCAAATACTCTCGATCGCGGAAACATTTTCAAATAATAGCGGAAGCAACACAGAACGATCACAGATGCAATTTCTATAATCGCAGAAGAAACTTTGAATACTCACAGAAGACAGGTTTGGATACGCACTGAGGCGACTGTGACGATTCCCAGAGGAGACTTTGAATAGTTACTGAAGCAACTTTGAGTATCCGCGGAGGCATCTTTGAGTAATCGTGGAAACAACTTTGTTTTAGAATTTGCTGAGTCCAAGGACGCATAAACCTTGTTCTGATACCAATTTGTCATGTCCTGATTGCACTTGTACAAGACAAGAAGATAGACAAGTCATGGTATTTCTCAGAAACATCGATATAGCAACGAAAAATAAGAAGACAAATTGAAGTCACAACAGAATAGAATGAAAAACATCTCTTTATTGATAATAATATTTGAGTACATGGCTTACAGAAGATTTACAAAGCTCTTGGTTACAACTGCTACTTGGCCACTTGGCTTACATTGATATTTGTCGTCTTGGCTCACAATCTCACTGATACAACTGAATTACATTGTTCCATACATTATGTCATTTATAGCAGAAGATGTCTCCAATGGAAGAATAGCTTATGTGCACCCCAATAATGCTTCGATGTCTCGGAACAGTTCCAGTCACTCTCCTAAGCTGAGTATCTGGGGATGCCCACAAACGTGGGTCAGTACATATCGCGTACTGGTGAGTAGAAACTAGCCCACTCGCCTAAACCAACACTAAGCATTTATGTGCATGCACATTAATTTAGTGATCTTTCTATTAGGGACTAGGTTCATTTCAATGTAGTCAAGATATCCAGCAACATAATGGAAGCATGTTATGTAAGCAACAATATACATTGAATATAAGAAAAATATTACATATCGCTTATTAGCGATTTTTACTAACAACTCACTCATATCCCGGCAAAACAAGGATTAACGATACAATAATCATTATGAAGAATTTCTGCATATGATCGGTTAAGCATGCATAGTTGTCCTCGTCAACATGCAGCCTAACTATATGAGGGTCGTTGGTGTTATTTCACCATATAGGATTTTTAGCACGCTACGCAGTGCACCTCCTCAGGAAGGTAGCTAGCCTCCACTTTGAATCTCGCAATACCTCGTGCCTATAGCACGTCCAAATGTTTTTTCCTAGGGCGAAGCAGTACCCGGTGCCTCATGTCCAGATCTAGGAAACTACCTTGTGCACAAGTTGTCTATGACCATGCAACGTCTATGCAAGTAAAATCTTAAGCATAACTGCACTGTACAAAGAATATAACTAAATGATCTCTCGATCATGCTTGCGAATTCAACATTCTCATTTCCCATATGGGTTGGTGACCCATAGGATCCCAAAATACTTTCATCTTACTTTCTTTCCTGGGGACTTATCAGTCCATACTTTCTTTCGTAATTTTCTGTGCACTGATGCACTTCATAGTTGTACAGATATTCAATGTTCTATTCTCAGCACGACAAGCATGAAAAGGGGTTTTGCACAGTGATACTTATTTTCTTATATGTGGCTTACAATACATCATTCTTGTGGCAATGGCATTAGCAGTTCATTATTCATTTGTTTCATTAAGATTAAAGCAGTTCTAAACATGAGACATCTTTATAATTTATGTGGACTAAAGCAACATTCAGTTATGGAACACAAAAGAGCAATACTAGCATTCATTATATTAGGGCATGAAGGACTAGAGGAGAAGAGAGATCCACTCACTTATACAAATATCGTTTCCATGCCACGATTCCAGATTCGCCTACGTTTCCCCTAAGAATGATCTGACGCGATGCAGTCTTTTAACTTGGCATAACCATACCCTCGAACCACACTCCATAAAATATCTCATCCGGCTAAGTTAAGCAAGACTGCATCATCACACTAAGGGCTGCTCCCTCGAACTACACTCCATAAAATATCTCATCCGGCTAAGTTAAGCAAGACTGCATCATCACACCAAGCCTCTCGATTCCCAGTACAATTTGTATTCCATCTATCTGATCCGTCTAGAACATCAACGTAATGCCTCTTCTCGGAGCGGGACATTACACATATGCCTATGCCAGAAGCATCACATGCAACCTCAAACACTTTCAAAAAATAAGGAAGGTGCATAACAAGAGCCTTCATCATCTTCTTCTTAATGTCTTTGAATGCTTTGGCGGCGGCAGTTGACCACTCAAAAGCTTATTTCTTTAAACAATCGATTCTGAGAGCCATGCCGGTGCTAAAACTCCGTATAAACCGACGATAAAAAGTCGCTAACCTGTGAAAACTCCTAACTTCTCTAGTGCTCCGGGGCTCAGGTTACTCTTCAATTGTCTTTTATCTTCTGGGGATCCGCAGAGATTCCCGCAGGAGATATGACAAACCCTAAAAAAATAATCATTTCAGTAAAGAATGCACATTCTTAGGGTTCGCATACATGCTCTCTTTGCGCAACGTGGCACACACTTGTCTCAAATGGTCTACATGTTGGTCCCTAGATTGGATGTATATAAGTATATCGTCAAAATACACAACCAAGAATCTACCCATAAAAGGTCTAAGCACTTGCGTCACTACTCTCATAAAGGTGCTAGGGGCGTTGGATAGTCCAAAGGGCATGACCAACTAGTCGTAAAGACCGTCTTTTGTCTTGAACACAGTCTTCCATTCATCCCTTGGACGAATACGAATGTGATGGTAACCACTCTTGAGATCAATCTTTGAAAAGATAGTGGCTCCAGACATCATATCTAACATATCGTCCAGCCTGAGAATCGAAAAACAGTATTTCACCGTTATTTTATTGATCGCATGGCTACCTACGCACATCCTCCGGGTACTCTTTTTTTGGAGTCAAAAGAGCAGGGACCGCGCAAGGGCTCATGCTCTTCCTGATAAACCCTCTACCTAATAACTCCTCGACTTATCGTCTTAACTCTGCATGCTCAGTGGAATTCAGTCGGTAGTGCGGCATATTAGGTAGGGTTGCGCCCGTAACAAAGTCAATATCGTGTTGGATGTCACACATCGGTGATAAGCAGTTTGGGAGATCCTCGGAAAAAAATATCCTTAAACTCCTCTAGGAAAGGGATTGCTTCAGTTGAGACTTGCTCTCGGGAGTCATCCTGGATTTTCCTAGCAACCAAGCTAACTACTGTGGTCCCTTTAGCAATCTCATCTTCTATTTCTTTGGGGTTTATAAGGGCAAGCCCTTTCTTCTTGTCAGAAGATCCACTCTTCTCAATATTTGGATTAGACTTTTGTTGCATAGGATTGAGCCTAATCTTTTGACCCTTTTACACGAAGGTGCAAGAGTTGGAACGACCATAGAGAGTGACATCTAAATTGAATAGCCAAGGTCTTCCTAAAATGATATGTCATACATCCATCTTAATCACATTGCACCATACCTTCTTATAAATAACAAACTCTACATGAACAAGACATCGTTCCTTAACGCTGATGGATGACTCGCCTACCCATCTAACCTTATAGGGGTTAGGATGAGGTTCAGTTTTAAGACCAGTCTTGGCTACGATGTTAGAGGCAATAACATTAACACAACTTTCGCTATCCAAAATCACCTTACATGATTGATTGCTAATTCTAATAAATGTGTGAAAATGGAGGTACGACGCCAATCGTCTCTCTTGTGACAAAACACATCGAAGAACACTAAGTCTAGGGTTTTCACGCTCCCTATCAACATTCCCAAAGGTCGGGGAATTCTTAATGAGACTCATATATCCATCGTCTTCAGGACGATCATCTTCACACTCTCCTAGGTATGGTTTTTCTACTACGTTGTCATCCGGGTCTTCGTCGGGTTGATCATCTATAAGGAGGGTTCGAGTCGGACACTGATGTGCGTATGACCATAACCATGACACCTATAACACAATACGAGGATTGGCCTTCGGAACATCCCCAAGTAAACCCTTTTCGTTGGGGTTTCATGACGACGGTGGTATACTAGGTTTTGGCTTGGGTTGAGACTGATTAAACCTAGGGTTCGACTCATTGGGTCTGTTAGGGGTAGTCGATGAATTATGTTGTCCATTGAAAGAGGGTCTTTGAAATCGGTCAAGATACTCAACCAATTGATAAGCATGCTCTGATGGTGTTACTTTACGCAGAAATAATTTATGTTGTAAGTCATCTCGTAGTCCAGACCTAAACCTAGAGAGGGTCATTCTAACCTCTTCTGTCATTTCACATCGAATTAAATATTCGTTGAATTTGGAGATGTATTTCGTGACAGGACGATTGCCTTGGATCAGTTTCTGCCATTGGTCCAAGAGCCGTTGTCGGTAGGAAGTTGGCAAGTATTTTTCTTTCAACTTCTCTTTCATCTCATCCTATGTAAGAATGGGTTCTTGTCTCCTTTGTACCAACAATCGCTCAACATTTTGCCAATACAACTTAGCTTTTCCAACAAGCTTTGTGGCAAAACGGACTTACCTAGCCTCAGATATATCATACTATCGAAAATAGTGATCCATGTCTGTCATCCAGTAGATGAAAACTTTGGGTCTAGTTGACCGTCAAAAGTAGGCGTTTCTATTTTCACGCTTCTCATGATCCTCTTGTCTCCTATGTCCTGATGAGATATCGGGGGTGGCAAATAGTCATGATGTCTGACGGGGCCATTTCTACAATGGTCAAGGTCTCTAGGTCTATCTCTATCCATCTCTCGATGGCCACTATGATGGAAACCCTCATCCAACAGGTTAGGAGTTCTACGACGTTCACGTTCAAATCTTTTGATTCGGTTTCTAGTATCTTCATTAGATGTTTTTAGCGCATTGATATCATTTTCCATGTTAATGAGGCGGTTTGGAATTTCTTGCAACATTTGATCTTGTTTAGGGGCCATATCAGGAGTGGGTTGGTATTGTCTACCGCTATGGGTACTCATGCAATCAAAATTCTATATGTTCTCAATGCACAAATTGAAGGAATCTAATGCAAACCGAAACCTAAACATGCTCAGATACCAAAATTGATGCGGAATGAATGAGAATTAAAATCAGCAAATTAAATTGGATTAAAGTAAGCTCTACTAATTACCAAAGATTTTTTAAGTTGCCAATATTAGTGATTATGTAAGACAAGAGATCATACGCTACCATGCAACTCTTAAATTTTTACAAGAAATTGAATCAAGTTATCACTAAATTAGGATAGTCTTTATTTAATACGTAGATTGATAATCACAAATCCCATTTTCTTTTTCTTTTTGTAGAAAAACTCAAGTTATTGGTGGATCAGTAGCATATTGAATGATAGATGCAGTTGTCATAATTAATTGATTTAAAATGAGGAGGAACACTATAATCGGAGTGTCGATTGATTACCAAAAAGGAGAGGGTGGGGGGGGGGGGGGGGGGGGGGTGCTGCTTCCGGCTGCTGTTTCTGCAACTGCTGCTACTGCTGCTGCTACTGTTGCTACTGCTTTTGCTTCTGCTGCTGCTGCTGCTGCTGCTGCTCCTGCTCCTGTTGCTGTTGGGGCTGTTTTTGCTACTACAGCTGCTGTTTTGCTTCTGCTGCTGCTTCAACTGCAGCTACTGCTTCTGTTCCTGCTTCTGCTACTGCTGTTCCTGTTGCTGTTGGGGCTGTTTTTGCTGCTACAGCTGCTGTTTTTGCGGATACCGTTGCTGTTTTTGCTGTTATATTGCTACCGGTGGGGGAAAATAGGGCCGGAAATGGGAGAGGATTAGGAGAGGAAGAGGGGATTGGCTATCTCAGCCACATAGAGAGAGTAGAACTCATAAAGAAAAATCTTTTCATTCATTCATTGCTTGCTTATCCTCAAACAAGGATATAAATATGTTCACATCAAACAAACCACCAACAAACTAACCAATTCCTAAGGAATAGACAAGTAGAACCAATTCCTAAGAAATAGTTAAGTAGAAACTACGGAACAACCAACAACTTTCCTTTAAAGATTAGGTAACAAATAAAAAATAGAATAAAATAACAATGAAATTTGAATTCAAACTTAAATGCTAAACCAAAGTGAAGCCATGTCGCTCCGTCTTCTACGTTGGTAGGTCTTCGTAATTGGGGACCTGATGTCCTCATCATACTCGTCATAGGAACTAGAGGAGGACTATGAGGCAATTGTGGTTGGCTTTTGGTCATCGAGGTCGATGGAGCATTTTGTCAAACACATGATAGTCATGTCGTAGAGGTTGCAACAAACAACATATTGGTCGGGGATTGAAAGGTGGATTCAAAGCGGCCTTTAGTTATGGAGAAGGACTCGAAGTGAGAGGCGAACTGCAGTTTTAGTCCTTCTCCAGGAGTGCTTCCAGATCGTGTTCAGTTCCTTGGTGAGGGAAGGCTTGGCAGGTTTCGAGCCGATTTGGGTTACGCAGGGGTTGAGAGTTGTTGGGTTAAGGATTCCTGTCGGCTAAGGATTCAGATCGTGTGGGTAATGAAGAAACTTGATAGAACAAATGGTAGTTGAGACAGAAGATGAGAGGAAGAAGATTCAGATGGAGTGGTGGTCATGTTGAGAAATATGTCTGAAGATGGGTTTTGGTGGTATTTGGAGAAAAAAAGAAATGTGGTGGGGGCTTAGTTGGTGAAGAGGAGAGCAGGGTTTGCGAAGAAGAAAAAGTTGGAAGTGGGTGGTGGAGAATTATGTTGGAGTATTTAGGATTGGGTTAGGGTTTTTGAAGGAGTTAGGGGAAGGGAAATTAGTGAATGATTTTGGGATATTTTGGAAGGCAATATGATGTGGACCATGGTTAGGGATGGAATCACCCTAGCGTTGGTGCCATCTTAGGAACTACATTTTCAAATAATATCCAGATATTTTTCATTAGGCTCAAGGCCAACTATGTGCACATTTATGTGTATATTATGGTTATATATTATTGATCAAGAGCTTGAATAGTTTCTTCCAACATTATATTCTATGAATCTAATTAGGAGAGATCATTTAACGGGAATTTGATATCCTAGAGGTACATGAGATATTCTTTTGCAAGAGTTCAAGGTGTTATACATTTTCTCCGCAAGTAAGCTTGCAAAGTTCGGACCCACACAAATATTCAAATAAATACCTGTTAAATTTTTTGAAGAAAATATGCGAAGATCATTCTCAAGAAATGGTTTACAAGCTGTTTGCTCTCAACTCCCAACAATAGAGCCATCCCTACCCATCGCGTCTATCCCACAAGCCTCTTTTCCATTGTTTTTCGATATGAAATAGGAAGTTCTGAATCCTAACCGGCTCTCTAACCTTTCTTGAAATTATTTTTCAAAAAAGCATAAAGACTCCCAGCTGGTAAAAATATTATTCGCTTTGTAATTTTATGTAACAAGAAATCCTAACCCAATATATTTTCCCTTGACTCCAAGAAGCTTGAAAGTCCACTTAGATCAGACTTAACCCATACACGACAACTCTTTGTGGTTTGGCCGAGTAAGATCCAGTTCGACTTGGGCCATACTTGGACATCTGGCATGGAGATTTGTCAGTCAGCTGAGTTAACTGTTGGCTAAGTTTCATTATCTAAACACTATAATCATTACCATTTGCCAAAGTTGTATATCTATAAATTCACTACATCAATTTTGAAATTATTCCATTCAAAATTATCTGTTGATGGTATATTTTGTCTAAAGCAAGTAAATAAAAATCAGTATCTATTACGGGTGAGATTCAACAAATAGAAAAAACATGAAACAACAACTAATACATCAAATTATGTCTAAATGCATGAAATATTTTCTAACTTTATTATATTTTTGACTATCCAAACCAAGAACTCCATAAGATCTAATCCAAAATTGCGGATACTCGTAAGGTAAGGGTCCGAAACTGATTCCGTTATCCATATTGCGAACCTTGCTGGATACACATAATTTTGAATGTCTTTATCTGAAATTTGTTCTTAGATTTCTATAATTAGACTGTAAGTTGCCATGCTATAAACTTTGATTATCTGTGAACAAAAAGGAAGGGAAAAGATATTGTTGTATTGTCATCAGCTGTCTGGAAGTTTTCTGTAGGTAGTGGGAGTGCATTTTGAAACCTGTACAAAACTTCCCTTTTGGGAGACACCTGTATAAAAAGTTTGAAACTGAAACTCAAGGGAAATGCTTCTCAAATGTCATCTCTCAACCAAGAATCAATTGGCAAATCTGTTTGCTAAAATCATTTGGAAAAGGATGTTTGGAGCTTCTAGTTAACAGTACTGGTTTGCATGACTTATATGTACCCATTCCATGTTCCATATACACAGACGAAATGTGTCAAGTAGACACAATATGAGCAAATACAGATACGAAAAAAACGAAGAAACGGATTTGGGAACTATTTTAGCATTGCTCACGTATATTTTGGACTCTGGTAACTTATACTTGTCAGAGAAACATTATACAGACTGGATCAGCTTCTGACGGAGTGTTGATAATATTCTTTTACAGTTAATAGACCAGTCGACTGGTCCATCTTTCTGGTCAGATCAATGGCCAGCTCTTTGAGTAATAGGCATAAATGTCTGGGAGATCAGTCGACTTGGCAGTCCATACGTTCAACGGAACTTGCGCTAGACTATTCATCATCCTGAGAAATAGAAAGACTTCTTCCATCTCTCCTCTCATAAACCCTAAGATTCAGTAATCCACATAGGTAACAGTGTGAGCAATATGCTTAAACATTGCACTATCTTATTCTGGATAATAACTAGTTGCGTTAAGGACCTGAACCTCCTGAGCAAAAGCATTATTTGAGAGTGCATAAGCAACATAACACGACGAAACTGATGACCGTGGCTAGGTGAAACAAGCTTCAAGCTATCCAGAGTACAACACTCAAGGAGAAGATAGGATCCTTCATGCATAAGTGAATCGATCTTTGGGAAACAACATGGGACTTGAGGGGCGATATAGGAGCATGAGTGATTAAAACATATTATTAAACTAGGTATTCTAGAATAGAGATGGTGTTGGTGTCGGTAGAATAGCGATGCTTGTAAACCTGACTACAAAAGGTAAAGGTTTGATGGCTAGTTCCCTAGATTAAAGAGGAAATGTTTGTGTTGCTAGGTTGACAATATAAGAGGCAACAACTATTAAGATATTCCACAATTCGACACACTTGTGTATACATCTGGAACTCTAGGGTTACTGCTGCCTTCAAACAGATGCGGGTGAAGTGCTTAGTTCTTGTCGTGGTTTAGCATGGGCTTTTACAAATTAGTTTTACGTGAAATTTCTTCTGGGTGATGTTAATCAGTATTTTTAGTTTCTTTTTTCTGCACAAATATACCAATCCTTCAATGAATCTGAACAAATTTATTGACTACAAATAGTGATGTGTTTAGTACAACTCGGATCATTCAAGCTTTGATATTTTTGTCTTTGCATTTTGTTGTGAAATTCATCAGTACAATTTGAATACTGGGTTTTAACTATAGCCATTAATTTCTAGGTACCATGATGATGATGTTGATACGAGCTACATTGAAGATGCATGTGATACGAGCTACATTGAAGATGCATGCTCCCACTAAGCATAGAAATTCTCTAGTCCTTTCAGCGCTAATGGATATACATTAACTGCGAAAGTGCTCTGTGTGGAGAATTGGGGAATGAAGCCATTGGTCCGGGAGTATATATATATTTTGCAATATATTTTGTCAGTAGAGGAATTAGGTAGATCCCGTATACATTAACTGTTCCTAATGCTGACTAACTTCTAAAATCTCGTGCCTGATTTTTTGCTGCTTACCAATCCTTATGTTGTATTCTTCAAACAACTCTGCCAAGTTTAGTTATTTGTTAAATTATGAATCTATTTTGTGGTAGCTCATGTGTTTGACAATTTTAATCTATAGTAGCAGAGATCCTGTAGTAATCACAGAGAATGGTATTCTTTTGTGCTGATCAAGCTGAAGTATGTCGGCCTGATAATATACTCTAGTGTATTGAAAAGCGACAGACAACAGATTGGATATCTGATTAAATACTCTATATTCCTATTTGATTAAATACTCTATATACTGTAGTGTACTTCTGTTTCATTGATCTATAATATAGGAAACATACCCTTAGCTTGCAACAACTGCTTCAAGTTTGCAGGAATGATGTCAACAGTATCGGAATTTAAGTTACTTACTGGACCAAATCTTTTCCTTTTGAGTGCTTGGGTTATCTGTAAGACCTATGCAGCGATGAGCTCTTTGCAAAGGTGTATAACAACAAAGGTGTTCATAATAGGGGAGAAATCTGGCACTGCATTTTATGAGCTAGCATTAATCTTTTATCAGTGTCTTCACACTATGGACTTCGGCCTGGCTTGGGATTTGCTGCTGCTTCTCAAAGAAGCATAATTTGAAAGTATAAGCCTACCCAAATGGAACTGTTGTTGCAGAATTGTTTTGATAAACTGGTGTTACAAACAAGTTTTGGCACTGGTTCAAAAACCAGAAGCAGCCACGATAAGCAGTCCAGAACCCAGCCTTAGTGGTCCTATTGACAACAGGGAGGTTATTCCTGATATGCTGAACTGTTAGGAGAGCACAGAGAGTTGTCCACATTCTTGCTCTAGGGATATCAGGCATCCCGCAATGTGAAGGCCTGTCTTTATAAACTACATTCATAATAACATTGTGGCGTACTTTCCATTATCTGGTGCTATTTTACAAACTCACGATATAAATTTAAGACCTGTCTTTATTACAAGGTTTGTGGCTTTTCCTAAAAAAACATGTTAATACTACAACTGAATACCCTAACTAAATAAGTTAAATTCCTGTTTTATATCCAAGGAAAAGGAGTAAAGTTTTCAGCACTCTTGGACCAAACCTCTGCAGTGGATGCCTTGGGGCAGCTTGAAAAATTGCAGAAATACCTGCAAAAGAAGTCAAAAAGTTTCAAATTAAAAGCTTAGGGAAAGAGCACTTAATGATGTCCATCTCACTAACAAGATAAACTAGCTGGTCATTACTGAAGCAAGCAGTGCAAAACACTAGTAGGATTTCCTTATTTCGTGATTTTTTTAATACAGTAAAAGTAATAGGTGCCGTGATCATGTGTCCGCCTCTATACGCCATATAATGTTGTGTTTGTGTCCATGCAACATAGGAGAGAAATCATGGTAATCACGTAGCAACATCCGAAAATATAAGAGAATAATGAATTATCTAACTGGAGAGTTACAGTATTCATAGGTCAAGTATTAAGTCTTTTTTGCGATGTATAAATAGCACACAAATAAACATAAACTAGCGGCGAAGAAAAATATATATTGCTGGTAGATAAGAAATAAAGATTGGAACCAAGGAGATGTACCAATATGCCACAAATATTGGTCAGGTACTATAATCAATTATAATATAGAGTACATAATCAGTTACATACTGCTGGTGTGAGTTGATATTATCAACAACTAATATGTTGCATGGACACCGACACGACACGGGAAGGACACGGCAACCCGACCATGGCACCTATTTTAGTGTCCTAGTATATTTTGGAGTGTCCGAGTACTGTCGGCTACGTGTCCGACGACATGATATGGCTCGGATTTTTGAATTGTCCGTGCTTCCTAGACAAATAGTCATTTGCCAGCTGCACTTTTGCTAGGTACAGTCAATAATTAAAAAAAATGGTAGCTGGAGTTTTCGATCTGAAAAAGGTGACATGAACTCCACAAATTTCGTGTCGCTTGGACCATATTGATAAAATCAAAATATGCTAGTGATAATATCTGATGTTGAAACATGAAAGGCCTGCATAAGGAACCAGAATAGCAAGGTTTGACCAATACTGATACATATCAGTTGAGTTGTGTCATTTTGGCTCGTCCCGATCCGATATTGTCCGATACCGACATTGAGGCTCGCTTTCTTGGTCAATACAGCAAGGAAAAGTCAAAAGGAAAATAGAGAAGCACGGAAAAATCGGTGTCAGGCACAAAGGTTCGATCTTGTTGAAGACCACATACTATACTGCGACGATAATATGACATCTATTATGTGATGATGATGAATATTATTACATTCAAAGCAAATGGGAAACGATAAATAATATATACAACTATACCTAGATGTGTCAAATATTTTCTAGTCTTTTTAATAAAATTTTATTATTATTTGGCTTTGTCGAAATGGAGAACTCCAAATTTTCTATACGAAACCACTAAAACCTACCGATACTTATAAGCCAGGTCTGAAACTGATTTAGATACTGATACTGCGAACCTTGCCGAATAGTGAAAACTAAGCTGACTTTGCCGTTGCCATTCATAGTAGGATGTTCTAATTCATAAAAAATAGTTGGAAAAGCACATGCTCTTAGCATTTTGCCTACTGTAAGATGCTGCTCAGTTACAGATATCAGATATGGGTGCCAAAGTAGGACAGAGGGTAATGAATGTATTATTTAGAACTATACAAATATTGTGTTTCAACCAAAGGTTGGTAGGTAACCCAATGGTTGTGGCCTTTAGAAGGTGAGGTCATGAGTTCAACACATGGGGTATTGTGTTCTAAAGAAAACTTACCCTTTGTTCTCAAAAAAGAAAATTATTGTGTTCTTAAACATTATTCATCAGATACACAGAATCTTCTCCAACTATTGGAATTCTCTCAAAAAGTATTTTAATTATTCTAAAGCTTCAGTAACACTGCCAAATTCATTGTGGTATTAAATCCATATATGATGTGGGACTAAATCTTGGGGTTTCACAATCATAGTGATCAACATATATGTACTTATATTAAAGATAAGGTAATATTCACTTTTGTATCAGCTCTGACATCCTCATGAGTTTATCTCAGTGACAATATAAACCTCAGTTCGTGCATGGTTTCCACTTGATTGTTGTTCTTTTCCGGTAAGTTAAAATCCACATGGTGGTGACATGCATTTGTTGTCAGGGAAAGGAGTCTTAACAAAGAAGAATCTTAAATAGTTGAAGACGTATATGCATCGAGCTGACAAGTTCGTTGTTTGGCCTGTCAAGCTCAGAAAAATGCTAATGCCGGAGCACAAGTCAACCCTGAGGGTCTGGGTCGATCCAGACTGACCCAAGAGTGATCTGATGTCTGACATAATTGGACTGCTTTGGACATGCTGGATTAGCCAGCAAAGACCTATATTTGGATGCTTCAGCATCCTTACTAGTTTTGTTCTGCATGGAGACACTTTGATCCTATTGTTACTTGATGCTTGGGACGACCCTAATAGACAAATTCTTTTTATTATTATTTTTTAACCCTAACTAGACCACCAAAAAAATTAAAAAATCCAACACTACCCCTTTGAAGTACCAGCCTTCTCAGCCACACACCCAAGCAAGTTTAGGCAATACATGAACTTGTTCATAAAGATAATATATTGTTTTTTGGTCGATATTCTTTACCAAGATAAGATATGGATAATGATACCAAGGTTCGCGGTATCGGACGATACCTATACATACTGTGCGTACCATATAGTTTTTGGCATGTTCTGATTCTATATTGACCGCTACCAATCTCGGCCAACACCGACATTGGGGATCTCTTTCCTAGTTAGTTTGACAAAGAAAAAATTACAAGGAAAAATGAGAACTATGAAAAAACTGGTATCGTCACAACGATTTGGGGTGTCGAAGATCTATAAGATTTATTATCAACACATCGTAACCATTCCATTTATCGAAGTCGTATATTTATTGATTCACAACATCTAACAATCTTAACATTATTCCTTCAAAGCTCACCCAAAAAAAAACATAAAATTATGCCTAAATATACAAAAATATTTTCTAGTTTTTTTAATAATTGTTATTATTAATTTTGACTTAGTGATCGAAAAACACTGATTAGAAACCTCCGAAATTTCCAAAAACATATAACGATACTCATAAGAAGAATCTAAAACCAATTTGAATACTGATACTGCAAAACTTGCATGATTACAACCGAGTTATCCGGAGTCGTAAGTATCAATCTTCTTTAACTCATCGACCTTTCAATGCACAAGTCAAGTAATACCTGATCATTTTGTCCTTTCATAATACATCTAGTCCTTTTGTTGGATGTATGTCGCTTTGGCTATCACAGAAAACAATTTGTCTTCTCAATCAATGCCTAATTCTCGTTATGTCGAGATTACCAATTCACACTCTCAAACAATTGACCTCTATATTTTGTCTTCTAGTAGTACTTGGTTCAACCTACAAGAGAACACATACCCTCTTAAGAAAGCAACATTCCCCAAGCCATAAACTAAGTCCCAATGTCAAAGATAATGCAAGTGTTACTTCACCATCAACTTTATGTCACGTCCCGGTTCAACATAACCGAAAGTCGTCACTGAACATGATGTCATACTAAGTCTAAATTGCACTCGTACAAGACAAGAACAATTACGATCGATAAAAATCTCAAAAACAAGTCATTGCAGCAGAAAATAAGATGAAAAGTTGATAGACACAAAATATATGTAAACCATTTTCTTTATTGATAATTTACAGCGGAATTTAAACGACTCTTAGGTCAAAGAACAAATCGATTACAAACAACAGATCTCATCATTACAATGAACGATGCCACAAGACTTACAACTTATCAAACTAATACAATCGACGATGTTCCATACATTATGTCATTTATAAGCAAAAGATAACATCTCCAGTCGAACAACTTCAAGTTGTCAAACGAGCTCCAATACTTCAGAACGTCCAAGCGACTCTCTGCACATGTGGGGGAGGGGTTAGTACATTAAGGAATACACTGGTGAGCGGTCTCGATGTGATGGAAAAACAATTTAGATTTTTTGTTATCTTTTAGTTATTTTAGATAGATATTATTACTATATGTTTTAGCAGTTATGATTTTAAGTTACCTTAGAAATAAGCCTTTAGAGATTGGTTTCATCTTCATTTTATTTCTTGAGAGTCTTTAAATAGTCTGTAAGTTTATAAATTATGAATGGAAGAACTGAAGAATAAGAAATCTATTTTGAGTTTCTATGATGCGATGCCAAAACCCTAAAGTGGATCTCTCTTGTCTTGCCTTCTTCTCCGTCTCATTATTTTCCGCCTCCGACGTTGATGCAAATTCGGTCTCAAGTACAATAGTCGTGCCTTTGAGATCCAACACAACCTGCACATTTCCAAAATCGAGTACTCCTAATTATCATTTTTGTATTTATATTGAAATTTTTTATGATAAATTGATAGTAGTTGATTGTTCACATGTCATTTGAAGCTTCCGCGCCTAATTTTTCCTTAAATTCTTAATTTTTATACTAATCCTATTTCCTCTAGGTCTTCGTCCCGTGTCACCTGGCGTGTCCATATATCTACTATTGACAATTCACCATCAGTGTTTGATGTCTGAATGTGTAAACCATGACAGACCATACTAATGATGACACGAACATAGGGGCATAAACAGGTATTATGCTGCTTCTTCAACAGTAGGTGAGAGCATAGCTGAAAGGCAAAATGTGCAGCAAGTGGGGTACTTACAGGATACACATATTGCAGTAATCGGTTAAAAAAAATCAGTATAAATCTTTGCAACAAGAAAAGCTTCCCTTTCTCTGATCTTGGTATATCTCCACACCAAATATTTTCTTTGTTCATCTCTGGTCCTTCAAGCATGCCCACAACTTATAATTTACAAGTAGATTAATGAATCAGTACTTGGCTTCCTACTGTATACACAATTTCAATACAAATTCTTCCAACAAATTTGCTTCAATCATGGATGTCAAACCTCTTATGCAAGAGTCACTAATACTATGTCAACTCATTCAAGGATTCTTCAATTTGAATACATAACCTCCCTTCCGTTTGAAAATGAACAAACGAACTCCTCCGATAGACATGTTATTTATACATCACGTTTCTTCAGCCCCTCAAACCAACAGCTACTTTGGCAAGTAATATGCTACTCAAGCTATATGCTGCAAGACTCGAGAAAATGCTTCATCAACTCCAGCCTTCTAATTGTAGTCCTTAGCAAGCAAGTGTGTTTTTGCACCATGTCCCTTCAATCATTAAGGCACCCAACATTTCTTCAGAATCCCTTGTAGTAGCCATTATCCGCTTTCGGAAGTTTGACTAGATACCAAGTCTGGTTCTTGTAAAGAGACCATTTACTCACTCGAAACAATTGCCAATTGGCAAATTCGAAGCAAGCGACAACATTGCAAAACTTGGAGGAGCTCCAACATCGGCTTTACAACATTGTGTATAAATTATCTACTTTCCAAGGTGAAAAATCTCCCTCCTCTCTCAAGTCTTGTCTAATAGTATTGGTATATTGTTAAACAAGAGGTGATTTTCCTCAACCTTGAAATCAAACTCATCAGCAACAACTGATTGATGTGGACTTTCCCCAGGATTTCTGGTGGGAAGGGTTAGGGTTGCTGGTGGATATGGAAAGGATATGCTCGACATACTGAATAAAGGCTAGTAGGAGTATGCACACACAGCAGTAAATAATGTGAAGCCCATCATCACTACTGTGTAAAATAAGCTAAAAGTGTCTCAAGTGAATAATTTATCAAATGACTTTGAACAATGAATCCAAATACTATTTTATCAGCCTTATTCCTTGCGCAAAGAGAAATTAATAAAAAAAAGTGGCTTTGTTATACAACTTTCTACACAAAGGGAAGATGGAAAAAGTTTTAAGGCTACTATATAGTTGAGAATACAAAAACCTGTAAAAGCTGACTTGTATTTAGCACTTAATATTCCCAGTATTTGCTAAAAGTGAATGTTAGTAGTAAATTGATGATGACAATTGATTGTGATGAACTTTAGTGTTACAGAGTACACATACCCATAACGGGGCTGAATGGAAAAAATGATTCAAATAACAGACCATTTTTTTCTGAGATAGATGCTACGTTGTTGTTGTTGTTGTTGTTGTTAATTGATATGAGATCAACATTCAATGAAACTTATGTAGAGAGGTATTATTCCTATGATGACAATAGTAACACATGGGACTAATAACAAAACATCATCCAAGACTTCTCTCATTAAACGGTTATGGAGCATAAGAAAGCTCCATAAATGATTTGACAAAATTTATGACCGTTTGTTGACCTGACGTCAAGACTCTATGTTGATGCTAAATTTCCTAGCCAAGGTAGCTATGAGCATAAGAGGGTCATGTCAGAAAACCAAGGCAACCAGTTGGCAGGTAGGTAGACCTATCTTTCCGATATGCATTTTAAGCTCGTGTAACCGACGAGCACCCTCCAAGTTCTCTAGACTATAAAGAGTCTAGATACAATTTACTACAGTAAGTTGCATAAATCTCTATGACACATTAAGCAAGAGTGAAACGGAATGACAATCCCACATGATTAATAACATATAAGACTAATAACAGCACATGTTCGCAATTACTTGGTACTCAACAGCCATCAGCTACCTCTATACTAGCATATATTACTGACTAATACAACTAAGAAAATCACACGTTCTGAAGCAGACATAATAATAAAATAAAATTGTACTAATTAGCCTTTAGGCCATGGATTTTTATACCAGTTTAGGGTTTAAGCCCTAACATGTCCAATTGGAAAGTTTGGAACATGAATTTATTTTTTGTATCATTTTTCCCATTTTACCCTCATCATGAGTACAAGTGCAACAACCAACCCATGTTGAATAGGAGGGTATAATGGAAAAAAAATGAAACCAAAATAAAAATTCAGGGTCCAAACTTGCCAATTAGACATGTTAGGGATTAAACTCTAAACTCGTATAAAATGCAGGATCTAAAGGTTAACAGCCCTAAAATAAAATAGAGGAATAAATTTATGAACATACATGGAAATCTCTGAAAATATATATGCTCGTAACTACAAACTAGAAAAAAGGAGTAACACAACTTATGGTACAAATATTGCGTGAACAAAATCACAATACATCTATAGAGGATACTCATCTATGAAAATAATTTTGAAAGAAGGAACTCCGAGCTACTTGGAACAAGTTATGGCTTACCTAATTGTGTGACAGAAGGAAGTCATTGTCATTTGTACGTATGGTGCACCCACCAACATCACCGCCCAAGTTAGCAGTTATCGGGACAGTTACAACACCATCCGCTGATGCAGGTGTCTCTATATGAACTAGAACATTAAGATATCCTTAGAAAATAATTTATTAAGTAATCTAAAATAGCAAGATAGAACTGGAGTTTTGGGTTACCTTCAAACTCTTCTTTTAGCCAGTCTTGCCCACACTTCAATCCTTGAACTGTCATTGGGTCCAGGGATCTCAAGTTCTCATCAAGCGTTCTACTTCTATTGTCTAATGAAGAACTTGATGCAGGGATTCCAAGAATATCACAAGCCATTGTAGAAAGAACTGGGTACTTCGCTGCGTAAAATTTCCACCAAGCCAAGATGTTGAAGTTGTCATCAAGATTATTAGTACGATCAACAGCTTCATCCAAATACAAATCCAGATCTGATTTTTGTGGTTGACTTGATGAAGTCTCTTGAAGATACTGATCAAGTCCCCTCTTAGCATCACTAAGCGTAAAACGAGAAGAAGTTTTAGATTCTCCACCAGTTCTTGACTCGGTACTAGCAGTAGCACCATCGCTAATGTGAGAATAAAAAAGAAATTCTTGGTTTTTTGAGAGATGATTCGATTGAACTACGTATTCGTTGTAAAGGTTTGCTAAACACTTGCGGATATTTCCAATCTTCTCAGTGGTCTCATATGTATCACCATAAATTTGCTTGAAGAAATACTCAATTGACCTCATTTTGTACCGAGGATCAAGAATTGAAGCGATTGCCATAACTAGTCGTGTCGTGCTCCAATATTGTTCAAAATTCCCAAGGATTTGTGAAGCTACTGAGGCAACAAGAGTAACCGAGCTTGTACTCCAATTAACCAATTGCCAATGGATATCACATATTTCATTAAAATACAGATTAGCAGTGGGAACTCTTGCCCCTGAGAACTTTGCTATTGCTTGATAAAACGCATATAGGCAATCAGTAACAGCTCTTACACCAGTCCAGTCTTCAGGGGATAATGAGTTTACATATCCATCATCATCTTCTGCGAGGCAAGTAAAAGCACCTTGAAATTCATATGCAGTTTCAAGCATCAAATATGTTGAGCTCAAATCATTTGAAACATCAAGAACCAACTCCCTTTGTGGTGCTCCAACTCTTTCTACTTGTTTTTGAAATTCGTTGAGAGTGTCTAGTGAAGATCTCACATACTGCACACTATCCCGCACTCTACTGATTATATCGCGTGCAAGCATCATAAAATCCTGGGCAATGAGATTCAAAACATATGCAGCACCTTGTACATGAAACAGGTCACCATTCAGTGGAAGAGAACCCAATGGTTGAACAAACTTAAGAAGCTCACTAGTTACCACATCATGATCATTAAGATTGTCCAAGGTAATGCTAAACAACTTCCTACTTATATTCCACTCGTTCAATTTCTCAACAATCATTTTACTGATTTCTTCACCCAAGGTCAGATCCTCAGCATGCAAAAAGTTGAGAATTTTACTTTTGAGCTTCCAATCATTATCGACATAATGGCAAGTCAAGCACATATAATCCTCCACTGCATCCTCCCTCGACCTCCACATATCAACTGTAAGACTAACTCGGCAAGGAAGCTTCTCGAGCAGCTCTCGCAGCTTGACCCTCCCATCTTCGTATATCTTCATGCAGTCATCCCTAACCACATCATCCGGCATTAGCTTAAACTGTGGTTGGAGATTTTTAACGAATGTTCTAAATCCAGCATGACGTACAATGGTGAAAGGATAACCGTGAAAAACAACCATTCTAGCCAGATCCTTCCGACTCATTTCTTGGTCAAAATTAGAGCCGTCAATACCGTCATTCCCATAATGCTTCCCTTCACCGAATTTCAAACCAAACCTCCGGACGACCAATTTCCTCCTCTTAACCCGAACCTTAGTCGAAGTACAAGTCACAAGATGGTTCTTCAAATGGGTGGTCCCGCTGCGGCTGCTCGCGGTTAACTGTTTCTTACAATGATTGCAAATAGCGACACAATTACCGTCGGGCTTCTTCTCCTTCGTAAAATCGTTCCAAACAAGTGACCGCAGTCGCCGCGTCGTCTTTGGATCGCCGGACATGCTAACTGCAAGTGCATTGCTATTACTAACATCCATCTCAGTAATTTCAGACATGCTGCACTATGTAACAAAATTTTCAGTCATCGAACCAACTACGAAGGCATTAGTAAGTTTCAGGAAATCAAATAAAAACCCGTGAGAACTAAAAAGATTTGACTTTTATTAATCATTTCCTTGCTTTAGTAAGTTTTCTAATCTAGTAATCTTAATTCCTAGTATTTCTTCGGTATTAGATTTTTCTTAGGCTTTTTATTGGGGGGATTAGGTTTTTGGCATTACTAAAATTCAAAAAACGTAGGGACCAAAAGCAGAAAGATCAGATTTTTATTATTCATTTCCTTGTCTCAGTAACATGTCTTTATCTAGTACTGTTAAATCCGAATTAATTCTCTGGAACTAGGGCTCTTCTTTGTTTTCCTATAAAAGAATTCAAGAAAATAGAAGTATTTCCATAAAATGAGTAATTAATGGAATTCTAGCTAGGTTATTTTTGGGATGGTTTAGTGATGTTATAGTAATTCCTTATATTAGGGTTTTCTTGTTGAGGAATTAGGGTTTGGGAGGCTTAGGGTTTTTTGTATGAAGAAAATAAAGTTCTAATTAATGAATTATTTTTTCCATGGAAGAGTTATTATTGTGAGATTAGGATTAGGGTTTTAATGGGAAGAAGAGGAAGGAAGAAGAAGAAGAGGGTTGGGGACTGACCTTTGCGGGTTTCGGATCGGACAATTGGGAAGGAAGGGGGATCCGATTGGCTCGGAGGAAGAAGAGACTGGGGGCGGATTTTGTTGGGGACCCGATCCGCTCGCCTGGCCTCCTGGAGGAAGAAGAGTGGTGGGTCTCGTTTTTCTCTTAAACCCGATCCGATTTTTTTAGTTTTTTTTATTTATATCAGCCGATCTCTTTCTATGCTTCTTCCTCCAAGTAAATATGAATGGCCGAGATTCGTTCGGGAGCCTAACTAAATCTAGGGTTGAGGTTTGGCATCTTATCCCCATTGTCGGTTTGCTCTATGTAAGTTGTATAATGGGTCAGTCTGGGCCGACACGAGTTCCGAATTGACCGAATTTGACCGGGTTCGGATCGGTTCGGATTCAACCTGAGAGAAAGAGCGGGTCGGATCGGATTGACCCGATGGATTTGAAAGCAGATCCAGTCCGAACCCATGACCCGGTCTGTGAAGGACCGGTCTGGATCCGGATCGGACTGGCCCGAGAACTTATTTTAATATGTATATATATATTATTTATATATAAGTTATATTATATAAATGATAAGATAAGTTAATAAATTTAAGTTAAAATTTATAGATTATTTGTTACTAAGTTATTTTTGTATAATTTAAATTTTTTAAGTTATTTGTTAGTAAGTTTTTTTTATAATTTATATAAACTTTTTTGTTATATAAATTTTATAACGACATTAAGTAAGAAAATTTTATTTGATTTCTTTATATAGAATTTTAAGCCACCTACTTCAACATTCATATTGTCATTAATAACTCATATTAATATTACTGATACATATGAAGATCAGAAATACATATTAAAAAAATGATACAATTATTTTAAAAAGTACCAATATTACTAGATATTTATACACTTTTTCAAATGCTTGCGTAGAATTCATGTGACACAATTAGATTTTCATTGGAATCGTTTACCACAATGCAAGCATTCAACAACAACTCCATCTGATAATCTTCTTTCCATATCGGACTTATTGTAGACTCCGCTAAAATGATGTCAAATTTCTGATCTTCTTTGCAGTAGAGGTCCTTGTTGTGGTGCTGGTTGAGATTGCTGATCTTGCAGTTGCTGTAGTGGTTGATCATTTTTCATGATAGTAAATAATATATTCACACTAGAATCTAAATTGCTTCTAAATATTGTAAGAGGGAAAAGAAATGTTGTTGTGATTAATTTTCATAATTTTTGTACCATTTATAAAAAAAATTTGGGCCTAAATGATCCCTCGTACCCTCAAAATATAGTTGTTATAAGAGTATTTTGGTCTTTTTCAGCAAAAATGATCAAAATATCCCTAAAATGGACAAAAGTTGCCACTAAATTGCCTCCAACGATCGGACCGACGATCGAGCCGGTCTGACCGGATTCCAACGGTCAACTCGAACCCGACCCGTGAGTCAACCAGACCGGACCGGACTTACGGGTCGATATCTTGGATCCAGTCCGAACCCGCAGTGAACGTGGGCCGAACTAGACCGAATCGTTGACAGGGTCCGAGTCGACCCAGACCGACGTTGTCGGGCCAAATTTTTGGCCGTCCGGCCCAATATACACCATGAGCTCTATGTTTTTTGTTCAAAATATGTTGAGCATCGCTCCTTTTCCCTCACTGTGGCTGACATGCAGTTGCTCTTCTTGCTCCTTAGGACTGCATTTTGCCCTCTTATCTCCTCTCACCTCCAACATCTGAGAAAATAACAATTTATTCAAGAAAAAAAAATTGAGTTTAGATTTCCATATTATTCTCGATAGAATTTAGATATCGTCCTAATGGTGGACTTGACTGATCATCCAAATAGAGATCTAAACCTAAATTTTGAATATTATAAAAGATCCTAAAACTAAATGACAAGACGTGAGAATTTAGTTTTGCATGGTGAGAGCTGTGAATTGTGTTGTTTAGTTTTGTCATGACCTATCGAGAATGAGACTTGCAAAACTATTGTTTATTTCTGTTCTGATCTTAACAGCCACACAACTTTTCTGGCGACAGTCTTGATGAAGACGACTTCATGGACATCGTGTATCATCAGATGTATCTTGTCCAGATCGAATTGTTGAATGCTTATAACTCAAGAATCTCCGAGAGTTGTGTGGCTGCTGAGATCATGATAGAAGTAAATAACAGTATTACAAGTCTCATTCTTAATTGATCATGACAAACCTAAATAATTCGAGTCAAATAATTCCACAATACAAAACTAAACAATTCTCACATATTTTTCGTTTAATTTTAAAGTCTCGTATAATATTTAAAATTAGACATAAATATAAATTTTTAATATTATACTAGACCATAAAACTAAATAAACTCAAAAGAAAATTATTCCTTTCTTGATTAGGTTCAAAAGAAGAGTCCAATATGATGACAATGTTTGTTTTGTAATGTTAATGGTTAGTGGCAAAAGTGTGATACTCAACTATATTAACTAAAAAGATATTTATGATCAGTGTTATTGGCAACCAAAATCTTTTTGGGACATTGTAATTTTGCATAGAGAGATCTTTGCATAGAGAACTATCAAAATTTTGTTAATTTTGAAGACTATAAGGACTGCCAAAACAAGACTATTTCGGTGCCAATAACACTAACAATATTATGTTCAGTCGGAGGTGTGCTTAATGGATTAGTTTATGAAGGAGGTTTAACTGAATTTTTTTTAATTGATCGAAATATTTCGTTTGATAGTTTACATAATCAAATTGTTGAGCAATGTTCTATTGATTATGCATTTATATTGGTTCATGTTTATTTAACTAATTGTATAAAGTTAGTGAACAAGCATGAAAATTTATTCTAGAAGTTAATGTACAAGCAACGTATATTAATATTTATGTAACTTCACCACCACATAGAAATAATATTGTAAGTAGTATATGTGCTTCTAATGAAGTTAATACTGCTCCTAGTTCTTCTCATCAAGTTATTTTATTTACTGAACAAGAACATATAGTAGATGATGGTAATAACGACGATGAAAACAGTGATGATTTAATTGAAAATTTAGATGATGAATTTGATGGCAATATTGATAGTGTTAGCTTTCAGGATTAATCAATGAAAGAAAATTTGATAATCGTTCTGAATTTAGATGTTTTATTAGTGATATAGTAATTGCACATAATTTTACTTGTCATGCTACTTTAAACAATGCTAGTGGGATTATATATAAATGTAACGATTCAAGTTGTAATTGGAGAGTATACGCTAAAGCAAGTGGTAAAGGTGAAAGTTTTGTTATAACAACGCTAGAAAACGTACATTCTTGTTTAGGGGGACTTATAACAGGTTCTCATCCATTAGCTACTACTGTATGTGTTAAAAAATAAGATTATTGATAGAATTCGAGATAATCAGTCGTATAGTCCATCTCATGTTGTAAATGATATATTTAGAGAATACGAAATATATATTAAATATTATAAAGCTTGAAAAGCTAGGAAACTTGCTCTATCCGAAATAAATGGTAGTTATATTGATGCATATAGTAGCCTTGAAGAGTATGGTTTTAGAATTATTGAGACAAATCCAGATAGCCAATATTTTATACAGACTACAGAAGACAATATATTTAAAAGAATTTTTATTTGTTTTAAGGCATGCATTGATAGATTTTTTAAGGGGATGTTTACCTGTGATTAGTACTGATGCTACTTTTCTTTCTTCTAGATATCAAGATATTTTATTTATTGCTTGTGCTCATGATATCAAAGTTCGTACTGATATAACAATTTCATCAACCTCTCTTGGCTAATTCCTGATGGTTCGGACGATCAATCTCTCTTAGATTGAGTCGGTCCCTCTTTTCTCGTGTATTCCCTGGGGCCGCATCATCACCACCTCCTTGACTGTCCTCCACTTGATTTGGCATCGGTGCTGATGGAGTTGTCAAGATATGCGAATAGGTGGTAACGCGGGGGGCGAATAGGCTATCCCACTGAGAATCTCCCTCAGGGGCCCACTGACAATCTCCCTCGGGGGCCCACTGAGAAGTGCCCGCACCGGCCGTCGCCTGAGAAGTGCCCCACTCAGGCCAATGAGAAGTGCCCGCACTATCCCACTGAGTAGTGCTCGCACCGGCCGTCGCCTGAGAAGTACCCCAGTCAGGCCAATGAGAAGTGCCCGCACCAGCCTACTGAGAAGTGCCCGCACCATCCCACTGAGAAGTGCTCGCACCGGCCGTCGCCTGAGAAGGGACATCGACATCATGCAGTGGCAGACCATCATCTTGATACCAAACTGTGGTATACTTCCCAGGGGGCGTGCTTGTCGTTGTGCAACAAGACCTTGAGGATAATCTCCTGGAATAAATAAGGGAGGGTTCGGAGGAGTCGGTCCTCGTTGCATAGCAGCCAAAATTTTGCCAGCCGCTGTGCGCAACGGGTCCCCCACTGGCTGATTTTGATATGCAGTATTTAAATCTGGAAGCTGAAATACACAATAGAATTCAATAGAGGACATAAATAAGTACTACGGAGATAGACATTTTCATATAAAAATAACGTACCATCCCTTTTACATAATCATAATAGCAGCGGAGACTATAATCATCTATGGCTCGATGTTGGAATCAAAACTCCTGGAATAGGTAGGCTATGTTGCTGATAAGAGGAGCTCCCCACCAAGATCTATATGCATCATCAACGTAGGCTACACCATTACAAATTATGACCATATGATTTCTTATAATTTTTACAGTAAATTTTGTTAAACTTTTGGAACAACTTACCATCATCAATAGAGGACATCATTTGAGACAAATGTCCCACCTTATGTGTCTCAAATCTAGAATTTTACCCAGGAATCAATCTGCGTGCTCTGGTAGTTGCATTGCCTTTACCACGATTGAAACTTGGTGGCTCATCAAAATACGTTCACCATACCATGTTGTTCTTCAGTCAACATCCAGTACCCACGTCGTCCTCATAACGCCGTGCGACATGCTCTCGTACTCGAAACGTATCAGGATAATCGTATTGCTATATATGACATATATAAACGATGTTATTATTAGACATGTAAAAAATATAAATTATATTTACTAAAATAATTTAATTTTAATATACCTGTCCAGAAAATACTAGATTAGAAATGTGCGATTCACGTAGCTGGATAATCGTATCTGTAGTAGGCCCTCCTGGAATACGTCCATCGTTTTGGGTACCCATTTGCAATATTTTAATTTAATTTAGTGTTAGTATGACTACTATCACGAATATTATATTTATAATAATTAAAATAGTAACTACAATTACATAATTATAATTATAATAAAAAAATTACAAACCTGTTTTTCTTATGTTCTTCTCTCTTCTTCTCTGCTTTCTTCCTCCTGCTCTTCTATGCTATGCTCTGCTATGCTCCTTTTCTATTCTCTGCTTCCTCCTCCTATTCTCTTCTGTGATCTTGCAACTCTTCTGTGATGTTGCAACGATCTCCCACCCTCTACTTATAATACATAACCTCCACCAACACCCACCTAAATATTTAACCACCTAATATCAATTAAATCCTACCAACACATCCACCTGAACCCATTTAAACCCACACCTACAATCATTTAATCCCTATCAACAAACCTACCATAACCAGACCTTAAGAACCAACCCGAAAATTTGGGAAACCAAATTTTTGCCAACCCAGTTGGCGAAAATATGGTGAACCCATTTTTTTCCCAAGTTGAACCAAGCAAAAACCAAGTGAACCAAGCAAAACCAAACAAAAACTAAGTGAACCAAGCAAAAACCAAATAACTAAGGCTAAACCGAACCGAAAAAAAAAATCAACTTTTCCCTATTTTCGCCAACAGAATTGGCGAAAATTTGAAAAAAAAAATCGAAAAATTAATAAATTTTTTTTTAATACGAGTTGGTGAAAATTAAATTTTTTTTTTAATACAGGTCGGATTTTGGTCGAATTTTTGCCAACTGAGTTGGCAAAAATCCAGTTTTTCAAATTTTTGCCAACCCACTGACGATTCCTATCGTCATTTATAAATTTATCAGACTTATATCGCTGTATTTAATTATTATAAAATTTTTATCGATACAGTAAATTTTTTGTTCTTTTTATTGTTGTTTACCTGTCTTTTCAGTGCCGATAACTACTGTAATTGGTTCAAAGTCTAATGCATAAACTATACTCTGGTTTGGATCCCACTGATGCATGAATTCTATACTCTAGCATAAATTCTGTAATCTGGTTTGTATTTTTATTAGTAACTTTTCATTACTCGGTTCGATTTCCGCAAAAGTAGACAAAGTTGTTTAAAGTCTACTGGTTTGTTTGTATTTTTTTTAATACCACTAATGCAATTTATGGAAAGTTCTTTAACTTGACAATTATTACATAACATATTATATATTATTAGTATAATTGATTCAAAGTTTTCTGGTTCATAATTTAATTGGCTTATTCTTTACTGTTTGGTGTGGTATTCGTAGTTAACATTCTTATTTGTTAACTCTGATTCAGATTGTTAACTTTGAATTCTTTACATGATTCAGAGTCAACAGAGTATAAGTGGTCTTTGTTTTCTTTATTTTGTTCTGATTTAGTCTAGAACAGGGGCGGAGGCAAATGGAGGGTGCACTGGCCCAGTGCAAAAAAAAAAAGTTGTAATTTTTTTTTTATATATATGTTAGTATAGAAACAGTTCAGTGCAAAAAAAAAATAGTAATTTTTTTATTATATATATGCTAGTATAGGTTTATAGTCCACCCAATACTCCATAAAGCTTACCCATTATACCAATCAACAGATGTTAAGAGTAAATAATTTGAGTCCAGAGACCTCAGACTCCGACTCTCTCATTCTATGTCTCATAGTCTAGGGTTTATTACACAATGACCCGCGACCGATGACCGGAGACCCGCGAGACCGCGACCACGACCGAGACGTTCCGGGTGCTCCCCTTCTCCACACTCCAGCCCAACCGGCGACCGACAACCAGGACGTTGCAGCCCCTCGCCCCCCTCCCGCTCTCGGCTCTCCTAGTCTTCCTCTTCACCTCCTCTGGTAAAACACTATCATCATCACCATCCTCCTTTGAATTCATTTTTTGTAAAATCCTAACCCCCAAATATTTGATATTTGGTTTGATTTTAATTCACTATTTAATAGGTCTTTGGAATATAATGGAAAATCAAGGAAACAAGAGAAAGAAAAACCATTTTTTCATTCTTTAAACCAAGGGGTGAAACATAAGGAAGTGAAAGTCTCCCCCTCCTTCAAATGTTAATGTTTCAACCCCAAGGGTTGATCATAGGGATGAGATTATAGGTGATTTAAATTCTCTTGAATGAGATCGTACGGACGTATATCAAAATGAGTCCATATCAGCCAAAATTGACAACATTTCCACCATCTTAGTTCGGAAAACAGTTTCGTAGATTTCAATACTCTTGGTTCCAACGATTTTATTGGTTAGAGTACTCTCCTTCAAAGGATGCAACATTTTATTTTTCACGTTATCTTTTTGAAAATGATAATGCTCTTCATTGCACATTGACATTCGATGGGTTTAAAAATTGGAAGAGAGTTAATGAGGGGACTCGATGTACATTTTTGACACACATGGGAGGACCCAAATCTACTCATAGATATTTCGTGAAAGCTATGGAAGATTTATCAAATTTTACTCAATGTGCTTATCTTTAGTAGTTATATTTAATTGACATACAAAGGGAATATAGTTTGGATTGTTAGTTACAACTTCAGATTTTGAAGGAAGTTGTATGCAGGAACAATCCATGTATTTATTAGAATTTGAAAACTTGTTCAAAATTTAACTGTTGTTAATTCTATTTTTTTTATTATATTTGTATGTCATTTATTTTTACTGTCTTAGAGTCTTAAAATTGTAAATATGAATATGATTCCGGTAAATAATTGAATCATTTTACCTATATATTTGTATGTCATTTATTTTTACTGTCTTAGAGTCTTAAAATTGTAAATATGAATATGATTCCGGTAATGAATTGAATCATTTTCAGATGCTTGCTTCCTAGTATTCTTTTTTGAAATGCATAGTATATCTTTGGAATAGATGGAAGTAATTATATTTGGTGAAAAATTATCAATTAGTAAATATTACAAAAATTTAGGCATAAATTTACAAAAAAATTCTGTCGAATCATCGAATTTACAAAGAAAAGTCTGTCGAATTTTTGGCATAAATTTTTAGAATCTTATAGTAACTACTAGCTAGTCCACTCTATTCCAAAATCCTGGCTCTGCCCCTGGTCTAGAACACAATAAAAGAAACTTCTCCAATTCCAATTTTTATACCAAATCAGAACTAAGAAAGGAGTCTAAAGAAAACAAAATAAAAATAGATACCAATTATTTGGTCTGTCTTCAATATTAGACAATAATCAGTTTCTAAATTAAATTTTTTTTTTCCACTCTTAACGTTGGTTCTGACTTATTCTCATAAATAGAACATAGAAAGAATACTTCTCCACTTAAAATTTTATACTTCTCACTTATTGGTCTATACTACTTTATTGTAACAGGCAAAATGACAACTGTTGAGAACATTATGATGATCACTACTGCTCATGTTCATATCGGACAAGGAAAAAAGTCGAAAAAGTTCAATGGAACCGACTTCAAGTGCTGGCAACAAAAGATGTTTTATTTGACAACCTTGAATCTGGCAAAGATTCTAAATAAAACAGTCATTTTTCTACAAGAAGGTGAAACCGACAACGTTGCTATTGCTAATATTGAAAAATGGAAGTATGCAGACTTCTTATGCAAAAATCATATATTAAGTGGACTGGACAACCATTTATGAAATGTTTACAGTCCACTAAAGACTGTAAAAGAGGTATGGGATGTCCTGGACAGTCAATACAAAGCAGACGATGCAGGGTCTAAGAAATTTGTAGTAGACAAATTTTTAGACTACCGCATGATTGACTCCATAACTGTGGCAAGTCAAGTTGAAGATCTGCAATGTATCTTCCATGAACTGGTTGCCAAATGTATGGGCTTATGTGAACCATTTCAGGTAGCCTCTGTAATTGAAAAACTTCCATCTCTATGGAAGGATTATAAGAACTACTTAAAACATAAACGTAAAGATATGCCACTGACAGATCTGATTGTGAGGCTTAAAATAAAAGAAAATAATAAGAGCAATGATAAAATCTTTTCTATATAAAGACGAGACAAATATCTTGGAAACATGACAAAAGGAAAAAAAACACAAACAATTTGAAAGCTCTGGTCAAGGAAACTACAAAAAGTTCAAAGAAAAATGTCACATATGCAAGAAGATGGGGCATAAGACTGTTGATTATTGTAGCCGCAACTACAACAACAACATCAGCAACAAGAATAAGGGATATCCTTACCAGGCTCATATGACTGAAGATGAACGATTGGGCAAGGGTGTTGAAGACCTAGTTCTGGCGGCTGTTGTCTTTGAAGTGAACATTATAGGAAGCAACCCAACAGAGTGGTGGGTTGTCACTGGGACTACCCGTCACATTTATGCTGAAAATGTCATGTTCAGCATCTACCAAAGTGTCGACCAAGGCGAACAACTATTTATGGAAAATTCTTCATCGCCAAAGGTTAAAGGACAATGGACGATAATTCTGAAAATGACGTCGGGAAAGGAATTGAAGCTTAACAATGTTATGCACTTACCTGATATTCGAAAGAATCTGATTTCCGGATCTATGTTAAGCAAGCATGGGTTTAAGTTAATATTTGAATCCGATAAATTTGTACTCACAAAGAGTGGAGTTTATGTGGGGAGGGGTTACCTCAAGGAGGGCCTCTTCAAATGAATGTAATAACTGTTATGCCTAATAAGATGATTAATTCTTCTTGTATTGTTGAGTCCTCTCATATGTGGCATGGTAGATTAGGTTATGTCAATTATGATTCAATCATAAAACTAATGAACATGAACTTAATTTCCAAATATGCAATAGATTAAAATCATAAGTGTGGAATATGTGCAAAAGCAAAATTAACCCGTACTTCCTTTCAAAATCCTTTTGAAAGAGATATAGAACCATTGAATTTAATCCATACAGATGTATGCGATCTAAAAAAAACGTACAAACTAGAAATGGGAAGAAGTACTTCATCACATTCATCGATGACACTACTCGATATTGCTATGTATATCATATGAAATCAAAAGATGAGGCAATAGATATTTTTAAGCAATACAAATATAAAGTAGAAAATTAACTTAATCGAAAGATTAAAGTTCTTAAAAGTGATAGAGGTGGTGAATATGAAGCACCATTTGCAGGGTTCTGGGCAGAACATGGAATTATCCACCAAACCACTACACCATATTCACCACAATCTAATGGAATTGCTGAACGAAAAAATTGGACTATTAAAGAAATGATAAATTCTTTATTGTTAATTTTAGGTCTACTAGATAACTTGTGGGGAGAAGTACTTACAGCCAACTACCTTTTAAATAAGGTACTCCACAAGAAAAATGATATGACTCCATATTAATTATGGAAAGGAAGGAAACCTTCATATAAATACCTTAAATTGTGGAGATGTCTTGCAAAAGTGACAATTTCATTGCCCAAAAAGGTCAAGATACGTCATAAGACCTTTGACGGCATATTTATAGGATATACTGAAAACAATTCTGCTTATCGGTTTTTCGTACATAAGTCAGACATTTCGGAGATACATAATAATACAATTATTGAATCTAGAAATGTCTCTTTGATAATATATTTCCATGTAAAAAGATATATGATAGAGAAACATTAAAAAAAATCAAGATGATATTAGACATTATGATCAAAATAATGCAGATAAGGAAGATGAGCCTAGACGTAGTAAGAGGTCTAGAACATCAAAGTCCTTTGGATATGAATTTCTAACTTTTATGTTAGAAAATGAGCCTCAAACATTCAAAGAAGCAATGTCTATATCAGAGGCTCCACTTTGGAAATAAGCAATCAATAGTGAAATAGAGTCCATCATGCAAAATCATACATGGGAACTGGTTGATCTCCCTCCAGAGTGTAAACCATTAGGCTGCAAATGGATATTTAAGAGGAAGATGAAAGCTGATGGAACTATTGATAAATATAAAGCAAGACTGGTTGTCAAAGGATATAATAAAAAACAAAGAATTGATTATTTTGACACATATTCACCAGTAACAAAGATAACATCAATTCGGATTTTAATTGCAATTGCAACATTGCATAATCTTGAAATACATCAAATGGATGTAAATACCGCCTTTCTAAATGGTAACTTGGAAGAAAAAATATATATGAATCAACCAGAAGGATTCATAGTAGCAGGTAAAGAAAGAAGGTGTGTAAACTAATTAAGTCTCTATATGGACTTAAACAAGCACATAAACAGTGGCACCAAAAGTTTAACAATGTAATGATGTCAAATGGATTCAAAATTAATGAGTGTGACAAATATGTATATTCTAAAAATACACTAAATGGATATGTCATTATATGCCTATATGTGGATGATATGCTAATAACAGGCAGTAACCATAACATAATCCAGGACACAAAGAAGATCTTAATAAAAAAAATTTGATATGAAAGATCTGGGAGTTGTAGATGTTATATTAGGAATTAAGATTTCTAAAACGCCAGATGGGTTGATATTATCTCAATCTCATTATATTGAGAAGATCTTAGAGAAATATAATCAAAACGATAATAACATTACAAAAAATCCAGTAGATCTAAATCTTCTTTTAATAAAGAATAATGGAGAAAGTATTTCACAAGTAGAATATTCTCGTATAATTGGGAGCGTAATGTATGTCACGAATTGTACGCGACCAGACATATCTCAATCAGTTAACAAACTAAGTAGATATACGAGTAATCCAGGAGAAAATTACTAGAAGGCAATTATTAGAGTACTCAGATATATAAAATATACCAAAGATTATGGATTGTACTATACAAAATATCTAGCTGTACTCGAAGGGTACAGTGATGCAAATTGGATATCTGATACTAAAGACTCAAAATTCACAAGTGAATATATCTTTACATTTGGAGGTACATCAATATCGTGGAAGTCCTAAAAAAACGTGCATAGCCAGATCAACTATGGAATCTGAATTCATAGTTCTGGATAAGACAAGTGAATAAGCAGAGTGGCTTCAAAATTTCTTGGAGGATATTCCAATATGGCCAAAATTCGTACCAGCAATTTGTATACATTGTGATAGTCAATCTGCTATCAGTAGGGCACAAAGTCATATTTATAACGGTAAATCAAGACACATCAGGAGACGTCACAATACCGTGAGACAACTTCTCTCTAATGGCATAATCATGATTGATTATGTAAAATCAAAGAAAAATCTTGCGGATCCACTAACTAAAGGTTTGACAAGAGAGTAAGTTTATAAGTCATCGAGGGGAATGGGCTTGAAGTCTATGATAAAAGAAATTTCATAAAGAAAAATTCAACCTAGTAGACTGGAGATCCCAAGATCTAGGTTCAAAGGGACAATCTAATTATGTGAAATTCTGAAATGACACTGGTGAGTATATAATTACTCCTACTAATCTCTAGGATGACTGATAACAGTGTTGCCTTCAAAGAATACTAAGGTAAGCTTTGCTTTTAATGATTTCTATGACTTGAAATTCAAGTGAAGTATAGCATGATACTCTTATTAGGAAGTCACCTATGTGAGTGCGGAAGTGAGGCCGTTTCTATGAGAATTATAAGGCTGAATTCTCTAAGAACTCTCATGAAACCAGACATATGTTCAGGGGCCAAAATGAACAAATAAATAGAAACAATCTTGGTCGAAAATGAGTTGTGTGATATTTATTGATTTAAGTTTACAACAATAGCTGAACAGTTCAAGACATCATGTTCACTGGATGGCTAGTAAGCTCTATAAATATTCACAAGGGAAGGTTCAAGGCCAAAAGCTACCTATCCTAAAACAATAACTTTTCAAATGATCTCTCTCTCTGTATTTGCATCTTCATTGAGTCTGCATTTTGTTTGCATTATGCATAATCAAATATTCATTCATGGGGAGATTGTTAAAATTATTGAATGAATATTTCCAATGGTTGTGTGTATTTGAATAGTTGTCCAAACATTGTGTCCTTACTATTTGTGTCTCTTCGTTATTTATAAAATGAGAGTCATTTGAGTCATTCACTCATTCCTACATCAAGCATTCAAAATCCAATAGAGAGAGAGAGAGACTACTTCCATTGCTTCGGCAAGTTCCTGCGATGTGAAATACTGCTACCGGGGGAGGAGGAGCACTGTTGTATCCTGGAAGACTTAACGCAATTAAACCGTAAGCACCTGTGCGAGGCTAATATTATCTTAAGGACATTGAACCAAGTTCAAGCCTCGGTCTCAGTTAGATCGTTTATTTACATTTTATTTTCAGCCTATAAAAATACATAGTGAAATTATTATTACAAACATATATATATATATATATATATATATATATATATATATATATATATATATATATATATATATATATAAAAGTGCAAAAGTGACCATTGTTCAGGATATTTTAAGTGTAAAATGTGGCAATTATTGCAAGTGTAAATTAACTACAAAGAATCTATTTTAGTTAGAATCATTAATCACAATTGATGAATGTTTCCCAAGTACTGAACTTGATCTATTTACGATACTGGAGATACAGATCTCTAGTAGGCCAAATAGACTTGCTGACCACAACAATCGCATATCTCAACTTCCAAACTTGAGGAATCAGAATTGCAAAATAAGATGTATGATTTCAACTTCTTAGAGTAGGCCCAAACCAGAAGAGAAAAAATAGCACTATTTTGATTTTGTGCCCTGATCATCTTTAATAATTAACTTGCAGACTAGTCCCTCTTCTCTTACTCTATCAGCCTATTCCATGAACCAACTAAAATTTGCCCAGGAACTGAGCCCAAATATGTAAACAAAATTCAAATAAATACACACAATACTCATAGCTAAAATATGATAAACAAATGTCTCAAATTGTTACATACACAAATAGTGAACAATCAATCCTAGCTTACAGAGTTTCCAACAACATTGCTCGGACTTTGGCTCTCAGATCACTGGGGATCTCAGTAGCATCAGCTGGCTTGGTATCTAAACCTGCTGCAGTACCAACATATTCGACGCGATCAGACACACCTTCGGATCCCGTATCTGAATACTCTGTGCCCTTTCCGATGTCCTCATCCTCCATCTCTCTACCCCTTTCGGAATGAGATCTATGCTTGCTCCGCTTCTTATCAGATCTCTCATGATCGTCTTCAGAGGAATCATGTTTTCTGCGGCAAGAACTCTTCTCGTGCCTGTGCTCATCTTCTGAAAGGCTGTGATATTTGTGCCGATGATGACGGTGATGTCTAGATCCCTCCTCCTTGTGATGATTGTAATCATCGGACCGATGCTTCTTCCTTGAATGCTTATGATCCTCCTCTAAGTCTTCTTCATCGTCCTTCGATCTTGAATGTTGTTTCTTCCTATACTTCCGCACCATATGCGAGGGGCCGGCATCAAAAGGCACTGAGCTACCTTCTCTTTCTTCATGTGCTGATCCAGCAGCCGAAGACTGCAGATGGCTATCTGGATTGCCACTGGGTTGCACCGATTCAACTATCGGTTTGCAGCCGCTCTTTATCATCGCAGCAAACATCTTTGCCCGTTTTAGTCTCTCTGCTTTCAGCTTCTGTTCCTTGGTTAGAGATGCATCAGAAGAGTCCGCTTCACTGGAGGCTGCAAGGGCTACTGTCTTGGCAATAGCAGTAGCAACTGACACATCGGCAGCTTCACCGTTGGAAGCAGAAGGGTTGAACATGGATTTCCGGTGTTGATCTGAGGAGAGACCTCCAATGCTCGAGGTTCGACCAGTTTCTGAATCAGTAAAAGAAATGCTTTTGAAATTGGCAGGGCTCCGTCCTCTTGTCGCTGAAAGCACTATGGCAGCAGCTTGATCGGCACTTACTCCAACCTGTCGAGCAGGCTTTGGGGGTTGTTCATTTGAATCCTTCTTTGGCCCACCAATGACCATCTTAAATTTCTCCTTCCTATGGGGGTCCATTGACCAACTTTCTGATTGCTCATTAGCACTTACGTCATTGGTTGATACTTCTCGACTCCGTCTCTTGCTAACATCTGACGAATTCTTGCTCAGCGACCTTGACTGCAAAACAAGCATGCAAAATGCTTAAGGAGAATACTTCTACTTTTAGCTAAAAACTGTTAAGAGAGATTAAAATCAAGTCAATAACAGATTGCAATATGCAATTTTGCTGCATTTAGAGATTTTAAAATTCAGAAAGAATAAACCTAATGTATACTATCCGGCACTCTAAATATCAGCGAATACATTTGAAGGATAGACTACTAGATGGAGTAGTATCATCAAAACTATGGAGGACAGCTGCCTTGAAAGTTTAAAGATGAACTCACCAAGAGTAAAGTACTGATTTTATCTGTAACAGGGAAAACATACATCTCACAGAACGGCTCTATTGCAATTTTGCAAACATTACACCAGAGAGCCCAATTCAGACACGAGTATCAGGAAAATTATAAATTATTCCAAAATTGTTGTCATATAGAGGAATTCTAACAATCAAGCATTACACTTTCCAATAAGGCTAGGTTTGGCATTGCTTATTTAGCCTGCTTTTGCTCTTCTTCTTTGAAAAGCAGCAGCAAAAGCTATTTAATAACAGCTGCTTCAGCTTAGTTTTATGATAAGCTAGTTTCCACAGCCTTGTCTAGCAGGCTTTCCAAGTGAATTTTCTTGTCCATGTTATCTGTTCTGGAGAGGGAGAGAGAAAGAGAGACTCCTACGGGTACATGTTGCTGTGGCAGAAAGGAATCATATAGCAGACACCAAAGAAATGACAAATCATTAGCTAACGGAAGCAAATTATGATGCTGTGGTGATTTGATTGTAACAATTACCCCTTACAAAATGCAAAAGCTCAGTATACAATTTCTCAGAGTTTAGACACACTTAGAAAACGTGATTTCCACTTGCAATTTCATCCAATTAGTTAGTTAAAAAGAATTACATTCTTCAAACCTACATGGAAGATCAGCATTAACTTACCAAGTTCAAGATTTAGTTGTAGTAATCAATCCTAGTAAAGATGAAAGTACTAATTGGACCTCCATGTTATCCTAAAAACTAGGGTATATGGCTTAAATAAAAATAATAATATGGAGCCGAATTATATACAATTAAACTCTATGATATAATAGCATTGGGACCAAGGAAAATCTATTAATTTAGCGAATATTAAATAATTCTTACAATAAATATATTAATTTATCGATTAATTAATGACTTACTAATTTAGCAAGGTATTCCTTATTTTCTTGAATATTTGTACATTGTATTCAGTTTCTTGTTTTACGAACTAACAATTATATGTATTTCTTTAACCAATTTAAATTTAAAGAGTTGAATTATCGTAGTGAAATGGATGTCGAAGACATGTTGAACTACTCTAGAGAAAATGACAAAACTTCAGAGTTGGTGGCCGACGAATAAATAGTCATGGGAAATGATCAAAGATGAAGAAGTGGAAAGAACATGAACTGGGAACAGGAACTGGGTCGATCTATTCCACGGTGAAACATTCGTAGCATAATTGCACACTCCCATGAACTTTGTCGAGAGATAGGAGCATTAAGTGGAACTGGTGGAATGATAAATCCGGAATGAAGAATGTCTAGTTCTCCCTTTAAAATACCTCATATGGAGGTTCTCCTTTTATAAACAATTATGCCACAACATTCCACCTCTATTCTTGACTTGAACGGCTTTCCCTTGCGACGGGTTTTCCAAGATTTTTGACACCCATATGGTGTGTTTGATCCAGCAAAGTGCTTTTCTTGCCATTGTTCATTCTTGTTGAAGAGATAGTTCTATGAAACCCTTCCGCGAAAGGAAGTTATCAAAGCAGTGATGACATTTAATATTTTTTGTTGCAGTATGAGAATACCACACCATAACTTCTTGCGATGTTAAGAAAAGTTAGAGATGAATCCAATTCGACATAGATTTCAAAAAGAAAAAACCATGAGTAAGTCATATTTGAGGAAGGCATTATAGTCGAAATCATAAGAACTATGTAAATCCAAGGTAACATATATTTCAAAAAGAAAAAAAAAAAACTGATCAAGTCATATTTGAGGAAAGCATTATAGTCGAATCATAAGCACTATGTATATCAGAAAATTATTAATTTATAAATTATGTGGGACATATAATTTTTTTTATAATGTATCATCTTATAAATTTAGTGAATTATTAATTTAACACATTACCCCCAAGTCGGGATCGACCAAAAATATTGTTCAATTGAGGTTATTAATTTATCGGGTATTAAATTAACGAGGTTCTACTGTATTGAGGCAGAAAGAAAATGTACCTCAAGAGCTTCTTGGAGAAGCTTGATATAATATGCATGATATTGGTTGGATGGCGAAAGAAATGGAAATCTCCCTGCTGTCTTATCTTGCTCAATGAGCACCGTTTCAAATTCTTTTCCATTTCTAAGAATAAATTCCACAATCTTATCCATTGTTCTCTTCAAGAAAGACGGAGGCTCCATAAATAGTGGTTTCTCATCAGTCTTGTCTGCCTGAGAACTTTGTGGCTTGTCGACGGTACCCTGGGCCTGAAGTGAAATAATATTGTCCCCCCTCTTACTGATAGAGGCCCCATTTACAAAATGGTTCCTTTTGACTAAAAGTGTTCTCTCTTTTATAGCAGCAGCCACTCGTTGCTTTATTGTTTGTTTCTCTTCCAAAACTACTTTTGAATTAGATTCTCCCCCATCTGGCTCATGAGGTAACACAGAAATATAAGCATTTTTTGGATTGCTGGATTCCATTTCTTTAGAGTCTGCTTGAGGAGCAGTATCATCCTCCTCTCCATATCCATATACAGATCCTAGCAAGGATAATGCCCCACCTGCAGCAACGAGTGCCTCATTCTCCCGATCATCTAATTTCTTTTCTTCTTGCACATTATCGACTTTTAGAAGCTGGGGATGTTCGACAAGGAAGCGAAAGTATGCGTGAAGTTGATTGTCAGGCATCAGAAAACCAAATGTAGGATTGTCTCCCTGTTTGACCCTCAAGACAATCTCCGATTGACCTCCATGCTCACTCACAAATATAGCAGTTCTTGCAATTATCTGATGTAACTTCTCAGTAGGAGGCTGCAAAAACAAACCAGAAACAACCATTTTAACAATAAAAGAAAGAATTCTGAACTCACATAAAACAATAGGAGCATCTCATAAAGCTGCTTAATAAATATACATCTCAATAATGAAATACACCAACAGAATGCTCGTTCCCGTTTTTTAATTGGGTTTCTTAGCACTTAGATTATTTAAATTTCTTATCCCACCTGCCCAGTCCTTACGTCATGACACATCACAAGGAAACATGGTGCCCATGAATGGCAACCTTAGTAAGAACTTCATCTCTGCTCCAAGCATCTGAAACTTAGAGAAATGTGAGTCTTAGAAGAACGTATGACACCCTGGACAACTATTTGCTGTGTCAGTGGAAAAGTATTAATAATAATCTACAATCAACATTTCCTTGGTATCTGCCAAAAAAAATTGTACTGAAAAGTAACACTATGCATATGTAGACTTACCAGGTTGCTAAGTAGGCTTTCGGGAACTGCAAATGGAGGATGGAAACCAGAATAATTCGGTCCAGATTCAGAACCATTTGGACCAAGGGAAATGTCACTGTTTCCATAAGAAAAAGGAACAGCCTGATAAGCACCGGAACCTGTTGCATCTGATCTTTGAGTTACTTCTGCATTAAAGAACAGAAACTATTCAGTTGAGGTGCATGAAATCCTAAGCAAGCCTAGAAATGTGATCTACCAGAGAAAGTAGGATGACAATAGGGATTTGTTGATGTTTCTTACTAAAATAAGCATCCTTCCTGCAAACTCAGAAATTCAACTCCAAGAAAATTTTCGTTTACTTTGGCATGCAATCCGTAGTGTATGCATGGCAGCACAAGACCCTCTTAAATCATACCAATATGTTTGCACCAAAATCATACAGTGTTTCACTAGGATCAAGACATTTCATTGAGAAGCAGACAAATTTCTCAATGCAGACAAATTGGTTATCTCATTACGCGCAAATTCATACTCAAGAAGCATCAGAGACCACATATATCACTACTAAGGAAGATAACATAAGTACTACATAAATTTTGAAGGAAGATCAAAAAAATCTCAACAAATGAGAAAGAATGCATTTATTAGAAAAGTGTAACAAAGACGATTTAATTTCATGAAAAAGGAGTTCAAATAGGTGCCACTATCCCCCAAAAGCTCTTATTGCAGCATCCTCCCGTTCCTTTTTAGTGTTTTTCTTTTTTCTTTTTTGGTTCTGAAAGTGTCAAATAGGTGCCACTATCCCCCAAAAGCTCTTATTGCAGCATCCTCCCATTCCTTTTTAGTGTTTTTCTTTTTTCTTTTTTGGTTCTGAAAGTGTCTCTCGTCTTTCTCAAATCACTGAAATTCAATTCAACAATTATCTTATTTTGATGGCAATTATCAGTTTGTCATGCACTTTCTATATTCTTCAAAGGCATCATATCTAAGGTTCATAAAATCTGTTTGTCCTGCACTTTCATAATATATCAAGCTCCTTTAATCCTTCCACAAGATCCAATTCTACAGTCTCGGCGAAATTCTGGAATAATGTTATACTTGAATCTAACATAATCATATAAAACTTCCTTCCCTTTATCATCCCCTCTAGAATATGCTAAGAAAAGCTTCCAAAATGCTTGGTAGCACCAACTGGTCCATCCATGAGTGGTACTAAAATTTCCCTTAATACTTGTTTGGAGGCTTCAGGTGTCCTACATAACCAATACGAGGTCTATCGAGGAAGGAATCTATCAATACCTGTGACTAAAGGAACAAAAAATGAAATAATAAGTTATACATAAATAGTATGAAATTGCCAAAAGGAGGCATTACCCATGTAATAACCAAAAGGAGGCATTACCAGGGTGGCTGAGAGACCCAAGCAGTGGTGTTAAAGGCGTCACCCAGGTCCACCTGGGCACCCAAAAGGCGATGTTTCACCGCCTAATCCAAAGGTAGGCAAGGAATCATCCCTAGGTGATCCCTATGTGAGAAAAACACTAAAGGCGAGATTATGCGAATGGGTAATTAGACGAGCTTAGCGTATTTTATGCAGCTTTTTTTTGGCTGTTTTTATAAGTTTAATGGGCTTGTTTGGTTTTATTGGTTTTTAAAGTTGTAGGCTTAAGTTCTAAGGGTCCAAATATAGTCTTAAGTTTTAACACTATAAATTACTACTAAATAGACATAAATAAATAAATAAAAAGAGGAGAATATTGATAGTATAGAGAGGAGCTACATTCCTCTCGTAGACTGGGCTCCTCCTTGGGCAAATTTGTGGGTTATTTTCAGTTGGTCGAATTAAGGTGAGTTTCACCTCCTTTTTCTTTTTGTATTCTTTTTTGATGATTCTATTCTTCTTTGAACTCATCCACAAAAAAATAGTATTTGTTTATTTTCTTTTTTCTTCCAATGTTCTTTACTTCTATTATCTTTTTTTTTCTATAAACTCTCACAAAAGGTAACTCATTTCACACAAACAATCCCATTTAACACAACCCATTTTGATGTGCTTGTTTATATATGCTTGTTTTTCTATTTGAACAAATTTTCTTTTATCATAATGACTTATGTGTGATGTTATTGTTTTTAAACTTAGTGTTGTGTTTCATAGACTATTTTTTGATCTTATGAAGTTAATTTGTTGTTTTATAAAAGGTAATTTTGTATTGTTTTTGACTCTCTTATTAGTTTATTGTCTAAAAAGTAAAAACTCAAGTTTGATGAGTTTGTAGGGACATAAGACAGATTTAGATAACCTAACATAAGCTATAAGTGACAAAATGTGTTACAAAAGTGAAATTTGAGAAGTTGTTCGGGTGATGCTTTTCGGCGCTCCTAGGCAATGAGGCAAGAGGCGCCTAGAGCTTCTTAAACAATGAACCCAAGTTTGAAACTTCACACGTTGCACGTCATATCATTTGTTACTTCACCAACTGGTTTTTGTATACTACTGATTCAAGCTAGGGAACTAGGAAATCTTTAAAATCACTGGATAGGAAAGATGCATGTCTCTCGCCTTATCTCCAGAGACATGAAACTGTAGTGATGTGCTAGTGATGGGAAACCACTTGCACACATTCGCAATGAGGCGACAAAGGCAATAGGGAACCCAAGCCTGAAAACCATTAAACCGGGTGTGCAAACACATCAATCACATGCAAAGGGTGTAAATCACAGCTTCTGGGAATCACTTAAAAGTCTAGAAAAACCCTAGCTTCATTGCCATATTTTATTGCCGTAATCATTGTTTGAATCTATATGGGATGGATTCTGTTTTCTGGGAGATGTGCAAGAGAAATTTGTAACTGGAAGAAAACACAATCTTGTCCTGTACCTCCACTATCCACTATACTTCTACTTTAGGACAGAGTCAGCGATTTACATGCACGATACAACAAAGCCCTCAAAGAAGGGGTTCCTTTGTATATGAAGGGTAGATGAGAACATACTAACTACATAATTGAGGGACCACAAAAAATATGAAATGAATGTAAGAAAGTCCATTCCGTCAAATTTATTATAGCAAATAGAAAAGCACCTCCCACCACTTATTTCCTTTTTACTTCAAGAAATATGGAAGGTAGAAAGTACATCGTTTAGTGCAAAGACCATCTTGCTTGCAGTCAATCCACATAATAGTATTAAATATTCCAAATCTCCATCACTTACCAAAATTTCACGGAAAACAATCCTTCTTGTCAAACTTGGAGCATGCCTAGATCTAAGGAAAATCGTCATGATATGACGAGAAACATGCGAAAGAAAGTGTGACAAGTAGAGATTGAAACGCTGAAGCCACTTCTCATTTTTCTGAAAACCTAATCAACATATAAATTTTGCTTGAAATTGTATCAACTCCAAGGTCTTCAACAAATATATAGGTACCACTAAGTATTGGTAATTTAGTGGTATGCCTCCATGTTGAATATAGGTAGCACTTTTTCCTACGGAGCCTCCTACATGTAAAATACTATGTATACACATAAATTTCAATATTTTCCATACAATCCTACTAGTATATGCATGGATAACAATACTAATTATCAATCAAACAAAGTAACAATATAAATACTAGAATCAAAATGCAAAGTCATCAAAATAGTCATCAACACACTATGGTCAAAATAGTCAACAAGCCACACAATGCATATATACTACATAGTCATCAAAATGCCATCCAATATAAAAGCTAAGTCTCCAAAGTTCCTACTTGAAGTTTTCTAACTATCAAACTATGTAAATAACATCTAGAAATCTATAAAAAAAAATTGGTTCATTTTTTTTTTAAACCAAGGTGCTTTTTCCTGCGCCTAACACTAGACGAGGCACTACTAAGCGCCGCCTAAGCAACAATCGCTTTTCTGGGACGGGATTTCCCTAAGCGAGGCGTCCAACTTCTAGTATTCGCTTAACTGTCGCTTAAGTGCGCTTTTCACAACATAGTCGTGCCATACTCATGTCCATGCAACATACATCAATCGTCCAAGCGAATGGTTTCGAGTACAATCTTCAGAAATGAACTCTGCATAAACCTTAATAATTCCAATTTCTTCAACAGACATATACAAGTTCAAAAGCTATAATAGACAGTGATTATGTTGATTCATGTCGCATATAGGTACTGCTAAAGTTTATCATCTTGCTTACTTTCATAACGACTATTCTAAGAAAGCCCCAAAACTTGTTTTGGTGTCAGAAAGATGGACACATAAAAAATATGCTGAATCTGACACTACAAAAACACTAGGGCACGGCAAAATATGAATCCTCCAAGAGAGGGCTTTCGAGTAAAATATTCATATTAATTGACAACTAACCGAACAATTTTTTCATAAATTCTAACAACTTCCTATTGGTATCCCTGTGTCCGTATCGTCCCCCAAAACAACAACTTCATAAATCCTAAAATTGGTGATTCCGACACTCCAAATCTTCCTCTCTCTTTTATTTGTAGGTACTGCTAGGCGATATCATTGATTCATTGTGAATAAGTTCATCAACTTTTAACAGCTATTTCACCAAACACCAATCAATCGTCCAAAATAACAGTTTCAAGAAAAATTCTCAAATTGATCAACAAATTACCGAACAAATTTAGCATAAATGTTAACATGAGAGATTGAATCGGACCTGAGACTAACTCTCCCTTATCATCACCAGCAGCACCAGTACCGTCATCGGAAGGAGGAGGGAGGTCGAGGAACCTCTCGGCATCGAGCTGGGATCTGGAGACGCCGCCACCGCCGGTGTCCTCGACGAGCCGGCTCCTCTTTGTGGGGCGGGGAGGGATCCGGTCGAGGAGGTGGCGGACGTCGTAGCGATCGATCAGAAGGGATTCGTCGTTGCTCCACGGGACCAGGGCCTGGCGGGAGTTGACGAAGGCTGCGTTGGCGTCGTCGTCGAAGAGGAGGGCGTGCCGACCTTCGACGCCCAGATCCATGGCGGTCAAAAACCCTAGATTTGAAGGAGGATGAGGAGGAGGAGGAAAGCCTATTACTTTTGATGGATTAAAACCAAATATATAATAAAGGGCTAATTAGAGTTTACAGAAAATTTACTATACCGATAATAAATTTATATTAATTAAATATAGTGATAGAAGTTTGGTAAAATTTAAAATTATGCTAGATATCGCCAGTTGGGTTGGCAAAAATTTGGAGAACTTAATTTTCGCCAACCCGGTTGACGAAAATCAAACCAAGAATCCGACGTGTCACCAAAAAAAAAAATTCCAGAAAAATTATATTTTCGCCAACTGAGTTGGCGAAATTTTGGTTTCCCAATTTTTTGGCAACTCAGTTGGCGAAAATTAAAATTTTTATTTGGTTTTTTATGGGTTTATTTGGTTTGAATTTTTTTTATTTGTGTGTTTTTTTTTTTGGTTTTATTTTTGTAGGTTTATTTTCTAGGTATGTTAACAGTAATTCTGTCATAGTAACATTCATATTGTAAAGTTCATATTTACAACGGCTTAATTTTTGTTGTTGTTATTTTTTTGTTGGTTTATTTTCTGGGTATGTTCATATTGTAAGTTAATATTGTAACGTTCATATTTACAGTAACTCTTTTTCTCTTCTTACAGAAAATTTACTGTACCGATAATAATTTTTGTGATCTTTTTTTTTTTTTGGTTTTTTCTGTTATTTTTTTGTTCGTTTATTTTTTTAAAAATTTGTTGTCAGAAAATATTTTTAAACAAATTAACTAAAATAAAAAAAAATTCAAAAATTTTAAATCACGAAAGCTTTCGCCATCTCTGATGGCGATTTTTTTTGGTTTTTTTGGTTTGTTTTTTTAGGCATTTTGTGTTGATTTTTTAAAAATTTTGACAATACTAACTTGATTTTTTTTTAATTTTCGACCTCCAAAAATTAGTATAGATAACTAAAACAAATAACAAACTAATTATCATTCGTATTAGTATAGATAATAACAAATTAGTATAGATAATAAAAAATTGGAAAATAAAATTACCGAAAGTAAAATTTGGAGATCGAAACATCATTTTTTTGCGATTCTAAAAATTTGAGAAGTCTGTCAAACGGTGAAACGGTTTATCCCTAAGTACTTTTCGATATGGTCATTTTGGCACAAACTTGACCTTGTTTTGATCTTTCAATCAAAAATTATGATACTTTAAAGTCTTAAAATTTATATTTGTAATCACCTGAAAATTTTAAGAATTTTTAAATTTAATTTTCTGGAATTTAATTAGCATTTTCTGTAATTCTAAACTAAGGTAGACTGATTAAAATGAATTTTTAAAAGATATTAAATAATATTAAAATGTGATAAAAATTATATTTTCTAGTGTAAAATTTAAAATCGAGCATGGGGTATTTTTCCGGGAATTTATTGGATCCCGGATGAATTTTTAAAGCATTAAAAACTATTATAAAATTTAACTGATTAATTAAATCAAATTAATTAATAAAACCAACCCAAACCGTGAGACTAAACCAGACCGGACCGGACCGGTCGGTCTGACTGAACCGGGCCAACCCTCCTAGCGGGTCGGATCCGGGTCAGACCCGACCCGCCAGCAACCGACCCGACCCGACCGTTCCAATCCCTAACCCCCAAATTACTGCCCGACTTTTCACCTGGCCGGCGGCCGTTTCCGCCGCCGTGGCCGCCGGTCGACCCCACGGTTCACCTCCCCTGAACCCGGCGACTCTTCCTCTTCCCCTTCCGGTGAACTTCCGGCGGTTAACCTCCCCCTAGACCCCTATATAACTCGAGACCACCCGCCGGATTTTCCCCTTGCTTTTCTTCTCCGGCGAGCTCCAGGATTCCGGCGACTTCCTCCTGTCCCAGACCACCCGACGCAGGACCGCCCAGACCACCCCGAAATCCGACGCCGCCCTCCAGAACCTCCTCTTTCTCCTCCTTCCTCCGACCGAGTACACCCCGACCCCGCACCTTCAGAATTCGACTCCGGCCGACTCGCCGACCTCCGCCGGCCTCACGGAGACGTGCCCAGAGGCTCGCCGACCTCCGCCGGCCTGAACCCCACTCCCAGCCTTCTCCCCTCGCCCCGGACTCGCCCTGCTCGACCACTGGAATCCCAGAACCCTAAAACCTAGGGTGGACACAGGACTCGACACAGGACACGAGGACACGAAGGACTCGGTTTTTCAGACTACTTCAGGTACTTGTAACTTTTGATTCGTAGCTCTGTTTTATATTCCGTAAATTTCTTCACGTAGCCTGTATGACCCCTCGGTGCCCGTGCAACCCGCTCGGGGCATCGCGACCTGTGGTGATCGCGAACCGCGATCCAAAAACAGGAAAAACTTAGCCCTGTTTCACCCCGGAACTGAGTACACCCCGCCAAACGGGATGACTTGGTCACGTGCGGTCTTCACCGATACGTGAGCGTCGTAGATACGGACGTGCGGGCTTTCGCAGAAGCTGATTCGGATGTGCGTGCACTCCGGAATCAGTGCGTATCCGCGGACAATGCCCCGTATCCGACTTTTCTGTATTTGGCTGTAACTGAGTGTATACACGTCGGATCGAGACAAAACTTGCGCCATCGGACTCGTAGTAATACGTTGGTCCTGTGGGTCAAGTTTGGTTCGATTATGAGAACGTTGAAAAATTGCGTGTCGTGGGCCCCACAGGCTCCACTTGACGGGCGATTTTGAGAACGGCTCATCGGAATCCAATTCTGGAAGTTCCGTTGGGTTCGTATCAACATTCTTGACTTGTTGACACTAAGTTGGACCGATTTGGAAACCTTTGACCCTGACTCGGTTTTCGGTGCAAAGCGGCCCACATATGGACCCGCTTTGGCCCAGAAATGTCATTTTTGCCCTTGTGTCCAAACTGGACTTAAGGACAGGCATTTCTAACTATTTCCTATGTTCTGAGACTGTTGGTAATGTTCATTTCAGCTTTTGGAGGAGTTATTGCTGAACCCACTGTTACAAGGACCGCTACTGGTATTCCAATCCCAGGCAAGTGTACCTTGCCATAAATTGCAGTTTATTAGTTTATTTTGTTCTCTTGCTCCATTTTCTGTGACTAGTGTGCATGATATAACCTAGGACCGTATGACATACTTAGCGTCCGATTACAGTCGGGTGCCAACCCCGTACGCGGAGTTGTGTACGTCATTTAGTGTTAGACATTCGAGACCCTTTATATTCTCGTGCTTGTTTATCAAGTACACTATAACCTAGGACACTTGACACCATATATTGACAGAATCTTCCTAAGATATTCAAGGTAATTCTGTATAGGATACAGGATGGACAAAGTTATTATACTCTTAGATTATGACTGTTGCATTAGCTCTGATCTCACGTGACATGGACATGCGACGTGTGGTTACATTGGATGGGGAGAGGCACACAGGCTACAGGCTGTTCTATATACATATACTACTATTGTGAGGTTGTAGACTCTCGAGCAGAGCTAGACCACTACTAGATATTGTTGCTACCGGCTCCCCGACACAGAGCTTGTAGCAGTCTCAGCCTGAGTACTAGTGTTGCTCTCAGTTGCATTTTTCACATAGATGGTTATGTAGTTACCCTGCTTATTTCATTCTCTATTTTACTGCATTACTTTTGGCTTGTGATTTCTGTACCTTGCTATGTCCCCTGAGGACCTGGAATGGATGATGTCCCCAGGTTTAGCAGAAGAACATTATCCCGTGGTTTACGGGACAAGAGCTGAAGCTGTACCAGGAGATATTGCTGAAGGAGAACCTAACATAGAAGTAGAGGTGATGGCTGAAGACTTTACTTGAGCTCATGATATTTGTACTCTTCAGATACTTTATTTTTGGACTCTTTTGTTCTGGTCTGATAAACCAGTATTTTAGACTCTTATCGGGTTGTTCCCCGACATACTCTGTTGTGACTGGACTTTGATGTACTCTCTTTAGTTGCTGCTGTTCTTATTATTCTGTGTATGGATGAGATTAGTTTTTGACTTATTGTTGTAGACCTATATTACAGCTTAAGTATACCCGATGGATCCATTAAATTGGGTTGTCCATCGGTGTGTACTGCTGGCCATTGCCACGTGTCTAGTCCCTCGATATTTTGGGACTGGGGCGTGACATAGTTTTTGTGGTGGCCCATGCAGGTCTACGACAAATTGTTTGGTTTCAACTTAGGGACCAAACAAACCTGTAAAAAGATAGGATAGGCTATAGGATCTCATCCATTTGTTGAATCGTTTTGAACTCAATATCGCAATCGAATTAAGTACTTGATTTGCATCCTGCTTGATTCTACTAAAACGTTCTCATAAAGCTTATTTTTGGATGCAGAAAGATGGATCCAAGAAATGGAGATGAAATTCCTTTGAGTACACCACAAGATGTTGTGGTTACCTATGGAGATGGAGTTACACCAGAGAACAGAGGTCAATCCTCTCAAAGTGGACAAGCTGAGCAGCATAACTCAAGGTTCAGGCGTGACGACATCCCACCACCGCCGCAGTTCACTCCACAGATGCCCGCCTTCCCACCAGGGCAAGCAATGGACGGACAGGAAATATTCCAGATATTTTATGCCATGATGCAAGCTCAAGAACAAGTTCAACAGGGGCGCAGCGTCAGGAGGCAGAGAACCTAAGAAACAGCCTAGTAAATGCATTGGAGCAGGCAAACCCGCAAGCTAGGCGACCAGCGACGGGATCTATCACTGATTTCCGTCAACTCAAGCCCCGTACCTTCTCGGGCAAGGAAGGAACAACTGAAGTGCATGAGTGGCTCACAAATACACAATATCAGTTGGAAGCAGCTGAACTTCCGCGGGAGAGATGGATGACTGCTGTCCGAATGCAACTGACGGACAACGCGCACCACTGGTGGCTAGCTGAAGAGAGGAGGCTCGGACATGACCGAGTCACTTGGGAGGACTTCTCCAGACTCTTCCAAGAGATGTATATCCCAGACGTTGCTAGATCAGAACTCCGAGATAAGTTCAACCGCCTCATCCAAGGCAACATGACGGTGGAGGAGTATAATGCTGAATTCATACGCCTGAGTCATTTTGCCCCTTCTCTAATTCCTACCGAAGAAGAGAAGGCGGAGAAATTCTTTGACGGATTCAGGTTCGAGCTTCAGAGGTTGATTGGATCTGTTGCCCCTACATCGTACAACGACATCCTTGCTGCAGCACGACGCATGGAGCGTGTCACCAGGAGGGAGTCAAGTCTGAAGCGGCTATTTACCTCAGTACCATCCAAGGCTGCACAAGGGGACTCTGCAAAGCGACTCCAGAGGAATCTACCGCAGAGAGCAGCACCAAGAACCCTACCTACTTGTCATTTCTGCGGCAAGTTGGGTCACATTGAAAAGGAGTGCAGACGCAAATTGGGACTGTGCCTGGTTTGCGGATCCAACCAGCATCTATCCAAGGACTGCACAGAACGCCGAGAGGGAGCACCTCGACTAGCTCTACCTGCACCAAGGCCAGATTATCCAGCAGTGGGAGCACAGCAGACAGGAGTTGGAGGAGTCAGACCACCAGCTCTGGGAGGATATCAGCCGAGACCACCATTACCACCTCAACCAGCATTATTCCAACAGGCTCGTCAGCAGAGGGGTCCAACTCAGGGACGAGGTCAGGCTTTTGCATTGGCTGTTCAGGAAGAAGCTACTGCTGGAGAAGTTATAGCAGGTACCATTTTAGTAGTTTTATTACCTGCTGTAGCTTTATTTGATTCTGGGGCATCGCACTCATTTATAGCTGCTAGCTTCGTAGCCACACATAGAGTAGCTACTGCACCCCTTCCGAAGACTAAGAGAATTCTTACGGGAGGTGGAATTATACCTGTTAGTGATATCTGTAGATCATGTTCAGTAGTAGTCTGCGGGAGAGAGATGCGAGCCCAATTTCTGATCTTTTCTATGCCTGACTATGATGTTGTACTTGGTATGGACTGGTTAAGTCAGTATCATGCTACTCTTGATTGTCGGCTTGGAAAAGTTATATTCAGACCACCTGGACACTCAGAGTTTGAATTTCTTCGAGGAGCTGTAGAACAAGGTGTTCAGCCAACTCTTAGGGTATTAACTGTAGAAGGGGAGACAAGTTACCCAAGAGTTATATCAGAGTTTGTGGATGTATTCCCCGATGATCTTCTAGGTCTACCACCTAATCGGGAAATAGAATTCACAATAGACTTAACTCCAGGAGCAGAACCTATCACTTCATCAGTTTATAGACTAGCACCTAAGGAGTTAGTAGAGTTGAAGAAGCAAGTTGATGAACTTTTGGAGAAGGGTTTCATCCGGCCCAGTGTTTCACCTTGGGGAGCACCTATACTTTTTGTACCGAAGAATGATGGGACAGTTCGCCTATGCATTGATTTCAGGGCGTTAAACGCTGTGACCATTAAGAACCGGTATCCCTTGCCCCGCATTGATGACTTATTTGATCAATTGAGTGGAGCTAGGGTATTTTCGAAGATTGACCTTAGATCCGGTTATCACCAGATTAGGGTGAGGAAGGAAGATATCCCGAAGACAGCCTTTAGAACCAAGTATGGACACTATGAGTTCTTAGTTATGCCGTTTGGTTTAAACAATGTGCCTGCTATGTTCATGAGCTTGATGAACCGAGTCTTCCATCAATACTTGGATAAATTTGTGGTTGTATTTATTGATGACATTCTGGTATATTCCAAAAGCCATGAAGAGCACGAGGAGCATCTCAGAATCGTGCTAGAGACGTTGAGGCAAGAGAAGCTTTATGCTAAGCTCAGTAAATGTGAGTTTTGCATGGATAAGGTGCCATTCTTAGGACATATTATCTCAGGAGAAGGACTGTCAGTTGATCCAGAGAAGATTGCTGCTATTGAGACTTGGCCTACACCGACATCAGTTGCTGAGGTGAGGAGTTTTCTAGGACTTGCTGGATATTACAGAAGGTTCGTAGAAAATTTCTCAAGGATTGCAGAGCCAATGACGAAGTTGACACAGAAAGATCAGGACTTTGCATGGACAGAAGAATGTCAGATGGCCTTTGAAGAATTGAAGAGGCGTCTAACAACAGCACCAGTCTTAACTCTTCCTTCAGGGTCAGGCGGTTTTGTTGTTTATAGAGATGCGTCAGGTAGTGGCTTAGGATGTGTTTTGATGCAACATGGCAAAGTTATTGCTTATGCATCAAGACAGTTGAAGGTCCATGAGAAGAACTACCCAACGCATGATCTGGAACTAGCTGCTGTAATATTTGCACTGAAGATTTGGAGGCATTATCTTTATGGAGAGAAGGTGAAAATCTTCACTGATCACAAAAGTCTGAAATATGTATATACTCAGAAGGAGCTTAACATGAGGCAAAGGCGCTGGCTTGAGTTGATGGTGGACTTTGATATAGATCTGCAGTACCACCCAGGAAAGGCAAATATAGTAGCAGACGCACTCAGCAGGAAGCCTACAGCTTATTACTTGACGGTGCAGCCTGAGCTATTGAGAGATCTACAGGAGCTTCAGATAGAGATTATTCTACCAAGACAGAGTGGCTTGCTGGCTAATCTGGAAGTGAAGTCATCGCTCATGGAAATGATTAAAGAAGCTTTGCCCACTGATGCAAGATTTCGAAGACTCAAAGAGAAGACAGAAGCAGGCATGCAGACGGGACTTCGCATACATGAGGATGGTACATTAAGGTGCGGAGATCGTCTATATGTTCCAAATGGAGAATTGAGACAGGAGCTAATGACTGAAGCCCATAGCTCTATATACTCTGTTCATCCAGGAGGAACAAAGATGTATCGAGATCTAAGGCAGTATTATTGGTGGCATGGAATGAAGAGAGAGATTGCTAGATTTGTAGCTAAATGCTTAGTCTGCCAACAAGTGAAAGCCGAGCATCAGAGGACTGCCGGAATGCTGCAGCCGCTTCCCATACCAGAATGGAAGTGGGAACATATCACCGTGGACTTCGTCACAGGATTTCCAAGGAGCCCCAGCGGAAAAGATGCGGTATGGGTTATAGTGGATTGACTCACTAAATCGGCATATTTCTTGCCATTTAGAGTTGGACAGCCCACAGAGATACTAGCCGACATGTATATGCGACAAATTGTAAGATTGCATGGAGTGCCGGTTAGTATTGTATCAGATCAAAATTCGAGATTTACTTCTCATTTCTGGCGAAGCATGCAAGAGAGTCTTGGCACCAGACTAAAATTCAGCACTGCCTATCATCCCCAGACAGATGGTCAATCAGAACGTACAATCCAGATCTTGGAGGATATGCTGAGATCCTGTATGTTAGACTTTGGAGGGTCTTGGGAAGATCATTTGCATTTGGTTGAGTTCTCCTACAACAACAGTTATCAAGCAAGCATCAAGATGGCTCCTTTCGAGGCGTTATACGGTAGGAAGTGCAGATCGCCAATATGCTGGAGTGACATCGGAGAGCGTCAAATATTAGGGCCAGAGTTAGTAATGCAAACAGTGAAGAAGGTGAAACAAATCCAGAATCATCTTCGTGCAGCTCAGGACAGACAGAAGCATTGGGCTGATACACACCGACGTCCCCTGGAGTTCAAGGAAGGAGAACATGTATTCCTGAGGATTTTACCTACTCGAGGAACCATTCGCTTTGGGAACAGAGGCAAATTGAGTCCACGGTACATCGTGCCCTTTGATATTCTGGAGCGCATTGGTGAGGTGGCCTATCGTCTCGCATTACCTCCATCTTTAGAGGGAGTGCATGATGTGTTCTATGTCTCACAGTTAAGAAGGTATGTGACTGACCCAAGTCACATAGTTGATCATTCTGAGATCGCAGTAGGCCCAAGCCTAAGGTATGAAGAACAACCAGTAGGTATACTCGGCACCAGTGAGAAGACACTGCGAGGGCATACAATTAAACTGGTTCGTGTGGCTTGGAAGCAACACTCTCCTGGTGAATCTACTTAGGAGAGAGAAGATATCATGTGCCAGAAATACCCCCACTTATTCGAGGATGCAGGTATATCTTAAGTAAATTTTTTTGTAATTTCTGTAGTTCTGTTCTATTAGTAGCTTTACCGTTAATTGCGAGGACGCAATTTTCTTAAGGGGGTAGATTGTAATCACCTGAAAATTTTAAGAATTTTTAAATTTAATTTTCTGGAATTTAGTTAGCATTTTCTGTAATTCTAAACTAAGGTAGACTGATTAAAATGTATTTTTAAAAGATATTAAATAATATTAAAATGTGATAAAATTATATTTTCTAGTGTAAAATTAAAAATCGAGCATGGGGTATTTTTTCGGGAATTTATTGGATCCCGGATGAATTTTTAAAGCATTAAAAACTATTATAAAATTTAACTGATTAATTAAATTAAATTAATTAATAAAACCAACCCAAACCGTGAGACTAAACCGGACCGGACCGGACCGGACCGGTCGGTCTGACTGAACCGGGCCAACCCTCCTAGCGGGTCGGATCCGGGTCAGACCCGACCCGCCAGCAACCGACCCGACCCGACCGTTCCAATCCCTAACCCCCAAATTACTGCCCGACTTTTCACCTGGCCGGCGGCCGTTTCCGCCGCCGTGGCCGCCGGCCGACCCTACGGTTCACCTCCCCTGAACCCGACGACTCTTCCTCTTCCCCTTCCGGTGAACTTCCGGCGGTTAACCTCCCCCTAGACCCCTATATAACTCGAGACCACCCGCCGGATTTCCCCCTTGCTTTTCTTCTCCGGCGAGCTCCAGGATTCCGGCGACTTCCTCCTGTCCCAGACCACCCGACGCAGGACCGCCCAGACCACCCCAAAATCCGACGCCGCCCTCCAGAACCTCCTCTTTCTCCTCCTCCCTCCGACCGAGTACACCCCGACCCCGCACCTCCAGAATTTGACTCCGGCCGACTCGCCGACCTCCGCCGGCCTCACGGAGACGTGCCCAGAGGCTCGCCAACCTCCGCCGGCCTGAACCCCACTCCCAGCCTTCTCCCCTCGCCCCGGACTCGCCCTGCTCGACCACTGGAATCCCAGAACCCTAAAACCTAGGGTGGACACAGGACTCGACACAGGACACGAGGACACGAAGGACTCAGTTTTTCAGACTACTTCAGGTACTTGTAACTTTTGATTCGTAGCTCTGTTTCATATTCCGTAAATTTCTTCACGTAGACTGTATGACCCCCTCGGTGCCCGTGCAACCCGCTCGGGGCATCGCGACCTATGGTGATCGCGAACCGCGATCCAAAAACAGGAAAAACTTAGCCCTGTTTCACCCCGGAACTGAGTACGCCCCACCAAACGGGATGACTTGGTCACGTGCGGTCTTCACCGATACGTGAGCATCGTAGATACAGACGTGCGGGCTTTCGCAGAAGCTGATTCAGATGTGCGTGCACTCCGGAATCAGTACGTATCCGCGGACGACGTCCCGTATCCGACTTTTCTGTATTTGGCTGTAACTGAGTGTATACACGTCGGATCGAGACAAAACTTGCGCCATCGGACTCGTAGTAATACGTTGGTCCTGTGGGTCAAGTTTGGTTCGATTCTGAGAACGTTGGAAAATTGTGTGTCGTGGGCCCCACAGGCTCCACTTGACGGGCGATTTTGAGAACGGCTCATCGGAATCCAATTCTGGAAGTTCCGTTGGGTTCGTATCAACATTCTTGACTTGTTGACACTAAGTTGGACTAATTTGGAAACCTTTGACCCTGACTCGGTTTTCGGTGCAAAGCGGCCCACATATGGACCCGCTTTGGCCCAGAAATATCATTTTTGCCCTTGTGTCCAAACTGGACTTAAGGACAGGCGTTTCTAACTATTTCCTATGTTCTGAGACTGTTGGTAATATTCATTTCAGCTTTTGGAGGAGTTATTGCTGAACCCACTGTTACAAGGACCGCTACTGGTATTCCAATCCCAGGCTAGTGTACCTTGCCATAAATTGCAGTTTATTAGTTTATTTTGTTCTCTTGCTCTATTTTCTGTGACTAGTGTGCATGATATAACCTAGGACCGTATGACATACTTAGTGTCCGATTACAGTCGGGTGCCAACCCCGTACGCGGAGTTGTGTACGTCATTTAGTGTTAGACATTCGAGACCCTTTATATCCAGGGACTGCACAGAACGCCGAGAGGGAGCACCCCGACTAGCTCTACCTGTACCAAGGCCAAATTATCTAGCAGTGGGAGCACAGCAGACAGGAGTTGGAGGAGTCAGACCACCAGCTCTGGGAGGATATCAGCCGAGACCACCATTACCACCTCAAGCAGCATTATTCCAACAGACTCGTCAGCAGAGGGGTCCAGCTCAGGGACGAGGTCAGGCTTTTGCATTGGCTGTTCAGGAAGAAGCTACTGCTGGAGAAGTTATAGCAGGTACCATTTTAGTAGTTTTATTATCTGCTGTAGCTTTATTTGATTCTGGGGCATCGCACTCATTTATAGCTGCTAGCTTCGTAGCCACACATAGAGTAGCTACTGCACCCCTTCCGAAGACTAAGAGAATTCTTACGGGAGGTGGAATTATACCTGTTAGTGATATCTGTAGATCATGTTCAGTAGTAGTCTGCGGGAGAGAGATGCGAGCCCAATTTCTGATCTTTTCTATGCCTGACTATGATGTTGTACTTGGTATGGACTGGTTAAGTCAGTATCATGCTACTCTTGATTGTCGGCTTGGAAAAGTTATATTCAGACCACCTGGACACTCAGAGTTTGAATTTCTTCGAGGAGCTGTAGAACAAGGTGTTCAGCCAACTCTTAGGGTATTAACTGTAGAAGGGGAGACAAGTTATCCAAGAGTTATATCAGAGTTTGTGGATGTATTCTCCGATGATCTTCTAGGTCTACCACCTGATCGGAAAATAGAATTCACAATAGACTTAACTCCAGGAGCAGAACCTATCACTTCATCAGTTTATAGACTAGCACCTAAGGAGTTAGTAGAGTTGAAGAAGCAAGTTGATGAACTTCTGGAGAAGGGTTTCATCCGGCCCAGTATTTCACCTGGGGGAGCACCTATACTTTTTGTACCGAAGAATGATGGAACAGTTCGCCTATGCATTGATTTCAGGGCGTTAAACGCTGTGACCATTAAGAACCGGTATCCCTTGCCCCACATTGATGACTTATTTGATCAATTGAGTGGAGCTAGGGTATTTTCGAAGATTGACCTTAGATCCGGTTATCACCAGATTAGGGTGAGGAAGGAAAATATCCCGAAGACAGCCTTTAGAACCAAGTATGGACACTATGAGTTCTTAGTTATGCCGTTTGGTTTAAATAACGCGCCTGCTATGTTCATGAGCTTGATGAACCGAGTCTTCCATCAATACTTGAATAAATTTGTGGTTGTATTTATTGATGACATTCTGGTATATTCCAAAAGCCATGAAGAGCACGAGGAGCATCTCAGAATCGTGCTAGAGACGTTGAGGCAAGAGAAGCTTTATGCTAAGCTCAGTAAATGTGAGTTTTGCATGGATAAGGTGGCATTCTTAGGACATATTATCTCAGGAGAAGGACTGTCAGTTGATCCAGAGAAGATTGCTGCTATTGAGACTTGGCCTACACCGATATCAGTTGCTGAGGTGAGGAGTTTTCTAGGACTTGCTGGATATTACAGAAGGTTCGTAGAAAATTTCTCAAGGATTGCAGAGCCAATGACGAAGTTAACACAGAAAGATCAGGACTTTGCATGGACAGAAGAATGTCAGATGGCCTTTGAAGAATTGAAGAGGCGTCTAACAACAGCACCAGTCTTAACTCTTCCTTCAGGGTCAGGCGGTTTTGTTGTTTATAGCGATGCGTCAGGTAGTGGCCTAGGATGTGTTTTGATGCAACATGGCAAAGTTATTGCTTATGCATCAAGACAGTTGAAGTTCCATGAGAAGAACTACCCAACGCATGATCTGGAACTAGCTGCTATAATATTTGCACTGAAGATTTGGAGGCATTATCTTTATGGAGAGAAGGTGAAAATCTTCACTGATCACAAAAGTCTAAAATATGTATATACTCAGAAGGAGCTTAACATGAGACAAAGGCGCTGGCTTGAGTTGATGGTGGACTTTGATATAGATCTGCAGTACCACCCAGGGAAGGCAAATATAGTAGCAGACGCACTCAGCAGGAAGCCTACAGCTTATTACTTGACGGTGCAGCCTGAGCTATTGAGAGATCTACAGGAGCTTCAGATAGAGATTATTCTACCAAGACAGAGTGGCTTGCTGGCTAATCTGGAAGTGAAGTCATCGCTCGTGGAAAGGATTAAAGAAGCTTTGCCCATTGATGCAAGATTTTGAAGACTCAAAGAGAAGACAGAAGCAGGCATGCAGACGGGACTTCGCATACATGAGGATGGTACATTAAGGTGCAAAGATCGTCTATATGTTCCAAATGGAGAATTGAGACAGGAGCTAATGACTGAAGCCCATAGCTCCATATACTCTGTTCATCCAGGAGGAACAAAGATGTATCGAGATCTAAGGCAGTATTATTGGTGGCATGGAATGAAGAGAGAGATTGCTAGATTTGTAGCTAAATGCTTAGTCTGCCAACAAGTGAAAGCCGAGCATCAGAGGACTGCCGGAATGCTGCAGCCGCTTCCCATACCAGAATGGAAGTGGGAACATATCACCGTGGACTTCGTCACAGGATTCCCAAGGAGCCCCAGCGGAAAAGATGCGATATGGGTTATAGTGGATCGACTCACTAAATCGGCACATTTCTTGCCATTTAGAGTTGGACAGTCCACAGAGATACTAGCCGACATGTATATGCGACAAATTGTAAGATTGTATGGAGTGCCGGTTAGTATTGTATCAGATCAAGATTCGAGATTTACTTCTCATTTCTGGCGAAGCATGCCAGAGAGTCTTGGCACCAGACTAAAATTCAGCACTGCCTATCATCCCAGACAGATGGTCAATCAGAACGTACAATCCAGATCTTGGAGGATATGCTGAGATCCTGTATGTTAGACTTTGGAGGGTCTTGGGAAGATCATTTGCATTTGGTAGAGTTCTCCTACAATAACATTTGTCAAGCAAGCATCAAGATGGCTCCTTTCGAGGCGTTATACGGTAGGAAGTGCAGATCGCCAATATGCTGGAGTGACGTCGAAGAGCGTCAAATATTGGGGCCAGAGTTAGTAATACAAACAGTGGAGAAGGTGAAACTAATCCAGAATCATCTTCGTGCAGCTCAGGACAGACAGAAGCATTGGGCTGATACACACCGACGTCCCCTGGAGTTCAAGGAAGGAGAACATGTATTCCTGAGGATTTCACTTACTCGAGGAACCATTCGCTTTGGGAACAGAGGCAAATTGAGTCCACGGTACATCGGGCCCTTTGATATTCTGGAGCGCATTGATGAGGTGGCCTATCGTCTCGCATTACCTCCACCTTTAGAGGGAGTGCATGATGTGTTCCATGTCTCACAGTTAAGAAGGTATGTGACTGACCCAAGTCACATAGTTGATCATTCTGAGATCGCAGTAGGCCCAAGCCTAAGGTATGAAGAACAACCAGTAGGTATACTCGGCACCAGTGAGAAGATACTGCGAGGGCATACAATTAAACTGGTTCGTGTGGCTTGGAAGCAACACTCTCCTGGTGAATCTACTTGGGAGAGAGAAGATATCATGCGCCAGAAATACCCCCACTTATTCGAGGATGCAGGTATATCTTAAGTAAATTTTTTTATAATTCCTGTAGTTCTGTTCTATTAGTAGCTTTACCGTTAATTGCGAGGACGCAATTTTCTTAAGGGGAGTAGATTGTAATCACCTGAAAATTTTAAAAATTTTTAAATTTAATTTTCTGGAATTTAGTTAGCATTTTCTGTAATTCTAAACTAAGGTAGACTGATTAAAATTTATTTTTAAAAGATATTAAATAATATTAAAATGTGATAAAAATTATATTTTTTAGTGTAAAATTAAAAATTGAGCATGGGATATTTTTTCGGGAATTTATTGGATCCCGGATGAATTTTTAAAGCGTTAAAAACTATTGTAAAATTTAACTGATTAATTAAATCAAATTAACTAATAAAACCAACCCAAACCGTGAGACTAAACCGGACCGGACCGGACCGGTCGGTCTGACTGAACCGGGCCAACCCTCCTAGCGGGTCGGATCCGGGTCAGACCCGACCCGCCAGCAACCGACCCGACCCGACCGTTCCAATCCCTAACACCCAAATTACTGCCCGACTTTTCACCTGGCCGGCGGCCGTTTCCGCCGCCGTGGCCGCCGGCCGACCCTACGGTTCACCTCCCCTGAACCCGGCGACTCTTCCTCTTCCCCTTCCGGTGAACTTCCGGCGGTTAACCTCCCCCTAGACCCCTATATAACTCGAGACCACCCGCCGGATTTCCCCCTTGCTTTTCTTCTCCGGCGAGCTCCAGGATTCCGGCGACTTCCTCCTGTCCCAGACCACCCGACGCAGGACCGCCCAGACCACCCCGAAATCCGACGCCGCCCTCCAGAACCTCCTCTTTCTCCTCCTCCCTCCGACCGAGTACACCCCGACCCCGCACCTCCAGAATTCGACTCCGGCCGACTCGCCGACCTCCGCCGGCCTCACGGAGACGTGCCCAGAGGCTCGCCGACCTCCGCCGGCCTGAACCCCACTCCCAGCCTTCTCTCCTCGCCCAGGACTCGCCCTGCTCGACCACTGGAATCCCAGAACCCTAAAACCTAGGGTGGACACAGGACTCGACACAGGACACGAGGATACGAAGGACTCGGTTTTTCAGACTACTTCAGGTACTTGTAACTTTTGATTCGTAGCTCTGTTTCATATTCTGTAAATTTCTTCACGTAGCCTGTATGACCCCCTCGGTGCCCGTGCAACTCGCTCGGGACATCGCGACCTGTGGTGATCGTGAACCGCGATCCAAAAACAGAAAAAATTTAGCCCTGTTTTACCCCGGAACTGAGTACGCCCCGCCAAACGGGATAACTTGGTCACGTGCGGTCTTCACCGATACGTGAGCGTCGTAGATACGGACGTGCGGGCTTTCGCAGAAGCTGATTCGGATGTGCGTGCACTCCAGAATCAGTGCGTATCCGCAGACAACGTCCCGTATCCGACTTTTTTGTATTTGGCTGTAACTGAGTGTATACACGTCGGATCGAGACAAAACTTACGCCATCGGACTCGTAGCAATACGTTGGTCCTGTGGGTCAAGTTTGGTTCGATTCTGAGAACGTTGGAAAATCGCGTGTCGTGGGCCCCCACAGGCTCCACTTGACGGACGATTTTGAGAACGGCTCATCGGAATCCAATTCTGGAAGTTCCGTTGGGTTCGTATCAACGTTTCTGACTTATTGACACTAAGTTGGACTGATTTGGAAACCTTTGACCCTGACTCGGTTTTCGGTGCAAAGCGGCCCACATATGGACCCGCTTTGGCCCAGAAATGTTATTTTTGCCCTTGTGTCCAAACTGGACTTAAGGACAGGCGTTTCTAACTATTTCCTATGTTCTGAGACTGTTGGTAATGTTCATTTCAGCTTTTGGAGGAGTTATTGCTGAACCCACTGTTACAAGGACCGCTACTGGTATTCCAATCCCAGGCTAGTGTACCTTGCCATAAATTGCAGTTTATTAGTTTATTTTGTTCTCTTGCTCTATTTTCTGTGACTAGTGTGCATGATATAACCTAGGACCGTATGACATACTTAGCGTCCGATTACAGTCGGGTGCCAACCCCGTACGCGGAGTTGTGTACGTCATTTAGTGTTAGACATTCGAGACCCTTTATATTCTCGTGCTTGTTTATCAAGTACACTATAACCTAGGACACTTGACACCATATATTGACAGAATCTTCCTAAGATATTCAAGGTAATTCTGTATAGGATACAGGATGGACAAAATTATTATACTCTTAGATTATGACTGTTGCATTAGCTCTGATCTCACGTGACATGGACATGCGACGTGTGGTTACATTGGGTGGGAAGAGGCACACAGGCTACAGGCTGTTCTATATACATATACTACTATTGTGAGGTTGTAGACTCTCGAGCAGAGCTAGACCACTACTAGATATTGCTGCTACCGGCTCCCCGACACAGAGCTTGTAGCAGTCTCAGCCTGAGTACTAGTGTTGCTCTCAGTTGCATTTTTCACATAGATGGTTATGTAGTTACCCTGCTTATTTCATTCTCTATTTTACTGCATTACTTTTGGCTTGTGATTTCTGTACCTTGCTATGTCCCCTGAGGACCTGGAATGGATGATGTCCCCAGGTTTAGCAGAAGAACATTATCCCGAGGTTTTCGGGACAGGTGCTGAAGCTGTACCAGAAGATATTGCTGAAGAAGAACCTAACATAGAAGCAGAGGTGATGGCTGAAGACTTTACTTGAGCTCATGATATTTGTACTCTTCAGATACTTTATTTTTGGACTCTTTTGTTCTGGTCTGATGAACCAGTATTTTAGACTCTTATCGGGTTGTTCCCCGACATACTCTGTTGTGACTGGACTTTGATGTACTCTCTTTAGTTGCTGCTATTCTTATTATTCTGTGTATGGATGAGATTAGTTTTTGACTTATTGTTGTAGACCTATATTACAGCTTAAGTATACCCGATGGATCTATTAAATTGGGTTGTCCATCGGTGTGTACTGCTGGCCATTGCCACATGTCTAGTCCCTCGACATTTTGGGACTGGGGCATAACATGGTTTTTGTGGTGGCCCATGCAGGTCTACGACAAATGGTTTGGTTTCAACTTAGGGACCAAACAAACCTGTAAAAAGATAGGATAGGCTATAGGATCTCATCCATTTGTTGAATCATTTTGAACTCAATATCGCAATCGAATTAAGTACTTGATTTGCATCCTGCTTGATTCTACTAAAACGTTCTCATAAAGCTTATTTTTGGATGCAAAAAGATGGATCCAAGAAATGGAGATGAAATTCCTTTGAGTACACCACAAGATGCTGTGGTTACCTATGGAGATGGAGTTACACCAGAGAACAGAGGTCAATCCTCTCAAAGTGGACAAGCTGAGCAGCATAAATCAAGGTTCAGGCGTGACGACATCCCACCACCGCCGCAGTTTACTCCACAGATGCCTGCCTTCCCACCAGGGCAAGCAATGGACGGGCAGCAAATGTTTCAGATGTTTTATGCTATGATGCAAGCTCAACAACAAGTTCAACATGAGGCGCAGCGTCAGGAGGCAGAGAACCTAAGAAACAGCCTAGTAAATGCATTGGAGCAGGCAAACCCGCAAGCTAGGCGACCAGCGACGGGATCTATCACTGATTTCCGTCAACTCAAGCCCCGTACCTTCTCGGGCAAGGAAGGACCAACTGAAGTGCATGAGTGGCTCACAAATACACAACATCAGTTGGAAACAGCTGAACTTTCGTGGAAGAGATGGATGACTGCTGTCCGAATGCAACTGATGGACAACGCGCACCACTGGTGGCTAGCTGAAGAGAGGAGGCTCGGACATGACCGAGTCACTTGGGAGGAGTTCTCCAGACTCTTCCAAGAGATGTATATCCCAGCCGTTGCTAGATCAGAACTCCAAGATAAGTTCAACCGCCTCATCCAAGACAACATGACGGTGGAGGAGTATAATGCTGAATTCATACGCCTGAGTCATTTTTCCCCTTCTCTAATTCCTACCGAAGAAGAGAAGGCGAAGAAATTCTTTGACTGACTCAGGTTCGAGCTTCAGAGGTTGATTGGATCTGTTGCCCCTACATCGTACAACGACGTCCTTGCTGTAGCACGACGCATGGAGCGCGTCACCAGGAGGGAGTCAAGTCTGAAGCGGCCATTTACCTCAGTACTATCCAAGGCTGCACAAGGGGACTCTGCAAAGCGACTCCAGAGGAATCTACCACAGAGAGCAGCACCAAGAACCCTACCTACTTGTCATTTCTGTGACAAGTTGGGTCACATTGAAAAGGAGTGCAGACACAAATTGGGACTGTGCCTGGTTTGCGGATCCAACCAGCATCTATCCAGGGACTGCACAGAACGCCGAGAGGGAGCACCCCAACTAGCTCTACCTGTACCAAGGCCAGATTATCCAGCAGTAGGAGCACAGCAGATAGGAGTTGGAGGAGTCAGACCACCAGCTCTGGGAGGATAACAGCCGAGACCACCATTACCACCTCAAGCAGCATTATTCCAACAGGCTCGTCAGCAGAGGGGTCCAGCTCAGGGACGAGGTCAGGCTTTTGCATTGGCTGTTCAAGAAGAAGCTACTGCTGGAGAAGTTATAGCAGGTACCATTTTAGTAGTTTTATTACCTGCTGTAGCTTTATTTAATTCTGGGGCATCGCACTCATTTATAGCTGCTAGCTTCGTAGCCACACATAGAGTAGCTACTGCACCCCTTCTGAAGACTAAAAGAATTCTTACGGGAGGTGGAATTATACCTGTTAGTGATATCTGTAGATCATGTTCAGTAGTAGTCTGCGGGAGAGAGATGCGAGCCCAATTTCTGATCTTTTCTATGCCTGACTATGATGTTGTACTTGGTATGGACTGGTTAAGTCAGTATCATGCCACTCTTGATTGTCGGCTTGGAAAAGTTATATTCAGACCACCTGGACACTCAGAGTTTGAATTTCTTCGAGGAGCTGTAGAACAAGGTGTTCAGCCAACTCTTAGGGTATTAACTGTAGAAGGGGAGACAAGTTACCCAAGAGTTATATCAGAGTTTGTGGATGTATTCCCCGATGATCTTCCAGGTCTACCACCTGATCGGGAAATAAAATTCACAATAGACTTAACTCCAGGAGCAGAACCTATCACTTCATCAGTTTATAGACTAGCACCTAAGGAGTTAGTAGAGTTGAAGAAGCAAGTTGATGAACTTCTGGAGAAGGGTTTCATCCGGCCCAGTGTTTCACCTTGGGGAGCACCTATACTTTTTTTATCGAAGAATGATGGAACAGTTCACCTATGCATTGATTTTAGGGCGTTAAACGCTGTGACCATTAAGAACCGGTATCCCTTGCCCTGCATTGATGACTTATTTAATCAATTGAGTGGAGCTAGGGTATTTTCGAAGATTGACCTTAGATCCGGTTATCACCAGATTAGGGTGAAAAAGGAAGATATCCCGAAGACAGCCTTTAGAGCCAAGTATGGACACTATGAGTTCTTAGTTATGCCTTTTGGTTTAAACAACGCGCCTGCTATGTTCATGAGCTTGATGAACCGAGTCTTCCATCAATACTTGGATAAATTTGTGGTTGTATTTATTGATGACATTCTGGTATATTCCAAAATCCATGAAGAGCACGAGGAGCATCTCAGAATCGTGCTAGAGACGTTGAGGCAAGAGAAGCTTTATGCTAAGCTCAGTAAATATGAGTTTTGCATGGATAAGGTGCCATTCTTAGGACATATTATCTCAGGAGAAGGACTGTCAGTTGATCCAGAGAAGATTGCTGCTATTGAGACTTGGCCTACACCGACATCAGTTGCTGAGGTGAGGAGTTTTCTAGGACTTGCTGGATATTACAGAAGGTTCGTAGAAAATTTCTCAAGGATTGCAGAGCCAATGACGAAGTTGACACGGAAAGATCAGGACTTTGCATGGACAGAAGAACGTCAGATGGCCTTTGAAGAATTGAAGAGGCATCTAACAACAGCACCAGTCTTAACTCTTCCTTCAGGGTCAGGCGGTTTTGTTGTTTATAGCGATGCGTCAGGTAGTGGCCTAGGATGTGTTTTGATGCAACATGGCAAAGTTATTGCTTATGCATCAAGACAGTTGAAGGTCCATGAGAAGAACTACCCAACGCATGATCTGGAACTAGCTGCTGTAATATTTGCACTAAAGATTTGGAGGCATTATCTTTATGGAGAGAAGGTGGAAATCTTCACTGATCACAAAAGTCTGAAATATGTATATACTCAGAAGGAGCTTAACATGAGGCAAAGGTGCTGGCTTGAGTTGATGGTGGACTTTGATATAGATCTGCAGTACCACCCAGGGAAGGCAAATATAGTAGCAGACGCACTCAGCAGGAAGCCTACAGCTTATTACTTGACGGTGCAGCCTGAGCTATTGAGAGATCTACAGGAGCTTCAGATAGAGATTATTCTACCAAGACAGAGTGGCTTGCTGGCTAATCTGGAAGTGAAGTCATCGCTCGTGGAAAGGATTAAAGAAGCTTTGCCCACTGATGCAAGATTTCGAAGACTCAAAGAGAAGACAGAAGCATGCATGCAGACGGGACTTCGCATACATGAGGATGGTACATTAAGGTGCGGAGATCGTCTATATGTTCCAAATGGAGAATTGAGACAAGAGCTAATGACTGAAGCCCATAGATCCATATACTCTGTTCATCCAGGAGGAACAAAGATGTATCAAGATCTAAGGCAGTATTATTGGTGGCATGGAATGAAGAGAGAGATTGCTAGATTTGTAGCTAAATACTTAGTCTGCCAACAAGTGAAAGCCGAGCATCAGAGGACTGCCGGAATGCTGCAGCCGCTTCCCATACCAGAATGGAAGTGGGAACATATCACCATGGACTTCGTCACAGGATTCCCAAGGAGCCCCAGCGGAAAAGATGCGGTATGGGTTATAGTGGATCGACTCACTAAATCGGCACATTTCTTGCCATTTAGAGTTGGACAGTCCACAGAGATACTAGCCGACATGTATATGCGACAAATTGTAAGATTGCATGGAGTACCGGTTAGTATTGTATCAGATCGAGATTCGAGATTTACTTCTCATTTCTGGCAAAGCATGCAAGAGAGTCTTGGCACCAGACTAAAATTCAGCACTGCCTATTATCCCCAGACAGATGGTCAATCAGAACGTACAATCCAGATCTGAGAGGATATGCTGAGATCCTGTATGTTAGACTTTGGAGGGTCTTGGGAAGATCATTTGCATTTGGTAGAGTTCTCCTACAACAACAGTTATCAAGCAAGCATCAAGATGGCTCCTTTCGAGGCATTATACGGTAGGAAGTGCAGATCGCCAATATGCTGGAGTGACGTCGGAGAGCGTCAAATATTGGGGCCAGAGTTAGTAATGCAAACAGTGGAGAAGGTGAAGCAAATCCAGAATCATCTTCGTGCAGTTCAGGACAGACAGAAGCATTGGGCTGATACACACCGACGTCCCCTGGAGTTCAAGGAAGGAGAACATGTATTCCTGAGGATTTTACCTACTCGAGGAACCATTCGCTTTGGGAACAGAGGCAAATTGAGTCCACGGTACATCGGGCCCTTTGATATTCTGGAGCGCATTGGTGAGGTGGCCTATCGTCTCGCATTACCTCCACCTTTAGATGGAGTGCATGATGTGTTCCATGTCTCACAGTTAAGAAGGTATGTGACTGACCCAAGTCACATAGTTGATCATTCTGAGATCGCAGTAGGCCCAAGCCTGAGGTATGAAGAACAACCAGTGGGTATACTCGGCACCAGTGAGAAGACACTGTGAGGTCATACAATTAAACTGGTTCGTATGGCTTGGAAGCAACACTCTCCTGGTGAATCTACTTGGGAGAGAGAAGATATCATGCGCCAGAAATACCCCCACTTATTCGAGGATGCAGGTATATCTTAAGTAAATTTTTTTGTAATTCCTGTAGTTCTGTTCTATTAGTAGCTTTACCGTTAATTGGGAGGACGCATTTTCTTAAGGGGGGTAGATTGTAATCACCTGAAAATTTTAAGAATTTTTAAATTTAATTTTCTGGAATTTAATTAGCATTTTCTGTAATTCTAAACTAAGGTAGACTGATTAAAATGAATTTTTAAAAGATATTAAATAATATTAAAATGTGATAAAAATTATATTTTCTAGTGTAAAATTAAAAATTGAGCATGGGGTATTTTTCCGGGAATTTATTGGATCCCGGATGAATTTTTAAAGCATTAAAAACTATTGTAAAATTTAACTGATTAATTAAATCAAATTAATTAATAAAACCAACCCAAACCATGAGACTAAACCGGACCGGACCGGACCGGACCGGTCGGTCTGACTGAACCGGGCCAACCCTCCTAAACGGGTCAGATCCGGGTCAGACCCGACCCGCCAGCAACCGACCCTACCGTTCCAATCCCTAACCCCCAAATTACTGCCCGACTTTTCACCTGGCCGGTGGCCGTTTCCGCCGCCGTGGCCGCCTGCCGACCCCACGGTTCACCTCCCCTGAACCCAGCGACTCTTCCTCTTCCCCTTTCGGTGAACTTCCGGCGGTTAACCTCCCCCTAGACCCCTATATAACTCGAGACCACCTGCAGGATTTCCCCCTTGCTTTTCTTTTCCGGCGAGCTCCAGGATTCCGGCGACTTCCTTCTGTCCCAGACCACCCGACGCAGTACCGCCCAGACCACCCCAAAATCCGACGCCGCCCTCCAGAACCTCCTCTTTCTCCTCCTCCCTCCGACCGAGTACACCCCGACCCTGCACCTCCAGAATTCGACTCCGGCCGACTCGCCGACCTCCGCCGGCCTCACGGAGACGTGCCCAGAGGCTCGCCGACCTCCGCCGGCCTGAACCCCACTCCCAGCCTTCTCCCCTCGCCCCAGACTCGCCCTGCTCGACCACTGGAATCCCAGAACCCTAAAACCTAGGGTGGACACAGGACTCGACACAGGACACGAGGACACGAAGGACTCAGTTTTTCAGACTACTTCAGGTACTTGTAACTTTTGATTCGTAGCTCTGTTTCATATTCTGTAAATTTTTTCACGTAGCCTGTATGACCCCCTCGGTGCCCGTGCAACCCGCTCGGGGCATCGTGACCTGTGGTGATCGCGAACCGTGATCCAAAAAAGGAAAAACTTAGCCCTGTTTCACCCCGGAACTGAGTACGCCCCGCCAAACGGGACGACTTGGTCACGTGCGGTCTTCACCGATACGTGAGCGTCGTAGATACGGACGTGTGGGCTTTCGCAGAAGCTGATTCGGATGTGCGTGCACTCCGAAATCAATGCGTATCCGCGGACAACGTCCCGTATCCGACTTTTCTATATTTGGCTGTAACTGAGTGTATACACGTCGGATCGAGATGAAACTTGCGCCATCAGACTCATAGCAATACGTTGGTCCTGTGGGTCAAGTTTGGTTTGATTCTGAGAACGTTGGAAAATTGTATGTCGTGGGCCCCACAGGCTCCACTTGACGGGCGATTTTGAGAACGGCTCATCGAAATCCAATTCTGGAAGTTCCGTTGGGTTCGTATCAACGTTCCTGACTTGTTGACACTAAGTTAGATTGATTTGGAAACCTTTGACCCTGACTCGGTTTTCGGTGCAAAGCGGCCCACATATGGACCCGCTTTGGCCCAGAAATATCATTTTTGCCCTTGTGTCCAAACTGGACTTAAGGACAGGCGTTTCTAACTATTTCCTATGTTCTGAGACTGTTGGTAATGTTTATTTCAGCTTTTGGAGGAGTTATTGCTGAACCCACTGTTACAAGGACCGCTACTGGTATTCCAATCCCAGGCAAGTGTACCTTGCCATAAATTGCAGTTTATTAGTTTATTTTGTTCTCTTGCTCTATTTTCTGTGACTAGTGTGCATGATATAACCTAGGACCGTATGACATACTTAGCGTCCAATTACAGTCGGGAGCCAACCCCGTACGCGGAGTTGTGTACGTCATTTAGTGTTAGACATTCGAGACCCTTTATATTCTCGTGCTTGTTTATCAAGTACACTATAACCTAGGACACTTGACACTATACATTGACAGAATTTTTCTGAGATATTCAAGGTGATTCTGTATAGGATACATGATGGACATAGTTATTATACTCTTAGATTATGACTATTGCATTAGCTCTGATCTCACGTGACATGGACATGCGACGTGTGGTTACATTGGGTAGGGAGAGGCACACAGGCTGTTCTATATACATATACTACTATTGTGAGGTTGTAGACTCTCGAGCAGAGCTAGACCACTACTAGATATTGCTGCTACCGGCTCCCCGACACAGAGCTTGTAGCAGTCTCAGCCTGAGTACTAGTGTTGCTCTCAATTGCATTTTTCACATAGATGGTTATGTAGTTACCCTGCTTATTTCATTCTCTATTTTACTGCATTACTTTTGGCTTGTGATTTCTGTACCTTGCTATGTCCCCTGAGGACCTGGAATGGATGATGTCCCCAGGTTTAGCAGAAGAACATTATCCCGAGGTTTACGGGACATGAGCTGAAGCTGTACCAGGAGATATTGCTGAAGGAGAACCTAACATAGAAGCAGAGGTGATGGCTGAAGACTTTACTTGAGCTCATGATATTTGTACTCTTCAGATACTTTATTTTTGGACTCTTTTGTTCTGGTCTGATGAACCAGTGTTTTAGACTCTTATCGGGTTGTTCCCCGACATACTCTGTTGTGACTGGACTTTGATGTACTCTCTTTAGTTGCTGCTGTTCTTATTATTCTGTGTATGGATGAGATTAGTTTTTGACTTATTGTTGTAGACCTATATTACAGCTTAAGTATACCCGATGGATCCATTAAATTGGGTTGTCCATCAGCGTGTACTGCTGGCCATTGCCACGTGTCTAGTCCCTCGACATTTTGGGACTGGGGCGTGACAATATTTTTGTCTGTAACATGTGCGTCTTACTTCGGATGAAAATTCTCTCTACACGAATTGTGTTACTCTCGTCAAAAACATACAAAACGACTTATTGTTTGACGAAAAACGATTTCAAAATAAATAGTTATGGCCGTTCGAAGTATGCTCGACGGCAGCCGTAATATTCTTACGGTAGATTTTGTTTTTTTTTTTGTTCAATGATAACATATTTTATTTTGGATGTTAAATTGAGTGAGAAATGAATAGCATAAAGAATTTATAGAAATAAAAAAATTAAGTCGTTGTAAATATGAACATTACAATATGAACGTTACTATGACAGAGTTACTGTTAACATACTTAGAAAATAAACCTACAAAACAACAACAACAAAAAAAAAAAAAAAAAACAAAAAAAAACCAAACCAAATAAACCCATAAAAAAACCCAAAAAACCAAATAAAAAACCCAAAAACCCAATTTTCGCCAACTCCCTTCTTTTTGTTTTTTTTTGTGTTTTTTTTTGGCGAAAATATGGTTGGCGAAAATATTCTTATGGTTTTTTTGTTTTTTCGCCAACTTGGTTGAATTTTCGCCATCTGGGTTGGCGAAAATCAAGTTCTCCAAATTTTTGCCAACCCAACTGGCAATATCTATCGTAATTTTAAAATTTACCAAACTTCTATCGCTATTAATTAATATAAATTTATTATCGGTATAGTAAATTTTCTGTAGAGCTTATTTATATCAGCTTAGGATTTGCTTGGCAAATGTAGCGATTTGAGGTATTTTTATAATACCGATAGTTATAAGCGGTTCAAATTTAAGTGGTTTTAAGTTGTGACTTTTAAACTACTATAATTCATGTTTGGTAATTCATTAATAAATGGTTCTAAATTTTTTTTTACACGAATAAAATTACATATATACTCATATATAGTTAAAATAATAGAAACGGTGAGACTTTGTCTCACAGTATCTATATTGCTATATGGATTTCGTGAGATTTTAAAACTTTACAATTTTAAAATTTTCTTCTTGACAGGTATACCAACGGTATACTATGACATACCGACGGTATACTGGTTTGCCTATATGTTTATTTTTTTATTTTAAGATATTTTTTTATTTTGAGATATTTTGATGAATAGTATTTTTGGATATTTTGGTGAATAGTGTTTGACTGGCCCTATTACCCAATGGATTCTTGGTTTTGTTTTGTACGGCCGAGATTGATTTGAATCGTTACATGGATCGCTGACGTGGCAGATCCAACAGTCACGATTAATTCACACCCTCTATATATACAACTTGATTTTCTTTCTCCTCTCTTTTCTTTCATTCTTCCATCTCCATTTCCTCTCCATATTTTTTACGGAAGCATGGAGCTTGATCTTGAGGCCTAAGTGTCACGCCCCAGTCCTAAAATATGCGGGACCAGGCCATGTGGCATTGGCCAGCTGACACGTCACTAAGGGATTACCCAATTTAATGGACCCAAAGAGACGTGCAACGCTGTCCTAAAATACTAACAAGTTTAATACTAGAAGATAACAGGTAAAGTCTAATCTCATCCACAAAATATCAAGGAGTACTAAAATAAGTGCTGGAATATATAAGTGCTGAGTCTGAAATGTCATAGTACAAATCAGATATGTCTGGTGGAAACAAACCCACTACAAAAGATAAAGATAAAAGTGCTGAAATATAATAAGACTAGAGCATCGTCTAGCTAGGTAAGAGACTCCAGCTCCAGATGATGATACTACTAAAGATCAGGGAGACTCTGATGGCATCACCTCTAACTCCTCCTCGGATGCGAATCTTGTCTCCTGTCCGGGTCCATACACCATGGGATAGTACGCCTCGTCTAGATCTGGAAGGGAACCAGGTCCTCAGTGGGACGTAACAAGATACATAAAAGCATGCCATATATGTAAATACTGAATAAAATAAATAAAGGAGTGCTAACCATCTAAGTGAATGCAATGTAAAGACAACCCTGGTACGTATGGGTAGGCGTAGGCATAACGTCCAACGTCCTCTAGAGTGTGGTATCTTCAACGTCCGCCATTCCGAAGAATGAGGTATCTGTATATATATATTGTCACGCCCCAGTCCCAAAATACCGAGGGACTGAATGCGTGGCAATGGCCAGCAGCACGCACCGATGGACAACCCAATTTAATGGATCCATCAGGGCATGCTTAAGCTGTAGTCTAACAGGAAATAGAACAATTATTACAAGTCATAGACTATTCTAATCTCATCCATAATAGATAATCACAGATCAAAGCCAGAATAAATGCAAAAGAAGTTAAACTAGCATATATCAACAAGAGTGTCTCGGGGAACAACCCGAGAATATGTCTGGTACATCGAATGCAAATAGACAAGAAATAAATCAACTGGAAATAGAAATACTGAGTATATGAAGCCGGTACTCAGGAGAAGTCTTCTGCCACGATCTCGTCCTCAGGTTCCTATTCTGTTCCGAGAAGTTCTCCTGTTCCGTACACCTCGGGGTAGATCTCTGCGGCTATACCTGGGGACATAGTCCATTCCAGGTCCTCAGGGTACATAACAAGGTACAGAAAATACAAGCCAAAATAAATGCAGTACAACAATAAATGAAACCATAGGGTAAACTATATAACTAGCTAAGTGATATGCAAGTTGAGAGTTTTAGTCATACTCAGGCTGAGGCTACTACAGGATCAGTGTCGGAGAAACCCATAGCAGTATTTTCTCGAAGGGCCAGAACTGGTGCCAAAGCTCTGTGTCAGAGACTAAGACACATCCAGATGTCAATATATATAATATAATCAGCCTTTGTTATGGTAATACTCTCCCCACCCAATAAAATCTCACGTCTCATGTCCATGACACGCAGGATCAAAGCTAATACAATAAGTCAGGATATAAACTAAGCATGTAAATTGTATATGTCAGGCATATGTATCCTACACAGAATTACCATGAATATCTCAGGAAGATTCTGTCTCATGAATAGTGTCCGGTATCCTGGGTCATGTTGTACTTGATAAGACAAGTACGAGAAGTACAGGGTCTCGGTATCCATGTCTATGTGACGATACACAACACCGCGTACGGTGTTGGCACCCGACTATTAATCGGACGCTTAGTAAAATCACTCGGTCCTGGGTTGAACAGTTAAACAAGTTTATATATGAATCTACAAGAACTCAAGTAAAATACTATAACAGGAATCACTGTGAGTTGACAAGCTATACTTGCCCACTGATGCAAAATTAAGCCAAGGAATTAAATAGCAAGCTGCAGGGTTTGGCAAGGTACACTTGCCTGTGGTTCTGGTTCCAATTGCGGCTCTGACTTCAGCTGGATTTGCAGGTGGTACTTCGGTTGCTGAAACAAACATCACCATCAGATCCTGAAAATATCAATCAGCTAGAAACGCCTGTCCTTGAGTCTAATTTGGAGACAAGGGCAAAAACGGCAATTTCGGGTCAAAACGGGGTCCACATGTGGGCCCGCTTTGTACCAAAAAATGTGTCAGGGTCAAAGGTCTCCAAATTCACCAAACTTAGTGTCAACAGGTCAGGAACGATGATACGAACCCAACGGAACTTCCAAAATTGGATTCCGATGAGTCGATCACAAAATCGCCCGTCGAGCGGGGCCTGTGGAGCCCACAACACGCGATTTCGTCAACGTTATCAGAATCGAACCAAACTTGGGTCACAGGACCAGCGTATCGCTACGAGTCCGATGGCACAAGTTTTGTTTCGATCCGACGTGTGTACACAAAGTTAGGGTAAAATACAGAAAAGTCGGATATGGGGCGATGTTCGCGGATACGCGTTGATCCCGGTGTGCACGCACACCCGAATCAACTTCTGTGAAATCCCGCACGTCCGTATCGACGACGCGCACGTATCTGTGAAGACCGCACGCGACCAAGTCGTCCCGTTTGGCAGGGCGGACCCAGTTTTGGGGTGAATCGGGTCGATGTTTTTTCTATTTTTTGGATCGCGGTGTGCGATCGCCACAGGACGCGATGCCCTGAGCGGGTTACACGGGCACCGAGAGGGTCATGCAGGCTTCGCAACGCAATTTACGGAATTGAAATCAGAGCTACGAGGAGTGAGATACGAGTACCTGAACTGGGCTCCTCAGAAACCGAGTTTTCGTGTCCGACACGTGTTCGACACTTGTCCGGACATAAAAGGGAAATTAGGGTTAGGGCTTGCTGGCCGAGCTCCGGCGGGGGCGGTCGGGCTGAGGCGGAGGGGCCGGGGGCGCGCTGGGCTCGGGTGCTGGCCGACGGAGGCGGCGCTGGCGGCGCGGGGTGGCCGGAGCTGCTGCCGGTGCCGGGCTCGTCGTCGAGGAGAGGAGGAGGGAGGAGAAGAAGCTGGGCCGACGGAGGCGGCTGGGGACGCGGCGGAGGGCGGCTGGGGACGCGGCGGAGCTGCACGGCGGGGAGGAGAGC